>JAEVFN010000008.1:1780128-3122628 GCA_030449075.1 Murraya paniculata | reverse complement strand
TTTTTTGTTCCTTTCTTTTATGTGAAGTTATGTTCGCTGTGTTGTTATAGATCTGCAAATCTCATTTTTTCTGTTTCATTTTTCATTATATTTGCTTCTTGGCATCCTTGAATTCTTCTTTTTATTGCTTTTATTTTGTTTGTTTGTTTGCTTTATGGGTTGTTTTTGAAGGTGGGTTGGTTGATTTTTGTTTGTTTAATTATCATTTTGTGTCAAAGCTGAGTTTTTGTGGGTGTTTAATGCATAATAAGGTGCCTTATATAGTTAAAAGATGCGATTTTTATTTTCTTTAATTGAATTTGGTTATGTTTATGTAATTTTATAGGTATTTAATTTTTACCCCTTTTTTTGGTGTCTTTTGCCTTCCATATTCAATATATCCGAGACACCAATAAGTTTCAGTAAAATTGGCTTCTTGCTTGATTGATTTTCATACACTCAAAAGGATTTCTTTTGTGATAGTTTTTTTTGGTTTTTTAATTTGTTTATGCTTCTGCTTCAGAAATTTAAAGTAGTTGATATAATTGTGATTTTTTGAGTGGTGTCAGGTCAATATTGCTATATAAGATGGAAGGTATTATCGATAGAAGGGTTATTCCCTCAGACAACAGTTGCCTATTTAATGCTGTCGGGTACGGTACAACAACTAAAGTTGTTAACTTGTTATTATGTTAAGTAAAGTGAGCTTGGGGCTTTGTTTGATCGTTGTTCTTTTGCCTCTTTCATTTACAGGTATGTTATGGAACATGACAAAAACAAAGCTGCTGAATTGAGACAGGTTCTTATCTTTAAAATTTTATTTTTGCTAACAGCATTGCTTGTTATAGATTTCAAATTTTCTGATTTCAATTTGTTTCATTATGATTGGAGTATTTGATTGAAAATTTTAAATACAGCTTCGAGGATTCGTAAGGGATAATAGTGCAACGGCTTAATGAACGTCATTAAAATGTTATATAATTCATACATACGTAATAAAAGGAAATCAAGCTAAATATATTCAGCTACACATCAAACTTGAACTTATTAAGATTTAACTGCATATTACACACTCCACCAATACTGCATCTAGCTGTCAGTCTTTAATTTTATTTATTAATTTGAGCACAAATGCAACATACATGGTCTGATAACCTATGAATGAGGGACAAGAGAAGTTCAAAGTCTGAAAGCACAAGGGGTCAAAAAAGAAAATTGGTACTTGCAGCAAAAAGGAGCATGATCTTCTAAAGATGGAAGATATGGCCTGGATGGTGCTCTTATAAAGTTTCCATACAGCTGACGAAATATTGCTTATTAGTTATTCATGTGATTAATAATATCAAGAATTTTGGAAACATTGAAACGTGTATCCAAAGGAAAATCGTGATTAGCTGGGAGAAAGTGTAACAGTAGATCTGATATCAAGTTTCATTTTCTTTATTTGGTAATATGTTATGGTTCTTTTTACCTCATGAGTTTCTTTTAATGTACAACTTGCAGTTATTAACACTCTTAAGTTATGATGACTTAGAATCCTAAAAAACAGAGTTGAGTTGATTAATTAATTTTTTTGATTTTGTTGGAAACTAATCTATTATATACAGAAGAATCTTTGAGAATGTATAGAAATTCTTATGAACTTGTTTCTTCTATTTTGGAAGTATATCTCTGACCTTTAGTTATACATGTTGATTAAACTTTTGGGGAGAAGTGGGATGGAATTCTCATGGCCATTCAAATGTGTTCTTTCTTCTGAGAAGGTTCCATATGAGGTGCTATGGAACAAATCTTTAGTGCAGTGGAGGGCGCCATGGCTTTTTAACTTAACTACCTAGGTCAATTATAAAAGTCCTCTTTTTCCTTTAGATCTTTCCTATGGGACATGTATTTGGTTAATATAGGATGCTACATCTTCTTTAACTGTACCCACAGAACCCTTTTGGCTTCTGCATCTATGTTGATCTATTCTATTAAATTCTCATCTGTGTATATCTCTGTATCTTCTCATGACTGCACTGAATGGAAGGTAGTTTTTGTTCCATAAGTGAAGTCTTAAAATCTTGAAAGATTTTATTGGATGTTATTTGATTTTTGTTCTTAAGTGAGCCTCTTCCAAATGATAAGCTGAATGTACATGGTTGTAAAGATAGTTATTGAAGTACGCAGATAATTAGTAGTGAAATTCTTTCATGCCCATATTCTTTTAGAATCAACCCCTTTTTAGTGAGTGGCATCTGATTCTACAGCAATCTTTTTTCAAGGGATCTTATCCAGAACTTCTAGTGGGTGGGTATATAATGAAATCATCATGGCATGACACTGAGATGTATCTGGAGTCATTTTGCTGTATGTTATCATGTTGACATCTTGATACTTGTCAAAGTCTAAAACATGAGAATTTTTCTTACTCCTGATGAAGATGTCATCTTTTGGCATGGGATGTTTAGTCAAATACTTTCGGCCTCAGTTAATTGTGGATGGAATACATTTATATGGAATTTTAGTTGAGCTGTCAGCTGTGCATCTACCTCCTGTATGCTTACAAACTAGTCATTCAAGTACACTTTATGTAGGTTTTTAAATGTTTGATACCAATTGAAGTATGTAGATCAAATTTTCATAATTGCCAGGCATGAGGGTGACAACCAAATATTTTCATAGGCAAGTTTGTATTCATTAATAACATTATTGATTGCCTCTGTTATTTATTAATGTTCTGAACATTGTGATCGATTATCTTTTGAAGGTTATAGCAGCAACAGTAGCAAGTGATTCAGTAAAATATTCTGAGGCATTTCTAGGAAAGTCAAATCAAGAGTATTGTTCTTGGATTCAGGACCCAGAGAAGTGGGGAGGTGCGGTGAACTTCTTTTCTCCCTAAATAGGCATGCTTTTGTATCTGCTAGACAGTTGCAAGAACATCGGTCTAAATTTGTCTATACGACGCTAAAGGAATCATCTTGCAATTTCTGGCTTTTCGTGTGTAGTATATATGAGCAGCATCTACCTCTGCCGTGGTTATTCTTTTATCCCCTTGCTCCCTGCATATATGTTGGGTCACAATCAGCGACAACTATGGTGTTGTTTAGGTTATTCACTCACTTATTGTGCTGACCTTTACTTTATGCTTCATTTGAAGGTGCCATTGAGCTTTCGATATTAGCAGATTATTATGGACGTGAAATTGCAGCATATGATATTCAGACCACAAGATGTGATTTGTATGGCCAGGTTAGTAGTTTTCTTGCATCCTTTGTGCATGAGATTCTAGCAAGTTCAGCATTATTAATGTTCCTTTTCCCCTCCTTTTTCCCATGTTCTCTTTGACAGGAAAAGAAGTATTCTGAAAGAGTTATGCTCATCTACGACGGGCTTCATTATGATGCTTTAGCTGTATGATGTTTTATGATCAATTTCCTATAATTATTTTCTTATTTGCTCCGCTAGTTGTTAAATCAGAAAGCTCTTAAAAAAATCCCTAAACTCAAACTTGCATATGCAAAAAGTTTCAGAACTTGCTTTTATATAAAGTCCCCTAAAACTTGATTTATCATTCTTCTATATGAGTGATGCTGACTAATCTTTCATGTTGATTCATGCTTTCATAAGTTTTTTCCCTTCTATTGGTGCTTTGCTTATTTCTTTTTCTGTTTTAAGTTTCTATTCAACTTATGAGTGCTTGATTTTTGTATGCTGTATCTGCAGATGTCTCCTTTTGAGGGAGCTCCAGAGGAGTTTGATCAGACTATATTTCCCGTACAGAAGGACAGGACCATTGGGCCAGCAGAAGAGCCAGCTCTGAAACTTGTTAAGGAGCAGCAAAGGTAGTATTCTAGGTCATAGAGGTATCGTTTCCTGTGATAAATGTTTAATATTTTCATACTCAAATGAGAAAGATGAGCATATTGAAACACACACGTGTTTTCCAGCTATTTACCAGCTGGAAACACCTTTTTTTCTTTTTTTAAAAAAGATAACGGACTATTTTAAGCTTCTTAAACCTGCTGTTTACTTGACCAATTTATCATTCAGATTCATTTGGTCATTACTGCACCGTGAGAATCATGTTGAGATATTAGTTATGGTATGAGGACATTTAATTTAGGTTACCAAATCCCTGCTTTCTTTGACATGTTTTTTTGTTCCAATATACGTGCATGTACATGCATATGAGGAATTGCATTTTCAAGGACCAAGGTGAGGTTAACTTGATTTCCGGAAAATTGAGTTACTTGATGAAAAGGCTTCTTGATTCTACATGAATACTGTAGAAGTATTACAAATAAAGTCCCAGCGAATATCTAAGCAAATCAAGATATATACTTGGGATAATCCCATATTTTGTCGAAAGATACTAATTATCAATTTGGAGGCAATTTATTTGACTTCACTTTTTATCCTGTGATGAATTTTCTTTCACTATGGAATATTGATGTTCACTATTTATACACTATCAAGTTTTGATTTCCTTGCCATTCTTTAGGAAAAGGAGCTATACCGACACTGCCAACTTTACTCTGCGCTGTGGGGTATGCCAAATTGGAGTAATTGGACAGAAGGTGATTTGTCGACCCTATTTTTGAATTCCAGATGAAGAAAGAAAATTAGTGTCATTTGAGCCACTAAAATTCTCTCTACGTTATTTCTTACGCGCCGAAAAGTTTATGCTTTCAACTGAAAATAGTTTTATGTGAATGTTCAGGAGGCTGTTGAACATGCTCAAGCGACTGGCCATGTCAATTTTCAGGAATATAGATGATATGATTTCATTGATATATATTGTGATGGACAGATGGAATGTTTTGTGTTGTGACAGATGGAATGTTTTGTGTTGTAACAAATCGACAGATTCACCGAAATAATAGGATTATGAAATGGGATATTATCAAACTTCCATAAGATATGTCAAGTCTTGACATGTACTACAAAGATTTTTTGACAAATATATTTTACAACTTAATATTTTATTTGTTATTACTTTTATCACCAAAGTTTTAAAACTAATAGAATATTTAAGAGAATTTATGTTGAAAGTTTAGTTTATCGTTGGAGTTAAAACGACGATTTATTCTCTGGAATGAAAGAAATTACAAAAAATGTTATTTAGAAATATTGCCCTGAAAATGTAGAAATTAGCTTTGAAAAAGGGCTATTTTTCTGAAACACTTTCGATTATGCAACCCAGCTGTGCATCCAAATATCAATTACAAGCCAAACACCTAAATTTCAACACCATCTTTCAGCACGTTCAACTCCAAGCCACTTACGAACACTACAATTACAAGCCAAGTACCTCAAATTTAGTACTTTATCATCCAACAACAGCAACTCTACGCCACACAAACATTTTCCTATAAGTGCAAACAATGTTCATGTTGATAATTAGCGAGAGGATTCACAAAATCTGTAAAGCAAAAAAATTACTGCAGCAGGAACCTGAACAACGGCAGGACCCTCTACTCAAAAGTCAAAACAAAAGCAAGATTATGAATTGATTTACTGAGGATATTTTATATCGAATTTCTAGAGTATTTATTAAAGTCTTTGGGTAAAGCAGTGCATTAAAAAAAAAATGTAGGTCATAACCAGGCCCCCAAATAAAAAAAAAAAATGGAGATCAATAAGGGCAAACTTGCAGACCCAAATCAATTTCTATGCACATAACCATTCTACCCTGATCCTTATTAATTCCAAAGCATCGGCTTATCGTGCACAGATTTTACCAAAATAACAAAACAAATAAATAAATAGATTTAATATATATATATTTTTAAAAAAAGTTAACCCCGGAACAGAACTTGAAAGGTGTAAGTCATAATATAAAGCCTTCGTATCAGAGTAGCTTTATCGAGAGCACAAGTTGAGACCCATTTCAGCTTTTTAAATTTTGTGCACATTACCATGCAATTCATCCATTACAAATTCAATTCCAGATAATTAACTTATTGTGCACAGTCTAAGCTATTAGTGTAAAAGCTAAACACATAGGGGTTTGTATTCTCAATTGATAGTTATAAGTTTTTTATATAATCATACTCTATGATCTTTTTTAGTATTACAGAAATTCCAAAAGCAGAATTTTAGGTTTTCTGACGGTAATTGAAATTTTGCATGCACCCAAAAATAAAGCAACTCGTGATATTATTTTTACTGAACGAATTTCACCATATTAAGCTCAATTATAACAAAACCCCCAAAATAATTCATATAATTTAATATTACTAAAAATGTTAGCTTCTAGGTTTCACAGTCAAGTAAAAACCCATCAAACACTAACATATGAGAACATGCATAAAGTTTTATATCCATAATGGTTCAAAAATTCAAACAAATTTTGATGAATTTACCTTGCAGCAGTAAATCCAGGACTAAGCTCGGTTTCTTCAATTCGATATCTTCACCTCATCAAACAAAGGAGCCCTTTCATGTCTTCACTTCACTCATCCCATGCAACATCAAAAGGTTTGGTACAATTGATGATTTTGCTGTTGAAAATGGAGGATTTTGTTAAAGGAAAGAGAAAGCAAGCAAAGGAGCTATTTCTATAATTGTATAATGGTGGCAGGACCACCAATTTTGTTTAAATAAGGGCTCTTTGAACCCATTAATTTTCTCTCTACATCTTCTTTTTAATTAAGATTTTTAATAAAATTACTTAATTTTTTCTTCCACTTAATTTTTTTCTTCTCTTTTCACTTTTAATTCCTCAATTCCTATAAAATTTTTCATATATTTTCTTTTAATTGCAAATAATTAGTTTCATTATATGCTTCATAAAAGAAAAGAAGCAAAACCCATTATTAAAAAATAAAAATGAGTATCAAAAAATTTTTACCAATCGTAAAAGTTAATGAGTATAATAAATTAATCTTTACTAACCACAAAAGCTAGTAAATATGAAGAAAAAAATTCTTATATATAAAAAGCATGAAACATAGATTATGTTTTACTAAGAATTGTACCAAAAAAAAAAATCCAAAAGAGAGTAAAATTGAGACTTTAGTTTGGAGAATGTGAGCGTAGAGAGAGACTATGCAATCGTGAATAGAAAGAAAGAGATTAATTAATGATGATTTTGAGATTTTTGAATTTTAAATTTGTAATAACGAATTAATTTTTTAAAATGAGTGTAGAGGTGAATTTGGTGAATTCAAATATTCTCACCATTTTGTTTATTATGCATTTGACAAAATGGTGTTATTTTAGCTTTACACTTAAAATTTCTTAAATACCTTTGTGACCTTAGTAATTTTTTAACACAATTAACATTTTGGTTGTAAAATGATAGTGATCGAAATATTAGGTAATAAAATGTGCATAGTTATAAGAAAATATCGGTGGTGAAGTGATATGTCCGGAAACATCTAGTGGGTATTTGATAACATCCCTTATGAAAGTTGTTATAAAATCATATGCTTATTGGAATGTTCTGGTAGATGCAAGGTCGAGTGCTTTTGCTTTGAATCTAGTTCAGTTATTCGTTAACTTAGTAGCTGTTGAAAATTTTCTTATTGGCGTGACTTCGGATAATCTTGTCAAGTATTCTACACACAATGTAGCAAAAGCCTACAAAACATTCTTCTGAATACAAATAGGAAGTGGAGCTTCGCATAGATCATTGTCGGCAAAAGAGGATGCACCAAAGCTTTGCAGTTGAGTGCCTGAAGGAATGTTCCAAGCCAAGTTATTGTGGGATAGATCCGAGTGATTCAAAATGGCAAACTTGAAAGACTGTGAGGGATCTTACCAGAAATTTGGTTTGTTGAAAAATCGAGATTCAATTGATCTCATATTACCAATATTCTGAGGAATCTTTTCAGATGAAAAAGTTGTGGGACTAATTCAGCGTCTGCTATGCCCTAAGATTTGTCACTTCCGCAGGTAATTTTCCTGTGAAATTATTATTCAAAATTAAGGTCCATGATTCTTATCAAATTAAGAATGAAGTTGTATTCAACCATAGATCCTTTCATCACAACTAGCATCTCCTACGATACTATATGTTATAGCATTCTTCTGATCGTATGAGTCGGGCCTTGCAATGGGAGTAATGCTACTGATCTTAAATTTCCCAAGGAATAACAATAATGTTTGATATATGTTATTATTATTATTATTATTTTTTGTGTGCATTAGCTTCTGTTAAGAATCATTTGATTATTCTAACTTGATACATTTATTAATTTAAGTTTAATTTACCGTGATATAGTGGGGAGAAATTTTGTTATTTGGTCTGATTTATGAAAATACATTCAAAGCTTAATGGGATAAGAAACAACGGACAGAAAGAATGAATATTAACATCTGCAATGGTGGAGGGAAAATCCATAAATAATTGCAGAAATAGAGAAATGTTGAAGAAGCTGGAAAAAAGAAATTACAAAAATTATAATAATTTTGCTATTTGACTTGCTTGATCTTTCCAATAATTCCTTTTCAGGATCCATTTTTCATTTAATATGCAACGGGGAGAATCGGTCAAAAGGCATAGGATATCCCAAAAACTCAAAAAATTATTTTTTTCTGGAGATATACCTGATTGTTGGATGAATTGGCATAATGTGCAAGTGCTGAATTTATGCAACAATGACTTAAGCGGTACCCTCCCTATCCAATGGGAAATTTAAGATCCCCTCGGTCACTGAATCTTCGCAGTAATAGATTGTCTGGAATAATAATACCATGTCAGTAATATATATTGTTGGGTCACAATCAGCGACAATTATGATGTTGTTTATGTTTGATTTGAAGGTGCCATTGGGCTTTCGATATTGGCAGATTATTATGGATGTGAAACTGCAGCATATGACATTCAGACCTCAAGATGTGATCCGTATGGCCAGGTTAGTAGTTTTCTTGCGTCCTTTGTGAACGAGTTCAGCATTACTAAATGTTCTTTTTCCCTCTTTCAATTTTTTGTGTTTGTGGATTGTTATGAAGAAACATGATTAGATCATTATAGTAGAAGTGGAAACTTAAGATTTTGCAGAACATATGTTGATAGTGAGTCACTTCGAAAATCATAATAATTTTTTCAAAGTGATTTTGATTCTGGATTTTGGATATGTTAAACTAGACCTTCAAGAATGTTTTGAAACCTGTTTCGAGCTAATCTGATAAGAAATCAATTTATTACGACTCAAATCTAAAAATTGAAAATTTCTGATTTTAGTGAAGAACATGAATGTGAAATCATTTTACCATAGTTAGACTTCTTCAAAAATTATTAAATTTGGATAAGTTATTTTTATATATGTCTAGTGTGACTGGAAATTTTATGATTTTATGATAAAATAAAAAATTATTTTATATTTTCAAATCAAATATTTTAAAAATAGAAAACTGTTTGACAGAATTGATGATGTCTAAAACGTAAATTATTTTCAATAGTTTTTAGTATGTTGAGAAATTGATGGATTCTAATGATCTCATATTACCAATATCCTCAGGAAATTTTCCGGTAAAATAGTTGTAGGACAAATTCAATTACTATAATCCTTTAAGATTTGTCACTTCCTGTCATGCACCGCTTGGAAAAAAAAAAAAGGGAGAAGCCACACGTGCCTTAGCAAAATAAATTGGCCAGGTGCCTGCTTCACAATCTCACATGCGGGCTTCACCTGCTAGCTTGGATTCAGTGGGCCGGTGGCTGTATAAGTGAGAAATATTGTGAGCTACTCAATGAAGTTGAAAATTGAGAATTTGAGATTGCTGGACAATTGGAGATCATTGCCACCGAGACCGAAACAGAGACAGTGAGGAAAGAAAAGAGAAAGAGAGAAAGAAAAGAGAAAGAGAGAAAGAAAAGAAAAAGGAAAAGAAAAGAGAATAAAGAAATAAGAAGAAAGAAGGAAAACGCGATTGTGAAAAAGAATTTGAAAAGGTGAAATTGAAGGAAATATTACAGGAAATAGAATTGGGCATTTAGATCTATATTGAGTGAGTCAATAGGTAACAGATTTATGAAATTTAAACCGTTATGATTTAGAATACATCACGCGTATAAGTTTTTCTATTAATTCTAATAGTTAAATTTTGAATCTGTATTTTAAGAGAAATTCGAGAATTCAAGAACCTACAAGAGCCCCAACGGACCCCAGAGTGAAACATGATCTATGAGTGGTTAATATTATTACTATTATATATTCTGTAAAGCATTTATGCCTGATAGTATGATTTAATATCATGTTATGATTACATGTACGCATATTATATGTTTGATTGAGTCATGAGATGTGATTGACAGTCACCATATATGCACTCTTCCCATGGCTCTGCACATGCGTATTGAGAGTTAGGTTACTCTACCTGTTCAATATAGATAAATTCCATCGTGTATTGAGAGGTTTTTCCCCTGCTCTACTCGTGCGATGATGATCCCGGTGAGTATTGAGAGTTATTTCCCCTGTGTACTATTTGGTGCAATTTGTCATGTATGTATATATGATTTCTATATTTGCTGATGTATTATGTGCAGTGTGGAATTATGTCACATGATTATGCATAAGTATTAGTACACTACTTTATATATATATATATATATCTTATTTATCCCTTTTCTCCCAGGATTTCGTATGATTTTATGCAGATAAGTTCTAATCAGTTAAGGTTGGGCCACGAAACGCATTGCTGCATGACTTGCATTTTGAGCACGTTTATGTTGCTTATGTTTTTATGTATATATTTTAGTGTGAGTATGTATAATGAGACATGAACTGTATAAGTTTTGAATATATTTTCGGATGAGGCATAAAGGATATCATGTGTTTATAGTATAGGCCATTTTTATATATTCATGAATTAAGTATGTGCTGCGAGTTTTACTTATTAAACTGCATGATTCGCCTCAGAACTAAGATATAGGTCGGGCCGAGTCGTATCACTTCCACAGGTATATCTTCTTACCAAATTAAGAATGGATTTATATTCATCGATATACCCTTTCACCTCAAAAACTTGGACGCCGACATCTTGAATATAGTGTATAGCATTGTCCTGATCAGATGAGTCCATTGTCACCATAGCTGTGAAGTTATTGATGCATCTTGGAATGGCTCGAGAGAGACTGTTATAAGCAACGATTAAAATATGTAGAGAAGCTAGAAGACAAAGCTGATCTGGCAGAAAACCATGAAACTTGTTTGATCGAAGATTAAGAATAGTTAATCTTCAAAATCTTTATCCTATCCATGGTGGAATATTACCGGCAAACTGAATTTTTGCCCATGTCAAGTGCTATCAAATTTGAAAAACTACTAAAAGACATTGGTATCACTCCAGACATTCTATTATTGCGTAGGTTCAGTGAGTAAATAGAAGTTAAGGCTCCCATTGATTGCGGAAGGCTACCGGTAAAGTTGTTGTTGCCTAAATTCAGCTATCTTAAGGTAGGCCAATTCATCCAACAATTAGATAATTCTCCAGAAAAATGATTTTTTAAGAGTTTGAGATAATGAAATATCTTTACTTGGTTTTCCCACAACATATTAAATGAAAAATGGAACCCGATAAAGCGTTATATTGGAAAGAGCAAGTGCTAGACCCATCATGGAAGAGGATATAGGACTAGGAGGCAATGGACTGTCAATATCCGAAATCTCACCATGGATTTGGTTGTTAGAGAGATTCAAGTAATTTTATTGGGAAATCAAATTCCAAAACCAACTGGGAATATTATCTAAGATTCCTGTGTTGGATACATCCAAATTTAGCAATTGCTTTTGTGAATGAAGTCACAACGGAAACTGGGCCTAAATGACATGATCTCAATCGTAAAATTACGAGTTGAAAAGGAGGAACCCAATTAGGATTGACCTTGACAATCAGGGAGTTTTCATCTGCCTTAAACCGAGCCAATTTTGTTAGATTGACAAAGTGAATTTCAGAAACAGTTCCATTCAACTTGCTATTGGACAAATATAGACGTTCCAATTGTGAATTTCTCCCAAAAATATGGGAACAGAACAGCTCAAGGTGTTATTGGAAAGATCTATATGTGACAAAGATGAAAGTTCTTCTAAAGCTGGAGGAAGTGGACCCGAAACAGAGTTGTCGCTTAGAATAAGGATGTGCAGATTTTTAAATCGCCCGATTCGATTTGTCAAGTGACCACAAATCTCACAGCCCCTTAAAGACCGTGATTCTAGTGCATATCCACGCTTACGGAGAAAATGTCTAAGATTTCTGCTATATCTTGACCTAATTTGGCATACGACATATCAAAAGATGTCAACTTACTAAGTCTTACAAATGATGCTAGAATTTTCCCTTCAAGTGGTTCACTGATAGAAAGGTCGAGTGTGTTGATTGAAATCAAGTTTTCTAGACCCATTGATGCAACTGTACCTTGCAATCCATTGTGTCTCAAAGAAAGGTACTCGAGATTATAGGACTTGGAGAAGCGGTTAGGTACTGTACAATTGAATTCGTTGTAAGATAAATCGAGATATCTAAGCGACGTCAAGTTTCCAAGTCTATAAGAAATCTGACTTCAAAATTGATTATTGCTTTGATCAAGAAAAACTAAATGACTGAGACAAAAAACCCAACTAGGAATGGAAGTGACAAAATCGTTTCTGGAAAGGTCGAGGGAATTAAGTGACAAAATGTTTGCAGAGGATATATGAGGGAAGTTACTTTTAGAAAGGGGAGTGAGTTTATTACCAGTAACTAATCAATGAGATCCACAAAACTCAAATCGAGGTGCTCTAGCGAAGAAAGACCAGATAGCCATGAAATACTCTCAACTTGTAAATCACTATAAGTTCTCCCACTCTCACTTAGATCAAGAAATTGCAAATGTGATTGACTAATGACTACCAAGTTGGTGAGGAATCAATCCGGCAAATCCAGCACGTAAGATATTGAGGTATCTTAGGTTCTCCAATGAACCAAGAAACGTAGAAATTTGAATTCTCCGGAAATCATTACCGCTTAAGTCCAAGTGGGTCAAATGCTTAAAATCAACAAACAGGGATTTATCTTACCAACCAGCTTTGACCTCTTATAAGCTTCATTTTTAGCGTGAAATAAAAATTTAGAGAAGACGGGACTTCCAAGGTTGAGCTCGAGGACATGGCCAGTAGGGTTGTTGCAAACAACACCAGCCCATTTTTACAACAATCTCCATCTCCATCACCATCCCAAGGGGCAAGACGGTTTGAAGGATCTTTGAGATCCTGATTCAATTTTAAAAGAGCGTCTATCTCACTTTCTAGGCAACGTCCCATGTAAGAGGCGCCATTGCAGAAGCTAATGTTGATCATGGACATGGTAGCTATAGCAGCAATTAACTCAAACGAAACAAAACCAACAAAAACACTCATTCTTGGTTTCATTGATGTACATGCAAATAGAAATTATGTGACAAGGAAATGTATGCTGAGAATGTTATATAAGATTGCAAGCTATTTATTATATTGCTGCTATGGGTTTGAGCCGGATTGTATGTGGACTTTGCAATTTGAATTATTTAATAGAGTGGGCTAGAAGGACAAGGATTTTTGTTGTTCATTGAATCAATAAAGACTAGTAACAGTGGCATTATCATGGATATTTCTTTTCAAATATCTTTCTTATTGTTTGTTTTACTAATTTACTATTCCAGTTATTCTGAAACTAATTAAGTTGCCAGCCGGCAAATAAGTGATCTGAGTGCAATTAGAAATGAAATAATTTGTCGTGCTTTGATTTGTAACATTGAACGTAAATTCTCAGTGCGACAAGCTTTCTTTTCAGTATAGTACGCAGCACGAACAAGCAATTGATACGTCTGAAAGTCGAGAGAAAACTACAGTGTTACCACCGTAGCCGGCTCTATCCTTGGACATGACAATTAGCCAATTGCCTATATCATTTTAAAACAAAGGCCTCCACAGTAGTCGTATTATCTACTTATTTGAGTAACAGGAAAAAAAAAAAGAAAAAGGACAGAGAGAGAGAGAGAGAGAATCATTAATTGTTAATTTATATCAACAAATGGTATTAGGTTTACATTTGATACCTTTTACAGCCTGTTTTATTGAGCCATTTTCAAATCTCATTTAGCAGTCCACGAATACTATTAGGCCATTGATTTTTGGTTCTTTCAAAAAAAATAAAAGAATCATGTTAGGGAAGAGAAGAATGAGAGAATTCAGTTATTTCTCTTTCTATCCACTCACTCACTCTCTACTCATTTCTTCATTATTTCTCTCAACCTTCTCTCTACCAAACAATTTTCAAAATAAAATGTTTACTTGTCGTGCATGTTCATGAAATTGTACATTTATACACTGCATTGATATCGAGAAAACTGAAGAAAGGATTTCCAAGGTTGAGCTCGTTCGTGGAAGTGGCCAGTTTGGGGAACAGACATAAAATATCTCTAATATTTTAATAAAAAAAGATATAACAGTAAATTTATTTTTAATTTGCAATTGCTATTACAACCCTATTATTATATATCGATGTAATATAGAGAAAGTAATTGCTTCCATTTTGCAGAAAATCAGTAATTTAAATTTGTTTCAGATCAATATATATGCAGTTTGGGATCATTCTCATTCATTGTAAGTTTTCTTGCAAAATCTCTAATATTAA
The DNA here is from genome assembly GCA_030449075.1 of Murraya paniculata. Taxonomy (NCBI): domain Eukaryota; kingdom Viridiplantae; phylum Streptophyta; class Magnoliopsida; order Sapindales; family Rutaceae; genus Murraya; species Murraya paniculata. Next base: position 3,108,066 of record JAEVFN010000008.1, on the reverse strand, counting down.
GTAGAACAGCAAAATAATAATGATTTGACTGGGAAAATACCTCTTGGCACTCAACTACAAGGGTTCAATGCATCTTGTTTTGCCGGCAACGATCTCTGTGGAGCTCCACTTCCGAAGAATTGTAGTGAGAAGAATGCTTCAATACCTACTACAGTTGAAAGAGAAGATGGAGATGAAGGCGAAGATGAAGTAGACTACTGGTTGTATGTAAGCATGGCACTTGGGGTTGTGGTTGGTTTTTGGTCTTTCTTAGGCCCTTTGATTGTCAACAGAAGATGGAGGTACAAATATTTTCATTTCTTAGATTGCTTTGCGGACAGATTTGGTTGTACTGTCAGAAAATATTTCTAGTTCCAGATTTCCATGTATGGCGTTGTGCGTATAAGTTTTACAAGCCTTAATAATGAGTGGACTGTACTATTATTATATACAATACATGAAAAGATTGATTGTTATTAATATTTAGAGAGAGCCCCCTAACATACAGAAGCAGCTGTAACTTACAGCTGCTGTAAAAAGAGCATCATTTCATGATCCTAGGCAATACACATGAAGAGCAAGCAAAGAAGGTTTTTTTTTTAAATTTTAAAATATAATGAAACGGAGAGGTCGAGTAGGTGTGAGGAGGATTTCGTTGCTTTCACAATTGAAGAAAAATGGCACGCAGAAAAGGGTAAATGTCCTTTCTGTGGGATTTCGGACAAATGTAAGTATATAAGAAAAATGAAAAAAGAAAAAGAAAAATATAAAGACTAAGTTTATTGATCCTCCTATTTGTTTAAAAATCCCAAGCACATATAATGCAACACTAAGCAGGTGCAAAGCACATATATTAAACTTTTTTCAATTTAAAAATAAAAATAAAAATCTTAAAAAGGAATGAGAAATCTCATTGGCCAAACACCACTCGTACTTCTATTATTACTCGAATTCGGGCGACTACAAACAGAAAGCGTATTTATGATCAACCAAGATGGATGAAGAGATGAAGAGATGAAGAGAGTACATATTTCCTACCGTCTTATGTTCACTAATGTCAAGTGCTAATAACTCAAATGCAATTTCCTGAAGCCACGGGTATTGCTCCGAGGCTGCTGAAGGGAAATTATTACTGTCTAAAATTCAAAACCAACAAATTTCTCCAATGCATCCAACAGTTGTGCATTCTCTTAATTTGTCTCACTAATTCATCCTATAGCACAAAAAATTAGAAAAGAGATCCTGACTAAGAGTTACTGGAAAAATCAAATGTCCATGTGTTTTAGGATTTAATTATGGACTTGATAAATTATTGGCCGGAACACGAAATCAAGTAAAGTAAAATTTGGTGTCTCCCTATAAATTTCGTTGTGAGAAGGATTTAAAGGAAATAAATTGGGGAGGAAATTTCCAAAACTTACTAGTAATGGCACCAAAAATCCTTTAGTTTACGCAAATCCAAATAATTGGCTAATTCTATAAGCTGAAACGGAGGAATCCAATCTTGACCAACTTTTGCTGCCAGTTAGGTATTGAAGAATTGAAATCATTATTGTCAGATAAAGATGTTTAAGAAGAAGTCAAGATTTGAAGTTGATGAAAGGAATATTGGACCCTGAAATTCATTAAAACTGTCAGATCAAGAGAGAACGAGACCAAAAATCCAACTGGAGATCAAATTGCGGTCTAAATGGTTCAGCGAGTTCGCTAGTGCAAAAAGGGATGAAAAATTTTGTAATGGGTAGCGAAGAAGGAAGTGAATTAATTTGTCACCATTAACCAGTTAATCAAATGCTTTGCTGGGTCCACACCAGACACCACCCACATTAAGAATGCTTAAGCAAGGAAAGACTAGATTGGACCAAAATAAATTACCAACATATATACGAGCAAACATTATAGTTATAAAGGATTATTTAAGTCGGCTTTTGAAATCATTATTCTCATCACCGCGTTCATCTTGTTCTATCATTATCATTAGTCGTCTGCCGCCTATGGATGATCATTCACAGGTGGCCTTTAATCCTCACTGCACGGATATTCCCGCGTTTGATGATGATGAAGTGCCGGATAGGACTTCTCTCGACTCTACTTTCTTCCGAACTAGAGCCGATGCTATTCGCTCTATGGCTATGGGTATTCAATCCTATCCTCCAGACCTCTCATTTCAATCAGATGAGAAGTTTAGCTCCGATAAAAATTTTGTAGCTGATGAGTATTTTGCTTTTGAGCCTGAGGGCACAGGGGGGCGTGATTTTGATTCTGACTTCAGTGTTGCTGGCCCACACTCCTCTAGTTCTCGGAAAGGTTTCAAGTTAGTCACTGGTCGTAAGTATCGCAGGCGGTATTCTGAGTGCTTACATTGATTTTTTTTCTTTTACTTCTCGGTTGCTCTGTATGGGTTTTCATTTCTATTTGTTGATCGTTCTTATTCTTCTGCTTGGAGGTTTTGGTTTATATCCCCCTCTAAATGTACTTTTATTTTTAGTTTAATAATCTACAGGTAAGGGGGTCTCGCCTAACCCCCCACCTTTGGGTGATTTTAAATTAAAAAAAAATTACAATAATATCATTTAAACGATTTCTCAATTTCCATCAAAGAGATGAATGTCCTGTTAGTCACCATATAAAGCGTGGCCGACATGCCATATTTTTTATGAAAGAAGACACGGTATGTCGTCCGTTCATGGAAATCTCTCAAGCAAAAAATATATGAAATTATAGTCATAATGGTAGGACAATCCTCAGGTATAGGTAAAACCCACCAAATGAGTAGTGAGAAATGAAAGGCAATTATTAAAGTTTACAGCATCAATCATTAAATATTTAAATTTATCAGTTCATAATTAGTTGATTCCTCTTTGATCTTGTACTGACTTTATTTTTCTTTATATTATTCTACCTCACTTAATCGAGGTTTATTTAAAAAGTTGATGATGATTGAATATTTTAATTTGAAGAATTCCAAGTTCTTTAGTCATAGATTTTTATCTACTTAAGTTATTTATTTGATTAGATACTAGTAACAAATACGTAGCAGCATAGGCAGGGATCAATCAAACTTTGGCTAATTTGGCCATAAAGGACAGTCTTATTATATTATCTTGTCCTTTTCTATTACATAGTTGAGTGGACTAGATCAAGATCAAATTTAATTAATTAAATTCCCAATTTTTAATTAATTGTACTTGTCAACAGATAATTGTACTAGATTGAATTCTTGAAATATTTAATATATGAACATTGAAACTTTCAATTCAAGGTGGCCTTGCCTTCCTATTAATGGACAACCAATATTTTCTTTAGTAGTTGGAAAGTCGTTGAATGGCAAACAATCTGATCATATACACCCAACCAAACATCACCTTATATGTAATCAACAGCATATTTATAGATTGATTTCAGCGTTTTCTTAAAGTAAATTTTGACTCGAAAAATTAAAAAAAAAAAAAAAACATTTTCGAAGATCCCAAAAAAGAAAAAAAAAACGTTTCCTACACAGAAACACACACAGACTCATCATAATCCAATTCTGAGTTAATTAAAAATCAAGAAACTAAGTAAAAATTAATGAAAGATTAAGCAGAAACAAAATGGGGAAATTGATAGAGACAAATCTATTATATACACAGAGCAGAAACCAGAGACAGAGGGAGAGTTAGAAATCTAGACAAAATTTACTTATTAACCCTACTACAAAACCCTGGTGTCATATCATATGTACCATTCATTAAAATTATATGGGGCTCCTAATTAACTTCAGGAATGCTCTGTAGCGCCGGCCGCCACGACCGCTGATGAGTCTCATGATAACGATCGGTACTACTATTAACGTTAACGTTGATCAAGCGGGCCAAAACCTGCTGCACGGATAACTCCTTTACGTCCGCTTTACCTAGCAACTCCTCCAGTTGCTTCCTCGTAATCTTGATCTTTATCTCAGTCGAAGAGGCAGCAGAAGTGGGTGATGCAATAAAGCCAATCCCGTCACCTCCCACCAGCAGCCCTTCTTGCTTTGCCTTTTCGGTTCTGTGTTCGCTGGCCGACGTCACCACTGCTCCCCAGTCGTCGCCGGCCCATTGCATCGACGGTTGGTGTTGGTGCCTTATACAATTTCCCATTTTTGTTTCAATTTATTTTATTGATTTATTTTTGTTTTTGGCAACTCTTGTTTTGGTTTTATTTTTTGCCAGGATTTTGGATGTGGAGGGATTCGAGCTCTTTATATAATCAAGTGGGAGTTGGGGGAAGAGAGAGAGAGAGTGGGGAGGAAAAAGGAGGGAAAGAGTCAGACCAAATTGTATGCCACGTTGGACGGCTTGTCGTTTGACGTGGCGGATGATGATAAGTTGACCTAATCAACCACTATTTCGGATCAGTTTTCAACTCTGTCCATGTGAGTTGAGACTTTGGAAGCTCCAAGTTGTCGGTGGCGGCTGGCTTCTCTTGGCTCTGTTATGGCGGCAAAGGCACTTGGGCATTTGGCTATACTCGATGCTTAATAAAATTAATTTATAATTTTAATGTTAATTGTAGATTATTATTGCTTGCTACATAATAAAAAAATAATAATATTTGACCCTCAATAAAATATTTTCATATAAGAAATAAAAATATTTTAGTACATACAATACTGTTATTTTGTGTGTTGTAGTAACATTATAGGCATGAACAATATTTAATTTTTTATTTTGATGGTGTTTAAATATCAATACTCTATAATTATATATGGATGTTCTCTAAATTAATTATTTTTTATTATATTTAACTATATTTCAAACTAAAAATATGTAACTTTGAATTAATAAACGCAGTCGACAAAGGCAGGTAACTAGCATATCAAATATTAGAAATATTTGTTTTAATGAATACAATAATAATATACAAATAAAAGAATAACAACAATAATAATAATATCCTCTCGGAATTTTAATGGATTAAAAACAGTATGATTAATGGATTAATACACGAGTCAAGGAAGGTGTTCGGTCCTGCCCTCCGCGGCCAAAACTGAAGCGATGAAGAGCGCGACGGCTCCCAGAGCCGAGCCCAGCCGTGAAGCTTTGATAAATGAGACGGCGAAGCCTTTGAGTGTGAAAAGGGTTTGGGATGGAATCTTGCACCTCAATGTAAGTGTAGTGTGAACACAAATGGGCGAGAGGAATCTCTCGTCAAGGTGCGATAGCACTTTCACTAGCAATGCTTTTAGATGATTATTTTAATTATCATGCACTTTAATTTATCATCATCGCCCTAATTATTACGACCATAAATCTTCTACTTATCCATGTCATGTGTACGTAGAAAAATTTTGAAGATACCAAAATGGCACCAACACTCCTTAACTAACATTTTATATATAATCAAACAGTTTTCTATCAGTGCGGAAGCAAGAACGAAATTTATTTAATTTGTATTGAGGTGGGCATATCGATTCAATTTTTTTTTTAATATATGTTGGATAATTTAAATTTGTTACAAAACTTTAAGAGAATTATAAAATCAGCTAAACAAATCATAAATAGTGATTATAAATAAGATGGACAAGTGAAGAGATCTTAACATTTTGCTTGTTGTTTAGTTTAGAATTTAAGAAAAGTTTTAAGCTCATTTTTTGTGTGTGGTTGGTGGCCTGGTGGGGTCTAAGTTGGCTCCTAAAGGTCAGTTCCACGAATTCAAGTTAACAAAAAGCAAATCCATGTCCATGCAATAATAATAATAATAATGCATGCTAGCTAAAATCCAAAGCAAAAACAGGAGGACATTTTTCAGAGAGCATTAATGATCTAAAGCTTATGTCATATTGCACCTGCTTTGTGGGTTCTTTACTCGTGGCACCCAATTACAGCGGTCGAGACTCCAGATGGTTCCTCCTACAACCATCGCCGATGATGACTTGGTGCGGCACATAAAATGCAACCTAGCTGAGAGAAGATTTTGTAATTTTCCCTTTAGTAATAAAATCAGATGTGGACTAAATTATCTTCAAAAGGTTGGAACTCGGAAGCCAATATCCCTGATTATTGAATCGTATACGTCAACTTCGGATTGACAATTTTTTAAAGAATTTGGTGAGTATTAAAAAAAATTGATGAGCAATTGTGTTGCCACTATATATATATATATATATATATATATATATTTAAAAAAAACTTCTTATAGATGTAACACACAAAATGCTATACCTGAATTTTCATTTTGAAAAAAGAAAATAAATAAACATAACTTCCATTTGAGCAGGGATCATAGACGTACAAAGACTGATTCAAAAAATGCATCAAAATGCTTATCGTGACAAACAATATATTACAATGAAAAGCATGCGTGCCAAGGCATTGCAATTCTATTTAAGGAGATTATTGGTTCTTCCTCAATGAAATTGATATATACTGCTTACTCCCTTGTTGTTTTCATAATATTTAATAACCGAATGATACCAAAAACTTAAACAGTAAGTAATAAAAAATTAACTATTGGAAAACTTTGGTTGTAAAGTAATATGTCAGAAGATTTTATGCGGTAAAATAATAATACTCTTTATTTAATTTTAATAAAAAGAATAAAATTATATTTTAAAAATAAGGATAATACTATAAAATTATGGTGTCAAGGAAGTTATTGGGTCTTATGAAAATAGTAGAGGGTGAGTAATATATATTAATTTCAGTATAGAGAAACTGACAATCTCTCTTCCATTAGATCGTATGATAATAGTAGAAGGTAAGTAATATATATTAATTTTAGTGTGGAGAAACGGACAATCTCCCTTCTATTTATAACCAGAGAGAGAGATAGAGAGAGAGAAAAAAAAAGGTAAAGCTCACTAAAAATTCTTAAGGGTATCGATAACAACAAATGATGTGCACATAAGAAATTCATCGAGCTATATACATTTATGCTGGGGAATAAGTTATTTTTAATTTGATGATCCTCTGCCACCAGATTCTAGTCTTTCAACTCATATAGTAACAAATTCTCTACAAAGTCATCTGAAAAATCTTCGAAATTTGAAAGCTTTATAAATGTAGAGTAAGAATTCGATAATTAAATTAGTATCAAAATTTTGGTAGGTATAAAGTAGTGAATAGAGCAGGCACATATATATTCTTTTCATATTTGTTTTCCAGTTTTTTCTACATTGAGCGGAAAAGTGATGATTTATTATTTTCTATGCTTGTCGACGAGCCAGGCAGGTTCCTTGATTAATATATTGCCATTAAAATTGCTTATTGTGTTCCAAATCTACCAACTCAAATAAAAAAATCATGTTGAGTGTTTGACTAATTAAAAAACAAATAGATTCAGCTTTGGCGTAGCATATCTAATTCATAATTATACTTTATTATATGCTTCAAAAAGTTGTAATAAGAAAAGTTTGAAGGGAATATAATTAGAAAGGTCAAAAAAGATTTGTTTTGACTTATTTAATTAGGTGGTGGGATACTGGATTCGATCACGCACTTAGCCTACACTGCGTGCCATTTGCTTGCATAGCTTCATTTTAATTTTAATTACTGGTTATTAGAATATTGATCGTACCGAGTGCCTGCTTACTAGTAATCTCGCGGCCCACGTCACCATCATTAGCTGTCTCACCATTATGCAAATAACGCACTATGATATCATTTGATATCATGTATTTATAAAGCAAAAAAATCAACTTAATTATTCACAAAATATTATAATATTATAAGTCAATTAACATTATATATAATTATATATATTGTTGGTGTATGTTTAGTCTAGTTGATAAATTTCTTCGAGTTAAATAAAATTATGACCATTTTAATATTGTGGTTAGGCGGCTGTAGATTTTAAATAACATAACAGTAGTAAATTATATGGTGAACAACTGTATATATTTTTTTTACTATAAGATCACAGCAGCCGTGGCCTTAATACCAAACAAAAAGTTTGAAGTCAAACCTTACTGATCGCATGAATGAAGATGAGAATTAAATATCAAGTGTGTTATGCTTAAGTTGAAAAAAAAAAAAAGAAGAGTTAATATGGTACAAATTATAGATAAATATATAGTCTAAATGCCATAACGATATTAGGCCAAATCAAAGAATAATCGAAGCAAAACATAATCCTAACATGCCTTTGTAAATACGAGCTTTGATTTCACATCTCTTCTGCCATCTACTTATTAGGCTTGAAATAAATGGGATAATTAAGAAAGAAAATAGGGAATAAATAAACACATTTGCTGTAATATTAGCATATTATCATTTGAATGCTCTTTCGAAAAAAAAAAAAATGCATTGCTTTTATTGTAACGAGTAAATTTATACTTATAATAATGTAAAACATCTATTTTTTAAAAAAATAAATGACTAAATGTATTGCCCTTATACCTACCATAAGCTCGGCTTAATGATTTTCAATTTTTTTTAATGAGTTCAAATTCTGAGGAAATAGAAGCTAAAAAATGAATTAGACTTTGTGCTTATTTAGTATGACTTATTTAATAATCACAAGTATTTATTTAATATCATAAGCTCTTATCATAATTTTTGTTGTTATTTAGTTATTTTTTTAGTAGAGTTTTTAAAGCTTCAATAAGCTATTTTACTCTACTAGTAAAAGCTCAAATTTTGGGCTTTTGGGAGTAGAAGTTGGAAAGCTTTTTTTTTTTTTTTATGTTAAAATATCTAAAATATCATCTTTAATAAAAGCCCTTATTGATAACCAAACAACTAAATTTTTTTAGGTAAAAACTATATTTGTAAAAGCTATATTACTAGAAGCTCTACTTAAATAAACTCTACTTGAAAAGTTGTATCAAACAGAGCATTTGTCTATCCTTATCTTTCAAAAATAATTATAATAAAAAAATTAAATGTAAGTTATCATATTACTTTAAATATTCAATTTGACTTTTGTTGAGTATGATTCTAAGCATTGATAATAAGTCAAATACGAGTTAATACATATTCGAAAACTGATATAGTTTGCATGTATTGTATAAAAAGATTAGCTCCCAGCTGAGCGATTGGTGTAATGGATTGAATTGATCTTATCTGTTATTGTTGTGTAATGCTTACTTAAATTGATGCTTAAGATAAACCTAAACAAAATTTTTGTTTAACTATGAAAATGATGTGATTTTCAAAGTTTAAACAATGTAATTTTTTTTCTTTAATGAATTATATGCATACCTTTAGTTTGTAAATTGCAAGATAGTGGTTTCTCGTTACATATTTGCGAATACAAAATTAAATGAATGCATTCTGTCTCAAAATAATATCTTGTTATGAATTTATTAAAATAAATGTATATGTTCATAACATACATCTCTTAGTCTTCTCACTATCTCCAACTAGCAATTCGTGGCTTCTCTATAACTCCCACTATCTCACAAGAAATTATAACTCATAATGTTTCCATTATTTTATATAGTGATTATATAACTATAAAAGGAGAGATCATCTTCTTATTTTGTACACACACTTAAAATGAATAAAATCATTCTATAATATATTGCTCCCTCATCTTACTCTTTATTTTGTGTTGTTGGCTAACAGCTTTTCGAACACGTTATCAGCACGACTCTTGTTTTAATCAAGTATTAATTCTTTTGTTTATCATATCTATCAATTTTAATTGTTACATAACTATTATTATTTGTTAATGATGACATGTTATATTAGTTATTATTATCATGTTTGTATTTGCAATAAGAATGACTTCTCAAAGTTGCATCTATATTACTTGTCTTCATTATGTCTCTTGAAATATGCATAATTGATGGTATAAGATTTGAAATGAATTTTGTGACATGAATCGTATGATATGTGATCATTACAGAACTTTACTCTTATCATGTTACCATGAATGATTATCTGACATATCTAATATTTATTTGTTAATAATGAATCAATTATTTATCTTTGTTTATATTGTTTTATAGCTATATGAAAATGTTGAATCTTGTGAAACTTAAATTTGTGGCACTTGATATCTCTGGCGATAATTATCTATTATTAGTCTTGGATGCTGAAATCCAAGGCGATGATTTTACTTTGCCACCATCTTCATGAACAATTGAAAAGTGAGTATTTTACGGTCAAATAACCATATGTCATTTGGGAATGCCTTAACGAAAGATTTAATCACCAAAAAACTGTTATACTTCCAAAAGCTTGTTATGACTGGATGCATTTACGATTATAAGATTTTAAATCTATCAGTCAATACAATTCTGTATTATTCAAAATTGTTTCTCAATTAAAATTATGTGGAGTGAAGATTACTAATACAGATTTGTTGGAAAAGACATTTTCTACTTTTCATGCTTATAATTTGTTCATGTAGCAGCATATACTGAGAGCGGAGATTTAGAAAGTATTCTGAATTAATCTCATGTCTTTTATTGGCTGAAAAAAATAATGAACTTTTGTTAAGAAGCCATCAGTCTCATTTGACTGAATCTATACCAATCCCTAAAGCGAATGGTACTTCAGCCAATAATCGTAGTGCTAATCGAGGCCGTGGTTACAAAAATAATCAAGGTCGTGGTGGCTATAACAAGAAATATCAATCAAACCACTCGGAGTGGAATAACAATAATGAGAAGTAAGAAAAATATCAACAAAAGAAATCTCTAAAGGATCATGAAAATGTTTGTTTCAAATGTGGTATGAAATTACACTAGTCTCATATTTGTCGTATACCTAAATATTTAGCTGATCTTTATCAAGCATCCAAAAAGACAAAAGGAAAAGAAATTAAGACAAAATTCATTGATTATAAAAATCCAATTGATATAACTCATTTGGATGTTTCAGGTTTTTTTAAATATCTAAATGGTAAAATTAACCATTTGATTGGTGATAGACATGTGAAAACTGATTAAGAGTACTACACTTTGAAGTGTGTTATTTTTAAAATTTGGTGTATTTAAATTCTGAAATAAGTACTAGAGCATTTTAAGTTTGATGTGTTTTTTTACTGTTATGGTGTGTTTAAATTTATGCTGCAAGAGTGTTTATTGTTTTTTAGTGTTTTATAAGAATTTGATGTGTAACTTTTCAAATTTCTTTAATAAAACATTTTCTGTAATGTTTTCTTTATACTACTTGAATATTCTTTATATTCAATTGACTTATTTTATATCTATGTGTGAATATATACAATGAATTTGAACAATCACTCAGTGAGTAATGAAGATGGATGTTTGGTGGATAGTGCGACAACGCACATAATTCTACGAAATAAAAAATATTTTCATAATTTAATATTAGCTAATGTTTATGTTAATACAATATTTGATTCTGCTAATTTAATTGAAGGCTCCAAAAGAGCTACAATTATGATACTCAAATGGTACAAAATTACAAATAAATGATACTTTATACTTTAGTAGATCTGGCAGAAATCTGCTTAGTTTCAAGGATATTCGTCAAAATGGATACCACATTGAAACATCTAGTGAAGGTAATTCTGAATTTCTTTACATTATTTTAACTATTTCATGCTATAAGCATGTATTGGAAAAACTACTTTATCTTTCTTCTGGGTTGTATAATACAATTATAAGAACAATAGAAATAAACTTTATAATGAACCAGAAGTTTTTTGATCCAAAGATTTTTAAACTTTGGCATGATCGACTTGGGCATCCTAGATCAATCATGATGTGTCGTATTATAAAAAATTCGCATGAACATCAGTTAAAAAACCAGAAGATTCTTTTACCAACTAAAAGTCCATGTGCTGCTTGTTCTCAATGGAAGTTAATAACTCGACCATTTCCAACGAAAGTAAGTTTTGAATCTCCTAAATTTTTTGAAAGAATCAAAGGAGATATATGTGGCCTTATACATCCAAATTGTGGACCGTTTCATTATTTCTTGGTCTTAATAGATGCATCAACTAGATGGTCACATATCTCTTTACTTTTTAGTCGTGGTGTTGCATTTGTTAGATTTCTTGCTCAAATCATCAGCTTGAAAGCACAATTCCCTGATTTTCCTATTAAAAAAAAAATTAGACTTGATAATGCTGGTGAATTTACATTTAAATCTTTTAACGATTATTGCATGTCTATTGGGATTGATATTAAGCATTCTATTGCACACACTCATACACAAATTTAACTGAATCTTTGATTAAACATTTTCAATTAATTGCAATACCATTAATTCTTAGATCAAATTTACTTTTTTCATGTTAGGGACTTGCAATACTACATATTGCATCATTAATATGCATTCGACCAAGTTCTTATCATATATATTCACCTTCGCAACTTATTTTTGGCTAACAGCTAGATATTTCTCATTTGAAAATTTTTGGATATGCCGTTTATGTTCCAGTTGCTCCCCCACAACGAAATAAAATTGGTTTGCAACGAAAACTTGGAATTTGTATTGGTTTCGATTCTCCATCAATAATTAGGTATCTTGAGCCTTTAACTAGAGATATTTTAACCGCACGATTTGTGAATTTCCATTTTGATGAACAAGTTTTCTCATCATTAGGGGGAGAAAAGATAAAAAGAAGTGAACGAAGTGAGATTGCATGGCATACATCATCATTATTTCATCTTGATCATCAAATCAATGTGAACTTGAAGTTCAAAGGATTATTCATTTGTAAAATATTACAAATCAAATTCCTAATGTATTTACTAATTCAAGAAAAATAATTGAATCACATATTCCAGCTGAAAATGTCCTAGCACATATTGAGATTCCTGAAGGACAACATGACATAACTAATCAAAGTAAAGTATGTCTGAAACATGGAAGGCCAATTGGCTCAAAAGACAAAATTCTCCGGAAGAAGAAAACATAAAAAAAGTTACAAAATGAAATTAGCACTGCTGAAGAGTCATTGCCTATTAATCAAATAAAAGAGATTAATCAATCAAATAGTATTCGTCCCGTTGACCCAAAAGAAGACAATTTACCAACAACTGAATAAGTTTCAATTTCTCCTGAAGAGAAACAAAATAATGAAATTATAATTGGTTTTGTTGGTATAGAAGATTCTTGGGATCGAAATCAAATAATTATTGATGATATTTTTTCATTCACTATTGCTCTTAATATTACAAATGATGATGAGAGTTATGATCCAAAAACAGTAGAAGAATATCGACTTAGAGATGATTGTTTAAAGTGAAAAGATGCTATTCAAGCATAATTAAATTCACTTGCAAAACGTGAAGTATTTGGACCAATAGTCATGGCACCAGAAGATATCAAACCTGTTGGTTATAAGTGGATATTCATTAGAAAACAAAATGAGAAAAATAAAATTGTGATATATAAAACAAGATTAGTAGCACAAGATTTTTCTCAAAGACCTGGCATTGATTATGAAGAGACATATTCTCTTGTTATGAATGCAATTACATTTCAATTTTTGGTTAGTCTCGTAACTTCTAAAAAGCTTGATATGCGTCTTATGGACATTATGACTGCATATCTGTATGGTTCAATCGATACATATATTTATATGAAAATCCCAAAATGATTTCAAATGCCAATAGCAAACAAATTTAAACCTCGTAGTTTATATTCTTTAAAATTACAACGATCCTTATATGGATTAAAATAGTCTGAGCATATATGGTACAATCGCCTAAGTAACTATTTATTAAAAAAAGATATGTAAATAATCTAATTTATCATTGTGTTTTTATTAAAAAAATCTGAAATTAGATTTGCAATAGTTGCAGTATACGTTGATGATTTAAATCTCCTTGGACCTCCTGAAGGGCTTTCAAAAACAACTTTTTGTTTGAAAAAAAAGAGTTTGAAATGAAAGATCTTAGAAAAATAAAATTTTGTTTTGGCTTACATATTGAGTATTTGCCAAATTGAATACTCTTACATCAGTCAACATATACTAAAAAAGTTTTGAAGCGGTTTTATATGGATGAAGCTCATCCATTAAGTACTACAATAGTAGTGCGATCACTTGATGTGGAAAAAGATCAATTTCGTCCTAAAGAAGATGGCGAAACAATTCTAGGTCATGAAATACCATATTTAAGTGTAATTGGTGTACTCATGTATCTTGCAAATTGTACTCGATATGATATTGTATATTGAGTTAAATTATTAGCAAAATATAGTTTTGCACCAACTCATAGGCATTGGAATGGTGTAAAGTACGTATTTCGCTATCTCTCTAGAACAATTGACATATGTTTATTTTATCCAAATGAATCAAAATCACCACTAATTGGATATGCAGATGCTGAATATCTCTATGATCCACATAAAGTCTAATCTCAAACGGGTTATATATTTACCTCCGGTAATATTGTTGTATCATGGCGATTAATGAAACAAACAATGGTTGCAACATCTTCAAATCATTCAAAATTGCTTGCTATTCATGAAGTAAGTCATGAGTGCATTTGGTTAAGATCAATGATATAATATATTCGAGAAACATGTGGATTGTCATCAATTAAAAATAACCCCACAATATTATACGAGGATAATGCAGCATGCATTACCCAAATTAAATGTGGTTATATAAAAGTTAATAGGACCAAGCATATTTCACCAAAATTCTTTTATATATATGAGTTTCAAAAGAATGGTGATATAGATATTCAGCAAATATGCTTAAGTGATAATCTTGTAGATTTATTTACAAAATCCCTACCAACTGCGACATTTAAAAAATTAGTACACAAAATTCGGATGCGTCAATTCAAAAATTTTTCTTCAAATCTCAAAGAATCCATGTAAAAATGAGGGGGAGTATACTTGTTGGGGAAAATAATTTATTTTGGAGTAAATTTTATATATTATACTTTTTTTCCTTATTGGGTTTTTATCCCATAAGATTTGTCCTAGTAAGGTTTTAATGATGTAGTCATATATCTCCAAAATTATTTGTTTCAAAATATTAATAAATAATGTACTCTTCTTCCTTTAGTAATTTTTTTTCCATAAGGTTAAAAGTTTTAATAAGGCATATTCTCTTGTAATAAACATCTAAGGGAGAGTATTATGAATTTATTAAAATAAATGTGGATTTTCATAACATATATCTCTTACTCTCTCCACTATCTTCCACTAGCAACTCTTGACTTCCATATAACTCTCACTATCTCACAAGAAATTATGACTCACAATGTTTTCATTATTTTATATAGTGATTATATAATTATAAAAGAAGAGATAATCTCCTTGTTTTGTACACATATTTGAAATGAATAAAATAACTCTATAATATATTGCTGCCTCATCTTACTCTTTATCTTATGTTGTTTTTGTATTTTATGTTGCTGACTAATAATTTTTCTAACACATCTTATCTTTTTTATTTTCTTAATAATCCAATCACTACCTTTTTTCAAATGTGGCAATTAATTTGTATATATGAAAAATGTGAACAACACTTCCCAGAAGTGGCCCATATGTTTGATTTCAAGGCCCATAATTGCTAGATGGGCTTAATCCTGCCACAGTAGTTTTATCCCTTCAGAGGCTAATAATTTGAGTGCTTCTTCTCCAGTCACCAGATTTTGGTGGCCTCATGCTTAAAATTCATCATTGACATCCTGCTTGAAACCCAAAGCCTTTTCAAATTAAGATTGAATTTTGATGTAAAAAATTGGGAAGAAAGAGAGAGAAAGCAACTGATGAGCTCAAAAAGACACATGCACATACTCTAACATGTGGGCACCAATTGGTTTTTTAAAACTCATTGAAAGGTCCAAAAGCAAAAAGTAGGATCTATCCCTGGTCATTTAATGTCTCCGATAAAGGAGCACTATTAAAAGATTTATCACAATAATAAATTATAAAAATTTTTGGGATACTCTTGTATGGACTTCATATCCTAGTGACGCTCTTTTATTATATATGTACCAAGGGGTAAGGTGAATTGGGCATAACAACGTAGGTTAGTTTTGTTGATTTTAAAATTTTTCATTTGGGTATGGCCAAGTTAATCATAATTTTGAACCCAATAATTTTTCAGTGTGATCATGACCACTTGTCCATTCAACATGGGAACCATCAAACGCAAACATGCACACCACACAATGAGAGCACATTGCCTAACCTAACCCAAAAATGAAAAAAAGTAAGTGAAAAAGAAAAATCAAGTGTTTTTTTTTTCCCTTTAACAAGAGTAAAATAAAACAATAATCATGGAGGCTTTGGTTGTTATTGGTTTACGGGCATAATTACGGCGGGTTGTGAATCATACTTGGAGACCACATAAAGGAAATAACACTTAAAAACACAAAAAATGCAATTTTTTTTTATATACTAATTGTAAATTTTTTTTCTTTCTAAATATTTTGTGAAACATTAAAATAAAAAAAGAATTATTATGTGAAAATTCCTAATAATATTAAAGAGAACGCATGAAAAACAGAAAAGCTTTTGCTTTCACGATTTTAATGAGTCTAGACTATCACATTCATTAGTCATTACTCATGCGGCATCAATTTTCAACAATGATACAATTATTGCAATCCATTGTACCCTCCCCACCTATATGTATATATCCTTCACTTGAAAAGACTTCGACGTTTAGTTCACTCATGGTAATGGTGGCTTCTTGAGGCCCCCACAAACCGATGTGGGCCCAAGTGTTTTGGGCCCACCCGATTTAAAAAACCATTGAGATCAGGGGAAGTTAAGTCCTTGACCCCGACCCGCAATGTCAATTAATTGGGAGGTCAAGACGTTAGTTGTGCCAGCAATAATAAGGACATGTAATTGTTTTTATGACTAAGATTAATAGCCGAAAAATTGATTGTTTTAGCGGCAAATCTGGATTTAATTAAAGAATGAATTAGCTAAAATATCAAACTAGATCTACGTAAAAATTGTAAAGGCTATAATATTAATCAATTGAGATATTCTTTATTGGCTCAAAAACCAAGTAGAAAACGCCACTCGCCCATGTGGGCACATTTCGTCTTCTTTCCAAATGCAATTGCCTAGGATGCATACATGCTAAGGGACCAACTCTCATTGCCACGTGGATATCTAATTTACGGCCACGTGGGATCTCCCTCGGATGCCCTTAACAATGGACTAAACAATAGTAGAGAGTAGATCTCGATTTGAGGCCACAAGAATCATTTGGGAAGTTGAATTCTATCTTCTAATGAATAAGGAAAGCATTAATAACAATAATACGATCTAACTTAATAAATTATATACCCTACTTATATTTGTTCATAAAGTTTAAGCTAGTGATAATGACTGACTAGGATAAAACTCGAGATTCTTCAAACAATCATCAGATAACCAAATAATTTCATTATAGGCACAACATAAATGTGAGTAGATGAAATAGTTTACGATGCTCTTAATGACATTTAATTGGTGCATGAAGTGATTCGTTAAAATTTACAACTTCAAGAGATCCTGTTATCATTACACTGATAGCTGAAAACGGGACCGTATTGGATGATGATTAAAAAATGACGCCGGTTTACAACGTCTCCCTGCAAAACCAACATGAACAAAGCCAACAAAGCGCGTCTTTGTCCCCACAAACGACGCCGTATGTAATCTTCGTTGACCGTACTCCTACACATCAATGAGCAACGGTCTATATACCTTATACATTCACCAAATACATGTAAAAATTTTCTGGCTCGGGTCCTTGTCAGAAACCAAAGGGAAACGTTCACTTCTGAGTGTGAACTTTCAGACAAAACACAACACACACACAAAAGCACACACAGAACACGAACAAACAAGTTTCCCGTGTTTGTTTTGTGGCCTTTTTTTTAAAATTTATTTATTTATTTTATGTTAATTTAGTTTGTTTAATGGCTGAATCTGGCTTTGGGAAATGAAGATAACGGGGAACTCAAATTATCCGTCGTCGTATCCGGTGGCTAAGGCGTTGGACCTCAGTTCGAAGTCGGATCTTAGGCCAACGCGGAGGAAGAATCGGAATCCGAGCTTGACCCGTTTGAGGAAGCATGGGGCTCCGTGTCAGAGACGGAGCCGGCCCGAGACGCCGCTTTTGAAGTGGAAGGTGGAAGAATATAGGGAGAAGAATAGGAAAGTTGAGGCCGAGGAGGAGGACGATGCTGCTGACGCTGGCCGGAAGACCCGACGGAAAGAGCGGAAGGGGAGGACTGTCGTGTCCGCTAGGAAGCTTGCTGCTGGTCTGTGGCGGTTGCAGCTGCCGGAGAATGTCGCTGGTGGCGCTGGAGAGAACGTAGATCGGTTAGGGTTTCAGGTGAGAAAAAGAGTAGAAAATGAAATTTTTTTTTGGTGTTCTTGCTTGACTAAGATCTGTTGTGTCTTGTAGTTTTAGATGGGGTTCGAATAAAATGGGGTTGGGGTTTCAGTAATTTTTTGATTTCTTGTTTCCGATTATACAGTGTTATTGCTTTGTTCTGAAGATAAGAGCTTTTTGACATGTGAGATAGATACTGATCTTTGTAGCTCCATCATTGTCATTTTGTGTGTTTGTGATTGCTTAATTTTGAAGGTTTTTTTGTGGTTATGTGTGAAAAGAAGAAAATGATAACAACACTGTGTTTCAATTTTTGTAGCAATACCATGGTCATGATTTTGTTGTTATGGTTGTCTTCTGTAGCTGGCTTTATACTTTATGGTATTTTTGAATTATATCTGACTCTATTTATCAGTATCTGTGATTCACTTGGTTCTATATCGGGAAAGCCATGCATTTGTTTGAATGACTTCTGGGAAACTCATGTTGCATACTCCATTTCTTTTGGGGTGTATTTATTATAAATTTGTCTGCCGCACAAGTCTATATAAGGACGTTACACGTGTTTGTTTGACTTCCAAGATCTTCGCATATTTTTTTCTGCATCTTGTTGTGTGTTGTCCGTTTGCTTTAATAAGGGTATTTCGATTATAGAGATTTTATTGTTATGCTTGTCTGTAGCCTGGTGCAGGGCATGCAGGTGTCCCATTTCATGTTCGTTGCAGTAGTAAAGGACATGGTTCTGAGTCAAAGGATCCTTTGCAGAGCCCTAGCTCGTCTGTCGCTGGCATGAAGAATGGATTCTTTTGTAAGGTAATGTTGCTTGACTTTCTTAACTGGACCATTAACTAAATTATTAACTGTTGAGGGTTTGTCCGATTCAATGAATATAGAGTGTCATTCATATGGGAATTAACATCCGGCATACCCTTTTTATCATCTTCCACATGTGGCTCCATGTCCCACACTTTAGACCACTTTGGAACCTACATTATGAATTTCCTGATGCCCTATTTAAGTCGGTTCCATTAATGGATTTTTTTTTTTTTTTTGGAATAGTCATCATAATTACTGGCTTATAGGATAATTGTTTATTCTGTAGAGAGATTGCATTACTGGTGTAATACATTGTTCTGTTTAAGATTAAAGATTTCCCCAAGTCTTATAGAAGTTTGCAAATAAAATCCAACTCAATGATTCACGTGGAAGGAGTTCGTAGTTAAATCACAAAGTTCTGAAAGAAAAGAAAATGAGTGCTATTAATAAATGAAATGTATACATTTCTTTCTTTTTTTTTTTTTTTGGTTTTTTTTTGGGGGGGGGGGGGGGGGGGGTGAGGGCATTAGCTTAGTATTAAATTCTCTCTTTCCTTCATTTATCTGAAACATGTGTTGTGAGTCTATGCGCAGAAATGTTTTTCATAACCTCCGGATTTGTATTATGATGGGACTGGTGGTAGACAGCCATTTCTTTATTGAAAGCAAAAAGGGAAAGAGCAAATTTCAGAGCCTATTTTCTCAAATTGCTGACAATATCATTTTGTGGCTTGTTAATAATTGATATGCGTGCGCGCGTGTGTTTAGTTTGGATTAGGGGTGGGGTGGTGCGCAGGGGAGAGGTGGGTGTGCTGTTTGTGGTGTGATTAGACATGTCCATTGTGAGTAAGTAGAACAGCCAGATGAAGCTGTTTGATTTGCTTCTATCTTTTATGTGGATGAAATGAGATATTTTAGCCACAACATGTCAGAATCGCAGAATCCATTAATTCTCAATTTACTGGTTGACATTATAAACTTGGTAAAGCATGAAAATTTGTGGTTGCTGGAATCAAGTTTGATCGCTTAACCTGTGGTTACTAATTAATAGATGATTGATGTCTAACATTACTTTTCCCTCTTCAAACTTGATATGATCCTTATCTAACCAGAGGCCCGTTTTCCTCTTATATAGCTCGAGCCTTCATTTCAGTTTTCCAATCCTGCAATGGAAGGAGCAACAAAGTGGAACCCTGTCTGCTTGAAAACAGCGACTGAAGTACGCCAGATTTACAGCCAAATGAAGCATCTTGACCAACAGGTAAGTGCTGTATCAATGGTTGCTGCACTTGAAGCTGAAGTAGAGCAGGCTCGAACTCGAATTCAGGAGCTTCAGACTGAGCGCAGATCTTCAAAAAAGAAACTTGAGCACTTCTTGAGGAAAATCAGTGAGGAAAAGGCCGCATGGCGGAGCAGGGAGCATGAGAAGATCCGTGCATTTATTGATGACCTAAAAGCTGAGATAAGCCGAGAAAGGAAAAATCGCCAAAGGATAGAAATTGTGAATTCCAAATTGGTTAATGAGTTGGCAGACGCAAAGGTTTCAGTAAAGAGATATATGCAGGACTATGAGAAAGAAAGGCAGGCCAAAGAATTAATTGAGGAAGTGTGTGATGAGCTCGCCAAGGAAATCGGAGAAGATAAGGCGGAAGTTGAAGCATTGAAGAGGGAATCGATGAAACTCCGAGAGGAAGTAGACGATGAAAGGAAGATGTTACAGATGGCCGAGGTGTGGCGTGAAGAACGTGTTCAAATGAAGCTGGTCGATGCAAAGGTGGCACTTGAGCAAAAGTATTCTCAGATGAACAAGCTTGTTGCAGAATTGGAGGCTTTTCTGAGCTCAAGAAGTACAAATCCAGATGTTCAAGAGATGAAAGAAGCAGAGATGCTTAGACAGGCTGCTGCCTCAGTCAATAATCAGGAAATCAAGGAATTTACATATGAGCCTCCCAACCCAGATGATATCTTCTCTGTTTTTGAAGATGTTAATTTTGGTGAATCCAATGAAAGAGAGATTGAACCATCCGCTGCCTCCAGTCCCGCCAGCCACGCCTCAAAAATGCATACAGTAAGTCCAGAGGTCAATGTGATTACTGAGGATAACATTCATAGGCATTCCAATGCATATGTTGACCAGAACGTCGATATAGAAGAAGATGAGAGTGGATGGGAAACTGTGAGCCATCTTGAGGATCAGGACTCAAGTTGTTCAGCAGAAGGGAGTGCCCCATCCATAAAAAATCGTCGAGATAGTAATTTCTCTGAGAGTGTAATGGAGTGGGAGGATAACGGATATGAAGGAACTCCCATCACTGAAATCAGCGAAGTCTGCTCGGTCCCGACTAAACCATCGAAGAAGGTATCATCCATAGCAAGGCTTTGGAGATCAGGCCCGAATAACGTGGATAACTACAAAATAATCACAGTTGATGGAACCAAGGGCAGGCTTTCGGTTTCAAATGGAAGATTATCTAATGGGAGTCTGGCATCTCCAGACCGGGGGTCAGGTAATGGCAGGCTTAGTCCCTCGGATTTAGGGCAGTGGAGTTCGCCTGACTCGGGAAATCCTCACATAACTCGAGGCATGAAAGGGTGCATTGAATGGCCTCGAGGTGCCCAAAAGAATAGCTTGAAGGCAAAGCTTCTGGAGGCAAGGATGGAAAGTCAGAAGGTCCAGTTGCGGCAGGTTCTTAAACAAAAGATCTAGTGGTAATAGCTAGTGAATTTAAAGGGCCAAGCTTGCTCATCAAGGTATGTAAGGATCCCACCTTCTTCTCTGCCAGTCAAAGCTGCTCTCAAAAGGTTGCAAAAGGAGCTTGTGAATAAGTATAGTAGATGTTCCCATGGACTTGCTTGTATGCTGATCTCCAATTTTCGTTTGTAAATCATGCAATGCCAAGAGTTTTGTTCCATTATCATAAAGCCAAAATATTGGAAATAACGACCTTGGTTCAACATTTGGGTCATCTCTTTGTCAATGAGGAGCTGTAATTTTATTCGTTGGAAAGTATAGCAATTTTCTTTTCAAGTCATGTAGTTCCAGGAATCAGAATTGTGCTATTGTGCTGTATCTTTGAAACTCTCAAGGACACAATCAATGAAATCAAATTTGGGATAGAGACCAAAACCCGTATCTTCCCTTCTCTTTGATGATTCACTTTTTGCAATTTGGCCACTAGTTCAATGGTGTGCCGGTGTTTTCATCAATGTTGATCGCGCCAAATTGAGCTCTCATGAGGACTCTTTCTTCTTTTCATAAAATATGTGAAATATTGTATGGGTATCTCTCTCTCTTTAATGTTGTTACGTTTCGAGCTAGTTTTGTTATTACGTATGATCACTCCTCTCTATAATCCCATAATCCCATGCGAAAACGTGACATCAAAATACGTTAAAAAAGAAAAAACAAACATAAATAACCAAACATATAACATGCAAGTGCAGCATTAACTAGAAGTGAAAGTCCCCAGATATCAGCTTCGCAATTCGTTGAAACAAAAATCACTGGATCACCTTTCCCTTTCTTTTTGGTTGGTTATTATTAATTTAGTTTATTATTGTTATTTCTTTTTCTTGGCAAAGACTTGACCGCAGCTTATTGGGTTAATAGGATGATAGTAGGTATATCCTCTTACTAAGACCGAGTTATACAAAGCTGAAGCTCAATATTGGCGGTCCAGATCGGCCACTTGTTATATATAACTCACTTTGAGTATTTGACTAGACAATTTTCATCTGAACTCTGAACAATAGTTTAAAATTGCTTCTTGGATTCTTATAATTAATTTCTAGCAGCAATTTGTAGTATATTCTATTCCAAATTAGATAGACGTACACGTTACATGGTGTAACACTAGGACATTATTAATAGCGAACAATATGACAACATTCTCATTAATTATAAGCACATATCCTTTTTCTTATAATTTCCATTCACAGAAAATGAAACCAAAGAAGAGTGTTTTTGCTGGACTTATTCTCGTAGAGTTATTTGCTATGGCCACCATGATCAACATTAACTTCTGCAATGGCATCTCTTGCTTAGAGAGTGAGAGAGAAGCACTTTTAAAGTTGAAGCATGATCTCAGAGATCCTTCAAATCGCCTTGCCTCTTGGATTGGTGATAATGGAGATTGCTGTAAATGGGGCGGTGTCTTGTGTAGCAACTTCACTGGCCATGTCCTTGAGCTCAACCTCCAAAATCCTTTCAGTCCTGATGATAATTCGAAGCTGGTTGGTGAGATAAATCCCTCTTTGCTTGAATTAAAGCATTTGATTCACTTGGACTTGAGCGGTAATGATTTTCAGGGAATTCAAATTCCAAAGTATCTTGCTTCTCTTGTGAACCTAAGATACCTCAATCTTTCTCAAGCAAGATTCACAGGAATGATTCCCCACCAACTTGGAAATCTCTCAAATCTGCAATATCTTGATCTCAGTGGGGATTATTTTGAGTTACACGCGGACACTATTTCATGGCTGTCTGGTCTTTCTTTGCTAGAGCACCTCTACATAAGTTTTGTGAACCTCAGTAAAGCCTCTGATTCATTAGTGGTAATTAACTCACTCCCTTCCCTCAAAGAATTAAAGTTGTCTTTCTGTGAACTCCAGCACTTTCCTGCATTGTCCTCTGCAAATTTTTCGTCCCTTACCACCCTTGATCTTTCCGGAAACCAATTTCAAGGTCAAATCCCGAGTCGACTAGGAAACTTGACATCTCTTAAACATCTTGATTTATCTTCCAACCAATTTAGTTCTACAGTACTTGGCTGGCTGTCTAAGCTTAATGATCTTGAGTTCCTTTCTCTTATTGTTAATAGATTGCAAGGTAACATTTCGTCACTTGGTCTAGAAAACTTGACTTCTATCCGAACACTCCTCCTCTCTGGGAATGATGAACTTGGAGGGAAAATTCCAACATCATTTGGAAGACTCTGTAAATTGACATCATTCGCTATGGCGTTTACAAAATTGAGTCAAGACATATCAGAAATTTTAGGTATTTTCTCCGGATGCGTTGCATATGAACTGGAGTCACTCTATTTGAGTAGTTGTGAAATTTTTGGTCACTTGACCAATCAACTTGGGCAATTTAAAAGATTGAACTTCCTTGGTCTTTCAAATAACCAGATGGACGGTTCTATTCCGTTGTCTTTGGGCCAAATCGCAAACTTGGAATCTCTAGATTTGTCCAACAACAAGTTGAATGGAGTTGTTTCTGAAATCCACTTTGTCAATTTAACAAAACTGGCCTCGTTTTATGCGAATGGAAACTCGCTAATCTTCAAAATCAATCCTAATTGGGTTCCTCCATTTCAACTCACAGTTTTGGAGTTGAGGTCATGTCATTTAGGGCCTCGATTTCCTCTGTGGCTTCAATCACAAAAGAAATTAAATGATTTGGATATATCCAGCACGGGAATCTCAGCCAAAATTCCTCGGGGGTTTTGGAATTCTATTTTCCAGTATTATTATTTAAATATCTCTAGTAACCAAATGTATGGTGGGGTTCCAAAGTTTGACAGTCCATCAATGCCTCTTATCAAAACAGAATCCTTGTTGTTGGGTTCAATATTCGATCTTTCCAATAATGCTTTATCGGGATCCATTTTCCATCTCATATGTCGGGGGGAGAATTTCTCGAAGAACATTGAATTTCTCAAACTCTCCAAAAATCATTTTTCTGGAGACATACCTGATTGTTGGATGAACTGGCCGAGGTTGCGTACGTTGAATTTAGGCAACAACAACTTCACCGGTAGCCTTCCGATGTCTATTGGAACTTTAAGTTCTCTCATGTCTTTGAACCTCCGAAATAATAGATTGTCTGGAATAATACCAACGTCGGTTAAAAATTGTTCAATTTTGAAAGCACTTGACGTGGGTGAAAATGAACTTGTTGGCAGTATTCCTACGTGGATAGGAGAAAGATTTTCAGGACTGATGATTCTCAATCTTCGATCAAACAAGTTTCACGGAGGTTTCCCCATTCAATTATGTCGTCTAGCTTCTCTACAAATTTTAGATGTGGCTTATAACAGTCTCTCAGGGACCATACCGAGATGCATCTACAACTTCTCTGCTATGGCGACAACGGACTCATCTGATGAGAGCAACGTTATATTCTATGCCTCATTGGGGGACAATGAAATTGTTGAGGATGCATCGGTTGTGATGAAAGGGTTTTTGGCTGAATACAAGTCCATTCTGAATTTGGTGAGAAGCATTGACATTTCCAAGAATAATTTCTCTGGAGAAATACCTGTAGAAGTGACAAACCTTCAAGGACTGCAATCATTGAATTTGTCGCACAACTTATTCACCGGAAGAATTCCTGATAATATTGGTGTTATGAGATCAATTGAATCCCTCGATTTCTCAGCGAACCAACTTTCAGGTCAGATTCCTCAAAGTATGTCAAATTTGTCATTTCTGAATTACTTGAACCTATCCAACAATAACTTGAATGGAGAAATTCCTTCAAGCACTCAATTGCAAAGCTTTGGTGCATCAACTTTTGCCGGCAATGACCTATGCGGAGCTCCACTTTCAAATTGTACTGAGAAGAATGAACTTGTAACTGGCGATCAAAATAGAATTGGATACGAAGAAGATGGAGATGAAGTGGACTGGACGTTGTATGTAAGCATGGCACTTGGATTTGTGGTGGGATTTTGGTGTTTCATTGGCCCTTTACTCAGCAACAAGAGATGGAGATACAAGTACTGTCATTTCTTAGAAGGCATTGGTGACAAATTTAGCTACTTTTTAAGAAAATGTTACTAGCATCTTTCATCTTTGAATCTATCCTTTTATGTATTTCATTTTCGTAACTGAAAACATATGTATAGGTATTCTACTTTTCTGTGTATATTATTCATAGCAATACAAAGTTTAAATAAAATGATATATAATTTTTTTTAGTTACTCGAGCTCATTGGAGGTGCTCAAGCTCACTGAAGTGTTCCATATACATATTATGAGCCAAGATATTTGAGATAACGACATTGATTTAAAATTTGGGACGTCTCCTGTCAATAGTTGTAAATTTTTTAATCTTTAAAAAAATATATAACAATTTTTTTTTCTAGTTATGTAGTCCAGAAAATAGAATTGTGTTATTTGTGCTGTATCTTTAAACTTTGAGGACACGATTTAAATGATCAATGAAGGCATTGTGCGGTTCCAATTTCGCCGTCACGCCCAATTTAACTGACGATATCATATGTTATGGATTGCAAGTCGTGCTACCCTTTATAAAGTGCATGGCAAGTCGCACTCTCATTTTTAGGAAAATATGATGTCGGCTCTTTAATCAGATAACAGACGAGATGTCGTCCACCTTGGTTATTTGACAAGCAGAAGAACAAATGAGACTTGAATAATCAATCAAAACATTTAACTTGCAGGTGCAACATCATCTCTAGAAGTTCCCGAGCAATACTTATTTTGATAAAATTGATTTGACAAAATGTTAAACGCTCAAACCATCCCTTGTTTTATTACGAATTGATTACTTAACATCAAGTACATTTTTGGCTTTTCACAGTTGTAAAAACCCTTATAAACTCACTTTATTACTCTTTCACTATTTTATACAACTCCTTTGCAACATAGTTGGATGCTGATTAAAAAAAAAAGCTATAAGTTGATTTGGTCTTTTCTTATATTTTGTTAAAATTTTGTAAGGGATGGACTATTTAAACCTCACTAAATTATTTTCTCCACCCATTTGCTAAACACACTCATCGCTAAAATTTAAAAATTAATATTTTATTTTACAAATCTCCTCAAGTGCTCAACATACCCTTGTTTGATTTTTTTAATGAATCATATGAAAATGTAAAGTGCATGCTTTCTCTTTCTCTCGCTCCTTAGACCTCTCCCTCCCAATTGGAATCACAAGAACTCGACTACAGATGCACTAGTGAAAGAAAATTTTGGCATTTAATTGAGCATATGGATGGTCAAACAAATTCATAGCACATAAAAGAATATAAATATTGCAATTAAAGTTCCACCTCATGGCTCTTGTTGTTGTTGATTCAGTTACAATGTTATGAACGAAAATATAAAAATTTTTGGAACTGCTACGAATTGCAATCCATTACTCATTGAGAGGCCAAGATTTAGAGAGAGAGAGAGAGAAAAAAAAAAAACAAAATCCTTGACGCACAGAAGATATTTTTTTCAAAAGCAGAAAGCTTTTTAACAAGCATTATCTTTTTATTTTTACCGTTTGAGTTTTCTTTCTTTGTCATGTTGAATTAATTAATGTTGCAAAAAGTCAGAGCTAGGGAAGGATGAACAATTGAAAATGTTGACTCTTGGCAGTGATTAGTTCACAGAGTGACTAAAATATTTTATTTAATAATACTATCAGATTCTTTGGTCATTTACTAGTGGGTATTTTAGAACCCATCAAAACTTATGTGTATTTTTCTAAGTTATATTATAATTTATTCATTTTATTATGTAATATCCCACATCACTGGCGATTGAACTCTGAAATTGATTTATAAGCCGTTGACTCTTCTAACCAAATAGATGTGTCTTCGGTTACAAAATTCAATAACAAAATTTTGATTTTCTTCCATTATCATAAAGATAAAATATTGGACATAAACGACCTTGGCTCAACATTTGGGTCATCTATTTGTCAATGAGGAGCTGCAATTTTAATCGTAGGAAGTATGGCGATTTTCTTTTCTAGTTATGATGTAGTCCAGGAAACAAAATTTTGGATATTTTGCTGTATCTTTGCAACTCTGAGGAACGTACATTTAATGAAAGCAAATTTATGATAGAGACCAAAACTCATATCTTCTCTACTCAATGGTGCTTTATTTATTATTCATTTAGATATATTTGGTCATTTGTAGCCTCTTCTCTTTCTCATGTAATCTTAATGGTTCCAATTTCACTGCCATGGCTAATTCAACAGGCGATGCGTTACGGATGGCAAGTCGGACTGTTCATTTTATGAAGTGAAGGCAGGTCGGTTCTCTATTTAGCTTACAAATGAGATGTCGTGTACCTTATATAAAATGATCCATATAAAATTGATGAAACATAATTTCATTGGATGATATAGGCTCCGTTTGGTACAACTTTTTAAATATAGCTGACTTAAGTAGAACTTTTATGAGTAGAGCTTTTATCCAAAAAATTTTAGTTTTATTAAAAATTATAAAATTACCCTAATGGATAAATTTTTTCAAGTTATTTTATAGAAAGAATGAAATAAGAGTAAATAATATTTTAGATATTTTAAAAAAAAATTTTCAACCTCTACTCCCAAAATCCCAAAATTTGAGCTTTTTTTAGTAGAGGTAAAATAACTTATTTAATTTTTAAAAGCTCTAATGAAAAAACAACCAAACAAAAAAATTTTGATAAGAGCTTATGAGATTAAATAAGCACTTATAACCATTAGAGAAGCTATACCAAATAGGCACTTAAGCTTTTAAAAGTTATGCATCAAATTGGAATAGAGGATGTAACATTATACCAAAGAATCCATAAATTGGAAGTAGCATAGATAAAATTTATGCAACAAATTAGAATAGATGACGTAACATTAATATCAAAGAGTTTAATTATATTCCTATATGAAGTTTAATTTTATCCTTTCATGAATTACTAGTAGAGAAAATGATCAAAACATCTCTGTTGCTTTAATAAATTAATCATTTTCGTCCTCATTTTAGAACTCATCAAAACTGCTCATTTGTTAAAGAGATTGTGTTAATCTTTAACTTTTGGTTTCTTTTACTATTTTATCACTAAAATTTGATTTATGATTAAAATTTATTATACTTCTTAATTGTCAAACATTTTTAATAATTATTTGCAGGGGTGGGTAATTTGGACAAATCAAAAGGGGGATTTTGAGTTTTGATCATTTCCCCTTGGTTGTAGCTAATTTGTCCATAGAACTACAGTCGTTACAATAACGTGTTATTAATTCAAGATCCCCCTTGACAGAGAATGAAGTTAGAGAGGTGAAGTTTAATAATTTCCATGGAGGGACCT
The DNA here is from genome assembly GCA_030449075.1 of Murraya paniculata. Lineage (NCBI taxonomy): Eukaryota > Viridiplantae > Streptophyta > Magnoliopsida > Sapindales > Rutaceae > Murraya > Murraya paniculata. The sequence continues at coordinate 3,079,042 of JAEVFN010000008.1, read as the reverse complement.
ACCTCAATCAATGACTCGTTTGGGATGATTTCTCTCTCGTTTGGGAAAATTTTTCTAAAAGCCGAAAACGTGTATTAATGACAAAATCTCTAATATCCTTGAACTTTCGCGCAATTTTGAAGAAGAAAATTGAGGTCGTGGCTGTTATTTTTCCACATTGGATGCTCAGAGAAGTTGAGATAACACAATAACCCTACAAATAGCCTGGAATTACAAGTGTCATGCACATCATTTCCTTGTTGTTTTCTTTCTGAAGATTGCCTTGCATCAAAACAATTAATCATGAATATTGTTGTTTCTTCTGTTTTGCTTGAATTGCTTGCCGCAGCAGCCATCAGCCTCAGTTGCTGCGGTGGAGCAACTTGCTTGGGACGTTGTATCGAAAGTGAGAGAGAAGCGCTTTTAAAGTTGAAGCATGATCTCAGAGATCCTTGAAACCGGCTAGCCTCTTGGAATGGCGCCGGCGATGGAGCTGATTGTTGTAAATGGCCTGGTGTTGTCTGCGACAACTTTACTGGCTATGTCCTGGAGCTCCGTCTTGGAAATCCATTCCACCATCCTTCCACCTATCGCACATCCCCTGCCGAATATGAAGCTTACGAGAGATCAAAGTTCGGTGTTAAGATAAACCCCTCTTTGCTGGATTTTCAGCATTTGAATTACTTGGACTTGAGCGGCAATAGCTTTGAGGCAGAGATCCCGAGATTTCTTGGTTCTATGGGAAATTTAAAGTATCTTAATCTCTCTGGAGCTGGATTCATGGGAATGATTCCTCATCAACTTGGAAATCTCTCTTATCTACGATATCTTGACCTTAATCATGTTAACTACTACAGTTATGGGTTATATGTTGATAACTTGTCATGGCTACCTAGTCTTTCTTTGCTGCAGCACCTTGATCTAGGTGGTGTCAACATTGGCAAAGCCTTTGATTGGTCATTGGCGATAAATTCACTTCCTTCTTTACAAGTACTGCAGCTGTCCATTTGCCAACTCCATCACTTTCATCCACCACCTATTGTCAATATTTCGTCACTTTCCATTCTTGATCTTTCCGGAAACCAATTTGATCGGTACTCTTTGGTTCTTAGTTGGGTTTTTGGTCTTAATTATTTATTCTATCTTGATCTGAGTTATAATAGTTTACGGGGTTCGATACCCATCGGACTTCAAAACTTGACTTCTCTTCGGCATCTAGATTTATCTTCCAACGATTTCAATTCTTCAATACCCAACTGGTTGGGTAGTTTTAGCCATCTTGTCTACATTTCTCTCGGGCCGACTCACTTACAAGGTTCAATTTCAGGTTTTCTTGGAAACGTTACTGCTTCTGTAGAAGTGCTTGATTTCTCTCTCAATGAACAGCTTGATGGTAAAATTCCAAGATCTTTTGGAAGACTATGCAACTTAAGGTCAATTTCTTTGTCTGATATAAACATCAACCAGGACATATCTGAAATTTTAGATATTTTTTCAAATTGTATTTTAGATGGACTGGAGTCGTGGTTTATGATGGGTTGCAAAATTTTTGGTCATTTGGCAAGTCAAATCGGGCGACTTAAAAGTCTTGACTCACTGTATCTCAATGACAATGCTATTTCTGGTCTTATTCCATCATCTCTAGGAGATCTTTCATCCTTAGAATATGCTGATCTTTCAAATAACACATTGAACGGATATCTTTCCGAAATTCACTTTGCCAATCTCTCAAAATTGGTGAATTTTGATGTATCTGGAAACCCATTGACGTTAAAAGTAGGCCCTGATTGGATTCCTCCTTTTCAACTTCAAGAGCTAAACTTGCAATCTTGTCATTTAGGACCTACATTTCCATCTTGGCTTCTCTCACAAAATGTTTTGGAAGATCTTGATATCTCCAGTTCAGGAATTCAAGATACCGTTCCAGCTAGATTTTGGGAAGCTTCTTCCCAACTTTCTTTTTTGAATTTCTCCGGTAATCGAATTAGTGGGGAGATTCCAAAGTTGTCCAAGGCTACTGGTCTTCGTACACTTGACTTGAGCTCGAACAATTTATCAGGTCCACTGCCTCCCATATACAATAATAAATTGTACGTAATTGATCTGTCCAACAATGCGTTCTCAGGATCTATTTCCCCTCTCTTGTGTAATGGAATGAAAGAGCCAAATGAACTGCAAATTCTCAACCTTGAAGACAATTCTTTTTCTGGAGAGATACCCGATTGTTGGATGAATTTTAAGTCTTTAAGAGTATTGAATTTGGGCAACAATACTTTTACCAGTAACCCTCCACCCTCCATGGGATCTTTAAGTTCTCTGCAATCATTGCATCTTCAGAAAAACAGCCTCTCCGGAAGAATAACCCAGTCACTCAGAAATTGTACACAGCTAGAATCTCTCAACATCGGTGGAAACCAGTTTTTCGGAGACATTCCAACGTGGATCGGAGAAAATTGTTCAAGAATGGTTGTTCTCAATCTTCGTTCAAATAGATTTGATGGCCAGTTTCCAACGGAGCTTTGTTTTTTAACTTCTCTCCAAATCTTGGACCTTGGTTACAACAATCTCTCTGGAGCCTTACCAAAATGTATCAGTAACTTCAGTGCCATGATGACAATGAACTATTCTTTGGGTAACTACATCAGATATCCAGCCAATTATAGTGATTCTATTGAGGAGACATTACTGGTGATGAAAGGGAAAGAGCTTGAATATAGCACCATTCTTAATTGGTGAGATTTATAGACCTTTCAAAAAATAATTTCTCTGGAGAGATTCCTGCAGGGGTGACAGATCTTGTAGCATTGCGGTCACTGAATTTGTCAAACAATCATTTCTCTGGAAGAATCCCCCAGAGTATTGGTGCTATGAAGTCATTAGAGGTCATTGATTTCTCGAATAACCATCTTTCTGATGAAATTCCGCTGAGTATTTCTAGCTTGACGTCCTTGAATCTATTGAACTTGTCCTATAACAACTTGTCAGGAGAAATTCCTACAAGCACTCAGCTACAAAGCTTTGATGCATCCTGTTTTATTGGTAATGATCTGTGTGGATCTCCTCTTTCTAGAAACTGCACTGAGACTGTTCCAGAATGCCTCAAGATGAAAATGGAGATGGAGATGAAGATGAAGATGAAGTGGACTGGCTGTTGTATGCAAGCATGGCACTGGGATTTGTAGTGGGTTTTTGGTTTGTAATAGGTCCTTTAATTGTCAACCGAAGCTGGAGGTAGTATATGTACTTTGCTTTTCTGGGTCGGCTTGGAGACAAATATAGCAGTGTTCTAAGAAAATTTTTATAGTAATTTTTTATTTTTGGGGTTTTGTGTCTGAAGATGTACTCATCAGCGAAATGATGGAAGAGATTTCAGATTTATACGAGATTACTTTAATTGGAAAGTAGACGCGAAAGTCAGCAAAGTGATTCCAAAAAAAAAAAAAAAAAAAGAAATTGCACGCCTAGCTCCCATTAACTTTTTAAATTGTGATGACTAAGGATAATCCAGCATGGAAAATGAAACTTTTGGTAAGTACCTATCCTGCGCGTTGCAAAGCCATTTTTTTGTTTTTGGGGTTTTGGGGAGGAGGGGGGGGGGGGTGAGAGGAGAGACACGTTACAAATATCAAAGTCTTAAAATTTTCCACAGAGGGACCTAGTTCAATGAAATATCCTTGAAATTTCTGGCAAAGATGCCGAAAATGCGTTCACAAATCAGAAATGGATGGTGCCATAAGTTGAGATAATCAACAAGTGGAATCATAAATCATATTTTGTGTCAACAAAAGAACCTTATAAGTAGATTGCAAGTGACAATCTTCCCATTCATATACTCACAAGTCCAAGTTCTTACAATTTTTATTCTAAAAGTTGTTTGCCAATCCAACCATGAACGTAATTGTTTCCTATCTTGAATTGGTTGCCATAGCAGCCATCTGTAGGGAAATTCATGGTTCCCTTCCAAGATCTCCACAAGGATTATGTCAAGTAAATAATAGTATAAAAAATTAAATAGAGAATAACACCAATCACACAATATAAGATTTATGTGAAAAACTCTAAATCCTAATAAAAAACCATAGCCATTATCAAAGGACAATCAGAGAAAAATTTACTATGTGAAAAATTGTTACAACCACACTCTCCATAATTTTTCTCTCAACCAAACCCCATGATTTCAAGTGGTCTAGAAAACTTGACTTCTCTCAAAACACTCGATCTCTCTTATAATGATCTTGAAGGTAAACATCCAACTTCATTTGGAAGGCTTTGTAAGTTGAGGTCAATCTCTGTCATCGGCAAATATGAGTCAAGAGAGATATCTGAGATTTTTAATAGCTTTTCAATAGGTACTTTTGATGGCCTAGAACAGTTATATGCGGTTGATTGTCAAATTTGGTCATTTGACCGATCAAATTAGCCAATTTAAAAATCTCAAAACTCTGTATCTAAGTGACAATTTTGTCTCTGGTTCTGTTCCATTATCTTTAGGAGAACTATCATAACAAATTGAACGGACATCTTTCTGAAATTCGATTTCTGTTTTTTTTTTTTTTGGGGGGGGGGGGGGGGGGGGTGGTTTACAATCGAAACTCAATAACATTAAATTCCAGCTTTCATTGGATCCTTCCTTTCCAAGTTCAAGTATTATATTTGGGCTCTTGTCATCATTTAGGAAGTAAATTTCCATTCTGGCTTCTCCACAAAAGGTTTTGCTATGTCTTGATGTCTCAAACTCAAGAATTCAAGATACCATTCCTGAGAGATTTTGGGAATCTTCTTCTCAGCTTTATTTTTTCAATTTCTCCAATAATCGAACTAATGGAAAGATTCGAAATTTATCATAAGGCTGCTAGATTTTAAGGTCTCTCCAAATCTTAGACCTTGCTTACAACAATCTCTCTGGAGCCATAGCAGCATGCATCAGTAACTTGAGTGCCATGGTGACAATGAACTATTCTGGAGGGAACAACGTCAGATATCGAACCAACCATACTCTTTTTATGTTTGAGGAGGAGGCATCGCCTGTAATGAAGGGCAAAGAGGTTGGATATTACTCCATTCTTAATTTGTTGAGAATTACAGAACGTTCGAAAAATAATTTCTCAGGAGAGAGTCCTACAGAATTAGTGACAGATCTTGTAGCATTGCGATCACTGAATTTGTTTCACAACCATTTCAGAGAAAATTTTCCAGGAAGTATATAATGGTGCTATGGGATCTTTGGAGTCCATTGATTTCTCTAACAACAAGCTAGAATTATTTTTCCCCCTTTTAAAACACAGTTTTTATGTACTTTTCTCATTAAAGTGGGTCTGATGCTTCGTATCATACTGTAGTGTATTAAATTTTAGACAATGGCTATCTTGGAGCTGCTTCAAGGTGAGCACAAATCACAGCAACATACGTAAAGTGATAAATAGTAAAAAAAAAAAAACATGTTATAACTTTGATCGTATGGTTATGAAGGCTTGTTCTATCTTAGAGCAGTTCCAATATAGCTGGATCCTAAATTTAGTTATCCCAGTATGATACTTCGTAAGACTTTGATGAGGATTTCAACATTATTCTTAGAGTAATGATATAGTCATAAACTCTTTTACAAATTTATTTTATACAAACTAATGTGGCATGATTTAATTGGTTGAATTAAATATCACTTGGTCCACATGATTTGTTTTTATTATTTTATATTTTCTTTCAACCAATGAATTAATGCCAAATCAATTTGTACAAATTTAGTTTGTACAAGAGTTTGTGGCTGTATCATTACTCTTATTCTTAATAAATGGAAACGTAATCATATTTGTTGATGCCAATAATTAACTATTAATAAATTTTTTTAAAAATAAAATAAGTAGATAATACTTCTATGAGACCTTTCTTGAATAATGGGGACCCACCTTAGCTAGGATAGAGGGCATAGAGCCAGCTAAGGTCTTGTTTAATATTAAGATTATATAGTTAAAGTGTTTGGTAAATACTAATTATTGTGACTTAAAAGCTAAATTAATATGATTCATTACTTATATGTTGAAAACATATAATATCTTTATTTTTTTATCAAAATTATTATTTAATAGTCATACTTATTTTTCTTCTACAATAACCGTAGCTTTTAAGTGATGGCACATCAATAGCGAACATGCTAAAATTGCCTAAAGCTATGGCCAGCCAGAGCAATATTCAAGCAAAAGTGTGAGATGCAACCAACTTGCCGCTGCCGGCTACATGCATTCTTGTGGGAGGCCATAACCTATAAGATGCATATGTATAAAAACAAATAGTTGGAATAACGGGAAGATTAGTGCAAATATTATAGTTAACTAAAGGTTATATTACACCTAACTCTTTAGCTTCAATATAGCTGGTAGAATTTAATTTGTAAAAGAAAGGAAAAGAAAGAAAGACAACCGAAAAGAGAAACAAATGTAAATATCTGCAATATAAATAGCTAGCAATATGATAACACTCTCTGTACATTTCATTCTCTTAAAATTATTTTACAACAATCAAAACCAGGCACGACTGATTTTTTCGCTTTTGTTTTGGATGAGTTGTTTGCTATAGTTACCATGAGCAACATTAGCTTCTGCGATGCCACCTCTTACATGGGTTGCTTACAAAGTGAGAGGGTAGCGCTTTTAAAGTTGAAGCAAGATCACAAAGATCCGTCGAACCATCTTGCCTCTTGGATTGGTGATGGCGATTGTTGTGAATGGGGTGGTGTTGTTTATAACATCACTGGCCACGCCCTTGAGCTCAACCTTAAAAGGTCGGAGCTGAGTGGAAAGATAAATCCCTCTTGGTTGATTTAAAGCATTTGAATCTCTTGGACTTAATCCGCAATGATTTTCAGGGAAATCAAATTCCTGAGTATCTTGCTTCAATGGAGAATCTATGATACCTAAATCTCTCTGGTGCTGGATTTGCCGGATGGATTCCTCACCAACTCGGTAATCTCTGAAATTTGCAGTATCTTGATCTTAGTGGGAGTTATTATGAGTTACGGGTTGAAGATATTTCATGGCTAGCTGGTCCTTCCTTGCTAGAGTATCTCGATATAAGTGATGTGGACCTCTTTAAAGCCTCTGATTGGTTGCTGGTAATAAACTCGCTCCCTTCTTTGAAGGCATTGAAGTTGTTCTCCTGCAAACTTCATGTCTTCATCACTTTGCTCCACTTCCTTCCGCAAATTTTTTGTCTCTAAAGGCCCTTGATCTTTCCGGCAACCTTTTTGGCAAAACTGCCATTCCTAGTTGGAAGGACCAGTCATTTAGTCATTTACTCTTTCTGGATCTAAGCTCAAACATATTTAGAGGTCCAGTCTCTGATGGATTTAAAAACTTGACATCTCTTAGATATCTTGATTTATCTTCCAACCAATTCAATTCCACACTTTCTCACTGCTTCTCTAACTTTGATAATCTTGAGTACCTTTCTCTCTGATATAATAGATTCTGAGGTAAAATTTCATCCATTGGTCTAGAAAACTTGACTTCCATCAAAACACTCGACCTCTCTTTCAATGAACTTGGAGGGAAAATTTCAACGTCGTTTGCGAGGCTTTGTAAGTTGACATCATTGGATCTATCGTACGCCAAATTGGGTCAAGATATATAAGAAATCTTAGACATTTTCTCCGCAAGTCCTGCATATGAACTAGAATCACTATTTTTGGTAGGATGTAAGATTTCTGATCAATTGACAAACCAACTCGGGCATTTCAAAAATCTGCACACTCTTGCTCTAAGTGACAACTCTGTTTCGGGTCTACTTCCTCCAGCTTCAGGAGAACTTTCATCTTTGACATATACAGATCTTTCCAATAACAAGTTGACCGGTTCTATTCCCATATGTTCGGGAGAAACTTCACGCTTGGAACATCTAGATTTATCGAATAACAAGTTGAATGCAACTATTTCTGAAATTCACTTGTTAATCTAACAAACCTGGCCATTTTTTATGCAAAATGGAGACTCGGTAAACTTCAAAATCAATTCCAAATGGGTTCCTCCTTTTCAACTCCTAGCATTGCGATTAAGGCCTCAATTTCCTTCGTGGCTTCGTTCACAGAAGCATTTGAGTAAGTTGGATATACGCAAGAATCTCAGGTATTATTCCTCGTTGGTTTTGGAATTCTATTTACCAGTATGCTTCTTTGAATCTCTCTAACAACCAAGTCTATGGCGAAATTCCATATTTTGTCTATCCATTGCCTCTTACATCCTCCATGGTAGTATTTGATCTTTCCAATATTTCTTTATCGGGATCTATTTTCCATTTAATATGTAATGGGGACAACCAGTCAGAGAGCATTAGATATCTCAAACTCTCAAAAAAATCATTTTTCTGGAGAGATACCGGATCGTTGGATGAACTGGCCTGACTTGCGTGTGCTGAATTTAGGGAACAATAAGTTTACCCGTAGCATTCCAATCTCTATGGGAACTTTAAATTCGCTTAGCTCACTGAACCTACGTAGTGATAGATTGTCTGGAATAATACCCGTGTCATTTGAAAATTGTTCGCAATTAATAGCACTTGACATCGGTGAAAATGAGTATGTCGGCAAAATTCCAACTTGGATGGGAAAAAGATTTATAGGATTATGGATTCTCAATCTTCGATCAAACAAGCTTCAAGGTATTTTTCCCATTCAACTTTGTCATCTAACTCCTGTACAAATTTTAGATGTTGCTTGTACTAGACTTTCAGGGATTGTACCGAAATGCATCAATAACTTTACAGCTATGGCGACAATGGACTCATATCATCAGGTGAATGCTATCTAGTATGCTTCATTTGAAGACAATTACATTATTAAGGATACATCACTTGTGATGAAAGGGTTTATGGTTGAATATAACTCCATTCTTAACTTAGTAAGAAGCATAGACATTTCTGAGAATAATTTTTCAGGAGAAATGCCAGTGGAAGTAACGAATCTTAAGGGATTGCAATCACTGAATTTGTCCCACATTTTTTTTGTCGGAAAAAGTCCTGAAAATATTGGTAATATGAGATCAATCGAATCACTCGATTTCTCAGGAAACCAAATTTCTGGTAAGATTCCTCAAAGTATGTCAAGTTTGTCATTTCTGAATCACTTCAACATATTCGATAATAACTTGGTTGCGAAAATTCCTTCAAGCACCCAATTGCAAAGCTTTGGTGCTTCATCTTTTGCTGGTAATGATCTATGCGGAACTCTGGTAAGTGCATATTTTCTCTATATTTTACTATTAATTTTTTTATGTTTTTCTTATTTTGTTGTCAAATATTTTAATTATTTTAGTTAATTTTTAACTTAGTTATTGTGTTAAATTATATTGTTTTTATCTTAATTTTTATATCTTGTTATTTTTTGTATATTATGAGATTAAAAAATAATTAAATCGGAGCATTCAGAAAAAAAATCTAATTGAAGGAATCAGAAGATTTTTAAAAACTTATGGCCATTTCATGGAGATTGATGAAGACTTTGGGAACAAGCGTGCATAAAATAGAAATTTACTTAATGTGCGTGGCTTTTGAAATTGCATGCAATTAATTTAGGTGGCAAGCAAGCAATCGGTGGACTTGCATTAGGAAATAAAGAATTGAATTTGGCAAGTGCATGTGCATGGCTATTAAGGAAAGAAAATTAATTGAACTTGAAATTCAAATCCAAAAAGGATTCGACCAAGCATTATAAAAAGCCAATCTTTGGCTTTTGAGAGGCAGCCGCACACACAACAAAGACAGAGAGAGAAGCCGCAAGAAGATTTAAAAAAAAAAAAAAGACGAGGAAGCCGCACAAACCCGAGAGTTCTAGGCAACTGCTGGGATTAATCTCCATAACTGGCTTTATCAACTCTCTTATTCCCTCTTATTCCCATTTCAATTATGTTAGGTTAGATTTTCAATTTGGTTGAGAGTTAATTCATAAACTTGAACATATCATATGATTAATATTTAATTTCTATCATTTAATTTATTTAATTGAGATTGTTTATATTCTTCTATAATTAATGTTTATGATTTTATTCTTATCTTATTTAAGTGACCAATTAGATATGATTTGAATAAATTCTTAATCCGTAACCGTCTTAATATTTTCATTATTAGTAGCAAATTAGAATACGTGATTTCAATTGGAGAACATAACCTAAGTTAAATAATTTGAGCTTGTGTGTTTATTGGTTAGTTCAACCTAATATCTTCCTCTACTTAATGCTTCAATTATCTTAAATTTAAAGAGTTTGTTTTAAATTATTTAATGGTTAGAAATTATGTGAAGAGCTTATTTTGCCTAACAAAAAATTAAGAAAAAATAGAGATTAACAGAGTTTATTATTGGCTATGGTTGATAGTTTCAATAGAAATTGATGATAGAATTGATATATTATGTGCATGTTTGGTGGTGGCAAATGATCCTTTGACCCGAGTTTTCAGCAACATTATTTCTTTCTCTTTTAATTAGTGTATTAATTCATTATTTTCATCATTTTAATTTCTTTATTTCTTGCTATTTAGTTAAAAATTCATAAACCCCCTTTTTTATTTATAATTGGCTTTTTCTTTAATTAAATTGATTTATATCTTTTATTATTATTATTATTATTATTATTATTATTATTATTATTATTATTATATGTAGTGTATATTTAATTCTAACAGTATATGACTTTCAATTGTTTTGACTTTTGGCAGATTGCCTAACGAATTACAAAGGTTGATTCGCAGGTTTAACTTTAGTCTACCAGGTTTAACTTTAATCAACCAGCGCCCTTTGGCATCCCCTGGCTCCTTCAATTATTTTCGTATAGTTTTAGTGGGGGCATTTCAAAAAGAAACACCCCTCCAAAAATAAGCGTATGCCGCTTCAAAGCGGCGAGCACACGGTATTCTTTAGTAAAAGGCGAAAGAATAGTTCGCTCTGTGCTCACCGCACGGCTCCGTGAATTTGAAAGGCGAAGAAGCATTTCGTTTTGTAAGCGGGAGCTGCTTACCGCCAGCGCTTTTGCTTTCGATGTGGGATTTTATACTCGTTCTTGCCATCCACTTCTTTTGAATTTTTGTGATTTAGCCTGTTCTATTCATTAGGTTTAATACCCCTGGCAGTTGACAACAGAAGGATCCGCACTTCGTACTTCTTTGTTAGAATAGAAACGATTGTTAGCAATACAACTCCAAGCTAGATAATTCGTCGATGAACTTAACCGACTTCAACTTTTTTTTTTGTCAAGATAAAAATACTGTCATCACACACTGCTTTCCATTATCTGAAATCACTTCAGAGTTTAGACGGCGGCAAAATACTTACACATGTTATCATATTCATTTCTCAAGTTTTGGTTCCAAGAACAAGATATTCTTTGTTAACGTTCTTTTTATAGGACTTTGCTGCTCCAAATGCAGCATACTGAGTCGTATCTTCGTTGGAATAATTGCCACAGCGTAGCAGCCACGGAAGAAATCTGGAGCAGAAAAATTTCATTTCGACTAACCATTGTGATTACAAAATCAGAATCTGCACAAAAACAGAAAGACAGAAAAAAAGAAAATTCGGGAGTCTGTCAGACAACCATGTGACCATCTCAGCTGGAGGAGCTCCAAGCTGAGAACGATCCTCTACAGCCTCAGCAACCTAAGGATCACTGAGAGCCGTTAATCACGCTCTGATCACAATCAGAATCTGCACAAAAACAGAAAGACAGAAAAAAAGAAAATTCGGGAGTCTGTCAGACAACCATGTGACCATCTCAGCTGGAGGAGCTCCAAGCTGAGAACGATCCTCTACAGCCTCAGCAACCTAAGGATCACTGAGAGCCGTTAATCACGCTCTGATCACAATCAGAATCTGCACAAAAACAGAAAGACAGAAAAAAAGAAAATTCGGGAGTCTGTCAGACAACCATGTGACCATCTCAGCTGGAGGAGCTCCAAGCTGAGAACGATCCTCTACAGCCTCAGCAACCTAAGGATCACTGAGAGCCGTTAATCACGCTCTGATCACACGGTCATGATTCATCCACCAGACTTGATATCCTGTCTCCTTAGAACTCAAGGACACAGATGTACGAGCCTATAGAACAGATCCTGTTCAAGTAAGGTCGTGGTTGAGTGTTAGTGCATCACATAATAAGTATTCTTCTTGCATTGCTCAAGTTTTCCATGTGGGATAAAAGGCCAAAAGGTGTCAAAGATTTGAGGCAACCTTGCCTCTCTTGGGTTGAATTTAATTGCAGCTTCCGCGAAACTCTCTGTCCATTGTGTATGCTCAGTAATCAGCCTCTTTCAAATGACTGGCATGCACTTTGTATATGTTGTAGTTGTCACTAGATTGAAATGTATAATATAAAAACGCTCTTTGATCACTGACCACCTTCAGTGCTTTATTTTTCTTGCTTTTGCAGCTCAACTGGCTACTTACTCTGCGAAGTGCATTGTTGGTAAAATTTGAAGTCACCAAACACAAATGACTTTTACTGTTGTCTAATTCATCTACTCTCTTTGTTCTTCATTTGTTATAGGATCCATTGCTTCTTCATTTTACGACACGCAGGTGAGAGAACTTTACTGATTATTTTGTAATTTATCCTCATTAATTTCCTTTGCTATCTAGTTACTGCTATATTTTAAGTTCGTGCAATGGCAATAGTTAGGCTGGACCTAGCTCTATTTTCATCGATGATTTTTAGCTTTGCTTGTGACTGAAAGTATTAGCTAAATTTGAACATTTACTTACCTACTCAGCATGCAGGTGGTCAATTCACCAGGATTCCAATAGCAGACTTCATATTTAAGAACAAGCCTCGAATTGTAACAACTTTCACTAGAGATAATGCTCATGTGATTTTTCTCGGTCGAATAAAATGGGCAAACCCTATTTTTAATATCTTTGTTCTTATAGTAACATGAGATCTAATGTACTTTGTTTTGATTTTAGCATGTCAACAAATTCCTTTTGTGCAATTTTGGCTTTTTGCAAGTGCAGTTAATGATGCAGAGCAAGTTCTATTCAAATTCGAAGTGGCAGCAAGGACTCAGCGACAGAAGTTAAATTTAAGAAATTATTAGTTGGGTACTGCATTTTGGACATCTGGTCCAAAGTGCTAAATCAGTTCTTGATTACAATTCAGTATAATTACTGAATCTAATCCTCGGCTTGCCTTATCCCAAAAAACTAGTTGCGGTATTGCCTTAAGAAGTTTAGCTTAGTCCTCTTTTTGCTGAATGTTATGTAGGTTATATTTTTGCTTGAAACTAAATTAGAAATGGGCATATCAAGGCATATGATTATGATCCACAGAAAAGTGATCTGCAGATTAAGGTCATTCAGAAGATGTCTTGTTCCTTAAGTGTCCATATTTGCTTAGTAACTGTTTTATGCTATTTGTGTCAAAAACTCAACAAATTTAGTACTGATTCTGGTCCCTTGCAGCCTTGTTTTATTTATGCAGACATGGGCTCCGAAAAACATGTTAGGAGAGTTCTTTCTTCCAAACATGTGAAGAATCCTTTTGATTCAGAGAGTGCTTGTGGTAAGATATAACCACAGGTCTCATGATGATAATTATTAGCATGCAGGTCATGGCTTATGTGAATAATAATGATGCTATGTACATTCCGGATGCAGAATTGACTGTAAGAAGCATCAGGATTCGTATCCTGTTTTTGTTATCAGCACATTTCACTAATTTCACTTCCTTTTATCAATCAGCCTAGAAGATATGACCTACATGCACTGATATAAGTTGTATAACGTTGCGATTTCTCTATTGTTCTCTAGTCATTTGCAGAGGATTTCCTGGAAGACAAGCTTTCGAGGCAGTAGAATTCAAATTCGGATACAGTTGTCAGTCTTCCATCACATTCTCATTCCTCCATTATAACTTCATCTCTGAATATGAATCAGTCGAAACCGTGATGAACACGAGTTGGCTATTAAACTACGAAACTTTATCAATTACTCTCACAGTCCTAGTATATGTTTGGTACATTGGATTTTTCTCTCTTGTTTAATAGAATTGTACATGTCTAATAAGAAGGACAGCATTAGCTGGTGATGGATCATTTCAAGACACCACAGAAGAATGGGAATGAAGCGGCGGCTTTTTCTTCTTGGAATCGCTTCCTGGAGATAACGTCAAGTTGTACAATTTCACATCGCAAAATAGGCAGGCGACTTCTACTATGTTTGTGACAATATCCAAGAACTAGAAGCTAAACTCAGCTCCCTCAAAGTTAACGCATTGAACCTCAAACTATTTCTCTGCTCTTTCCTTGATAGTTTATAATTCTAACTTTCGGGTCAACTTTCTTGCAGCGTTCTCCCAGTTTCTTTCACAGCTTTCACTATAAAACTGATCAATGTGTCTTGTTTTTTCTCGGTAGCCGCAATCACAATCAACCCTTCTCCAGTGTTGAACTGGACTTGACGTTTCTCAGTTCAGGAAATCATGGCAAGACACTCTAAACTTTGCCTTATTCTTCTCCTATCTGTTCTGGTTTCTTTAGGCTCGACACAACCACCCGCTCCGGCAACACCAGCACCTCCAGCTCCTGCAACTCCAGCACCACCAACGCCACCTGCTCCGGAAACACCCACACCTCCTGCTCCAGCAACGCCAGCACCACCAGCTCCAGTAACACCCGCACCTCCTGCACCTGCGACGCCAACGCCACCTGCACCAGGAACACCAACGCCACCTGCCCCAGCAACACCAACGCCTCCAGCTCCTGCAACACCACCGGCACCTGCTCCAGCAACGCCAACACCTCCAGCTCCTGCAACGCCAACGCCACCAGCTCCTGCAACGCCAACGCCACCTGCTCCAGCAACACCAACGCCTCCAGCTCCTGCAACTCCCGTTCCACCAGCACCAGGAACACCAACACCCCCAGCTCCTGCAACTCCCACGCCACCTGCACCGGGAACACCAACACCCCCTGCTCCTCCAACGCCAACGCCACCTGCACCAGGAACACCAACACCTCCTGCCCCGGCAACTCCAACGCCGCCTGGTCCTGCAACGCCAGCACCTCCAGCTCCTGCAACGCCAACGCCACCTGCCCCGGCAACTCCAACGGCGCCTGGTCCTGCAACACCAACGCCACCAGCACCCACAACACCAACTCCAGCTCCTCCAAGTCCACCGCCTGCAGACAATGCTCCACCTTCAACGAAGAAAGGGGGAGGGATGAGTGGTGGGCAGAAGGCGGAACGGTGATCGGAGTGTTGGCGGGAGTATCAGTGATTGGATGTTGCGGGATGATGTACAAGAAACGTCGAAGCAATGCCAGAAGGGAGCGGCTTGGACGTGCCACCAGGACTGGAAGTGCAATGCTATAAGCACAGTCCTGGTTGGGTGCCAGCGAAAATTTTCACGTGCATTCGAGGGGCATTTCCTTTCATGAATTCCATTTGGTTTCGTTTTTGTTAAAAGTTGAACGGTTAGAATAGAAAGTACTCAACCAATAAATTTTTTTAATTCAATTGAATAGAATGTAAATTTTATGTTACTAATATTCTTCTAAATATTCAGAAGTCAAGTATAGTTCATTCTGGACTCAAATATTGACGTAGCTCAAATCTCAGTAAATAAATTGTAATATAATTTTTTTAAAAAAAAAAAACCAAAATGATCAAAGAAATACACTACACAATCGGTAACGACGAATAATAATAATGTTTATGATTTTATTCTTATCTTATTTAAGTGACCAATTATATATAATTTGAATAAATTCTATTACTAGATTAAAATTTTTAATCCGTAACTATCTTAATATTTTCATCATTAGTAGCAAATTAGAATCAGTGATTTCAATTGGAGAACATAACCTA
Source organism: Murraya paniculata (assembly GCA_030449075.1). NCBI lineage: Eukaryota > Viridiplantae > Streptophyta > Magnoliopsida > Sapindales > Rutaceae > Murraya > Murraya paniculata. The sequence goes on along the minus strand of JAEVFN010000008.1, from coordinate 3,063,228 downwards.
AATTAAATAATTTGAGCTTGTGTGTTTATTAACTAAATCAACCTAATATCTTCCTCTACTTATGTTTTCATTATCTTAAATTTAAAGAGTTTGTTTTAAATTATTTAATGGTTAGAAATTAGGTGAAGAGCTTATTTTGCCTAACAATAAATTAAGGAAAAATAGAAATTAACAGAGCTTATTGTTGGCTTGATAGTTTCAATAGAAATTGATGATAGAATGGATATATTATGTGCATGTTTGGTGGTGGTAAATGATCCTTTGACCCGAGTTTTTAGCATAATTATTTCTTTCTCTTTTAATTAGTGTATTAATTCATTATTTTCATCATTTTAATTTCTTTATTTCTTGCTATTTAGTTAAAAATTCATAAACCCCCTTTTTTATTTATAATTGGCTTTTTCTTTAATTAAATTGATTTATATCTTTTATTATTATTATTATTATTATTATTATTTTAAGCATCGTTTAAGAGTTAATAATAAATACAACCGGCATAGTTTTAGTGGGAACGATCCTTACTCGCTCTGTATTAATTGTTTATATCATTATAAGATTTTTAATTTGGTGCACCCTAACGACACTACCAAGCTCCACATCCAAATTGTACTGAGAAGAATGTTTTGGTACCTGAAGATGAAAATGGAAATGGAAATGGAAACGAAGATGATGATGAAGATGGAGTAGGCTGGATGTTGTACGTAAGCATGGCACTTGGATTTGTGGTGGGTTTTTTGTGTTTCATAGGCCCTTTGCTTATCAACAGAAGACGGAGGTACAATTTCATGTTTGTATGGACGTCAGTTTTGTCACTTTTGTAGTTGAAATGGAAGCAAGTTACAAAGCTGCTTCATAGCTTATTAAATTTATTCAATAAAACGACACCGTTTATCGACGCAGTTTATTTATTTATTCTTATTATTATTTATTATCCTGCCATTATTATTAAAACATTAAACTGGGCTTTAATAAAATAAATTTCCAATTTCCAAATGCCCGTCCCGCGCGCTCCATTTTTGGATTTTGGCGCAAGATACACAAAACTAAAATCAATCTATTTCTCCTTCTCTCTCTCTCTGTGGGCGCGTAATTCTTCTAATGGCGGACTTTGAAGCGCCGTCGTTTTCTCTGGGGCTCGATTTGGAAACCCAGTCGGAGCCCCGAAACCCCACCCGATCCACCATTGATCCACCTCATCAAGGTGATTCGTCTGACAATGCGGAGTTCCGTGGCAACAGTCTCGACGAGGTCAGGCAGGAGGAAGTCATGGACTCCGATCCTGAACTCCGACCTGAACCCACTCGAGTCCTTAAGCGCCTCAGACGAGGAGTCGTACGGCCCGGGCCGGCTCCAACAAACCCGTCGTCGTCGGTGAAGACACAAGAATTAGAGCGCAGTTCATGCGGTGGAAATGGTGATGATGATATTGAAGACTTCTCTTCGCAAGAAGATTTGCTTGTTAGAGGTAAAAATTAAGAATATTTTTTTAATGTTTTATATTAAACTGTGTTTTATTTATTTATTTATTTCCATAATTTTAAGATTGGGTATTTAATTTTTGTTTATGAAGATTTGTGAATGTAATTATGTAAGTTTTGCTTAGAGTGTAAATTAGCTTCTTTTTTTTTGTATGTCATAAATTTTGTTGATAAATTGATACGGCGAAATTAAATTTTATGTATATCTAGCTTGGAGCTAAATTTTGTTTTTTTTTTTTAAATTTTTTCCCCTCTTTTTTGGGTCTTCCAGTTGCTTTGTGCATTCTTCAATTTTAGACGGTTATTTACATAATTTATCCACCTGTAAGAGCAGATGAGCATCACCCAGCACAATATAATTCTGTGTGTAGCAGTTCAAAGATCCCATTACGTGGATGTGGAGTTTTAACCACTCAATCATCTAGTCTATCGAAGGCAAGGAAAAGGGAACTGGCTTCAGACGCACCTTCTTCTGTGAGCATGGAGACAAGCCACAGCGGATTGTTATTTCCGAAATTAACTGTCAGTCCTCTTAGAAGGTTTCAGCTACTTGATTCTGATTCTGATTCAGATCATCCCTCTGTTAGTGAAGATGTAAAGAAAGGAGCTCATCAAATTGAACCACTGTCAAAAGCACCAGAATTGACTGCAAGCGATCAAAAGAGAAAAGTATTAGTGGATAGATCTCAGAATGAAGATTTATGGAAAGATTTTTGTCCAGTGAAGAGTTTTCACATTCCAACACCTGCTCTGGATGAGGTATGTGAAGAGTACTTCCAGTCTTTCAAGAATAAGAATGCAGCTTCAATTGATGCATATGTAGGTAACAGTAAAGAATGTCATGCAACTGCAAGCACCTCTGAGATATTTGAGCAATGCTGGGATTCGTCTAATCCTCTTCCTCCTGCCCATCGTTACTTTTTTCATGATGATCCAAGAATCCAGAAGCTGGTTCGCAGCCGCTTGCCCAACTTTTACCCACTAGGCATTGTTGCCAACATAGAGAACCAGCAGCCTTGTGCACCTGTTATTAACTATATGTAAATTCTTGATGTCTCTTCTTTGGCCTTTATTGTTTGCTAATAACTTCATTTGCATTATGAACTCGTGTTGATTTTATTGATATATCAGGAGCCAATTTAGCAATGGAGAATCTTCTAAACCAAAAGGCACTCGGAAAATTAACAGTAAGAAAAGCTCGACAAGGGAAAGAAACAAATCAAAGAAATCAAATGCTTCTGAAGGTTGGGTGGACCCTAAAAGCAGCTCAACCGCTCCAAAAGATGCTGGCAAAAGACGGGTTCATGCAACCACTCAATCTGCTGGTCATTGGTATACATCTCCAGAGGGAAGGAAGGTAACTGGATTATTGTTTCAGCAATTTTGCTCTTCAGTCAATCAGCAGATAGTATTCATTTACTTCTTGAATCTTTGCATACAGGAAATAACTATTTTATAGATTAACTCCACATGTTTTCTGAAACATGTACTCATATCAGTTCAGTGTTTTTAACAAAAGAAAGGACATGAGCTTTTAGAAAACCACAACAGCCGGTTGTTTCTTGGGTCTTTGATATTATGATGGTATCTCAATATTATCAGTGCTTCCGACTATTTTGTCAGTGCATGTCTTTGTGATCACTTACAGCTTATGCTGATTCTGCAGGTCTATATCTCTAGAAATGGGCAGGAGCTGTCAGGTCAGACCGCTTATAGACAATACAGAAAGGTAACCATTAAAACATCTTTTGTTAATATCTTGGCAATGGCTTTCTGTTCTCATGAATTATCTACATTCGATTTTGGCAGGAGAGCGGGGCAGGGTTTAGAAAGTCGAAAAATAAAACTACCGGCAAGAAAAAAAGGGCCAAGAGTTGATACCGACATGTATGTTAGATATCCATATTTCACTTCTTCATTGTATTATAACTGTTGTTGATTTTTGCAATACACAATTTTGATCTGCATTCTTGTTGTTGAATCTCCTTCAATTTCTTTTTCCTTCTTTTGCTGAATCCTTCATGGATGAAGTCACACATTGTTGTCATTCTTGTTTTAAGCTTGCTGGAAGGACTACGGAGTTAATGATGTCGAGGAATCCAATTCAAATCTCAAACCTGATGCTCTATAGAATTATACTTTTGTATAGGTTTGAGGACACATTTTCAGGACTCCAATTTTGCAATCCCAGTAAGAAATGAAGAATAAAAATTCAAAATATTTCAAAAAATTAATCAAATATGTTAACATTGCATTAGCAAGGAGACATTTGCAAATTTGATCGAATTTCAAAGATACAACAAACCGAAAAGTAAAAGCATGCTGCTCTTGCGGTGAGTGTATAGAATCAAAACAACTCGACTATAATCGGTATTAGCATATTCTCACTTAAAGGGTATTAGCATATTCTCACTTAAATACAATACTTTTTTTCTACAACCATATCCTATGTAATAACATCTTCAAAGTCTATATATGAGAACAATAAAGGCCACAAGATATTAGTGTATTTTTCCCTTAGCTGCCAAAAAATATACATAATATAATATACGCAATTTTGTATGGCTAAGTAGCTAACTGTCTGACAATTGTCGGTAGGGTCTGTTAAATAACAGCTTCTGGGTTAAAGCCACTCTCGAAGAACCCCGTCTACACCTTGAAACTATCCTCGCTGTTCCGAAACCTAGGCATCTGGAGTTTTACCTCTCAATATATGCTGGCACTTCCTGAAATACATAAACAAATATCAGTGAATCCTTTAGATTAAAATAAGGATCATTGAAAGCAACAGTGGTGAATGAATACTGGGTGCAATGCATGAAATAATGTCTAAAGGATATATTAGACTAAAGAAGGACGGTGAGAAGAAAGCCGTTAAAAATGGTGATGGAGCCACAATTACAGTGACAAATTAGAGAATGCAATGGATGGGAGCATGGGAATTAAGATGGATAATAAGGGAGTGTCAGATCAAGGCAAATGAAGATAACAAAATGAGCTGGCAGTATATAATGTCCCTTTATATTTTGACAATGATATATGACGCCTTTTTCTATCTCCTACCTGTAGATATGATGTATAAATAACTACGAGAACTTATTTGTTCTTGACAATTGGTGAATTGGACAATCAGATATCATATACTCAATGGGCATAGGCATTGATGAAAGTTGTCAGTTTTTACTTTTCCTAAGGTATAATAGAACAATAAAATCATGAATTTTCTAAAATGAAAATCAAAAGCACAAGAACAGTACAATTTCAGATCCTCTGTTCTTCTCTTGATGTCACCTGACCATAAGATCGGGTCAGTGTTCTTTGGTAAGGAATCTTGTTGTTGGGCTATCTCCCTGAGCCACTGCTCCGCTTTGTAGCACTCGCTAATGATCTGAACATGGAAAATGAAATCATTAAAGAAATTACCAAGAATTGAGTTATATAGTTTTCACATTGACAGAATTGAGTTATGCAGTTTTCACAATGACAGAATGGTTATCGTACCAAATCTCGCTGCTCAGGTGGAAGAGAACCAACAGCCGTCCGATACTCTACGATGCACTGTAACAAATCTCTTGTAGCTTGTGCTCGTGCTTCTCCATCTTTATATCGATTTTCAATTGGATCCACCAACTAGGAAAAAACATTGGAACATAAAATTAAATATATATATTAAAGGTAAAACTTGATAGCCAGAAAAGTCACACTCACCTTCTTGAGATCCTCCAGTTTTGAGGCATAAGTGTTTACAGTTTCATCATCACCATCGTCGTAAAGCCACTCCTCTGTCTCCTGAAGGCTCCTGGATATGCCTTCTCTCTCCTGATCTGATGCAAAGCTTCGGTACGTGCTGAAAAGCTATTAAAAAATACATTATGGTTTCAGAAGCCAGTGCTTGTACAAATACATGAAACTAATAACAAACAATTTAACAAGTTCAACTTAAATCAATATTCTAAATTGTTATATTTTTCATATCATTAAAAGTTGAAATCTTGCAATGTCTCCACAGCATGATTATTAATTGTAAATTTTCCACATCTCCAACGAACATAATGAAAATTTAAGTTGTTATTAGCAGAAAATATGAGAGTGATGCAGTGTAATTACATAGCCATCTGGCTGTGCATCATATCCTTCTTTTAAATGCATCATATATTCCAATATCACACCATAATACTAGTACTGAGTTCTTAGATGCATCAGAACTGTTCTGCAATCCTTGAATGCACACAAAAGTCAAATAAGTTTTACTGCACAATAGAGCAAATTGAGTCAAAACTTCATAATTTCTTTGTATCTTGGGATGATGACAATATGTATTTTTGAAATGTCAATTTTTACCTTATTTCGCATCTCATAGACATACGATTCCAATGCATTTTTCTTGTCTTTAGTCTGTTCCATAGTTTTGTCCTGTTGGGCCAACAGATTTTCTGTCTCCTGAGCCAGGGCGAGCTCAGGTTTGGTCATCCCACCATATATATTCTCACTGATTGATATATCAAGCCTCCTGCTAGCTTTATCCCTTAACACACTATCAGCCTGCATGAAACACAGAGTGGAGAAACTTTTACATCTACTCCAATGCGTTGTTCCCTAAGATTGTGCAAAAATAAATTCTACTACTAAGAATTTCTCAGCAACCAAAAATAAATTATTGGGAAATATTCTTATGTGTCCAAATTTAAGGTTGAAATCATCAGATGAACAGAACTGTTTCCTGTTCCCATTACATAAAGAGAGGTAGGAATCGAGTAATGAGATATCAGATCCATGCACAAGAAAAAAGAGATTTGCAAGAAATTTACTGAAGAATGAGACGATTTGGACTGTACAGAGGCACTATCTTGCACATCTTCAACCGTTGTTGAGGAATCAACAGAAGTACCTACAGACTCCATTTTGTCCATATTTGAGCGAGCATTGTGCTTTGTAACTGGATCATCTCCATGACCTTCTATCAGCTGAAAAGTAATTAATTATATCACATAGTAAGAACTCCAAGAAATGAAAAACATAGCAAGATGACAGATGAAAATGAGACCTCTTACTTACCCAAGCCGACTCAACAGTGACAATACCGTGGAGATTTAATTTAACTGTAACTTTAACCCTTGCGTTTTCACTGTTAGAGCCTTGAAAAGGGCCAATCTGCACAAGCGATAACTCAGAAACTAAGAAACCCTGTAATCCACCCATAAAAGTTATATCTTTCCTACCAGTAGCACAACACATGAATGACACATATAAATCAAATAATGTTCATGCCTGAAAAACCTCCTGCATGTCTTAGTCTAATCTATAAAAAACAATGAAACAATTTCAAATCTCTTCAAAGTACACTTACAGTGAAACAACTAATTTTTGAAGATATGCCAGGTGGCAATTCATTTGGATTTGTGTAGAATAATTCCAAGTGGAACAAACTACTCCGCTGAAGTGTCAAAACCTTCACACTTGGAATGGGTTGGCCTTTAGGGAACACTTCACCATTTGTATTTGATCCTATGCAAATTGGACCTTCATCTGATGAGATACCTATGGAGTGAGGATTACAATCTTGAACCTGCACAAGACCAAGAATTGAAGTTACCAAAAAGCCATTCATTTGCACAGAAAAGAACATGCAGAAGGGGAAAAACAATTTTCAAATTTCACTTAGCAGAAAATATAAGGAAAGATGAAAGGAGTTTCAGCCAAAAAAAAGAAATCAGATTTCACGCTGAGCAGCCAACAATTTCTTCTGAAATTACTTGCACTAAGCACAAGATTATTTATATTCTTATCACAAAAGAATTAGCTGTAAGTCTTCAAACATTCGTTCTTTTATCAACCAAAACGTGCATGAAAGATGAGCCGTTTCAATTCTAGTGCTTATTCATAACAAGAACTGTGTAGCATATCACAATTTGGCTACACATCTTCTGGGCAATGTTTAAGAATTTCTCTTAATATCAGATATATGTAAGTGTCCCCACAGCAAAAAGAACTATGATTAAATTTCTTCCTATGTATCAGTTTCTTTCCTTCTTAATGTCAATAATTGGAGAAAGTTTTGAAATAAACAACACAGAGAGTTGCCAATAGTTCTTCAGCTTTAAGAAAAGCAATTTTCAGCTTTTCACAAAGTAATTTGCAAAAGTCAGTGTGTCCTTGATTAAACTAACGTGTCCACGTCCTAAGAAGTAACCCACACACAATTGACCGCAAAACCAAGAACTGAGATTTATTTCCACATACCTCATATTCTCTGACCCGAAAAACCGGACTAAGCATTGCACATTGGAGAGCACATCCACGTGCCACACACTCACTTGCATTCAGCGACCGCCTGGGTTCTTTCCCAAATAGAGAAGTTAACAATCTAGTAATAGCTGGTATCCTTGACCCAGACCCAACAATCTCAACAGAATGGATTTTGTCCACATGCAATCTGGCATCAGCTAAAGCTTTTCTACAAGGAATAGCAATCTTCTCTATTAATCCTGAAGCAAGCTCCTCAAAGTCCTCCCTCTTAATGAAACCTCTAACATCTTTCTCATCCATCAAACACTCAATATTTAAAGGTGCCTCCGCATTTGCACTAAGAACCTTCTTCAACTTCTCACATGCTGCCCTTAACCTAATGCAGGCCCTGACATTAGAGTAAACATTTATCTTGTACTGCTCCTTGAACTTTGCTGCAAAATAACCAAACAACACATCATCAAAGTCTCTCCCTCCCAAACTGCTATCAAAAGCATGTGACAGAACCTTCATATGCCCAGCTTCAAATGATACAATGGAGACCTGAGTATCAGAATGACCAATGTCAACAAATGCAATATAAGATTTTCCTCCATCAGCAAAATCTGTTTTATAAATTCCGTAACCAAGTGCAGTTGCAGTACAGTCATGTATCAATCTCAAAGGCCTCAATCCAGCAATAGAAGCAGCATTCAAATACTCTCGTCTCTGCAAATCTGTAAAGTATGATGGAACCCCAATCACACAGTCTACAACAGGCATTTCCAAATTTTTCCCCGCAACATCTTTCAAATGTGCAAAGAGCATCCCCATAATCTGAACAGGGCAAAATGTATGTGTCTCACCCAAGTACTTCAATTTAATGCTAATTCCACCATCTGGGCTTTCACAAGATTCAAATGGTAACACAATCAGCTCCTTTTGAACAACAGGGTCATCATATCTCCTACCAATAAGTTGCTTCACTTGAGATACTGTGGATTTTGGATGCATCATTGCAGAAGCAGAGCCAGTAGCCCCAATAAACCTTTGCTTCTCCCCAAAACATACAATACTGGGGGTTTCACGATTCGATTCCTCATTCAACAACACATCAACACCCCGATGCTTCACTGTGGCAATAACACAGTTCTCATTTCCAATATCAAATCCCACCACACTCATTTTAATCTACAAAGAGGGCCTTTTTTTTTTTTCAATTCAATCTACAAGGAGCTTATATCTACCAAAACAACAATTATAACACAAACCAAGAACAAAGCACCTAAAATGACTTCACCCTTTTTTTTCCTTCACTTCCTAAAAAGAAGCATCTAAACCAGTTCCTTTCTATGTGCCAAAACCAAGAGCTGCGTCAGATGAAAACACATTCAGAAAAATGCTACTGTTATCAAAGCAACATCTAAAAGATATGACATTGTATGCAACGGTCCATAAATACATGCCAACAAAACAAAAACAGAGTATCCAATTTCAGTCTTTCATTCATTGTTTATCTACTTGAATAAAATAAAATAAAAAATTCTCCTCTCACTGAACCTGACATTACCATTTCACTCCAAAATGGTTGACTTTTTCTAATTCCCATAAACCAAAACAAGGGCACCCACAAAATAAAAAGATCCAGAATTTCAGTTTCTTTCAAGTTTCTCCATTTTCCCAGTAACCAAGCAGTCCAAAACTATACAAACAAATTATAAGAACAATGAAAATATCAAGTTTACAAAAGTTTGAACTTTAAAGGTGATGAGAAAGGCAGCACCTTGTTATATAAAACAGCAAAGGCAGCAATGCCTTAGATGATGAAGAGATTAAGCAAATCAAGCTGAAACGCAAACCTTAGAATTGAAGACAATTGAAGTGGTGGTAACGAGACAAACTCTCCTATTTGCCCGCTTAAGCAGATATCACGTATCAGTCCTTGAGAAAAAAATTTTACACGTTGAGTGGGTATTCTTAGAATAAGTCCATTGAACTAGAGGTTTAATGATAATTACTCTTTTTACATTAACATCGCCAATCTTTTGCTTATTTTCTCTTATCATAAAAAATAGTTAAAAATTTTCAAGAAACCCTTATTACCGGCCCCTCTTGTTTTAACTTAAAAGTCAAATTTGTGTAATGTACAAAATAAAATTTAAAGTGGTTAGAAAATTACTTTTAAATAGTAAGACTCTATCATTTTTTTTTTTTTTGTGATTGATGTATATTTTTACGATGCTCATTTTCGTGAGCGGATCAAAGATATTTGTGGCCTTAATCAAATTTATAGTCGTTTGTTAAAATTAATAATTTACTAGTCATATATTCAATCAATATAAAATTAATTAAGTTAAAAAAAATGAATACTATTATTGGAAAAACAAAATATTCAAGATCAATTATCCTCTACTTATTTTTAATGACTCTCTTCTTCTTCCTTTGTTAAAAATTAAGGAAATTCAACGATCCAAAAGTGTGCTTGTTTGTATATCCAATAATGCATATCGATCATATTGGCAAAGGAATGGTAAACAAATTTTAGATAATATTGTGGTCGTAAGTAACAAGAAAGCTGTAGATTTTTGGTGATAAGAATTGTGTTGAATGAATCAATACCTATGCTAGAAACAATTTATTGATAAGAAGCAATAATTTTTCCCCTCTGCAGTAAAGCATAAGTGACATTTTATAACCTAATTAAAAGTATATTTTAATGCTTTTATAATATAATAGTAGCAGTAGAAAACTATAACTGTCACAGTCTGGCAAAGGAATAGTAATTAACTTCACTCACCTCCCTTGATAAAGATTAAGGACATCTGAGGATCCAAAAATGTACATGTTTGCAGTGATGCATATCGGTCGTGTAGGTCAAGAAACAGTAAACATATTTTAAACAACATTATATTGCTATGCCAGGAGCAATATTCAAAAGCAACAACAGTATATTGCCAGAAGCAGAATCACTGAGCCCACAAATCTTCTGAGCCTCTTTGCTAAACAAAACAAAGTCGCGAAAAGAGTAATGCAAATATGTAAACAATGAATGAATTGGGAGCTTGTTTTGTTTGTTGTTAATAAGCGTACGCAATTTATTTGAAAACTAGTTTGGTTTTGTTGAGACCTGTGCTTTGTGTTGGCAATACACATCAAGTACAAATCAAATACCGAACTCTTTTATTATTTAAAATACAAATGAAATACACATGTTAAAGCCGGAAGGTTGTCACACGTCATTGCTAATATTCAAGTTTTCTTCTTCTTCTTCTTTTATTTTTTTTTTGTTTGAAAAATAAAACTCCCTCCAATTAAAATAATGCTATCAAATAATTTTTTAAAAACAAGTAATTCATTTTGCCAAGATGTTTTACATAGTCATTTGTTTATTTTTTATCATCACAAAGTTTTTTAGTTATTTCTTAAAAATTATCGTTGTCTATAGGGATAGCAATTTTTTTTTCCGTTGGGATGGGATTGAGACATATTTTTGTCTTAAAAAAAATGAAGGGACAAAAATGAAATAATTTTTCATTCGACTTGCATACACAGGATATGACTAAAATTAGCAAATCTCGTCGTATTCCGTTCCATTGCCAACCTTGTTGGTTTGGTTTACTATTATATTATTGAATTGTTGGATATTTTAACATGCTTGAAATTGGTTACTGTTTAAATCTATAGTTTTTGAAGCGTAAGTCTTAATATTAATGTGCAATAGAAGCAAATAGGCAATTAAAAAATATTAATATAAAATTATATTCGAACATGCATGTAGACAAAATAAAACTATTATTTAATTACTCTACTTTGTATTTATTCAAGAGTTTTGCTATATTGAATTATGATGATCATTAAAAAAAAAAGTTAGAATTTATTTATTTACATTTAAGACTGTTCATGATAATGAGATAAGATTGGACATTTAACAGGACGAGTCAAAGATAAATTTTTGTCCAAAAAAATAAAATAAAAGAATGGGAATGAGATAGCTTTTTTATCCCATTTGTATATACATGATGGGACTAGAATTGACAAATCTCGTCTTATTGTCAACCCTAGTTGTCTATTGATTTTTTTTATTTTATAAAAATTACATTATCCAATTTTTTTTTTTTTTTGCCCAGATACTTTGATAAATAAATTGCTAATAGACAAATGACAGAAGTTGCTTCTTCAAAAGCACTTCTAATCCAAACACAAATAAAAACAATTCCGTAAATCCATCAATGGAATATCCTTGAGGTATTATGTATTTACCTACCAAATCCTCTCTGTATGAGTCTCCGACCCAATTTTTCAATTTCAATGTTAATTAAAAAGGACATTTTTTTTTCTTTTTGGCTCCTTTTGGGTCTTGGCCCCACCCCACACCACAATTGACAATTACAATTAAAACACTTGTCACCCCATTAAAATTATAAAATAAAAAATATAACAATTACGAAACCAATGCCGTGTCTAAAACTAAAAGCCACGTGGCAATTCTTTCAACAATTTTATAGGCAAATTGCCTCGGCGCCACAAATTCTTCTCTCGTTTGTCTTATTATATTTATATTGTTTTCTTTTGTTTTGTCTCAACAACTTGTCTTCGCCTTTCAGTTGGAGCCCACTGATCAGCTTTGAGACCCCCAAGAGATTGCTTCTCCATCCAGCACATCTCTTTGCGACTCAAGGTAATAAAAAACAAATGTCTTTTTCACTGAAAAGATTGGTGGGCAAAAAAAATAAAAAAAAAATTTACTTGGCGTTGGTTTTTGATTTTCAATTTTGTTACTTGTTAGCAACTAAACATTATGTTGTTATTAATGTTGATTATTGTCTACTGACTTTGTTCAACTAATCAATTAAATTCGACAGAAGGTTATTAAAACATAAATACAAATTAAATTTGTTGCATCTCGAGAAATACCTACTCTTACTCAATTATGTAATAATAAAAAAATTAAAATTTAAGTGTATCAGTTGGACACTAGTAGATAATTACTTAATTTTTGACAACGTCAAACACAATAAAAGATGTCTTTGTGTTAATTTCGCGTGCTAGTTACGTGTGAATATCATTATTTGTCTTATAATTTGGGTTTGTCGTAGTTCCAAATTAAATTAGTAAGCGTGATTTTAAAATATTTCTGTGCATGACTCTAATGGTAAAACATATTATTTCACAAAAACGAAAACCAGTCGTAGATGAGATGTCTTCAATTTTTAGTGGCGGCCGGTGTCGTTTATCACGTGTTTTTTTATTTTTACTTTTTGTCGCATATGTTTTATGGCAAAATTAGTACACATCTTTGTGTAATAATGTTTATTTTTGCTTTTTGGTGCTGCCAAAACTATTTTCCTATTCCTTTTCTTTTTTTTTTTTTTTCAAAAAGCGACATCCTAATCATTTACAATATTATCTTCCAGCCGAAAAATAAATATAATTAAATCAATAACCCATTTTTTTAAAAAAAATTAACTATTATTTCCCTGTTTCAGGATATGTATTATTTACTAATAATTCTTCAATTGGATATGTTGGCACCTCATTTCTTTAATTATAGTGGACTCTGATATGCAAGATTGATTATACATTTTAACAGGCTTTAATTATGTTAAATTTTAATACGTTGAGTTGAGGTACGTCACTGCTGACCTTGCTAATGCTAAATTTGAAAAATAAAATTCCTTAAAATTAAAAATAATGCCATCGAATAGTTTTTTTAAAAAAGTAAATTATATCGCCAACGTTTTTTTTTTTTTGCTATATTCACTTGTTTCTTTTATTATTTATTACAAATGAAAATGTTTTAGTTGTTTCTCCAAAACTATTGTTGTCAATTGAATTTTTTTAATTTAAAAAAAATAGTAATCTAATCCACAAACAAATAAAAACAAATCACAAAATCCACAAATGGAATATCCTCGAGTATATAAAATTATTGATTATTAAATACCACAAATCTTCTGACAAATTTTTATTTTTAATTTCAACATTAAAAAAGAGACTTCGCTTTGTGTGTGTGTGTTTTTTTTTCTACTGTCTAGGCCCCCACAAACGAACTAAAACACTTGTCAGTTGTCGCCAACAATAAAAATTAATAAAATAAGTAAATAAATTTTTTAAAAAAGGCCGAAACCGCAGTTCAAAAACCAACATCATGCGTCTAAAAAACACACGACAATTTTTTTTTTTTCAACGATTCGGTTATCTGTATTACGAACAAATTGCTTAGCGCCACAAGTTGTTTCTCGCCTTGTTCTATTTATTTTATGTAATTTTGTGTTGATTTGTTTTCTCTTCCTGTCTTTGCTTCCAACTCTTCCAGTCCCGACACTTTTATCTGCTTCTTGAACTTTCGCAGAGATTTTCCCAGGAAAATTCTTCAACGCAAGGTAATAGTTTTTCTTTAAAGAATTATCTATTTCACTGAAAAGGTTGATGGGTTGGTTAAAAATTTTCAAAAAGATTGTTATTTGGTGTTCTTTTCTTTTTTGGATTTTGATTTTCAGTTTGTTACTTGTTAGCGAACAAACACTATGTTGCTGTTTTTGTTGATTGGTTCAAGTCATTAATTTTGACTTCATCTTTGGTCAGGGGAAGAAACGATCTTGTTTTATCAGAAAGAACTTGTGCAGACTTTGGCTGTTGTTGACTTAATGGATAATACCGGAGGTGCTTCTTTTCTAAGGAACAGAAGATTTGAGAGCTTTCTTGATACCAGTTGCGAACAACCAAATGTGAAAGAGTCGCCAAGAGTTTCAGTGAAACAAGAAGTGGGATTAAGGCCAAAAGCCGAAACTGATCAATATGTTGATGATGATGGATTTATCTCTGTGTTGATATCCTATGTAAGAATTGTTACATGTTTCATTACAATGATGGTGGCAACATTCATCTGGGCGATTATCATGCTTTTGCTCCTGCCGTGGCCGTATCAGAGGATTCGGCAGGGCAATATTTATGGCCATGTTACTGGGAGATTATTGGTAAGCTGAGTTTTAATTTGAAGCTTATGTTAATTTACCGATTGATATTTTCCCTTTTGACTATTGTTCAATAGGTTTAAAGACTTACATAGACTAATGCAACAGTCACAACAATAATTTTTTTAACTGTTCATTTTTTCCTTTTTGTCTAGTTTGATATTGAGTCAGCTTCTTTTTCTGCATATTGATCGCAGATGTTGATATTAGGGAATCCAGTGAAAATTGAGGGTACTGAATTCTCGGATAAAAGGGCAATATATATAAGCAATCATGCATCTCCTATAGACATCTTTCTCATAATGTGGTTGACTCCAACAGGCACTGTTGGCATTGCAAAGAAAGAGGTATGAGTTAATCCTTTAAGAATTAACCTTGAATCTAATTTTGGCTTTCAGTTTGTGTGATTTCTGAACGCCTCTGGTCTGGACTGATTGACTTCATTGATGCATTTGTGGGTTTATGTTCTTGAAATCAACATGGTGAGTGTTGCCTTGTAAATTTTAATCACATTAGTGTTGATGGCTTATGCTAGTTCTTTAAGTACACAAGGTAAAATTGATTGTGAATCTTGAGTTTTGAGTAATAAATGGGAATTTTATTTTTCAACAGATCATATGGTATCCTCTATTTGGACAACTTTATGTTTTGGCCAAACATATCCGCATAGATCGCTCCAACCCGACCGCAGCCATCCAGTCTTTGAAAGAGGTATTATTTTCTCTCCCCCGCGGTATCAGCCTGGGCATTTTTTCCCCTATATTCCTAAACAGTGATGATCCAAATGTTCAGGCAGCTCATGCTATTGTGAAAAACAATCTGTCTTTGATCATATTTCCTGAGGGCACCAGGTCCAAAAATGGAAGACTGCTTCCCTTCAAAAAGGTATTTTCCTACTTTGCGCATGCCTGGAAATGCATACATAAGTTGTGACAGTGAATGATGATTAAAACATTCGCTATTTAATTAATAGGCCTTGCTTTCAGGGCATTTTTGGCTAGTTTTGTATGAAGTGCTTTCTTTAGCATATTGCCAATGTTTCTAGGATCATCCACTTTATGAGCATGGCTTGACTTTAAATGTACTCTGGGAAAATTTTAATTTCCCACACTGTGTTCATATCACTAAATTACATTAGATGATTATTTTGTAGGATCTGTTAGTCTTTAACAAGCTACATCTTTGTACGCTTGCTTCAGTACATTGTTGTATGCTAGATCTCTCTTTTTTAATCCACTTGTCAATGCATTATATGAGAAGCATTTTCATAGCATTTTCTTCTTGTGGTTTCCAAATTCAGGGTTTTGTTCATATGGCGCTGCAATCCCGCCTCCCAATAGTTCCAATTGTCCTATCCGGTACCCATCGAGCATGGAGGAAGGGCAGCTTACACATTCGGCCAGCACCTATAACTGTAAAGTACCTTCCTCCAATAAGTACCAGCGATTGGACAGCTGACAAGCTTGATGATTACATAAAAATGGTACACGACATATACGTCAAAAACCTCCCAGAGCCTCAAAAGCCTCATGCGTCGGATAGTACCAGGACTTGTTCAAATTCGTAGGTGAGGTATTGTATTCATTCCTTGTAATATTTTTCCTCCCCCGATGTATCCTTGTTAAAAGCAAAATAGTTGAACAGACTGGCAATGGCAGCATACTGATTTATAATACTGCTGATTCTCTTGAGTAGTCCTCACGTTAATATCAAGAATTCATTATTTTCCCTAATTCAACAGGTGTTAATATTTTCTGCATAGATGATAGGCAACGGCAGCATACTGATGTATTAATATTATTATTCTTAATATTTTTAAAAGGAAGGGTCATTTTCAGGCCCTCCTGTTCATATAATTAGATAAGGCATTAACTTTGTTGAGGGCCGAACAGATCATTAGGAATTAATGATTTCTAGAGGTCTAGTAGCTGCTTCACATGGTGACAGGACAATAATTAATGGAGATATGAATTGTAAATTACCAGGAAACGTTAAGTTTTATGATCCTTATGAAACCAAGAATAGTTTCAAGGCTTATTTATTCAACACGGGTGGAGATTTTCTAATTGATTGAATATGCTTGGCTTTTCATTATTACTATAAACCAACAATATGTGGACGTTGGTGTCTTTGTCAAATTGTATGCATTCTATATTCTAGTTGTAAAAGCTAAGAAAGCTAGCATTGTATATTTTTCTTCTCTGGCTAAATTATCATTAAATGGCTGATAGCCACCACACCTAAAGAGCTTAAAAGTCAGCCATTTCTTGTCTGATTAATTATGTACTGCATTATTAACAAGTCCACGCTGGCTGGCTTTCTGATTGCGCAATTCAAAAGAAAGTTGTTGCCTTTCTAGGCGTTATATTATAGCTCAAAAGTGCTTTCCACTATTGATTTCAAAACCAGAAACATGTGCTTTTTGATACAAAGACAAAATATTTAAAAAAAAGAAAAGAAAAGAAAAGAAAAGGAAAAGGTGGTAAAAGAAGCAAATTAATCAAAAACCCACATGGATAAAAATGGGCAGCGATAAACGTATAAACTTAAAATTAACGACGTCGTTTGAATGCATGCTGTAAGCTCGCCTCAGGTTTGTTCGTTGCTTTCTGTCAAGCTTGCTAATGATAAATAATAACGACAAACTGGTTTACTAAAATTTTGAAGTGGTCTGCTTATATATAACCACCATAAGTGTAGCCCAGCCCAGCGGTGAATTGCTGCCCTCCCATGGTGCTGAATTTCAATTTTTCTGTCATAAATGTGAATAGGAAGTGCTCGAATATTTGTGGAAGTAAATTTATCTTTAGCGTGGTAATATTTTTTGCCTCGAGTAGTCGTAAAATTTATGGAGATATGCTGGATGGATCTTTAGGCTATGCTATAGATGTATATATTCAAACTTCCAATAGAACTCAAATTATAGAAAGTATTGCTAGGGATCGAGTAATTATTATTTATTGATTTTTTTTTTGGGGGAAATTACTTATTGATGTTTAATATAACAATAATGTGACAGTGACAAACAAGTTGCCAAATCGGTTAAGAATCAAATTATGAATCAAACGTAAAGTTCTCTAACATTATTGAATTGTAATATATTTACGGATCATAAGGGCAAAAAAAAAAAAAAAAAACAAAAAGGGGGATGGGGTTGGGTTGGTGATAGCGGGGATTGGACGGTCAATAAAATTGATGATCACATAGAGATGGTACATCACATTGTCCGTTGAAAGCCTCCCCAGTCCAAGAGTCTGAAAAGCCTCTTGAGTTCGATGGTACCGAAACTAGTTTGAAATCATAACAAACGTACTTACTATTTTTTTTTTAAAAAAAAAAATTGGTTTCCGGCAATAGATATTATAATTTAATAATGTAAAATCGATTGAGAATTTGAGTACATATATTTGTAGTGGAAATCAGTTTGAGATACTCTTACAAATATTTGGAAAAAATATATATCATACTTATATTTATGAGAGGAAAAATATATGAATTCACGTATCGAGATTGAACTTGTGCCCTATAAAGATTTTTGAGGGTACAAATCCATCACCAAGCCAAAGTTTTAGAAATAAGTATATCCCGTTTGGTATACATAGCTGTTGAGGGAAAAAATTGTTATGATAAAACAAATGTTTATTGTATGAGGTAAACATAATTTTTAAATAGTAATTTTGATAAAAAAAATATTATAAGCTTTTTCCTTCTAATAAATATATAATCAAATTAACTTCACTTGTAAACTACGTTATTAGGTGGTTAGCAATCGCTTGAGTGCTATCATTTTTAAATTATAACTAGCTAAGCTCAACCATCCTACCAAACAAGATTTAACAATAGAAAAAAAAAATTGTTTATTTGAGTTCGTCAATTTCTATGTGATCAACAAATTTAAATTCAAAAATAATTCTAAAAATATGTAGGCCAATTAATAAATGATTTTTAGACATTCGAAAAGCATAAATAAATAATTTGTAGTAATTAAATGCTGTAGCAATAGTAATAATAATAATAAATAAATAAAGTAATAAACAACTCATGCAACAATAAGAATGAATAAAAAGTAATAAACAACTCAGGCCTTGTCCGAGCACAGCAAAATTCCCTTTTTTGGGATTTTGTCCGAACACGGCTAATTTTCCTACCTGGATCAATTTATCCACGTGTCACTAATCTCAAACAGGTAAATAATTTCCTTTTATACGAAAACCCAATTATTTTCCACCACATGTCCATCAAACAGTTATTTCTCCTACTGTACTGATACATGGCACAATGTTATTTGCCTGGTTTTTACCTTCAACGCAAAAATAGTGACTTTATCTCAACTCACTAACTCAGTGTCTCTTACTCTGAAGGGCGACCTCGTACACTTCGCCGGTTCGTCTGAGACATTAAAAGATAAAAAAGAAAAAAAAAATAAAAATATATATATATATATATCTGTAACTGAAACTGCAAAAACAAATTCTTTTTCCCTTTTCTCTTTTTGTTTTATAAAAAATTTATGCTTTCATAAAATTAAAATCACTTCACCTCAAGTCGACTCACTGCGGAAGAACTGTAGAACACTAACCCAGAAGGTATAATTTGTCCCGAAACCCTAAAGTTAGCCAACGTTCTAAGTTTTTTAATTTTTTTATAATTATTTTTCTCCTTTGAGGGTTGTGTTGAATAAGGACATGTTACTGATTTTGACCAAAAAGTTTCAATCTTTCTTGCAAAAAGTTCATGCAAGTATTTTTTTTTTTCAGGTTTCTCATGAACTTGTTATCAGTGTGTTGAATCTTACTTGTTGAGTATTCTCTGGTTGTAAATGCACTTGCTTGAAGTGGGGTTCTGTGAATTTTTGAAATATGAGCAATAGCTTTTGTTATTTATCTTTCCTTTTAATAGATCTCTGTAAATGTTATGTGATAAGCTTTGCTGCTCAAGTAGGAGACAGAAACTTCAAACTTTGTCTTTTGCGCTATTAGTTGAGTTAGATATTTATAGTTTACTCTCAATGCAAGTTCTGCTTGAGGGCAAAAAATCTGTGCTACACAGGGTGTAGGAACACCGTTCAATGGAATCAGTACGTGTGTACATTTGTTACATTGTATGATTTCATTGGATGGGTGCATATATGCTCCCTGTATTGAAGAATATTCGATACAACTATAGGAAGGCAGTTAAGTCCAATATAAAGGTCAACTTGGTAAATTCAAGTTGGTGACAAATCGAATTTCATAAACGTAGATGTAGGATACCCCCATTTAATGGAGTCATGATGCATGTATTTTGTATATATTGATTTCACTGGAAGGTTGTGCACACGCTCGCTGTATTGAATACTGTTGGGACAATAATTATAGGCAGGCAGTTAAGTCAGGTTTCAAGGTCAACTTCGGAAAATTTAAGTCGGTAACAAATTCAATTTCATAAAAGTTGTTGTAGGGTACACCATCGTATGGAATCGTTAATAACATGTGTATTTTTGTATATATGACATGATTTTGTTGGATGGTGTACATACACCTTGTGTATTGAAAGACTATTTGAGACAGTAATTACAGGTAGGCGGTGTGTTAAGTCCTACTCCAAGGTCAAAGTGGCAAGAAATTGAAGTTCATAATCGTAGATGCAGGATACAATTTGGAAGTTATGATCTTATTTCACAGTGAGTTTACAGAACTGTATTTGGAAAAGCGTAAAACATTACATTACTCAAGGTCTGGGTTTCCCTCGAATTATACTAATATGCTGTTATGTTTTTGTGCCACGAAAAATTTTAGAGACTTTTTCTATCTTAATAATGTGAGTCCAAGGTCCTCAAGGCTTTTGGCAAGCGGTACATATGTCCATGTTTTGACAATTGCTTTGCCTCATAGTTTTGGGAAATACTTACCAAAAAATTATTGTAGATTATTGGAGAATGGCAGTCAATAATGTCAGTTAATTACAGAAGAATTGAAAGATTGATAGATTCATTAATCTCTTATCCTGTTGGGAATATCTGTCTTTCTTACTAAGTAGATATTTAGATAGGTTATTATGATATTTGTTTACAATTACATCAATCATTAAATGCAAAGTTTCGAGAAAAGGAAAGTACACTGCGCCGTGTGTGTATATGTATGCGAAGGATATCAGTTTGCTTTTATAGACTCACAATTAACTGCTCCCTTCGCTGCAGGGAAGGGCAACTGTATAAAGATAAAGGCAAGATACTTTACCACAATACTGATAATGAACCAAGACAATCAAGTGAGTAACAAAGAGACTTCTGCAAATGTTACCATGAAGCGGAAACGTGGTCGTCCGAGAAAGCATCCCAGACAGAATCTCAATCATAGGGAGAATGCTGTACCAAGGTTTCAGAATTTAAATCTTAGGGAAAATGCTCATGCTGATGCACCACCTGGATTTCAAGGAGTGAATGGGAATCGTTTGCGTCCAGTAGATGGAAATAATAATACCAATGATGTTGTGGTGGGTCAAGTAGTTCATGGTGTTATTGAGGCAGCATTTGATGCTGGATATTTGCTGAATGTGAAGGTTGGCAACTCTGAAACCACTTTGAGGGGTGTTGTTTTAAAGCCTGGACATTATGTTCCTGTTTCAGCTCACAATGATGTTGCTCCAAATGTGCAAATGGTCAGAAGAAATGAGATTCCCTTCCCAGCTGATATTTACTCTCAGGTCCCTGTCTCTAACTCTCAATCCAGGGGGAGGACTGAGCGGCTTGTCAATCCTTATAGAAATGGAACGCCCAGTTTGGGAGCCTCAAAAGGCAAAGAGGGGGCTTCAATTTCCATCCAAACTGCCCCTCCAGTGTTTTCAAAAAATATTTACCAGCCTGTTAGTTTATCAAATGGGACAGCAGTTACCAAGCAACCATCTTCAGTTTCAGGGCAAGCTATCCATTCAGAAGCCTCTAAAGTCAAACCAGTGACAGAAGCTGTTATTCCATCTAGTGGATCAAAATCCACTGACCCACTGCAAAAGGTTGGAAGTCAGGTTTTTCCCTTGCAGGTACAAATTAGCCCCCAGGGGATGCTAAGTCAGCCGCCTTCACAGTTACTGCTGGAGGCAGAAGCCAAGTCAATGAAATTGCCAGGCATGCCATTTGAGAAACTTTTGACTGAAGTTGTTAAGAGAATTCAACCCCCTTCACAGTCAGAAGAGGCTCAAAATGGGAACAGGAATGATGATGCCAACACAGAACAGGCTCTCTCAATTGAGCCCCTGCAAGCTGTACAGCCCAATGTCAATGGTCACTCAGCTTCTCTGTCTAAAACTTTTGAGAACTTCAAAACTGGGAAAATGACTGAGCTGTTGCGGGTAAAGCAAAGCTTAAACTAATATTTTTGCTGGTCTTAGCTAATAAATTGTCAAAAACTTAAGATGAAACTTATTTCCAATGCTTCAGGCTGTACAAGAAAACATGATGGATCAGGCATCTCAATTTGAAGAGCCAGCCACAGTTGGAAGCCTCACTTCTGATAAGCTGAGCCCAGTAGCTGAGGTTGGAGATGAAGAAAATGATCATTCCAAGAAACATCACCAGCCTTCCAGTGTCTAATATGGAGGCCCTACCTAAGATGATGCTGGTGGACCTGCAGTTTCTGTTTTATTTTGCCTGCAGTCTCAATACTGATTTGGCAGAATCTAACAATTCTGTTGATGATATCTGATCTTAAATAGGGAAAGGGAAATCAAAAAGTCGTTGTAGAAAGTTATGTTTAGGATAGTTATTGATCACAGAGGATCCATCCTTGGTTAAACCTGTTCCTGAGGCCTCTTAGTTTATGAGGTTAGAGAAAAGATACTGGAATTTATAGTTGTCGCTGGGAACCATCAGCTTATAATATGTGAAAAATGTGCTTTCTTGTGCTCGTTGCTGTCATGATTATGCATGCAGTTTTAAGTGGCTCGTTGCTTTTGCTTGGTTTGGTCGGGAGGATCATGTGCCGGGTACATAGCCTCTGGTCACAGTTGCCAAGCTTAAATAGCTGAGTCGAGTCCAAAACATGCCCCCTGGTTGTAAATATTAAATCATTTGGATACGATCTTTTAAGTTTGATACGTTGATAAAGTTATGCGGTTGCAAAATGCCAAGAGTCATTGACATAGTTCAGCAGAAGGTAAACAAGAATTTATCAATTGACATTCAAAATCAAAAAAATTGCAGCTACGTTTAATTCAGAATTGTATATCTTGTTATCCATTCTGAGTAACGCTGTTCAACGGGCAAATCCCCTTCCTAGAGAAGTAACCTCCCTAATGTTTTCCCACCCGAAAAGAAAAAGAATTCCTGAGTTCTAAGTCAAGTCTTCAGCGCCAACTGCGACGAAAATGTAAACCCTTCTCTATAACGGATAATGACAAAATTACTCCTACACTTGATTCTCAAAAAAAAAAAAAAGAATGCTATAACCAAAACTTTTATTGGGAAAAAAATATCCAGACAAAAATACATTTTCAGGGGAACTTGGTGCTGTAGAGACCATTAGATCCAGGGACTGGAATGGGACGATTTGCAGGGATGGATGGTTGCAAAACTGGAATGTGGCTTGGCACTGGAAAAGGTTGCAGCCCACCAGCTACCAGAGGAGAGGGGGCGCAGAGCTGCAGTGCTTGGCCCACTGCATTTCCTGCAATCAAGAAACAAATCATGGGATTGAAAATTGACTTGCATAAATTTGGAGACAAGGCCATTAATTGTAAGAAAACAATTCAATCCTAGAAGCAGTCAGTCCCATCTGAGAAATTATCCAATGGTGAGACCTAAAATTTAACTATACAGTAAATTTTTAATAAACTTCGACAATAATAAACCTTATCCTTGTTTATACCTTGGTGCTTGGGAAATTGGACCTGATGCGCTGTCAATGCAGGACGAGCAGATACTGGTGACATAGCTGCCACACCCAAATCCTTCCAAGATGAAACAATTTAGTTAAGCAAACAGGAAATACATGATGACAAAAATAAAAAAGAACCCTGGAAAATGAATGTTACTGTGAAAGAACAGAAAGAACGGAACACGCAGTAGACCGAAACCATTCAGCAGAAGAAAGAAAGAGAAAAGGTGAGCACAAAAAATAAAGTGCTCTTCCTTTCATATACCACAGCGGGATGCATATAGACATCACTCCAATTTCATAATTTAATAAATAGGAGACACGATATATTACTGATGCTTCCAAATTATAGTTAATCAGCTACTGATGTCCATTTGTATAAAATAATATCCAATGGATGTATGCCACTGCCTTTCAAGATCCCTGGATGCCACACAGCATAACTAACTTCATTGAATATAATTGACAGAACTCCCAAAGTTATTCAACGATAAAATTTTATTAATGTGGAGGCACTGCATCTTACATTAGAAACTGGCTGCATATAGACAAGCTGCCCTCCTACTCTTCCAAACATAACCTAGGGGGAGAGAGACACACATAGAGAGAAAGAGAGACAGAGACACAGAGGTTAGTCACTTGAAAATCAAACATTCATAAATCAATTGTCTAAGAATAAGTCCCTATCCAACAAGAAGAAACTTAAAAAGCAATGGAGATGGCATATAAATCCTCCCACTTACAGCTTGTGAACTTGGATGCAAATACGTAGGCCCAGCCTGTACAGGATACTGACTTGCATATCTAACTGGCTGTGTCCTGCTTCCAGCATGTCCAACAATCTATAGGCAGAAACGAACTCAGTCAACAAGACTTTGAACCAAGTTTGGTAGTTTATAAGATGAAGTATATTGCTACAACCTAATGCTCCTTAGACAAGTTAATCTCAGATAAGGAGTCAAAAGAAGAGAATGAATGTGCGAGGTAAACCCAATACTGATCCACATACAGCTGGGCAAATTTTTTCTTCACAAGCCAGCTATCTAATTCTGAATAGAGGAATCCTTTCCTTACCCTCTGATAAGACTAAAATGCAATAGTTTGGACCAAGTATGACATTCAAGCACTCAAATATGACATTTCCTTCAGGCACTATGAACTACTGTATGTTAAAGTCAAATACAGTAGTTGCATGTTAAAAAAGGCTGGGATTCAGGTCAACAAGCAGAGGTTGCATCAATATCACACAATAACACCTTGAGAAATGTGAAAGATGAGAGCTCAACGGAAATCTAACAGAACATACAGGTTGGGAAAATTGTGCAGCACTGCCACCATTTGCATCGGTCAAGCTACCATATGGTACAAATTTTGAAGGCACAGAAGAATGAGATAGATATGGGCTGACTCCAACTTCAGACTGAGAAGCAGCAGCGGGTAAAACTGGAGAGTTGCTTGGCACGTAAGCCATGCTTGTAACTGTTGGTATTGCTGGTGGAGTAGCTGATGTAGGATTTGCAAAAGACGGCGAGAAGATCTTAGCTCCTGGGTTAAGCTTAAATTCCTATAAGAAAAGTTATGTCAGAAAAAAATACCCAATTAAGAAATTTTGCAACTGATAAAGCAAGGTTCATAGAATGTGTAATGATTAGGCTACAAGAGACCAAATTCAAAAACTTAGTCCATACAAGCATGAAGCCTATTCTAAGAAATGATAAAGGAAATTAAAAAAATGCATTCAATTGAATGTTGAAACTAAATGAGACATGGTTTTCGTTCCAAATTATAATTCACCTTAGTGCTTTTATTAGAAATTGTACTTTGCGGAGGAACCACTTCGGTTGAAGCTGCTAAGGAGCTAAAACACAACCCTGATGTAACATCAGTAACTGGATTGGAAGAAGTTGAAACAGTTGAACAAGCAGCACCTTGAGACGAAGTATCAACTGAAGTGGGCCTTTCACAGCATTGATTTTCCGGTTTTCCAAGTTCATGAGCAGGGTCATGAGATACACCATTAGAATGTTTGAATGTCATATTTGGATGCTCCTCAGCAGGCAGCACTAGGCCTTGGCAGGCACTCACTGCAAGTAAGGCACTAAAATTATGATGGGCAGCAGGTGAAATGCTTGGAAATATATCAAGGCCAAATAGGAAAGAAAACCCCATGCTGTACGTGGAAACACCATATGGAAGTCTAACAAGAGCGTCATGGTCGATTTCCACTACTTACAAGGGGGAGGCATCATCTCAACACATCTCATGAATTAACACAATATTTCATTCAATAAATAATATGATGAAGAGCATTAATTTCCAATTTTCAAAATACTACAGAGAAGTGATTACAGGGTAAAAGGCAAAAGGATATTGAAATTATTGATTGCATCAATTCCCTAATACCAAGCTAATGCAAAGATTGACCGGAAACCTAACATATATCGCAAATACTGTTCTGTAATTCTCTACCATGCTACCCTCCATTGACAGCTACTGAAAAATAAATTTTGAACACTGCTCAGAGAACCAAGGATTTCAAACTCACAGTTTGTACTTGATCCTCGAACCCCATCAACCTGCAAAAAAACAATAACATTGACTGGTAAATATGGCATTTAACACTATGGACTCAATAGTTCCCAATAATCCTGGTCCCACAGCAAGAATCAGCTAGTATCTACATACATTGTCTCCTTTATGGAGCTCAACGCTCTGTGTGCAAGAATCCTGCTGACCTTCTGACGTATTATCTCCGACCTGTCTGTCAGAAAAGCAAATGAAAGGAATCTGAGAATGAGAAAGAAATACAGGTGGAAACAACAGAAACATATCTTCTACCAAATAGAAATATAATAGTGTTAAAGATAAATACGTGAAATAACATGGTATAGCATGATGGAAATCTGTCAATGTCCAGCCAAAAATTGAGGTATCTGTCACTGTCATGTACAATATTTGAGGATAGTGTTTGAGCCAGAATTGATAGATAGATTGATATCCAAACACAAGACCCAAATTCCTATTTGGCCAACCAAAGAACCACTCCCAAGGATAAGAGTAGAAATCAGAAGAAAGTTGATAACTCATACCTCCCATTAACTGAGTCAACCGAAGCTTCTTCCGTCTGCGATGAAGGGGACAGTGAGGAAAATGAAAAACTCAATAATTTGTTAGAAAAAAGCTTAAAGATACATATCACACACACACACATCTTAGACAACTTGCCCATAAATAAGGAAACCGATTACCAAATTGACTCATTTACAACGTAACTGCCCAGAAGATCTCTTATGCATCATATCTGTCCTTATAAGCCATACAATTGGTTCTTTCACAAGAAGCATAAATCAAGCATGATAGTCCTTCAATAAAAAATTTTGCAGCCTCTTAGAAGTATCCAATTGAATGATAATGGTCCAAAAGGCCAACCACAACCAAGATGTAAGCAATTATAAGAAATGAAAGTGGCAGCATCTATCTGACATTTACCTCACACTTACTCATAAGATAAGACAAGTATACAAAGCCCCTTCCATCATTAGACACAATAACTATTTACAATATACCTATGCATGTCGATTTGAATGTTTTGTGCAAAATATATATCAAGGAAATTTACCTTAGTCACATCCGTTCTATCTCTTTTCCCATGCTCAACTTCCATGGCATTTCTCATATTCTTCAGTGACAACATTTTTCCTTCATATTCTTTCTCAGCTTTTATGGGCCCATCGCTGTGGAAATAACCATTCTCATTTTGGACTGAGATTCTGCTTTCGTTGTTAAACAGATTAGTGCATGGTTGTATTGAGACATCCACAGCAATGCAACATGGCTTCAAATTTAAGAAATAATATATAATCATTTACCTTTTCTGATTACGCCTTTTATTCAAGCCAGACCTGATAGGTCTGTTTGCCTCACTTATCTGGCCCTCAATGGGGGGAACTGTGCTGGCAACAGCTTCCACATCGTGGCCAGCATAATTACAGGCAATACCATCAGCCGGAAGCTGAACTCCCTGTGTGCAGAACCACATGTGCACATCAAACAGATTGTTCAAACATGAAACCAGTAAAATGAATAAGAGTCCTAAAAGAACATATAAACGAATAAAAAATAAAGAAACATATACCTTAGCAACAACTTGAACAAGATCAGCTGAAAGGATTACAAGTGTCTCTATTACAGTCCCATTTGCGACATTAGCATTACTTTTCCCCTTCTTGGTCATTTTTGCTTTCTTCAAAACAATTCCTAAACCAAAAATCAGCCAAATAATAAAAATCACTGTCTTCTATAGAAACTGAAATGAATAGTTAGTGGGAAGTATTACTCTCAACACACAGGTCTGTCGCCAAAATAAATCCTACATTTTTATCATTTTAAACTCCAGAAAAAGAAAAAGAGAAAACTTCTCAGTTCCTATACAGTTGTGTAGTCATGATAAGAAGAATATTCTAATGTACAACCATTCAACCATGAAATTCTTTATTTCCTGTCTGCTCCTACCCTTTCTAAGCAACCAAACGGACCGTTTTGAAAGAGAAACATAAACAGCATCAAAAGAATTACCATTTTGATTAGATCAAAATCAAACCTGATCCTAACAAGTCATAGTAAGATCACCACTACCTATAGAAATCCCCACAAACTTCCAAACCCATATACAATTTCAAAATAAATAAATAAATTCTTAAACTAGTGCCAAATATGTCTGTTAAAGCTTACAAAGACAGATCAACACTACTAAGCAATAAATCCACACCCAGATATAATTCCTCATAAATATCCAAACCCAGATATTATTTCCCGTTACAAACAAATCCCAGAAACATTTCAATATATTCACAAACTGACGCCAAAGATAACAGCTAAAGCTCCACTCTTCAAAATAAATAAATAGATAGAAAAACTCACCATAATCCTTTTCAACAGAAGCAGTATAGAAGATTCCAGAGTAAACAGAACCGTCCTTGACGTAAACATCAACATGAAGGCCAATTATGCACATAGTGGCAAAAAGCAAGGCTTCACTCAATGAAGATGAATTATTAGAATGAGTCGTTTCTTGTTCTGTTCTGTTCTTGTAACCCATCTCTTCTTTTATTTTATTTTAATTTTTTTCAGGAATTGAATAAATAAAAAAATTACAGTTTTAAAGAAGATTCTGTGTTTGTTTTGTATTCAAAGTGTTTGCAGAGATTAAGGAGAGATCTGGTGAGGGGCTTTTTTGCCGTAGATGGTACGAGGAAGAAGAGGAAGCAAAATCGTTTTGTTTGTAATTGTGTGCGTTTCGTGCCTTCGTCACCAAGTTTTTTTTTACTTTTTGAAGGTAAATTTCGAGGGCAGCCTTGCTCTTAGCTTTAATTATTCATTTCTCCTTAATTTTCAGCAAGTTCGCCTAACTGAGAGTAGATGTTTGAGATGTGGTGTATGCTATTTAAAAAATATGTACTTAAAAAGTAATATATGTATGTGTGTGCATATATAAGGGCCCAGCTATATCTATATGTGTGTTTATATATATATATATATATATACAAATAAAACATAAATTCTTTCTTTTGAATCGAGCTTGAAAATGAACTTTCTTTATCTCAATTTTAGAAGTATATAATAATATTACTCTTTGTTTTTATGTCTATTATGTGTATAAAGTCTTTTAAATATTGAAATTACATGTGGTATTTTTTTATGATTACCTTTTGTTTATGTTAAATTTAATTTACATCGTATTAAATATGCGTCAATAAAAACCCCGAACGAAATTTTAAACATTAATTCGACCTATTTAATTTTTAAATTGTGTCACCCATTCAATGTACTCTTAATTTTTGAAAAATCACTCCATTAATATGTTTATAATATTTGTAATACAAGATACGACAAATACAATATTTTATAGTTATATTGGAAAAAAAATGAGTCAATAATTATGATTAATCAAATTATTCAATGATGCTAGAAATTTTAATCTAAATCCAACATTATTATTAAACGGTTGTCCCAAATTTATCTTATTTGAAATCATTTAATTTTGATAATACAAATCTGTTATTTTATATTGTATTTATTCTTGCGAGGTTCACAAGTAATATCGAACATTATCGTAAAATTAAATGAGCATTTTGGTATATATAAAATTCATTAATTGTTTGCGAAATTTTATTTGTTTAACTAGGTCCTTTGCATTTATTAAAAAAGACTTAAATGATGGGATAAAACACAATTAAAAATTTAATTTTATCAAAACTACAATTTATTTATGCTAATGTTATCTACTTCTCACATTTCACTTTTCAGTCCATTCGTTAAGTTCTATATGCAGACGCTTCAATTAAACCTCTTAAACCCTAGCACTCTCTTTCTTTCCCTGTCCCTACTGCACACTGACACAATAAACCCAAAAACACCTTCGACAGTCATAACAAAATCACATGAAAAATGAAGAAATCAAAGGGAAAACCGAACCACAACGTAGTTCGTTCGATGGAAATCGAAGAAATCGAGCTCCTAAACTCATGGATCGACTCACAAAAGCCGGAGTCGGGCACGAATCCGCTGTCGTTTCCGCCACTCGGTAAAAAAGAACCCATTGGTCGAATCAGGGAAGATAGCTTCTCCAAGTACGGGGGCTCGACGAGGTTTGATCAGTTGCCCATATCGAAAAAGACGAAGAGCGGGTTAAAGGATGCTGGATTTGTTAAGATGACTGATATACAGAGAGCTTCTTTGCCGCATTCCTTGTGCGGGAGAGATATTCTGGGCGCCGCCAAAACTGGGTCTGGAAAGACTTTAGCTTTTGTTATTCCTGTGAGTGAATTTTAATGCTTTTGAGCCAATATCCTTGTGCTTGTTAGACCAGGATTTGGTGTTCCGCTGAGGTTGTGCTGAGCACCGAATCAGCAGTCAAGATTTGGTTGGGACCTATATTAGACAAATCCTAGCCGTTGATTCAGTGCTCAGCAGAGTATCGAACCCTTATCCGTGTATGAAACTGTCTTGTTTCTGTTTCAAAATTCGACTTTGAAAGTACAATAGCACTTTATTACATAATCTGGGTATGTGTTTTTAGTTATTTGTTTACTGAGAGGAATTTTGAGTAAAAGAATCGTCTTTAGGGAGAGCAGGAGAATGTGGAAATTTTTGTGATGTTTTAAGTATTTTTTAATTGTAGAAACGGAATGTATGTGATTCTTGATTTGATTGTTTGTTTCAGATTTTGGAGAAGTTGTATAAGGAGAGATGGGGGCCCGAGGATGGTGTGGGCTGCATTATAATATCTCCCACTAGGGAATTAGCAGATCAACTTTTTGATGTATTGAAAGCTGTTGGGAAGCACCATAATTTTAGTGCTGGCCTCTTAATTGGTGGTAGAAGGGATGTTGATATGGAGAAGGAGCGTGTGAATGAGCTGAACATATTGGTCTGCACCCCTGGTAGGCTTCTTCAGCACATGGATGAGACTCCAAATTTTGATTGTTCACAACTTCAGGTCACAATAATGTTCTTCTTAAACTTATGTCGCTGTTATTTTTTTGCTTTTAATGAAAGAAAGTACTAGCTAGTACTGTTAATAATTTATGTGAGTAAAAGACCACCTTATTGTCTAAGTTCGACGGCATGTTTCTAACTTGGCCATCCAGATTTAGAGGTTATCTTATTTTACTCTTCCTGTTTTCAGAAACTCTTTAGTTGAAGCAAAATTTTATCTGTTGTATTATTATACCTCATTCCTTAATAATTTTTGTTTGCCCAACCGCAGCCTTCTTTACCCACTCTTTCAACCACACTATGTTTTCACCATATATGTTATAATTCATAACCTCCTTAGATAGAACTTGTTGTGCATTTTGGTTGTTTGTTTGCTGATATGAGTGAAAATTCCTGGCTGGAGAACAGATTTTGATCCTTGATGAGGCAGATCGTATTCTTGATGTTGGATTTAAGAAGGCTTTAAATGCAATTGTCTCACAGCTGCCAAAACATCGGCAAACCTTGCTTTTCTCTGCGACTCAAACGAAGTCTGTTCAGGATCTTGCAAGACTGAGTTTGAAGGACCCTGAGTATCTGAGTGTGCATGAGGAGTCTGTGACAGCTACTCCCAATCGTTTGCAGCAGACTGCAATGATTGTCCCTCTTGAACAAAAGCTAGACATGTTGTGGAGTTTCATAAAGGCACATCTTAATTCAAAGATTCTAGTTTTTCTAACAAGCTGCAAACAGGTAATTTGGTTTTTGAATTTGAGAAGAATGTTGATTTTTCAAACTTAACTTGTCACCAATTTGCCATCCCACTGTTAGTGTATGGATGGCTCAAATGTCACATTTATCTTGCTAAGCACCTTATGTACAATTTACCATCCCACTGTTAGTGTATGGCTGGCTCAAATGTGACATTTATCTTCCTTGTGCTTAGCATTCATGATTAAATGATCTGACTTCATTTGGTTGCCCTGTTTTTTGCATGGTATTTGGTCTATATTGAAAGAGAATATGCATTTTTATTTCATCTCTTAAGTGCCCTCTTTTTTCTTTGTTCCAAACCTGTTGTTGATATTGACATGACAGAGAATGTTTCACTATTGCAGGTAAAATATGTCTTTGAAGCATTTAAGAAGTTACGTCCTGGTATACCCTTGATGTGTCTTTATGGTAGGATGAAGCAGGAGAGAAGAATGGGCATATATGCTGAGTTTTGTGAGAAGCGTTCAGTTCTCTTTTGCACTGATGTGGCCTCAAGAGGTCTTGATTTTAATAAGGCAGTTGACTGGGTTGTCCAGGTGAAGTGTTTACTGTTCAAGGAAGCAACTTTTGCTTTGGGCAGAAAGCTTCCTTAAATTGGCTCATGGACTTTGTTTTGTTATTCTAGGTCGATTGCCCAGAAGATGTTGCATCCTACATACATCGAGTTGGGCGCACTGCCCGCTATAATAGTGGAGGGAGATCTGTCTTATTTTTGACGCCCACAGAGATGAAAATGCTTGAGAAGTTGCAGGGAGCAAAAATACCCATACATTTTACA
Source organism: Murraya paniculata (assembly GCA_030449075.1). Taxonomy (NCBI): domain Eukaryota; kingdom Viridiplantae; phylum Streptophyta; class Magnoliopsida; order Sapindales; family Rutaceae; genus Murraya; species Murraya paniculata. The sequence goes on along the minus strand of JAEVFN010000008.1, from coordinate 3,030,674 downwards.
AAGGTATTTGAAAGTTGTTTACTTTATTTGTTTTCAAATTTTCCAATTTGGATGTTGAAGGAATCTGATTGGCACTGTAATGCAAAAGCTTAGGCAATGGCAAGAGTTCTTGTCTGAGTGACCTTTTATATATTAACTTTGCTGTAACCGTTGCTGAATTTTCAGGCAAACACTAAAAGACTGCAACCAGTTTCTGGATTGTTGGCGGCTTTACTTGTCAAATATCCAGATATGCAGCATCGAGCTCAAAAGGCCTTCATCACGTATTTGCGCTCTGTTCATATTCAAAAGGATAAAGAGGTTTTTGATGTGACGAAGCTGTCCACTGATGAATTCTCTGCATCATTGGGTCTGCCTATGACCCCGGAGATCAGATTTATGAACCAGAAGAAGGGCAAAATGCTGCCTGGAAAACCTGTACTTGACAATACTGAAAAGGAGGATGAATCGATGATTTCAAGAGAGAAGCTACTTACAGACGGTTTCACCGAAGAGAATGTGGATGGAAACATTCTTGAAACAAACGATGTAGAAGATGAGGGCAAAGCTAGCCTGTTGGAAGATGTTATGTAAGCTTCTTCTTTCATAGAATTGATATCTTTTTAGAAATTAAACATAAAGATGACTTGGCAATAAAATAATCTGGTTTGGACAGCCAATTCTGTTCTCAGAATGGCTGATCTTCCCCGTCAATATGTATGGATTTCGATTTAGAACTTTATGTTCAGCTAGAAATTTCTGTTTCAATGAAACTGAACACTTAGGGTTATACTGTAGTGGGTCATCAGACTGCTGTTTTTTATTGCTTTATATTTTTTGATGTAATTTAAGTTGAATTCTTTTTCCTTCAGGCCAGCAACCAGAGTTAAAAAGAATAAGAAATTGAAGATCAATGTCCATAGACCTTTGGGGAGGCGGTTTGTCTTTGACGAGGAATGCAACACAGTACCTCCACTTGCAATGCTGGCTGACACGAAGAATGCCAATGTTTCACTTGATCAAGGTAAAATTTTATTTGTAATTACGCTGATTTCCAAGTTTAAATGAATCCAAATGATGGCATCCCATTTCTGAAGCTGGAGTATGATGGATCATGTTAGCAATCAGTTGTTTAAACAGCTTAATTGTAGTTGTAAAATTGAATTGAAGGATTATGGTCATGAACCTTGTAAACTTCTACTATTGGGTGGCAGCATATGTCCGTTCTTTTAAGCTTTTGAACACCAGGGCTTGTAAGTTCTAATTCACCAATGTTCCATGTTGTTGGAGCAGACCAAAAAGCTGAATACTATAAGAAGATTAGAGAAGAGTTGAAGCGTGCAGACAAAGAAGACAAGCTTCTCGATCGTCAACGCCGTAGGGAGAAACGAATCAAGCAGAAGATGAAGCGGAAGAAAGGTGGCTTGGAAGATGATGATGATGACGGCGAAGAAGATGAGGATCATGCTTCTATTACAGATGAAGAATCAACGGAGCGGGGTATACGTAAAAAGTCGAAAATATACTTTGACAGTGACAGTGACAACGGCAACGACGGGAGAATACACAACGAGGACGACAATGGTCCTAATGTTGACTCTATTTCTCTGGTGGAGCAAGAAGCACTGGCTCTTAAGTTGTTGAACTCAATGCACTCTTAAGTTAATAGATAGCAATTTACCTCACCTTTTGAGTATTTTTACAAGTTGTCTTCAATTATTTGAAATTTGCTGAGAAAATTTTGTGCCCAGAAAAGCAAATTCTGATATTTCTAGCTTAGATAATACAATTTTGCATGTGGAGCTTTTACTTTCGGAATTGGGCTAATATTTAGTTATTGCAGTGGATCGTCATCAAACTTCTTAAATTTTACAATTAACTAAACAGTTAGAACTAATTCAACAAGCGGATGTAGCTCAAATGGTAGAACGCTCGCTTAACAAGCGAGAGGTACGAGATCGATACCCTGCATCTCCATTTTCATTTGTTTGCTACTTTTCTTAAAAATACTTTCGGTGGGGGGTGAATGTTGGCGGTCACGGGCCGGTGCTTTCAATATACTACTTTTGGATCCTCGTGCTTTTTTATTGACTGGATGTATGGGTGATAAAATAAATAATCAAATCGTATTTAAATTAAATTATAAATGAATTTAATTAAAATTTTATTGATTTGGATTTGTTTTATTTATTAAATAAATATTTAGTTTAATTTATTTAATTTACTTAATAAATAAATAAACGAATTGAATCGAATCTGTATTAATTTATTATTCATTTATCCTATAATAAATTTATAACGAATCGAATTTAATAAAATTTTCTTTACAAAAATATAATTAATAAACAAAAATTAAGTGAAGCAAAATATAAAAAGAATACAAATTTAACATCTTATAAAATACAAATTTATTATCATTTATAATTATTATATTAGCCTTCAAATTTTAAAATTTTTTAATACATATTTATAAATAAATAAGTAATCTAATTAAAAAAATAATAAACAAAATTAAAACGAATGAATTATATTCAATTTGTTTATGACGCATTTATTAAATGAATCATAAACGAATAAACAAATCAATGTTCTCAATTTTAGATTTCGATTAGTTTAATAAGCGAATCAAATCGAATTCGCCTATTTATTAAACAAATTAATTTTTTTTTAAATCCAACCCATTTTATTCGCATCAAATCGAATCAAATAAACGAATTCTGACCTAAATTACCACCCATATTTGGATGGGGTAAGAAAATACAAATCTTTATCTATTCCATTGAAGCATTAATTATTATAGTTAGGGAAATTATCATTTTCCCATCAAAGTTATCATAACATATCAAGTCAGTACTATAGTTTGTTGAAAAGTATATTTTACCACTAAATATTTTTTATTTTATTGTTTTACTACAATTCCGTTAGACCAGTTAAAAATTTACTGATGGTTTGTTGATATCATAGGGGCATTTAAGACATTTTTTCTTTGAAGCCCAAATGCTACGTTTGCAATGGTAAAATAAACAATAAACAAATTATCAGATAAAAAAAAAAATTTGCAACCATAAAAATTGGTCCCTCTCTGTCTCTCTCACTCCATCTTTGATCTCTCTCTCTCTACTCTATCCACTGCAGTGCCGTTTCTGACTCATTGCCATCTCCATTGCCGTTTGCTGCTCTCTACAGTGAATTATTGACTTTTTTCTAGGCTTATAGTCCATTACATGTTTTCCTTAATTAAATTTATTTTGAGCTACGATTAATAATTAAATTTAATATATTATAATTTTATGAACTCAAGGGATAATTTTGATTTTTAACTCATTTTCTGTTATATATTAACATACTTTTAATAGAATAGTACTAAAAATAATAAAAGAGTAAATTTTTGATGATAAAATATATTTTTTAATAAATTATAATACTGAGTTATATGTCCGAATAACTTTAATAGGAAAATGACGATTTTCCTTATATATTTAACAGTGATAGTTGATACTTGGAAGAGACAGAAGAGACTTCCCAGAAGTAAAGAGAGAAGCACGGATCCTCTTTCCACGGAAAGTCCACGGCCCACACACGTACTTCCTCACGCGTCCTCGTTAAAGCAAAACACGTGTCAACAACCCACTTGCCCACGTGCACTTCCTGTATAAGTTGGTAAGTGGTAACTACGTTTTCACGCACCGACTCTTTGTCAATCAAATCTGAATCTGTATATCTCTTCGTAGTTTGTTTACACTGTGTGTCCGAATTAAATCGAAATTGTAAAGGAGAAATTGAGAACAGAAGAAGATATGGCGCAGTTCCTAGACAAGGCAAAGAACTTCGTGGCAGATAAGATAGCAAACATAGAGAAGCCAGAGGCTGAAATCACAGATGTTGATCTCAAGAACGTCACTCGCGAGGCCGTCGAGTACGACGCCAAGGTCTCCGTTGATAACCCCTACAGCCATTCTCTCCCCATTTGTGAGATCTCCTACAACTTCAAAAGCGCCGGCAGAGTGATAGCGTCGGGAACAATGGCGGACCCGGGCTCTCTGAAAGGGAACGACAGGACCTTGCTGCAGGTGCCGATGAAGGTACCGCACAACATCCTGGTGAGCTTGGCCAAGGACATTGGAGCCGACTGGGATATTGATTACGAGGTGGAGTTGGGTCTCACCATCGATCTTCCTATCATCGGCAACTTCACCATTCCGATCTCCAAGAAAGGGGAGTTCAAGCTTCCTTCTCTCTCTGATATTTTTTAGTTTGGTTTGTCTACCTCTTCGTGAGCTTGTTACATTAATAATAAAAATAATAACGGGCTATGATGTCTATCTATCCAGCTTCACGTTTTTGCTTTAATAGTTGTTATATACACACACTGAAGATAGGTTTATATACATACATACAATACAAGTGGTGTGGTGAGGAAAACTTTGTTTGCCTATTCTTGAAATCGATAGATAGGACATGTTTTCCCCGCAGCGAAACTCTTTATATTATTGTTATCACCTCTCTGAGGGTCGCGATGTTATTATTGTTATCCAGAGTGTGCTATAAAAGTTTGGATAAATTGACGTACTCTTTCCAAGAGCTCCGTCTATTTATATAGAGCGCGGATTTAGTATTTAGATATCTTTTGTATTTAGAGATCCGAAACAAGAGCATGTCTGGTTTTTCTTGCAACAGAAACGAGATAATAATGTAGTGACTACTGACTGATTCATTGGCCAAATGACTCGTAACGACAAAGCATACATTTTGGCCTCTTAAGCATTTCGAATATGCTCTGCTTGATTTGTCGTTGAAAAACAAACTTAACCAGACAAACAGAACTGATGGTATTGCCCTTTTCAATGTATATTATTATATTTTTACCAGAAAACGTCTGATAGATCTAATGAAATATTGTGCGACTGAACAACACATAAAACCTCCATTCATTTGGAGAGGGCACATTCACCATACATAATATAGGCCATGTTTCATAACGATGCAGTTGATCAGGTACCCAATTAAAGACTTTTCAAACTGAAATCTATGGCTTAATGATAATCAAAAACAAGAATGCTGCAACCTACTTGCATTATCTAACGTCGCTCAAATATGATAGGTCATTAGCATCGCCACCTCCTATAGCTTATGCACAAGCTAAAATCGGGTGCGCGTCGAATATTATTAATCGGCTTCATGTCTTGAAGCATAATAAACAGGTTTAATACAGGAACCGTTTTCCCAATTAGGAATTTGCTCAACATCCCTGCTGACCAATCTTTGTACTCGCTCTTCTCTACAGTGGCCAAGATTTTCCAAATATAATAAAATCGATGACAAGGGCGATCTATATATACTCTCACCACCACGACAGCACTTATTCAATATTTTGCCTCATTAAAATTAAAAGCAAATGTCATGCAACTGAAACAACTCCAAATTCACTCCGGCACACGCACATCACATGATCACAATAAGAAAATTAAATGGCAAAATGCAAATGATACACAATAACATCATGTTCGAAACTACTGCAATATCTAGTCTGCGTGCTACCACCAATCCCATAAATAAATGCTTCAAACACATAACATTGCAGCTACTAAATGAAAGGGGGAGAAAAATCAATAAACTCCAAACACTCACATCATCCTCGACTACCAAACAACAAATATCTTCCTAAAATTCAATTTGATTGTGGCTACCCCAGCTTCAAGCCTTCCACCATGAATACATCACTGCACATAGCAAGAATATTGTTAAATCAATGCATGAAAATACATTTCAGCTATTCCAAACAGCACCAAGATGTGCACGTCATAAACACAGCTTGTGCAACCAATGTTCTTGACATTATGTAACCGCTAATCTAAACTTTAAAATGAAAAAAAAACACACAGAAATTTGGGATTGAAAAGAGTCGTTTACGTATGTAATATCCAAATGACAGTACATCAGCCACCAGCCACATGATGAGATTCTTTGCAAACTTGTTAAACTATTCACCGGCCCGGAGTGACACCCCAACCGCAAGCATTAATTTGAGTGAAGAAAAATAATTCCAAAGAAAAATGTTTCCCCTACATCCCCAATCCCCAGCAAACCAATAACTCACAAAATTATGTTGTACGTTGCTAACATACAGTTCACGCTATGAAACAACCATAGGAAGCCATCTAACTCCTATAAACTCATCTCTCTATTATCAAACACCAAAACTATAGAAAAAGAATATTAAAAAATGATATAAAAAACATTAAATTCACTGACCTGCTGTGGCTGTTGGTAAGTCCCTGGCTGTTGGTATGTCCCATATCCAGGAAAGCCCCCATAGTACATGTTAGGGTCTTGGGTAGGAGGTGCATATCCATATGCCTCATATCCTTGTGCAAAACCATAGTATCCACTGCCATTCCACTGGGCCTGATCCGGCTGTTCAAAGGCAAACCAAAATTGATGGGCACTATTAATAATCATACATATGAAAGCATGCACCGAAATCAAAAATTGCCGAAATACTTGATGATGATCAAGTTACCTGTTTGTTCGAAGGACTACGCCCCCACGACAGTCTAATGCTTTGTCCTCCTAATTGGGTGCCATTCAAAACTGATAGTGCTTGCTCCGCACAAGTTCTAAAGTACATCACATGAAGCATTAAAAGTTCAAGAACACAGATTGTATGCAGGATATACTAAACCAAAATAGTCCACTGCTTACCTGTTAGCAAACTGAACAAACCCACAGCGCTTGCCCACTGGTATTTTCACATGAACTAACTCACCATATTGACCAAAAACTGTTTTCAAAATGTCATCCGTAACACTAGGATCCAAACCCCCAACGAATATCTGCACTCAAGAGGTTGAAATATCACTCATGTATACCAACAATTTAACTAGTATCAACTTCAAATAAACTACGCACTGTTGTATTATTTGGATCATTCTCGCCCTGGCTTCCTTGGGTATTTTGATAAGTAGCTGCAAATGACAAAAATATGTCAGGAACATACATTAAGCAAGGTTCTTAACCAGAATTCCTGCCCCACATGCCTTGGCATGCAACTGGTCATTCATTTTCAAAACACATTTATTTTCACATGTTCAAATGATTAAGCATGATGAACATTTTTGACAGTCTTACACGGTCATCTCAGCATTATTACAATCATACATCAAACCGAGAAGACTTGTTATTAAATAACAAACACTAACAATTAATTTGATTGTAAGACATTTAATTCACAGCACATGTTCATTAGAATAGAGAAAACAGAACTAATACATAGTAGAAAAAAATTAAAGAAAAAAACTGAAAAATACCAACTATAACCAAGGAAAAGTTTCATCATGGAGCATAGTAGCTTATCTGATCTCCTATGCATAATAATCCAATCACACAGATTGATGCTTCCTAATGAATTCAAATGTTGCAAACAAACATGTTATGCGGCATCAATTGATTTTTGTTCTCTATTATCAACGGACTTGTAGGTGGAACAGTACAGGCAAATTAACAGAACAAACAAATACATTTAACTTTACTAACAGTGCATGAAAAATTAAACACTGACAGTTGGATAAAATAATTAACATGTATTTCTTCTTACTAACAGTGCATGAAAAATTAAACACTGACAGTTGGATAAAATAATTAACATGTATTTCTTCTTGATTTATTGTGCAGGAACAAGTATGCATATTCTGAAATAAATCCAGTAAATCTGCATATGATAGAGAATGTAAAATAAGTGCATTCCAAGTCTTCACCCCCTAGCTGGACACATAAGTAGACAAGAAGAACAGACAGGGAACACAAAATTACAAGGCCAATGGCACAACCCATCTACGAGGGATTAGATAACAGTGCACATTAACATGACCGCAACTGTATCAACGACCACTTTGTCCGGCTTCAAGCTGTGCTGTTCCTTCAAGTCTGAAGTTTAGCAGGCTTTCTTTCTTAATAAATAAAGCACACTTGCAAACCGACAGAATCAAAGGGGAAAAAAATTGTAACTGTAAAGGAAATTGGTCCACGACAAAATAAACAATAGTTCTTTTGGATTTGCGTATATTAAAGAAGGAAGGACAAGAACTTTGGAAAATGGAACATAACTGGTACTCTTCACATATAAGGAACTGGAAAAGAAATTCAGGAAGGAAATAAATGCCACGAGAAAGTGAAGATTCTTATGACGTAAACAAAATCACTGACCTAAAATGAGGCCACGCATTAAAGTGGAATCATTTCACCCGAAATCAGTTCCAGGCCCCCTCAAAATGAGAGCCTCTTGGTGTCCTGCTTTAAGACAACATGAGTTCTATATAAGTTTATGCATGTTTCAACTGAATTAAATGCTCCCAAGTTTACAAAGGCAATTACTGGAAGGAAATGACTTCGTAAATTCCGCATATCTTCAATTGCTTAACTGAATGAATGTGAATCTAGAATACTGTTTGACAGCTTCACCTCTAAAATAGTTGCATATAATCAACAAACTTGAACTTATAACTTCAAATGGTCATAAAGTTTTACCATAAAGTACAACATGGCAGAGGACAAGCATTTAACAGATAATAGCAAAAGACAAACAGCTTTCTCATGGTAATTACAGCAAAACATTAGCCACATAACGAACTGCAAACATACCTTTCTGATATTGCTGGCCAGTGGCAGGTTTCTTTGTGGCAGCTGGCCCAATCCGCATAGGTCTAGTAGAGCAGAGCACACCATTCATTTCAGTCATGGAACGCAATTGTTCACTTTCATCCCCAAATCTCACAAAACCATATCCCTTAGAGCGTCCAGTGGTTCTATCAGTGACCACTTTAGCACCCTTCACTGAAGGATAGACGGTTCGAAATGTTTCTTGTAGCATATAGTCAGTTACATCAGCAGCCAAATCTCCCACAAAAATTGTAAAATCAGGACCATCATCTTGACGCCTCTCACCAGCCCCATAGGTTGCCCAATTCAGTCTGAAGTTTTGCTCGGTACTTGGCATTTGGGTGCCGTTAAAACTCTGCAAAACCCTCTCTGCAGCAGCATGACTAACAAACTCAATAAAACCATAACCCTCTGAAAAATTTGTTTGCTTGGTGCGAATAACCTTTGCTGAAACAAACTGTAAGCAAACAAACATGTCTCTAAGAAACACCCAATAAAACAGTTGGGAAGAGAGGTAGACAAGGAAGAAAACATGCCATGTAATACAATAATTTGAATCTCAAATATTTTATATGTTTTATGTTTGGGATGATCCATTTGTATATAACCACTATCATAAATTAACATTGACTACACAGCCACACATCTGTACAGTTATTTTATTATACATGTCCACAATTGATTATTCAATTAAATAAGAAAACCAAACACACAACTTACATACAAACAAAACACGATACTCCATGGTTAGAAACATACACATCCCCAAGCATAACATATAACACATACACTTTTTTTTTAATAACAACAGAAAAGGAACTTCATTAAAAATCAGAGGATGAAAGGATACAAAAAAGATGAACAAGCAGTCAGACCACTCAAGGAAGAGCTTAAAGCTAACAATCAATTCATAAAAAATAAAAATTCTGGATTATGAAGATTGCCAAAACCAAAACCTGCCCGCATGGCTCCCCCCAAAAAGAAAAGCCTGAAAAATCATCCCATTCCTCACGAAATATTGCAAAAGCCTAAATCCTTGTGCCCTCTTCCAAGGGGAAAAAAAAATTGTTCCAGAATCAAAGTCAAGTCTTCGAAGGACTAAAAAATTGTCACACAAGTAGCATGCTACCATGTCTGCAGACAGTTGACAAACATCATATTCTAATATGCCTTTGTTTTAAACATATTCACAGATCTCCATGACACGGTAATGCATTGTTACCAGCAAATGATATGTTGAGACCCTATTGATCAATTTAAAAGAAGAGTATTCTGTATATTATAACATAGAATAAGCTTTTGGAACCAGAAATCCATTAAACAAATCGACTAACAGCAGCTTCTGAATCATGATCACAGTGTTTTAGGAATCAACATAAATTGATCATATACTACATCATTCAATTTTCAGATTGTTTTTGAAATAAATACAATACTTTCAGAAGGTTTTATAAAAAACTTGGGCTGCCTTCTCAATAATGAGCCAATCAATTTGGCAGATAACGCATCAAATGTAATTATGCCAAATTCTGACAAGGATTTGGATTTAATTAGGTTTAGATATCTGAATAAAGATTCTAGACTAATAAAATAAATTATTCCAATAAATCGTTAATTGAAAAGCTGCAAAAACCCACGCTGAGTAATAACATTAAGTCACAGATGCCAGACCTAATCCAGAGGATAGAAATCGTACATGCGATGGCCCCATTCAAAAGTTACAAAATTCGTTACCCATGTATACTTAACACAGTGAAATTTTTACCATAGCAAATCTTTACAAAGCATCGTTATACTTGCTATTACCTCTCCAGTATGGCCGAAGACGCTGGCGAGATAACTCTCCTCCATCCATGGCTGCAAGTCTCCGATCCATAAAGACCGGATCCCGTCGGAGGAAGCATCGGGCGCGACAACGTAGGGCTGCGTCTGCTGAGTTGGAGGAGGCACCGGCTGCGGAGTCCATCCAGCGGGAGGTGGCACCGGAGTTTGATGTTGTTGTTGCTGCTGCTGCGACTGCTGTTGATACGCCATCCACTGCTGATATTGCTGCTGGTACTGGCTAGTCTGATCGGACGGCTGTGATGGCGGTTGTTGCATCATCGTTCTATCAATTAATAAAGCGTTATTAATAGATTTTTGAGATCGATGAAGACGGCAAACTGAGCCCTAGAAGAGAGGGTAATAGAGGAGAGAGAGAAATCTTCAGCTGCGTTGGCATTTTATAGGGACGTTTAGAGAGGGACACGTGGAGAGAGATGACTCGCCGGTTTGTGATATGGTGAGGCGGTGTTATTGGGCTCGAGGATTCAAGGCCTTGGCCCAATTCTGAGACTTGAAATCATCTGCAGCCGAGCTTCTCCATTTTCTAGCATGACAAGGCCTCCTAAAACCCTAATCCTATCCTTAAACCCTAAATAATAAATTCGGACATTAATCGCTCAAAAATCCTCTTCTCTCTTCGATGGATGAACCCAGCTCACTATCAGCTGTTAAAGGTCCAACGCCTCTTTTCACAAAATTCCGTATCACTAAAAAAAAAAAAAACTCGCTTTTGAATTTGGGTTTTTGTGATGATTCAATCAATTTTTGTTGTAGTCATTTCCCCGAGTTGTAGTTATTTAGCTGCATCAGAGCCTTCAACTGATTTTTTTTCCTCTTGCTTTTATTTTATTCTTATTGGTTTTATTGCCTTCTCGGTCATCCACCAAACAGAACATAATGTTTGATTGATAACTTGAAAAACTAGTTATTTGAAGTAGACATTATAGTTTTGATATGATGAAAGTGTACCAAATTGCTTAATTGTGTTTTTTCTATTAATCGCAGTTATGTTAGATGATGATAATGAGGAGAGTAAGGTGGAGGAAGAAGAAATTCCAAAATTTGTTTTCAAAGTGAATCAAGAAGCTAAACTCAAAGAACTGCTACATAATATAAATGCACTGGAAATAAAAATATGTTCAGATGCTACCAAGGAGTTTATCAAGTTACTGAAAGGGGATTCTGGAGGCGAATTGCTGCAGTTATTTGTGCACACTTCCAATAGGTTTACGGAGCTTATGGAAGCATGGCAGCTACGACAAGGAAAACCAGGGATGCCATATATATTTTCATTAATTTCTGCTATTCTGAGTCATCCTGATGGAATGTATGCACTGAATGATAAGGATAGAATTGCTATTAGTAGGGTTATCGATAAGTTTGCTCGAATGATTGTTGATGAAAAGATGGATGACATATATAAGGAATTGAACAGTAACGAAGGGAAGCGCCAAAATGCAGCGCTTTTGCTAACGGCATCGATTATTAGACGTGGTTCAGGGTTGGCTTCTGAAGTTGCAAAGAAATTTGATTTTAAGCTTCCAGTATTTTCAAAGCTTGCAGAGTACAAACGGAGGGGGAGTGACATGAAAAGGAAGCACTTGACAAGGAAGTCATTTGTCAGGTTGGCAATGGCATTTTTGGAGGTAGGGAAACCAGGATTATTGAGGTGGATCCTTCAGCAGAAGGAAATGTATTCTGGTGTGCTTCGTGGACTAGGGAATGATGAAGATGAGATTGTTGTTTATGTCTTGTCTACATTGCAAAATAGGGTAATTACAGAAGATTCATTAGTGCCCCCAGGTCTTCGGAGTGTTCTCTTCGGGAGTGTTACTCTGGAACAGTTAATCATTGTCTCTGGTAGGAAGAATGGTGGGCCCGCTGTAGAGTTAGCTCACAGTGTTCTAGTTACTGTCTGCACTGATCCTTGCAATGGTTTGATGCCAGATTTAAAGAGACAACCAAATCCATTAAGGGGTAATCCAAAGAGATTACTGGGGCTTTTGAAGAAGCTAAAAGTAACAGAGATCAGTAATCATAGATATCTACTTTTGGCTATTGTTCAAGGGAGACCGTCCTTGGCCTCAGCATACATGAATGAATTCCCTTACAACCTTGAAGATTTTTCATCGCCTAACTGGTCAGCTTTCTATAAATTGCTGCATGATCTATTGACCTTTCCTCTGATTGTTTGATTATTATTTCTCTTTCTCACGTTCCTGCACATCTGTGTGCTAACTGATGCACTTGCAGGTTTGCAAGTGTTTCTCTGGCAGCAAATCTGCTCTCCTCAGTTGGCATGGGCCTTTGTTTTGATTTCCTTGATACGCAATCTCAAGATTACCCTTCCATAGATAATCCTGATGTGCAGAGTATCTTGAGTTGCATATGTCCTCGACCATTCAGCCGGTCAGTAATCAACAAGGGGTTGCTTCACTCTGATTTTCTTGTGAAACATGGAACTTTAAGGCTTCTTTTGGAGGCACTGAAGTTGTTGGATTCCTTCATAAGTGGTTTACACCATAGTTCTTGTTCTAGCAATCAACCCATGCAAAATTGGGCATCTCTTATTCAAGAGATTCAGAATGAAGTCCGAACTTTGCTTCCTGATCCGCAAGTTTTGTTGACTCTACTTTCCTCACAAAGTAGCCAAAGTAGAGTACGTGAGTCACATTTGAAGAGAAAAGCTGAATCACCACATGTTTTAGAGTGTAAGAGCAAAAGTAGGAAGAAATTAAAAACTACCCTCGTGAATGAGGATACAGATATTATTATTAGTGGGATGAATGTGGATCCTCAAATTACTATACCGAAGGGCAGTGAAAATATTCCAGATACGATTATTGTGGATGGTGTGGATACTGAAAAGGAGTTAATGAGTGCAATTTTGGAAATTTGGGGTTTGGATCTTTGCTCCAAGCCTGCCATTGCTCTCAATGATGCAGATATATACTTCCACTCAAAGATTCTTGATACTCTCAAGTTTTATCTTGTAAGTTTCAATTCTCTGTCTTGTTGTTAACAGATTATGTTGGGGTGGGGGGTCTTTGGGATATTCTTCATATCCGAGCTTTCTTCAGCTACCGCCATTGTTCATGATCGTCAACTTCTCCAATGTTCTTTCAAAGTGCTTATGCAATATTATCCAAATGAACCCCTTCTGCTGTTAAAATAATCTTCTCATACTAATTCTATAACAAATCGGTAACCTCAATTTCTGACTTGGATTTTTTCTGGTTATGTTTGAATCTTAGTGTCAATCATTAACTATTTTCTAGCATAAGTTCTTAAATAATATTTTGTGTTGTCTTGTGCAGCGGATGGTGCCAACTGTTTTGGAGGGATCATTTGACTTTTTCATGAATCTTCTCAACGATCCTTTAGCATTACCAACTAATCTGCAGTGCTCTATACTGTCACTGCTGATTGAATATGTTGATTGGTCTACAAGGAATAGAATCCCTGTTAGAATGCCACCACTGATGTACAAACATCTTCAGTCATTTGTTAACTTGTTAATTTTTTCACCGATTAGTGAGATAAAGCATCAAGCATATAATCTGGCTCAAGCAGCTATGTTGAGTACTGGTGCATTTGACAGAAACGTAAATGAAATTGGTGCATGGTTCTTATTTTTGCCGGGTTATAATAGAAATAAGTGGTGTATTGAGGAACAAGGGTTAGCAGTGCTGCAGAGCTTGTCTCGAGTTGTTATCTCATTCTTATGCGATGCCAGTTCTACAGTTGGGAATAACTTATTCAAATGTTGGGCTGCTGTAGAGCATCATACTCATTTGAATGGTTTTAAAGGTAGTTGGTAATTCATACGCTTTCTTTCCTATATCGTAATACATTGTCCTACAATCTTGCTTGTTGTTGTACTTTTAGAAATAAACTGTATATTTATAATTTTTTTTCATTTCTTTCTGCATCTTACGTGAGTGTTATATTGACATGAGCTGTTGATTATGGGCATGGCTTGATGAATTTTCATACAGGAAATTGATAAGAGATCAAATCGGGGTTATTGGCCCATTAGAGTGCTTTTTAGACCATTTGAAGAATTATTTGGCTGCAAAGATTCTTTTTTTTGGGCTTTTCAACTTTCAATTCATTCTAATTCCAGTGATCTTACTTGATACCTTTGAATAGTTCTATTTAAAAGTGTTGTATTAAAAGAAATGTTTTGCAAAAGAACTAGTTTTCTCTCCATTTTTTTCCCCAAATTTCTGGCTGTACTTTTCATGGTCCTAAAAGCAGATCATGTCTTTTAAAATAAATGTTGAAGGTAAAATGATCCTTGTTCAGGTTCTATCTGCTTCTCATTAACTTTGTTCTAGATGCTGGCCTCATTTCTTTACTGATTTTCTCTTTCTTTAACAGATTTATCTCCTGATTTCAGCCCCCTCATCATATGTGTCCTGCAGAAGTGTCTAAGATTACTCAATTCTGAATCTGGAACGTTTTCATTGCTGGAGAAGTCCATGATATCATTATATGTGAGCAATACTTTGAAATATCTTTTGCAAACTCAGGTACGCATATTCTATTTTAATTATAATTGCTTACTTTTTGTATGTGAGATAATATGAGAATTTAATTTTGATAGGTAGATGCGGGATCACTAGCTGTTCTGATTGAATCGATTTTGTCTGAAGGACTCAAGGATCGTTGTTCAGCAGATGATAATTCTGGAGATTATTTATGCGAGTGGAGGCCATTGGAAAGTTTATTTCTCTTCTCCCAGGCTGTATCCAGTCAACAAGCTTGTTGCATGTTTTTGATTGACAAAAAACCTGTGCCTACTGATGGTTCTTTTGTGAATATACTTAGTGAAGTGAAAAAAAATTTAAGCAGTGGGAATACCATTGAAATAGCTGGAATTACCAAAGCCTTTTCTTCTGCCGTGTTGTGTACAACACCTGATGAGCTGTTGAAGAGTTTTCCTTTGGTTATGACTATTTCTCATAACCTTCTTAGAGTTCCTGCCTCCCTATTGTCATCAATGATTTTTCTTGAACAAAGTTTTCTTGCCAATGCTTCTAAGTTATGGCCTGAAATGTTTTTTTCTGGTCTGGAAATTGCTGTAAACATGATTCATCATGAAGTCCAAGAATTTGATGTCAGTAGAATCCCTACTCATTCTTCATTTGATGAAGAAGTGCTGTGTAACACTGATTTTGATGCAATTGAGTCTGCTGCTGGTGCACTTAGTTTCTTTTTGAAACAGGCACCTTTCCATGTGATATTTCCTGCAATTATGACCGTCGGTGCTACTATTTTATCAGATCCCTCAAAAGTACAAGACTTGCTTTTGGATAAATTGTCTGATTGGAGAAGTGATTGTCTCATTTCCTATCTGCGTCTTGTGCTATTTTGTTTTTTTCAGATGCAGTCATCTTATAAAGATGAACCTGTAGCTGAACTCCTACAACTCTCTGAAATTTGCGTAGTCCTGGTGAAGAATGTATTTACTGAACTGTTGGTTTTGAAGCCTAATCCTGGATGCCCCACAACTGTTGGATTCCATTTGTCAGCAGAGAATGTGTGGGAAGTGGCTGAAACTGTACTCCGCCATCCTGCAGTGTTAGCTTCATTGTCCTCTCCTTTGAGCTGTGATCTGGAATTGCCAGTGAGAAACTTAGGGCACAATTTGGAGACTTTTTTGAGTTTATCTCAGCAAAGTGTTCATAAAATAGATCATCATGTCCTCAATATGGTGACTGCAACTCTAGACCACTTGTTTTCTTCGTGCACGGACCAATATACTATATTAGAAGTTGACAATGATGTCTGTAAGTCACTTGTGAAAGCTTTCAATACCTTTGTGCAGAGGCTTTTTCTGGAGCTTAGGGATAAGTTTGATCTGTGCATTGCAACTGAAGATGTGTTACCCCTGCTTCCAGCATTTTATGCTTTGCATGCTTTGATAAGATTTATGTCTCCACTCAAGCTTCTTGAATTAGTTCATTGGATGTTCCGTAAAGTTGATGTGAATGAAATGTCCATTTGCAAATCATGCAATGTATATGCACTGTCTGTTGGATTTTGCATTGCTGCTGGTACTTTTGAAGCTCTGTCCAATTACTTACAACAGCCTGTCGAGAAGAGAGCATCTTATAATTTGCTATGGGAAACTGAAGAGAACAGCTTTGATGTTAACCACATTGAGGAAATTTATATTGACGTATGCAAGCTTGCCATTAATTTTGATTTGGGTTTGGCAGATATATGCTTGCTGAAAATTGTAAATTGCATTTATGGTCAGAACTATATGCAAAGTGTGCATCCACTAAACTTGGTCATGTCGAGGGTCATAGTAAAAACTCCTATAGAAATGATTTCTCATTGTGTTTATAGAACAACTATGACAAAAGCTAAAGTATTGTTTCTATTTTCCAAGATGAGCCCCATGCATTTGTCAGTATTTGGGAACTTACTCGTAGGTAGTTTGATCAAGGATTCACTTCTTACTGGCAGTCAGATGTGGACCTGTGGCTATGCACTTTCGGATGAGGAGTTCATGATGCTTCTTCCTGCTGCTTTATCATACTTGACTATGAATTTTTTGAAATTCGAGAAGCAGTATCACAAACATCTTATGGATATTCTGTCTTTTTATTCAAGGATGCTGTTAAGTGGTTTCCGCAATTGGAAGAGCTTTGTGTCTGGATACATATTCCAGGAAGAATATGATGGGTTCTTTCCATCATCTACCGAAGAACTTCTCCATCTTGTCAATGGCAGTCTTCTTGGAAAAACAGTCCTTTTGTTGCGTTATCATTTTGTCTTGAATGGATATTCAGTGAAATCAAAGAAGTTAATCAAGCTTTTCAATTCCATTTTTCCTTCTTCTGGTGCACAGAATGAGCTACTAGACTTTGATATTAATGAAGTGAAATCTAGCTCCTTTAAGCAGTTACTAAACGTTATTAATAGAGTAGTTGCTAAAGTATCACTTTGTAGGATGTTGCTATTTCCAGAAGATGATCAGGTTCAGTTTCTCCCAAAGGCAGCAGAGGGTGGCTTGAAGGGGATTTCTTTGAAGTCAGGATCTGATGAACAGAACTCATTGAGAATGCGGTTTATGAATATTTTGGTGGGTAGTTGGCAATGGATGGTAATGAAATTACCTTCAATCTCTAATGATTTTGAAAGAAATAAGAGCTCAGATGTTTTGTCATTGTATAAATACTTGGAAGTATTCATTTTGAGAAGCATTTTCGAATTAGTCTCAATGATGCGCAAAGGTCTTATTGAACTTCAATCTATTCCTTTCCTAGAACAATTGATCAGATCAGCACTTTTCTATAGATTCGAGGACTCTACAACTCTGAAAATGCTTCGGAGTATTTTAACTTTGCTGTTGGAGGGGAAATTTTCATGTGGTTTACATCTTCAATTGCTCCTTGCCCATTCCCAATTTGCCAGTACCATCCAGTCTTTCTCTGCAGCATCTAATGCAGGGAGTGGTGTACTTTTGAGGCCTATGTCCAGCATTCTGAGATTTCTTGTCATCCATCATTTTAAACAAAATGCTGATGAAAAGAATGATAAGAAAACAACTGAGCTGTATCAGAGTCAGTTAGAAGTTGTTAAGTTACTTAAAACACTGCTTCAATTCAAGGCCCATCCATGTGGTTCTGATTTTGGAAGGGATAGTGATATAAATCTTAGAGAATTGTATTTGCTGCTTTTGGCTTCTTATGGTGCAACACTTAGAGACGTTGACATGGAGATACACAATGTTATGCATGAGATTGAACTTATTGAAAATTTGGACAATGAAATTGCTCAATTGGATTACCTTTGGGGAAGGGCTGCCGCAAAAGTAAGAAAAGAACGGATCTTGGAGCAGGATACATCTTGTAATATAATGACAGACACTGAAGCAGCTAAAGAACAGAAAAGAAGTCAGTTTAGGGAAAACCTTGCAATTGACCCCAAAATATCTGCAATGACAGTGCTCTACTTTCCCTATGATAGAACCGTTGATGAACCTTCATCCTCAAACAAGCTTAAAGCAGATAACCTTTGGAATACACAAGAGGTATGTTTTGCATTACTTGAATTAGAATTTGAAGGTACAGCTTTCAATTGATTTGAACTTTTCATCTGCCTTGGCTCTCAAATGATTTAAATCATTCTTTTGATTTTATGCAGATAAATTCTCCCGACCTTGAAAATTTGCAGCGATATGATCCTTTTTTCATCTTGCGCTTTGCAATTCATAGCTTGTCGGTGGGTTTCATAGAACCTGTGGAGTTTGCTGGTTTAGGCTTGCTTGCAGTTGCATTTGTTAGTATTTCTTCTCCTGATGTTGGGATGAGAAAGTTGGGCTATGAAACTCTTGGGAGATTTAAGAATGAACTGGAGGTAATGCTATATGTGTGCTTGTAGGTGTTTTTGCATTATAATAGTTTCTGAATACATAGGTTCTTCAGTCAGATTACCGCAGAAATTTTTCTGTATGTCTGTTTGTTATCCTTCTATAAATTACAATGGTTAATAACCCAATAACTGTTCAGTTTCCAGCGGCAACAATAACATATTGATTATAGCAATTTCCTTTTAAGATTAGTCATTAGCCTTAAGAGTAACCTCTATGGGAAATTCCTGACAAACAGGCAGAAAGCATATCTGGTCATCATATTGATCAAACTAAATCAATCTTTTAGTTTTTCAGAAGAGAATAATTCTTCGGTTGTATTCAAATAATAAAATTGTACGCACTTATATAGGTACTAATAGGGATGGCAAAATCCTCCATGGGTTGGGGCCCCACCCCAAATGGGGTGAATTTTGAATAATTTTTGGGGAATGGGGTGGGGAATGAGTGATAAATAATCTCTAAATTCTTAATGGGGTGGGGTTTGGTTTTGTACTCCCCACCCCACCCCCACCCCAATTCCCATTATATATAAATATTTTTTATTTTTATTTAATAATTTTTATTTTATTAATTACAATGTTGGTTAATAAATTTTCTTTTTATTTTTATATAATATAAATTGGCTATAACTAAAAGAAAACTCTATAATATAATTATTATTCCACTCTAAAATATTGTTATACTTTCTTTTCTCTCTTAAGGTGCTGCTCTCTTCAAACATTTTTTAGTTTTGATAACATTTCAAGATATTGTTTCAAACTTTCAGAAATTTTGAAATAATTTAAATACCTTATAATATGGTGATGATTTTATTTAAGTCCCTCTTTTTTAATTTACTGAAATTATGTATTTATAGTTACTATAAAATATTAAATGGGGAATGGGGTGGGGGTGGGGAAAGCATTCCCCACATGGGGATTCCCTATCCCCACCCCACTAAATTTATTGGGGAATGGGGTGGGGAATGGAGGCGAAATTTTTAATGGGGTGGGGAATGGGATAGGCCTCCCCACCCCCACCCCACCCCATTGCCATGGCTAGCTACTAACGTCTAATAAAGAGAAAATTTTTGCCTCTTTGTTTATCCATTGATGCTTAAGACACTGATCTATTTACATATGATTACGATGCTTCTTGTTTTGATCCATTATTGCTCTTCATTCAATGCTTTGCAATTCATGAAAGCTAAGAATTGGAGGCTCTTCAACCTAGCGCATGGTTTTCCTATCTGCACTTCCACATAAACACAACTTTTTCTTTTGAAATTGTTGCTCTTCCTTCCTGGACTATAATTTTGTTGAAGAAGTTTGTTGCTCACACTCAAACTGTCTTTTACAGAAGTGTTCAAAGAAGAAAGACGTAATGCGACTTCGACTTCTGTTGACATATGTGCAAAATGGAATAGAAGAGCCGTGGCAGAAGATCCCTTCTGTTATAGCTATTTTTGCTGCAGAGACATCTCTCTTATTGTTGGATCCTTCACATGATCATTACACAAGCGTAAGTAAGCTCTTGATGCGCTCTTCCAGGGTGAATTTGAAGGTATATGTTTTTGCAAATCCTTTTCTTCAGTTTGCTTTGTATTCTTTACTTATGTACAATGATTAACTTTGTTTCGTATTCACTTTGCTTTTGTATGCAGTCTATACCATTATTTCATTCCTTTTTCTCGAGTAGTTCTGTTAATTTTAGAAAAGAGAGGCTGTGGATGCTTCGCCTCTTGTATGCAGGGCTGAATTTAGATGACGATGCTCAAATATATGTCAGGAACTCTGTACTTGAGATTCTAATGAGTTTCTATGCTTCCCCACTGTCAGATAGTGAGTCAAAGGAACTTATTCTTCTGGTAATTTCTGAGCTTCTCTCTCTCTCTCTCTCCCTCTCTTCTCATCTATCTATCTACTTATCTATCTATCATAATAATATACATGTAATCAGCTTATTCTTAATTTTCTAAGCGGCTTATTGTCATGCTTGAGGACAGGGTATTGGATTTGCTTTGATTCCAATGTTAATAAACTTTCATGTCGAGTTGCACTTGTACTTTGATCTATCAGTGCATATTTCAGAGTCTCCTAAAAAGTGGAATATAGTAAACTAAACTACTTCTCTTGTTTGCTTTGCAGATACTAAAGAAGTCAATTAAATTGCACAAGATGGCTTGTTATCTGGTTGAACACTGTGGCTTATTTTCATGGTTATCATCTTTACTGTCAAGTTTCAGTGGGATGCTTCTTGGAGGTGAAAAAAGGTTTCTCACGGCACAGTTGATTGTGGTTGTAGAGGTATTCATTGTCTTTGTTTAGTTCTTTCTTTTATGTCTTAACATTTTTGGACCAGCTGCTTACTGTTTTTCATTTTTTGCGATCTGTTTTATTTTTGGGTTCATTAATATATGTCATGGCGCTGAAATCTGGAAAAAAAAAAAATCGAGTGGTTGGAGGGCAGGAGGTAGTGAGGGGGGCTAAAATTTTATAATGGAAGAAATTTTTGGATTCTTGACTATCTTGGGGAATCTTCTAGTATGTTTGTGGAGAGATTGATTGAAATACTATTATCTAGTGGCATTGTGTACCTAGAACATGGGAATATTCAAGAGAGCACTGGAAAAGTAAACAAACTAAAAAGCATACTGTCCTAGATATCAAAAAAAATTTCATGAAACACACCCAAAATTTTGTTAACTAGAAAAAGAATTAGAAAGCTAAGAGAAGTAGATCACCTCCTGACTTAAACATAATTCACCTCCTGACTTAAACATAATTCACTAAGTATACTCTATATCCCAGTCACAGATATAACACCTAGCAGCAGTAATTCTCTTCATTTTCTTTTTTTTTTTTGCCAATCAAATGTTAGTTTAAAATTAAGAGCTTTTGTCCATGCAAAGTCATTATACCCTCTAGGTAGGGGTCCGGCCTAACCCCCACCATCTTGGTGGCTTAATAAAAAGGAAAAATGTGTTATTAGAAGTAGGGCTGAACATCTTCACATCTGTGACTCTTTTAGCTTTGATAAATTTTTTGGATGTTGGTTGTGAAAATAACATTTGGTTTACATTGCCTTTTATCTTTTTCTTCGTTTCTTTTTAGCCTCTATTAATTTTTACTTTACTGTATTGTAAATCGATTTTATAAATTCAAAATCTATTTGAATGTCAATCTTCCTTCTCACGAGGCTGGACTTTTGTAAAAATTTAATTAAAGGTTTGATGTGCTTCTGTTCAAACATAGTTAGCCATCTCATCTCAATTCTAGGTGTCACTTACTCTTATTATCTATGTTTGGGTTTAGGTCGTCAATGATGTTATTTCATCCAGAAACATCAATGGGTGGCTGCAAAGGCATGCCCTTGAACAGCTAGTGGATTTTTCATCTCATCTGTACAAACTCTTAGTTGGTGGCATGCAGTTGATGAGGGAAAATTTTCCATTTGTTAATTCAATATTACTGATACTTATTTCTACTACGAAGATATCACAAAAAAGGAAAATGTACCAGCCGCATTTTACACTGTCACTTGAGAGCTTTTTTCAAATTGGTCAGGCAGTGGATATGTATAATACTGGAAGATCTGGTGCAAATGCAGAGCTTGCGCTAAAAGTCATACTGATGAGCACACCTCCCGTTGACATTTTCCATGTGGTATTTCTCTCTCTTTCTTCCGCTTGCACTTTCCCTCTCTCATTTTGTATGCATATATACATACATACTCTGTCAATATTCCATTTTGAATTCCACATTGTATCAGGAATTTAAGATATGTCGTGAATTCTAGACGGTATCTAGAATTTCAATAATATCTTTAATTTTATATGGTAGATTGGTTGCTAGATAGTATTCTGAATTTTCTGGATTTCAGATAATATTATTCTTGATAATTCAAACAAGATTGTTGATAATTTTCAATTCCTTATTCAATCCTTAATCTCATGATGGGACATTTTTCTTTCGTGTTTCACAGAACCAAGCAAAGCTTTCAAGTTTTCTTACCTGGGCAATTTCTACTGCCTTGAAGTCCGTCTCTGGACAAATGTACGACCTCAGAGAATCCCATCTCCATCCCAGAAACATGTTGGGGGATGCACCGTGTGAGGAGTCGTTGACTTCTAAACTTTTACGGTGGCTTGTTGCTTCGGTAATTCTTGGGAAGCTTTTTGGGAAACTTGACACCCCAGGTTCCAAGCTTTCAAAAAGATCATATGAAACTCTGAATTCTTTATTCCAGGATTTTGGAAATGAATGTGTAGAAAATGACAAAAGTAGATTTGATTGTAAAGAGATATTAGCTGCCGCAATCTTTTACCTCCAACAGCTTGTTGGTTTGTGTTGCGGAGGGCTTCCTTCTGTTATATCTGCACTTTCTCTTCTACTCCTCTCTGATGTCTCAGAATACGCAGGTATGCAACTATAGTTAATTGCTTGCTTGTTACTTCATCTGACATGGAAAAGAAAAAGGAAAAATAGGTTGATTTTCTTCTAATTTGTTCACTGAATTCATTGTGCTTGGATTTTCCTTTTCTAATTTGTTCACAGAATATGCATTTTCAAGTTTTAGATTCTTGAGAAAATATACTTTCTCTAGGTTTTAATCTTTCGTGTTTCAATTGAATCAGGATCAGCTTTCAAGCTTGGTCACAGGACTTCCCTGGCATCGCTGTGGTCAAGAATATACTGCCCTGCAGAAGCTAATCCTTCTTGGAGATGGTAACATGTTCTGTCTTTTAATTTGTGCGTTTTTGTATGTGTTTCTGTTTCCCTGCTTTGTAAACAAGATGTGGAACTGAAGGATTTTTAATCATTATAAACCAGAAGTATGCTTCGACAACTTTGTGCCCCTTCAATTAATCTATTGTAAATTGCTTTTTTTTTTTGGCTCTTCCTTTTAGTTATGAATAGGAAAAAAAAGAATTTAAATAAAGATACAACAGTAAACCAGAACCCACAAGGGTGACGAGCAGCCATTAAAAGCTATAGTACAAGCTATACAGTATAAATCCTGGCTTATATACTTCCAACAGAACTCCAAAAATTCGTCAAAAGTGATATTCAAAGCTGTCTTTCTGCCTCTTTGGTAATTGACATAACTTTATGGTCTTTTTAAAAATTTAAGCTGTACTTTGGACTTCTTTAAAGGAAATGAAGTTGTAATTTAGTATATTTATAGAACATTAAAAAAAAAAATACTACTGAACCACTCCAGTGATGCCTTTGTCTAAATTAATTTTGTGTTTTCTACAGGAAATGCAGGGAAAATTTGATTATGTATTCATGCAGAGATCTGATTGATATTCGTTATCTGAAAATGTTACTTCACTTCACCTAGGATAAAAAGGAAGTTTCGGTTAACAATGAAGAAATATTTCAAAAATTGTAATCTTTGGAAAATTGGTTGGATATAGGAATTCATGCTCCACATTTTTGCCTTCATCTTATATTTTAATGCTTTGCATTTTTTTTTCCAATCCAAGCTTTGATGTATTAGCTGGTCCCTGTAAAAC
Organism: Murraya paniculata; assembly: GCA_030449075.1. NCBI lineage: Eukaryota > Viridiplantae > Streptophyta > Magnoliopsida > Sapindales > Rutaceae > Murraya > Murraya paniculata. Next base: position 3,006,324 of record JAEVFN010000008.1, on the reverse strand, counting down.
TATTTTCAACATACTGTGTCTTGGACAGGTCGTTTTACCAGCCGTGGAAGGATCTCTCATTGGAACTGACTGATTTGCAGAAGATTGATGAACTTCATGCTTGCCAGACTCTTTTAGTGATAATCTCAAATGTGCTGGGGAAGAAATCCTTAGATTCACAGGTGTTATTATCTCTGGATGATAAAATTTCTGGTGTATTTTTATGGGAAAGAAGTATTATTGGGACTGAATAATGTCTAAGATAAAGTTGTCTTCAACATTAGATTCTCTATTTTTTTAGATTAAATCTTGTTTGTACATATGTAACAAGTTGTTCTTGATGTTGTATGAAATTACGAATGGAAATTTTGAATTGCATCAGGGTATATTTTAGAATTTTCTTTGTTTGAAATAATCCACTCAAAACATATTCGTTGTGAAAATATTTTAAATAAACTGTAACAACATATGGCTTATCATATATTTATGACAGGAATTTCATACATGGTATGTTCACATTAAAATTATTGTTTCAGATACCCAAAAACGGCATAGTATGTTGCACAGATAAAAGAAAATGGTCGACAGTACGTGATACAAATTACCTAGGAAACACAATCAATTATTCAATACAAAGCCGCTGAAAACAACAAACAAACCCAGACACAATCAGTGAACAATTTTCTACTGGAGTCCTTGTTGAACAAGAGAGCCTCCACTTCTCAAAAGATATTAACAGCTTCAACTTTCAGCTCTTAGTCCTCGAAGCAAATACTACCATTCCCTGCATGTTAATATATCATCCCTGGTAAAGAGGATCAAGCGTCAAGAGCCAAAGATCAATCTTTACATGAGCAAGATATTTTAAGAATTGACATGATGACTTTTAATTTGCAGCTGTTGTGGGAATTTTTATCCCACTAAATGTGAACTGTTTTTAGTTTGGAGAGTGTAAGTCACAGCAGGATTAGAAAATATCCAAGTACGAAATTTATCAGTTTTGCAAAAATGTCCTAATAAATCAAAATAAGAAATGCCAGAATAGAGAACTCACATTTTTTTAAGTGCACTCTTTTGCGCAAGCAATAGCAGGCGGCGTTTGCGGTAACCATCATCATCATCTTCCCACTCGAGAGCTTCAAGCCATTGTGTTTCTGCTCTTACTTCAACCAATTTTGGTGCACTACTTCCATCCATAGGAAGTCTGTTGACCTTTGCACAATTCCGTACTTGTAACCTTTCCAGGCAAGCCCACTCCAAAATTTCTTCACCATTGTAGATAGTTTCCAGCTCTGGGAGATCCTCCAGGATTAAATTCTCCAACTGAGGGAGTATGTCTGCTCTCTCTTCTTTTCTTTCTTCATCTGATACAGAAATGATTCTCTCCATCTCATTGCAGCCAACTATGTTCAGTTCTTTGAGCTGTTTCAGACCTTTAACAATTGTCAGTGAAAAAACGCTCTTCATTTTATGGCATTTTGAAATAATAAGCTTCTGTAGACTCTGGAATATGGGTGGTGATGGGATAGCAGAAATTTCAGCTTGAGGCTTCTTCTCTGGTTCGTCACTTGAAACAATTTCCTCCAAGTGGTCACACTTCTGAAACGAGAGCTGCTCCAATTTACCAAGCTTCAGAGACAAAGTTTTTGAAAAGATGTTTTTCAATTTCCCACATTCCTTCACCCTCATTATTTGTAGATTCTCAAGGTGAGCTTTTGAATGATTCCCTTTCCAAATGGTTAGAAGTTTGGGAAGTCCCTCCAATATGAGTTCCCTCAGTTTCCGGAGTCCAGCTTGTTCTTCCTCTATCTCATTCTCTTCCAAGCAAAACACTTCTTTCATCGAGTAACAGTACTCAACATTGAGCTTTTCCAGATTCTGTACTCTAGCATAAAAACTGGAGCGAAAAATGCGTTGAAGGCCACAGGCTCGAAGATGCATAGTCCTCAGTGCAGTGAGGCCCTGTACTTCTATTGCTCCAATATCTTCAAGATATCTGGAACGAGTAAGGGTTAGGTCTTCTGTCTTTTCCAGCAACAACTTCACCCAGTCGGCGAGTGGGGTTGATATATTCTTCAAGTGCGTGCTCCTTGTTGATGCTATCTCCCAGTAATCGTCATTGACCTGAACCCGGAATCTTTTAAGATTTCCCCATGGGCCATCAAACTGTTTAGATAAAACTTCGGTACTGTTGATATGTACGTAAAGGACAGTCAAGCGAGACAAGGACGCAACTTCTTTAAATGCAGCACTTTTTGGGTTTGTTGTTTCTTCAAGCTCCCAATTACCAAAGCTGTTCCCAATGTACAGTTCCTCAAGCTGACGGAGCTTGGATATGATATTAGGTGGAATCCCTTGAAGGAAAATATTGTTTGACAAATCTAAGAGCTTCAGATTTTTCCATTTCTCTAGGCCTTTTGGGAGCTGTCGAATGCTAGATCCTCTAAGGATAAGGATTACAAGTTCTTTAAATTCTTTTTTCAAAGTTGCCTTCTCCAAGTGAGTGTTCTCTGCACGAAGTGAACGCAATTTCGATAAGCATTCAATAGACCCTGGCAGTGTTGAAATGTTAGTGTAACTCAAATCGAGGAAGTTGATTTCCCTCATATGCTCAAAGAAACCAGGTGGAATTTTATCAAAAGCATTATGTTGCAGGAACAAAGTGAGCAGTTGTGGGCACATAGGTTCTTCTGGTAGCCTGTTAATGCCGCTGTCCATCAGTGAGATCTTCTTGTATTCTTTCAAATCTTCTTGCGGCCACCCTTTCTTTAGACCTGCTTCAGATTTGAAACTGTTTCCTTCCTTCGTTGCAAAGTATTTGACAACTATTCGTGTGTTATCATGAATTCTGTAAGTGCCTTCTCCTTCTCTGTAGGACAGAATTTTGCGGTTCCTGAGGTCTTCTACGATTGACCGCATCTTGTTCAAAACTCCCCCCATGGAGTCAACATCTGCAAATAGCCTATCCACCAAGCCATGTATGACAAAATCCTCAATGGGAACACTACGATAAGCAGGAAACAAACAGCAGAATTGGAGGCAGCCTTGGGCCACCATCTTTAGCTCATTGTAACCAATTGTTATACCTAAGATTTCTTCTTTTGGAATTTCCTCAATTTTAATGTCTTTGGATACCTCCTCCACAGCATCATTCCAGATATTGACAAGATTCTCTTTCGACTCATTGGCAAGCTTACCCCGCAGTGCTCCTGCAACTATTGCAATTGCATTGGGCAGTGATCCACACGCTTTTACAATCACCTTGGCTACTTCCTCAAAAGCTTCAGAATCAGGAAGTCTTGCTATTTGCTTGAACAGCTTCAATTTGTCTGCTTCACTGAGTTCTTGAATCCGTACAGTTGTATCAGACATTTTGCTGCACACATCAAGATGTCTGCTTGTCACAATAACCTTACAGCGCTTGCGCTCTTCCCCATAAGGGATTCCTGACATCGCCAGATCGATCTTCTCGCGGACATCATCTAAGATTATAAGTACCTTCTTGGTCCTCTCCCTCAATCTCCTTGCCAAAGTTGCTCTTCTCTGACGTTCATCATCTTCTTCAATTTTGAATTTGAGAAGCTCTGCAATTTTATCCTGAATTCTTCTCAAGTCGGAAGATTCAGCAACAATCACATGGGCTTTATCATAAGGAGCAATGGTGTCAATTTGCTTTGCCAATTGTTCCATCAATGTTGATTTGCCGATTCCTCCAGGGCCTTGTAAACCAATGATGTTGACGTTCTCATCCTTCAGGAGTTTCATGATCGAATTTAATGCCTTAGATGAGCTTTCCAGTGGTACATAATCAGGGGTGGCCAAGTCTCCCAAATCTGCCGATTGTGTGAGATCTGATACACTGTCAGTATCTTTTGAAGCCAAGAGCTCATTAATTTTAGTAATTTTATCTTTGGCAAGTTGACTCAACCGATGACGGAAGCGCCAATCTAGACGCAATGTATGGCAGAGACCCTTGTTCTTCTCAATTTTTTCTTCCATCACCTCCATATCTATTTCAATCTTAATGGCTTCAGCAAGCCAATGCAGCACAACTCCTTTGATCTTCTCATTGTTGTCTTTGGCTTTATCCACCCGGCCCAGAACATCATTTTTCCGAGCTTCCAGCTTTCCTACTAGTGTCCTGAAAGCTTTCAGGTTGTCATCATAATCTAATAGGCAACAGATCGGCTTCTTGACCCACTTTCCTAATCCGTTGATAACGCATAATGCTGCAGGAGCAGCAATATGCTCTAGAATCCAGCCCCACCACATTTCTGTGATATCATATTAGGGGTTAGGGGGGGGGGAAGGTCAACAATTTACAGAACAAATCGCAAAAAACTAACAGGGAAAGCATGAATAAAACAAGCAAAATGTACCTGAGAAATGCCAAGGATTTGCAAAGGCAAGTAAAGAACTTCCTTATATTGGCGTTTCAATGCGCTCCTGCAGCAGAAAAATTTGATCATTCATTAATAAAGTTCAATGGCATTCATAATATCACTGCTGTGGTAGAAGAAACAACTCTTTCACTAATTTGGAAATTAAGGATCGATTTTGCACCTTTTTCATTCTTCCTTGTAGATGTGTCGCTGGCAGAACACACCATTAGCAAAGTGATATATTTTCTAGTCTGCAAGAGTGCACTGCGAGTTCAAGAATTTAGAGAGAACAGTAAGAACTTGCTTATTTATACAGGACAGCTTCAAAGGTTCCATGCATGATAATGCTTTTTTTATTTTAAAGTGGTAAAAAAATATTATCACCTCTGTTTTACGACTCAGAGAATTTGAAAATCTAAAGGGACAAAAAAAAAAAATAACAATGGAAATGTTGATATCTTCTTGTCTTTCTTGTATTCTTATTGCAGGTGTTCTTTCTTTTCATTTAGCATCAGCAAAACGCTTCCTCCTTGTTTCTTTAGCTTGCTTCCCGTCCCGTCGTTTCACGATAATTTTTAACTCTACCAAATCAGTCTTTTAATGTCCACTTTGAAAATAACTCAACATATTTTCTTTGGCTCCAAATGCTAAAACTTGATGGTAAGGACCCTTTTCCTTCTTTTTCATTTTTTCTCAATAATTGACCAGCAAAAACTATAAGTTATAAACTTCTGAAACGGGTTTATTTATAATGCTAAAGTTTACCGAACATTATCAAAATGTACAAAATTCTATTCTTAGTAATCCCAGCTCCAGAGGAACAAAGTAAATAGAGATGGTCTATTTCCAGAGAACTTACAGAAGAAAGTCCAAAAAGGGAAAAAAGAAAAATTGCAAACATGGAAAATATGTCATGGCTGACTAGAGAATATCTTACTGAATACAGCAAACGGGAAAGGCAACCAAAGATTGAAGCAGAATTAGCAAAAGTACCTGCTAAATGGCAAGGACAAATACTTGATGCACAGATATGATTCAGCCTCCCCGGCGATTTATGAGTGCAAGTGTAAAAGACAAATTTCCTTCTATCGGCTTTCCAATGCTTAATGGGTGCAGAAAAATGGTCTTAAGAATTCGAAACAAGTTAGATGATGATTATTACGGCTTGGCGAGTAACAATCATCTGTCTGAATGGGCGATTCGATAGAGGATTTGCTCATTCTCTGTGTTTGATTAACCTTTTGTTTTAGCCATTGACTTGCTTGAACCCAGTGGAAATGTCAACAGGCCAGGCTGATGAGAAGCAAACTATGGAAGCCAGCTTTGCGTAGGTCCAAGACTGTTAATAAAAAAATGGCTATGATTTGGGGTAGGTCTTTATTTAAGATTAATTCTGAAGACCAAGTTGTCAGTTCAGCATCATGGTACTATTACTAACAACTCCGACTTTGTCTGTTACATCCCTTGGAAACTTTAGTGCTTGATTAGCATTTTATTAATTGCAAGTGGTAGCATATTATCAATTTGCTCCGCCAATAATTCATTAAATTCATTAAACTTTACTTGAAAAATTGAATAGCATATTAACATTTGCTTTTAATTTCTACAGGAAGTCGTCTACTGCAGATTAAATTACTACTGGGAAAACAACTGCTTAATTAATTGAAGACAAACGGACAAAAATGTTTGATTAAAATACTCCAAATTGTTTTCTTCAGTTGCAAGTGGTATCATTACTTTTTTGGCTCTTTGTCAATCATACACCATTTTTTTATGCTTGATTCTACATCAACCCTCTATTTTCTTCGATACACCTTTTTTTCTTACCGTAAATCAACATCATCTCACCACCTTAATTTCTCGTGTATGTGTCGAAAGAGAGGATAATATTAACATATTAAATCTTTGAGAAATCATCGGCCATCCACCTAAAAATTACCATGTCATAAAAAATTCTATCACAAGTGAAACTTATTTAATTTTACTCTTACTATTTATCCCTACAAAACGACCACGGTTATAATTTGTGTTTACTTCTGTTTTGTCATTTTGTAAAGATAATTCTACTTTTTCGGTAGATGATTGATCCAAATTACATATTTGCACATATTGGGTGCAAAATCGAAAAAATTCAAAACTTTTGATAGTAATTTTAATAACAAGGTAAACTTATGGTGGAGGGCTGATAATTTGCCTTAAATATTTATTCAAATTTTCTATCATCTACTAGTAAAAGATTTGTGCTTGTGATTCATGAAGTTAACCCTTGTATAGATCAAGTGCACGAGCAAGTAGCCAGCGTTGGAAAAGTTCGGGATCGTGTTACTTCTTTTGGTAGATTACTGAAAGGGGAGATATGGACATCAATTTCAGGCTATTTTCAGAGAGGTTGAGAAGACTGTTAGAAGGTGAAGAAGGAACGCTGCCTGATGCTGCCAAGGAACACATTCAGAATCTCTATGCCGGGATAGAAATTGTTACTTCCTTGCTAAGTAACTATGAAGACGACTTGTTCCAGTTTCAAAGCCTAAGAGGAGAAGAAGAAATTGATTTTCCAGAGCTTCAGGGCATTCTGGAAGAAATCAATGACTTTGTCCATGAATCTGAGAAGGTTATTTAGACATTCATGATCAGTAGTATCATGCAACAAATCAGTGGAAGCAGTTGCAAGGATCCAACAAAACTTTTCAAGCCCACTGGGCAGTTTTCAATTTGAATTGCACTTCCCAATTACCAGATTCATAGGAAAAGTTTTACATTGTGATACGCCTTGATGATGAGCTTTCTTCGTGGTTACTCGGTCTTGTCTTTATGTATTCTGTTATAATGGGAATACAGAATCAAATCTTTATTATGTATCCAGTATTAGAAATTTAAGGACATAAGCTGCAATCTTTATGGAGAATTACGATATTTTTTAACATTTATACTAAAAAATGATGTTAAATTTTTAAAATTCAATATTTTCATATTTAGTATTTTTAAGGATTAATCAATATTATTTCTTAATATATAATTTAAATTAATCACAAAAAAATTAACATAATACAATGCAGCACTAAACATAATATAACTATAAATTAATACAATACAATTCAGTACTAAACATTGTACAACATTGTTATAATGCAGTGTTAATATAATACATCATGATACAATACATCTGTATTAAAATAATGCAGTAAAGCGTGATACAATACAGTGTGTCAAACACACACTGACTGAACTACTGGCCAGGTCACCGGGAATACAAATGATACTATGGAACATGAGCAAATTGAACAAATGAAAGGTTTTACAATAAATGATTTCTTAAATGATTATTTATTGAAAATGATTATTGCATTATGACTTAACTGATTATGAGTTTTACCATATATATGTATTAGGTTATGAAATTATTATTATTTTTTTATTTATGGTACATCGTAATGATTATTATGTATTTTATCATTATTATTAACCTTGTGCATGAATTTGCTTACCGAATCGACAGCTCATCCCTCGTCTATAAGTCTCCAACATTTTGCAATTGATTTTAGAGATGTGGACATTTTGTTTTAGAGAAGAGGATTTCTTAGCTGAAAAACTTTGGCATTATTTTGATGAATAATTTGTTTATACTTTAGCTATTACTTAGATCTGAATTTTATTTTGGAGAATTATTATTGTATTTATTATTTTAGAGATTACGTTTCAATTATGGACAATATCGACTTTATTTGGGAATATTAATAAAATTAAGGTTACGAGGTTTCATTCCAATCTCTGCTATGTAATTAAAAACCTTTGGAAATTGAGCTGCCTTGAATTTTTGAAAGTGGTGAATGAAAGCAAGATGTCACAGAACTCGCAAGCAAGCCTAGTTGAATTCCAGTTTCCTCCTAGTCTGACCCACCTGAGCTTGTCTAATACCAGACTAAAGGATGACCCCGTGCCAGCACTGAAAAAGCTTCCACATCTTAAAGTGCTCAAACTGAAGCACAACTCATATCCACGAAGAAAGCTAGAATGTGGTTCTGATGGCTGATAGTCATGCCCATTATTACGCCCCCTCTTCCAGAAGACCCTCATGTAGCCATTGGCATTCATTGTAGAATGTAGACTAAATAAGAAACATTGTGAAAATAAGATCTTCATTTTTTGACCATTACTTTAATTACTTTTGTAGGTTAAATCAGAGCGGGAAATATCATAACTGCTGCCAACTCATTTCAGATGCCTCCATGCAAATACGTCCTTAAGATCGATACACGACATTGTTTGTTTTCTTCATTTTCAACGATTCGCTACAGGTGAATGTCATTTGCTTTCTATTTCTTGATCCGTTGGTGTGCATTCTGTTTGTGTGTCTTAATTCTGGTCACGTGCCGCTCACGTGCTCCCATAGGAGAAAACCGAATCGACTAAAACGGCACAGCCTGGTGCGTTTTGGTAAAATCTCAAGTGACTCACGTGAGACATATGTGCAGAGGTCAGAGAAAGTTAGTTAAGTTTGTTAGCCACGCGTCGTGTATCTTGCAATCTGGATTTAGAGTTTGGTGCGAGTACTGTTATATGAGCAGAATTAGCAAGAGTACCTGCTAAATGGCAAGGACAAATACTTGATGCACATGTATGATTCAGCCTCCCCGGCGATTCAAGAGGGCAAGTGTAAAAGAAAAAATTTCCTTGTATTTGCTTTTCAATGCTTAATGGGTACAGAAAAGTGGTCATTAGAATTCGAAAGACGTTTAGAGGATTATTGTTATGGCATAGCAAGTAACAACCATCTGTGTGAATGGGCGATACGATGGAGGATTTTCTCGTTCTTTCTTTTTGATTAACCTTTTGTTTTAGCCATTGACTTGCTTGAACCCCAGTGGAAATGTCAACAGTCTAGGCTGATGAGAAGCAAGCTATGGAAGCCAGCTTTGCTTACGTCCAAGACTCCTAATTGAAAAAAAAAAAAAAATCGCTATGATTAGTGGTAGGTCTTTATTTAAGATTAATTCTGAAGAACAAGTTGTCAGTTCAGCATCATGGCAGTATTGCTTAACATTTGTTTTTAATTTCTCCAGGAAGTCGTCGACTCCAGATTAAATTACTACTAGGAAAACAACTGCTTAATTATTGAAGACAAACTGACAAAAATGTTTGATTAAATACTCCAAATTGTTTTCTTTAGTTGCAAGTGGTATCGTTACTTTTTTGGCTCTTTGTCAATCATGCACCCTTTTTTTATGCATGATTCTATACCAACCCTCCATTTTCTTCAATACACCATTTTTTCTTACCGTAAATCAACATCATCTCACCACCTTAATTTCTCGATATGTTCATATATGTGTCGAAGGAGAATATAATATTAACGCATTAGATCTTCGGGAAATCATCGCCCATCCCCCTAAAAATTACTGTGTTATAAAAAAATCTATCAAAAGTGAAGTTTATTCAATTTTACTCATTGTTTATAATTTATTTCAATCGTCCAATGACATAAACAGAACTACCCTACAAGATGACCACCGCTGTAATTTGTGTTTGCTTCTATTTTGTTATTCTATAAGGGCAATTCTATCCTTTCGGTAAATGATTGATCCAAATTATATTTTTGCATATATTGGTGCAAAATTAAAAAAAAAAAATTTCCAAACTTTTAATAGCATTTTTTGTAACAAGGTAAACTTACAGTGGACGCACTACAAGAAATTTAATTTTTTTAAGATGATGTTTTTCACAACAATTTTAAAATTGGTCACAAAATGATTCTTATTGTTACAAATTTTTAAAATTGCAGCCAATACTCTTGTCCTAACTTATATTATTTTTTGTAACCAATAATTTTAATTTTGAGACTTGTTAATTGGTCATTAATTAAACTTTTTTATGATAAAAATTATTTTAGCTGTGAAAAGACATATTTTTTTGGTGCAAAATTTTCCTCCAAAAGTTGAATATTTTTGGGACAATATTTCAACATTTATGACAAAATAAATGGTTATAAAATATAATTATAGGTGACAAAACTATTTTGTATCTAAAAGAGGGGTGTAAAATTGACCAAACAATCTGTGACACATATAATTTTCTCCAAAACTATCATGATTCTGGCTAGTTTTAAGGCCATCTTTTTTTGTCATATATAATTACCTACAGTGACAAAACAAAAAATAGTTGTTGAAAGTTTTGTCTTAAATAATTTTGTATTTATGACCAAATTTTTTTCTTTTTGAGACAAATTACTTAGTACTTGATTCAACTTTTTTTTTTTTTTTTGTCAAACTTTATAATAGTTGCAAAAAGACATTTTTTTTTTTTTTGGGCATGAAAAAGTCCATCCAAAGTTAGTTATTTTGGAACAATATATAATCTTTGATGGCAAAATATATAGTGGCGAAATATAATTATTTTTGACAAAACTATTTGGTAGCTAGAAAAGAGGTGTAAATTTGGTTAAACTATTGATGACATAAAATATTATTCTCTAAAACTATTATGCTTTTAGCTAATTTTATGACCCTTTTTCTTTGTCACGGATAGCTAATTATTTTAACAAAACTAAGAGATAGTAGTCAAAAGTTTTATCTTGATTGATATTGTATTTTGTAGCCAAAATATTTTATTTCAGTGACACTTTACTTAGTGTCAGATTAAACCTTTTTGTAATGATTAATATAATTATATAATAATCACTAAGTTTTTTGGGTTAAATTATATGAATACTTTTAATTAAGTTGTTGGCAACAATGATCGAATCAATATTGAGACGGGATAGCATCAATAGCCATAATACTAATGAAGCAAAAATTTATAATATGTAGTGAAAAAGTTTTAATAATAATCTGTAGTATTCAGAATTATTTTGACTAATTGTTTTGACAATTTTATTTAGTGCAAAATTTACTAATATAATTGCTCCAATTTTAATTGTTTATATCTAATTATCACAATAACTAAGAAAATTAAACTTGTAACGTATGTGACAATAGTCTTATTTGTTTCCAAAACATAAAATTCTCAACCGAAATACTACTACATAATATTTATTAGCCTCTAAAATAGAAATTGCCTACCTAATTACTGCATTGTGTTTTATTTTATCTCCTCTGTAACGGTTGTCAAATTTTCTATCCAATTGCCGGCCCGTGGTGTGCTCAGTAACAAGATAGCTCGCATTTCTAGCCAAGGCGCCAAGTCATCAAGTCTAACAGACAAAAATCGGCCAGCTTGGCCCAAGTCTTAGCTCACTTCTAAAATTTTCTGTAACCCTCTAGCACTTACACATAACATTAGAATTCTCTAAAATTCTCTACACTTGTATAAAAAAATATTTATATATATTAGGCAACTTGCAGGAAGTCACCTCTATAAATAGGGCATGGCTCTTGACATTTAGACATTATCCACCAACAAGCAACTCAAGTATACTTATAAAACTATCTCGTAAACTCTCTCATTCGAGTAATAAAAATTTTATTTGGCTTACATTACTCTCTTTGCTCACTAGCTCTCTCACAAGTTCCTTTACTTAACTAGTTTGAGAAGTCTTCAAAACTTACTTAGCGATTTTTATATTAAAAAGTTATTTAAGTACTGCACAGGTTGCTGCACGCAATCCCGAGACACCTCGCTCAGTTACTCTTATTAACTCACGGCTTGACCACAAAAAAAAAAAAAAAAAACCTCACGGCTTGACGTTCTCCTCTCTTTAAAAATAAAAATCATTCAAACTCAGTTGATGTCTCTTTCCACCACCAAAACAACAGTCAACCACTCATCACTTTTAGTAAGCATAATGTTTTTTTTTTAAACTAATTGATCATTCTTCAATGTCTCTAGGAATATATATGGTACGCTATTTTTCTCCTTCAATTGAATAGAAGTCTGGAACTTTGTTTTTTTTTTTTTCCAATTTCACTTTTGCTGTGTGTAGTAGTTTGGACGGAGATCATGAAAATAATTGAACGATGGGGATAAATATCAAAGAAGCAGCGTACATGCCCTATATATATCTCCCTTTGGATGAAATCATATTATTAATATATTCATTCACACGTTGAGTCCTGAGTTGGTTCCAATACCAAATTACCAATTGTAATAATTCAGAACCAATAACCGAGTAGATGTGATCCAACCATAATAATTTTATTTTTAGGCAATCCAAAATGCGTCAACTTAATTAGAAAATGTTACAAATAATCATCTAGCATCTAAAATTCAAGATTTTAAGATATATTAAAATTAAGAAAAAGCATTTTAAACATTAATCCCAACAAGCTACATTCTTAAACTCACGCAAACACCCAGCCTGATACTTCACGCATGCATTAACACTACTTTGCACCATATTTGGACATGGGTATGCACAAATATGGTCAATTTGGGTAGTTAATAGAGCCCTGCCCACCCCCGGGGTTTTTGGGCGGGGCTTGCCACATTTTTTTTTTTAAATTTTTAATGCAATTATAAAATTTGTTGTGCTTATTAATTAAATATAAATATCTAAATAATGGCTGGCAGCCGTAGACCATCGTTAAATCACCGGCGACCGCCCCTACAACTGCTATTCGGTAACTTTTGATATTAAAATTAATACCAATGAGATCCTCATCATGTCCTCTAGGTATTAATAGCTCTGGCAACGGAGCTTCCATTTGCTATAGATCTACAGTAAAAGTTTTGAATACTATAGATCTATGGCGAACGGAGATTCCATTGCCAACAATAATAGCATTGTTGCATAGTGCGTGTGACGGGGATTCTAATAATACTAATTGAGACGCAACTAATAACATCTACAAAGTGCCGACAGTGGTAGTGATAGCTTCGGCAATTGTTTTATTTTTTAAAATTAATAAATCAAAATAATATTATTTTAATATAAATTATTATATAAAATATTAATAAATACAATACAATCCATACAACACCAAACATAATATTATATCGAATATATCCCACACTAATAATACCATTAAGTCTAAAATACATTGCTGCGCACCAAGCGACCTGTGTCTTCGTTATAGGGGTGTTCGCGGATCGGATTTTACGGATTGGACATTAATTCATATCCGATCCATGATTTTACGGATTGTAAATTTTTAATCCAATCTAATCTACGGATTGGCAAATTCAATCCAAATTCAATCCATATGTCTGCGGATCGGATGTGGTTTTGACCCAATCCATATCCAATCCACCATTTTGCGGATTGATTTGTGGATTAAAAATTTTTAATTCTGTTTATTCTACGAACTAATTAAATAAAAAAATTTAATATATAAATAATTTTAATACCGATCAAATTTAAAATTGAATAAGATTTAAATAAATTAAGTGTCTAAATAAAATTAGAATAATATAGTTGAAGTTTCAAAATATAACATAGTGAAAAGAAAAAAAATCTCATTTATTTAAATCAATACATAAAAATTAACTAAAATTATAAAAATTTACTGTTTAGAAAGCTATATTTGTTTATTTAATTATGTTTATTATATATTATTATTGGATAAAATATGTATATTGTTAATGCAATTACATTTTAACTTATTTATTTATTAGTCAATAGTAATGCTACATTTACAAGCTTTTTAATTAAATAAAGATTTATTTTTTATTTTTTGCGGATTTGCGGATTTTTGTGGATTTACAGAAGTAAATCTATATCCAATCCATCGATTGCGGATTTTTAAATTTTCAATCCAATACAATCCACCAATCCACAGATCAGATTTTTACTAATCGAATTTCTACAGATCAGACGGATTGTGCAGATCGAATTGAATTCTGAATACCCCTACTTCGTTATGGCCCTTGGATTTTAACAAACTAGAAACTATAAAGGTGATTTAACAGAAGGCAAATAAAAAGGGTTTGTTACCTGTGTGGTACGATAGCAGTGACCTATAAACAAAGGTTTCCCAAGGTGGGCAACCTGCAACTTTCATAAAATGCAAATGGCCGGATCAGTTTAAGCTCACTCCAACCGGAAAGAAATTTGACGCTCAACTTCATTCTGTCAGCGAGCCCACATCTAATATATATATATATATTTTTTTTTTAATTTTTGAATAGGGTACAATAAAAACTGATATATTTTTAAAATGAAATAATATTTTCTTTCTTATAAAAAAATAATATTTTCTTTATTCGCTTTTATCTTGTCAATATTTGAAAAAAAAAAAAGACGCGAATTAAAAGGCTTAAAACATCACTTTCCACTCGCTGAGCGCAAACTCGGCCGAGTTCAACTCATCCGCCATTAAAACTTTGTTCAAACCATTGAAAAATCTAATAGACAAAACTGAAGAAACTTCTTGACTTGCTGAGTCTCAACTCATTCCATTTTACGAGTCGCTAGCTTGATCAAATATGAAATTCTGGAGTGGGTAGAGTGGGCAGCGAGAAACTTCACAAGAGCTTTGAGAGATCCAGGCCACAACGAGGAAATGTTGATTAAGTTACTGACTCAGTTCAAGAGATTCACAAATGTTTCAATTGCAGGTTACAAGATTTGGTGCTAAAATTAAAGTTCTTTTCTCTTTAGACTCGAAAACTCGAGTTATTTGAAGAGAATGTAAGCTGCTCAATTCGATTTGACAAAGTTGTTTTCAGTTCTTCTTTTTTCTTATAATTTTCACAATGATTTTAATTTTCTTTGAATGCTAGGATTACTGCACACTGAGAGAAGAAAAAGATAATGGACATCCAATTCAGGCTATTTTCCGAGAGGCTGAGAAGGCTGTTATCGGGTGAAGAAATAATGTTGCCCGATGCTGCAAAACATCTTGTTCAGAACCTTCACGCTGAGATTGAAATTGTTACATCTTTGCTCAGGGACTATGAATGCGAAATAGCTGGCCTTCTGGTGAACATCATTGTAAGAGAAGAGGAAAGTAATTCCCCAGATCTTCAGGCCATCGTGGAAGAAATCAATTTTTTTGCCTATGAATCTGAGAAGGTCGTCGACACATTCATCGTCAGCATCGCTCAGCAAAAGGGTCAGAGCGGTTCCAAGGAGACGTGTGATGCTATGGTAGAACTCCAAAGCAAAATCATTGATATCCAACAACGGCTGCAACAAGTTCCACACATAGACAGCAGTATCGTCGAGCAGATCAGATTAATTCAAGCTGATACCGGTAACTCTTCTGTATCTTCAATGTTTATGAAGAGGGACACGGTGGGTCTAGATGATAGAATGGAGGAGTTGTTAGATCTATTGATGGAGGGTCCACCTCGACTCTCATTAGTCGCCGTACTTGATAGCATTGGGTTGGACAAGACTGCTTTCACTGCAGAGGCTTTCAACAGCAGTTATGCGAAGCATTACTTTGATTGTCATGCTTGGATTCCACAGTCTTTTCCCTATAATTTTAACCACATATTAGATGACCTTATTAAGTTCCTGATGCCTTCATCTAGACTGAGCGAAAT
This sequence comes from Murraya paniculata, assembly GCA_030449075.1. Lineage (NCBI taxonomy): Eukaryota > Viridiplantae > Streptophyta > Magnoliopsida > Sapindales > Rutaceae > Murraya > Murraya paniculata. Next base: position 2,990,542 of record JAEVFN010000008.1, on the reverse strand, counting down.
TATGGATAAAAATTCTGAAACAAAAAAGGTTATTCTTCGTGAATATCTAATGACCAAGAAGTATTTTGTTGTGCTTGCTGATGTGTGGAACATTGATGTATGGGACAACATTCAAGAAATTCTTCCAGATAATCAGAATGGAAGCAGAGTAGTAATAACAGTGCTGGATAGTGAGGTCCTCACCTCTTTTCAGTTGGAAAACGGTGAGGATATTCGGCTTGATTTAGTGCCTGACGGAGGACCATTGAGAGCTACGTACCAAGGATGGCCTTTCCACATCTTATACCATGGAAGTCTGTCATTCGAAGAAAATGAAAAGGAAACAATGGAAAAACCCCTCAAGTTACAACTCATCAGATATTCCACATTACCTTTTTACTTGAAAACTTGTTGTATCTACTTGTATGTCTTTCCTCTTTATAGTGATATATCCACAAGGCAGTTGTGTCAGTTGTGGATAGCTGAAGGTTTCATTCCGGACAATAATGAGGCAACTGCAGAGAAGTACTTAGAACATCTAATCAACAGAGGCTTTGTTGAAGCAAAGAAGATAAAAGTTGGAGGCACAATCAACACATGCTCTATTCCTGATCGTTGGTGGCCCACGTTGTTTCAAGTGCCTTTAGCAGCGAAATTTATCTATTCTTATGTTGTGGACGAGGAACAGAAAATGATAAAACGGCTCACTACTGATGTAAATCTGAGTAAGTTGGATTCTTTAGAGGATTTTCACTTGTACCTCCATTCTTTGCTGTGCCTCTCTTCAGAAAGCCGCCACCTTGACCATGTAGATTGTGAGAAAATATGTAAAATGTTCAAATTTCTCAGAGTCCTGGACTTGGGATCTCTTGTTCTCAACGAACTTCCATTGGGGATTGAAAATTTATTTTTTTTGAGATATTTGAAGTTGAATATCCCTTCCCTCAAAAGCCTTCCTTCATTATTTTTAAGCAGTCTTCTGAACCTGTACACACTAGACATGCCCTTTAGCTACATAGATCATACAGCAGATGCTTTTTGGGAGATGAGCAAACTCAGACATCTAAATTTTGGCTTAATCACACTTCCTGCATATCCAAGAAATGATTGCGGCTCTCTGGAAAATCTCAATTTCATTTCAGCCGTACATCCTTGTTGCTGTACTCCGGATATATTGGGTAGACTGCCTAATCTTCGAAAACTCCGAATATATGGAGATTTAAGTTATTACCAATCTTTGTTGTCCAATAGTCTTTACAAACTGAGCTGCCTTGAATCCTTGAAGTTGGTGAATGAAAGCAAGAGGCCACGACTCTCAAAAATTGTCCTTGAAGAATACCAATTTCCTCCAGAGTCTGACCCACTTGAGTTTATCTAATACTGAACTAATGGAGGATCCCATGCCCACTCTAGAAAAGCTGCCACTTCTTCAAGTGCTCAAACTGAAGAAAAATTCATATTTAGGTAGAAAGCTGACTTGTGGCTCTGATGGTTTCCCTAAGCTCAAGGTATTGCACCTGAAATCAATGCTATGGCTAGAGGAGTGGACTATGGGAACTGGAGCCTTGCCGAAGCTAGAATGCTTGATTATCAATCCATGTGCTTACTTGAAAAGGCTACCCAAACAGCTCTGGTCCATGAAGAGATTCAACAAATTGGATTTTTGGTGGCCTCAGCCAGAGCTGAGACAAAATCTACAGGACTTCAAGGATATGGAGCAGTACAACATTCAACTATATCCTTATGGAATTTGACGTAAGCCATTTTTTGTTCTTTAATTATTTATCTAATTGCATCTAATTGCATATACTTTATTTTCCTTTCTCTTCAGTAGATTTATTTTTCCTTTCCTTCGGTTCAATAAACTCGATAGTTAATAGCTGCCTAAAATATAATGGTTATTTTCTAGTTGTGGTTTCTTCTAATTTGTGTCTCCACATGCACTTAAGCCCTCCCTGCAGCAGGGTAAGGCGCTTGCTTGTATTCAAATATGAGCCTAAATACCAGCCTCGTAGACATTGGCGCTCATTGTTGAATAGTTAAGAAAGTTGTGAAATAGAATATTTGTTTTTCACGATTACTTCAATTACTTATGTAGGTGAAATCGAAGTGGCAACTGGCAAGCATCATAAACTGCAGTAGGAGTTTCAATTTCAACCAGAATCCGGCCTTAATCCGGTCGGTCTTTGCTTCTGCTGTGTACAGTTTTACGAGTCCCGATGATCCACACAGGACATTATAGGTTTCTTTGTTTTCAAGGATTTTCATGTTTGGATTAATATTGTGTTCAGACTGGATTGTTTATTTTACCTTCTAGTTTCATATGGGCTTCTTTTTATTGTGACTCGTGAAAATTCCTGCTAAGTCTATGCTTGCATGGGTTGGTTGTACCAAATCATATAGATATAATGTCAGAATTGCTCTGGAGTCCGGACATTGTATCTTTACTGGTTATTATTATCATCACCATCGTCATCATCATTATCATTCTTATTATTACTACTGTAATAGATTTAATAATACTAAAGGAAAATTATTAAGTAAGGATATTTTAATAACTTGTAACAGTTCATTCTAATGTTTAGACAAAGTAAATATAGTAATGAGAATATATATTATTTCAATTCTGATTTCTAATTTCCTTCAACTCAAGTAAACTCATTTTTTATTTTAATTTCAGTCCATTTTAATTTCGTCAATTTTGATTATAGTTCATTTCAATTATTAGTTGGTAATGGCACAATTAAATTGTGCAACGAAATAACTTGGTTGAAAGGCAATCCGGAAGTTACAACTACAAGCGATTTCATTTAATCCATCTCTGGTTTAGAAACGGTGGGAAAGTGGGATGCAAGCAGCCGGCCCGTGGGGTTTTAGGCCTAAAACTGAAACCACTTTTTATTAAATAAATAAATAACTGAAACCACTCTTTAACTGAAATTATCTAAACAATATATTAATTCCTTTTTTTTTGTTTTAAATGAAAATTCAATTAAATAAATTATTTTTAACAACTTTTTACACCTACTTCATCTAATAATTTATATTTACATTTTAAATTTTTAATTGAAAATGTTTTTAAAAAATTTTAAGAATTTAGAATTATGGAGATAGAAATTATGTGACAAGACAAAAATAATTCAAGATTTTATAATTTTTATTTATTTGATAAATAAAAATTAAAAAGAAATACTTTTTCTAAGGTGCAGTTTAATGATAAAATGATTTATTTTAATTTTTGGATTAGTATTTATGAATTAAATTGGAGAATTTTAGAGAAGTAAAATTCAAAAAGCGGTGTTACGATGATTTCCAGGGGTGTTAAAAGCTCCATTCCAATCTTTTAGCTGTAAGATTTTCTTGGGCCTAAGCCCAATAACTGCTGACCGTCGGATGAAAATATGATCGTCTACCAGATAAGTAACCCTAACGAAACTTATGCAACGCATGCTAGATCCGTTCACAAGAGCACATCGCCGGAGATACTGAAGACTCCGTGATTTCTCTGCCGAGCACGAGGTATTTAATTTTTTTTTTTGAAAAAAAAATTGCCTCCTATATTCGCTTTAAGCCAGTGGTCAAATCGTCTTATTTATATGGTAGCTGAAAATATGCGTGGAAAGAACATTTATTTTCAAAAAATAATAATTCTATTGAAACAGTTATATGTTACCGGAAAAATATGAATGGAAAAAAAATTAAATAATAATTTTATTGAAACAGCAATAATCTTTGAAATGTTGTCAATTTGGCTGTGAATGCATTCGCAATCTGGTTTTATTTCGTGGGCCAACTTTGTAGCTGGTTCAGTTCCAATTTTTTAGCAGTTGTAAGTTGGTGAAAAGATATTTCCAGAATCTCCCATCCTTGCGAGCGATTTGAATCGCCGAGCTCTGGAGATTGCACCGAGTGTATATTGATATAGAACCACTTTCACTCTTTTTGTTGCATGATGCTGATAATGAAAGTCGGTCATTGATACTTTTCACTACCAGCATCATGCAACAAAAGAGTTGAAGTGGTTCGACGGAGCCATGTGATGCTGCGGGTACTTGGAACAACTAATCAATATAGGCTTTGTTGAAATGAAGAAGGGAGGAGCTGGAGGCTCAATCAAAGCATGCTTTATTTCTTGTATTAGAGTATTTACAGCGTGGGCAGTGGCTAAAACAGATGGAGTGTATCACTTTCTTTGCCGAACGCTCTAGAAGATGAATCTTTGGAAAATGTTAAACTGCCTTCCATTTGTGCAGACATGATTGAGTTTTGGTCTTTTCAAGACATTCTTTGCCAAACTTTTATTCTTTGCTGCACTTCATTCCAACCACACAGATATCAATCTCTCTGAAATCTCAATTTCATTACAGCCCACCCAGTTGCTGTGCTCTAGATATATTGAGCAGACTGTCTAATCTTCGAAGTCTCTAAATTTGTGGAGATTTAAGTTATTATCAATCTGTGTTTTTGAAAAGCCTTTGCAAACTGAACTGCCTTGAATCTTTGAAGCTCATGAATGAAAGCAAGATGCCTCAGCTCGTGCAATCTGTCCTGGTTGAATACCTACTTCCTCCAAGCTTGATATCTACTTGAGCTTGTCTAATACTGAACTAAAAAAGATGATCTGTGCCAGCACTGGGAAGGCTATCACATCTTCAATTCCTTAAATCTGAAGCACAGCTTGTATCTTGGCTGAAAGTTCGTCTGTGGTTCAGGTGGTTTTCCATGATTTAAGGTTTGCATCTAAAATAAATGCAATGGCTAGAGGTGTGGACATGGGGAACCGTTGCCACGCCAAATCTTGAAACCTTTCTATCCATCCTTGTGTCTGGACTGTGACTAGCGGAGATCATGTTCGGTATTCATTGACTTTTGGAGTAAGCTTTCTCTCTTGTTTACTTGAATCACTGCTTATATAGGTTCTTTTTTTTTTTTTTCCTCTCCATTATATTTGGTTATTAGCTGCATAAAATTTTATGCAAAAGGCTGATCTTAAGAAACTCTGTAAAATATTCATATGAAGGTGAATTTATCTTAGTATCCTATCCAAATTTTAATATTTAATCGTTTGTCATGTTACCACTCTACTAGTTATTTTTGAGATTATGGCTCGTTGCATCACTAAATAGGTGCCATTTTCTTTGGTTATGTTCTCTTATGTAAGAGTATGAAGTCCTTTTGCTCTGTTGATGCTGAAATACAAAATAAAATCAGAATAGAAAATGAAAAATTCTAGCTCTGTTTCTAAGACGAGAAGATTAGTAATAATGGCCCTTCTAGAAAGATGCCCTGTTCCATCACGATACTAGTTATTCAATGTTTTAGGAATTTATATTCTTGATATAAATTATTTACTTGTTGGGCTCACATACAAGCAATGATATAGGCTTCCTTCAACATTTTATTCTTCATTGAGCTAAATGATGTCAGTAGTATCCTGGCCGCTTTTGGAGCTTTAAGAATTCATATTGTAACGGGTATGTTTATTCCAATTTGCTATTGCTTTTTATGCAGCCAGTAGCCAATGATTTTTTCATGTTATTAAATAGTGATCTGTTTGTACTAGCATCTATAAATAGCAATAATCACATTTTGTATTGGTGCATCGCCTCAACTTGAAGAGCAAAAGCCACCCAAGATGTGGCATTCACAGTTGCTGACTCTCAAACCAATTGCTAAGCCACTCCTTGCACAGTGCAAACCCTTCATTATTTAATGTAGAGCACAATAACCAAGCATTGAGTTTCATTATTCATTAGTGAATGTTTGAAGAATTAAATCCTGATTCTCGCTGTTCTCCTTGTGTAGGTAAAATTGTAGAAAGGGGACGTCAAAAACTGTAGGCAGTCTTGCAATTTCAACTGAAATCTAAATTTGTTCCGGTTCGGTCTCATTCAGCATTGACTGTGATACTATTGATGCAAAGTAGTGCAGCAACAGTCCAGCTTACTTCCTGAATTTGAGTTGTGCTCCAATATGAGTACTTGAAGATGTGGAAGCTTTTCTAGAGCTGGCATGGGAAGCTCCAATATGAGTACTTGGAGGAAATTGGTATACAAACTCGGACAACTTGTGAGAGCTGTGGCATTTCTCTTTTCATTCACGAGCTTCAACGGTTCAAGCAGCCTAGTTTGGAGAGGGTTTTGGACAAATCAGATTGATAATAACTTAAATCTCCATATATTTGGAGACTTTGAAGATCAGGCCGTCTTCTCAATACATTCAGATTTGTTTTTTCCAAAAAAAAAAAAGAAGTCCAATCCATTACAGTGGTGCCTTCGTAGGATTCTCGTGTTCAATTACTATTTTATTACTTTTCCAGCATTGGATTCACTGGTATTTCCTGACATGTTGCTTGTGAGTTAGCTTGTGAGTTATCAAAGATAATTTTTTTTTCCCCATTTTCCATGGATAACCAACATCAGGGTTTCGAAAACTACCATGTTAATCATAAATAAGAGAGAGACCCAAAAAAAGAAAAAGAAAAGAAACTTCATACGAGGAAACCACCAAGAACGACCCGCCGTTTGCATTTAATTGTATTCATTGAGCTGTCGTGCAGAAAGGAAATCAAGATATGAAGCATTCATCGGGGTTGAGCGAAATTATGAAAAAGGTTTTATCAACTCAGTTACACTAGCTACAGCATGTTCGTAATTATCATGGAACAAAAGGTATTTAATTTTTACTGCGTTTAAATATGCATATGAATCAGTTCTTCAAGGTATTTTCACTGCGTTCGAATATGCACACGTATCAGTTTTTTATCACTCATCAACATAGGAATATATTTGTTCCCAAATAACGTAATTGATCATGTGTTACTGCAATCTGATTGTGAAGACAACTGCAATCTTTATTACACTGGTAAAACTACATAGAATTCAGAAAATCACGATCACACTGTTTTATGCAACACATCACAAAGTCATCAAACACAATACAAAGAAAGCAAGGCCATAGGCAACATATAGATGCTCAAGTTCAGTAGCAATGCAACGAAATGATTCAAAAGCACACACTCACAAGCTTACATAGACAAAGAAAAGAAAACAAGTTCATGGAGTCCTTGTTAAATAATACTGTGTCCATTCTTCCAGAAACTTTATCGCCTCATCTCCTCATCTTTGAAGCTGCATAGTTAAAAAGGTAAACTATCATAGGTGACAAACATTTATAATTAACCATAGGTAATATGAATTACTAGAAGGGAACCATGCTTTAAAGATGTCATGAAAATCATGCAATAGATGTAATTCAATTTTTAAAAAAATCCGAATTTTTATGCTTACTTTTCATTTAGGAGCGGCTGCAGGCGTAGTTTCGGGTAATCTTCATTCCACTGTAACCTTTCAAACCATGCTGAACGTGCTTTAAATGTTTCCAATTTTGGTGCACTCCGAGTACCCAGAGGAAGTTTCATGATTTTTGGACAGTCCCAAACTTTCAATTCTTCCAGGGAAGACCACCTGAAAGCTGCTATTTCGCCATTGTAGATGGTATCAAGTTCTGGGAGATCTTCCAGTGCTAGGATCTTCAGTTTTGGAAGAACGTTTTCATTTTCTGCAGCTTTTTCTTCATCAGATACAGTAATGATTCCCTCCATGTGATTGCAACTAGCCACAGTCAGCTCTTCAAGCTGCTGTAGATTGTGGGCATTTGTCAGTGATAACACTCTCTTCATTTTGTTGCATTTAGCAATCATAAGCTTTTTCAGGTTCGGAAAGAACATAGGTTGCGGGGCATTAGACACATTTCTTTCCTGTGCAGCTCCTTGTTCCAGCTCTGCTTCATCAATCGAAACAATTTCTTCAATGAGATCACACTTCAGGATTGAAAGATCCTCCAAGTTACGAAGTCCCTCAGCCAAAGTCCTGGAGAAGAGGTATCTCAGCTTCCCACAATCCTTCACTTTCATCAACTTGAGGTTCTTAAGGTATACAACTGAATGGTTCCCTTTCCATATAGTAAGAACTTTGGGTAAACCCACCAAAACAAGTTCCTGCAATCTTTTGAGCCCAGCTTCTTCACCCTCAGTATCTTCCAAGCAAAATACTTCCTTCAGTGAGTAACAGTACTCAACATGGAGCTCTTCCAGAATCTGCACTCTTGGATAAAAATTAGAATGGAAAATCCGTTGCATACTGCAGGCTCGGAGATGCATACACATCAATCCCGTGAGGCCTTGAACATCTGTTTCCCCAATATCTTGAAGATTGCTGGAACGAGTAAGAGTTAGGTATTCTGTCTTTTCAAGCAACTGCTTCACCCAGCTAGCAATAGAGTTCGATAAATTCTTCAGATGCATACTCCTTTTGGGTGCTATCTCCCAGTAATCATCATTGACACAAACGCGGAATCTTTTGAGATTTGTCCAAGGACCATCAAAATCTACTGATAAAACTTTAGTATTCGATACATGGATGTAAAGAACAGTCAAGCGAGTCAATGAAGCCACTTCAGAGAATCTAGCATTCTGACCGTTTGCTGTTTCTTCGACCTCCCAATCACCAAAGCTATTCCCTACATACAGTTCCTCTAATTGAGATAGCTTTGATATCACATTTGGTGGAATCACTTGGAGGAACAGATTGTTTGACAAATCTAAGAGCTTCAAATTGGTCACTGTTCCGATTCCATTTAGCAGCTGCAGAATTCTTGACCCTTTAAGGATAAGAACCTCTAGTTCACCAAATTCTCTGATCAAGGATGTATCATTCAGATGAGTATTCTCCAAATGCAGTGAACGCAATTTCTCCAAGCATTGAAGTGACAGTGGAAGTGATGAGATGTTAGTGCTGCTCAAATCTAAATTGTTGATTTCCCTCATATGCTCAAAGAAAGCGATTGGAATATCTGCAAATGGATTATTTTGCAGAAACAAGGTGGTTAGCCGGGGGCATTTAGGTTGATCTGGTAGTGCAGTAACATTGCCGTCCATCAATGACAACTTCTCACATTTTTGCAAGTCTTCTTTTGGCCAGCCCTTTTTCATACCTGGCTCAGCAATAAAATGGTCCCCTTCTCTGGCCGCAATGTATTTGACGACTTTCCGTGTGTCATCGTGAATTCTAAAACAGCTTTCTCTATCCCCCTCCAACAAAAGGCTAGAAGATATGAGCCTGAATATTTCCGGATTCACTCTATTCCCAACCTCCCCCAAAAGGCCAACCTCAGGAAACAGCCTATCCACCAACCCATATATGACAAACTCTTCCATGGAGATGCTGTAATATGGAGGAAATAGGCAACTGAATTGTAAGCAACCTTTGGCCACCGTTTCTAATTGATCGTAACCAAGAGCTACACATAAAACCACTTCCTCAGGAATTCCTTCAACATTAATTGGAGTGGATTCTTTCTTTCTCTTGATAGCTTCATTCCACTCATTGACAGGCTTGTGACGCAGTGCTGTCCCAATTATCACAATTGCATTGGGTAGTTTCCCACACTGTCTTACGACCTCCTCAGCTGCCCTGTCAAAAGCCTGAGTACCCTCGGGAAGTCCTGCTTTTCTCTTGAATAGAATCAGCCTATCCTCATCAGTGAGTTCTTCAACCTGTACATAATTGGTTGATTCCATTTCGTCACACACCTCTTTAAATCGACTAGTTAGAATAATTTTACAACCCTTGTGCTCTTCACCATAAGGGATTCCCACCAGTGCCAAATCCAATTTCTCCCAGAGATCGTCCAAGATTATGAGCACCCTCTTCCTCTGCTTCAATCTGTCAGACAAAGTAGCTGCCCTTAACACTTCAACATCCCCTTCCAATTCAATGTTAAGAAATCTAGCAATTTCATCTTGAACTCTTTTCACATCGGGAGTTTGAGTAACCCTTACAAATATAACTTTGTCAAATGGAATTTCTCTGTCAACTCGTTTTATCACTTGTTTCATCAATGTTGTTTTCCCTATTCCTCCACTGCCATAAACCCCAATTATGTTGATGCTGGTGCTGTTATCCTTCAGCAGTCCCATAACGGAATTTATAACCCTCAATGCAGACTTCAGAGGAACAAATTCAGGTGTGGGAATGGACCTCACGTCCACGGGCCGTGCAGGGAAGGATATACTATCGAAGTTGCTTCTTGGCATGTGCTCAATAATTTCATCAGTCTTCTTCGTTGCAAGTCTGCTTAACTGATGACGTTTGCGCCAATCTAGATGCCATGCGTGGAAACAGCCTTTGCTCTTCTGGATCTTTTCTTCCAGCAGCTCCACATCCATTTCATACTGAATGGTTTGAACATGCCAGTTCTGCACTTCAGCTTTGATCTCTTCTCCTCTACCCTCGGCATCTTCCACCAACCGCAAAACATCTGTTTTCCTAGCTTCCAGCTCTCTGGCTCGCTCTCTGAAGGTGTTTATATTGCCTCCATATCGTACCAGATAAAAAATCTGCCTCTCGATTGGATTCCATAGGCGTTCTAGGATGCATGATAAAGCTGAACCAGCAGTATCCGAAACAGTCGACAGAATCCAATCACAAGGCATCTGTATAAAAAAAAGAATTGAAGGAACATTCAAGCAAAACAAGAATAAGAAGATAGCGAAGAGAAATGATTAGCCACTGTAGACCTCATCAAGATCTGTCAAGAGAGTAATGGCATTGGGAAACACAGCATGAGATAGGATCAAACTTGGAAGAAAGTATACTTGAAAAATTCCAAAGACTAATTTACAGTGCAAACATTTACTTTTTCTTTAGAATAGAATATGACTCTCCTTTTGGGTCCGCTTATAAGTCTTCTTATAAATTTTTCTTGTGTCCGATGCAAACTTAATGCTGTTGTAGAATCATTCTTTTCTTTGGAGTACCAATTGAGACTCGAATACTTGATTGGCCGCTTGCTTTCTCTTTTTCCCTTTGTCTTATTCTTTTGAAATACACTGACCAGATGGACAGTTGATCTAACCTCATACAACGCGTGGATGGCAAGGTTGAATTATGGGTTTAATCATCTGCAATTTTCTGCATGCATGCGACATCTTAAACAAAAAATTTTCTCCTTCTTCTTCCTCCTCCTCCTTTTTTTCTTTTTTTTCCCCTATGTTTTTTAAGTACAATAATGATTTCATTTTTCGGGAAGCCAGCTCTCGTAACCAGTAAGCACTTTTCTTTAGACGGTAGTAGGTCCGGCAGTGTATTTAAGTCAAGGTTTGAAGATATTAGTGGGGCACACAACTGTTTCCTTCAATCATTTTCACAGGAAAAAGCTTCTTACCAGCGGACAAAATGGTTTACGACATGGATGTTAGGAATGCGCGCTCTTCAAAGGATATACATATATATATATATATATATATATATATATATATATATATATATATATATATATATATATTTTTATATTAATAAAATATTTGAAATATTTTTATTGAATAAATATTTTAATTAAGATCCGATTAATTATATTATATATATTTATATGATTATTATATAAATTTATATAAAATATAAATAAAATTTTTATAATTAAATAAATTGAGTTCGTAGTTAATAAAATAAAATTAGACATTTTATTTATGTTTAAATTGTAATAAATTTAATGAATGATTTATCTTTAATCACGCATGAATTTACTCATATAATTTAACTACATTGAACTAGATTACATATGAGATTTTATTTTAAAATTACTATTAGATTTATTAGATTTTATAGACATTGATTTTATTGCACTATTAATCTTAAATTAATTATAATTTCATGATTATGATTGTTCTTCTATTTGAGTTACCAATAAATAAGCATGACATACATTTGTAGTCGAGGTAATCCGTGACATAAATTTATAGTCAAGATAATCTAATATCTTGGTGGGAGCAGCTATGAGCAGTGAAATTATAGTATAATAATATAGAATTTGTACAACACATCTCTTAATGGATTTTCAATACTTCATTATAAAATTATTTGGCTAGAGTGTGTAAACAAATTAATATATTAAAAATGATCATTAAAGAAAACCAATAAGCGTCAAGGAACAATATATAATTAATTTGATTAGACATTGAGATATCAATTTAATTCACGATGTAGTATAAAAAATTAATGAGAAAAAAAGATCAATGTAGCATGGTTAAATTATTATTTGACAACACTATTTTAGATAACATATACAATTGTGGATGTTAATTCTAATTTTTTAAAGGAGTATATTTACAATTAAATAATCAGATTAGTTTAATTACAAACTTAATTATTGTTGTCAGTGTTGTATGTACCAAAATGATCCCCAAATTAGATCACTAAATTGAATGCACCACACTATACATCATTACTAGATTGATAAGTAAGATAACTAATTATTTAGGTCAAAATGTCTAAATATATTATTTATGGGAGACTTCATTTAATATTCTTATGGATAAGAGGCTTTCACCCAAGATTTACTTCACTTTCCTAAATCCTCTGCTCATCCTTCACCGCTTTGCAATCTCGTTTCAACGCATTTTCATCAAAAAAATCATTCACAAAATCGTTCAATTCCTTCCCCCCACCACCACAAAAAAAAAAAAGGGACCTAGAATAATATAAATTAAATATGAAACTCGTGGTCGCTACCTTGTGCGTTGTGAATCTACACAGAGCGTGATTGTTCTTGGCTCTATATTCTATAATTCGATTTTGGTATGGTGGATTGTCACTAATTAGTTTAATTTCATTGATGGTTAACTTGGTTCATGTATTACGCTTATGTGATCTATTTCATTCACAATCAATCATGAAAATGATTCCAATCCCTCCATAGATGGATGACCCGACAAGGAAATCAAAATTCAGGCGACCCAGTGTCGAACAATTTAATATGACGTGGCCTTGTGTATTAAAATTTTGAAACTTTTGATTTTTGTTGATTTTGCAGCAAACTACAGGGACTGTAGTATTGAATAGCCTGATGAATATGTCTAAGCCGTTAAAGTATTTTAGGGTTAGATCTAACGGTGCGTAGGAAAAAGACAAGAAATGGGTTATGTAAGCACATGGATAACATTGCTGGACCGTGCATTTACATGAATGATAACATATTTAATGATTAAATGGGCAAATCTTATTGTTTAGTGTTTACATTGATCCCACTAACAGAGTCCAAAAGTTGGGCATGAGATTTCACACTACCAATAGAAAAGGCCAAATCTAAGTCAAATTGAGAGTATTATATATCACCAACCCTTTGTATTATGAGTCCGATAAGGACAAAGTAGTCAATTCGTCGTAAACAACAAAACTCCTCTGGGATAAAAGCCATGGGTTTTGTAGTTCTTGCAATTAATGCCAAAAGCAGAAATCTTTTCACCCTGTCCTGTTTATCTATTAAATGGAACTAAAATTTGTCTTAACAGCCTTTCTGTTCATCTCAGCAACTGTCACGACAGCCGAGTACATCAGACCTCAGCCTCGTAGAACGCTTGAGTTCCCATGGGACCCAAAACCATCTTCTCATCCTCAGCAGGTAATCTCAGATCACTTTCACTTCATTATTCTTTTTCAAAAAAAATGTTTTTTTGTGATCTCATCTGGGTTTGGTTGTATTTTATTATTAATTGTTTTTCCGGTTTTAACAATTGGGTGCTTTTTGTTAGTCAAGTGGTGAGTTCCTGAGAGGGCGTGTATTTGGTCTTAAATCATTATATTGATGTGTTATCAATTAGATGTTAACCTGTATGTAGAAGCTTCGAACTGACTCCTGTTTGATCATAATCTCTACTTATTTTACTGCTGGATTGTTGGATTGACCATTCTGATTTGTTTAGCCTTGGAATGTGAAATGTGTGTTGACAATCTGGAATCTCTCTTGTCATAGCAATTGTTGATGTTGTTTTGACTGGATTTCATTTGATTCTCTTCCGCATGGTGGATTCTAGTGTTTTATGAGCTTGTAATTATGTTCCTCGAATCAATTTGTGGCTGCTGTGTGAAATGAGTTTCTGTGCAATTGTCACTTGCAGGTTCATGTCTCTTTGGCAGGAGACAACCACATGCGAGTGACATGGATCACCGATGATGAATCCTCTCCTTCTGTTGTTGAATATGGGAAATCACCTGGGAGATACAGTTTTGTAGCTGAAGGAGAGAGCACGTATTATAGATATCTACTTTATAGGTCAGGAAAGATACACCACACTGTCGTTGGGCCTCTGGAGCATGACACTGTTTACTTTTACCGCTGTGGTCAACAAGGTCCTGAGTTCGAGTTCAAGACCCCTCCTGCACAGTTTCCAATTACTTTTGCTGTGGCAGGGGATTTAGGCCAAACTGGCTGGACTAAATCAACACTGGACCATATTGGCCAATGCAAATATGATGTACATCTGCTGCCAGGAGACCTTTCTTATGCTGATTATATGCAGCACAGATGGGATACCTTTGGTGAGCTGGTGCAGCCACTTGCAAGTGCGAGGCCATGGATGGTAACTCAAGGAAACCACGAAAAGGAGAGCATACCACTAATTATGGATGCATTTCAGTCCTACAATGCCAGGTGGAAGATGCCATTTGAGGAGAGTGGATCCAACTCGAATCTTTATTATTCTTTCGAAGTTGCAGGGGCTCATATAATAATGCTTGGTTCGTATGCAAATTATGATGAGTACTCGGACCAGTACAGATGGTTGAAGGTTAGTTTTCTTCATTGACTACTACTATGGATTGCAACAGCTGATCAATTTGAGATTGAATAGATGAACAAGCCTTGCAGAATTTTTATCTATGTTTCATGGCTTTTATCATTAATTATGGTCCTGTTCACCAAATCTATTGTAGAGGGAAATTGCTGGCTGAAAGCAGCATTTTTACTTAATTTAAGAAAATTCGGCAACAGCGGTTGTTAAGATCTTTCTAGCATCTTGTATGCTGCCATTTGAGAAAATTTTGAATATGTTTTATGAGAATTTCTTGTGTGCAGCAGTCTTTCTATGTTGATTAGGAAGGCTTAAGGCTTTGTCATTTTCAAATTTGTGATTCGTTTGTTGTCAGACCCCAACAAAAAGATAAAAAAGAATCGAATTGTACTATTTAATGGTGCTTTTAAATTGTTTCTCAGAATTATAAGTTTTAGTTTATATATCTACGACATAAGTTTTTTTGTCTTACTTGATTAATAGGACGATCTTTCAAAAGTGGACCGCAAAAAGATACCCTGGTTACTTGTTCTGTTACATGTGCCATGGTATAACAGTAATGAGGCGCATCAAGGTGAAGGAGATGGGATGATGGCTGCCATGGAGCCATTGCTCTATGCTGCTAGTGTGGATTTAGTGCTTGCTGGCCATGTGCACGCTTATGAAAGATCGGTATGGTGATCCTGGTCCATTTTTCTTCTTAATTCATATTATGGAACATAGCTTATGCTGCAGGTTATCTGTTGTCATCTGTTTTACAGAAACGTGTTAACAATGGAAAACCAGATCCTTGTGGTGCGATCCACATAACCATTGGAGATGGAGGGAACAAAGAAGGTTTAGCACGCATGTATGTCCTCAATTACAAAAACATATTTGAATTGTCAAATTCTAACAAGAAATAATTAAACAGACAGATAACTACAAATATGTGCTAGATAGAAGATTTGGTATTTTGTTTTAATAACTATGTTCAAATTGAGGATCATGCATCCTGTCCTCATTTGCCAAAAGCAAGCATTTAACATCTGTTTCATGAATTGATTGACAGGTACAAAAACCCACAGCCTGACTGGTCAGTATTCCGTGAAGCAAGCTTTGGTCATGGGGAGCTCAAGATAGTGAATTCAACTCATGCATTCTGGAGCTGGCACAGGAACGATGATGATGAGCCTGTGAGGTCAGATCAAGTGTGGATAACCTCTCTGGTAGGTTCAGGTTGTGTTGCTGAGAAGAGTCATGAACTAAGAAAAATACTCATGTCGCCATAGCTTCATTGAACCCTGGTGACCAGTGCTATACACCTCAATGTGGTTGTACTAAAGGAGTTGTATGTAAATATCAGATGCAACAGTATATAATGGTTCTGATGCTGAACTTGCTGTATTGAATATGTAAGTGCTTGCTTGTTTGTTTGTTTCTGAGTGAGCCCTAAAGAATTTGTGTTGTAGTTCTGTTGCATTTGTATTAAATGATAACACCTTGACCAAAGTGAGTAGCAGCAACATGGCTTGCTTGTGCTCTGGTTTTGTTTTCCACAAGATTTTCTTTTACGGGCTTTCGAAACCTGTGAGAACTTGCTTGGTACTTGAGCATCCAACTAAGTTGATGGCAAAACCCCAAAGCTTATGCCCTATATATTCATGCAACAATAGTGATGGTAAGTATTTCAGCATGGATTCAACGATCCATTAGTATAACTAGGTAATTATCCATTATTTCTCATACAAGAATTACATACAATTAATATATGACGGAATCATTAAAAAGTAAAATGTTAACTGCTCCTATTATTATCTCAACCTGATTATGATATTGTGTAAACCAGTTCATGGAGGGACGACCAAGAGTCCTTGAACGTCCTTGAGTTCCGCTTGTCGCTTGCACCATATAATTCCTCCTGGAAAGAAACATTGATTTTTTAACACAAATTATGAACTCATGAATTTAGAGGGTCAAACAGTGACGACAACTTTCCTGTGGCTCACTTAGGTCCAGCAATTGGATCAATACAACATTTCAATCAACAGGAGCAAGGGCCATTGCCCCAGCTGGTCATCAGTAGCCCATTGTTTGTGATGGTTGAGATATTTCAAAATCTAAATCCAGCATTGAAGATATGATTAAAGTACCTAAGGGTTTGTTGGATCTATCAAGGGATCAGAGCCCATTGCCTGTTCCTTGCCTCTCCACAGTATAATCTGCTCATCCTTGAACAAGATAGGGACACAAGGGACTAAATCCTGAAAAATGAACCACAGCCATGAATTAGGAGTCAAAAGCCAAAACCTACTCCTACTATACCAAAATTTGGAAGCTAATTACACCGATGCATCATACCCTTAACTTCACACCTATCTTTTTGCAATCATTTGTCCCCACATGTGAGCAATCCAGTCTCACCACCTCTTCAGTCTTGAAGGCCTCCCTCACTTTCGCCACCACATTCACATACACCCCATTCCTGGCTGCACAATACAGTGCGCTAATCAGTACCCATTCTAGTGCCAAAAAGACACATGCCAATAAAAAGTTACTTTCAGTAAATATCATGGCAAAGGAGGAAAGAAGGAATACATCTGAAGCCTCCTAAATTCAAGTTCACTCACTCAATTTCATCAGAGGAGGTGAATGAAGTCCTCTATTTCTCATTTCCTTTGTTTCTTCAAATGTAAGGCCATCAGCGACATTCTTCACAACCTTTGGATATATGGGTGCATACGGTCTCCACAACATGAGAGGAATAACTGGTCGGTCCTTGGGATCATAATTTCGACCCCGGTACAAAAGAAGTATATTAATGTTTCGGTAAATAATCTTCCCGCCAGATTTGTCCTACAGAGAAACTATGACCTAAATGAGCAAAAAATTTCAGAAGACATGAAAAGAGGGAACAGGTAATTGAATTCATGGATACCGTGTCTAAAACAAACCTCAAGGTGGAAGCAGACGTTGTCCATATCAAGAGTCGGCACTCCCAAGCACTTGATCCTCACTGCTTCAGCCCTCTTCCAATGATTGTGTAGGTCATCCAACATGTTATGTGTGACTCCCCACTTCCCTGAAACAAAGCATAAACCTTTATAACTCCATTTCATATAACCATGGAAAAGCTTCCTGCTGCTGATCAAATGCAAAAACAGTTCTGACAACTTCACATGAGCTAATAAATTATGAGATGTATATTTGTGCAACATAAGAGCACCTTCGAACCTAACCAGTAAATATACTCAGTTAAGAGTGGGGGATGAATGAGCTGTGAATTTCAATCTAAAGCTGCTACGGATTGGAATTCCTAGCAGTCATAGTATATGATAAGTGATTAACAAACACTTTACCTCCTATTTGTTTCAAAATTGCGAACAAGCATCATGTACAGACATACATCAAGTATAAAGCTAAAAGCCTGTTTATGATTACTTTTGAAATCAAGAGCAATCTTATTTAATACTTTTGAATTCTCAGAAAATTCATTAACCTTAATCTTTTTTCAAAGCACCCAAATGGATTTTATTACCAATAAAAAATCAAAATTATCTTTTAAGCCAAGACGCTGCATTGAACAAAACCTACCCAGATTTATTTGCCTGGCACAATCGCTATGCCTGTACCGCTCAACAAGCTCCGCAATTTCTTCCTCCGTAAGCGGGTCCCCCAGAACCCGGTTCCTCTCTTCCTCGAACCGAACCCGATCCACTTCTTTCGGAGCCAATGCAGTTGTCCCCGTCCATTTTCTGTCGAGGCCGCCTGGACCAAACGGAGAGAATCGCTTCGGTTCCCGAAACCCAATGGGCTCAACTGCCGGGTTGGTCTCAGAGTATGAGTATTTGAAGTCAAACGGAAGGTCCGATTTTAGTGGGAGCTTGTTCACGTACGAATTCGAGTCGGGCGGATTCTGTTGCGCTTTGGGGTTTTGGGGTTTCTGGCGTCTTGGAGAAAATGGAGGGTCGCCGTCTATGTATTCCGAAGAAGAATGTGTCTGTGTGAAAAGAAGCAAATTTTGGATTTTTACTGGAATTAGGGTTAGGGTTTTAAGGGTTTTGGGGAGCTTTGCTAACATTTGAAAGATTGAATTTTTGTTATACTAGGCCCTGAAGTCTGAGCAGAGAAGAAGAGGGGGAATCGCGTGGACCCCATTCCACACGAAATACCCAAAATATACCTCAAATAATAACATGCTTTAATTTTCCACGTATGTGCCTAAACAAAAATCAAGGAAAGTGTGAATGAAAATGAGAATGAAAATAAATTAAAATCATAAATATATGAGTAGGTTTGGACTGGATCATTTTTATTTTACGACGGCCCCGGTCGCCCAATACCCCAGCCCTTAAAAATTTTTTCTCTTTTGTCATCTTAACTGAGTAATTTTCACTTTCATCCCTTGAGGTTTGGAGTCCCTTTATTTAGATAGAATATATAAAGGTATCTCCACTTTACACCCCTACCGTTAATATAAAGTTTAGTATATATTTAGTATGTGAGGACATATAAGTAATTACATGCTAAATATTAAAACCATTTTGAAGTTTTGCACTTTAGAAAATGGAACATGTCTGAAGCATTATAATGTCGACTCAGTAATAACAGAAATATTCTAATGTACAACAATTTTTACTCCGAAACAAAAACGATGATTTGGGTAATTGTCATCTTTAAAAATTGAAAATGCTTATTGAAATCACCATTACAATTCTTAAAAAATGCGTTGAGGAAATTCGTTGTTGTGACCAACAAGATGTCGGGGAAGCAATTGGAATCGACTAAGACGGGAGCCAATGTAAGAATTTGAACTAATTCGACAACCGTCATTAAATACCCGTGATGCCCAAGAACCCACCCACTCACAATGGAGCCGCGTGCCAGATAATCGAAACTTTCCTTGTTTGTTGTATTTTTTCTTTTTCCTTTTTATGGTATTAAGGTAAGCTAAAAGTGAAGCTGAGGTTGTATGGTACTGCTGATGTGGGTCTCTAAAGTTGATGCTTGTGCTTCTTTTCTTTGAATCATCAAAATGCATGACAATAATTGTTGTTTTAGTTGGCTATTGTTTCGTTGGATGAATTGTTGAACTAATGGTAGGGGTGTAAAGTAGAGATACCCTTATACAATCTATCTAAGTGAAGGGACCCTAAATCTTAGGGGATAAAAGTGAAAATTGCCCCATCTTAACTACGTATACTGTATGGACAAAAACCCTTTCTCTTTTCTTCGATATCCCGGTGGGTGATTTCTAATAGACGGTGCAGTAAGGAAGTTATTTTTTTTAATTTGGTAATTTATTTAATTTTTTACCTATGAAACAGGTAAAATTTAAGTTTTAACTAAATTTTTTAGTGGTTTTTGACAGACATGAAGCTTGATGTTGACGTGTTCCATTATCTCTCAAAAGATGATTTCAGGGTTCTCACTACTGTTGAAATGGGCATGAGAAATGTTCGTTCTTTAATTTTATACTTATATTTTAATTTTTTGGAATTATTATTATAATAGTTTATATTCTTTTTGACACACCCTTTTTCTTAACTTTCAGCATGAAATTGTACCTCAGAACTTGTGCACCGCATTGCTTCTCTCATGGACTTACTTTACTTTTCAATATTAAGCCTACCCTTTAATTATTTATTTCTTACTCAGCTTTTTCATTCTAACTTTTAATCCTCTGGATGGACTTGCAACTCCCTCCTCCCCTCTCCCCTTTACCACAATAAATCTGAAAAGTCAAAAACCAAATGGAAGTTTCATATGGTAAGGCTTTAGTGTTTTCTTTGCATATTTTATGCCAATTTTTTTGTGTTTTTGTGGTCGAACAGGTTACAAGTACCTCTTTTGTTGTTCTTACTCCCATAATGTTGCTTCAAAGGGGAAATTTATTGCATTCGTATCGACTGAGGCAGAGACTGATCATCCTCAAATTGAACTTAAGCCTGGAATTGATCTTTTGGGTCCAGTTGATGAAATATTCTATGATATATATGATGGATATGAACCAGTTAATGAACCTTCTTTAGACAATTGCTTTATTTCAATGGTGAGTATTTCTTAAGTTTCTTTATTATGGTTCTAATGACTTTTGATTGCCATGTTTCTGTATGTATTATAAATGGTTGCAATTTTTCAAAGCTATGATTCCACAACACGCTTTGAATCAACTGTCGTGGATGTACTGAACATGTATACCATGATAACTGGAAAGGTGAGATATCATATTGTGGTGATAACTATTAACCACTTGGCTGATTCGATTTATATCTCTCCATCCAAATTCTCACTCGGATGCTTTCTTGCAGGTTCTTGACCTCAGTGTGGATTTAAGTACTGGCAGTGTTGCAGAAGAATGAGGAATCCATAGCTCCCACTGATGTTTGCTCTTTATTTGAAGTACCTTAGAATGTTAATGTCGGTGGAGGGATAACCTCAAAAGAACCTGGGGTTGGACTCTGTCATGGTTTCTGTTTCTCATTGTTGGTGATTTTATTATTATTATATATTGGAATAGTGTTTCAATTGTTCGTTGTGGGAACTAATGTGTAGATTTCATGCATGCATCTTGAATTTGCTTAAATTATATCTTAATTTTTCTGCTGGATTTTATCTTGTCCAGGTATCAGCCCATATGAGCCTATTTGTATAATTGTATGTTGCTTTGAAATTCCCTTTTCAAAATTATCCCAAGTTGTCTCAGCCATTTTCTTGGGAGTGAAATTGTCTTATGGCTGCAATTATCTCCCAAGATTTTAAACACCAGTGACCAACCAAAGGAAATTATTTAAAATTCACCTGGTCATGTCCTAGAGGATCTAAAAGATTTGTCCTGAAATATTTCCATTGAATTAAGACTAATTGTTTTGAAAATTTTTTATTCACTCAGTCATGCCCTAGGAAATTATGATTCCACACATAATTTTTGGGAAAAGCAAAATCATCAAAAAAAATTTCCATAGGTTAGTTGGAGAAAAGTTTCTATTGAATGAAGACTATATACATAACCTATTTTTGATATAAAAGATTTGGACCGGGGCGTTAATACAATTATGAATGTTTACATACTAAAGTGTAAGTGAGCAGTGTGGATTTCTCTCATTTTAGTGTTTATTTACATATTTTAAAGGAAGAGTGGAAATCCAAAATGTATCATATTTATTTAAATAAATAATATCATATTTATTTAAATAATATTATAATATTATTTTATAAAATTACATTTGTTAAAAATAATAATTTACATTGATTCTAAGTTAAAATTACTTAAAAATAATATTATTATGCTCATAGAGAATTGATAATATTACTATATATTATCTTTATTTGAAAATATAATATTATTATCTTTATTAGCAAATATAATATTATTATATTTATTTAAAAACAATAGTATTATATTTATTTAATATTAATAGTTAATAATATTAAATTTTTTATTCTAAGAAAATACTAATTTTGTACTATATTGTATTATAATGTTTCATTTGTGTCACTATTATCAATAATATTTAATTTACATAATTGAGAATATTAATAATTATTATTATTTGACAAATATAATAAAATAAATATTTTATTTTTTAAATATATTTTTTATTAATTTTATAATGAAAAACTACAATTTTAGGGTAAAACAGTAATTTAAAACCATTTACTCTTTATCCAAGACAAAATAAACACAAAAAAATTGAATTTTGACTCTTTTTTCCATACTCATACTCTAATGTAAGAGAACAACCTACTCTCACTCCTACTTCGTATTATCAATTCTAAGATTTTCACTCCTCAAGATTCCCACTCTAATCCAAAATATAAATGCTAGCTTAAGAGTACATTTGAAGGCAGCACAATTACTCTAAACCTTATATTTTTATGGAGGAGCAGTTGTCCCAAACACATCCCAAATTGTATTAATTTATCAAACAATAATAATTAGGTTTTGCCCACCCTTCTGTCTTATAAAACAATAGTTAGGCTTTACTCAAGTTAATGTAACCCAAAAATGAAAAGAAAATAAAGTAAAATCACAGATATATCATCTATAAGTAGGCTTGGGCTGGACCCATTTTCTTTTTATGATGGCCCAGTAGCCCAATACCTCAACCTTAAAAAGTTTCTCCTCTGTCATTTTCACTGTCCATTGTGTAACAAAGCTAAACCCCTTTCTCTTTTTTTCACATTGCGGTGGGTGCTTTCTCTAACAGACTGTAGTAGTAAGGGTGTTCACAGATCAGATTTTATGAATTGGATATCAATTCATATCTGATCCAAGATTTTACGGATTATAAATTTTCAATTCAATCCAATCCACGGATTGGTTAAATTCAATCCACACGTCTGCCGATCGGATGCAGATTTAACTCAATCCATATCCAATTCACTATTTTGAGAATTGGTTTGCGGATTAAAATTTTTTAATTTTATCCAATCTATAAACTAATGAAATAGAAAAATCTAATATAAAAATAATTTTACTACTAATGAAATTCAAAATTAAATAAGATTTAAATAAATTAATTGTTTAAATAAAGCTAAAATAACACATTCAAAGTTTTGAAATGTAACACACCAAAATTAATTGTTTAAATAAAGCTACAATAATATATTTGAAGTTCAAAATATAATACACCAAAATAATTGTTCAAATATAGCTATAATAATACATTCAAAGTTTCAAAATATAGCACACCGAAAAGAAAAATGTCCACCTCCAATTTGTGTTTCGTACTTCAACCTAAAAAAATAGACATTAATTGAAATAAATGACAAATAAATATTTATATTTAATAAAAAAATTAATAAATATTTAACCTTACTGTCCTATCAAATGCTATCAAGCTTCATCAAATATGTTCTTATCAGCTCCCAAAATCTCTGTACATGTAAAAAAAGAAAAATGTCAATTTTTAAAATAGAATAACAATACAAAGTCAAATAATAATTAATAAATACAATTAAAGTTAATTTGTTACATCTTACCTATCTCAATATGTTCAATCTCATCTATTGCTTCATTAAGATTTATCGGAGTTGAACGTAACCAATTTTGTGTCTAAATTAGTGCCTCCACCGTCCTTGTAGATAGTGAGCACCGATGTGGATCAAGAACCGACCACCAGTGTTAAATGCTGACTCAGATGCCACAGTGGAAACAGGCATGGCCAAAATATCTCGAGCAACATAAGACAAAATTGGATATTTGGAAGAATTAATCTTCCACCAATCCAATAGATCAAAAATTTCATTTTTTGGGTTCTCATATGATTCTGTCAAGTAAAGATCCACTTCTGTTTTGCACTCTACAAAAGTATTGTCTTTCAAAATCTTCATATAATCCGAATCAAACACTTGCCTAGCATCAACCTCAGTATCAACCTCTAATTCATTTTCATCATTCATAGCATCTATTACTTCCACATCATCACAATAAAGCAATTTGTATTCATTATACAAACTATGCAAATTATTCCGCACTTTAACAACCAACTCATTAGCCTTAAATTCACCAAACAATACTACAAAACAATATCTCAACAAACGTTCTTTATGCCGAGGATCAAATAATACAGAAACAAACAAATAAGGGTTGACTGTTTCATAATTTCCCCAATACTTATCATACTTCTTTTTCATATTCTCAGCTATTTTCTTCAAAAATAAATCATTACTATCCCTCCAAGCTTGCAATTGTGTATGAATCAAACATAATTGGTGTAAAAAAGTATTGGATGTCACATATAAAGAGCCTGAAAATGTCAAAGTGGCATAATAAAATACCCTAAAAAATTTAATGAAATATCGAGCATAGTCCCAATCAATTGAAGGACACATTTTCGGCTCACTCAAACAAAACTCACGAATGTATGTGCATCATGAAGCTCTAATCGATCAAATACTTTTTCATACTTTTCTGCAGCCTCTAACATGAAATAAGTGGAATTCTATCTAGTTACGACATCTAGACACAACAGCTTATTTGAAGAAATTTTCTCTCGCTCTGCATATGCCTCAAACTTTTGTGTCCTAGAATGTGAGGATCTAACATATCTTACAACATTGCGAATTTTAGAAATTGACTGATGATATTCTTTTAACCCCTCTGCAACAATGAGATTTAATATATGTGCATTACATCTCAAATGCATATTTTGACCCCCCCAAGATTGCACCATTCCAATTGTTCACAACTTTTGACAAATAGAAAACAACACCATCATTAGAATAAGTATTATTAACCGTTACTGTAAAAACTCTCTCAATGCCCCAATCTAATAGGCATGTCTCAATTTGCCTACCAATTGTTTCACCTTTGTGGTCAGTAACTTGACAAAAATTCAATATTTTCTTTTGCAAATTCCAATTATCATCAATAAAGTGAGCTGTAAGACACATATAACAAAGATTTTGATGTGAAATCCATGTGTCTGTAGTGAGGCAAACTCTTTGATGACTACTCACAAAAAAAATCAATCAACTCTTTTTTTGTTTTTTTGTAAAGTTGCAAAATATCGCGATCAACAGTGATGCGAGATGATACTTTAAATCTATTTTCAAAAACTCCCAACAATTCCCTGAACCCTTCACCCTCTACAACTCTAAATGGCATCTCATCTTTTATAATAAACTTAGCAATTGCTTCTCTACAAGCCTCAACACTATAAGTCGTTGGTACAAGGCTGCATGGCTCTCCATTTTTCACTGGTTGGTAAGACAAAGTTTTTTGTTTCTTGTCCGCTTGAGCTCGGCTAGGAAATTTTGGACATCTCTCTCTTATATGAGTCAATAGATTAGATGTTCCCTTATTAAAACCATATTTATATTCTTTCCCACAATATCGACATTTGGATTTAGGACGTAGTGGATTAGAACTTAATTGTATAAAATGCTCCCAAGCCTCTGAAGTAGTGGATCTAGTGGGTGTACCTTCAGCATTACTGGAAGATTTGGAACTTTGAGGAACTGAATCTACAGCTATGCATTTTCCTTTATCAACTTGAGAAGTCATCTACACCACAAATACAAAAAATATTAAAATTAATTACGAAAAAATAATAAGAAGAATAAGAAATTAAGCTTATATCAAAATTGGTTTTCAAATATTGCATTAAACTTTCTAGAATATAAAATTGCAGATTGAAGGGCCCGGTCTCTTTAATACTACAAGCTTGGCCTTGAGCAAAGGATAGTTTATAAGCTTTGCCAGCCATCCTTAATGATTTTGCAAGGTCGTTCAAAATATGCACGGTCAGATAATAAAGCAGAAAAATTGGAAAATTAGAAAAAATTAATCAATTGAAAACACAAAGAAGGTGATAAGAAATGAAATTAATCAACTAGAAAGAATTAATCAATTAGAAAGAATTATCTTCTAGAAACTTTAATGCAATAAAAAATGAAATTAAGCTTAAAATTAAGTGTGGCAGTGACCTTGAGGGTGATAATTGTGAAATCGTATAGCCCAAAGGTGGTAATTATTAAGTGGTTTGACAGCAGAACTCAACGAAGAAGACAATGAAGAAATCGCATGGCAAGACCTTCATCAACTATTCAACTTCGTCAACTAACAGCACTTGATGCCCACGCCTAAGATGCAGTAGAGGCCGATTCCAGGTTCCCACCGGAGCGAGGACTAGAAAGAGACCATTTGCAAGGAGACCAAGAATCACCGCCCAAGATGCCGTGGAGGTCGATTCCCACAAGAGCAAGGACAAGAAGGTGACCGCTTGCAGGGAGACCAAGAATCGCCGCCGGAGGAGAGGTTTACTAAGCTGATGGCTCTGCGCTCGCAACAGTGAAGTTTAGGGAAGTTAGGGCTTTTTTTGTCTTCTAATCGTTGCCGTCGATGGATTGGCGTTAAGTGAAATGTTTTGTTTGGCTTATGATATTTCATTTTGTTTTACAATTTACAAGTTATATTTTTATATTTAATTGTTTAATAATTTTTTTTTATTTTATGTTATTTTTTAATAATGGATAAGGTATATTATGGAGTTAATGTAAGTATGTAAAAATTGTCACATACTTGCTTATTTGTTAGTAATGTCACATTCACAAATTTTTTTAATTGAATAATTTTTTTAATATTTTTACGGATTCACGGATTTTTGCGGATTTACAGAAGTAAATTCATATCTAATCCAGTAATTGTAGATTTTCAAAATTTCAATCCAATCTAATCCATCAATTCACATATCAAATTTTTACGGATTAAATTTTTACGGATCAGACGAATTGAGCGGATCGGATTAAATTATGAACACTTCTATGTAGTAGGGGTGGGCAGAATCAAACCAAAAATTGATAAAAAAATTCGAATCGATTTTGATTTTTTTGGTTTTGATTCAGTATTTTTTGAATTAAAAAACTCAACCTATAAACATCCATCGAATGGTTCGGTTCGGTTTTCGGTTTAAAAGTTATAAAATCCGAACCGAACCGAACCAACCGAAATAATGGTACTTTTGTAATTTCACTTAACATATATAAAAGATCATCCCTCCCGATCGCGCCACAACTCCCGCCTAACCCTAAATCCCAAAGGCCAAAGCTGAAAACGAAACCAAAACCCCACATTGCTGACGCTGCCTGCTGCCTGCCGCCGCCTGCCGAGCTTCGCTGCGACTCTGCAGACCTTTGCTGCCTCCTTTGCTTCACACTTTCACCAATCGCTGCGGCGGCGGACTTTCGGTTTCGGTTCGCTGCCGATCTTTGCTTCTCGCCGTCTCCACTCTCCAGTCCACTGCCGCTGCCATTGCTGCTTCCTTCCATCGCCTGCCAGCCGGCCGGCCAGGTAATTTCACTTCTCTGATTTTTTTTTGAAATGGCTCTGTTTTGTTTTTTGCTTTTTGTTTTTTGAAATGGCTTATGGCTCTGTTTTCTTTTGAATTGATACATTTTCAACGGCTGAAACTAAATCTTGATAGGGAATGTGAGAGATTAGTTGGTAGCTTGGTACGAGACATTTGAATTAATACATTTAATAATTTTATTTTGGGCACTAGTGAGTTTATATAGAATGTGGGCACTGGGCTGCTGTTATTCATTCCTTATTAGTGGATCTCAATTAAATGTTTTGCTTGAGTAAAAGTTTGTTGAGAAAAATATTTAATTCAAACTCATTATTTTTTTTTTTTCATTTTCCAGCTTCCTTTTTTCTTTTGGTAAATAATAGGTATCATTTATACGAATTTAATTTGTTATTTTTATAGTTATATTTATGTTTACTTTACTCATTTTAATTTTATTTGTGTAGATTTAAATTAGAAAGAGTGTGGATGTTGGAAGTTATTAAAGTTGCAGAAGTTGGTGCGAAAGGGGAGCAAATAATGGCGTTTCTTTTTTTTTTTTAATTTTTATGTTGTAATATTTTCTTATGGTTATGGATGTTGCTTGATACTGTTATTTGACCGTTTCTTATTTTATTTTGTGTCATTGTTGGAATTTTTTTATTTTTCATGTTGGTATGGACTTATGGATGATATTAAGTTAATTTGGTGGTGATAAATGATGAAGAATGATTTGGTGGTGGTAGAAGTAGTTGATAGTATATTTTGATGCATGTAGTAGTAGTTGATGAAATTGTAGATTGTATAGGCCCTGAATATATAGTACAAGTACTGAAAATGAGGAGTACAAGGTTTGAAATATAGAAATGAACAGGAATCCGGACCGGACCGGACCGGACCGAACCGGAATCTGAACTGAAGTTTGATTCGAAATCTGAACCATTAACCTGTATTGAAAAACAAATTGTTAATCTGAACCGTTAAATTAACCGTTACCGAAAAACCGAAGCCGAGTCAAACTGAACTTTCGATTTCGGTTCGGTTTTTATTTTCAAAAAATGTCTTTTGACTTGAACCTAACCGAAGAAATTTAGTTTATCCTGAAACCGAACCGATGCCCACCCCTAGACTCTAAGGCCTTAAGGCAAGGAACCTCCTTTTTTAAAAAAATTAATTTAATTTTCTTTCAATTGTGAAATAGGTAAAATAATTTTCGTGTTTAGGTTTTTAACTAAATTTTTGTAAGTGTTTTTGACAGAGATGAAGCTTGATGTTGATGTGTTACGTTATCTCTTAAAGGATGATTTCAGGGTTCTCACTGCCGTTGAAATGGGAATGAGAAATGTTGGTTCTTTAATTTTATACTTATGTTTTAATTTTTTGGAATTATCATTATCATCATCATCATCTTCTATATTCTTTTTGACACATTTTTTTTTTCTCTTTTAACTTTCAGCATGAAATTGTACCTTCAGAACTCGTGCACCGAATTGCTTCTCTGAAGTACTTACTTTACTTTTCAATATTAAACTTACCCTTTTGCTATTTATTTCTTATTCAATTTTTTTTTGAATAATTTTCATAACTATATGTGTATGTGTGTATAGGCATGGAGGCACCTACAAGGTTTTGAAGAATTTGCTTAGGTACAAGTTGTTGCACCACGACTCCTCCAAATGTGAGTTTTGATTTTATCTTCAAATGGAATCATATCGAATGCGTATGTTAATCTACTGTATTTTGTTCTTCTTAGGTGTTTCTGATTTCCCTTGTTATGTGTTTAGATGATGGGTTTAGGCTCACGTACCTTGGTTATGATTTTCTTGCGATTAAGACCTTGGTGAATCGTGGGGTGTTTACAGCTGTAGGTCGTCAACTTGGGGTTGGAAAAGAATCTGGTAAAGTGTATGCATTTATTTAATTACATACAAGTTGTTCATGGATAGATTGCAATTTCTTATTATGACAATTTTCTGTCGTTTGTTTGGTTCAAGATATCTTTGAGGTTGAGCGGGAAGATGGTACTGTTTTAGCGATGAAGTTGCATAGGCTTGGGAGAACTTCTTTTAGGGCTGTCAAATCTAAGCGTGATTACTTGAGGCATCGTAATAGTTACAATTGGCTTTATTTGTCCCGACTTGCTGCTCTTAAAGAATTCGCCTTCATGAAGGTATTTTTGCTGGTTTCTTACACATTTTCATTATATTTTACTTTTCCATGGTGCTCTGCCATCTCATTTCATGTTCGGGTGAAACTTATTCTATGCTTGAGCAGGCATTGGAAGAACATGGTTTCCCTGTTCCAAGTGCTGTGGACTGTAATAGGCATTGTGTGATTATGTCTCTAGTCCAAGGCTATCCACTGTAAGGCTCCCGTTTTTACTTTTAAATATGTTTGCTTTTCATACCTCAATTTACAATTTGCATACAGCTTTTATCTTCTTTCTGTTTCTACTTTAAAAAGTCTAGTAATTTATTTATTGTATTACTTTGAATTTAGCTTTTGTTAGACAAATATGAAGAAGTGAAAAAATTAGTTACGGAGATGGCTGTTTATCATTAAGAACTGGGGAGGCACTATTATAAGTTTGAAGAAAATTATTCAGCTAGATATGGAATATGACTATTTTTTTTTTCTTTTGAGAAAAATTTGGTAGTTATGTCAGCTCTATCTGCTCATTGCAGTGTACAAGTGAATCAATTACAAAATCCAGAAACTGTTTTTGAAACTATCATTGGTCTTGTTGTTCGATTGGCAGAACATGGTCTTATTCACTGTGACTTCAACGAATTCAACATTATGGTATGCACTTCAGGCTTGGTCTCAGTCTTCTATTTTTAGTTTTGCAGTGTGCTTGTCATTACTGATGAATTGGGTTTCTGTTTTCTGCTCTGTTGTTTTTTCAATTATCCTATCGGGGTTTGTGCATCCACTGGCATATGTTGTAATATTTAAATGCCTTATGCTTGCTCTTTTAGCTTATTGGTAAGGATCTCACTCATCTTCAAATATTTTTTCTTTTTAGATTGATGACGATGAGAAGGTAACGATGATTGATTTCCCACAAATGGTGTCTGTATCACATCAGAATGCTCAGATGTAAGGAATACTATCTGTTTATTAGTATGTTGGATTTTCTCATATCTGTCTAATTTCTAGTCATTGATGGTTATCTTGATCAAATTGGTTAAGTCGGAATTTTACTATTCATGTGTCTCATATCTTGTATGCATTCCTGATAAGTTTGTATTTTTCAGGTACTTTGATCGTGATGTTGAATGCATCTTTAAGTTTTTCAGAAAGAGGTCAGTTTTTTTTTCCCCTTTGCTTGACTTGATGGAATTCTGATTCTAATGGGTTAATATGTGATTTGCTTAGACCTGTAAGATAAAGAAAATTATTGAACTGCTATTCCATGTTATTCTCTTTAAGATTTGAATAGAGAGGATAGTTTGGTAGGGTTACACTCTTTAAGTTCTTAGTCCTCATGTGAGGCATACTTAGGAACATGAGATGGACTATATTTAGCTTGGAAAATGTCCCTGAATGTACCTTACAAGCCATGATTTGAATTTAGCAGATTTTATCCTAGACTTCTGACTTCTAGTTGGCTGCTGCAAAATTTCAGTTATGCTAGTTTGTTCGTTATTGAATAGTTTATATAATATATTCATTTTCTTTCCCCAGGTTCCACCTAAATTTTCAAGAAACTGCAGATGGTGATGATGGCTCAGATATAGACACAGATGACAGTAGTAGGCTTTCCTTTGCTTCAATATCTAAAACTGCTGGCTTTCTAGACAAGGAACTTGCTGCCAGTGGGTTTACCAGAAAGGATCAGGATGTCATTCAGAAGGTAATGTGAAACATATCTTATCACATTCATATGAATGCTCATGCATCTGAATGAAGATAGATGGTGTGTGCTTGTGCATGTCGTGCTTGAGCACATAGGTACATGCAGAGAAGGTGATAGATGACTAGATGGTAATTTTATTATAGCTGGATTGCATTGCTGATTTGCCACATCAGATTCCTTTTGATAGTATAGAGTCCAGAGACTTCTTGTTTTAGCTCAGTTGTGTGTTGGACAATAACCATGAATGCAATGTGCTCATTTCACCAATGGCCATCACAAATAGATAGAGAGCATTCAAAAATATGTCTAGCTTTCTCTGTAAGGGCACAGTGATTGGCATGCTTAACTACAATGCATTGTGTTGGTATTTATAATCTCTTGTTTGGTGTGGGTATTGTCATTTATTTGTTCCATGTTGAATGTTCCTTTATTTTTCTGGATTATTGGTTTGCCCTGTTTCTGTTGTTTTCTTATAATATGTACCTCAAAAAATGTTTGCTAGTGTAAATCAGAGCATTGCATTATACTACTATATATGCAGTTCATAGGAGGAAGAATTGAGGAGTCAGGTTCTGATGATGAAGGAATTGATGATGGAAATGAATCTGAGATGAATGAAACAAATATCGATGGTCTTGATTCTTTACACTTGGCAGAACAGGTATGATTCTTATGAGCATTTTCTGGCTTTAAATATTCAAGAGATTTAATTTAACCCAGAAGCTAGGTGTAGTCTATGAGTGAAATATTTTCCTTCTGTATACGTCTCTAATTTGTGAAAAATTTTCCTTCATGTGGTGAGGGATTGTTTTGACTTTTCATGGTGGGCAAATTGGTGATCTACAAATTTATAGAGGACAGTGACTATTGTTATAATATTTGAATGGTTGAGGTAATGGAAATAAATGCACTATAACATACGATGTAGACTAGATGGATTAAACTTTTAGGATGTGTTGTTTGAAATGATCAAAATAGTGGAGAATTACGGATGAGTCAATAGAAATTAGCAGTCCAAAAGAGCAGTTTTCAGGATATGATGGGTCAAGTCATAAACCTTCAGGATGACAGTCACGGTGGTCCTGCTTGAGGATTCAAATTAGTTGAATGATCTAATGAACTGCTTGAGTATTCAAATTAGTTGAACAATCTAATGAAGAGATTAAAATACTCGGTTGAAGTATAATTCATGAAGTTACACTATAGTTCAAAAAGTAATCCGACTTGTGCTAAGACCGTATGGTCTTGTCTTTTATTTTTTGCAATCTGATTTGCTTTCTTTTGTAAATGAATTTTAGTGGTATATGTTTCATCTAGTGTTATATACCTTCTTGCATTGATATTGTAAGCTCTTATGCAGGATGTGATTCCCAAAAATCCAGCTTTGCATAGCAAAAAGGAAGGTGTAAGTGAGGAGAATCAACAGAACTCTGAAGCAGGCCAAGACAGTGAACATGATAGGCATAATGCTAGTGACAAGGTATTACACTCGAGATTTTACCCTTTTGCACATGGTCTGAAATATGCATTTAAGCATGCACTTTGTCTGGATCTTGGATACTTGATTTGCCTACGGCCATGCAGTAGTCTGTAGGTAACTCTATGTCAAAATATGATGTGATGTTGATGATGAACCTTCAAAGGGATCTTATATAAATGAAAGAAAAATGGAAATTCACGATTAAGTCATTAGGGTCCTTAGCATTAGGGTTTAAACTTGTCTGTTTGTAATTTTAATTTGCTCTTCTTTCAATTATGGGTCTCTTAAAGAATTTATGTAGTCTTAGAATTTGTTTGTCTTGTGGGTTTGATTGATCAGGTTTGGGTCTGTGGGTACTTGCCGATTAGTTAATTAGGAAGTCATTTAACTTTGGGCTTGTTGGTTGTATCTTTTCTTTTCTTTCTTAATAAATTCTATATTGTAGAACTATATATGTCTTTTTTGATTGCCAAAATTGGGAGCAACTATATTTTGTGAATATTTGAAATAGATTTGTTAGTCTATTTTTGTTCTTTTCAGGAAGATGATAATGAAACTGTGAATGAGAATGATGCTGAACTCATGAAGCGCATTGAGAAGCAGAGAAGACGTGCAGTAGCAGCCGTCCGTGGGGGACGAAAGTCTCTTGCCTCAAGAAATTCCTACAAGGATAAGGGTGGCAAATCCTCCAACAATTCCAAAATCCAAAAGCAATTGAGTAACTGGTGAAATATACAAAGAATCACCATGTAATCTGAGGTGTAGAATGATACACAACCGAAAAAGTGATGTTATACATACAAGCTATAACAGTTTACTCATGCTGTATACTAAGTCTTACATGACATGGCACCAAAATGGTGATGCAAAGCTGCAGCTGGAGGCCTAATCATGGGGAGGCATGAGTTTGTGTTTTTGGTCCCTGGGAGTTGAATATGGGTCACTACAATTTTGTTATGCTCTAGTAGATCGATAATGTTATGTAGATATTGTTGTTCGAGGTAACATATATGTTAATAGTCTAGGTAAAATTCATGGATAATATAAAGCTTTGATGAGAATATTTACTTGCACTATTTTCGACCAAATGGAATAGGCTTTCGTTTCATGTCATTTTCTTTTTGTTGCCTGCTGCAATCTGAATGCTTAATAACTGTAGAAAAGTACTGCTGCGAAAGTGCATCTGCTAAGTGACCAAAGGGCTTGGGGGACCAATCTCGGCAGAACAACTCAAAAGATGAAGAAGCGTTAATTTCTCCGTGCTCGTACCAAGTTCGAAGTACCATCTTCCAATCTTTGTATGAAGACGAAAGCAGACCTATTAAAAAATGGGGACTACAGGAATTGAAAATTGAAAAACGCAGCGGGAAAAAAAGT
The DNA here is from genome assembly GCA_030449075.1 of Murraya paniculata. Taxonomy (NCBI): domain Eukaryota; kingdom Viridiplantae; phylum Streptophyta; class Magnoliopsida; order Sapindales; family Rutaceae; genus Murraya; species Murraya paniculata. The sequence goes on along the minus strand of JAEVFN010000008.1, from coordinate 2,956,451 downwards.
CGACAATATAGGTTTAGTTTTCAGAAGTTTCAAGACCATAAAGTGTTCATTGTTGGCTTTTGGGGATGGACGTCTCTTCTCCTTCAATTGAAGATTGTTTGTTGCTTAGCTTTTGCAGTTGAATTACCGAAGGAGATTCCTCCTTGTGACCCACTTTGCTTGAGCTATCAGCTGCAATTTTTTTTTTTCTGTATTTTTCTTTTTAGCCATCGTAGCCCAACCAACAAGTCCGTCTTGAATGTGTTCATCAAATATTGCCTTCTTGAATGAACTTCCCATCTTCATTTTCACAAATAGAAGTTAAAAAAAAAAAAAATTTGTCAGCTCTGATTTTCTAACAGCCACAAATTTTAGTAACATGCAACGTCATACTTGTAATGATGATCAATAACGCTATACGGTAATGATATTATTTCAGAGTTTCGGAAAATGAGGGTGATTACTAATGATCTCACCTGAGTGACAATAACATAAAGTGGCAGGGTACTGTAGCGGCAGAGGAACTGAATGAAACATCTAAAAAATTTCACTCAAATGTAAGAATAGAGGGCATTGTGAATCAACACAGAAACTTGAGGAGGAAGTGAAGAAGTTTTAATTTTTACCCTATAACCAGTCTTGGGATGATAAATCGAACTTGTCCCATTATGCAAGAATCAAAACCATATTGGACCTGAAACAAATTACTGATCATTATTTGAATTTTATAATTTTTCTGATAAGAGTGTCACCATTATTTGTAGGCTATTTGATAATCATTTTCTTACCCAAATCCAAAAGAAAAATGCAAGTTCAAAAGAATTTCGGAAGAGAATGATATGAATGAGTATTAAGACAATCCGGGGTCTGCTAAACCCGAAGTGATCATCTGAAGGTTGAACTACTAAATCCCCTTCAATGGCTATATGTATCTCAATAACCTCATGTGCTAATTGTGATATTATGTGCTCTAGCTTAGTGCCCACGGCAAGTAGAAGCTGCATTAAAAAGACAAAAAGAAAAAAAGTACCAAATAAATTCCAGGGCATGACTATCAAAGCAAGTGTTCATAAAGTAAATTATAGAATACACAAAAATGTATAATTGCAAGTAGATATACTTAAATAGCATTGTGTGTTTGGTTTACTTACAATGAAAGGAACAAATACTATCCAGAAATATGTGTGCCAACCTACAGAAGAAAATTGGTGTTGGATAATTAATGGACACAATGCCATGGCATGGGTTTAAAATGCTAAATAAGGAATTGGGTGAATGACACTTTCAATCTCTTATATAAATTTTTAATTGCTAATTTTCTCCCATCTTTTAAAACATTCCTAAGCAAAATCAATTGGTGAAAGATAAATGTGATGTTTTAACATACAAATTGATTATTGGACGTATATAATTAAAAACTATCTGATTTTTATGATAAAATGTCAAAAGTACAGTCTTTTTTAGATAAGCAGTTCAGCATCACAAATGAAACAAAGCATTGAAATTTTATTAAAGGACTCGATGTGTAAAATCAAATTTTGTACGAGGAATGAAAGTGTCATTCTCCCTTAATATATAAATTATATAAAATATAGCTTACCCTCCACATTGATCAGCAAGAAAATCACAACAAATAACCAAAGATACCAGCTGCAGTCAATCAAAAATTGTTGTTTGTGAATCCATCAACGAACACAAATAGATTAATGAAAATGTTGGCATGCAAAACTATGAACAAAATGGAAATTTATTTGTGACCAATAATTATACCTTATTCCAACAACTTTCTTAAAATCAGCTTCAAAGGTACGCATCAAATACTTGTGAAAATTAAACTCGGGGGTTTCCCCTGCAATGACTCTAATCAAGAAATGAATTAAGGCAACAGATTACCATAAAAGGATCCAAGTGGTAACAAAAAAACACTAGATAAATTACCATAATGAAGCCAAGCCGCAATGTGGTGTAATCTGATTTTGTGACAGAGCCATGGAATTGCTTGAAAAATGAATGCTGCACAGAAGAGGCAACAAAAGGAATTAAAGAAAGTGGGGAAAAAGAAGTGATGGAAATGTTGTGAGTTTATTATTGAACTTACCAACCAACCCATCAAAACATAGCTTTTACCAAGACCCTGAAAGCGATTCTTGATGAAATAATGATCTTGAACTTGAATGTATCTTCTACTTTGAACTGCAGAAATGTTACTTGCATTTGAAGCAATGCACATCAAAACTAAGAACCTGTATAGAGATGTATTATATTTCAATCTACGATATTATATCAGAAATTTGTAATGCTACTGCAGCCCTAGATATCTGGCCAAAATGAGTCGAATTTGCCTCCATAAGATATCAAAAGAAACGTACACATGAGAGGACTTGAACTCTTCCTAACATAACTATCTGTTTTCCAATTATGCTCACAAGCTAAGAGAACTTGAACTCAAGTGATTTACCAAGGTGGTTCCCTAATAGATGACTATTAATACACATAAGAAAAACTGCTCAACTCAAAAGTTAAGAGAAACCACATGGCCAAAAAGTTTAAACTGATAGGTAAGAGTACAACAATAACTTTTAAGAATAGTGTTAACATCCCCCTCCGATGTCAAATATGGATTAAGATATAAGATAGATGCTCGAAAACAGGTCAAAAGGAACTCAAAAATGAGTTAGGAAATTAAATATAAATATTTGAAAGAGATTGCACGTAGGGGAATCAAATTTAAGAGTTTGGCTCTTCTATATGTCATGTTAAAAACATCACTTAACTCAAAAGCTTGGGCTGATAGATAAGACCTTATAATTATATTTAAGACAAGTTTTAACAATACAGATAAACTCTTGATTGTGTAAATATAGATGTAATTTGGTGGAAGAAAAAGGATTACCCGTTGCTAGATTATGTTCTCCTTTTGAAGCTGAATCCTCCACTGTTTCCATCTACGTATCTAGAATATAAAGTACATGCATATTTTGGAAAATAAACATTATGAACGTTTCTCACGAGTTATAATTGAGGAGAAAATTTTGAAAAATAATAAAGTTAATATATAAATTGTAAGAAGTTATTAGGTACCTTAGCTCCTCCAGAGAGAATGGTTAGAGCACAGAAAGTGACATGAACAACGGCTAGCACAAAGATGGATATGTGAAGATGATGCAATGCAGTGATGGATAGCAATGGCAACTTCCCCTGAAACGTATGAATCAACAAAGAGAGAATTAAAACAAAATTTTAATTTACAATTTCCTATGCCATATCAGAATTTTGTAATTTAGATATTAATTAATTAAGCTATAAGAAATCCGAATTAATTTATTAGTTACATTAGTCCTCTAACCAATAACATTTTGTGAACTTTGTCTATAGGGTAAAATTTTGGCTGATTTTGAGACAAGTACTAATGAGAAAGCCTAATTAAGGATAACTTTTGCAAGACAGAAAACTCATACTTTGTTCATTATTCCTTGTTCACATTTTATAGTCAACATGGAGATTCACTCAAAAATTAAGGGCATTTTGATTGAAACACTTTACTGTATTTTGTAAGCGAGATTTGGTTTCAGGATTATAAGTTAAAGCAAATTCTATTTGATCAAAGCATAGGTATAGTGAAATAAAATAGTACTGAACCACGCATCACAGCTTAGTTTTATCGAGCTTCCATGACATGTGCATATAACATTCCTTGTTATGTTTATACAAAATGATGCGTGGACGTCTGAATTTCATAAAATTCGAATTTAAATTAGAATCTGAGTTGTACAGTATTGTAAAATAATTGAATAGTAATGTGCAATTCTAATTCTAGTTTAAATTCAAATTTTACAAAATTCAAATGCCAGACTTGTTGAGCATCACCTCTTATATGATACTATATATATATAGTATCATAATTAACATTTTCTTTAATAAAGACAATGTCAAAAATAGTAACTTAACAGAGTGAAACTAACAAATTATAAGCTAAAGAAGTAAAGAGTTGAATAAGAGAGAATTTAGTTACCTTGGCAGCACAGTAATCGCATGATGAATTTAGTTACCTTGGCAAAATACTGATAAAATAAATTATAAAATCACATGATGTTATAGTGTTAATTAAGGTAGAAAGAATTCAATATCTTAAAAGGTCATGTGTCTAGTTATTAATGTCAGTGTATAGTTGAGATTTAACTACTCTTTATTTTATTTATAATAAGAATATTCATCTCACATCTGGACCGTAGCTGAACTAAACTCTACTCAAGCAAAAAAAAAAAAATGTGAAAAAAAAAATCGGCTTTTACTCTTAAATGGTCTTTCATTCCTTACAATATCATTGGATAATTTGATGATATTAAGTTATTGACATGCTAAGAAAGATCTAACAAACTTAAGGGTATTGATTTACTCTCTCTGGATTAATTGTCGATTATTGTTATATTAGTACCAACACATAACACATTGTATGCTAAATTCTTTTTGAGAGCTCTATGGCTGGGCCCAATTAAGATAATAAAAAATCATTTCGCTTTTTAACCAAGAACTTTAGGTAGTTCTCGAAAAATAAAAGCGAAAAAAATCCTTAAATTTGATTGTGGTTTCCAATTATAGTTTCAGCATATTCAAGATCTGTTAATTCTCTCATAAATTAACTTGCATGTAAAATAAATGAGAGATTTCCATACTTACAAATAAATATTACAAATTACGTACGATGGACTTTAAAGTGAAATGCTAGACAAATAATAATTTCGAAAACATTTATATTACATAAAAGAAGAAAGTGAATATAGAGATCCATAATCATAACCTCCTTATCAGAATCGAGATTTCAAAGTAATTCTCTTATTTGATTCGTAATCTTCATTCTATTATTTTCTATAAACATGTTTCTAATTCCTCTAACATAGTTCTTTACTTGAACCAAGTAATATTGATGACTTAATAAACTGAATTTTCACCAATAACCTAAATTGTAACTAATTCATTCTGTTGGATTCTTTAATCCAACGTTGTTGAATCTTTAATCCAGCGTTGGGTTTATATGTGAATAATTATGTAATGCGAACTATCATATAAGGTTAAATCCAATTAAAAGTGATCTGATAAAGTTTTCTGTAATCTGGGCTTTAATATATCTAATATAGTGCGGACCTTTAATGTGTAGAAACTAAAAGGGTAATTACTATTTTTGTAAAGGGTTGAAATATGAATATCTAATGATAACAGAAAAAATTATCTATATAAATGGTTATGGTCCCCGGATCACACGTATGATTCTATTCTCGACTAATATCACATTGTCAGAGAAAGAGAGTAGTGAGAAACTTAAAGAATTATCTAAGATAATGTGTTGATTTAGAAGACGAATCATACAACTCTAGAGGATAATTCAGTATTATAGATTCGGTTACGCTTCCGCATATTATGTTATTGATTCTTGCTTAATGTTCTTGAATTATAGATGATGGTTTTTACCAAATGTTTATTATTATTCCAACAAGTGGTATCAGAGCTTCTTCATATTGAATCATTAAGAATCGAATTTATTTTCAATTAATGATTAAAGTTTTAGTATTATCAAATTTAATAATTTCGGTATTATTGAGTTTGAGAACAAATTAATGATTAAATATTAACAAAATTAGAATTAAAAAAAAAATTGGCTTGTTATGCTTTTGTGGTCGGATTCAGCCTTAGCCCCCATCAGTTTTAAGATTTCAAGCGGTCAAGCCGTAGCCACCACGTTGTGGCATATAAACAAGGCAGCCACAACAGCTTAACGTGAAGCGGCGGCTGTGGCCACCACTTCAAGATACAAAAAAAAAAAAAAGGATTAAGGACAACAATCGCACCAGCGGAAGGCTACGGCCACCAAGCCGTGGCAAAAGTGGGAGAAGCAGCAACCATGGCCGCCGCCTGAGGAAAGAAGAAGCGGCTGCCGTATGATAAAAAAAATTTTTTTTTTTTAGGGTTAGGGTTAGGGTTTTAATCTAGAGCTAGTTTAGGATTCAGTTCGGGTCAACCTGAACCAGTCCAAGCTGGATCAGTCAACAGTTGACCTATCAAAGATTGACCAATCAACAGTCAATTATTGACCATTGACCTTGACTTTGACCTTAACCCAAATTTTTTTAAAGGGTAATTTCTGTTACAATTTTAATTTCAACTATTTGTATGATTATATATATTTTGAGATGAATTAATTAAAGCAACATGTTGCCAAAGTAGCCTTTGTTGTGAAAATTAATTTATTTTGAAATATAAACAATTGTGTATATGCAATTTCTGTGAATATCGATCGGTTCAAAAGAATGTCTATAATTGACAGAATTACATGTGCACTTGTAGTAATAAATACGTGATGATTATTCAGTTTTATATGTGAATAATAAATCAGCCCAAAAGAAGATTAAATGTTTGACATATTTTTATTATCAGTGTTTAATTACTACACTAAGATATCACTTACAAGTCAATATTTTGTCTAAAGATGACATATTAATGGAGTGTTATATATCTAGAGATTGGATTTACCTGTATTTGAATTTATTTTTGTTATGAGAATTATATAAGCTTATATTGTTTATTTATTGTTCTCTGTTCAGTTATGACTCCTGCTAATATTACTATTAACATCAATTTTATTATAATATTAAATAGCTTTAATTTCAAGTCATGGCAAGAGAACCTCTTAATAGTTCTCGTAGTCATGGATCTTGACCTTGCGTTAAAAATTGATTCTCCCCTACCGCTTACGGATGACAGTACTTTTGATGACAAGAAGGATTTGGAAAGGTAGGAGAAATCAAATTGCATGTATATGATGATCATGAAGAAGGCTATTTCAGAAGCATTCAGGGGCTCAATATCTGACATGATAACTAACGCTAAAGAGTACCTTGCAGACATTGACAAGTGATTTGCCAAGAATGAAAAGGTAGAAATAGGTACGCTCTTGCCAAATCTAATTTTAATGAGGTATAAAAGCAAGCACAAGGGCAAAAAGAGAAAGAAGGATAAGGTAGTTGCATATATAATACCTCAAAGGAAACAAGAAAAAACCGGGTAATCCGGAAAGCACAAGATGTTTCTTCTGTGAAGCTGGAGGGTAGGGTTTGGTTTGTTCTGAAGTTAATTTAATTTTGGTGCCTAAACACACGTGGTGGATAGATTCAGGTGCAACCACTTACATCAGTGTATCTATGCAGAGTTGGTTGAATTGCCAAAAGTCCAATGATGGTGAAAGATACATCTATGTGAGTGATGGCAAGATAGAAGAAGTTGAAGTAATTGGAAAATTTAGATTATTATTAAAGACCGAATTTTATTTGAAGCTTGATGAAATATTTATTGTTCCGTCTAAAAAGACAAAATTTGATTTCCATTTTCACTTTGGACAAATTTGGTTATTCTTATTCATTTGAAAATGAAAATTCAGTTTGTTTGATGATTCAAAATTGGTCGGTTCTAGTTCTTTGTCAGGTAATGATATTCTTTATTTAATTGATATGATTGCTTCATTTGATGATTCAAAATTGGTCGGTTCTAGTTCTTTGTCAGGTAATGTTATTCCTTATTTAATTGATATGATTGCTTCATTCAATGAATCCCTGAAATTCAGTACATAGGATATAAAGAGAAAATTAACCAACGAAAACTTGGATGTGTTATAACAAAAGAGATTAGGTCATGTCTCTAGATAAAGAATGACTTATGACAGATGAAATTCTTGACCCATTGGATTTTACAAATTGTGATATTTGTATTAACTGTATCAAGGGGAAACAAACCAATAAAAAGAGATTTGAAGCCAACATGACTTTGGACGTCTCAGAACTCATACATACAGATATTTGTGAGCCATTCCCTACAGCTGTTTGAAATGGTCAACAATATTTTATGATAGTCATAGATGATTTTTCTAGATATGGTTATATATGTCTCCTCCATAAAGAGTCATAGTTCGTGGATATGTTCAAAAATTTTAAGGCTGAAGTTGATAATCAACTTAGCAAAGGCATAAAAAATGTCAGATCTAGCCGTGGTGGTAAATACTATGGTAGATATGATGGTTTAGGTGAACAACGTCCCTGATCTTTTACTAAATTCCTAAAGGAATGCGGTATCAGCCACAATACACTAAGTCGAGTTCACCTACTATAAATGGTGTTGCTGAAAGATAAAACAAGACGCTTAAAGACATGGTAAGGAGTCTGATTTATCATTCTATTTTACCAGAATCACTTTGGGGGAGAAGTGCTTAAGATTGCAACATATATTCTTAATAGGGTTCCAACTAAAATGACTGCCAAAATCCCTTACGAACTTTGGACGAGTAAGAAATCTGGTCTAAAGCACTTGTATGTTTAGAGATGTCCAACTGATGTAAGGCCTTATAGGCCTAATGAGAAGAAATTGGACTCAAGAACAATGAGTTGCTATTTATTGGATACTTAGAAAGGTCTATGGGGTACAAGTTTTATGATCCCACAACTAAGTAGATTTTTTAGTCGGGAAATGCGCGGTTCTTTGAGAATGTCAAATTTACAGGGGAAGAAACAATAAGAGACTTTGTCTTTAAAGAGAAATATGTTGATATTCCCTCACGTGTTATTGGTATTGTCAGGATCTCATTCCTAACTTTATTCAAGACACAACAGATCAAGACAATATTGCAGAATCCTGTAACTCGACTTCTTTAAGAAATTACACAACTCTTACTTGACTTGTCAAAAAAACTTACTTGACTTGTTTTAAAAATTACTCGACTCTTATTCGACTTTATACTCGACTAGATGCTCGACTTACTTATCTCCCTTCACTTCTTACTCGACTAAATATTCGATTTACCCGACTTTATACTCGACTTCTTCCTGGATTGATTTTTCAATCATTTATAACTTAAATTGAGTTCTTAATTCTCTACATTTTATGCAATAATGTGTGGGTGCGAGCACAAAAATAAATAATGTACTATTAAAACCCATAAATCATTAGCAAATATACTTGTAATAAAATCAAATCCAATCATAAGCTTGATTAGAGGTAAGAGATGAAACTTATCCTTATCCACCACTTCACATTGCACTTTTTGAAGAGTTTATGTTTATCAGAAAGCTTTGTATTGGAGGTAAGAGATGAAATGATGATAGAGGAAGAAACCAAGAGATGAAGAAATGGTGAGAGAGGAAGAAATTGTGAGAGGAAGAAATGATGTAGATTCATAGTTTTTTAAAGCGTATTTTTGACTTTTTCCACCTTCATGAGGTATATGTATGTAATACGGTATAAATTTGGCATTTTGGGGCAAATAAAATATATTTAAATAAAAACCCCCACAGAAGAAGGTGGCTTATGAGTCACGAATCGTGAGTCATGGGTTATTTTGGTAATGCACAGAACACAAGCATCATATTTCAGCTACAGGTGTTCGTAAATCGGATTTTGGGGATTAGATATCAATCCATATCCGATCCACAATTTTGTTGATTCTAAAGTTTTAATCTAATGCAATCCATGGATTAGTGAAATTCAATCCAAATCTAATCTATTTGTTTGTGGATCGGATGCGGGTTTAACTCAATCCATATCCAATCCATCATTTCACAGATTAAAAATTTTTTATTCTGTCCAATCCACAATTTAATTAAATAAAAAATCTAATATAAAAATAATTTTACTACCGATCAAATTCAACATTAAATAAGATTTAAATAAATTAATTGTTTAAATAAAACTAAAATAATACATTCACAGTTTTAAAATATAACACACCGAAATGAAAAATCTCATTTGTTTAGACCAATATATAAAAATTAACTATAATTGTGAATTAATCTATGCAGAAGTTGAAACTTGAGAGCTTAGATGATCTATCAAAATGTCCAAATATAATTGAAATAAATAACAAATAAAAATATTATATTTAATAAAAATGATTAATAAATATTTATCCTTGCTTACTATCCCATCAAATGCTATCAAACTTCATCAAATATGTTATTGTCAGCTCCCAAATATGTTTGGGAGCTAGTATTAAGTGTAGGATTGGATTAATTTTGGGACTAATTAATTATCTTATGTTTGGCAAGCTCCACTTTGGATTAGATTATGGGACTAAATTTGAATTTAGTCTTGAGATAATGGGATTAGCAATCCCAATTGAAAAATGGGTTTAGTTAGGATTAATTTAAACACAATTGTCTATTTAATTAATTATTACTTGAATATCTAATATAATATTTAATTTAATAATCACTATGTTAAAATTAATCATGAAAATTAATAATACCAATAATTGGTTGCTTTTATATTATTTGCTAACTTTTTGATAAAATAAAATATATTTAAAATATTTAATAAAAAATAAATTAAATGTTTAAATAATCTTAATTTAATTTAATTTAACCTAATCTAATTTATATTTGTTTAGTATAATTATGATTACCCAATAACTAATTTTCTATATATTTAATTTTAGTTAATTTTCTTTTAAATTAATATTAATAATTATTTTATTATTAAATATTCACAAATAGTTCATATTTATATTTAAATTTCAACTTAAATGCTATTTAATTTCATTCAAAAATAATTTAATATAGTCCATTCCAATACTGTACCAAACATAAGACAATATTATATAATTCAATCTAATCCAATTAAATCTAATCCAGTCCAATCCAATCATGCATGCCAAACATAGCCTATACGTATAAGACAAAAGAAAAATGTCAATATTTAAAAAATAGAATAACAACATAAAGTTATATAATAATCAATAAATACAATTAAGGTTAAGTTTCAATATGTTCAATCTCATCTATTGCTTCATCAAGGATTATCGAAGTTGAACATGACCAATTTTATGTGCACATTAGTGCCTTTGTCATCCTTGTAGATAGTGAGCACTAATGTGGATAAAAAACGCGACCACCAAATGCTAAATATTTGGCTTAAGGTTTTTTATTTCTATTTAGGAAACTATATTTGTTTATTTAGCTATTTAATTATTTAATTATTTTTATTTTATATTATTATCGGATAAGATATATGATATAGTGTTAATGTAATAACATTTTAATCAATTTATTTATTAGTAAATAGTAATGCCATATTTACATGTTTTATTTTTAATTAATAATTATTCTTATTTTTTTACGGATTCGCAAACTTTTGTAGATTTACAGAAGTAAATTCATATCCAATCTATTGACTGAAGATTTTTAAATTTTCAATTCAATCCAATTCACGAGTTAGATTTTTGTAGATCGAATTTTTACGGATTAGATAGATTAAGTGGATCTGATCCGATTCTGAACACCCCTAATTTCAGCTGATGCCTTTGTACTTTTCAATATTTCCATCGATGTCCCCAAATTCTTTTTTCGGTGTCTTGATATTCGTTTTTCCCTTCATAGGTTGATCTTGCACAAAACTGATTTCTTTCTTTACATTTTATAGAAGATGAAACTAATGTATCAAAATCATGCAAATGTTGCAGAAATGAATGTTAAAATGAAGACATAAAATGAAGAATTTCAGTCGTCAAGTATAGGGTAAATAAAATCAACCAATATCAGTAAGCTATAGAAGATAAGAATGTTGCTTTACAAGAGATCCCTTTCAATCAAAGAAATGTGACCTGCTAAAACAAGTGTCCATCTAACTTGAATTTGAGAAGCTAACTAGACTGTTGATGCTATGGGTTTCAGTTTAGGATTCAGGGGTTGCAGGATGCAGCAGAGTTTCAAAACTGTATTCGCAGAGTTGGCAAAATTTAGCTATAAGGCTCAAAATGGGAGACTTTGCTCAACCTCTCATCTTTACATCGCCTTTGATCTCCAACCATGGACTCAAAAACATCTAAGAGATTGTTCAACCCCTCAGTATTGTCCCCCAGTGCCATAAGCATATACACGATGCTTTCAATGGTGGACAAATATCCAGCCTTTGGCTGATGCCTCACTTCACTATACAAGCTGATCTTATCCAAATCCAACTTCAGATGTGGCAAAAGCTTCAACCAAGGATTCTCTTTGTACATTCGCTTTGCCTTGGACCAAGTTCCATCCAAAACAATCAAATTCTTCACTTCAAAATTCATGGCTTTGAGGTCATCAACACCAACAGCATTCTCACTGGGGAATAAAAGCACTGACCCTGGAGAAACCTCGAGTTCGTACTCTTCATACTCTTCAGATTCCATGTTTCCATCCAACTCTCGCTTTTCCATCTTTTTTACAACAAATCCTTTTTCCAAAGCATCCAAAGCCACCTGAGAGCCTACAATCTGATCAAAGTTTGGGTGTTGGCAATCAGTTAGCACCCAATTGCAGACAAGACCACTAATAACACCGTATTTGCTAATGGTCACAGCTATAGTTGGATCACCATATCCTCCATAAGAGATTGCTTTATGACCTAAATAAGATTTCCTAAATAGGCTGCTACAACGAGTCTCTGAGGCTAATGTACTGTTTTCACCATTGCCTGCAGTTTCTTGCACTGAAACTAAGCCATCAAAATCGTTAACAACATTTGAACCTATCAAATAACCATTAGCATCTAACATTCCACTCATATCATTCCTCAAACAACAATCTTTATTGACATCAATCAAACTGCTACCTTCCTCTTCGAAGCCCTTCTTAAATTTCTTACACTTTAAACCAATCACATTTTCTCCCTTTAATCCAAAGCCATCATCAACTGAATCCTGACAGCATTCAGTCAACCTAATATCAAACCGTGCCTCAAAATTAACATCGAAGACAGTGGCTACAGTGACATTCTTGAGTCCTAGTGTCGCAATTCTAGTAGAATTAAGAGGGTGGTTTCTCTCTAAACTGTGCTGAAGGATGGTGACACTTACTGAATTTTCGAGGCCCGGATCCTGGATCCGGTTGCACAGGCAGAGACGGGTCGGTTTGGAACAAGACGGGCAAATGGGTCGTTTAGATTTGGCATCAGTTGCTGCCATTTTTAGGGATTTTGCAAAGTTGAGTCTTTGGTGGTGGCGGGAATTGAGGATTTTCGGTAATCGGATACGGGTTCCAAAACGGACCAACATTTGAGTAAATTAATCATCGCATTGACTGAATTTCTGGTTTCTATTTTCCAGTAAATAGAATTTGGATTTATTTGTATCAGTGAAGAAAAACCCTAGCTGCTTGAAATGCTGTTCATAAGCCCCGCATTCCTACTTGTTCAACTGACTGTTACTGCAGTTTTTTTTTTTTTTAAAGTGACTGTTACTGACAAAACGATGTCGTCGAAATGCAAAATGTTTTTATTTCGACCAATTTAAAACAAGCATTAGACAATTTGTATTTCATGTGCTATTTCGAAGGTCCAGTGAGTGGGGCTATTTTAAATTTTTAATCTAAGTTTTTGTTTCAAGATTTTGCTACATATTTTAAATTCTGTGGCAATATGCAAGCAACTGATAGATTCCATTATTTTTCTGAATTAAGTTATTAAATACATCGTTATCTTAACCTTATATAAAGTATTAACAAGAAAAAGACACTTAGGTTGCGTTTGGCACACAGGACTAGATTGGACTAAATATTATAATTGGATTAGATTAGTTTGGATTGGATTAGGTTGGATTATATAATACTATATTATGTTTGGAACAATATCGGATTGGACAATGTAAATTATATTTTCATATAAAAAAATATTTATCAATAATTAAGAGTAATAATTAAAATTAATTTAAAGGTGATTAATAAGAACATTAAATAGTTATTGGGAAGTCATAAATATAATAAACACATATAAATTAATAAAACTATTTAATTATTTAATTAATTTTTATTAGATATTTTAAATATGTTTTATTTTATCAAAAAGTTAGCAAATAATATATATAAAATTTATTAATTATTGGTATTATTAATTTTCATGATTATTTTTAATATTACATTAGTGATTATTAAATTTAATACAAGTAATAAATTATTAAATAGTTAATTTTATTGAAGTAAAAGTTCCAATTTAATTAAACTATAAAAATAAAATAAAAATAAATTCCAAGTAAATCATGAATAAAATAAATAATTAATTAATTAATTAAATTTTAAGTGATAAATAAAAATTGGTCTTATATATGAAAGAAATATTTTAAATGAATAATTTTTTTTCTTATTCTAATCCCATCTAAACCCACTTATATATTGGGATTGTTAATCCCATGATTTAAGGACTAAATTTAAATTTAGTCCTCCCTAATCCAATCCAAGCAAAGTTGCCAAACATGAGATAAGACATTTAATCCCAAACTTAATCTAATCCCACACTTAATCCCAACTCCCAAACATGACCTTAAATCTTTAAGTGATTTATTTTAATAAATAATTAGATTTCAGTTGTTCTAGAAATAGACAACTAAATATTTAAACATGATTTTCTTATATTTGGACGAAGAAAAAAATATTAATATATTAAAATACATACCAAAATTAAAGTATTGTAATATTCACTAAGATCAATGGATTATAAAACGTTTTTATTAAATAAATAGTATCTACATGTTCATTTATGAAATTTTAGAGACTCCATAGTTCTGTTTATAACTGAAACATGAAGTTTAACTATTTACTTGAACAAACTTTGATATAGTCTAATTTAAGCTAGGAATTTACTTTATTTCTATTTTCTCTTTAAACCCAAGAAAAAAAAAAGTTCATTTCTTTTTTTTTTTTTTTTTGCTTCTTAACCCTTAATCAAAATACAAAGATCAGATTATCAAAGCAGTTCAGATTATCAAAGCAGTCAAAGTCAACTGTCTATTTTATTGAGAAGTCAGTAAACGATGGGATCGGGATAACAAATTCTAAAACATTGGGGCCAATTATAATTAATTGCAATATGAGGGGTTGGTGATTTTAACCCAAAATTATTCGTGCCAACCACACTTTTGACCAAAGAATGCCACACGCCATTAGCAGATTTCATAGAAACTCTCCATTTCTGACCCAAAATTTTCGCAAGAAACAAACACCCAGTTGTAGAAGATGCACGACTTTTGCATCACGATCCCGTACGGTCTGATCCTTATCGGAGGAGGCATTGTCGGGTTTGCAAAGAAAGGGAGCACAGCATCCTTAGCTGGGGGTGTTGGCACTGGATTGCTCCTCCTTTTAGCTGGTTACTTGAGCCTCAAAGCCTTTGAGAAGAAGAAAAACTCTTACTTTGCTATAGTTACTGAGACTGGTAATTTTTGTTCTTTTTTTTTTCGGTTTTCATTTTTGACCTTTCTGATTTAGCTACTTTTTGTGTTGAGTCTTCTTTCTGCAGATCCAGGGTGGTAACTTTGTCACAGAGTCCTTCAGTTGTGATCTTTATTGAAGTTCTTTGCTAATTTGTGTGATTTGACAGTTAAAGAATTTTTTCCTGTGGAAAATTGTTCCTTGATTTGGCAATTCAATGGCTGGATGAGAAACAAGGAAATGAATGCATAGCAACTTAGCATCAAGACTATGTTTTCAACCATGTAAACTGAAAAATTATGGGTTTGAGAAAAATTATGGTTAAGGTCAAGTATGCACATACAAGTAGATTTAAGCGATTCATAAGTAAATGAGTGAAATTGTGAACATTAGAGGTCAGAAAATTTGATATATTGGCTGATTTTTTTGTTTTTATTTATTTATTTATTTTTTTGTTGTCTTTCTTGTTTTTGATGCAATAATGCAAGAATTTCGATTTCGTGCTGAGTTTTATGCTGTTGATGCAGTTTGCGCAGCTGTATTGACTGTGGTCATGGCACAGCGATATATGGAAACCTCTAAGATTATGCCAGCTGGTATTGTTGCTGGGATCAGGTAAATTGAAGATGCAGCTCGCTTCCTTGTTCTTAATTCTTGTATGCAGGATATTCCCAACCCTGATTATACATTATACGATGATTGCCATATTCCAGTTGCAAGCAATACTATACATAACATGATGGATTGACAGTATCTTTTAACCCATTCGAAACACTGCATAACTGAAGGCTACTTGAGCGTTACCTGGCTATAGTGGAACTTGGAAAGAAAATTAGTTTTTATTCATTCTTTTAACCTCTCAACCTTCACGTTGATGTTAATTTTGATGTTCCTGTGAGCCACACAATATCTGCAATTGTATTTTGGATATGTAGATTCTTTTGCTTGGCAAAATGGACTTTATGAGAGCTTGTGGCATCTTAAGTTTTGCTCTATGAATGCACTCATGCTGCTATACTACCAATCATTTGTTAGTACTGAATAGAGGTTTGACCCCTGCTGGTTTATTAAAATTTTTTTGGTGACTATGAAATAACTAATTCCACTCCATGCTTGTGCTTCTATAAATATTAAAAAATCAGACCTTTATTGGTGCTGTTAGAAATCTTTTAAATTAGCTACTTCGTCAATTTTTTCTTAGTAACTGCATGGTTATTTAGTTTACTCCTGGTTAAACATTGATTTTGATGTTTAAGAGCTAAACTCTCGCAATCTGTTTTCTTGCAGTGCCCTCATGACCGGGTTTTATCTGTACAAAATTGCAACTGGTGGCAACCATATTCCAATCAAGGCTGAGTGATTTGATCTGAGGATCTTTGATACGACTAATACCATGAGATGTACTCAGATTACAGAAATGCAAATTCTTCTGTTGTAAGATTTTTCTTTCTTGAACAAAAAATGTATTAGAATATATTCCTTGGTGGTTGTGCATGAGAAAAAAATATGGCTTGTCTTTGAAGATGAAACAAAAACAGTTTCTCAGCAAGATTGGTTTTGTTCTGGTAACTTTATTGCTCTTTTTCATTTTCTTTTATTTTTGGTTCTGCAAACAGATGCCTAAATGAGAAACTTGAATCTATGAGGAAAGTTTTTGGGTTGGATTGTAATTCCCTCTTTGAAATATTCATCATCATATCCTAATGCCATAACTATAATGGTTGACCTAGCAAATTAAGATATTCTATAATATTAAAGTAATCAAGGTGATACTACCATTTAGGTACATGACATCTCACGAAACAGACACAGAAACAAAAAAGGTAAAATGATGTTTTTAATTTAATAGGTTTCCAAAGTCTTCTGATATGAACCGGCCTTTGTAGTTAAATCAAAGAGTTGGTATTTGACTCTCTCGTTATATCTCATTAGCTCTCATTAATCATTTTTATGCTAATATCTATGTTATCTTTACATGAAATAACTTAAAAGGGTAAATAGATTTTAAATGCGCCTACATGATAATTTTTATTAATATGTAATTTAGTTAATTTAATTTCTTAAACCATAATTTCTTTTAATTTTTTGAATTATTATTTTTTCTCAAATATTGTATACTCTATTTTTATAATCATAGAAAAAATTAATTTACAGTACTCAATAGATGATGATGATGAAGAATCAAATATTTTTTTATGGTGATGGACTTGTGGCAACGATGGATAAAACTTAAAAAAAAAGATAAAAATTATAATAAGGATAAATTTGGGATTAGATGGGGTATGTTGAGAAATAACGATTAGTTTAAAATTTTTAATAAGATTAATTGAAAAGAAGAGGCTGGTGATATATAATAAGAGAGTTAAATATCACCACTCTAAACCAAATCTTGAAGTGGTAGCCATTGGGATAGGCCCAATGAGGACAATTGTTTGAGCCACCATGTGTGTTCTTTATATATATTATATTAGTAGTTTTCTAGAATGAGATTTTAAAATCTAAGAAAGTTAGGGAAAGGTCTAAAACTGAGCAGTTTTCCCATACATTCCCTATATATGTGTGTGTGTGTGTGTGTGTAATAGTTTTCGGTCTGAGACCTTAAAGTGCGGAAAAAATCTTGAAAAATTTTAAACCGTAGGGTTTAAGAGATTTAAAACTTAAAGTACTTAAACCGTACAGTTTATGCATTTTTATAAAATTTCCTGGATTTTAAAATTCCAAATTAGAACATTTCTATATATATCTTCGTTTCTTTTTTTTTTTTCTCAATAATAAAATGTGGAATATGAAATATGGATGTCTTATCAATTTAATGGAGGAGGATTTATGAGCTATATTTGGTGGATTTTTAGGTGGGTACTAAGTCACAAGTGTACGTATATGAAACTTTAAGGCATACTGAAACATATTGTATTGATTTCATTCCAATAATTTTTGTAAAGATTTTTATCTGATATATCAATCTGAAAAAATGGAGGAAACCAAATACCTGCTAACATATATGAAACTTTAAGGAGTGATCCTATCGCATTTAACATCTGTCTTCGCGTGTGTGTGTGTGTATTTGGTGTTACTTTCAAATGAGATGGCAGAGAATGGCCGTAACATTGTCTTGAGATATAGTAACTCTCTTTCGCAGTTCTTATGCTTGGTGTCATGGAAAGAGTCAACAAAATGTTAAAAATAATTAATGGTCTGCTGGCTGAACACATTTTTAAAACCTTTCAAGGCATCTGGAATCTAAAAGGAAGGAAAATCCCAACTGAGATAAAAACAAAAGAGACTCAACTACTTACATCTGAATTGTTGATTTTAGACTTTTAGATGGCCTGTCACCTGTTGAGAATGATCATCTATTAAGCCTCTCTTGCTTAATCTTTCCCCATCTCTTACACACACACACATAGAGAAACATGATTACCTTGTTGATCATTTTCCTTCTGGTCTTTCCTATATTCCTTCTCCTAACCAGGAGAGGATCGTAGGCACAAAGGCTCCCTCCAGGTTCACTAGGAATACCCATAATAGGCCAGAGCCTCGCCCTAGTCCACGCCATGCGATCCAACACTGCAGAACAATGGCTAGAGCAAAGAGCTAGAAAGTATGGCCCCATACCAAAGTTAAACCTCTTCGGAAAACCAACAATATTCATTCATGGGCAGGCTGCAAACAAGTTGGTCTTCAGTAGTGCAGCAGTAGTATAAGTAACCAACAAACAGAGGCAATCACAGTGATTTTGGGTGAACGCAGCTTGCTTAACCTAACCGGACAAGATCACAAGCGTGTTAGAGATGCTCTTTTATCATTCCTGAAACCAGAATCGTTGAAGTAGTATGTGGGGAAGATTGATGGAGAAATCAGGCAGCACATTGAGTTACACTGGCAAGGGAAGGAACAGGTCACGGAAATGTTGATGGCTTTATGCTTCCCAAAATTTTGTTTTGCGTAGGAAATTGAAGCACTGAAATTGTTCTTAGCACTAACATAAACATGATATGAGCTAGACTTTTGTTGTTAATAGGTGTTGCCCCTGAGGAAGACTCTCACATTCAACATAATATGTTCGTTTTCATTCGGACTTGAGAGGGGAGCTCAAAGAGATCAATTTGTTGATGGATTTCAAGACATGATAAAAGGAACTTGGGCAGTCCCAATTAACTTGCCGTTTACAAGCTACAACTGCGGCCTCAGAGCAAGTGCAAGGGTCCAAAAGATGGTGAGGGATCTTATTAAAGAGAAGAGGGGTAAACTTGAGCAAAACGTTGCTGCTTCTCATGACGATCTTTTTACTTCCTTGCTAAGCATCCACAACGAGGAGAATGAAGTATTGATTTCCGATAATGAAATTGTGCACAATGTGATGCTTGTTATGGTTGCGGGGCATGACACTTCAGCTATCTTAATTACTTTCCTGATGCGTCTTTTTGCTAATGACCATGCCGTTGACGCAGCTGTACTTCAAGGTATTTTACAATAAACTCTCCTCATTTAACCCTCCCTTAACCTTAAGATTCTATATTAAATGCTGATATCATCTTATTGGAAAGGATTCTAACCATTCTTCTTTGGAGACTTTGTTTCAAGGCAAGCAAATGTTAACAAATTGTTCTGCAGCTTAACCATTAGATCATTCAATGCATAGCTAAAGAGAAAAACGTGGTAAAAGTAAAACAAAGGATGCTTGTTATTGATCTTTCAGAACAGGAAGAGATAGCAAAAGGCAAGCAGAGGGGTGAGTGTCTAACATGGAAGATCTTGCCAAGATGAAGTACACATGGAGAGTAGCAATGGAAACTCTCAGGATGTTTCCCCCAATCTTTGGTGGTTTCAGGAAAGCTTTGAAAGATATCGAGTATGGTGGATACGTTATTCCTGAAGGTTGGCAAGTAAGTGAAAACTTTGAACCTTCATTTTTCTCCGCAATCTTATCATCTTTGCCATTGCTTCTAATTCTGCATTCAACTGGTATTCTGCTGATTCATATTTAGATTTTCTGGGTTGCGGACTCATATGGATGATAGCATATTCCCAGAGCCATCAAAGTTTGATCCCAGCAGATTTGAGAATCAAGCATCAATCCCACCCTACTGCTACGTTCCATTTGGAGCAGGACCTCGGATATGTCCAGGATACGAGTTTGCCAGGATTGAAACCCTTGTTGTAATTCATTATCTAGTTACTCATTTCAAATGGAAGCTGCTTTGTTCAGACAATTTTTTCAGCAGAAATCCAACGCTTTTCCCAACTAAAGGACTACCCGTCCAAATTACGCCAAAGAAGATACCGTGAGATACTAAGACAGAACTGAACTTACGTAATTGGAGGTAGACCACAGTCATATGTGTGGCTAGTTTATATTTCACTCAATAAAGATGAGGATAGACTTTTTAAGATCAATGCTCAAGGTTGTTCTAATGTTGATGTTCTGTAATAACAACACTGGTTCATCGTTTCAGTTCTCATTTCAACATATAAAACTCTAATTCTAAAGAGGATGGCAAATAATTTTGGTACATTCACCTACTATTATTTACATTATACAACAATTTGATAGGTGACGGGGGTTGAATTCTACAGTCTAACCATCATATTTACATCCGGCATCAACCAATTTTTACTTTGGCAGATACCAAACCATTGTACCTCACAATACATTTCACATAACATCACAAAACCGTGATATGGAAGCTATAGTGATTTCAGAAATTCCGGTAGAAGAATTGGTGCTGTTCAGCAGTTAGCTGTCCTGGAGTATTTCGGGGGCATAGATGGACACCTTTCATTCATGTGGGGATATGGGTCCAAGACATTATAACCAGGTAACTCCATTCGATACTTTCCCCGGATCTGGCAGTAAGGAAGCTTCACAGTGTCTGCATCATTGCACCACTTAGGTAGGCGGCTTGAATTGTTCTCAAAAAATCTGAGTGAGTAGGCATCTTTAATCTGTATTTTCAACAAAAATTGGATTAGCCAAAATTACCAACAATATCACAATGTAAATAGATTTGTACCTTTACAGAATTTGTTCATTTTCAATTTCTTTAATGCATGTTAAACAGAAATCATCCATCTCACTTGTAGCATTTTCTTAGCCTAAGGCAATGTTTTAATTAAAAAATTCCGCCCACTTAAGTTGTGGATTATACTATTACATTCTCTCCTAGGCAAATAATTCAACAGCTCCACTCTTGCTTTAGGTGGAATGGGTGGGTGCATAGATCCTAGGTGTATTATTGTGATGGAAATATATAAAAAATATTGTAATCTGACAAACTAGCCTGAAAATGCAATGCAGAGACTTCATTAAATGAAGCAGAAAACTCACCGTAAACTCAGTGACTTGAATAGAGCTAGCAATTGGATCAAATAATCCTGCCTCCTTGTAAATTTCAAGAACAAAGGCAACACATGATGTCGACTTCCCATCGCTGTAAATCCAATCATCCTGCTCAGGAATCGTCAGCAGTTCATCAAAGGATATTCCACGCCTTTCAGTTTCTACTAATATATCAGGAAGATCAAGACCCTGCATCAAACAAAACTAAATTAACTACTCGGTGGTATTGATAACAAATTATATATCAATAATGATTTTGCTTACTTAACATGATTTCCTACGAAAAGAGCACTATAGTAGTCCAAAGATTTTTTATGCTATGGTTTTCTAATTGTAATACCAGAGCCAGGTGGATAACATTATGCCATATTGTCCATAATTGGCTCATGAGTTATACTTGGTGTGACTCATGAACGGCCAGCTGATGAATTTTTCATACGGTCAGATGAAATGCTTCAGTTCCCAAATTCAAACAGATGAAAGTATATGATAGATGCAGATACTATTTCATCAACCACATACAAGGACCACAAACTGAATTGCATTGCTTTTAATCTTTATGCAAGGAAACACCATGAGTTCAAACCATATTTCAATAAACTGTACCCCAAGAAAGCATTAAATGAAAAATGGTGAAACATATCTTTATAGTACCTTTGTTCCAAGTCGCTTATTTAAGGCTTCATTCCACATGTTAGCAGCATATGCAGGCTGTATGTGGTTCCACATTGTCATACCAGAAGCAACCTGGTAGGACCGGAAAGGTAGCTATCAGAACCTAAAACCTTAGAAACTTTCTTCATTGCATAAAAAACAACTGCACTCACAAAAGGAACAGATAGCAAAACTAAAATTATATGCACCATCAAACTGGGTAAGCGCAACATTTAGAAATTCAGGGTATAAAAAACAGGGTTGCAAAGTGCATTTTTCCTAATTTTACACCAATCAAGTATCTCATAGCATCAAAAGTCAGGTAGTACTACAACACAATTTTGGAGAACGAAACAAAAGGCTCTAGCTTGACCAATTTTGGAGCACCACCCAGGAAAGAAAAATCAAAAGCTAAATTTTTTTAAAAGAAAACAATGGAAATAAAAAGATTTGCAATAATGTCACAACATTATTAGTGTGGCAAACTTAAGGAAAATTAGATAGCATCCAGAGATAATAACTACCAGATGAGCATCCAAAGGGGGTGGATAGTTGCCACTTCTAGTGTCTATCCAGCTAAATATCATGTTATGATATCCGTATGGTTTTCCATCCATGCTTAATGCATACTCCCAAGCAGCAGTCACATTAAATTTAGCTCGCATATCTGGGTGCAAAGGAAGCAATGCAATATGGGGGTTGGAATCATCCCTGTTCACCTCAAAGTCCCACCACTCATCCCATGGTAATACAGCAATAATATCTTCTCCCTGCCCAAAAGTAAAACAACAAATAAATTAAAACAGACAAATTTAAGCACAATTTATGCCTTAATTCCAATCACAGTTATACTTGTACAGGCCTATACAACTAGCCCTGTGCCAGATTAATTAGCTCCTCTGATTTCAAATAATCCCAAAACATCTAGTACACTAGAATTTTCCACAAAGGAATACTTAAATCCTACTTATACCTTAGAATAGGCTTTCCAAGAGTGAAATAATAGTTTCTGATGAAAAGAAAATAAGAAAAAGAATTGCTATATTTGTTGTCTCCTAAAAAATTAATAGAATCTCCGGACTATCAGCTCCATACAATCACAAAATTTTAGCAAGTCAGTGAGCTTCACCTTGTCATTTTCATGTCCTGATTCACCAACCCATAGCTTCCCCGCAGAATCCCTTAAGCAAACAGCAGTATGACCAGCATAAGCTCCCGTCACCCACTTCTCCAATGTCTCAAAACCACCCCACCGTCCACGGATTTTAGATACTGCCAGGAAATCTCCAGAATGAATTTCTTCAACAGTGACATTGGTAACCCAGGGCTCAGGACGTGGTTCGAAGGAAGCTCCCATGTGCTTCTTGAGAAACCCGATATTCGAGTTCTCACCCCATCCAGTATTAGTAAATAGAGGAAATACATCCCACAGTGCTTCAAGGGTTCCTAGCATCCCAGCTTGCATGAGGAAAATGGAAACTCCCTTGTTTTTAACCTAAAAAAAAGGAAAAATAAAAAATGAAAAATAAAAGCAGAAAATAATTTGTGCTTCAATATCATTTAATACCTAAGGTAAGTCCTGAAATTAAGGAAAGTGGCAACTTACAAATTCATACTCAAGTTTCCCTTCCCACTCTTCGAATTCCAATGTATGCTCCCGGGACAAAAAGTAATAATCCCACGTCACACGGTACGGAGTTGCAAAGACATAAAGATCCATGCATGTCCAACTATGGGCATCACTAACCTGCATATGAACGGAAAGACCTCTTTTAAAAACTTCAAAGTACCAGCAACTGTAACAACCAATTGTCCAGATCACCGCATAAGAAACTGTAGTAGTAAAATTATTAAACTTCTATATAGCACAAACATGAGAAAAGAAGTTTGATGGTAGCTTTAAAATACACCCATTAAAGATGATGCCCATATCTTGATATTATGAATCGATCAGGAGAGGAACCATCTGTGCGACATAAATCAAAATTCTCAAGAAAAATTTGCTACTCACAAGCAACAAGTCACGTCTTTGATTTTGTTTGTTTAGTTAGGAAAAAGAGTATTCACATTTTTCTTAACAGGGCAAAATAGCTGTTAAAACATCATCTAACCTATCGCAATCCCTTCAAAAATCTTTTAATATCATCTCCAGAAAGCTACTCGACAGTCCTAAACTTCCTCAATAAAGTAATAGCTCAAATTCAAAAATGAAGTTAACTTTTCAATACCCAATGTTCCGGACTTCTGTTAGACTAGACAGAATCGTCAGAAAACCACCCACAACTACACAGTTTTTAAATACAAAATGATCATTAACCCAAAAATTCAACTAAACCATATCCCACTCTCCCAAATTTCCTCAAAATAATCAGATAACTACAAAAAGAACAATTTCTTACAAAAAGAACAATTTCTTTTAAGTAAAATCAAATACCCACATGCAAAATTTCCCAGAAATGAACCCTAAAATTCAAATTTGCATCTTCAGAACAAAATATAAATGGCAAAACAGCTCAAGTTAAGCAATAGACTTTGAAAAAACCAAAAAAAGAAAAAAGAACAAAAAGCAAAAAACAGAAACTAGAAGACACCCAACAATGCAAAAGTTCTCAAACAAGCATAAAAGCAATTACATGAAAAAGATATTTGAAAAAGAAGGACCTTGATATGAAGGGTGCCACCACCAAACTCGCTCCCGGACTTGTTATGGAACTCCATCCAAGCTTGGTTCTCGTAAAAACAGGCGCCTTTCCACTCCACGGTGTCGTTTTGGGCCGAGGCAGAGCCCACGAATGCCGGAAGCAAGTCTGCTGCGCCGTTGAGAGAGTTCAAAATTGGCCATGATACCTGCCGAGGCAACAGAGGCAGGATGTCCCGAGGGTGAAATGGGTATTTTAGTGCATTCGCTGGGCTCGTTAGTAATAGTGTGCAGATTAAGAGTAGTAATGTTAGACAATTAGAAAGCGAAGATGATGATGATGATGATGATGATGCTGGTAGCATAATTGAGATTGAATTTTTGAAGGTGGGAGAGATGAACAGATCACTCCTTCAGTTTCGTAATCTTTCTTCTTTTGTCTGGCTAATTATTGGACGCATTGTCATTAATTTTTTTTTTGATTTGTTTTATGTGGGAAAAAAAATTAAAGAAGTAAACAACGTCGTCGTTTCAGGATAATTCAATTTCCATACACTCCTCAGCAACTTTTTCCAGCCCACATGCTCTATTTAAAACTCTTTGACTAAGTTATACAACTAACGACTAACAACTAACATTAGTTACGTATTAAACTGAGGGTTAAGGATATTTTTCTCTCAAAAGATTAAATTTTAAATTTTAAATTTTAATATTTACAATTAAATTAATTTTTTTAGCTGCGTAGCTTTTGAAAGGATGATCCCAAGGTCTATTCCTATTATCTTTTCTTATCACAAATTCGTATTGATTAGTGGCCCGGAAATAAAATCCTTTTTCTTTTTTTTTCCCCAATTTTTTTCTCCAATAAAACACGATTCAATCATTATGTGGCAGATTTTAAATAGCATGGATTGCTTGGTGGCACCCAAAGGGATAATGCTTCAGAAGTTGAATATTCCTCTGCCCCCACGATTCTTGCTTACAGAAATGCGTCAAAATCACCCGAATATCACTAGAATTTTCACATGCACTTGCACTGCAGGCAATAAGACAAACAAGGGAAGGAAATTTTATTTTATCACAAGCTTCTAGTTCTACCATGCAGCAGCCTTATCCTTGCTCCTCAACCATCATCCAACCACAATCAAATGGCTGCCACATAATCAAGATACAACAAAATTGAATAGAGTCTTGAAAAAGCTTCATTAAATTGTTATACAAACTATGTGATAGGAATTTTTATGGTTTTGGGTTTTGTTATTTGTGAAGAGAACAGAACCATCGCCCACAATTTCTCGTTATTTATGTAGAAAAAAGTGACATAATGGCATCAAAAGTTTAAGAAATTTGAAACGCAAGCTCACCACAGCAAGGGCAATGTGCCACATATATGTAGGCACTAGCGATTTCTATCACCCCACGCACTTTCTTTCCTTACCACAATATTTTCTTCGTATTTTTTCACTCCATCCACAAAACCCATTTCTGTTTTCAGCCACTATTTCATTTTCTAAGCATTTATTTATATATACAATCTCTCAGTGCAATTTCGCATTGGTTTCTCTCAGAGAGTAGAGACACCCTTCAACTTCAATGGCTGTCCTTTCCCATCAAAAATACCCATTGAAGTCCTTTTTACACCCAGTCCCCACGTGCCAACACCAGCACCGGAGCCACATCGCCCGTGTGACAACATGTTCTGCCACTGGTAGCACCAACCTCAAGCCCGGGTCCAACCCTAACCAGCTAGTCACTGAACCAAGGCTAGCTTTTTCATCAACTACTGGTACTACTACTACTACAAGGAGCTCTCCTCCTTTGATTAATGACCCAGCTTTGCAATCAACATGGACACATCGAGCCTGGGTCGCAACTGGGTGCAGCACTGTGCTCATTTCACTAGCCAAGTCCATAGCGGCTGCAGCCAGTTCACATATTTGGCTGGAGCCCATGTTGGCAGGCTACATTGGATACAGTTTAGCTGACCTGGGATCCGGTGTTTATCACTGGGGAATTGATAACTATGGTGATGAGTCAACGCCGATTTTCGGATCACAAATTGAAGCATTCCAGGGTCATCATAAATGGCCCTGGACAATCACCAGGCGTCAGTTTGCTAACAATTTACACGCATTAGCTAGTGGCATTGCGTTCACAGTGCTGCCTTTTGACCTCCTTTGTAATGATTCAACCATTCATGGGTTTGTTAGTATGTTTGCAGGCTGCATTATGTTTAGCCAGCAGTTTCATGCGTGGGCTCATGGCACAAAGAGCAAGCTGCCGCCATTAGTGGTGGCGTTACAGGATGCTGGAGTGCTTGTGTCGCGGTCACAACACGCTGCTCATCACAGGCCGCCTTATAACAACAATTATTGCATAGTGAGTGGTGTATGGAACGAGTTTCTGGATAAACAGAAGGTTTTTGAAGCGTTGGAGATGATCTTGTTCTTTAAACTTGGTGTTCGACCTCGATCCTGGAGTGAACCTAGCTCTAAATGGATTGAAGAGGCCGAGAATCCAAGCTCCCAACTTTTAGTCCACTGATAATTTATTTATTTATTATTTTCTTGTGGCATTATTATTTTTCCTTAAAAATCTGCTCCATATTCATGTTCTATTTGGTTGCTACGTGGAGTAGGAAAACAATGTTAAACAAAAGTTTATAATACAATTCTCTGGATACAGATTGTAGGGTGACCTAATTTTAGAACACCTTAAAAGGATCACTAAACTGGCAGAGCCGCAGAGCCGTCCTTAGAAGTGAACGCTACTCAAGGTGTCCGTTAGCAAAAACTTGAACCAGCTGTGGTTCACAGGGAACAGACTTCTTCTGCTCATTCTCAAGAGATCCATTTGTTCTTTATAAATAAATTCGAGTTAGTATTTAGTCACTATCATATCGTTTATTTTTTCAATGATAGTGAGCACTTTGTTTTCTTGTTCTTGAAATTATTCAACAACAGTTTTCCTCTCCAAGCACATCCATGAACAAAGTGACGAATTTCAAGCAAGAAATATCTGGAAACATTTTCAAGGCCGAAATGAAAATATTTGTACCAACATATTCTATTTGCAAGTAAAGAACCTTTTGCAACACAACAATTCCAAGTCCCATCGGGGAAAGGATACAAAGAAGACATGTTACTGAATGAGAAAACATTGTTAAGAATCGGCCCCTAACGACGATGAAATGGAAGATACACAAGGGAACCAGTACCGGCGTTTTCCATCTCTATGGCCATCATCTATCATTGCAAGACCTTCCTGCATTCACCAACTTAGACTTTTTGAGCCCCAAGGATCTAACTACGATGATTTATAATAATTTAAGCAGGTGGCAGCAACAACTTACCTCTAATAAAGTATCTAGGGCATCAATAGCACGACCAGATGTCCAGGAAAGCCGTCTCTCTACCTCGTCAACAGTTACACAACCTTGAGCCTGATAGACCCAAAAGTGCAACGGAATTGGAATTTTTTTTTCAATTTATAAGTATATAAATAGCAGAAAGTTCATAGCAGAAACAAACAACCCAAAAGAAATATGGGGAAGAGGAAAACATTGATAGAGAATGGATGTAACCTGTGCCAACTCTAATATCTGATTATGGTCTTTGTTCAACTCAGTAGGAACAGAACGAACAAGCTTTTTCTTTCCAACAGAAATCACCTCATAACCACTACCCAGTATCTGAAAAAAATCAATAGACTTCATGTTAATAAAGCACCAGCATTCATGTACTGAAAACTTATTATTATCAATATGGCATTTATCCAGAAAGGCCATCACTGAAATACCTTCAGCTTGCTTATAGCACGCAAGCAATCATCCTCAGACACAGCTTCACGATTGCTTTTCCGTCGCTGACGAAGAAGATTGCACAATTCCTGGAGGTTGATAAGACCTCCATTATGGGGTCTTGTTGCCAAGCAAATCTCAACAATTTGCACTCCTGCCTAGCCAAACTCTTTTTATTTCAGTGTTAACTTATAACATTATCAAAAACATTCTATAAGATAGTGAATCTATGTCTATAAATAACTAGACAACAGTCAACAGATTAGTTTACAAGTCATAAATTAAGATTTTATGCCACATGGTCACTGTCATTGCAACGTTGCAAAGTTTGTTCTCAAGAATTATAGTTATAAATTCAAAACTTATGTAGAGGCCTCTCTAAGATATCAAGACTCAAAAGAGATCAAGTTAATATCCTCGTTGCAAAGCTTGAATTAAGCCAAATGCAGGAAGTTAAAAGTATAAGTGCACTAATAGAACTCTTTCAGATATGCAAGAAGAACCGACTTCAAATTACTATTTAGTACTGTGTAGAAGACAACACAAGTCTTTAGTATGAATGATCTCACAAATTCACGTATTATATGCATACAGAGAATCCTCCTCACCCTTACCTTGAGCACAAAAGCTCAACTAAAACACCAGCATTTACATGTAAAGAATACCAGGATATTTATATCTTAGTGTGGCAAATTTCATATAAAAAAGATTCATGCTCTTCGTATATCTACAATTGGCTAACTAAAGGTTAAATGTGCAAATGTCTCCCTTGCTGAGACTGTGTGTTTATAAATGCATTTGAAATTCCTCTACCAACAATCAATACAACATCACACCTCAAACACAAATGAAATGACTCATAAGAGATGCAGCATAACCCAAGCAGATGATACACTCACCAAGTTCATAATAGAAGTCACCGATCCCTAACAGCTCTGCCCAAAAACCCTTATTCGACGCCAAAGGATCCACTCCCACTTTAGCACACATCTCATGAAACTGTGACCTAAAAGTGGGGTTCTTGCGTATATCATTCTGCATCAATCCATTTCAACTCTCAGCTCAATTCCACATTTTTCCAACAAAAAGAACAATATTCCAACCGAATTCAACAAGTTCTCATACAAAACATCCACTCATTCAACAATTTCAATGCGTAAATAACTTAAATTTCATCGTACTGTTATTAATTTCAATTCGTAAATAACTTAAATTTCATCGTACTGTTATTAATTTAATCAAATAAAACACATATTTAGCAATTGCGCAGATTCCCATATCAATTATCAAAAATTAGCCAAACCCATGAAATTTAAACACGAAAAAGGAAAAAGAAGAAAATTTGACCTTGTGCTTGCGGGCAAAGTCTTCAAGCTGAGAGCGAAAGGTAGCAAGCTGTTCTTTCATAAGATCGGTTCGTAATTTTGCTACATTTTCTCCCAGTAACCGATATTGATCCTGTATAATATATAAATTATGTAACACTCAATTTTTTTTTTTAAATTAACAGTAATTGATATTGATTCTCTTGGGAGAAGAAAAAACACAAAAACAAACAAACCCTTGCAACAGCTGCAGTCTGTAAACCGCCAATTCCGGGTCTTCTTCTCATTCTTCTGTTTTTTTTTTTTTTCCACAAATAATAATTTGTTTGTTTTTCGGGTTTGAGAAGTCTTAACGATCGGTACTTTCAGATAACCTGGGTGTTGCAGACGAAGTAAAGAGAAAGTCTGGATAAATAAAATGTAATGGGGCTTGTGATCAACAATCAGAGTGGCGCAGCGGAAGCGTGGTGGGCCCATAACCCACAGGTCCCAGGATCGAAACCTGGCTCTGATAGAAGAGTTGGCTTCCGTAGGACCCCTTTTTTTTTGCCCTTTTTCAGTGTTTTCCTAAATTAGTGCTCAATCTATATTGAAGTTTCACATCCATTCAATAACAGCTTAACTTTGGAGTGTATACGAAAGAATGAAGATAGAAGTTAAATTTGTATTTCATATTAATCAGCTTCTTAGAACTGTTTATATACACACGTACATGACAAAATCTATCTACATAATTCAGAAGAAGCTATTACTGTGTGAATTTGTCAAAATTCGAATGATGGCTAACAAAAATCCAAAATGATGTTCCTACTCATTTCAGTTGCTAGGCAATTCCGTGTAGTACAAAAATAATCTCCAGGTGGTTAGTGACTACGCGGATACTCCTGTAGCTCCCTTCGGTATCAAAAATAGAAAGGCAATTGGAATGAAAGTGCAGAGAGCTTGAATACTAATGCCCAGGAGAAGGTTGTCAAAAGATCCTGAGGATATGCTCAAAGTTGAGGCCAATCCAGCACCGACAAATGATCCCACTGTGGAACCAAAGTTGTTGATTGACATGAAAAGGGCGAAGAGAGTTCCTTCGATTCCTGGTGGGCAAAGCTTTCCTGATAATATCAAGAATGGCATGAACCTGCAGTTACATCAGGAAACACAGTAAGAGCACAATTAGAAAAGTTCAATCACTCTGGTGCATAAATGGATAGGAGGATGAAAGCATAAATGTATATAGAATTTATGCATGAATCCTTCGTCCAAATCACTCATCTTCAGCTTACGGTGAGTTAACAAAGCAGAATACAACAAGCCCTAAACGCACATACTTGAATTGGTTGACTGCATCAGCGAGAGCAGATCCATATAGCACCATGTTCTTGTCAGATATCCCAAAGGTGAGATTCATTCGAGACACTAGAACAATATCAAGAAAACTCAAGATTGACAAACCAACTTGAGTCAACCTGCAATTCACTTGTGCATCAGGGCCAAGCAGGGTGAGCAATTTAAATGACAGAACAAATTTAGCAAAGATATTTAACCAAAACACTACTTGCTTACATTAAAATTCTTCGTAGCTTCAATCTCTTTAGGTAACGGTTGTAAGTATAGGTTCCAAGCATGAGGCCCACCCATCCAACAACACGAGCAGTTCCCAAAAAGGAGGCTTCCAAATTCAAGATCTCAGTTTGGTAGTAGAACATGACAGTTGATAGGTTTGGAACAGCCACGTGAGCTAAGAAAAACCAAGCCATTGGCCTGAATTCAAGAGCATGGAAAAATCAATTATAGCCATAATCATTATGACACACTAATCCGTAGAACAGTTAGGAGCAAAACCTGTGGAAAGGGACACTTCATTTGTGACCTTCAATTGCCAAATGATAGCCTGACAACACATCTTTAAAGTGTTTAGTAATTACCTCAAAATCGCTGGCTGCCTAAACGCAGAATACAGACTGTAAGTGGCTGCTTTCAGAGCGTGAAACCATTGGATGACTAAGGAATTGCCTTTTTCAGGAGTGTGGGATCTACGAGTCTTGACCACCCTCTTCTTCTGGTTCTTTCTATTCTTTTTTCTTTTTGTTGTGCTGATGTTGTACTTTTCCTCTGAAAAACCATCTTCATCATCCAGAATACTGTCATTTCCAGTCACCAGATGATAGCCATTTGAACTCGAAAGCTCTTGCAAAACTTTAATGCCTACTCGATTCTCCTTCACCAAACCACACGATAATAGTTGTAGGGCTGGCAATACAGTAAAAAGGAGAAAAATCCTATGCATCTCTAAGTTGGTTAAAGCGTATCCTCCTAACAAACTCCCACATATTCCACCAAAAGCCATTGCCAACCAAGATAGTGATTGGAGGTCTCCAGCAAATTCGGCCCTGATCAAGTGCAGTGGTAAGGAAAAATATAGCTTCTCAATAACATAAGCAGAACTACTAACTTGACCAAGACATACAACAGCAAACATAAAAGAGCAGTTCAATCAAGCAAAATAATGCATACACCAAACAGTAGACTGTAGACAAAAACAACACATTGGATGAGAGGAGTTGAATGCCATACCGCTCAGATTTTGCTGCCTCAGCAATCATTGCATCAACTACGACATCTGCCATGGCTGAGCCCAGATTTTGTGCTGTCAATAACACTATTAGATGCCATGTAGAACTCCTAAAGAATGCATTTAGCCCTAGAACTAGCCACGGCACCAGGGAGAGCACTGTTGAAATCACTAGGTACGGAATCCGTTTTCTTCCTTTAATTGGAATACAATCGGACAAAATCCTGCACATCAAATACAAAATAAATCCAAAGGTAGAGTACAAACAACACAACTACCTCGGCGCAGTGGGCACCACAGGTGACAATGCATCAGGTTATAGTGTCAAACAAAATTTATTATTATCACATGCTGCTAAACATAATTGTATGTGGGAATCTGCTTAGGCAGTTCCGATGTTAGATGTATATATATTTTTTTTCACTAAACATAGGAACTTTCATATAAATCCTTGTTATCTTAAATAGCATTTTCATAGACTCTATGAGAAACCAAATTGTATGTATATAAATATTCTTTGTCATATTTAATGATAATTCAATTTTATTCAAAATTACAATTTTTTTTTTCTAACTGATTAATTGCAAAGGCCAATCGATAAAATTGCTAAGAAATTCATACCCATATAAAGGTTTTATGCTCCATGGGAAAAATGCCACTGTGGACACAAATTGAGAAGCTGAAGGGGACAACTTAAGCTTGTCTTTCAACTGATAGGAAACCGCCGTCCATACAAATGACCTGAAACCCTACATTCACAGAACCATGACCCAAAATAAAAAAACAATAATTAGTCTCAGAATTTGAGATGAAAAATAGAACAAACAAAACAAAAGTATCATAAACACCAGCAGCTAGATTTTCAATTTTCAAAGCAATCAATTCATCACGTAAAACACCCAAAAATCACCAATATCTTACAAATACCCCGGATACCAAAATCAACAAACTCACCCACCACGGTATCCCACCAGGCCAGATATTTAAAAAATAAAATAAAATGAAATAAAATAAACCCCCCCTTGATCAAAACCATAAACCCGAAAGATTTAATTCATCAAGATCGAATTTTTTCGAAAGAGGTTGTCGAACAGAAACCTGGGTGAAGTAAATCAGGCAAATTAGCCAAAGAAATGAAACACCAAATGCATTTTTCAATTGTTTCATTTTCCTTTTTTTTGTTTTCAACGAGTTGACTTTGAAAGCTCCCTCTCTCTCTCTCTCTCACTTCCTGTGTTTTGTTTGTCTTTAAGGAACAAATCTTTGTTGTTTCATCCTCATTCTAAATCTCTGCTCTATTAATCTGTCTCCCTTTCCCTCTCACATTATAACGTCACACTTTTGTGTCTTTCTCGTCATCTGTTTAACAACTTTCGAATTGCGGTTGAATTTTATGGACGTTCACACCAGATGGACCAGGTTTTCTGTTCGTAGGGGTAATTTAGTCATTTACGGATTCGGTACCTCCACGAACACGTCCAATGCTCCTATGAATACTCGCCATATCAGCATATTGGCGCACATCAAATGATAGTCACTAAGGGCTTTGCTCGCCCGCCACGTGTATTGTCTGGTTTAGTCTCCATCAGGACTTGACTCTCCACTCTCCGTTGCCTTTATTGACTGACAGATCCAACGGTTCTCAATAATTAATCAAGATTAAGTTAAATTTTAAAATTAATTACCTTTTTATGTTATACTAATTAAGATAAAGATGCATAATAATCCACCAACGCACAACTCTTTTAATTGAGACTCAACAATAGAAAAAATAATACAAATATGATGTTTAAAGAATAAATCTAATTACTTATCCTTTGTATTGTAAAATTATAAATCAACTAGAGAAGACATATATTCATTCTTGTATATCATTGCATTAATGCGTTTACAATTGAAAAAAAAAAAACTAAAGATGTAGTACGTGTAAGTAAAAATTGTTGAACACTTTAATTAGAACTTAATTTTTATAAAAATCGTGCATTTTAATTTATAAAACAGTATCTTCATTGGACTTTTTATTTCCTTACAATAAACTTAAAAATAATTGCTGCAATTAATTAAATGTAACTTTTTAAAAAAAGATAGAAGTTACCTCACCTAGGTAATTATTTAAAAATATTATTGGTTAGTTTAGATTATAAGAAATTAAGGGTGGAGATCTTCACCCTCTAATCCAATAGACAATTTTTTTTTTTTAAAAAAAAAACTCATTATCAGTTCAATGCTATAAAAATTCATACAGCATCTAGTAGCTCAACCTTCTCCATCCTTAGCAATTATGAGTCATTTATTTATTACATTTACAAGTTATTATCTGTGTTCCGCCACCTAACCATTTAGAATGAAAATGACAAGACTATACCATTGAGAAAGCTCGCATTATAATAAGTGGATGATCAGCAAATTTTGTAACACATGATTAGACATTTCACAAAACAAAACAGAAATAACGTCGTTGATGCCACCCACCGTCCGGCCTTGCTGAAAGTGCTATGTATGTATTTATTATTTACAGAGATTAAATAAATTTTGATTTCAACACCCAAGATTAAAAATCTCAAAATTAACCTCCAAATTGATTCTGGAAATTCAAATCATCGAAAAGAACCATAACAATTTATCTATCAATCTTCATCAGTAACATATCTCAAACTACGAGAAAACTGCTCCAGTCTGAAATTAACGTCCAACAAGAATGCTTGTTTTTCAAATGTAGCAAATATGATTTTTGGGAAAGAACTTCGATTTCCTGTATTACTTTTGCAGAAATGTTAAGATTTATGATGGTGAAAATGAGGTAGTCACTGGTAATATCACGGCGAACATGAATAAATTGTTAAACAAGACGAAACATGCTTTTTGTATTACCTTAATACTTAGCACAAGCATAAACTTTTGATATCTTATATATATTAGCATGTACACACCAACACTCTGAATTTTTTAAATGCAGTAGGTTGGCACACTAGCGTGACGATAGACAAAAGGTCTCACGGTGTGAAAATAACCTGACGGATGATTGTAAGTGAACTTGACCCCAGCGCTGCCTTTCCCTAGATGGCTGCAGTGTTCATGGAAACTGCTGATAGGCCGTGCCAGACAAGCATCCCAGCGGTCACTCTCGGGCATTGTCTCGGCTACTGTGTACATTCCCTTAGCATTTGTAAATGCTTGATAGTTTAAGACTTCCCCAGATTTCGTTATACAGAGAACAGCAACCTCAGCACCTGCATCAAAATGAATCAAACTCCCTTTAACCTATCTGACCATAGGAAAGTGCATCAACAACAAAATTTTATTGAAGCTTCATAAATTTCAATCCCCATCCCTATAGCGGACCAAATATTATAAAAGTCCACAACTTTACACTGTTATAGACATGGTCAAATCCTACCTTGTTCCCTTTAGTACTTGAGGGCAGAATCTAGCCTAAAGGATGGATCTTAGTGAACTAAACTTCAGTTATAACAAAAAGGTTAATTTGATTATTGAATGTCATCTTAAGTCGAGACAAATAAAATAGAATTGTACATTTTGCAGGTTTTCCAAATTCTCCCAAGGGTTTTATATTTGTTACAAAATGTGCACCTCTGCAATGACAAGCACAACCAGAGGAAGAGATAAAGTGAATCCATGAAATTTTGTCTTTTATTTGTGCAATACTTAGAAAGTCATTTAACAGAGTTTCCAGAACTATCACTGGAGATAAGCACCAACAATAAGGTCAGTCGGGGAAAAAGAATCACTTTTGTTCTGAAAATTTACAGGACACCATTTGCAGCAAAATTAAGTATGTTAACAATGTTTGGTCCTTGTACTAAAAAATTCTCTCTCTTTTTTCAATAATGCCCAAAAATTTGTCTGCTTATTTAAAATCTAAAACAAATAAGACAGAGAAGCAAGAATTTGACTTGCCAACAGCTAAGGTAAAGAATGGTAGCAAAGAAATCTCATCATAATAAGATGGTTTAAAACACCTTAAGAGTCTCCCTATGCAACTTGAAGAATTTAAGACATCTAAGTTTAAGAGTGATGGTATGATGACTACTACAGTCCCATAAGAGAAACTCCACGAGCAGACGTCAAGCATCACCAATCTCTAGATCTTCAACAAAACCAATTGTGAGAACTGAGCTAAAACATTCATTGTAAAGACATCACTCAAGTCAAGTAAATATACTGAACCAGCAAATAAACACAACACTGAAAGGACAACATATGGCTATATTTCATGTCAATTTTTAGCCCTCAAGGAGTCTTAGCAACTAAAGAATGCATTACATGTGACAGTTGCCCTCAGCTGATTTCTGCGCTCTCATTTCCTAGAATATATGTCTATGAGAGAACAACGCCTTAAATCATAAATTACAACCGCTAGCTACCAGATATGGAATTGTTTCCGGAACTCAGAGGAACCCAATTTTAGCAGATAATAGGAGTCTCTTACAGGATAAACCAATAAAGTCATATTTAGAATTCCTTCCGAGCAGAATTAGTATGAGAGACAGAAGCAAACTAGCAAGAAAGAGGAACTCATAGCATATAAACAACACCAACCAATGTGTTCAGAATCTTGTTTTCCCTCAGTTTAAGCAGCAATCAAATCAATTCTTAGCAAAACCAATAACTTCAGATCCTAACCCTATCAATTATGCAAATTATAGACAGCCATTACAGTGTATAAAATTCAGAGAAACAGAATAATAGCAAATTTGAGTACAATTTCATCATTCTCCAAATCATTATTTCACTGCATTTATATATATATTGCCTGATTACAATCTTCGACAAGCTCTAAGCAAATTAACACCCACCAACTTCTCAAAAGGCAGCAGCTTTATCACAATCCGTAAATTAAAGTCAGCAACCCATTAAATATCACAAGCCAAAGTCAACATAGAGCAGAAAAACATAACCAAACAGCAAAAAATTACGCCAAAAAAACAAAATTTACCAAATAAAGGGGAGAGAGAGAGATAGTGACCTTCAAGAACATGGTCTTCAGGTCCAATGGACGAATCACCACAGACATCACAGACAACTCTTCCATGAATCTCACCAGTCCAAGCTTCAACATTTGATGCAACAAACATTGTTGTTAAGACAAAAGCAAAGAAAACCATCACCAACTTTTTCTTCTGTGACTCCATAATTATTGATTTTTTGAAGAAACCCTTGCTCAAAATCTTCAACAGTCAGCTACTTCAAAATTCAGCTACATAAGGTAAAAAGCGTAAAATCAGTCCAACTGGGTACACAATTTCTTTAAATTACGGAAAAGCCCCTCTACTTGTTTTATGTCCAAGAATGGGTCTAGTTCAATTATGTTATATCACAAGGACTACAAATGCAAAATTACTTTTTTATTCCATCCCTTAAAGCTAAACAAAAACCTAGCATTGAGTCATTAACTGTGTTAGCTGTTCGTCGCTTCTGTAGAAAGTGCCAGATGAAGAGAAGAAACTAACTCTTAAATTCATTGGCTGATAAAATTTCTTTTTCTTTTTCGTCACCAATCGGGAATTTTTTTTTAATTATCTCATTTTCCATGTCGTGGGCTGTTTGAGTTTTATTTGCTGTTCTGTTATGTTTATGACTTTTTTCTGCTCTTTGGTTTGCATTTTCTTTTGCTAAAGAATTTGACTTTATAAGTCCCTATGGAGAATGATTTGAAATTAAAAGTAGTGGACTGATCTTCCATGATGTAAGACAAATTCTGAGGGATTATCTGTTAACGTCCTTATTGCAATGGAGGTGGTGAGCAATGTGCTTAACGTTTCAATGTTTTGTGAAAATAGATAGCTTCATTGTGAGCTGCTGATATTTGGCTGGTTTGATTATGACTGTGAGCATTTTTTTTTCTCCTCAGAATATTGCAACCCGATGATGAATTGTCTGCAAATTAAAAGTATGGTTGCTGATGAAATATTAATTCCGAAGGATGCTCTTCTTTAGTTTCGCTTGTGTTTGAAACTTATCAACTCGTATATCAGTTGCTGAATCCTGGAATTAATTTTGTGTAGACATGTGTGTCTTTCTCTGTTGAAACTTGGCTGTTGCTTCTATCTTTCTATATAACTTTGTTTTGCTTTTTCATGGGAAGATTTATAAGTTTAAAAGCACTGAATTCTTATACCATACAATCTGTACTGAGTGTGATGTTCTTTGTAAGCCATATATGTATCATAGGTCCCACATCCCTATGATGAATGCTATGAAATCTAAAAGTAGTGGCCTGATCTTTGATGATTCAATGATTCTGAGGGATGTAAATCTTTTTTCCAACTATAAATGAATGCAATGCTTTGTTTTGTTTTGTTGCAATATTATCAAGTCATGACCAGACATTTGAACAATGTTATATTTGTTTGGATCGTGCTGGCTGATGGGATGTGATAGATTATCAAGATGGATATAGAAGTTGGGAGCATGGCCAAAGATGGCTCTGAGGCTGGAGAATATGTTGCAAAGGGTTGATAATGTTATCTTCTCAATACACTGCCGACATCGTTGCATGTGTGGCAACTATCGTAAACCAGTTTGGTTTTCCTGAAGCAGTTGCATGATCTGAATTGTACAGATGCTTGTGAGCATTTGAAATGATGTCATACAGGTTGCTAGGCTGTTGGTTCTAAATGTTGGGATCAAATTGATTGCTCTAAGAAATGAGCCTGTACTAGTTTTTATCCCCAAACCATTCAGAAATAAATGTTTAAACCTTTGTTGCTTAGTTTGATGCATTTCATGTTAATTGATATTTCTTTTCCCTGCGAGTTTATTGTTGACTGTATTTTCCCAAGCCAAGCTCGGACTACTAATGCTCCTCAAACTATTAATGAACTGAAATACTGAAAAGCCTTTTGAGTTGAAGTCTCATCCAGAAGAGGCTTCATAATTTATTTTCTGCAGAAACAATCTTGTAATAACTCTGAAACTTTCAATGAAATTACAAGTTTACGGCTGGTTGTGATAAAACTCCATGTGAAAGAGACCAATCTTTCGGAAGCAGAAATCAAAACGAAGAAAAGCGATCATATCTTCAGGTAAAGGTTTTTAAGTACAACTGTTGCTTTTTGCAAAGACCAAAACTAACCCATGCTAAATGGGTAAGAGCTTAATCTAATATACGTAGCTTAAGTGCTAGAACTACAACAATCTCATTTATCATCTTATACATGATTTTAATCATTCTGATGCTATGACTGGCCTTTTAAGAACAAATCTCTCTGCCTTTAGCTCTGCTACAATCTTCTCAAGCTCACTAACCCAAGCTTCGAGTTCCTCCGGTACTTCACAACCATAGTTCTTCTTCCCATCTTCATCACTGCCCTGGTTCCTCACCATATCTTGACCAACACAACTTGCTGCACTCTCTGTTGCATCTTCTATTGGTGTCTGTGGTTCGCCATCTGCCAACTTACTCAGTGGTTCAAAAATTTTATCACCCTCGTTATCTGCAATTAAAGGGGAAAAAGTTTGAGATTGATGTAATGAATTTTCACCATCACCAATATTTGCATTCTGAACATCATTCTGCTTTTTACTGGATTTCAAATTGTCTTTATTTGCCAGATTATCTTTCTTAGTTGAATCCCTTGCTTGGACTAAATGAAGTTTGGGAGGAAAACCAGGAGGAACGGGGGAATTGTCAGCTTCCGTCATTGCTATTAGACTCAGTGGCAGCTTTTTTGAAAGTGATTCAGCAGATGCATATGCATCACTATCTTCCTTCTCTTTGTTTGAAATCTGCACCGATGCTTTTGCTCTCTTCAGAATAGAACCAAGAGCAACAGAAGCTTTGGCATAACTCCTCCTCTGTTTTGAAGTCCCCAATGAACTTTTCTTCCCCGCCAGAGAGATATAAGGACTACTTGAGGCACAAAACAAATCCGTCGTTCTATACAATTTTTTTGTCATTGAGTTAATCCTTGATGTGAAGTTCCCTTTCTTTGTTCTTTTTGATCTCTTTGATGTTAGCCTGGACCATGCGACACTACCACTTGATTTCATTTTACTTGCTTTCCCTGGCTTCCCCTCAAAGCCGTTGAAACCTCTTTTTTTCCTGCCTTTTGATCCGTTTGGTGCTAACTCAGAACTAATGAGAATTCTTTTCTGTAGCAAAGCACCGTCACTTGAACCTTGCAAACATGATAGCGATTGCTTCCACCACTCCAAGTATTGGGTAGTAACATCAGCCTCAAAGAAACGAGATGAAATATACAAATTGGCATTAGTGATCGGCTTACTGTAATACTTCCATGCAATCCAACAACTCTCATTTACCTGAGCAACACAAGCTGGAAGGTCTTGGTCCATTCCAAATTGCATTGCTACCCGATGAGGAAGGTACTGCTCTATACAATCAAGACCAACCAGCTTCGAAATCCTCAAGCACCGAGCAAATGACAGAATTTCCTCTGTCACATCAGCATCAATAGATACCCACATATCCTCTTCTCCATAAAACATGGGCAAATCCCAGTTTTTCAAAGTTCTAACATAGGGGCGCCAATGAAAACTGTCTTTGGCTAAATCCAAAACTGTCCTCACATTCTCAACTCTGGTCCGTATCATGTGCCATCGAGCAAATCTTGGCTCACCCTTTTTTATTGGATTAGGCGTTGGTCTCAATTCTGTAAACCTTTCGAATGCCCAACATTGTACTAACTGAAACGGTGAGCGAATAATAGTTGCAAATTCACAAACTTCACCCTCGCAACTGACGAACTCAAAGAAAGCAACAATCTTTTCTTTCAACGAACTCAAATCTCTGTAAATGCTAGCAAGAACAGCAGGTGCAAGTGCAATTCTAGTCCCTCTTGCTAAATGTAAAGCAATAGGGAAAACAGATTTGGAAATTGTTCTAAAGGAAAATGGAAAAACAAACCTTGACAACCACAGTGCAAGAAATGCTTCATGCTCAATTTCACTCCCGCTATCCATAAATCTTTTCAACCATATAGAATGATTGGCCTTTTGAGAAGCACCGTTTTGAAGTTCCATTCTGACTTGGTTCAACTCCTCTTCTACTGCCTTCATTTCATCTGCTACTAGAGGGCTAAAAACAGGGGAACCCAACACTGAGTACCCTGAAATCATCATATCTTCCAGCGTAATTGTAGCCTCGCCCCAAGAAAAAATGAAACTTTTTGTCTCAGGACACCATTTCTCTGCAAGGCCAAGAACCAAGTCATCGTTTCTTCGGAATTCGTACGTGGAATTGAAGATCGCTTCACGAATACCAGCTTTCTTCCAAGTAGATTCATGCAAAGCAGCCATCTTTTCAACCCATTTCTTCCAATCATCTTGCGGCAACCTCCATCCGTGAAATTTAAACTTTAAAGGCCAGTTTTTTGGCTCAGAAGTAACAGGTATTGAAGAAAGACACTGCTTTGGAAGCTCAAAAACTTGGCCTTTAATCGAGCTCACGCAAGGTTTGAGAAAATGGGCCAGTCTCCTAGTCGGGTTTCCAGACCCAGTCAATGAAACCATCATCTCTTCTCTCACTTCAACACCGACTTCTTCTGACGATTCCTCCATTTTTGTAAACCTAAAAATAGAGCATTGACGCCTCAGGAGTTAGGAGTGGTCAGCCAATATGGGTTTCTGGGAAATCAGAAAAGACGCTTCAGTGGTGGGAAAAGTTTCGAACTTTTGTCACGTTTTATGACATCAATGCACGTGTTAGCAGTTGACGTTGTGTCTGCTTTTTTTATTTTCCCCTTTTTTTAATTGAAAAAAAGAAAATGTCGAAATAGTGCAGCAGTTGCTAACTTTTCCCTTAGCAATTAAGTAATTAAATGGAATACTTGCAGCTCAAGCTTTACCAGTACGGTAATTTAGAGCTGCTAAATTACTCAAATGCCCATCTATTTGTTTTATATTCAGGAATGGTTCTATTGCAAAATTACCTTTCTATACCTCCTCTATTCCAAAGGACAAGGATTCAATTCAATGCTCGATGATTTTTAGGATTAAAAAATAAATAAATAAATAATAAATCCTTGACTACCGATTCACTGCACCCTATGCACTAAAACTTTATCAATTTATGACAGTAGTATCACTAGATTTTCAGTATGTGATTAATTTATCAAATGTTCATTCAAAATAGCGGACTGGCTGTTAAAATTTTTGTCAAATTATAAATCAAATCCTGAGGGGTGTACTTATCATATTAAATTTTTAAGGTCCTTGAACAGATTCGTATGCAGCCACGTATATATTTCTGCGTTCGCTCTCCAGTTTTGTTTGAGACACTAAAGTAGGGAACTCATCTCATTATCAAACAATATTTATTGAGGACTAAGGAGTTCGCTTCATGCCCTGTTTCCACATTCCTGAGATGGAGCAGAGGCTGAACCAGGAGGAACAGGGGAATTATCAGATTCCCTTATTGGTACTAGACCAAGCGGTAGCTTTTCGGAAGCAGATGCATCACTAACTTCCTTCTCTTCTTTCAAAATCGGCATCGATATTTTTACTCTCTTCAGAGTTGAGCCAAGAGCAAGAGAGGCATTTGCATATCTCCTCTCCTGCTTTGAACTGTCTCCTCAGCTTTCCTTACTCGTCAGTGATATACCAGGACGAATTGAGACACCATCTGGCTCCTTCATTCTATTCGATTTCCTTGATGTTAGATTAATCCAAACCAAGTTCCTTTTCCTTGATCTGTTTGATCTCTTTGACGTTAGCTTTGACCGTGAGAGGCTAAAACTTTCTTTCATTTCATCTGCTCTCTCTGGCTTCCCATCAAAGGCAGCGCAACTTCATTCTTTTTTTATTGCTTCTCTTGATCTGCTTGGTGTAATCCCAGAACATGTGAGTATTCTTTTCTGTGGCAAATGCCCATCGGTTGCACCTTGCAGACGCGATAGTGATTTGCTTCCACCACTTTTAAGTATCGGAGGGTAACATCAGCCATAAAAGGCGGAGATGAAACGTACAAATTATTTATTCCATGCAATATATATGCCGATTCTCATTTGCCCGAGCAACAAAAGCTGGAAGGCCTTGGTCCATTCCAAATTGCATTGCTACTCGATGTGGACTAGCTTGGAGATCCTCAGACATCGAGCAAATGATTGAAATTCATTAGGCAAATCAGCATCTGTGGTTACCCACATTTCCTTTTTTCCACAAAACTTGGGTAAATTCCAGTTTTCATTGTTTTAACATAGGGACGCCAATCAAAAATCTGCCCGGCTGATTCCAAAACTGTCCTCACATTCTCAACTCCACTCGTTATCTTGTGCCATCGAGCAAATCTTGGCTCCCCATTTAATCAAATTAGGCTTTGGTCTCAACTCAATGAATCTCTTATATGAAAAATAAGAGAGAACCCTAGTTTTAAAAGCTTGTGCTGCAAGTTTTCAATTTGAATGCACAAAAGCAAACAAATGGGAACACAAATCATCGAATGACATTCAGATTATAAACTTTTCTGTTTATAAATATCGTTTTTTATCTCACCCAAATACCCATTTTGCAATGACTATACGTTCACCATTTCATTTAGTCCAAATTTAAACCGTACAGTTTAATAGTATAATGTCATTGCACTATCAAATCATATGGTTAATAGTTTGATCAGACTCTAACAAATTCATAATCCTGGATTGAAATATTTCTATATATATATATAGTTATTATTTTGGGTGCATTTTGTACCA
Organism: Murraya paniculata; assembly: GCA_030449075.1. Classification (NCBI taxonomy): domain Eukaryota; kingdom Viridiplantae; phylum Streptophyta; class Magnoliopsida; order Sapindales; family Rutaceae; genus Murraya; species Murraya paniculata. The sequence goes on along the minus strand of JAEVFN010000008.1, from coordinate 2,912,266 downwards.
TGTATTTCCTTTTTCTTTTTTTTAATTTTTATAGCTTTAGGAATAATGTTGATATCTTAAGTGACAATTTAATCCCTGCAATGCTGCATAAGTCAACTTCCGAATCAACAAATTAACCGCACCGTTTTTCAAGTGATTTGATACTCACTTTGTCACCTTATCCTAATCCAGTATTCCTCTATTTTGAACTTCCGAATCATCACCTCATCCCCATTTAAATCCGGAGACTAGTAACTAGTTAAGCAATCGTATTATGATTATTATTATTATTATTATTTTCTTAAGCTGCTATGCTTATCGTTGTAAAATCTTGGTATATAAATATTATTGAAAGTAATAACATCGACTTTTATATTTGCGATATTTAATGTATTGTCTGCTCAGAAATCATATAATTATGGCATGGATCAGAAATCTGCCAGGAAACCAAATTTAATTCCAAATTTTGAAGAAAATATTCTTCCATATTTTGCGCATAAGGGGAGTTGAATTTGATGTACTAGAATCAGCTACACCTCTTATGTAAGATAAATTTTTGTTAAAAAATAATGTGTAAAAAATTCATTAAACGAATGCATTTCCGATACCATATAGCATTTTCTATTTTCAATTGAAAAAGCAATACCTAATTTTATTCTCGAAGGTATTTGCTCCAGAGCTCCGGACTCCCAAAGCTCATGAGCACTAGGGCTATAGGCCCCCAAAGCTCACTTGCTCCAGAGCTCTAGACCAGTAAAGCTTACTTGAAGTTATTGATACACATTTGTATTGGAAAAAAAAAAAAAGATTTCATAAACTCTACTCTCTTTCAACAGTTTCGTGTATCACGTTAAACATGAGTCTATTCATTTCGATGCTTAGCCTGGCCTTTTGTAACCAAATCTTGCTGCTTTTAGCTCTTCAACAATCCTCTCAAGCCTGCTAACCCAAGCTTCAAGTTCCTCCGGTACTTCACTAGCACAATTCTCGTCATTTCCTTCCATTACATGGCCCCTTTCTCTACTCTTTACGTCTTCCCTGGCCGTCACTGAGACAGCATCAGTAGCCTCATTCTGCATAACCATTTCCTTTGAATTTTGGACATTCAGTGATTCCTTAATAGTCAGGTTATCTTCCTCAGCTGAATCCCTTTTGACTAAATTGGATTTGGGAGGAAACGGAGGAACAGGAGAATTATCTGCTTCTTTCATTAGTCTTAGACTCACTGGTAGTATTTGTGAACGCAATCCAATCGAAGCAGATGCATCGCTGACTTCCTTCTTAATATTTAAAGTCTGTAATGGTGAATTTTCCAGGCTCTTGCGAGAAAAACTAGTATGAATTAAGGAACCATCTCCTTTCTTCTTTTTGTCCAATCTTCTAGGCATTGTAATAACCGTTGTGATGAAGTTCCTTCTCTTTGTTCGTTTTGATCTCTTTGCTGTTATCTTAGGCCACGAGAACCTATCAATTTTCTTCATTGTTTGTACTCTGTCCAGCATCCTCCTAGAACCAGCAAAACTTCTTTTCACTCTTTTCGATCTCTTTGGTTTTATCTCAGAGGCAATGAAAATATGCAGCCGAGGCAGAACAACCCTACTTACAACCTGTAGACGCGACAACGATTGGTTCCACCAATCTAAGTATCGAGTTGTAACATCAGCCTCATAAAGCCTTGAAGGGACATACAGTTTTGCATAACTAACTGGCCCACAGTAATCGCTCCATGCTACACACGGTGTCTTGTTGGCTCGGTCAACTAAAGCTGGAAGGTCTTGGTCCATTCCGAATTTCATTGCTGCTCGATGTGGATGGTACTTCTCTATGCAATCAAGACCAACTAGCTCAGAAACCCTCAAGATTTGTGTCAATGACCGTAATTCTTGAGACAAACCAGCATCAACAGCAACCCACATTTCCTTTTCTCCATAAAACTTAGGCAGCTTCCAGTTTCTTAAAATTTTGGCATAGGGACGCCAATCAAAATTCTCTTTGGCTGAATCCAAAACTCTCCTCACATCCTCAAATCTAGTCATTCTATTGTGCCACCGAACAAATCTTGGCTCACAACTTTTGATCAAATTAGGCTTTGGTCTCAATTCAATAAACCTCTCCCAAGCCCAGGTTTGGACTAACTGAAACGGTGACCATAGAGTTAACTGATAGCTTACTGTCATCATCCTCCCAATGATCTATCTCACTCAAAGCAACAATATTTTCTTTCAACAAATTCAAATCTCTATAAATGCTAGCAAGAAGAGCTGGTACAAGTGCAACTCCAGTCCCCCTAGCTAAACGAACTGCAAGTGGAAAGATAGATTTGGCCACTAGACAAAAGGAAGACGGAAAAACATACCTTGACAACCACAAGGCAAGAAATGCTTCGTGTTCAATTTTGCTCCCGCTGTCCATGAATTCATTCACCCACGCGCTGTGCACTGCCTTCCCATGTGTGCTCTTATCGGGTTTCTTTCTCACTTGGTTCAACTTTTCTGTTTCCTTCAACTCATCTGTTTCCAGAGGACTAAAAACAGGGGAACCCAAGACAGAGTACCCAGCAATTATCATATCCTCTAACGTAATAGTTGCTTCACCCCATGAGAAAATGAAACTTTTGGTCTCAGGACACCATTTCTCCGCAAGACCAAGAACCAAATCACTGTCTTTCCGGATTGCATACGTGGAGTTCAGGATTGCTTCATGTATACCAGCTTTCTTCCATGTAGATTCATGCAAAGCTGCCATCTTACCAACCCATGCTTGCCACTTTCTTTGGGGTAACCTCCATCCATGAAATTTCACATCCAAAGGCCAGTTTCTAGGTATTCTGTTAAGACACTGAGAAGGTAGCTCAAAGACTGGCCCATCAATAGAATTTATGTTGTGTTTGAGAAAATAGGCTACTCTCTTTGTAGGGTTTCCACCACCAGTTAATGAAATCATCATCTATTCTCTCACTTCAAAACCAACATCTAATGACTCCTCCATTGTTTTAAAATCAAGAATAATGCTTTAAAATAAATGGGTTTCTGACTTTTCTGACTTTTATGTTTTCACCTCTGCTTGGTCTGTAACAAAGCTTTGAACAGAACCAGTCTATTCGTTGTGTTGTACCATGTTCACGGAGGGTAGACACCGACCTATTTTTTTAAGTTCTTGCCAATGGTTAATTTTGAAAAGAGTAACGATACAACTACAAACTCTTGTACAAACTAATATGATATTAATTTATTAGTTGAAAGAAAATATAAAATAATAAAAATAAATTGGACAAAGTGATATTTAATTCAACTAATTAAATCATGTCACATTAGTTTATACAAAATAAATTTATACAAGAGTTTGTGATTGTATTATTACTCTTTTTAAAAACAAATAAAAAGGGTGAATTGTATATTAAAAACAAAAGGGTGAGAGTGCTACAACAAATTACTCCACCTATTATTTGATAAACACTTTTTTTTTACATTTTTAAAATTATTTATTAAGGTTTTCAAATTTCATGTTATAATTTTAAAGTCCTTAAAAAAGGTAAAATATAACACAAATTAGAAAACTTGTAGTGAAAATTTTTGAATATATGACAAAAAGACTTTGTAAAAAGAAATGAACCTGCACTGATCTGCTCTGCATATAACAGCTGTAAGCTTTCGAAGACATTCAGATATTAATATAGCATGAAATCAAATGTTGCTCAAGTCACCTTCCAGAGTCCAAAAACGGCACCATTTTACAAGTGATTTACACTGACCTTGTCACCTTACAATCAAGGACTGTTTGATAATGAGGTGTTGTATCGTTTTAGTTAAAATTGGAGAACAAAAACTAGAGCCACAAGAAAAAGCTTATGGATATTGGATAGGTATTATTATGTAAGACTTAATATATGAATTTTTACTTAAAAATGACTAATAAAAAATAGCTGATCCAGAAATTTGAGCTGCAACATTATTGATGGAAATCTTGGTATAGTATTGAGAGTGCCAACATCAAATATTCCAATAAAAAAAAATTAATATTATATTTGTAATTATTTAATTAATATGTAGTCATCTTGGAGATTTTTTTTTTTTTTTGGCTTTTTGAGATTGTAAAGTCACATATCTCAATACTAGCTATCCCCCATTTTCGTGTTCTTTGAATGCATTTATTTACCGAGACAATGAAATAGAATTTTAAGGATCCTCTTCTCATCTTAGCTTGTCTCAGTTTTCCAAAATTTATTACCACGTGTACATTGTTGACCCTTTAATTTATTACTAAGCACATTTATGTATTTGCCAACGAAGTTATCCTGTTAGATTTACTAAATAGGTACCAATGACAATAACAAACATAACCAGAAGACGAGAAAATGAATTTCATCAAGTTCTGTGTTTTAATACTTCCAAGTCATTTAATAATGTTTCTGGAACTTCCGGTGTAGACATGCGGCAACAACGAGTTAGATAAATTTTATTTTTTTCTTTGTAGAAGCAAGAATCCTGCAGGTTATCAGTGCAACATAAGCATACAATCTACACTATTTCACATATATTATTGAATTTGATATAACCACCACTTGCATGATGATTTTTCAAAATAAACACACACATATTATAACATCATTTATTTGTCTATGTATTCTAGAATTTATTCCATGGAAGATGCCAATATTTCCGAGGCAGAAATCAAAATGCAGAAAAGGCAAAATCATGTATCATCAGCAACTCAATGTCTCAAACAGTAAAAATTTTTTAACCATACAGCGGTCTAACTGACAATATTGATCATCAATGTCGCATAAAATAAGAAGAGAACTTGATAATTTTCTAAATGTGGCTTACATGCATCACATGTTACTTCATGTGAAACATCTGTGTTCATATTGAAAGCAAAAGTAGAGCCTAACAGGTTTGCTTGAGGTAAAGTTTTTGATGTATAATAGCTGTTTTACTGAGATCAACAACAACCCATGAGGCCGTTTCAAATTGGTAAAAGCTGAATCTAATATCTGTACCTAAAGTGCGAGAACTAACACAATTTCATATACCTGAACGACAAACATGATTGTGCTCAGACTCGCATTTTATGACCAAATCTTGCTGCCTTTAGTCCTGCAACAATTCTCTCAAGCCTACTAACCCAAGCTTCAAGCTCATTGGGCACTATACTAGCATAGTTCTTACCTTCTCCATTGCTGCACTCATTCTTTGACATGTCACGAGGAAGAAAAATTTCTGCACTCTCAGTCAAATCTTCCCTAACATTCTCTGATCCACCATTAGTAGGTTCAGTCTGCATAACCTTTTCTGCTGGCTCAGTATTTTTAACAGCCTCATTATCTGCAATTAAGGAGGAAAAAGTTTGGGATTGATATGAAGAATTTTCACCATCACCAATCTTCGTATTCTGAAAATCATTCTGTTTGTTGCTGGATATCAGTGATTCTGTAATGGCTAGATTATTTTCCTTAGCTGAATCTCTTGCTTGAACTAAATTAGATTTGGGAGGAAAACCAGGAGGAAATGGGGAATTATCAGCTTCTTTCATTAATATTAGCTTCAGTGGCAGCATTTTTAAAGGAAATTCAGAAGAAGCATATGCATCACTATCTTCCTTCTTGTCTTCTGTAGTGTGAACTAATTTTTTCACTCTTTTAGAAATAGAACCTGGAGTGTCAGAGGCATCGGTACTTCTCCTCTTCTGAGTTGAATTCCCCAGTGAATTATCCAAATCATTAATTCCATCTAATCTCCTTGGCGTTATCTTGGTCCTCGCAACGAATTTCCTTTTCTTTGTTTGTTTCGATTTCTTTGCTCTTAGCTTAGTACTTCTTTTCATATCTTTTGCTCTCTCTGGCTTCCTCCGAAAACCAGTGAAACTTAATTTATTAGCTCGTTCTGATCTCTTTTGTGCTATCTCAGAACTTGTTAGAATTCTTTTCTGTGGCAAAGCACCATCACTTCCACTTTGGAGATCCAAAAGTGATTGCTTCCAACTCTCCAAATATTTGATGGTAACACCAGCCTCATAAAGCCGGGATGGCACATACAAATCTGCATAACTGATAGGCTTACTGTAAACACACCATCCTATATAAGGACTATCATTTGCCCGCGCAACACAAGCTGGAAGGTCTTGGTCCATCCCAAATTGCATTGCTACTCTATGTGGAAGGTACTGCTCTATACAGTCAATACCAACTAACTCAGAAACCCTCAAGCATAGGGCAAATGATTGTAATTCTTCAGACAAATGATTATCAACCGATACGGTCATTTCCTTTTCTCCATAAAACAAAGGCAACTTCCAGTTATTTGGAGTTTTGGCATAGGGACGCCAATCAAAACACTCTTGGGATGAATCAAAAACAGTCCTCACATTCTCAACGCTGGTCATTAATTTGTGCCAAAGAGCAAATCTTGGCTCACCGTTTTTAATCAAATTAGGATTCGGTCTCAATTTTACAAATCTCTCCCATGCCCAAACTTGGACGAACTGAAACGGTGAACGTATGATCACTTTTAGTTCACTATCTTCATCCTCACAACCGACTAACTTGGTCAAAGCAACAATCTTCTCTTTCAACAAACTTAAATCTCTATAAAGGCTAGCAAGAACAGCTGGTGCAAGCGCAATTCTAGTCCCCCTAGCTAAATGTACAGCAATAGGAAACACAGATTTGACAACTAGACGATAGGAGCGAGGAAAAACAAACCTTGATAACCACAAGGCAAGAAATGCTTCGTGTTCGATATCGCTCCCACTGTCCATGAATTTATTCATCCATGAAAAATGATTTGCTCTCCTAGATGCACTTCTGATGTATTCCTTTTCCACTTGGCTTAATTTCTCTTCTACCTCCTTCAGCTCATCTGTTTCAAGAGGGCTAAAAACAGGGGAACCCAAAACAGAGTACCCTGAAACCATCACATCTTCCAATGTAACAGTTGCCTCGCCCCAAGAAAAAATGAAACTGTTAGTCTCGGGACACCATTTCTCCGCAAGACCAAGAATCAGATCAGAATTTCTCTTGATTTCATACGTTGAACTCAAAATTGCTTCATGTATGCCAGCTTTCTTCCATGTTGATTCATGCAAACCGGCCATCTTGCTAACCCATGTTACCCACTTTTTTTGAGGTGAATTCCATCCAGGAAATTTCACCACTAATGGCCATTTCTTGGGCTCAAAGGCGGCGGGCACAGAGGAAAGAGAGTGCGAAGGAAGCTCAAAAATTTTCCTTTCAATGGAGTTTGTTGAAGGTTTGAGAAAATGGGCTAGTCTCTTTGTAGGCTTGGCACAACCGCTTGGTGAAACCATGAGCTCCTCTCTGATTTCAAAACCAATGTCTGGTGATACATCCATTGCGGAAACTCCCAAATGATGTTTCTGCAAGAAATGGGCTTGTGGGTTATGTTCGTTCATAGCTTTTGAAAAAGAAAGAATGTGAACAAACTTTGCATCACTGGTGTTGGTCAACAATTTGGCTTTCCAAGAAAGATAGATAGAGTTGGGAATTGAAGAAGGGACTGCGGCAGCATTTGTGAATGGTTGAATTCTTGTTGAGAAAGAAAATAACCAGCGTTCAGGGGAACTGCCCTTACATAGTACTAACATCTGTCATCACGCTCACGCCTATGGGTTGGTTATTCGGCAACATGTTAATTATCACACAGTGCCCCTGAGGTTTTCAGAATTATGACTCTAGAAATTATATTTTACTCAAGGGACACATAACTACCCTGCTGAGGGCCGACTGTCTAGTGTCTATCAGCTTTATAGAAGAATTTTGGGCATTAAGTTCTTCAATAGCAATTAAAGTAAATATTAAATTTAACGGAAATCTGGGTTAGGACCCGTAAAATTATTTGGTTGAAATCAACATTTCTCTTTTTATGATCGTGTATTAATTTGTTTACAACATTAAAACCTATTACCTTAAAATGCTCTAATTTAAGTGTTCCCGTGTTGGCTTGGTGGAAACTATGAAGACAAAGAGAGAAAAACTTCTTTTGGTGTTTATTGTTACCGTTCTTTTGGAGAATTTTATTGAGTTATTATTACAGTAAAATTTAGTCAAAACGAAAATATATTGGAGATTATTAAGAATTTGTTGAGGTGAACTTTTAGTTAGATTCTAACAAAGTTGCATAGAGAAGTAGATATATAAACGTTTCAAGATAGTACTCAAAAGTTGAAATGAGAATGACTAGGGGTTGCACATTATGAGTTTGATGAAACAAGTTTGAGAGGAATGAGCAAATGGTACATGTAACAAGCACACCATGCACCATTTGTGCATCCGTCTAATAACATTTTGACACACACTCATTTTGAAATTGACTAATCATAATAAAGAGTGAAAATTTATTTTAAAATGCGTTGAGTACATTTGTTGGATAATTCCACTAATTTATCTCACATAAGTCTCAAAAGAAAAAGTGTAAACTGTATTCTAATCTAATAATTAGTCATTGTTTTCATTTTATTCTACAGTTGTAATAGTCTTTTTGCTAGATTTTGTTAAAGGATGCAAGTTGTTTAATAATTAGTATCAAGATTCAAGGTGAGTGCCTACTAAATTTGAATGAAAGATAATATCTAAGTCATAATTTGTCAAACCTCGGGGGAAATATGAGATAATTTTCCTTCCCCATATTTCATTTCATTTTTTTATTTTTATTTTTCCCTCAAAACCTCTTTATTGACAAGATTCTTTACTTTTCCAATCACCCCCGTTTCTAAATGTAGTGCTGGAAAAAGATTTGAGCTGCTGCACTAGCGTGTAGACCAATATATTTTCTTTCTTTGCTTCAATTATACAACAAAATGGATCAAACTACTGAATCCCAGCCACTGACCCAACCTGGTTTTGTTTTGCAATAAAATAAATGCATTGACCACAATATGTTCTTATCATCAATGCCGGAACCATTAGATAGACCCAAACTTCCTGACACACTAATCAAAAGCTTTTTATCAGGAGACTCATGCCGAGCTTGGAACAAGTCTACAGCATAAGTAACTCCTCAGGTGTCCCTTCTCACATGATTAGTGCAGCAAGTATCACTTAACAGGAAAACAAACATAGTGAGATCTCAGCTTGATGGGAAATTTTTATGAACATTGATATAGGATGCTTCAACTCAAGCTTGGAACAGCCATCACTAGAATTGTTATTTGTGAGCTGATGATCAGTTTAATTCCGCAAACAAATTTTCAGGCCATAACGAAAGTTGAGAAGTTCTTATTTTCTCAATTCTGAGGGGTCTATTAAGTCTTTCTCTTAAATGAATCATAAATTGTTGGACAAGTACATGTAAATGAATAATGCTATCCATAATTGTTGCGGAAATTTAATACAGCAGTATGACACAAGGATTCAAGATATCATTTTCTCAAGAAATGGAAATCCGTGTCTAACTCAAAAGGAATTTTCACCCAAATGATAAACATACTGCTCTTTATAACTCCATCATGTACATATAACCAACAGCTAATTCCCCTATAAGAAACAAGTGGTTAAAGAGCCAAAATTTGAAATAGGCGAAGCAAGAGCATGTATGTGTATCATCAGCAGCTCAAGTAATAAAAAATTTTAAGCACAGGGAGCACTTCAACTGACAAATTCGGACGCCAGTGTCAGATACACAAAGGAGGACACTCAGCTGAATCTAAATTTGCAATTAACAGATACACATTATATGTGGCTACCTAGAAAACATAAGTGCCCCACTAAACATCAAATTTCTTCCACAAATATTGCAAAACTACAATACTTATCAAGTTTCATTGCGGTTAAGGCTATTCTGCACAATTGTTAATTTGTTATCATCCAAAGCGAAATGGCACTGGCTGAATCTGACGTGTAGCAAGAGTTGTAAAACTACATAAATAGAAGATGAGTGAAACTTAAGCTGATACTAAGGCTGGCCTGTATGTCCAGATCTTTTGGATTTTAGCTTTGCAACGATCCTCTCAAGCCTACTAACCCGCTCTTCGAGATGCAATTCAGGTCTCTCACTTATCTCACTATCATTGATGTAGACATCTCCATCAGCACCCTGCATCCTCACCAAATCATGAGCTAAATTACCCAATTTCATCTCAATCGAATCTTCAAAAGATGTTTCTGATGGTTCACTCCATCTACTCCTTTCCACCAATTCTGTCTGCGACAGTGGTTCAAATACTTTTACACCTTCGCACGCGGCAATTGAGGAAAAAGTATTGGATTGACCAGGCAAATTTTCAGCACTACTGACCTCTTCATTCCAGAAACCATCATGCTCCTTCCTAGACCTGAGAAATTCTCCAATGGTCAGATTATCTTCATCAGTGGAATCACTTGCCACCGCCAAATTAGATTTGGGAGGAAAGCCAGGAGGAACAGGGGCGTCATTAGCTTCCTTCTTCACTTCTAGATACAGTGATAGCCTTTTTGAATGTAATTCACCAGAGGCAGATCCACCACTAACCCTTTTCTTTTCTTTTGAAGTCTCAAGTAATTTTTTATCTTTCCTCATAGGACGCCCCAGAGCAGCAGAGGCATCAGCATCATTGATCTTCATTTTTGATGTCTCTGGTGATCTTTCCAGGCTCTTCCAAGGAAAATGAGGGCGAGTACGGGCAGCATCCCTTTCCTTCTTTTCCTTTGATTTCATATGGGCCTTTCTAGAACCAGTGAAACTGCTCTCTATCATTTCTTTTGATCTATTTGGAATTATCTTAGAACTCCAGCTCTTTCTTTTATCTGGCAAAGCAGCATAGCTTGCACCTTGCAAATGTGACAGTGATTGCTTCCACCATTGTAAGTATTGGGTGGTAACACCTGCCTCATAATGCCTAGACGGTATGTACAAATTTGCATAAGTGGTAGGCTTACAGTAATAACTCCATGCTAGTTCAGGACTCTCATCTGCTCGAGCAACACAAGCTGGGAGGTCTTGGTCCATCCCAAATTGCAATGCTACTCTATGTGGAAGGTACTGCTCTACGCAGTCCTTCTCAAGCCCAACTAGCTCCGAGACACACATGCATCTAGCAAATGATTGTAATTCTTCAGATAAATCATCATCAACTGATATACTTACTTCCTTTTCTACATAAAACATAGGCAGCTTCCAGTTGTTTAGAGGCTTCGCATATGGACGCCAGTCAAAACTCCCTTGGGCTGAATTCAGAACTGTCCTCGCATTCGCAACATCGATCATTAATTTGTGCCACCGAGCGAATCTTGGCTCACCATTTTTAATCAAATTAGGCTCTGGTCTCAAATCAGTAAACCTCTCCCATGCCCAAATTTGGAGCAACTGAAACGGAGACCGTGTAGTAACTTCTAGCTTACTGTCTTTGTCCTCCCACTTGTCTACCACACTTAAAGAAGCAATCTTTTCTTTAAACAAATTCAAATCAATATAAATGCTAGCAAGAACAGCTGGAGCAAGTGCAATTCTGGTGCCTTTCGCTAAATGTACAGCAATAGGAAACACATTTCTGCTAATTACACAGTTTACTCCAGAGGAGATTGGAAGAACAAACCTTGACAACCACAAGACAAGAAAAGCTTCATGTTCGATTTCACTCCCACTGTCCATGAACTTCTTCAACCACGCTCCTTGGTGTGCCTTCCTAGCTGCAGTTCTAGTAAGTTCCGTTCTTGCTTGATTTAACTTCCCTTCTGTTTCCAATAACTCATCTGTTTCAAAGGGGCTAAAAACAGGGGAACCCGAAACAGAGTACCCTGCAATCATCACATCTTCTAAAGTAATTGTAGCTTCACCCCACGAAAAAATGAAACTTTTAGTCTCAGGACACCATTTCTCAGCAAGACCAACAATCAAATCATAATTTCTCCGGATTTCATACGTTGAATTTAAAATTGCATCATATATACCAGCTTTCTTCCATGTATATTCGTGCAAGGGAGCCATCTTTTCAACCCATGCTCGCCAATCCTTTTGCGGTGACCTCCATCCGTGAAAATTTACACTTAAACGCCATTTTGTGGGTTCAAACGTGGGTGGTAAGGTGGACAAAAAATCTGAAGGAAGCTCAAAAACTTGCCCTTTAATGGAGTTTACGCAAGGTTTGAGAAAATGGGCAAGTCTCTTTGAAGGCTTTGCAGCACCATTTGGTGCAATCATGAACTCCTCCCTCACTTCAAAACCATGCTCTTCTTGTAATTCCTCCATTATTGCCGAAACTTCACAAATGAATTATTTGTGAACAAGAAAATGAGAAATGAGTTTGTGGGTTTACATAATAAGTGCTTGTGGCTTTTCAAAAGAGGGAATGTACAGAGCCTTTTGCTTCCCAAAAAAAAAAAAAGCGATTGGAATTTTTAATATGAAGAAACAGCGTCAGCATCTGAGATTTGAATGGTTGATTTTCCTTTTTCTTTCTTTAATATTTAAATAGATTTCTTCTCGTGAAAGATTACTTTTGGTCAGGCTCACGGTTCCCATTTTTGAGGCATAAAACTTAAACTTCGCGGGCTCGTATGTTGATCATTGAAAAGTTGTGTTCTTTAAAGTCGAAATTTTTTCTGTGCCGTGCAAGCGTGATATGTTTAATATACAAGGGCCATATTGTCTCAATGAAATACCCTCCTCCCCTGTTACTATTTAATTTGGCCATTTTATTTTTAATACCACATATATATTAGTCGTAAATTTGGTGGAATACATAGTTATATGTGACATTTCATTTATTAATTAGTATTACAATATTAAGAGATCCATAATAAACTTAACCAACACAAAATATTAAATTCTTCAAACTTTTATAATTATTTTATAATTATTAGAATTCAAAGTTTCAATTTAGAAAGGAGATTCTCAAATGTTTATCTAATGTTTTTTGACACGTCACTTTATTACTAAAGTTTTTTTACAATTATATTCTACCGCCAGATGTTAAAAGTAACAGAGTATTTAATAGAGTTTTCGTTAAAAGACTATTTCTAACCGTTAGTGTGTAGAAAAATGATTTGGTCCTCTAAAATTAAAAAAAAATCTAAAAATAAAATATTTTCAATGTTAAAACTTTTAAAAATAATTGCTTATATTAATAAACTGAAGTTATCTTAATATTTATTTTTATATCATTTTTTATAAATACAAATAAATTATAATAATAAATTTAATAAAAATAAATTATTACTTTAAGAAAATTATGTTATCTTAGCTGCTTGTTCTTTTAACATTTGTATAAGGTAATTAATCAATTTAATAGGTACATATCAATTACAATATTTAATTTAATAATCCTAAATAATTATTTCATTTTATTGAAAACTTATCAACTTACTACCTGAATTATTGGAAAATTATCAAACTATTATATGTCTTTTTCATTTTGTATCAAATTATCATTGCCGTTTAAATACTCCTATGACCACATCGTTTTTTAAAAGAAATTAATTATTTGGCAGTGATAACAATTGAAATATCATGTAACAAAAATATAATTGTCAAAAAAAATCTTAATAATAAAATAATATGTAAAAAATATTAGGTGGATATTTAAAATAATATCTCGTCTAGAAATATTATTTTCAATTTGAGTTGCGATTATTCAATTTGAGAAACTCAGCGATACCCATAGGGCTAGAGCTAAGCAAGCTCACGGGAGATGACTGCATTTATTGACCCATATATTACTGCATTTATCTACCTCACCATGCAACGGTTTTTATTTATTTATTTATTTTTTTTTTTAAAGACACTATGCAATGGCTTAGGTTAAAAAATAATAATAAAAAAAGAGAAATCTCTTTCATGATATTTGATATTGTATTATGTATCATGAAATATAAATTAATGCTACCATGACTTACATAGATTTATAACTAGTTAGCTTTCTCTATTGAGTCTTTGTTATATGTTTTGTTTTATAGTTGAATGAAGAATTTTACTAGGGAATATGCGGTAATGTAGATACACAAACCCAAAGGATAGTTTAGAAATGAATTCGAAAACGTAACAAACATTGTGAAAGAGGACTTAAAAATTCGAACCAAATTAAAATTTTTATTAAGAATCACGTGTCAATAATACAAACTCTAGATTTAATCCTTGATAGAAGGTATTCACCTTCAGCTATCTTTTAAACTAGTAATAACAATATCATTTTTCTTAATTATGTTCAGCTGATCGACACACAGCGAAAAGATATGAATATGTATAATAAAAAAAAAAATCCCAACAAAATAAAATAAAACAGTAAAAGGATTTTAATTCATTATATAAAATTCTTATTATTGTATTATTAATTTTAGTATTCTCTAATATCTTAATTGATGTGATAAGTCTCTGCTAGAATATGTCAGGCAAATATCTCAAGTAATATTTCAAAATTCAATAAGATAATTTTTCTTTAAACACAATAAGATGATATAAATAGTAAAAATTTGTGCGGTTATAGTGCATTAATAAATCTATATCTACGGTGTTGTCTAACCTAACACACATGTTATTATTATTTCTTTTCACAGAATCACACAATATTAATTGATCACAAATGATTTACTAATATAATTGAGCGTCTCTGCCCAAGTGAAAATTTTATCGGCCAATAATAGTTGTGTTGTGACATGGTTTTCTTATGAAATATTTGTGTAAAATATCATTAAAGTCATAGGATATATATATATATATATATATATATATGATGATCGACAATATGATAAGAAATTTGTGTTCACGTAATTAGGTTTTCCAAAAAAAAAAAAAGTTACTTTTAATATTCTACTGTTCTTGTTGTGGACATTCAGTACCATACAGATCGTTTTGATATGTCCAATTAATGAAAGTAGCAATGGAGAATTCGGTCAGTGGCTCAGTAATTTTATCTTCGTAGGATTTGCACAACCATTTGGCGAAATCATGAGCTCTTCTCTTGTTTCAAAACCCATGTCTATTGGTTCGTCCATTGCTGAAATTCCCAAATGATGGTTTAACAGTAAATGGGTTTGTGGGTTCGTTGTTTGTAGCTTTTGCAAAGGACATTGTGCGAAGAAAAGAAACTTTGTTGAGAAGATCCACAAAAAAATTTGGCTTTCCGAGAGAGATATATGGAAATTGAAGAAGGGACCGTGCCAGAGTTAATGGCTGATTTCCTGCTGCGAAAATAACGAAGAGATCAGCTGATACTTCTCCAATAAAATAATTATCACCGTACTTCCCCTTATGTTTTAGGATTTATCACCTAGATGATATATTCTATTTAATAGGCATTTAACTCCTTGCCGTCAGTAAGCTACATTTATATATAGATAATCTTGGGCATTTCTTGTAACTTCAATGACCATCAAATAAAAATCTGGGGTGTAACTGCACAAGTTATATGATTGGAAAATCAATGAATTTGAAACTTGAAATGAGAGTGATCAAAATGTTTTGTATGAAATGTTTGATAGAAAGTGTCATATTTTTTAATTCAAAAATTTGATTTATTGTTTTTAATTGCTTTTCAGTGGATTAATTTAACTTCAACGTAAGTGGCTATTAAATGAAGAAAGACGCCATCTAATAAGTGATAACTTGTCAAAACCATAGGGGAGGTATGTGATAATATCTGTTCTCCATATTTCGATTATTATATTATTATATTATTATTATTTTTTATATAAACCTTTTATCTGATAAGATTTCTCTACTCTTCCATTCACCGGAATTTCTAAAAGTAGTACGAGAAAAAGATTTGATTTTCTGTACTTGCCTCTTGGCCAATGAATATATTTTCTTTGCTTTAAATGGAAGCCAAAACAAATGGATCAATTTATGGTATGTTTAATAATCAGTAATTAGAATGGGTTGAAATGAGAATGGAGTGAAATTGAAATTGGGAATGAGAATAAGAAAAAATTATTTACTTCAGCTGTGAGAATAAAAATTAAAATGAACCGTATTGTCATTGGTGTGTTTATTTTATCTTTAAATCATGATAGATTGTTACAAGTTACTAAACTAACTTTAGTTGATTATGGTCATTATTAACAACAACAATAACAATAATAATATAAGGAATGATAAAATGAGAATTTCAAAATTTAAATGAGGGTAATATGGTCACTTTAGATAATAGAAACTCTAGTAATCATTCTTAATTTTAGATGGAGCTCACCACTTTGATTTCCATTCAATATTTCATTTTAATAAGTAAACACATTATTCATTCACATTTCTTAATCCTCATTCCCAATAAGTAAACAACCATTATAGTGCGTCTACTAATCAGTAATCAGAATTATCTGGAATCGGAATGGGCTGGAATTAGAATAAGGAATGAGAATCTGAATAAATTATTTACTTTAACTGTAGAAATCGGAATCAAAATGAACTGTATTACCATTAATTTGTTTACTTTATCTTAGAATCGGAATAGATTGATACAAATTACTAAAATTACTTTAGGTTGATTATTGTCATTATTATTATTATTATTATTATTATTATTTATTATTATTATTATTATTATTATTATTATTATTATTATTATTATTATTATTATTATTATTATTATTATTATTATTATTATTATTATTATTATTATTATTATTATTATTATTATTATTATTATTCTTGTTGTTATTATTATTATTATAATTAGTACTTATTATTCCTAATAATAATGACACTAATAAATAATAATAATAATGATGATGACGATGATGACAAAATAGAAATTTCACAATTTAAGTGGGGGTAATATGATCACTTTAGGGAATAGAATTCTCATTCCCACCTCCCCCCATGGGAATGAAAACTCTAGTAATCATTTCTAATTTTGGGTGGACTCTATACTTTGATTCCCATTCCGACTCTCATTTAAACAAGTAAATGCATCATTCATTCTCATTCCTTGATTCTCATTCCCATTCTTATTAAGTAAACACACTTTTATTGTGCTTTTACTAAATGGGAATCAGAATGGGTTGGAATCGGAATGAGCATAAATGAGAATGGATTGGAATGGAAATGAAAAATGGGAACCAGAATAAGTTGTTTATTTAAGGTGTGGAAATCAGAATCAGAATGAGACTCATTTTTATTGATATATTTACTTTATTCTGGATTCGAAATAAACTATTATAATTTACCAAAATACCCTTTATTAATTATTGTTTTTATATTATTTAATAACAACAACAACAACAAAAATAATATAAATAATATTAGTAATAGTAGTAGTAGTAGTAATAATAATAATAATAATAATAATAATAATAATAATAATAATAATAATAATAATAATAATAATAATAATAATAATAATAATAATAATAATAATAATAATAATAATAATAATAATAATAATAATAATAATAATAATATAAATAACATAAATAATAATAATAGTAATAATTAATAATAATAATGACACTAATTATTAAAAATGCCCTTTGTTAATTGTTGTTCTCGATATTATTTAATAATAATAATAACAACAATAATAATAAATATAAATAATAGTAGTAATAATTAATAATAATAATATAAATCAATAATATAAATAATAATAATAGTAATAATTAATAATAATAATACTGACACTAATAAATAATAACAGCAAAAGTAATGATGATGATTATGATATCCATTCCTTTTTTCTTTTTTAATTTATATTTTTATATCATACGAAGGACATTTTCGAAAAATAAAAAGTTGATTAGAGACATTTTTGTCATGGGGGGAATGGGATTCTGATTCCCAACCCTCCCCCCCCCCCCCCCCCCCCACTGGAATCAGAAGTATGGTAATGATTTCCTAATTGTGTGTGGAGCTCACAATATCCATTCACATTTCCACCTTTAATTTAGCAAGTAAACGAATTATTGATTTCGATTCGTCCATCCCGATTCTTATTCCGAAAATGTAAACACATTCCGAAAATGTAAACACACCATTAGTGTTTTCAAGATACTGAGGCACCTAGTGTTCTTTTACAATTATAAATGCATTGACAATTGTATGTTGAGGGCATCAATGCTCGAGGATTTCGCACCATGGCATTGAAGTTATTCGGTTCATATTGGTATGGACGTAAATATCTATCAAATTTAAAAGAACAATAGTTGTATGTATGTTTACTCTATGCACATTCTTTTCTCGTATCGTTTACCTTCAAGATTGTCAATTCTTGGGTCCACTGAGTCTTTCGCATCAAATGCATCATGTAAGGTGTGATTGCAGAAGAAATGAGCTTGGATTGAACTCGATCTTTTCAAGCTGCTAGCTTTCCAAGCCATTTATTTTCATTGCTTTGAAATCTTGTTTCTTGAAGCTCAATTCAGGTTTTGATTTTTTTTTTTTAATCTAAGCCTAAATTATATTTTGGTATTGCCGTCTGATAGACATAAATTTCTATTAAAATTTTCAATATTGTCTGTTTTTTGCTTCTTATTAACGACCGATTAGTTTTAGCCCATCCACTCATCCTTCTCAATTTGCTCTTTCCCAAAACCAGGACCAAGAACTAGGTGAAAACCATAAAGATAAAAACCATGTTGGTGAATGCATTATTTATGTTTCCATTGTTTTCTTACCTTATAATGTTTTATTCCGTAACAGAAAAGATGATTTCTTTTAAATAGTTTTGACAAAAGGGCAAGAATTACTGTAATTTAATGAATAAAATGAAGATTAATCTAAAATAATAAAAAAAATTCATTAACGTTGAAGTGAAATTAATAGAGTAGTCCCAGATATGAACTGAGGAGGTGCTTAACACTCCATGGAATGATTGGTTTGCCAACTTTTATCAAGTTGAAAGAAAGAAAAAGAAAATCTTTGACCTAAGACATCATTTATAACTTCATTACATATATGATATGTTGCAGTAATTTGTAAAAAGGTTCATATATATAGTTTATATATATAAATAAACCACAAATGACGTGTCATCTAAAGAGTATGACCGAGTGATTTTTTAACAATTTTACTTAACTAGCCACTTGGATTTGAACTTTAAGAGAGATAAGAGACTGAAAAATGAATTTAGCTTTTGGTCACTTTCTTACTCTTTTTAATATATGTATGGTATATATATATGTGTGTGCGCGTGTGTATGTATATATGACATTCCATAGCCGCCACAACCATACAATAATTACTCTTTAAATGAAAACTGTATGACTTGTCATTTTTAACTTATCATAAAGTTGACATCTGGTACAATTTGCGAAATTTGTATGACAAGTTGTGTTTAGTTTTAGTACATAGATGACACGTTGTAAAACTCATTCTCGGGTTAAGACGGTATGATCTCACGACTGACGTTTATCAGTTCTTCCCATAGGTGACATGTCATATATTTTTGAGGATTTGTATGACATGTTGTTTATGTTGTGTTTATGTGAGAAGGATATAGATGACATGTCGTATTATTGATTGATAATCATTTACTTACAGAAATATTTTAAAGTATTTTACGTAAAACGATAAATTAGCAATTATTTTTTGATGGACTAAATATTTAATTTTTTAATTATTAAAATCATTTTTTCATTTGATGAATTATTTATTTAAGTTAATTATTATTTATTGATAAGAATTAACAAATTTCACAATTGAAGATTTGCAAAGTGAATTTCACAAACCGTTCCATTCAATTGGTTGTTGACCAGAAATGGAGTTTTCACTTTAATCAAGGCTGTCTACACGTTTCCTGTTGATTTGTCAACCCACCAAAAAAGATTTGCATTACTCAAATTTCTCAAGGAAATTTCTTTGATCTTACTTTGTCTCAAGATGTTAAAGATGAGTTGCTTTTGGTCCCACTTCTAGGTGTGGGAAATTACAAAAGCTTTGGGTTTAATTTCCAGAATTTCATATTTTATGCAAAAGTAAGAACTATTAAAAATGAAAATGAATTATTGATATCTTTCATTAGAACAAGGATAGAAAATGAATTAAGTTATCGGTAAAGAAATTTCCTGCAGCCTGCAAGCTGAAAATGAGATGTTAATTAGTTACTATAAATAAAATAGCAATCTGTTATGCATGTTATCAAGAAATCAAACAAACCAACCATGAGTGCCAGTGTTGCCCTTCTATTCCTCCAGTTTCTGGTGATATCAACCATTAATTATAACATAAGCTTCTGCAATGGAAGCTCATATGCTGCAGCAGGTTGCATTGAGAGTGAGAGAGAAGCACTTCTGAGCTTCAAGCAAGATCTGGAAGATCCTTCGAACCGGCTTGCCTCTTGGAATAATATTGGCGTTGGAGATTGTTGCAAATGGTATGGTGTTGTGTGTGACAACATCACAGGCCATGTCCTTAAGCTCCGCCTCAGAAATCCTTCCAGAGATGACGGATCACCTGCTGAATATGAAGCTTATGAGAGGTCAAAAATTGTTGGTAAGATAAACCCGTCTTTGCTTGGTTTAAAGCATTTGATTTACTTGGACTTGAGCTATAACGATTTCCAAGGAATCCAAATTCCTAGGTTTCTTGGTTCTTTGGAGAATTTAATGTACTTGAACATTTCTAGAGCTGGATTTGTAGGAATTATTCCACACCAAATTGGAAATCTTTCCAATCTCCAATATCTTGACCTTCGTCCTAATTACTTGGGTGGATTATATGTCGAGGATTTTGGTTGGTTATATCATCTTTCTTTGTTGAAGCACCTTGATTTGAGTGGTGTGGATCTTAGCAAGACATCTGATGTACCACTGATCACAAATTCACTCCATTCTTTGGAAGCGTTACGTTTTTCAGGTTGTCAACTGCATCACTTTTCTCCACTCTCATTTGCTAATTTCTCATCTCTAGTTACTCTTGATCTTTCTGATAATCAATTCGCTGACTCTTCGATTCTTAGTCAAGTTCTTAGCCTTGGTAATTTGGTTTTTCTTGATCTGAGCACTAATAATTTCCAAGGTGCAATACCTGATGCAATTCAAAACTCTACTTCTCTTAAACATTTGGATTTATCTCGAAACCATTTCAGTTCTCCAGTACTTGACTGGTTCAACAAGTTCATTGATCTTGAGTACCTTTCTCTCAGCTACAATAAGTTGCAAGGTTCCATCCCAGGTTCTCTAGGGAACCTAACCTCTATAAAAAGCCTTGATCTCTCATTGAATAGGCTTGAAAGAAAAATTCCAAGAGCATTTGAAAGACTTTGTCACTTAAGGGCTATCAGCCTGTCAGGTAACCAATTAAGTCAACAGTTATCTCAAGTCTTAGATATTTTGTCAGGATGTGCTTCAAATGCACTAGAATCATTGGACTTGAGTTACAATAACTTTTATGGTCTTTTGACTAATCAAATTGGGAACTTTAAGAATTTGGATTCTCTGGACTTAAGTTTCAACTCCATTTCTGGTCAAATTCCATTATCTCTAGGGGAACTTTCATCTTTAAGATACCTAGATGTTTCTAACAACAACTTGAACGGAGCTCTTTTTGAAAATCATTTTGCAAACCTCACAAAACTTCTGGGTTTTGATGCATCTGGGAACTCCTTAGTGTTGAAAGTCGTCAGTCCTAGTTGGACTCCTCCATTTCAGCTTCAGGCAATAGCATTGAGATCTTGTTTTATAGGGCCTCAGTTTCCGCAGTGGCTTCTTTCACAAAATCATTTAATTTATCTAGACTTATCAAACTCAAACATTTCAGATACCATCCCTGATGTGTTTGTAAAATCTCTTTCTCAAATAAATTACTTGAATCTTTCACATAACCAAATCTTCGGACAGATTCCAGATTTAAATGATGCTGTCCAGCTTGAAACACTCGTTTTGAGTTGCAATAACCTGTCTGGCCCTTTGCCTTTCGTACCTTCCAGTGTAACTACACTTGACCTCTCCAGCAATTTCTTGTCAGGAAACCTTTCCCGGTTTTTATGCAATGAGAGGAATAACTCAATGAGAATGCAAGTTCTCAACCTGGGGAACAATTCATTGTCCGGAGAAATACCTGATTGTTGGATGAATTGGTCATACCTGTTCTTCTTACATTTAGGTGAAAACAATTTCGCCGGCAACCTTCCAACGTCCCTGGGAACTTTAAGCTCCCTTCAGATACTGCACCTTCGCGGTAACAGGTTCTCTGGAAAAATACCAGTGTCACTTCAAAACTGTACCGAGTTAAGATTATTTGACATTAGTGAAAATGAGTTTGTAGGAAACATTCCAACATGGATTGGAGAGAGATTATCGGGAATAATACTTCTGTCGCTTAGGTCAAACCAGTTTCATGGCTTTTTTCCGCCGGAACTCTGTGGTTTAGCTTCTCTACAACTTTTAGACCTTTCTTTCAACAATCTTTACGGAGTTGTACCAAGATGTATCGGTAACTTCACAAGTCTGGCAGCCATCGAAGTTCTTCAAGTGGACAAGTTATTTGAGGAAACACTAATTGTGTACAGAAAGAAAGTGGTCCAATATCACAGCAACGAAGGCAGCGGGTACATTTTAAAAGTTTTACACCTTTCTGCCAATAATTTTTCAGGTGAGGTTCCATCCCAAGTGACGAATCTTGTAGCGCTACAGTCATTGAATTTGTCGCTTAACTTCTTCAGTGGAAGAATTCCTGAGAATATGGGTGCTATGAAGTCACTAGAGGCTCTTGATTTCTCTTATAACCGGCTCCAGGGTGAAATCCCCAAGACTCTGGTAAATTTGTATTTCTTGGAAGTCTTCGAGGTGTCGCACAACAATTTGAGCGGTAAAGTTCCTCCTTGCCAAGCTCAATTTGCTACCTTTGATTCATCCTCTTATATCGGCAACGAATATCTATGTGGATTTCCACTTCGAAGATTGTGTACGGGGAATGTTTCGACACCTGTATACGAACGTGGATCAGGAGGAAAACATGAACTGAGCTGGCTTTATGTCAGCTTGTCACTAGGAGTTATATCGTTGGTTTTTGGACTGTAATTGCTCTTATTTCTCAATAAAAGATGCTCAACAATGTTGTGAGAAAATATATTGTTGGAGTTGTAATAGTTCCTAGTTCTTATTAAAAGATGCTCATTTTTGGAAAAAAATTTTCATACTTCAATTGTATGTTCGGAGATGGGTAACATTGAAACTTTTTTTTTTTTTTAAAAAAAGGAGAATAACTGAGCTTTGGCTCAAATAAAAACACTCATTTTTTTTTTTTTACATTGATATGCTTATGGCAATTCAGTTCACTCTCATCTATATGAAATTTATCCAAAAAACAACTTAATTAGAAGAAGAGAAAATTTTTCGTCTTTGTACTGCATAGCTCCGATGCATCCTGTTTCACAGGTGATAAACTTTGCGGATTAGTTTATATAATTAATTTTGGAGAAGTTAAAAAGGGTCAGCATATTAAAAAGAAAAAAAAATTATAGAGAATAAAACACAAAATAAACTAATAGATCAAAAAAATTTTTCTTGGGCTGTGTTGAACCCAAACCAGTAAACAATGACAGTTTGGTTGCCTTCCAAGATCCTCTTTAATGAATCGATTTCTTTGTAGTTAATGGATGTTGAATGAACTTGAAACAATTGATGATTGAGCAGTAAATACAGTTAGCAATAACAGAAATCAGAACTGGAGAAAAGCAGTAACACACATGATACACACAAAGGATTATAGTGGTTCGGTCAATGACCTACATCCACTGTGAAAGTAGAGGCAAGTTTTTACTGATTCAAGGCTTTACAAGATACAACAAAAGAGTGAAGATATGGCTCGCATGCCTTCTTTAAGATCATGATCCTATATATATATAGCTACTAAGAATTCTCCAGAAGATTGCCCCCAAAGATCAGCTTCTTGTTACTCTGCTCCCGAAAACAACAGAAACCCAGCAGCTTCTCTAAGGCATAACAGCTTTAACGGTTTTTCCCTCCTCTGGATGACACTTGTCGAGCAGCTGTATGTTCTGGCAAATCTAAACGCAGATTTGGATGCCGTTTAGATTAGTAGATCACGTGCTGGTTCATGTGCTGAATTTCAATCCATACGACATATCATGCATGCAACCAAGCTTCCTGAATTCAAATAGATGACATGTCAGACTTGTGAACTAGAAAGGTCTGACATGTCATTCACACATCAAGAATCAGATTTGAGCTTCATCCCTTCAACATTCTCCACCTTGAACTCAAATCAGTTACTCCTTAGCCTCTATTTTCACATCACATCTGTAGCTTATGGTTTACAGATTCCAGCTGAGTCCATACAGAACTCAAGCTTTGCAATTGGTACTGCCTTTGTCAACATATCAGCAACATTATCATCAGTGTGAATCTTCATCAGTTTCACCACCCATTTTGACACTTCTAGCCTGATAAAGTGGAGTTTGATGTCAATGTGCTTTGTTTTTTCATGATGCACCTGATTCTTGCTTAGGCAAATGGCACTTTGACTATCACAGTGGACAATCACATGCTTCTGTTCATGCCCCAGCTCTGTCATCATCCCTCTAAGCCAGATTGCCTCTTTAATTGCCTCTGCAGCTGTAGTGTATTCTGCTTCAGTTGTCGATAAGGCAACAACATTTTGTAGTGAGGCCTTCCAGTTTATGGTACAATGACTGAGGGTAAACAAGTAGCCTGTTAGAGACCTTCTCTTATCTAGATCCCCTGCATAATCAGCATCCACAAAGCCTTCAACCTTCACATCAGCACTCTCCTTTTCCCCATATATCAAGCCATAATCAGCAATGCCATTCAGGTATCTTAAAATCCACATAACAGCCTTCCAATGTTCTTTGCCTGGATTTGCCATATATCTACTCACCATGCTTACGGCATAGGAGATATCTGGCCTGGTTAGGACCATTGCATACATCAGGCATCCTACAGCACTTGAATATGGAATTGAGCTCATTTTACTTTTCTCATCTTCAGTTTCTGGGCACTGTTGGTGAGATAACCTGAAATGAGCTGGAAATGGAGTCTTAACTGGTTTAGAGTTCTCCATTCTGAATTTTTCAAGCACCCTTCTGATGTATTTATGCTGAGATAATCTTAAGGTACCCTTACTTCTATCCCTTATCAATTCTACTCCAAGGATCTTCTTGGCTGCACCAAGATCCTTCATTTCAAATGAACTCCTCAGCTTCTGTTTTAACTCATTTACCTTATCCATATCCCTGCAGGCTATCAGTATGTCATCAACATATAGCAACAGGTAAATCTTAGTGCTCTCTTCTATGTCTTTATGATATACACAACAATCAAAAGAACATCTTTGAAACCTGTTTTCTGCCATAAACCTGTCAAATCTCAAGTACCATTGCCTTGAAGATTGTTTTAATCCATATAGGGACTTCTTAAGATGACAAACATAATCAGCCTTCTCTGGATCTTCATAACCCTCTGGTTGAGCCATTAAAATCATCTCATCTAGTTCACCATGCAAAAAAGCAGTCTTGACATCCATTTGCTCCAAGTGCATGTCATTTACTGCAACCAGTGCCAATAAGATCCTCAAGGAAGAATGTCTCACTACTGGAGAGAAGACCTCAGTGAAATCAATTCCCTCCTTTTGTGTAAAGCCTTTAGCTACAAGTCTGGCTTTGAATCTTTGTGGTTCTACACCTGGAATTCCTTCATTGATCTTATAAATCCACTTGCAGCCAACTACCTTTCTGTTTGATGGTTTTTGAACTAGATCCCAGGTTTGGTTTTTCACCAATGATTGCATTTCCTCATCCATAGCTGCTATCCATTTTTCTGAGTTAATACTGTTAACAGCTTCTGAGTATGTTTTAGGTTCATTATTTTCAATGTCATGTGCTGCTGTTAATGCAAATGCAATTAGGTCTGCATATGCATATCTCTTAGGTGGTCTTATTTCCCTCCTCTTTCTGTCTCTGACCAACTGATAATCTTTGATTTCACTATCAGCCTCTGACTCTTCTTCTACCTCAGACATATCCCTTCCAGATACAGGTTCAGGTCCTGAGTTTGAGTCACACCTTGTGCTTGTGTTTGGTAGCTCCACCTCAAAAGAAGTCTTCTGATTTTTCTCATCTGACTGGCTCCCTGTTGGTTTTAGTAAGACTGAATTTTGAGATGTATCAGACTCATTAAACACAACATCCCTGCTGATTATAGCTTTTGGTGGCTTCAAATCAGTACACCAAAGCTTATAGCCTTTCACCCCATCAGGATAGCCAAGAAATACACACTTTAAAGCCCTAGGCTCTAACTTCCCTTTCTTGATATGAGCATAAGCAGGGCAACCAAAAATTCTCATATGTGAGTAGTCTGCTGGTTTACCAGACCAAAGTTCATATGGAGTTTTGAATTCAATTGCAGATGAGGGACTTCTATTTACTATATAGCAGGCAGTAGATAGAGCCTCTGCCCATAGGTTCACAGATAGCTTTGAATGAATAAGCATGCACCTAACTTTCTCAATTAAGGTTCTGTTCATCCTCTCAGCTAGTCCATTTTGCTGTGGTGTATACCTCACTGTCTTGTGTCTGACAATACCATGTTTGGTGCAGAAATCATCAAATCTCTTGTTACAGAACTCCAATCCATTGTCAGTTCTCAGCCTCCTAACCTTCCTGTTTGTTTGTGTTTCAACAAGTGTTTTCCAGTCTCTAAACTGCTCAAACACATTGTCTTTACTTCTTAACACAAATGTCCATACCATCCGAGAGTAGTCATCAATTAGAGATAGAAAGAACCTAGCCCCACCTAAAGAAACTGTTTGTGCTGGCCCCCACAAATCAGCATGGATATAATCTAGAGTCCCCTTTGATACATGAATACCAGTACTGAACTTAACTCTTGAAGACTTGCCTAGGACACATTCTTCACAGAAACTCAAAGGCTCTAGCTTATCCTGACCTAACACCCCCTGCTTTGACAGTTCTATTAACCCCCTTTCACTCATATGACCTAACCTTAGGTGCCACAACATTGTCTTATTTAGATTCTGGCTTGAGACCCCAACTTCCCCTGTAACTGCTGATCCTTGAAGAACATACAGGCCATTGCTCATGTTCCCCTTCATTAACACCATTGATCCCTTCATTACTTTTAAGGTACCTGATTCAAGCCTAACTAGACACCCCATTTTGTCAAGCATGCCAAGAGAAATAAGATTTCTCTTCAATTAAGGTACATGCTTAACATCTTTTAATTCTCTAATCATGCCATCATACATTTTAAGTCTAACTGTGCCTCTGCCAACTACCTTACAGCAGGCATCATTTCCCATAACAACTATGCCCCCATTATAAGGTTCATAATTCATGAATAGATTTTTGTTAGGACACATATGAAAAGAACAACCAGAATCCAATACCCAATTACCTCTGGTCTGGCCATCAGTGGCAATTAGAACTCCAGCAGAATCATATCCATCAGAGTCTTGAATCTCTGATGCAACAGCAGCATCTCCACTCTTCTCCCTTGTATCTCTCTGTTTGTTTTTCCTCTCTGGGCAGTCTTTCTTGAAATGTCCTTCCTTGTGGCATTGAAAACATTTCAGATTCTTTGGCCTAGATTTGGATCTCTTCTTCTTTCCTTTACCATTTTCTCTCCTTTCTGTTCTCCCTCTTACAGTCAAACCTTCTCCCTCTCTAACTTCTTTCTTGGTTGCAGCCTTGGAACTCAAAGTTTCCTTAACATCCACCATGGTGAAGGTTTGTCTCCCATACATTAGTGTATCCACAAGATTTTCAAAGGAGCTTGGCAGTGAGCAGAGTAGTATCATGGCTTTATCTTCATCCTCAATTTTTACATTAATGTCTTTTAGATCTAGAATGATCTTGTTGAAGGCATCAATGTGGTCTGAGATTGAGGATCCTTCCTCCATTTGCAAGGTGTACAACTTCTTTTTAGTGGCTAATCTTTTAGCCATCGATTTCTTTGTATATAAATCTTCAAGTCTTTTCCACAACCCTGCTGCTGTCTTCTCACCACCAACTTCTCTGAGTACACCATCCCCAAGACTCAGAATGATTGCACTGTGTGCTCTATCCAGCACATCAGATAATTCTTCATCAGTCACCTTTCTTGGTTTCTTGGATGATGAGGGTTCATCAAGTGCAGCATCTAATCCTTGATGCACCAGCAATGCTCTCATCTTGAGTCTCCACAGGTGAAAGTCATTTTCCCCTGTAAATTTTTCCACCTCAAGCTTGGTTGAAGCCATTTACAGAAATCAAGAACCTAAAGATTAAGCTCTGATACCAATTTATTGAACCCAAACCAGTAAACAATGACAGTTTGGTTGCCCTCCAAGATCCTCTTTAATGAATCGATTTCTTTGTAGTTAATGGATGTTGAATGAACTTGAAACAATTGATGATTGAGCAGTAAATACAGTTAGCAATAACAGAAATCAGAACTGGAGAAAAGCAGTAACACACATGATACACACAAAGGATTATAGTGGTTCGGTCAATGACCTACATCCACTGTGAAAGTAGAGGCAAGTTTTTACTGATTCAAGGCTTTACAAGATACAACAAAAGAGTGAAGATATGGCTCGCATGCCTTCTTTAAGATCATGATCCTATATATATATAGCTACTAAGAATTCTCCAGAAGATTGCCCCCAAAGATCAGCTTCTTGTTACTCTGCTCCCGAAAACAACAGAAACCCAGCAGCTTCTCTAAGGCATAACAGCTTTAACGGTTTTTCCCTCCTCTGGATGACACTTGTCGAGCAGCTGTATGTTCTGGCAAATCTAAACGCAGATTTGGATGCCGTTTAGATTAGTAGATCACGTGCTGGTTCATGTGCTGAATTTCAATCCATACGACATATCATGCATGCAACCAAGCTTCCTGAATTCAAATAGATGACATGTCAGACTTGTGAACTAGAAAGGTCTGACATGTCATTCACACATCAAGAATCAGATTTGAGCTTCATCCCTTCAACAGGCTGTGATCACAAATCATTTGTATGCATAAATAGGGCAAAAGTATCTACTACAGGTTAAGAAATAGACCCGCTAAAGATGGGGAAAATGAGAAAATGAGTAGTCAGAGAGGGGGCCAAATTACAGAACTCAACTGTAATCAATGGAGAATTAAGAAGAAAAATGGCACTATGTATGTCATAGTTGTCTTAATTTTAGCTCATAGTCTTCTTGATAGGGGAGCATGAAATTCTTATCAAATTCTTCATTTAATTCCAATCACCATTATTCATATCCTCAGCCCACACTACGCGCATCTGACCGATAAGAAACTATTAATCTATTTATTTTCCATGTATAAGTCATGAGTCATGACTTTCCTTGTGGTTTCTTTGATCTTCACGTAGCGTTTCTCCATTTAGTCTTTCTTGACCGCATATGTAGAAATTACTCTGGAGAAAAGTATGCAATTCAATAATTCTTGTACATTAATTAAGCCTCGACTTGACTTGAGTCTATAAAAATGCACACTCAAAAGCAAAAACTTCAACTAATATTAAACGATATATGAAATTTCAGAACTTCTGAATCAGAAGAGACGTTGAGGGTTAAGCGAAAAAAAAAAATTCTTGAATAGACTTAAAAGTCTACTCCTTTACTTCTGGGCCCATTACAATTAAAATTCTTTGAATATACGGTATAGATGTCCTGCATTTTAATTACAAGCAGAAACTTCCTGCAACTTATACGTGGAAGCGTGCTCATTATAAACAGCCTATTGTATGGTAACCAAAGGAGATTCACCCCGACCGATATTCTTATTATTACGAAATTAAACCATTCAACCATGAGTGAAGTTGTTGCCCTGCTTTTTCTCAAGTTATTACTTGCCATAGCAACCATCAATATTAGCTTCTGCAATGGAAGCTCTTATGTGGCTTGCATGGAGAGTGAGAAAGAGGCACTTTTAAGGTTCAAGCAAGATCTCATAGATCCTTCAAACCGGCTTGCCGCTTGGATTGGTGATGAAGAAGATTGCTGCACATGTGCTGGTGCTGTCTGTGACAACTTCACAGGCCATGTCCGTATGCTTCAACTCAGAAATAATCCTTCCCGGATATCAATGTTGGGTGGTACGATAAGTCCCTCTTTGCTTCATTTAAAGCATTTGATTTACTTGGACTTAAGCTTTAATGACTTCGGAGGAATTCAGATTCCTCCATTTCTTGGTTCCATGGTGAATTTAAGCTACCTTGATCTTTCGAGTGCTGGATTTTTGGGAATGATTCCTCACCAACTTGGAAATCTTTCTAATCTGCAGTATCTTGACCTCAGTCAGAAATACTTGGGTTTACACGCTGAGAATCTAAGGTGGCTATCCGGTCTTTCTTCATTGGAGCACCTTGACTTAAGCAATGTGGACCTCAGCAGAGCTTCTGACTGGTTGCTTGTTATGAACACACTCCCTTCCTTAGTGTTGCTGCGGCTCTCAAGTTGTCGTCTCTCTTACTTTCCTCCGTCCGCTGCAAATTTTTCATCTCTTGCCACACTTGATCTCTCTAATAACCAATTTCAAAGCTCTTTATTACCCAATTGGGTTTTCGGTCTTCATAATTTAGTCTCTCTTGATCTTAGAAATAACAGTTTTGGCGGTCCCATTCCTGATGGAGTTCAGAACTTGACGTCCCTTAGACACCTTTATTTGTCTAACAACCATTTTAATTCTTCCGTACCCAAATGGTTCCATAGGTTTAGCCTTCTCGAGCAAGTTTCTCCTAACTCCAATAGCTTGGAAGGTAAGGTTTCGGATGCATTGAGAAATCTTACCTCTATCAATAGGCTTTTTCTCTCAAACAATAGGCTTGAAGGGAAAATTCCAAGATCTTTGGGAAGACTTTGCAATTTGAAGTCAATATCTTTGTCAGGAGTCAACTTGAGTCAAGAGATGTCTGAAATCTTTGATATTTTCTCAGGATGTGTTTCTGATGGGCTTGAGATTTTGGTTTTGCGAAATTGTCGCATTTTTGGTCCTTTGACTGATAAACTTGGGCAATTTAGAAATCTAGACACTCTTGATCTAAGTGACAATTTCATTTTTGGGCATGTTCCATTGTCTTTAGGTGAACTTTCAACATTGAGAGTTGTAGATCTTTCCTTGAACAGATTAAATGGAACTCTTTCTCAAATTCATTTTTCTAATCTTACGAGGTTGCTGGACTTTAAAGCGTCTGGTAACTCATTAACCTTCGATGTCAGTCTTGATTGGTTTCCCCCTTTTCAACTTGAAGTGTTGGGTTTGAGATCTTGTGATTTAGGCTATAAATTTCCCCCGTGGCTTCATTCACAAAAGCATTTAACTTATCTAGATATATCCAATACAGGAATTGTAGATACAATTCCTACTTGGGTCTGGAAAAATCTCTCCCAGATTAATTATCTAAATCTATCTCACAATTATATCTACGGGGAGATTCCAAATCTGACTGAGGTGAGTCAACTTGAGTCACTTGACTTGAGTTTCAATTATTTATCCGGTCCCTTACCTCTTGTTTCATTCAATTTGTATGCTCTTGACCTTTCAAGCAATTCCTTGTCAGGATCCATTTCTCATTTCTTGTGTGGTGGGATCAATCAATTGAAGGGAATGCGAATTCTCAAACTTGGTGAAAATCATTTTTCTGGGGAAATACCTGATTGTTGGATGAATTGGCAAGATTTGTTGGTCTTGAATTTAGGCAACAATAATTTTACTGGTAATATTCCAATCTCTCTGGGAATGTTAAGTTCCCTTCAATCATTAAACCTTCGGAAAAATTCTCTCTCCGGACAAATACCAGTGTCATTTCAGAATTGCACAAAGCTGGTAATGCTTGACATTGGTGAAAATGAGTTTGTAGGAAATGTTCCAACATGGATTGGAATAAGATTTTCAAGCTTAATGATCCTCAACCTTCGTTCAAATAAGTTTCGTGGTGTTTTACCAAACCAACTCTGTGGTCTAACTTCTTTGCATGTCTTAGACCTCGCTGATAACCATCTTTCTGGGAGCATACCAAAATGTATCAGTAACATCAGTTCCATGCTGACTGCGAATTTTTCAATAGGCACTGATATACAATATCCAAGTGTTTCCACAGGGAAGTATGTTGAGGATGTGTTACTTGTGCTGAAAGGAAAAGCAGTTGAATATAACACAATTCTTAAGTTGATGAGACTTATAGACCTCTCCAGAAATAAGTTTTCAGGAGTGATTCCTTCGGAAATAATGAATCTCAGAGCATTGGTGTCATTGGATTTGTCTTGCAACTCTTTCACCGGAAGAATTCCTCAGAGCATTGGTTCTTTGGAATCAATATTGTCTATTGATTTCTCTGCAAATCAACTTTACGGTGAAATCCCCCAGAGTATTTCAAGTTTGACATTTTTGAGTCATTTGAACTTGTCTAATAACAACTTGAGTGGGAAAATTCCATTAAGCACACAGCTTCAAAGTTTTGATCCCTCATCTTTCACCGGGAATCGGCTCTGTGGTTCGCCACTTCCTAACAACTGTTTTGTGGCTGCTCAAGCACCACGGAATGAAAGTGAAGATGATATTGAAGGAAATGATGATGGTTATGGGGATGAAGTGAATTGGTTCTATGCAAGCTTGGCATTGGGATTTGTAGTTGGCTTCTGGTTTGTGATGGGTCCTCTATTTGTCAGTAGAAAATGGAGGTATATGTATTATCATTTCCTTGATAGACTTGGCAACAAAATTTTCTGGGTTGTGAGAAAATGTTGCTAGATGTTTTCATTGTGAACCTTTTGTTCATTCGTCCTACGTACAACTTTTTTTTTATATTTTTTCTTTTTAAGTCGTCTTATGTAATTTGATCAGCCAATAAATGAGAAGGAATTTGTATTGAGTCATTTGTTGACTCCAATATTTGACGTCACCCGTAGAAGTAGAAATTTCTAACATTCGAAACTGTCAAAATATGTATGATATCTAACTAGGATTATTTATAAAATTTTATTCTACTTTGTTCTATCAAACATTAATTAAAAGACTCACAGAACAAATAGGTATTATCAAACACTTGGCATTAAAATCTGGTTCTAGAGTTTTCTAACCCTAGATCAAAATTAAACGATTGCCATCCGACATTGTTGCAGAAATTTACTGGTATGATGCAAAGATTCAAGATGTGATCGCGGGGGAGCTTCACAATTTAGATTCTGTAGAAATGGAAATGCAGCACCACTCAAAAAGAATTTACACTCAAATGATAAATAGACTGCTGATTATAACTCCAGTATATGCATATAATTTTCAGGTAATTCCCCTGAAACAAACCAGCAACTAAAAGATGCAAAATATGCAACAGAAGAAGCAAAAGCATGTGTGTATCATCAGCTAATGAAGCAATCAAAGATTTTAACCATATAATATTCCAACATACAAAATTTGGAGACCAGAGTCCAATACACTAATGATTCAATTAAATCTAAAACATACTTTTTATGTGACTGCTCACAAACCATCAGTGCTCCACTGAACATTGCAAGTGCCGAATATGTATAAAGTGCTGAAGGTAACATAAAATGAAGATGAGAGACTTACTCTAAAACTAAAGCTGGCTTTTAGAATGAAATTTCTCTGCTTTTAGCTTTGCAACGATCGCCTCAAGCCTAGTAACCCACTCTTCGAGATGCAATCCCCGTCGCTCACTCATATCACAGTCACACTTGTTTCCATCTCCTTTCCCATTTTGAATCCTCACGGTATCATGAGCTGGACTACCCACTTTACCATCAGTTGAATCTTCTACAGCCTTCTCTGATCCGAAATTAACCGGTACATTCTTCATAATCATTTTCACCAATTCTGTCTCAGGCGGAATAATTTTAACAACTTCACGCTGTGCAATTGAAGAAAAAGCTTCAGATTGATCAGGCAGATTTTCGGCATTGCCAACATGTTCATCCCAGAAACCATCATGCTTCTTCCTAGAGTTGATTAGTTCTGCTATGGTCAGACTATCTTCTTCAGTGGAATCAGTTGTCACCACATGATTAGCATCATTCTTCACTTCTAGACCCAGTGGTGGCCTATTTGAAGGCAATTCAACAGAGGCAGATTCAGTTTTGTTTTGTTTTGAAAGCTCGACTAGCTTTTGACCTTTCTTCGGAGGACAACCGAGAGCAGGAGAGAAATCATCATCTCTGTTCTTCCTTTTTGATGTCGTTGGTGATCTTCCCAAGGTCTTCAATGCAAAATGAGAACAAGTAGAGGCAGCAGCGTCCCGTTCCTTCATTCTCTTTGCTTTCTTAGGGGTCCTTTTAAAACCAGGGAAACTATTTTCTCTCTTTCCATTTGATCCCTTTGGTATAATCTTAGACCTCGAGAGATTTCTTTTTTGTGGCAAAGCACCATCACTTGCGCTTTGCAGACGCAACAGTGATTTCTTCCACCACTTCAAGTATCGGGTAGTAACACCTGCCTCATAATGCCTGGAAGGTATGTACAATTTGGCGTAAGTAACAGGCTTACAGAAAGAACTCCATGCAGATTTAGGACTCTCATTGGCTGGAGCAACACAAGCTGGAAGGTCTTGGTCCATCCCAAATTGCCTTGTGATTCTGTGCGGAAGGTACTGCTCTACACAGTCCAGCCCAACTAGCTCCGAAATCCTCAAGCATTGACCCCATGATTGTAATTCTTCAGGCAAGTCACCACCTGCCAGTACCCTTATTTCCTTTTCTCCGTAAAACATTGGCAGCTTCCAGTTGTTTAGAGTTTTCGCATAGGGACGCCAATCAAAACATTTCCGGGATGAATCTAGAACCATCCTCACGTTCTCATTTCCCACCATTAATTTGTGCCACTGAGCAAATCTTGGCTCACCTCTCATGATCAAATTAGGCTCAGGTCTCAAATCTTTAAACCTCTCCCAAGCCCATATTTGAACTAACTGAAACGGTGACCATATAGTAATCTCTAAAATCCTATTTTCATCTTCCCAACTGCCTACCAAGCTTAAAGCAACGATCTTTTCTTTTAAAAAACTCAAATCTATATAAATGCCAGCAAGAACAGCTGGCGCAAGTGCAATTCTACTCCCTCTAGCTAATTTTACAGCAATTGGAAAAACAGATCTGCTAATTACAGAATTGGAGCTTGGAAAAACAAACCTCGACAGCCACAGGGAAAGAAAGGCTTCGTGTTCAATTTCGCTCCCACTATCCATGAATTTAGTCATCCACTTACCATGTTCCGGCTTCTTAGCCATGCTTCTATTGAGTTCCTTTGCAGCTTCATTCAATTTGTCTTGTGTTTCCATCAGCTCATCTGTTTCAAGAGGGCTAAAAACAGGGGAACCCAAAACAGATTACCCTGCAATCATCATATCCTCTAATGTAATGGTAGCTTCACCCCATGAAAAAATGAAGCTTTTGGTTTCCGGACACCATTTCTCAGCAAGACCAACAACCAAATCATAGTTTCTCCGAATTTCATACGTCGAATTCAAGATTGCTTCACGTATTCCCGCTTTCTTCCATGTACATTCATGCAGAGCAGCCATCTTTTCAACCCAAGCTGTCCATTTCTTTTGCGGCGCCCTCCATCCGTGAAAGTTTACATTCAAAGGCCAATTTTTGGGTTCAAAAACGGGGGGCAAGGAGGAAAGACAGTGAGTAGGAAGCTCAAAAACTTGGCCTTTAATGGAGTTGATGCGAGGTTTGAGAAAATGGCCAAGTCTCTTTGTAGGCATTGGACCACCATTGGCTGAAATCATGAGCTCCACTCTCACTTCAAAACCATTGTCTTCTTCTAATTCCTCCATTGCTGAAACCTCACAAATGTTGTCTCAACACGAAACGAGTTTGTGTGATGAGTTTGTGGGTTTTAACTTTTAAACGTTTAGCGATCTGTGTGTGTGGGCCTTTAACAGCATTAGGATAGTGATCTTTTTGGTGCCAGAGTCGCAGTTACCGTTAACTGCATAAACTTTCTGTCGTTGGTTTGAATCTTGATCATCGAGACTTGAGCTCTGAGTTGTCCGGTGCTCTAAAAGTCTTCATAACGACAAATAGCTCCAGAAAGACGTTTTGTTAACGAGCGTCGAGGGCATTCTAGTAATAGAATCCCCATAAAAAAGAAAAGGCGCGCCGCTCACACAAAATTACTGAATTAGTCTTAAATTTTACTATTTGATTATTTTTATTTTATTACGCTTCCATTATACAAAATTTATCACGAAATTATCGTTTGCATGATTTTTTTTTTTTTATTTGCGTGGGTGGTAAAATTTGGGTCACGTAATTAGAGTGTAACACGTGTGCAAAAGTGTTCTCAAATTATATTTAGGTTTGAGAGCTGTGAGGAATGCGAAAATTGAATATGGCAACTACAACATTTTAAATGCGAATGCAATTAGCTTGATAAGTTGGGTTAAAATTTTCCCATGCTATTGCCACCTATGCATTACAATTATTCTGACATAACCAAATTCCATAGCACACAATTAGCTTGATGATTCGGAATCTCGTTATTCACATGGAGATAGCAGCTCAATTTTGTGCAGCAACAGAGATCATGGGGAGTGATTGCAAGATTTTAAAAATCACTATAATCAAAGTAAGCCACAAAGCTATAATAGCATTTAGTTCTAATAAAATTCAGGAATGTGAAATTTCGAAATAAAATTAATCAGTCAAAGTTGATTGGTCATCTTAAGCATTTGATTTAAACAATCAGTTCATCTTGTATCATGGGAGAAATGAATCGAAGCATTTGAAGTTTTTGAGTCTCTATTTAGCCGATAACAACTTCACCGCAAAAATTTCCTTAAGCACTCAACTACAAAGTTCCGATGCATCCTACACTAGCGTGGATGCCTTATTTGGTATTAAGGTGTTGTGGGTTTTAAACCTAGTTACTGTAAAAAAAAATTATAACTATGAAATAAAAATTGATAGTATATTTTAAATATAACTTTTAAATAATAATTTTGACAAAAATAATAAAGATATTATAGGTCTATTCTCATATAAGTATGAGAATAGCTCAACTTAGTTTTTAAGTTATAGTAGTTAGTATTTACAGTTTACTAAATACTTTAATGCTGTAACTTTTAAACTACAACCGCTCAATCTCAATACCAAACAATACCTTAATTAGTAGTAGATTATGAAGGGTTAGCAAGCTTTTCTTCTAAATCCACCACATTTACTCTGCTTCGTACATCTACAGGGAGGTACGACACTGGATAGCACAGGAAGTTACCTTGTTTTGATCTGCATATAAAAGCAATAAGCTTCCGAAGGCATTCAGAAACAAAGAGGAAGTTGAATGATATTTTCTCCTTTGAATTATATGGTCATATTGGTGAAAATTTCCTGATCAAATCTCATGCACTAAAAAATTCACATGTACAGGACACGAATCCAATAATGTTCATTCCAATGCGTTTTCTTCATAAATTCTCTTTTGTGTTTCTTGTTCAGAATTCAAAATAACCAAACAATTGGTGCACAGGCTTAAGAATTTCCAGTGCAACAGTTGGAGAGTCTAGGAAACTCCTTTACCTCTCTGCTAATCTTGCTGGGATTACTTGACACCTGAATGCCCCCAAGTAATACCCATTTTCTGCACTACTTGTCCATACTTTAGCATGAACCTCAACTACGTACCAATGATACTCACAAAGAGTCATGATTTAAGGTTGAGTCTCAGAAAGCAACGAACAAGAGTTTTGATCACAAGTTGGTTTGGCAGTAGTCAAATCTAAGAACACCAACTAATGCTTTTAATTTTCATAGCACATAAATCTTCCACAGAGAGGTCAGCAAAACAGAAAAAAGAAAGAACAGGGACGGTAAACAAAAAGGAAAAAAGGAAAAAATAATGAGCACATTTAGAAAGACAGGTTTGATACAATTACATCCTAGTTGTATTTGTAGTACACAAGTGATGAGTCCTAGCGGAGGTGTCCCCATTTTTAAAATGTGGATTTGGAATTTTACAATGATATCAAATAATGTTATATATAATGGTATAAAAGCATTTGATACTATTGTAAAACTCTAAATCTGTTTTTTAAAAAATGAAGACGTCTATATTTAAGAATAATTACACAGGTGATATGTGAAACATGTAACTAATGGATTTCTCCATTCAAACAAGGGCTTGCAGGTAAATCACAGTTATGCAACACAAACACAAACTAGACTTTTCTCTCGAAACCAGTTGAATTGTCAAAAGAAAATTTCCAAGCCAAATTAAAGAACCCCTAATTCGTAATCATAAAACATAAATGGACCAATTGCCTAGGCCTTCTCCTTTCGTGGATCTTTACGTCAGGCCTGTTTGTTTCCCAAAAGTCCTTTTCTTTCAGACCAATGACTTTTGTACTGACTGGTGCTATGCCGATCCTCCATTTTCTACTGCTGCAAAACCTTTTAAGGCCTGGTGAAATGTTGAAAGCGCATTTTAGAATGTGCGGACGACACATATTGTACATATCATCTATGTTTGTGTATCTTGAACAAAGTATAATGAGAGAATATGAATTGGATATGAATATTATAATTCGTAAATTCTTTCAGAAAAAATTAAAAGCTGCATAATTAGGTATTTAAAAAAAAAAATGGCTGACAATGTAATTGTCACTGTTTCTACTTACCACAAGTTCAAGACGACGTTTGCTTCGGGCAAATATATACAACATGCAAAGTTTCTTTTACATATTTACTATTTTCCCTCCTACGCCTAATCATCAAAATATGTTAAAGAAGTCAAGAAATGGCTTAGGCTCAAGGAATTTAAGAGCAACACTTGAAGATGATCTGTAAACTTCATTATCGCTGAGATGATCTCCCCACGATTCTCAACACCTTTCAACCAACTAATACTCAATTTCTGCAATACATGTCCATTCTTTAGAAGATATCTCAGCAGCTCAAGTTCATTCTCATGACCGCTAAAATCAATTAACTCAACTGTCTTGAGATGACAAGTCAAACACAAAATAGCTTTATCAGATATTTCCCAATCATCATCGTATTCGTCCTGTCAAGAGAAAACAGATAAAATTGTAGGTAAGTAATGCAACGAAATAAATCTTAAGAAGAATAATAGGGCAAGAATATAAGACTAAGCAGAAAAAGGTAAATATTTTTAGCTTGAAAAACCAAATACTCACATCTGCTATTTCTTGCTATGGTAACAACAAAAGAGACCATCAAGATTAACTTTTACCATTAAGCTCTAAGCAATAAATTAAGATAACATATCATACCTACTGTGAAAGTATTGTCTTAAATTAAAGCAAGCGGCAAGCCTAGTGAGACTTTAACAAGATTGAGAGATATGATAAAATAAATCGGTAGAAGAAAGCATGCCAACCAATCAAATAAATTTAGGTGTTGAGATTACCGAATCAAAATATATTGTAAGAGCTTCAAGATTTGGAGAGCGGTTGAGCAGTCTCATTATTAATGGCACAGTCCATTCAGCCATTGTCACGCAAAGTACTACAGAGTTCAAATTATTGAATGAAGCAGAAAAATACGATCATTGTTCAAGTACAGCATTCAGAAACTGGAGGAACCACAAAAGAAATGAAAGAGCGTAATCAGAAGTCAATGGAAGTGTAATAATTAAACACAAAATCTAACTATTGATGGTATCTATAAACTCAAATCAATCAGTTGGTCCAGTTCTTGACGTCAAGAACAAATTGATTATTTAGACTAATGTGGCATCATTCAATGTCATCATGGCTTAAAAAAGTATATTCAGATCAACTGAAGTTCACTACAGCAGAGAATAAGTCATTTAATGAAAAAAATAAAAAGAAAAAAGAAAGCTGTAAACAAGTTCTAATAAAGTCATTCTTTAGCACAATGAAAATAGAAAAATATACCTGGTAAAGACTACAAGACAATTTCAGAACTTTAACATCACGAGGTCCATTGAGGATTTTAGACATGCGATGACAAATTTCTTTAGCCCTCATGTACTCCCCGATAGTTTCCAAGAAAATGAAAGCATTTTGTAAAGAGTTTAAGCCCTCCAAGGTGAAGTCAGGCAACAGTGGAGCAAAAACATTGAAAGGCTCAAGATTTGAGCAAGCATTTTTAAGCTTGTAGTTGTCCAATTCATCACCACCAAACTCAATGCGCTCAAGTGTCAAAGACTTCAAACTATTGGAAGAAATGTCAAGAATCTTCAAATGAGGAAAACGACATGAATCCATTTTCAAATTCTCAAGAAGGGGAGAACTTGAAATAAGTTTAAGAAAGAAACTATGGTCCAATAACTTGACATTTTTTAAATCAAGAGACTTGAGCCGACTAAAACCAACACAAGCAGGTGGTAGCTTTAAAACACACTTGTCAATCTCCCGACCAAAATGTAACTTCAGTGCCTCCAATGACTCACAAATTACCTCACAGCTACGCAAAACTTTTGGTTCACCTAATAAAAACTCATCTACGGTCAGATACTTTAAAGTGGTTGTTGAAATATCAAGAATCTTGAAATCGTGGAAAAAACACTCTTTCATATACAAGTTCTCGAGGAGGGGACAGCTTGAAAGAAACTCACGGAACAAGTTATAATCCAATACCTCAAAATGTTGTAAATCAAGAGACTTTAGCCGGCTAAAGCCAGCACAAGTAGACAGATTTAAGACACCCTGGTGCTCTCGGTTGCCAAAATCTAACTTCAATGACACCAATGACTCACAAGTTAAAAGGGAACGGGGCAACTTAATGGGCTCGTCTGAAATTATATCAAGATCAAGTACTTGCACGTTTCGTTGTGCTATAACAGCAATCCATCTGTAAAGTGTATAATCATCGACGCGATTCAAGCAAGAA
This sequence comes from Murraya paniculata, assembly GCA_030449075.1. NCBI lineage: Eukaryota > Viridiplantae > Streptophyta > Magnoliopsida > Sapindales > Rutaceae > Murraya > Murraya paniculata. Next base: position 2,871,604 of record JAEVFN010000008.1, on the reverse strand, counting down.
AGACGAAATCTATGAATACTAACGGAACCATTTTGAAACAACAATGCCCAATTGACAAAATCTTTGAACTTTTCATTGGTTGTTTGAAGTGACCATCTTTCTAGCGGATTTGACCAAATATTGTGAATATTGAAGTTCAAGTAAGGAATTGAACGCCACAAGTACCTCCATTTTCGCGAAACAGCGCTTGCTCTAACGACATCAATTGTCTCCAGGAATGAGAAGATATGGTGGGTAATGGGCTCTGGAAGATTGCTGAGTTTATCACCATCTTCGCTGCCAACATTAGAACATACGCCGCATGTCAATTTTGAAATTTCAGGGTTTCTTGGGAGAGTATTTTCCATTGATTTTACTTAAAATTTGGGAGGTGTTCTGGTTAGGCTTCTATGTTGAGGATGATTATTTAGGGGTTGAATTGAAAACTTATCCAGTCAAGTAAAAGGGATTTGAGCTCCGACGAAGAAATTAGTGTGGCGGGAAAATGAATGATTTTTCCCGCTTCTCATTTATCTGATGAGAGTAGGCATTAGCGTTGCATAGTCACCCCGCTCAATCAGAAGAACACACAAAACGACAATAATAGCCCTTTCATGAGGAGTACAGTAAATGAAATTATATAATTTGTACATACTATCTGGACACTATGAGACAGGTGTTACCACTCAATACTTGAACTGGTGGAAGCAATCAAGGTCACAACTGCATGGTGGAAGCGATGGGGCCTCTACTCATACTCACTTTTCTTTGAAGAGCTTGGAAAGGTCACCAAAGACATCAAAAAGGAAGAGCAAAATACTGATTCCTCTACTGCTATTGGTTGCTCTGTAAAGAAAGCCAAAACACCACTTGAGATTTCGAAAGGAAAGAAAATCATCAGTGATGCATCTGCCTCTGCTGAATTACCTCTGGACTGCTTGTCACCAAGCTTAGAATTGAAGAATGAAGCTATTGATTCCCCTTCTCCCCCATGATTTCCTCCCAAATCCAATTTGGAGGTAGTAAGCGATTTTGCTGATGAGGATAATCTGACAATTGCAGAAGTACTCGTGTCTAGCAAGAAGCAGGATCGTTTTTGGGATGAACAGGTAGTTAATGCTGAAAATTTGCCTGGTCAATCTCAAGAGTGTGAGGGTGTTGAAGCTATTGAACCTCAGACAGAATTGTTGAAAAAGGCTATGCAGAATATATTGGATTGGAGACAGCAATGGAAGTTTCAACGGATAGGCAAGCAGAAGATTCAGCTCGTGATATGGTGAGGATGCATGGAAGTGACTCAGATGGGAACATTAATGGCAGTGATAAAAGCCGTGAGCACGTTCTTGCCTTATTCTCAAGGTCAAGAGTTGGGTCTTCCCATTTATCGTGAGAGTATGTTCTTTAAAATTTCTAAATTGGGCATGTACTTTAACCATACATTTCTAAGCTGAGCTATTTTGTCATGGTTCAAAAAAAAAAAAAAAAGATTCCAAATTCATGGGAGGTTCATCCTTTGTTATCAATGACAATGTATTTATCTTGTCAATTAAGCTTGAAAATTATCGGAAGACTCTTCGGTTTTCATATGACTAAAACATTCTTAAGCTTTATCACACCACCCAATTAATGAGTTAAGTATTAGTCAACACTAATTTCCATTTGATGAACCATGCTTAAAACGACACAGCTGCAAATATGCTATATAACAGAAAGGCCATTCCAGTCTCCAGTAGCATTTGTACCTCCGTCCTCGTCTGATGAATAAAGGGCCAATTACACACCAAAAACCCACCACAAATCCAAGTGCCATGCTCACTTACAACCATAAGTTCAGGTAACTCGAAAACGTCAAACTTGAAATGCGTTGTAAGAAAGTTGATTTCTAGAGAAATCAATCGACTCAAATGTTTTCACGGCACCAATGTTCTTTTCCATAATCCTGATCTCGTCTACATTATGGCCTAAAATTCCTACCAGTATATGGATCATAATGTTTTGTTCCTTTTATCCCAAAAAAATGCAAATACTCTTTAATAAATCCGGAATTTCCCCGTAGATTTTTCTGTAAGAGAGCTTTAAACTCTTTAGTTGGGGGTAATATTTCCAAAATTCATATGAAAATTTATGCACTGAATTCTTATTATGAAAGAGCTATTATTTCTCTTGCGTGTGCTTCTTATTGTTTACAAAATACTCTTTACAAAATACTTTCATTTTCTTGGAAGATATTGGTGTGCGTATGGGGAACATAGAAATTTGTCATCGTTTGTCTAAAATCGTCAATGGACTTTGTGAAGTTAAAGTTCTGAAACTGTCGTGTACACTAGACGAGGTATGTTTTCATATTTTCGTTGTGCTATAACATGACTTCATTAGAACTTGTCTACAGCTTTCTTTTTTTCAGTCTTTATCATTAGATGACTTGTTAGCTAGCTGCTTTATAAACATCCATTGAACTGAATATACTTTTGTAAGCCATTATGACATTGAATGATGATGCCACATTAACATGAATAATCAATTTGTTGTTGATGTCAAGAATTGGGCCAATTGGTATGTGACTTGAATTTATAGATATCATCGATGGTTGGGTATTCTATTTAATTTTATATATATATATATATATATATATATATATAATTTATTTATTTATATTTATATTTATATTTATGTAGTTGGATAGTTCTCACTAGAGTTAGCTCAGATGTGATTTAAATAAATAAATTTATATTTGATGGAAGCTTGTGCTAGGTTTGAGTTTAGGTGTGTTTTTTTTAATGTTTGAGGTTGGGGGTTTAGCTGAGGTACCCTAAGTGTTGAGCAAAAGTAACATATATGAATTAATTTAGGAAGTAGTTCAGATGTCTTACTGAATACTTAGTATAAGTGGGATACGTTAAGTACACTCACACATGAAATATAATCTCGACCACAAATTAAAAATTCAACAAAATAAACATAAACACATTGAAGACCCAATGTTTACATAGTCCGGCTTCTGGCCTATGTCTATAGGAGCAAGTAATCACCAATTCACTATATAAATAAAAGGCTACATAAGATTACATTATACAAGATGATATAAAATAAGCTATATAGCTTTGTAGAAGTGCTTGGTCTCGATAAAGACGAAGATTAATGTTTTAGATAAATATTAGGTACAAAAGAAAAGAGGAAAACCTGGTTAAAACAATAAAGTTATTTTCGGAATGCAGGACACCTTACTTAATCGAAGTGTGTGGACTGTTTTAGGCTTTTATGGAGATACAGAGGAGTAGGAAGAGAATGGTTAAACTGAGAGATTAAGGTCTGGAGTGAGAGAGCTTGAAAGGATGCCTTGTAAAATAACAAAAGAGGTTAGGTGAAGCAGGCGGTGGTCGGTGACCACACATCGATTCTCAAATCAGCTTCTTGAGCTATTTATTACGTGAGAACCTGCAAGTTCTCTAAAATAGTGGATGGAGGTTGAAGGAGACCTCAACCTCTAAAAAAATCAGCATTTTTTTGTGGAGTGTGTGTGTGTTTGTTGTATATCTGAGAAAAGTAGAACTTTAGTGTTTTTATATATAGAGTACCTTAGCTGCCATACCATGTGGCATATATTTATAATAGTGATTTTACTCTCATTTTCAAAACTCCTTTGTCTTTTCATCTTTTATCATGATTTTTCGGCCGTTGGGAGCATGCTTGGGTAGCAAGAAAGATGTTATTTTGCACGATTTGTTTGCTTGCACACGTGGTGTATGCTGAAGAGTAGTCAAAGACACTCTGGAAATCCTGTCTTGGCAACTTTTGGGCGTAGTAGTTAAGGACCACTATCTTTAGTATGCTTTTTTTTTGTTTTTTGTAGGTGTGACAACCTACTGTTCCCTCTTTTCCAGTAAAATATTCCCTCTTTAATATTGGCAAATCAAATATTCTTTTTGGCAATAGAGATATTTCACATGGTTGATATTTTGGAGATTTTTCTTTACCACTTTATTTCTTGCATGGCATACCCTGTGCACCAGCTAGATTATTAAGTATACCTAGTATAGGTCATGTATCCTCTGGTGATTATTTTTAATCATACAATTTTTCATCAACGCCTGTCGCTTCATTATTAATCTTCAATTTTTTCTCCAACCAATATAAGTTCGTTAATTAGAAAATAAAGTGATCTTATATATATATAATCATTTTCTAGTACAGGCGCCGTCAATTTTTTTTTTAATGCAAGCACACTTTAAAATCTTAGAGTTTAAGAGAGTTAGTTTTTAATTCTTTAAAACCGTATGGTTTTAAAATATATTTACTTTAGATGTCCGCACCTATATATATATAAAATTTTAAAGTAGGGAAAGTTTGAAAAAACTTTAACACTACATAATTTTAAAGTATTATGAAATCAAAATTTTAAAATTGTATGATTCTTTCTTAAACTTTCCTTTTACTTTAAAATTCTAGACTAAAAAGTTTTTATATAGATATATGTTCCTTAATTAAAAAATAAAATGTTATTTAAAAATAAAATTTTTGATTGAAATATCAATTAATTGACCTGATTTGAAAGAAAATTTTTTTTTTATTAAAAAAAAAAAAAAGAAAGTATCGGGCCTTATTCTCTTGATACCAAGCAGGGCTTTAGGCAAAGATCCACGAAAGGAGAACAAGGAGAAAAAGGCAACTACTCGTTTGAAGTAGGCAATTGTTCCATTTATACCAATATTAGGGTTGTTTTAATTTGGCGGGAAAATTTCCCGCCGTACTCCTTCCTAACGTCGGAATTCCCAACCCCGTATCCACTTGATAAGTATCTATGGATGGGTAAGTAGATCCATTGATACCCCAGATCGATACTAACGTAAAAACCCAAAATTCTAGTTCAATAACCCAAAATTCTAGTTCAATGGTAGACGCTTTTAAGAGCCCAAAAATTCCAAAATTGAGATGTGGCGGTGAAGATGTTGACAGACTCAGCAATCTTCCTGAGCCCATTATTCATCACATATTCTCGTTCCTTGGCACGATTGATGTTGTTAGAGCAAGCGCTGTTTCGCGGAAATGGAGGTACCTCTGGCTTTCAATTCCTTATTTGAACTTCAATATTCACAATATTTGGTCAAATCCGCAGGAAAAATGGTCAATTGAAAAAATCAATGAAAAGTTCAAAGATTTTGTCAACTGGGTATTGTTGTCTCAAAATGGGTCCATTAATATTCAAAGATTTCTTCTTTCGTGCTTCAATTCTGTCGATGATTATACACTTTACAGATGGTTAAGTGCTGTGGCACGACGAAATGTGCAAGTACTTGATTTGGATATTATTTCAGAAGAACCTATTAAGTTGCCCCGTTGTCTTGTAACTTGTGAGTCATTGGTGTCATTGAAATTAGATTTTGGCAAAAAAGTGTACCGTCAGGGTGTCTTAGAGCTGCCTACTTGTGCTGGTTTTACCTGGCTCAAGTCCCTTGATTTGCAAAAGGTTGAGTTATTGGATTCTAACTTGTTCCGTAAGTTTATTTCAAGCTGTCTACTCCTTGAAAATTTGAATATGGCAGCTTGTTTTTTCCGTGATTTCAAGATTCTTGATATTTCAGCAACCAGTTTAAAGTATTTGACGATAGATGATGTTGGATTCTGTGAACCAAAAGGTTTGGCCAACTGTGAGGTAAAGCTTGGTTGCCCAAATCTTCTGTCTTTGAAATTTTCAGGCTCAGCCGAACTGGAGTTCTCCTTTGAGGGGTTAAAGTCCTTAAAAAATGCGTACATTTACTTAGATATTGACAGCAGTACAAACGATGATGATGTTTGTTATGGTGTGTGTAAAATACTCAATGGAGTTCACAATGCTGAAGTTCTGAAACTATCTATGGTTGTTTCCTGGGTATGAATCTATGTTCTCCTTATATGTGCTACTATTTGGTTTCTTGTTTGGTAATTTTGTTTACCGTTTATATTTGACAATGCAACTGGTTTCAATAAAGTCTAGTTTGTCTTAAATAACTGTGATCTTGTAAGCCGTTTTTGGAATGGGGGAATCCATTTGATATACGTTTGACATGGAAAGGGGCCTGGGCAGGCTCTACATTAGGAGGTAAAGCCTTAGATTCTAACAGCAATCTCACTGCCTGCTCCCAGATACTCGCTAGTAAGAAAGAAGGCAGCTAAATCACACTTGTGTATTATAAATATAATTAGGGTGTAATTGTGTCATTTGGTATATGCTATTTGCAGACCTGTCTTTCTAATTATGCCCATTTTCTTTCTCTATTTTTCCTACTACCCCATTCTTTCAATTCTCCTTTTTATGAGACTTATGTAGAATATTTATATGCTATGAGCATTAAACGATTAAAAGCATTAGTTGATGTTCTTAGATCTTACCATGGCCTAACCAACTTGTGATCAAAACTCTTTTGGTTTGCTTACTGAGACTCAAACCTAAGTCACGACTCTTTATGAATATCATAAGTATATAGTTGAATTTTGCTTGTGATTATCTCGGAATCCCAATCCTTACGGTTTATCATTTCTTTTTATGTGCTACCTGCAGCTTCTCAATGTTGTATTTGCTAAGCAGGCTTGCTTCTTCTCTCCATTGTATCATTTGAAGTCTTTAAAGCTGATTGTTGGCCCATTTGACCAGACCATACAATCAACAATCAACTTGCTCAACTGCTCTCCCAATCTTGAGGCACTTGCGATATATTTTGATTGGGTAATTTCAATACCTAGAATTACCGCTCCTGTTAGGCATAATTAATCTTGTTTAATGTTAATTGAATTTGGCAATGTTTTAGTTCAAACTGAACATCATGCACTTATAAGTGTGCGAGTACTCACATGCAAAAAATTGAGTGCCTTCTTGGGCTTATCCCATAGAGATAGTATCCTGATGATTATCACAGCTTAGGTCATGTTTGTGCAGAAGAATGTATGAACATTAGCTGAGAATTAGTTTCTTATGGAATTGGATCCGTCCAATTGATTGGCTACTCTTAGGAATATTTATTTTGGCCTGGTCAGCGTTTGGATTTTGGAGGGTTGTTTGGCATAAAACCTGATTGGCATGTAACCTGTTTTGTCACAATGACTTGCTCACTTTTGGCATTGATATTTTATTTGTTTTCACTCTGACAGTTTAAAGATGGTGATCTCTGGAAAATACCAGATAAGGGTATTCCATGTTTGACGCATCATCTTAAAAGGGTTGAGATATTGGAGTTTTATGGTGACGAGAATCAATTAGAGTTGGTGAGGTTTATACTGAAGTATGGACAAGTATTGCAGAAAATGAGTATTACTTGGGGATATTCAGGTGTTGAGTATCCCATCAAGATTAGCAGACAGGTAAAGGAGTTTCCTAGACTGTCTCCAACTGCTGCGCTGGAATTTCTTGAGCCTTTGTATGACTGGTTTGATCATTTTGAGTTGTGAAGAAGAAACACAAAAGAAAATATTTGAAGAAAAAGCATATTCTTATCGGAAAGAATGTTGTTGGATACATGTTATGTATGTGTATACGTGTTTTAATAGTTTTCCTAATGAAAACTGAAAGAATATGGCATCGGCTGGTCCTACGTTATGTTGTGATTGCAAATTACTCACTGACAAGAATAGCACGTAGCAAAATTGAATGTTTAATTGTAATTCAGTGCAATTGAATGAATAAAATGTTAAAAAAAAAAAGAAAATAAAAACTGTTTCGCTCATTAGACTTAGAGCTTGTTTGTTAAACGTCTAAAGTCTGAAAATTTATTAATTTCAGATGTTTCTTTCAATTTTGCTTGTTTGTTTTTTGTAACTTATATATGATTTTCAGATATTTACATCTGAATAGAAAAAGTAAAGTTCTGTGACTTTTATCTGACTTTTATCTGAATGAAAAAAAATCTGAATGAAAAATAAATATTGTATTTTAATAATATCCCTATTAAATATACATATTTCCCATATGGTAAAACCTAATCCCTTTTATATCTTTTTTAATTCACGTTCAACTATTCTTTCTATTTGTTCTTTTTTTTATTAGCATTAAAGTTCTTCAAGCACAACTCATTGAATCTCTTTTGTTAAGGTATGTTTTGTCCTTTTTAACTAGTATAATAAGTTTGATTAAATTTTACATTTGGAGTAATATAATAATATTTTTATTTAAAGATCAATTACTATCTAATTCTATATATGTTTGATTTTAATTGTAATGTGCACGTATTTAACTCTTAAAATTTATAGCAAGTATAAATAATTTTTATAAGGATATAAATGTCAAATAATCATATTTAAGATGTTTTTTATTTATAAAAACAAACAAGATGCCACTTATATTCAGATATTGAAAAAAAAAAAAAAACATGTTAACCAGACATATGGAATTCAGATCTATTCAGACTTCAGCTAAATTCAGATCCATTCAGATTTCAGATAAAAAAACAAACGCTACCTTACAATCTAATGTCGCACAATGAATAAAATTCGTCTATTTCGTGATGGGGCCTGATGAGATTATTTGCTGAGGGCTAAAAAGCTTGGATCCTTAATCTTTATAGGTCATTTAGTTATTGAATGATTTTGTGCGAGTAGTCAGGTGTTCGGCTTAGCTGCTGTATACCAATTCCAAGCCTATAACATGTCAGGATTGTTCGTGCTCTGTTTTTCAATCAGAAAATCAGAAAAGATTAAGAATTAAAAACGATCGAGAATTGAGTGACAAATAATAGTGGAAGACAGGAAGAGGCAGAGGCGCTTGGCTAATCAAGTTCATGGGAGATTTCATGCTACATAGTCACCGTCTCTCATTAAATAAGCCTTAAAAGTTCCACAAAACGCTGCAATATTTTTAGCGTAAATAATAAAATAATACACTCTCAAGCTTCAAATTAGTACGCTGAGTTATATTGAATGCTATATATTGAATTGATCCTTACTTATGGAATCGATCCTATTACTATCATTATTATTATTATTATTTAATTAATTTCCGTGGACTTTCACATGTACGAGAAAGAGAACAAAAATAGAACGAAAATGAAAAATAAAAAATGGCAGTCCATTAATTTTATTCTCAAACCTCCATTTGATGAGCAAGATACATGAAAAGACAAAGCTCTAAATGTATACTTAGATAAAATAGTCTGGTCGAGCAACATTTCTTACGAACATCCTAATTTGAATAATAATGCGATCCAAGAAATGACAAATATTTGCACCTCCATCTTCTGTTGATGAACAAAGGGCCAATTACGCACCAAAAGCCCACCACACATCCAAGTGCCCTGCTCACATACAACCAATAGTCCGCTTCATCTTCACTGCCGTTTTCGTTTTCAGCTGGTACCAGAACATTCTGATCTGTGCAATTCTTGGCAAGTGGAGCGCCGCAAAGATTGTTTCCAGTAAAACAGGATACATCAAAGCCTTGCAGTTGAGTGCCCAAAGGAATTTTTCCGGTCAACTTGTCATCAAACAAGTTCAAGTGACTCAGAAACGTCAAACTTGAAATGCTTTGTGGGATTCGACCAGAAAGTTGATTTCCAGAGAAATCAATAGACTCCAACGATCCCATGGCACCCATGTTCTCAGGAATGTTTCCAGTAAGAAAATTGTGTGGAAAATTCAAATATTGCAATGCTACAAGATTTGTCATTTCTATCGAAATGTCTCCTGAAAGATTATTTCCAGATAGACATCAATTTAAGCTTTGTATTATACCCCAGCTCTCTTCCTTTCGTCACGACCAATGCATCCAGGTATCTAATAGAAGTACAAAACTCTGTCATGTGGTTATTTTTCATTTTCTTTCTAATTTCATTTTAACTGTGGCCCTACTTCATCTATCAATTTCCTAACAAGTGGTATCAGAGTTATTAGTTGTATTTTTTAGAGTTGGGGTATTGTTCACATATGTGGCACTGTTTACATATATGGTACCATTCACGTATACGGTTACTATACACGTGAAATAGTAGGAGCACGATCCTAGTAAAGGCCACTCAAGGTGAAAAGCAATGGCAGTAAAGTTCGAAATTAAGAAGTTCAACGGAAGCAATTTTTCGTTATGGAAAATGAAGATGAAGGCTATATTGAGAAAAAAATAATTGCTTGCCAACAATTGGGAAAAGGCCCTCAGAGATAACTGATGATGTCAAGTGGAACAAGATGTATGTAATGCAATTGCTGATCTACATTTAGTACTGGTGGATAAAGTGTTATCTAGTGTGATGGAGAAAAAGACAGCGAAGGAGATATTGGATACTCTCACAAAACTATATGAGGCCAAATTGCTACACAATAAGATCTTCTTGAAGAGGAGACTTTACACTCTTTTCAATAGAAGAAACCACATCGGTGACCGACTATATCAACACTTTGAAAACTTGACCATATCGAAGCATACTGTAAATAGTCAACAAATGCATTCTAATTTACACTAACCTCTGCCTCTTTCATCTTTTGGGTCTCCATGTCAATGTGGATAAAATTTATATTTATAACCAACCTCTCTAGAGGTGGGCATGAATATCTTGGATAAGTATGGATTTAATTTGGCATGATGTTAATTATTCATATTTAAAACGGATATTGCAATTGATTTTTTGGTCATTTATCGATACCTTTTGCTCGTCTTCGACCCATGTATCTATTCTACCGGAGGAAATATAGACTAAAAGGTCGAACCTTGTACATTGGTATGTGTTTGTGTGATTATTACTAATTTCTGTACCATGCACCGTCGCTAATTTACTGCAAAATTTCGACACTTCACATCAATTTGCTCATCATTTATTAGAAAAAATTATACAACTAAAATTTTTGTATGAATTATTTTTATACAAACTAATGTGAAATAATATGATTGGTTGAATGGAAATGTAAAATGAAAAAAAAAAATCATTTCATGTCATGTTAGTTTGTACAAGAATTTATAGTTATATATAATGTTACTCTATTATTAGTGACAATCAGTGTAAAAAAGGGGAAAGAAAAAATCCACAATCTTGTAGCAGAATGCACATTTAAAATTTGTAATTTCCACATGAATCTTCCTTAAAACTTATTTTCTAATGACATTTGTTCAAACGAGCGTTTTTGAAAGAGTGCAATGACTGGAGGGAACATAAGGTATGTTTAGTGTCGATATGCGCCTGCTTTTAAGTTACAATTACTCTGAAAAAGAATATATAATTTGTAATACCAACGTATTTTATTTTTATACACTTGCATGTGGATTTAAAAAGTAATTTTCACCTTGTTTGTTTTATTTTTTTATTTTATTTTTGAAATTAAAATTGATTTAAGGAAGTTTAGTTACCTCCATTATTTGATTTGTATTCAACTTCCCCCAGTTTTGTAACCACCGTTAACTTCTCTTTCTATGGAACTAAAATCAATTTTTTTGCTGGATTATATGCCATTCACTTTCATACTTCAAATTCCCTCAAGCATTTCCTGTTTTCTTTGATTTCAATAAGTGAATTCTTTTAATAGCTTGAGTATGAAATATAAAATTTTGATCTTTATTGATGATCAGATATCTAAGAAATTTCTGATATGATCTCTTTTCTGATTTTATTTCTTTTATAATTGATGTATTTTGGGTTTGAACTTTTTAACATTTGTTAATCACATGTTGAACTATGGTCAGTTTAATTCTCGTGGATTTAGTATTGAATAAGGGACTTAGAACTTGAATGAAGTTTGGAAGAATATGTTTCTGGATGCTATCATTCTTGACCCTTATGCAATGGTACCTTTATAACTCTGGATACATGAAGGATAAAATCCTGGATTTCGTAGTACATACATAAATGCACATATGGAAAAGTCTCTTTGTAAATTTTCATAATTTTTGTTGGCCTTTTGGGTTGCTAAATTATTGAGACAAGCAGCGTTATTTATTGAAGGAAGATTCTGACACAGATAACCTTTGAGTGTTTGAAAATTCATAACTCTGAATATATGAGGAATAAAATTATGAAATTTTGGGAAGTCATACTAAACATTATAGCTTTGATATGGTATAAACTTTGTGAATTTTGAAGTTCATTTTGGCTTTCAAACATGTTGTGAAACTTAGCTCAGATTCTAGTAGACTGGGAATTGGAGATTGAGTTCACTACTTTCCGAGATAGAGTATTCCACCTATTAAGTAATAAATTCTGAAATTTGAGGATTATTGAGTTCGCATGTGGAGATAATATTCTGGAAAAAAGATTGAGTTTACTAATTGTGCAAGGTCCTTAAGCATGTTCATTTGTGATAAGGATTTCTGTCCTAGTTTTTTTAATATGGATTTAATGATCAATGAACATATGTTTCAGTTTTAGGAAGTGTTGGTGATGTTTTGGATCAATAAGTGAAAGTTTAAGATCTGCTTTGGATTCAAGTAAATAGACCCATCCATGATGAACTCTTTTGTTTTCTAAACATTTTCTAAATTATTTTTCTGCAACTATATATGTTTTGTAAACTTGTTTGTGTAAGATGATCTTTGCTCAAGTTAAGACAATTTTGAATTAAAAGATTGCATTTAAAGAGTGTATGCTGTATGGACCAATGTACTGTGAAGTGCTATGTGCGAGTTGCTATATGAGATTCAAGTCTGTATTTAATAAATTTACTTTGAATGTTTTGGCTTCATGTCGATAGTTATTTCTGATATGCTATGTTCTGTTTTGGTTGGGGTCACTAGAAGAAATAGGTGACTTTCACTATTAAAATTCTATTCTGTTGATTAAAATTATATGATTTGATTTATGCTGGGTCACCGTGGATATAGGTGATACTATTTGACATGAGCATTTCTATATGATATGTAGTGATGTGATATATGTTCAACTTTGTCTTGACATGATATATGTTTTCCAATGTGTTTTGATGTGATAAATGTTTTTGAATTTGAATTTAGTTCAGACTTTTCAATTGAATTTATTTTAAGCAGAATAGTGTTTAGCGAAGCTTCTTTACAAAAGTTCATGTGTTTGTTCTGAACTTAAATCTAAATTAAAAGTTTGAAAATATTGAGCAAAGATATCATTATGTTTTTATGCATGTTTCTACTTACTAAGCATGATAGCTCATCCCTTGTCAATTTATTGAGTATGATAGCTCATCCCTCGTCAATTTTATTTTTCACACAATAGCGAGTAAAAGCTGAACACTAAAAGTGGAATGTGAAGCCCTACTTTAGTTTCTTGTGTTGTTTTTGAAAACTTCTTTGTTTGATTATTTGTAAATATAATTTTTATAAATATAGATGAACTCCTATGTTGGTTATTTGTCAAATGTTGAGTATCAAAAGAGATGAACTCATGTGTTGGTTTATTAGTTAAAAGTTGTATGTCAGTGGAGATAAACTCCTATGTTAGTCTATATGTTGTACGTTCAGGAAATTCTCTTAAGGTTAATTTTTTCTTCCGCAGAGTAATTGATTTTGTGATTAAGGGACTTCTCGGCTTAATTAAATTTTCAGGAAGACAATAATATCAGAAAACAAGAAAATTAGATTATGAACTAAATATTATTATGGGATGTTTCATAGTTACTGAGTGTTAGATAAATCACTAATTATAGGATAAATTTTGAATATATTTAGACATAATTACCAAACTTTAGCAAATAATATGATATTTCTAACATTTTTTTATTTTAATAATATTAATTAAAATGAAAAAAACCAGCTAGGCCAGCTTTCAGAGCCTAGCTAGCCGTTTGACTTGGGACTCAAAGCTTCCACGCAATTGGGGAGGCCACCGTTGAACTTATTGTTGCCTAATTCAAGACTTGACAAGCATTGCCATTTCATCCAACAACCAATCAATTCCCGCGATAAAGAATTTTCTCCAAATTTCAGGATTATAATTCCCTTTGATTACTTAAACCTAATGATTCAAGTTCATTTGAAACGCACCTGATCGGAATGAAACACACATGATCGGAAAAAATGTTGTATGAAAGATCAAGGACTGCAAGAGAAGAAAAACTTGCAAAGGAAGGTGACGAAGTTGACAGAAAGATAATTGTAAACCTACTAATGAAGTGGGCGTGTCTATAACCAGTAGTCAGTCAGAGACTGAGCTGACATCAACGTTACTCAAGTTAAGGTGCTCAAGGGAAGAAGGATAAGATAGCAGCCAAATTTCCTCAACATGCAAACCAAAACTTTGGCCAAGATCAAGATATTTCAAATCTGAGAGGTTACCAAGTTGGTGAGCAATCAGTACAGAAAATTCACTGCAACAAAATTTTGAAAAATAGCCGGGACTTAATCCACTGCAATGGCATTGCTATAGGTACTTGTACTGTGAAATCCTACAAACAGAGAAGATTCTAGTCAATTAACCTGCAGATATTTGCTTGGATTGCATTGTGGATTCGTAAACGTTCATGAATATTCCCTATTCGTTTGAGCTACCTGAACTCATCGGCTGTCCTTAAGTTTATCTGTTTCAAGTATATCAAACTCGTCTGAAATTCTGATATCATTTGTAATTTTGTGTGGGTTTTGTATTGGTCCACTCCCACCCAAAATTGTTTGATTTTGTATTTATTATGCAGGGTTTTACTTTTGGATTCACCCATAATGTATCATACTTTATGAAAATGGACTCTATGATAACTAAATATAGCCAGTTAGAAATTCTAACTAGGCAATGTTGGATTCTGTTTCTGTTCTCGCCTTGCCTCAGCTATCTTCACTTTATTATCTAATAGAAGGTCAGCTAAATGAGCCTTGCATTAGTTACGGTGGTTCCAATTCCGAAAAACTTCAAATCTAATCTTTTGCATTGGTATTTTTAATGCTAAAGTTGGCAAAACTAGAAGTAAATGAAAACAAATACTAATTTACGACCACATTTTAGCTGAACGGATATTTGAAATAAGAAATACAGTTAAGCTAAAATAAGTACCCGTGTAATTCTAATTTTAGCAAATTTGACAAAGTCTTTTTCGAACCCGAGTTCAATGGTCCATGCAGAGATGTAGTAATACAATCATTTCAGGGAAAATTGCTCTGTTGTCTCCTGAGAAACCAAAAAAAAAAAAAAAAAACAATTGGCTTCATTCAGGGGTAAAGGTTTCCAACAACTCAGCAGATCCATTTCCCAGATTTTTCAAACCATTTGATCTTGAATTGGGGTGTCTTTTTCTTTTTTCAGAAAGTACAATTCATGAAAACTTGTGTAAGCATGATAGTTATGTACACTGATAAAAATGGCTCCTATTCAAGATTGTGATGGTTGCTGAATCTGAGGATGTCGATTGGATTGAAGAAGGAAACTGAAGAAGGAAAGATGGGCTGCTTTCATTATTGTTGCGTTTCAAAAGAAAAATTCAACAGAAAATCTATAAAAAAGAGCATTAAAGGCTACCGCGAGGCAAAATCTTTAGCCTCCTTTGCTAACATCTCTTTTAAAACAGGTAACAATAATATTCATATATCCTGTGTACCAAAAACCTTTAGGTGAGACGGACACACCACGTGATCTATTTGCCTACCTAATAACATCAATCAAGGCTATTCCACATAAGTTTTTTGAACTGTGTGCAAATTTATTGACAAATGAAATTTCCTGAAATAACAAAGCTAGAAGGTTAAACGATAGAAATCTAATTTGAATATAATTTTTTTTTTTTTTTGTTCTGTAGAGAGCAGTAGGCACAGATACATAACAGAAGAATTAAGAAAAATCGGAAAAGGGAATAATAATATTACTGCTAAGATTTTCTCATACCGGGAGCTTTGTGTCGCGACAACGAACTTCAATCCTGATAATCTGCTGGGAGAAGGAGGCTTCGGGAGGGTATATAGAGGAAAACTTGAAGGCACAAATCAAGTATCACTCCCAATCTATTTCCTACTTCCTTTGATTCGTTTATGATAAGATGAGTCGGTGTGCATTTTCAGAATGGCCTTTCTGCCAGTCAAAAGAGCTTTTTTTATAAATTTGTCTTCTTTTTTGGGTTGTTTTGTGGCATTCAGGATGTTGCTGTGAAGCAACTTGACAGGAATGGATTTCAAGGAAACCGAGAATTTCTGGTGGAGGTTCTTATGTTGAGTATGCTTTCCAACCCCTACCTTGTCAATTTGGTTGGATATTGCGTTGATGGAGATCAAAGAATTTTAGTTTATGAGTACATGCCTAATGGCTCCCTGGAAGACCACCTTCTTGGTATGTCGAATTTTAAGTTCTCTTTTGCATCAATTAATTCTACGTACACAGAGTTGTTAAAAGGCAAAATTTTGCTCGATTCTTTTTACTGCGTATAGATCTACCTCCAAACAGAAAAGCTTTGGACTGGAATACTAGGATGAAAATTGCACATGGTGCGGCGAAAGGACTCGAGTACCTACATGAATCAGCCCAACCGCCAGTGATATACCGCGATTTCAAAGCGTCAAATGTACTCTTAGATCAAGATTTCAATCCAAAACTCTCCGACTTTGGATTGGCAAAGCTTGGTCCAACAGGGGATAAAACTCATGTGTCCACCAGAGTGATGGGTACTTATGGGTACTGTGCTCCTGAGTATGCATTGACAGGCCAATTGACAGCCAAATCCGACGTTTACAGCTTTGGTGTTGTATTTTTAGAGATAATCACAGGAAGGAGAGTCATCGACAATAGCAGACCCACTGAAGAACAAAATCTAGTCACTTGGGTACGTCTAAAAATGCTCGAAATTGCTAGAAACTTGTAGCCTTTATTTTACAGTTACGGATTTCATCGGTAGTTAGCAAAAATTGTGGATAATTTTTTTTTTAATTTTTTATTTTTTAGGCAACACCTTTATTTAAAGACAGAAGAAAATTCACAATGATGGCTGATCCATTGCTAGAAGGGAACTACCCAATAAAGGGTTTGTACCAGGCACTTGCAGTGGCAGCAATGTGTCTGCAAGAAGAAGCTGGAACAAGGCCAATGATGAGCGACGTCGTAACGGCAATAGAGTATTTAGCTCACAACAGGAAGGAGGAAGCATGTATTGAAGACAGTTTGGATTCTTGTCATCATGGAATAAATAGCCAAGAACTTACAGCTGCACGAGGCTCGATGGTGTTGATGGATAGAAAAAGTTTTTGAAAAAAAATGAAAAAAATGCTAATGGATACTGTAATTGTACTGTTTCAAGGTATATACATTCCATGTTGGCAGCTTGTATTGTAAATCAGTCCCCATCACCGTTAATTTCATTATTGTTTTAGTGCGTTTCTGCCTTTAGTTTGGGGAATTTTCTTGTGTTACTAGATGTATAATGTAACAGAAATACAGAATATAAGCTAAGATAACTATATAAAGATAATCAATATTGAAATCTTGATGAAGCTTCTTTTAT
This sequence comes from Murraya paniculata, assembly GCA_030449075.1. NCBI lineage: Eukaryota > Viridiplantae > Streptophyta > Magnoliopsida > Sapindales > Rutaceae > Murraya > Murraya paniculata. Next base: position 2,854,306 of record JAEVFN010000008.1, on the reverse strand, counting down.
GTTTATTTTTTTTAAGTTATTGCTTGATGCAATGTAATTAACTAAAAAGAAAACAAAATTCTAACGATATAAACAATTCATTAAACATTAGTCACCTTAGAAATCACGACACTTAAATATGTATTTTTATATTTTATTTAATTAGAAATTTTGTTAAACATGTTTCAGTTTTTGAAATTATCATTTTTGGATAATTTACAGACATATTAAAATTTTTGGGTGATATCTAGTTGAGGTGGTAAATGAAAACATTGAAATCCAACGCAGATTTTCATATTCTGCTTTGAATTTCGGCAATCATGTACTTTTTATCGTAAATCAAATGGACTTTAAATTTTTGGATTATGTGGTTATGCAAATAAAAAATTTAAGAATAAATATAATGTATTTCAGAATGTTGAAGAATAATCGAGAAGGAAAATTGAAATTGTTTTGAAGGCACAACAATGATGATATTCCACCTTACAAATAATTGATGCAAGGGAAACATCACATCCACTAAGGAGACATTTTAGAATACATCAAAGATATCATATTAGTCTTCCAATAAGTAAATAATGTTATCATATGTGTGCATTTATTTTAAAAAACTATCATGCAAGTGATGGTTATACTAAATTCAATTATACATGTCATATATACATTCATTAATTGTATTGCCTCTGATGTATTATAGAATTGCTTTCAGCGAAGATGTGACGTTGAATGTTGAATAGCGATCAAGTTTTACTCAACAAACATTAATCTAGAGAAAAAAAAAAACATCAAATTAACAATGTCATATATTTAATGTAATTAACCAATTAAAAAGTGTGTTAATTGTTCTTGGTTAAAGAAGGTACTTTGAAGATTTAAATTCCACTCACACTCGCATTCGTTCAAGCATGTGTTTTGTTTATATTATGTCATATTTTGAAAAAAAAAATTAATAAAGAAATAGATGCTGAATTTTTTAATACTACTATGTTTGTACAATAACAGATTTACTTAGAGTTATACAATTAGAAATTTATTGAGATTAACCTAGATCAAAGCCCTATTTATTATTGTGATTGGATAGTGGTCACTATTAAACTATAAAACTAATAGTATTTGATAAACATTTGTTGCTGTACTTTAAAAAGTTATTAAAAAGTTATTAAACTATAAAATCAATTGTCTTTATAAACAAAGTCTAGTTTTATCATATCATATCCCGAATTTCTTCGTGTTTAAAAAATGTCAAGGTTTTAACTTTTCAAATATTTTTACACTTTTATCAATCTTATGATGGAAAATTGATATATAATTTCTCTTTTATATTTTGATGATTGGCTGTCACTTGTCGGCCAGAGAAATAATGAAGTAATGTGTAAGATAGCTAAAGGCTTTAGGCTCGGGCGAAGCACAGTTGCTTAAACGTTAATAACATGGTGACTATTAGATATATATTCGCTAAAAACGCAATGGGGACAAAAGCTGTTGTCCTATTCTTTTTCCGGGCCCCCGAGACAAACTTTATCTTTATTTTATTGTTATAACGCTTCAGCTTTATCAAGATATTAAGCAAAGTGATTATGCCGTGCATGAAACCTATATTGGTGCCGGTTTAAAAATTAGTTTTGCAGTGAAAAATAATTAGATCACATTTTTTATACAATATATAAAATTATGATAATTTAAATTTTATATTTTTATTTTTTTGTGAAGTAATTAAGGCTCTCAAGTCACGATCTACACCACCAAAATTGTTATATCACGATCCTTCACCAACGATCTTTTAGGTTATGACTTAAGTTTGATCTACATTTCACGTGTTGGCGCCTTTATCAGTATTGTAAGCAACTAGAAAGAGAAAATTTTTTCTCTCAAGATTAGAGAGAAAAATTTATTTTTCTCTAATCTGTATATTGTGGCTGCCTCTATTATTTCTAAAGAAATAAACATTTTTATATTCTCCTTAGTGGAAACCTTAGGTTCCCTTTTTAAAAACCAAAAGTTGTGTTTACTTATTCTTGTTATAAAGGGCTCATCTTATAAAATAACACAAAGACCCTTATATACAAACATATTAAATGGAGCTCCCACCAAATAATATATTTAGGTTTTTCACCTAAATTGCTAGTTATCTTACTTATAAATCCAATAGTGTTATAATCAATTAAATGAGTTAACCCGGGGATCATATTGGTTCATACAATAGTGGCTATAATAATTAGACATGTAATTAAACTAGCCTGATTATTTAATTCCAAATCTACTCCACTAAAAGAGTGAAACTGACTTCCATAATTGTATGCTATATAGGATAGTATTCTCGAATAATGATTCAACATATGTCACATTGATTTCTTTACTGAACAATCTTTTATACCACATCGTTAATTAAATTGATATCTCAATTGTCCAATCAATTTAATTACATCTTGTTCCTTGACACTTACTGGCTTTCTCTAATGATCAATTTCAACATACTAATTATGTTGACACACTGGCCAGAGAATTATATGATTAAGTACCAAAAATCCGTCAAGAGATGTATTATACAAATTCTATATTGTTAATCTATAATCTCTCTGCTCATAATTGCTTCCACCAAGATACCGGGTAATCTTGACTACAAATGTATGTCGCGCCCATTAGTAACTCAAATGAAATAACAATCACAAACATAAAACTATAATTAACTCAAGATTGAGATTGCAATAAAATCAATGCCTATGAGATTTAATAAGTCTGACAGTTATTTTAAGATTAATTAAATCTCATATATGATCCAGTTCAATGTAGTCAAACTATATCAGTAAATTCATACATGATTAAGACAAATCATTCAATGAATTTACTACAGTCTAAACATAAATAGAGCGTCCAATTCTATTTACCAACTGCGAACTTAATTTATTTAATCATAAGATAACTTGTATTTATGTCTTCTGTGAATCTATATGATGATCACATAAAATACATATAATATGATTAAATGAAACTTATTTAAAATATTTATGCAATCTGAAAATGTCTTATTAATCAAAAAATAAATAATTACATGCTTTAAAGAGAACATAATCCCAACAATTGGGACAATTATAATTAAGAATATCGAAGAATTAACACGTACAGCTTGTTCTTTGTATCAATTATACAAGCGAGAGAGAGAGAGAGAGAAAGAGTGAGTTGCAGTTGAGATGAGGATAACGAAGGAAAGAAGATCGTTACGGAATGGCCTTAAAGGGAGACTGTCAAGGCTTCTTGGATTACTTTGGTCAGCGAACTGTTGAAGAGTTATTGGGATACAGGACAGTCAACGGAGACAGCGCAATGCAAATTGCAGTGACCATGGAAGATCCTGAGCTGATCAGGAAATTTCTCAAACTTGTCGAAAGGCCACCATCAGACACCAGACTTGAAGCCTTGATGCAAAGAGATGAGTGGCCACCTGCACCGTCGACAGTATTGACGTGGCCAGTGTTTTGATTGAATTTTCCAAGCAGTATGATGGTGTGGGCAAAAATCTACTTGAGATTAAAAACTATTTGGGCGAAACCCCACTTTATAGGGCTGCTGCTCTTTGGAAAACTAACTGTTGAAATACTTGGCTGAGCAAGTTCGTCATCGTGGCTTAAGTTATCATTTCCATAAAGACGATGATATTTCCATTCTTCATATGGCTGTCCTTGGCCAACACTTTGGTAATAATACAATAATTATATCTGTCATATATATATATATATATATATATATATATATATATATATATATATATATATATATATATATATATATATATTATTGAATTTATTTATTTACAGATCAAGAGTTCAAAGTTTAAAAATTTATTAATGTTATTGTTGAACTAAGAAACAGAGAATGAATATTCTTATTCCCATAATCAATTAGTTTAGTCAAGAACTAGAAGTAAGCAGCCAAGATTGATAAGAAGATAAACCCCAAACCGAATTGGAAGAAGCATAAGCCACGAAACTAATGGTGCATTTACTAAGTGGGAATTGAAATGTGTTGGAATCGGAATGGACAAGAATCGAAATGGATTGGAATGAGAATGAAAAATGGAAATCAGAATAAGTTGTTTCCTTAAGCTGTAGGAATCAGAATCAAAATGGGATTCATTTTCATTGATGTGTTTAATTTGTTCTGGATTCGAAATAAACTATTATAATTTACCAAGATACCCTTTATTAATTATTGTTCTTGATATTATTTAACAGCAACAACAACAACAACAACAACAACAACAATAATAATAATAATAATATAAACAATAATATTAGTAGCAGTAGTAGTAATAATAATAATAATATAAATAACATAAATAATAATAATAGTAATAATTAATAATAATACTGACACTAATTATTAAAAATGTCCTTTGTTAATTATTGTTCTTGATATTATTTAATAATAATAATAACAACAACAATAACAACAAAAATAATAAATATAAATAAAATAAACAATAATAATAGTAATAATTGATAATAATAATGACACTAATTATTAAAAATGCCCTTTGTTAATTATTGTTCTTGATATTATTTGATAATAACAACAACAACAACAACAACAACAACAAAAATAATAACAAATATAAATAATAGTAGTAATAATTAATAATAATCATAAAATAAATAAATAAATAAAATAAATAATAATGATAATAGTAAAATATTTTCAAATGAAAAGCATTTTCAAAAAATAAAAAAATTGCTAGGGATATTTTTATCATGGGAGATAATGGAATTCTGATTCCCAACCCCCCCCCCCCCCACCGGAATCACAATCAAGGGAATGAATCCCTAATGCTATGTGGGCCCACATTACTCATTCCGATTCCCATGCTTAATTTAATAAGTAAACAGATTATTGATTTTGATTCATCCATTCTGATTTTCATTCTGAAAATGTAAATCAACAACTGAGATTTATGTGGTTCGGTACCAAAGTACCTACATCCACGACTGAAGAATCCACAATAGGGCTGAAGTTTTTTTATTGAACTACTGAGACTATTACAAATCTTTGGAGTATATAGATTGAATCTCTCCTATGAAGTATTTCCTATCTCTTACTCTAAACCCTCATAACCGATCAAAGAAAAGTGTAGTGCAGTCAGTTTTGTGCTCTGTTTTATACGCCAATGATCCAGCTGTAGTTGAAACTAATTTAACCACCTGCTGGGCCCACCTTTTCTGACTCAGCTTGCCACTTTGCAAATGAATACTAGAATTAACTAACAGCTTCACAGTTATGTTCTTAATTAATAATTTATCTGCTTGAACATGTACAGAGACCCCTTGCTAGCTAATGCAGCGCATGTTGCCATATTTGCTTCAAACTAATTCGTTGACTTATCACGCACAGAGACACTGCTATTTGTTTACTTAATCATGACTCCGGCCTTGCAAAAGAACCAACGTCCAAGGATGATGGTGGCTTTAATTACATGACTTCAACTGCTAGTTCTAATGGCATCTGATTTCAAGAGAACAAGGCGCATTAAGATATGCATGGACAAGTCTTGTCTATTCTTAGTACGTGGATCGGCCTGAAACACATGTCGTCGGCAAAATAGCAAATGGCTTTACGCTTAGGCACAGCACAATCGCCTTTACTTTAATAAAATGGAGATTATTATATTCGCGGATAAATTAAGCAATGGAGACAAAAGTTGTAGAATAAATGTGATTATTATATTGGCGGAAAGACAAAAGTTGTTAAATAATTTATTCTATTCTTTTCCCTGACCCGATAGACTAACTTTGCTTTGTTCTTATAATTATGCCAACTTCGTTTAGAGAATTAGTAGAAGAATGCATCAAACCTACCTCATATATATTAAGACCATTAAAATTAAGGATATCGAAGAACACGCACAGCATGTTCTGCGTATGAATTATAAAAGTGACAAAGGGCAAGTCCGGAATTGCGGTTGTTAATTAAATTAAGTTGTTTCTGCTATGAGGATGCAGTAAGTTGCTGTTTAAAAAAATAGTTTGGTATTTAATAAACTATATTGTTGCAGTTACTATAAGTTTGAAAAGCAGTGCACATGCATTTGGTAAATTTTATTATAAGCATGTTATTTTATTATATAATGACCAAAATAGACATATATTTAAATTATCTTTTATTTTTTAGAGTATGTTTAATAATGCTTAGACATGCCTTTTTTTTTTAAAGCACGTAAAATTACATGAAGTGAAAAAAGGCCTTAATTGAATAAAATCTAATGAACCTCATAATTTGTTATATAAAATCATACTAATACATAATCCAAATAAAAATAAAAAGAGTAATATTCATTACATTCACATTAAATTTATTGCAATAAACACTATGACTATAGAAAAAAATATAAATAGATTGAAAGTTAAAAACCATGGCTATGAAATTGGTTTTAAAAGTTATGTTTAGCTTTCATGTAAAATTGTTCATAATTAAAAAAAAAATTATGTTATCATATGCAAGTCTTATTGAATCTTATAATAGATAAAGTAAAATATAAAAAATATGAATTTTGTAGAAACTTTGATACTGAAGAGAATGTACAGTAGTTGTGGTGGTAATCTGATTGCAATGGTAATATAATATCTAATGACTTATATATTAAGGTGTATAGAAAAGTAAGACATAATTATTTTTTTAAAATATTAAGATTATAATAAGAATTTTGAAAAGGTGTGATAGCTTGTTTAATAAGCTGCCTATGAAAAGCAACCCTCTACCTACTTTTAAAAGCTGCTATTAAAATGAAGAAATTATAAAATAAGCAGCTTTTACAAAATTTATCAAACACTATTTTATCACAAATTATGAAACAACCAGCTTATTAAATTTCAATCTCGATCCTAAACATGGCCTAAGTGAGAGACAAATATGGCATTATGGATGAGAAGAGGATAGCGAAGGAAGAATGGCCTTATGCTTTAAATTCCATTCACGCTTGCAGTCTATCAACAATGTGCTTATATTATCAATATTTGAAAAAAAAAAAAAGATGTTGTTGTCTTTTTTTTTTTTAATACTAATACGCTTGTACCATCATGGATTTACTTAGGTGACATTGTTTTATCTGAGAACTGAACAGATTCAAGTTAGTCTGAATTTTGGACAGATCTAAATGCTTGAATCCGAATGATATTTTTCTATTAATATCTGAATTTTCGAAAATAATTATTAAGTTATTTTTTTCTAACTTAAAAAATTTGAAAACCAATACTTTTACATTTATACCCTCACAAATTTCAAATGTTAAATAAATAATAAAATCTCAATGAACATAAAGAAGATAATATTTTATCATAACATGAATCATATTCAAGTGAATACAATCTTTTAATATTCTAAATTAGAACGTGTTAATCAATTTTATTGTATTTTCTAATGTTTCATATAAAAAATACTAATAAAAAATTATGAAGATAGAAAATGCTAATTTGAAGAAAAGAAAAAGATAAAAATTATAAAAATATACTACTATATAATCACAAGTTATCAAGATGAATAGTAATCATAATTAGTAAGTTTTATTTAGGCAAAAATGAAAATAAATTAGTTAGATAGGAATATTTTAAATAATATCTTTTAATGATATTATTTACACTTTTTAGATTGAGTAAGGAGCTAAAAAAATTGGCTTAATAACTTAATAACTTAATTACTCAAAATTTTTAATAAGTTGAAAAAATAAATAAACTTAATGAGTTAACTGATTAAATTGAAGTCAATTTAGTCATTAAAAGGGTGTTTGTTTTTTAACTTAATGACTTAAACTGACTTAATTAATTAAGTTAAGTAGAGGTGTTTGTTTTTATAAATTAATGGGACTTTTAGATAGTTTCTAAATTGCTTAGTTGTTAGTAATTCAAAGCATCATTGATATTAACTTGAATTATCTGAAAATGGTTGAATTTAGATTATTTGGACAAACAATTTTGAGTTATATACTGATAGGATAGTTTAATTAGCAACTTTTTACTCAATTGTTGCTTGTCGTCCATGGATATTGAATATATATGTTCAATGAACAAGAATATTGCAAATAAAAAAAAATTTCTTTTACAAAAAAGTTAACGGTTGTTTGCAATTTAATTTTCAACCGTTAACTTTTGAAGTTATACAAAATACCGCGATGATAATGAAACTCCAATTAATTCTTTTTTTTTTTCAAGTATTGACGATTGTTTGTCTTTTATTTTTTGGAATGGTCTGTGCAGAAAGGAGAGAGAAAAAAGTGAGATACGGATAAAAAGAAATTTTAGTGACATTGAAAGTATTGGGGTGCACAAGAAGTATTTAAATTCTAAAATATTAATGTCTGTGTAATATGATCTATTGATTAGTTATTAATCTACAGGGTTGTTTGTTAAATGTCCGAAATCTAAAATTTTATTGATTTCAAATATTTTTTAAAATTTTTTTGTTTGTTTTTTATAACTTATGTATGATTTTTAGACAATTACATTTAAATAAAAAAGTAAACTTTTATGATTTTTATTTGAATGAGAAATTGTCCGAATGAGAAGTAAATATTATTTTATGAAAATATCTCTATAAAATATATTTATTTCCTAAACTATAAAATCTAATCCTCTTTTTTTGGTTTAATTTGCAATGACATAAATTTCAAATTACCATGTTTAAGTTATTTTTTATTTATAAAAACAAACAAGATGCCATTTATATTTAGATATTAAAAAAAGAAAAAAAATCATTCATGTAGATATTTGTAATCAGACTCATTTAGACTTCATAAAAATTCACATTGATTCAGATTTCAAAAAAAAAAAAAAACAAATGCTATCTAAGAGTTGTAAATTGATGTAAAAATAGGTGCAATTTTAGGGAGCTGTTGATCCACTCCTATGTACACATAATAGCATTGGTATCAAAGAATACGTGCAACTTGTTCTTTGTATCAGTTATACAAATGAGAGAGGGAGATGGCACCTATGCATTAATGGATGACGATAACAAAGGAAGTTCATTATGGAAAGGCCTTATGTTTTAAATTGCATTCACACTCGCGTTCTATCAAGCATGTTTTTAGTTTATGTTATGTAATATTAGAAGCAGTAGAAAAGACTGATTTTTTTTTTTAATATAATATGCTTGTACAATAACAAATTTATTTAAAGCTACAATTACAAATTTGCTGGGATTAACTTACATCAAGTCCTTATTTGATATTGTGATTAGATAGCAGTAATTTTTAAGCTACAATTATAAATTGTTTAGTAAATGCTTACTGCTACAGTTTGAAAGTTCAATTGATTTTATATGATACTTGTACAATAAAAAACTAAAATATCTTAACTATTTTGTCAAAAGTATTGTTTAAAAATTATATTTATCAGACACTATTTACTTTTATTTAATGACTTTTTTTTTGTTTCTCTCATCTTTCTTTATACTTAATATTTTTCTAAATTTTATACTTTTCATATATTTTTACACTTTTATCGATCTTAGAATAGAAAATTGATCGTTTTCCTTTTGTTGTTGTTTATTTCTTAATGATTGGCTGCCACTTGGCTGCCTGAGAAATATTGAATGTGTAAAATGATAAAGAAAGAATTCAATCATCAACAAAAGTCTTGGAGAGTAATTTAGCCAAATGCAGAGCACTATCAAAGGGCTTTCCAATCTAGATTATTTTCATAAAATATCGTAATTGATTGCAATGCTCTTGCAAGTATATATATATTTTTTTTCAAATGCTAGCTGTACATAAATGTTATGTATTAGTGGCTATAATGTTTGGGCCACTGGTTTAGGATATCAATATATAACTCAAGTTTAGTTCACTAGCTCTTTTAACATCATGAAGTCTTGTATGCATTCATTGTATCAGGTTCAATAGAACTCAAGCAATTCTCTCACATTTTTATTTTCTTTATAAAATAGCAAAAACCTGAAGGCTTAAATTAAGCTCAGGCAAAGCACAATCGCCTTCACGTTATGAGAACATGGTGAATTGGTGATTATTATGTATATTCGAGGACAAAGCAATGCAGGCAAAAGTTGTTCAAATAATTTGTTCTATTCGCTTTCTGAACCCCGATAGGTTAAATACTTTATCTTTATATTATTCTTATAATGCTTGAGCTTTATTAAGAAATTAAGCAAAATGATTATGCAAACTTATATTGAGACAATTAAACTTAAGGATATTGAAGAACACAGATTGTTCAGTGTATCAATTACACAAGTGAGAGAGGGAGAAGCGAGATGGCGCTTGTGTTTACGGATGAGATGATGATAGCTTCCTTGGAAACAAAAATAAAAATAAATATTAAAAATTCAACTCAATTTTTTAGATTCTGTTTTGAGTTTTGAAAAATATTTTTGAAGCATAAATCAAATGAATCCTTAAACTTCTTTTGGATTATGTCATTATGAAATAAAAAATGTAAGAATAAGTCTAATGTATTTCACAATGTTGAAGGACATGCAAGAAGGAAATTAGAAATTGTTTAAGGGGAAAATATTCTGAAATTAAACGTTCAAATCCGACGTTGTTTATATTACAAGAGTAAAATTATCATTTTGCAAACATTTCCTAACAAATTCCAACTTTCTTAACGCCACGGTGAAAAAAAGATTATATATTTTTTAAATCTCGATCGGGTGGAGAAATGGTGAGTGCCAAAATTTTTAGGCATTTTAACACTTTAGAATAAATGTGATTATTATATTCGCGGAAATCAAAGGCAATGGAGATAGAAGTTGCAGAATAAATGTGATTATTATATTCGCAGAAAAAGCAATGGAGATCACCAAAGCTGCTGGAAATAATTTATTCCATTCTTCTGCCTGACGCGAGAGATTAACGTCACCTTTATTTTATTCTTATAATTAATATGCTTGAGCTCTATTAATATAGTATGCACTATGCAAAGTGATAGTGCCAATTTGATAACTTGGTTTAGAACTTCTAGAGTGATGCATTAGACCTTATATATATTAAGACAATTACAGCTTTTTGTGTATCAATTATATATACCATTGTGTGAGTGAGAGAGAGAGTGAGAGAGAGGGAGAAAGAAAGATGGATCCTTATGGAATGGCCTTGACGGGAGACCGTCAAGGCTTCTTGGGTTACTTTGCCGGCCAAAGTGATGAAGATTTGTTGGGGTACAGGACAGTCAATGGAGACTCCGCAATTCACATTGCAGCGGCCATGGAAGACCCTCAGCTGATCCGGGAGTTTCTCGTAAGACAAACACCGGGGACCAGACTTGAACTCTTGAAGCAAAGAGATGCGTACGGAAACACTGTTCTTCACGAAGCGGCCGTCGTCAAAAATTCTGACGTGGCCAGAGCTTTGGTTGACTTTTCCAGAGAGTGTGGTGATGCGTACAAAAGTCTACTTGAGGCTCGTAACAAATTGGGGGAAACCCCAGTTTACAGGGCTGCTGCTCTTGGGAAAACTGAAGTGTTGCGGATCTTGACTGAGCAAGTTGGCGACTTGCGTCGTCATTTCCGTAGAAAAGATGACAAGACGGTTCTTCATATGGCTGTCCTCGGCCAACACTTCGGTAATAAGTAATGATTAATAAATCTCTCATTCATTCATTCATTCATTCGTACATAGATCAAGACCTCAATGAAAGTTCAAATATTTATTATTTATCTTCGTAATCAAGTAATTAATTAATCTGCTTGAATACGTGCAGACACTGCTATTTGGTTACTTAAACACGACTCAAGCCTTGCAAACAAACCAACGGGGCCTGATGGCTTGACATGTCTTCAACTACTAGCTCTAATGCCATCTGCTTTCAAGAGTTCTTCGAAGACCGCGGAGACATGGACGAGTCTCGTCTCTTCTTGTACGTGGATACATTAATTTACTTCTTGCTTTCGTGGATACAAAAACCATATGAAAGAGATTAAAGCTGATTAATTAACCAAGTGCGCACACACATCCGTTTGGGGTTGCCGTGTTAGCAATTAACTTGATAACGTAATAACGTAAGAGATCCTTCGTTCGAACATTACTATTAAGAAAGAAAAATTCAACAAAACAATGGACCATTCTATCAGCCTTCAATTTCTTTAGCCCTTTTTTTTTTATGTATTAATTATACATACACATATAGTTCCATCTCCAAGGAAATATACAGTCCAGTTGACTTCGGTGCATGCCGTTACGATGGAAACAACAAGCAAATTAATTAGGAGAAACAATTATATAATTTGTACTCATTACGTATATAGGATGAAGTGAAAATTTAACTCAAAAATAAGTAAATAAATAAACCTTTGCTACTTAATTAGAACTTAAAATATATATATATATATATAGAGAGAGAGAGTTAAGTTCAATTGCATTTCTAATTGCAGGTCTTCCAACGCATGAGGATGACGATCACGCTGACTGCAATTGCAAAGAAGATTTGGAAACTGGTAAAATTGACGATAATCGCATCGCCTGCCCAAAGCAGAGGAGAGGTATTGGTGAAAGAGCACCTTTAATTTGTTCATAATCATAATATACTGGTTTCATTAATCGTTATAAATCTATAATTAAATTAAAAAAATCAAAACCCGAACACAGGTTTCCTGCTGTTACAAGTCATAATATTTGTTTTGGCTATCTTTTCTGATAACTCAAAAAATATGCTAGATATGGATGAAGAATCAGTACAGTGAAGTGGAATCTTATACGAATGATATAATTTTTTTTTTTTTCGGGTCATGAAGCAGTATGCAAACTTAATCAAGTACTTGGTTTTTTCAGTGTAAACTCCCGTCTTGTATTTTTCTTTGCAAAACCTATTCGTTCCCCTCAAATATTTAAGATATTATCCTATCTCCCCTGATCTTTTAAAAATATCTATCCATCCCTAACGGTTTGTTTGTTTTAACGGAATCTTGGTTTTTGAAGGGTAAATCCGTCTTTACAGACTAGAATGTCTTGTTTTCATAATTCCATTTGGCACATCCGTAGAAATGGAAAAACATAACAAAAGAGAAGAGACTAATTGGAGATTTGTAGCGATTTGTATTTTAACACAGGCGAAAGGATATCAACGTCTCTTTAGTTCCTATAAATGGCTGTAGATGGATTAGGATCCTCTCCTCCTGATCTAATTTTTTTCTGAACAAATTTTATTAATGTGATTGGTGGTTAATAAATTAAAAAAAAAAGTTAAATCTTAATCATACACCACTACTAAAATATAGGTGACAGAAGATCTATAAAAGATCAGGAATGCTCAGATCATGAGAGAACCTGATATGTTATTAAAGAGATTAGAATCCTCTCACGATCTGATCTTCTTCTGAGTAAATTTCATTATCGAGACCCCCATATTTTCAAATTTGGTCACACAAACCCCTTTTAGGGTAGACAAATTATCTTTTTAGATAAATCTTAGGGGCCCATGTGAGTATGTAATTATTTCTAAACACAAATAAGAGTTTTTATGTGTAAAAAAGAATTTGTATGACAATTTCCAGAAAAAAAAAAAAAAAAAGAGTATGTATATTTAAAAAGTGGTCCTGTGATAATGTTTCTACAAATTAATTCAATTCAATTATGCTTAATTGACGGAGGTTGAGTCTATGACGACTCAAACCCATGACCTCACAGTTGTGAGGACAAAAGTTCACCACTGGGCCAAAGGCCCAAGTGGCATGATAATGTTTCTACAAACAAGAGAGTTTACGTGACTATTTACTCAAATTAAGGGGGTATAGATGTCTTTTTCCTTCAACAAATATAATATTAAAATATTAATTATTTGGATTTTATTATCTTCATTAATTGTTAAGATAAATTATGTTGTTTGAGGACGAACTAGTAAAAGGATTGTTTCAACGTCCTCCACATGGCCATTTTGAAAATACTAAGGGGGAAGTGTATAGTACCTTATATAATACGGGGGGAAGATGAAGTTCCCTTTTTCTTTAATTTCTACGGATTCGTTCATATTCTGACGATAAGGACCTTATCTACAAGTTGATACAGACTTACAGAGACATGCAGTGTCTTATTTCAGGAAATGATAGTCTCCTTGAATTTAAAACCCCCCATACTTTTAACTGGGGCCGAGCGGTTTCCTTTTTGACTGGTAGCGTTATTTTTTCATATCATATACACATATGGCTGCAAAATTGCGCCTGAGCATGTTAATCAAAATGCAGGAATTTCAATTTGGAAGATGTACATTGGTATTTGGAGGCAAGTGATTGAAGGTGCGACCGATAATAATCTCATTAATTACTTCTACATATATGAAGTACACAGCAGAACAGGGGAAATGTAACATAACTTGAGCAATTCATTCAGTTGATGGATGGATTTGCCGTACTTGCGTGCGAGATTTTGTTTATAAATTAACAAGATGTTGATGCATTCATGACCAGGACGTCCCGCGATAAAGAAAATCTGGATGAGAAAGCAAATGCATAAAAATGCGGATAAATTACTCGAAATGCTGGTTAAAAAAGAAACCCTTTGTCTTGGGGATGGAGAGCAGAAGCCAGAAATTTCCTCGCCGAGCCCAGAAATTTTCTCGTCGAACCCAGAAAGTTCCACAAGTTGCTTGTCGAACCCGGAAATTTTCTCGCCGAACCCAGAAAGTTCCACAACTTCGCCCACACTTTCCTTAGGATTAGGCAAAGGAAATATGCTCAAGGCAAAAAAACTTGTTGATTTTTCAGCTGGAGAATTGGACGAATTGCTGGTGAAGAAAGATTGTACTAACAGAGGGAATTTGTTCGAGGCAAAAAAATTTGTTGATTTTTCAGCTGGAGAATTGGTCGAATTGTTTGTGAAGAAAGATCGCACTAACAAAGCAGTCCATAATCGTCAAAAGGATAAGAATTGGGCGATCAGGTTGACGCTATTCTTTGCAGCAAGCAATGGAATAATAGAGATTTTGAAGGAGATAATCCATCAACATCCTCAAGCAATATTGTTAGATAGCTTGAATGAGAAAGAGCAGAATATATTACATGTGGCCGTAAAGCGTCGTCAATATAAGGTCCTTGACCTCATCACGAAGGAAATGCAACTGTCTGTGCCCAAATGGGCTTTAAGAATTGACAAGAAAGGCTACACAATATTACACCATGCTGCAGACATGAAACATTATAAAGAAGGAACCCGCCCTGGCCCTGTTCTCCAATTCCAGGAGGAGTTACAATTGTTCGAGGTAAGCCATTTGATGATATTTAATTTTATCCCATTAAATGTAATTTATTCAGTAGATTTAGGGTTTTAGAACAGTGTAAAATATTTTTACAATAATGTGAAAGGCTATTTAATGAGTGTGTATATATGCAGCGTGTAAAAGAGATAATGCCTCGCCATTTTGCCATGCACCGCGACAGAAAAAATAACATGACTGCAAGTTACCTCTTCAATCTAACACATGAAGATCAACTTAGGAAGGCACAAGAATGGATCAAAGAAACCTCTCAGGCATGCTCCGTGCTGGCAATCCTAATCGCGACCGTCGTCTTTACAGCTGCCTTCACGATACCTGGAGGCAACAATGATAAGGGGTATCCACATTTCCTTAAGTCACCACTCTTCTACGTTTTTACTGTAATGGACGTTGCCTCCTTGGCCTTATCTTTGTCATCCGTTGTGATGTTCCTATCTGTCCTCACGTCGCCACGTGAGTCATCTGATTTCCTTAGAGAACTTCCGCGCAAGCTGCTAGTTGGCTTCACTTTGCTCTTCTTTTCTGTATTAACAAGCATGATTACGTTCTCCGCTTCACTTCTGCTCATCATTCGTATGGAGAAGAAATGGACCGCCGCTCTCTACGCTGCTGCTATCTTTCCAGTGATTGTTTTAGCACTCATGGAGTTTCCATACTGTGCTGATTTTTTGGCTAATGGGAGGCTCTATTACTTGGAATTTATGAATAATTTTCCTTGGAAGAAGAAGAAGAAGAAGAAGTAGCTAGACGAATTATGTCTAAGTTAAATGCATGATACAATGACAATCTTTATATGTATTGTAGCTGTAATTAATGATATTTATTTTACTTGTTCTTACAATAGTTTTTCCTTCGAGTGCGTTGTATCATGTTATGTAAAAGATGGGTTTGGTGTGACAAATAATATTAATGCACTGTGTGTATTTCAAATTAAATATTGAATGTGTAATACATTTAATCGTTATCGTTATCGTCGGTGCAGTTGATTGCATTTTATTGACAACTAACGCAAACATCTATCTGCGCTGATAAAAATTTAGATCAGAACAAAAGTCAATGTCCAAAGTATCATTCATCAAGAAAGAAAAAGAAAATTCAGCTTCATCAGGCGAATTTAAAAAACAATTGAATTCACTGTCTTCTTGTTTCAATTAAATGGCTTCAAGGTCTGACTCATACAAAAGATTCAGCAACGTAAAAGTAAGAAATCAATCATCATTTATGTTGTTTTGGCAATATTCTAAATCAGTCTCCATTGTCATTAATTTAATAATCTTTGGTGGATATATCATAAAAATTGATTTGGACCCATTTGGACCTTGCACACCCCTCTATCTTAAAAAGAAAAAAAATTAAATATATTAAAAATCATCATTAATCACGGATTCATCATCTTCTGAGTTATGATAATAAAAAAATTATCATAAAGCACAAATTCATCTTCTACCAAATTATTCAATCCACAATGGTCATGATTTCTTCCAATGTGCATGTTATAATAGCAATGATTTTTGAGACGCACGCGCGCGTGCACACACGCACACACGTACACACGCGCGTCTATATGGAGTAAGATTCGAGTATTTTATTGGAATGCAGTGTTTCTTATCAGGAGCCGCTGGATTCAAATTCATAAATTTTGTACATGATGGACCGTACACTGTGTAGACACACAAAAAATACACCTAGAAGAGGCATGATGGTAATGAATATTGTAATCGTACTGTTTCAAAGTACATATTTTCCATGTTAACTACAGGTTAAAATATACGTTGTTGGCAATTTGTGTTGTGTAAATCAGTCTCCATTACCATTAATTTAATGACTTTTTTTAGTTTATTTCATCCTTCAGTTTGGTGGGAAGTTTCTTATGGTTCTGGATGTATAATGTAACAGAATAGAAGCTAAGCTAAAGATAATAAATATTGAAATCTTGATGAAGTGAAGCTTGTTTTATGTTTATTTTGTTCTAAGATATTGCTTGATGCAATGTAATTATCTAAAAGGAAAACAAGACTGTAATTATATGAAAATTAATGCTTCAATAAGTATTACCTTTGAAATCACAACACCTAAACATGTTTTTTTTTTTTTTTCCATTTAATTAGAAATTATATATGTTAAACGTGTTTCAGTTGTTGAAATTATTGCTTTTTGGATATTGTATAAACATATTAAAACTTGCATCATTTAGTTAGATTGGTAAAGTCCCTTTTCTTGAAGAAAGAGGTTTAGATTCGAATCTCTTTCACATTGGTGGGGAGAGGATTAGGTTGCCATTAATATAAATAATAAAAAAAATAAACACATTAAAACCTTCAACACATTTTTAGATTCATTTTTTATTTTGAAAATTATTTTTTTGAATCGTAAATCAAATGAATTATGAAATAAAAAATTAGGCATAAATTGATTTATTTCATAATGTTGTAGAACATGCAAGAAAGAAATTAGAAATTGTCTTAAGGCAAAACGAAAATCAAGCAGGGTCACCGATCTTTTTCGAGCGATACTGAGAATAGAAATAAAAAAAAAAATCAGCCTTCGTCATTTAATTACAAGAGACATTAGGAAGTAGACAGTTCTTCAGCAACGTAGAAATATTTATCGAGGGTTGATTGGGAATTAAATCAAAGTATCATAATTTTCAAAACCTCTAGTATTAAGGTGTATTTAAAATGGAGTTTTATAAGGACTCCGGTGGGGTGTCAAAAGCACAACTCTATTGAATAACAAGAAGTGTGTTGATTATTGGTCAAAGACGGTACAAGATTTTGATGGTTTAAAATTCCATTCACACTCGCATTGGATCAAGTATGTATTTAATTATTATCATCTAATAATAATTATATTAGATTCAATTATATATGTCCCCTAAATAAGTGTCCCATGCATTTTAATTCAATAAATTGCCTTACCGGTCAAGGTTTAATTGAAAAAAAAAAAATTCAAGCATGTGTTCCGTTCATATAACATGATATTTGAAAAAATAATTAATAGAAGAAAATAGATGTTGATTTTTTTAATACTAATATGATTTTTTTGAGTTACAATTAGAAATTTGCTGAGATTAACTTAGATCAAGGCCCTATGTTGTTGTGGTTGGGTAGTGGTAGTTTTTAAACTACAGAATAAAAAGCATTCGGTAAATAATTATTGTTTTGATTTGAAAGTTAACTTTAATTTAATTTTACATCTGTACGACGAAAATTTATAAATTTTTATTATTTTTATTAAAATTATTATTTAAAAATTATATTTATAGCATAGTTTTATTTTATAATTACAATACTAACTTTTTTTTTCCAATAATACATCAGTATCAATCAATACCTAATTCTCTGTCAAATCCCATATTTTTTTTTCCTAGTGAGAAAAAAAAGAAAAATTATCTATAAAAAAAAAATTAATTAATTAATTTTTCACCCTCTTCAAGTGTAATTTCCATATTATGTATCGTTGTGCCGGAGGCCTCGAAGTAAATTAAACTTTTTTATCCCATCCACCCGGACCTCTTTCCAAACCGTACAGGCTTCTTCCAAAATCGCCTTTACTTTAAAAACGTGTGATTATTATATTCGCGGATAAATTAAGCAATGGAGACAAAAGTAGTAGAACTAATGTGATTATTATATTCACGGTGAGACAAAATTAAGCTGTTGGAAATTAAAATAATTTATTCTATTCTTTTTCATGACCCGGCGGATAGATTAACTTCATCATTATTCATATTCTTATAATTATGCCAACTTCGTTTCAAACTTGTAGAAGGATGCATCGAACGGACCTTATAATACTAAGACAGTTAAAATTAAGGATATCAAAGAACATCTGCGTACAACTTGTTCTGCGTATCAATTATACATACAAGTGAGTGAGTGAGAGAGAGAGAAATGGATTGTACGGATGCGATCAGGATAACGCTACAGATAGATCATACGGATAACATGAGGAAAACGAAGGGCAATCCTTATGAAATGGCCTTAGAGCGAAACTATTATTCTGTCAAGACTAGTATAATAATTTTTTCAGACTTTAATAAAATTTAAGATTTTTGACCATACCAGTGCATTATATATATAACGCATTTTTAATAAGAGATCTCACACTTTATTAAAGTGCAGGATGAATTTTTATAATAATGTCAAATGAGTTTACAACATTCAGAAATGGATTTACATATAAAAGCTTACTCTAATATTATATTTTTCGATTGTCTCCGTTGTATGCGTTATATGCAGCGTGTAAAAGACATAGCGCCTCCCCGTTATGCCATGCGCCGTGATTAAAACAAGAAACCTCCCAGGCATGCTCCGTGCCGGCAATCCTAATCGCGACCGTCGTCTTTACAACTACCTTCACGGTGCCTAGGAGGGGCCAGTGATAAGGGGTTTCCCCATTTCCTTGAGTCACCACTATTCTGTGTTTTTACTGTAATGGACGTTTTCTCCTTGGCTTTATCTTCGTCATCCGTTGTGATGTTTCTCTCTACCCTCGCTTCGCTTAGCTTACTTCCAAGCAAGCTGACGATTGGCTTCACTTTGCTCTTCTTCTCTGCGCTAACAAGCATGATTACTTTCTCGGCTTCAATTCTGCTCATCATGCATTCGGAGAAGAAATGGACTGCCACTCTCTACGCTGCTGCTTTCCTTCCACTGATTGTTTTAGCACTCACGCAGTTTCCTTTCTATGCCGCATTTGTGGCTAATTTGAAGGTCCATTATTCGGAATTTATAAACATTTTCCTCCAAAGAAGAAGAGGAAGACACATTGGGATAAGAATATAAAACTATAGGATTTGGATTCAATGTCGAGAGCTGCCCTTTTTGTTAAAAGATACAATCGGTAGTTATTAGATAAGAATATAAAACTAATCAAATCTTAACTATTAGACATGCACATGTGATAGAAAATTATGAAGAGTAGAGCACAAGACAACTCAGTAAGGGATTGAAATAATAATAATAATACACAAGTGTGTATTTCAAATAAAATAATGAATATGTGTAATACGTTTAGGCCATGTTTGGTTTTGAGGTGCTGTAACTTTTTAATCACAATTACTGTGAAAAAAAATTATAATTATAACTAAAAGTTGTTGTCCGAAGTACTAGTCATCAGGAAAGTGAAAAATTCAGCTTCATCTGAAGAATTTAAAAATCAGTTACAAGAAGAAGAATAATTCACTGTCTTATTGTTTCAAATGGCTCCAAAGCGTAATTTTACTATACAAAAGATTCAATAACATAAAAGTATGAAACCAGTCATCGTTTATGTTGATGGAAAATTTCATTAGAAGGGAACTACCCTATAAATTAAAGGTCCGTGCAGAGAACTTGCAGTGGCAGCAGTATGTGTATGCAAGAAGAAGCTGGAACAAGGCCAGTGGTGAACGATGTCGTAACGGCAATAGAGTGTTTAGCTCACAACAAGGAGGAGGACTTACGCATGTATTGCTATCCGTTTGGATTCTTTTGTCCTCAGGGAAGACACAGCAAAGAGATTACAGCTACAGCAAGGCATGATGGTCTCAAGAGAGAGCAAAAGTTTTTAAATAAGAAGAAAAATGCTAATGGATACTTTAATTGGATTAGAATTCTCTCCTAAACTCTCCTCTAGTCCTCTTCTTCTTTTAAATCTAATGAAAGAATTAGTTTAATTATAAATAAAATGAAAAAAATTAGTTCAATTGTCAATATCAAAATTCAAAATTCGAAATTCAGTTTTAACTACATATTTTACTAGTAGGAGAGAAAAAACACTTGAAAAACAAATCATTGTCTACTGCAATTGTGTTGTTTCAAGGTATATATTTTCCACATTGTTGGGGGGTTTGCACTGTATAAATCAGTCCCCATTCCATTAATTTAATAATTTTTAGTTTATTTCTAGTTTCAGCTTGGTGGGAATTTTCTTGTGGTTCTATATGTATAGTAAAACTGAAGGGCAGTGATAGAGCCACAAGTTGAGCTAAAGACCATAATCAACAATGAAATCTTGATGAAGCTTGTTTTATGTTTATTTTGTTGAATTTTTTTTCCAACTTTTCTATTTAAATTTTTTAAAATTATTTTGTTTCATAAATCAAATGGACCATTATTTATTTTATTTTATTTTATCCCAATAACTTTAACTTTAACAAGTGATTTTCAAACAATTTTCTACAATATTTATGATACTAATGTTCCACCAAAATGATGTTGGAATCATATGTCAAATCCTTTAAGGCAAGACATGATGTCGAATATTGAAGAACAACCAAGGTTTACTCAACGTACACGAATCTACCATTAAAAAAACTTCAAATTAATAATGTGTATTATTTCATGTTATTATTCAATAAAAATATGTATTAATTAGTTTACCTAGTAAAATTTTATTATATAAATCTCATTAGCACTATTCACCAATCAGGCAGGTGTTACTTTAAATTATGCAGTATTTTGGGAGTGGGGTAAGTAATTAGTAACAAAAACATATGCTAATTAGGCTGTGCAATCATTAAAAACTTCTTGAGGTAATTAAAATGTTAGAAGTTTGATTATGGTCAAATTTTATTCACATAAACATCCTAGTAGAAAAATTTTTGCGGGACAAGCATACAATTTTAATATGTTCAGGTGGTGCGGCCAACTAATAATGACGTGCCAAAATAAAAGATCTAATGATTCTTTGATGGAATCTATAATTAAGGCTTGTGTGTTAAATGTTTAAAATATAGAAATTTATGATTTTTAAATATTTTTTAAGTCTTGCTTGTTTGTTTTTCTTATCTTATATATGAATTTCAATATATACCACTTAACAGTAAAAGTTAGATAATTTAACTTTAATTTATTTTAAATCTTGAACAGATTATATTATTTGACATACGCGTCACCTCAGACATGACCTTAATAAATCACAAAGGGATTTGATTTTCATTTAAATGCATTTTTGGGATTTATTATAAAAATTTTTAAAAATTAATAGAGAATCTGATAAACTACACAGCCACACATGACAATTACCCGCGTGGCAAAGTCGACATCAGTCACTGGATACAATGTTTGTTCTCTTGTGCGTACTTTTTAGTAACCTCCCCTGAGGTACGATCTATTTGCAATTAGATGGAAAAGTCATTTTATTGATTAAAATCCTCTTGTCATCTGTTAAATTTTTTGTTGAGCATCACTTAACTGAGAGAAAAAAGAAAAAAGAGCAAAACTCGTACCAATAGATAATAATAAATTATCATGCTACTTTTAAGCTCTATTAGATATAACATTTTAAATAAAACTTATTTAACTAAAGCTATTGTTAGTAAAACTTTTATAAGCAGCATTTTTTTAAAATTTTTTTTAATTATTTAGTTGTCAATAAGGGCATTTAGTAAAAGTTATAAAATTATTTTAATAAACAGGTTTTTTAAAGTTTTATTGTGAAATGAATAAAATAAAATTATCAAATAAACAAATGATATTTTAGATATTTTAATATTTTGAAAAAGCTTTTCAACTTCTGCTGCAAAAATAAAAAACTTGACTTTTTGCGGATAGAAGTAAGATAACTTATTTAATTTAAAAAGTTCTACTAAAAAAATTTAAATAACAACAATAAATTTAAAAAGAGCTTTATATCCATTAAATAAGTTATACCAAAAAGGCATTAGTTTCTTTAGAGTCACTAAAAAAAACTAAATGCAAAAAAGCTTTATGTCTACAAACAGTGATTTTTACAATCAAAATATGTTTAACAAAATTGAACGTCTTTTTAACAAGCCATTCTTTATTTGTTGATTTACCATTACGTTTAACTTAATGTGAAAATTATAAACATTGTATTTCTTTATTTTTTTTGTTTTTAGATATTTTGGTTTAATTTTACCTCAAATAAGATAGTTTTTGGCTTAGATTTTGTCAAGAAAGAGTAAGGAGATGTAATTACTCTATTTATTTAGCAGTTTTTATTAATGAATTATGAGAAAAAGTGTTGAAGTACTAGATTTGATTTGATATTTATCATAAATTATACAATCCTACCATACGAGAGATCCCAGAATTTAAGTTAAACTTTATTAGTCTAAAATAATTAATAACTTATCTATAGTTATGAATGATTACATACATAAAACTTGAGTGTTTTACATTTTTCAAGTACTTTTATGATTTTACTTTTAACCAATTGCAAATGTCAAATTTCAAAATTTTGTAGAGAGTTTTAAAAAATAAACAATTCTCGTCATCTACTTGCAAATGCGCCATACCTGAAGGGAGATTTTGAAAAGTTACCGAAAAGCCAAAAATTAAAAAATAAAATAAAAATAATAATAATAAAGAGCGCCAGTTTGACGAAGGGTTTTAGCCATAACCATTGACGCTGGCTCATCGAGCAGTGCTGAGTTCTCACTGTTGATGGCTGCACTCTGTATTTCAGCTACAGAAACAGACACAGACCCGCCGCACTCTTAAACCCTACCCTCAAAATCCCACCTTTATTACCGTTCTACCCCCTCTTAAACCCTTCAAAACGGCTCTTACAAGCACAACCACCACTGGCAGCAAGCTGCTGTTTAGCAGAACAAAAGTTGCGACCTTCATAACGGTCATGGGAGTCTCCCCCAATCTCACCACCAGAAAGTGGTCTCCTTGCTCCTCTTCTCATGTCTCTCTCACTTCTTCTTTTAAAAGGTTTGGTTCAATTTTTGTGCTGATTATTGCTTTTGCTTTCTGAGTTTTTGGGGTTATTTGATACCTACTTACAGCTTTGCTTTGTTCAATTGGGGAAGTTAAAAAGATTGTATTTTTGCCGTGCATAGCTTTTGCTGTCTGGGTTTTGACTTTTGAAGATTATGTAGCACCGACATTTTATTTCTGTTCACTGCGTTTTGGTTTGCCATATTGTTGCTATGTGTGATTATGATATGTTATGTCTCGAATGTTGTCGTATGCTGCTGTTCAGTGTTCAGTGGATTTGAGCTGTGCATACTGTGCTAAATTCTTATTGGTGCTGTTTAGATGTTCCCCCTTTCTCACTTGGCATGCAACAAGTTGTATATTATCATGGTTGCTTGACCTTCTGCTGTCTTTGATATTGTTTCCATTGAAAAAAATTTCAGGAGAGAAGTCTGCGTAACCAACACTACCTTTCCCAACATTATGATGTGGAGTAGTTTTCCTCGATTTTATAGTTCTTTTAACAATGCTAGGAAATTTCCCATTAAAAAATATGCTTATAGACTTTCGGTGGGTGCTTCGTCAGCTAAGATGGTCCCTTTCTGCCAAGACCTCAACTGTTTTGAAGGAAAGTACTCCTCGAAAGGAACTTTTGATCTGCCAAAAATAGATGAAAAAAGAGAACAACTTTACAGAAAACAGTTTCTGGAGGTTGCATCCTACTATAGTCCTAATCCTTCTATTTCCAGCAATGAAACATTTTCTGCAAGAGATACTGTCCACAGTTCGAGAGGGTGGATGACAGAAACGACCAGACTGCATGTAATGAAAGAAGTAGAATCTTGTCAGACAAATACAGAGAGCTGGAGAGATGAGAAGGAAGTTGCAAAAGCTCAAGAGAGAAAAAGAGCTGCCATTTCCACTGTTATCAACATATTGGAATCCAAGCGTGACGGATCACTTACTTCATCAAAGACTGAGTGCTTGCAAGACAGCAGTTTCTATTCTCCAATCACGAGTTCTAAGCAACATTGTTTTCAGAAATTTGAGCAGCAGAAGAAGCCCATTGTTAACGGACTAGCAGCTCTCCGAAATGGTGCAGTAGGTGGTCATCCTAAGAATCATCCTGGATCTGTGATGGCTGTTACTAAACAAGAAGTTCGTGGCGGTGAAGAAAAGAGTGAAGACTTTGTGAATGATCAAATACCCTTAGTCAAGAAGACTAATATGGGGTGCTTGCGATATGAAGAGGAAGTTGCAGAAGATCAAGAGAGAAAAGGAGCCACTGTTTTGACAGTTCCCAACATGTCAAATTTCAGGAACTCAGAGATTGGGTGCTTTGAAGATGGTAGTTCCTATTCATCTCCTCCAAAACTGGTTAGTTCTAAGCAAAGTAATCAGGAGAATCCTAAGAATGATGCTGCAAAAGGTACTGGCCAGAACAAAAAGGCTTCAGAAAATGAAAATAGTGAAAAACTCGAGATTCTTCGCAATAAACTTGCTAGCTTCTACAGCAATGTTATGGTTGTTGATAATGTTTCTGCTGCAAAGAAGGTTGTATGGATGCTTACAAATAAATATAAGCATCTTGTCCATGCATGTGATACTGAGGTATTTTGTTCTTTTCTTCTTCTAGCTGAAATTGGTACCCTTTTTTTTGCCGGTTGACAGGTAATGAGTGATGTACTTAGTTGCCTTCTTTTTTACTTCTTCCTTGTATTTGTTCCTGTATAGAAGCATACATTTTACTCAATGTAGATACCCTAGATTTGTGCATGTAGGAATCTAATTATATCATATTTATAGGTGGCCAAAATTGATGTGAAGCAAGAGACACCTGTTGATCATGGAGAGGTGATATGCTTTAGTATTTATTCTGGACCAGAAGCAGATTTTGGAAGTGGGAAGTCCTGCATCTGGGTTGATCTTCTTGACGGCGGTGGCAGGGACCTTTTGAATGAATTTGCTCCATTTTTTGAGGATTCATCCATCAAAAAGGTGAACCCCCTTCACCATTTCTTTTTCTTGTTTATAGTGCTTTTTATATGCATGCTTTTTTTAATTAGAATAATTGTCATCTGGTTAGCGGTATGGAGAAATGGGTCGGCAGAAATTTCTTTGATTATTTGCACCAGTCGGTATGTGATTGGTGCACGGTTCAAGCACTGGACTTGCAGCTGGTTATGCGCTTTAGTAAATTTCTGGATCACTAGTTTTTTGCATATTATGGTTTAATTAGATGGAGTTTTATTGTCATTGCTCTGCAGTGATAGGTTTAAGATTTAGGGTGAGTGCCTGCGTTGTGCATTTTCTCCTCTTAAGTTTTGTTGCTCTGTTCCAATTTAAGCTAGGGTTCACATTGCTGTCCACTGGGTTACAAGGTTACCTACATCCATGCTATGTTCTCCTACCCATGTGGTACAGTTCATAGATTTGATGAAACCTAAAACTCCAATTTCCCCCTAAGATAGCGATTTATATTAGCCGAGGAAAATATGTTGTAAGCCGATCAAAGATAGGAAGTACTCTACTCAGTTGCAGAGCTGTTTCCTCTCTCTGCTCTCTCTTTCTCTCTCTCAGTCTCTCTAAAGTGGATTTCTAGCTGTTTCCACCTTCTATATTAATAAAGTCAGCTGTCATTTGTGTAGGTTTGGCATAACTATAGCTTTGATAACCATGTCCTTGAGAACTATGGGCTTAAGGTTTCTGGTTTTCATGCTGACACAATGCATATGGCAAGGCTTTGGAATTCATCGAGACGCACAGAGGGTGGGTACAGTCTTGAAGCACTTACAGGTGATCGGAAAGTCATGTCTGAGGATAAGAAAGGTTATCAGAAAGACATGTCTAAGGAAAAAACATATGAGGGTTTCATGGGCAAAATATCAATGAAAGACATCTTTGGCAGGAGAAAGTTGAAAAAGGATGGATCTGCTGGTAAAATAAGCACCATTGCTCCTGTTGAAGAGCTTCAAAGAGAGGAGAGAGAATTGTGGATCTCTTATTCTGCCTTTGATTCAATAAACACGCTGAAGCTTTATAAGAGTTTGAAAAAAAAACTTTTAGAAATGTCATGGAAACTTGATGGGAAACCAATTCCAGGAAAATCCATGTTTGACTTTTATCAGGAATACTGGCAACCATTCGGTGAGATTCTAGTTAAAATGGAAACTGAGGGGATGTTGGTGGATCGGGAATATCTTTCTGAGATTGAGAAGGTGGCCAGAGCAGAGCAAGAAGCTGCTGTTAACAGGTTCCGAAAATGGGCATCTAAGCATTGTCCTGATGCCAAGTATATGAACGTGGGAAGTGACTCACAATTGCGCCAGCTTTTATTTGGTGGCAAGCCAAACAGGTACAAAACTAATAATTCCTGTATAGGTGCGAAAATACGTTCGGTTTAACTGGTGTCGATGATAATTATGTTTGTTGCATTGTAATGTGAAAATGATTACTGTTGAAGAAGTAAAATGTCTTTGCTTATAGCCTTATACAGTTGCAAAATATTTAGTTGAATATTGCAAATGAAATGCATTTTAGGGCCGTTCCCTGAAGAAACCCGGTAAACATCAGAATCATACTTTGACTCTTGACTACTTATCAGTTCAAAATCTCCTTCCAATTAAGAATTGTTGTCTTTGATACTAGAGAACACTCATAAGGGATGATATCCTTTGATTTATCCTGAAACTTACATACCATAATATGGTCTGAGTACTTGAGGCTTAGAGTATTGTAATAAATTCTGGAATGCCCGTAAAAAGGTTTTCTTTCAGACTAGAAAGTTGTTCCAAATTCAATGATTTATTATAGCTGAAGGATTTACGTGTTTCTTACAGACTTTGAAAATTGTGTTGCCATATTTTCTTAATTCCCAATTTCAATTGGCTTCTGTAGAGAGACAGCATTTAGTTGACTTTTATTTGGTTGGAAAGTGAAACTATCATGTCTGCATGAGCACTGCATGGGGAATGGGATTTTTTTTTTCCTTTAACTGAAAAAAAAGTCGGTTTTATATGACTTCAAGAATGGTATGTTCCTTTCTTATATGGTTATCCTAGTCAAATGGGGTTAAGGAAAGGTTTGGATTCCTGATGTGTTTATTTCTTATTTTAGCAAGGATGACTTGGAGAGTCTTCCAATTGAGAGAATTTTCAAAGTTCCCAACACTGAAGGAGTGATTGCAGAAGGCAAGAAGACTCCCTCAAAATTTCGCAATATCACGTTGCGCAGCATTGGCGTTGATCTGCCAACTGAGATGTACACGGCCACTGGTTGGCCCTCTGTTAGTGGAGACGCTTTAAAGACCTTAGCTAGGAACATTTCTGCAGAGTATGATTGTGTGGATGGGGCTCATGAGTTGGAAGATTCTGGAAGTACAGAAGAGACAGAGTTCATCCTGGATGATTCTGAAAGTACAGAAGAGAGTAAATACAAGGGTGCAGTTGCATCAAATAAAAAGATATTTGCAACAGAGCAGGAGGCAAGGGAGGCTTGTGATGCCATTTCTGCTTTATGTGAAGTTTGCTCTATTGACTCCTTGATATCCAACTTCATCCTTCCCTTGCAGGTGATTTGTATTGCCTTATTTTAGCAGTTTTGCATGTTGATCTTCCATATTACTATAAAATCAATTTGCATGTAGGTTATATGTGGCACCTGTGTGCTGTTTTTATGTGCACCACTGTGCTTCAACATTTTGTCTGCTATTTGCCTATAAAATAATAATAATAATAAGGATATAGAACATGAAAGCTTTGAATCCTTAACTATAACCCATCTTTGATTTTGACATGATGCACATTTATATTGCAGATTTCTTCTCTTATTTTTGATATTCTATGGTCAGGCAACAATATTTCATGGTTCTGATATATGATATCAGTTAGTCTATATAGTACTAAAAGCTTTGCCTTTTTGCTTGCTTAGTGGACAACTGGTCCACTCTGTTTTCTTATTTCTCCATTAATACACTTTTGAGTTTCATATTACCAAAAAAATAAAATAAAAAACATGCTTCTTATCCATCTTTTCTTCCCCGTTCTCTGGTTTAGCTTGCTAGCGTATTTCCTAGATACTAGATAGCATCTCACGAATTATAAGAATTGGTCTGTCAGAGCACTTGCATGGTTTGAAATCAAAACCTTTCATTTGATGGATTTAACCATCGGATCTCAAGAAGGATAAAACAGGGATTGTCGAGAGGCAATCCACTTTTCTTTCGATAAGATCGATTCCTCCCTTAATTGATTTAAATATTTATTTCTTTTCTTTGTTCTTCTTTAAATTTTGTTCCATTAAACTTATGGAGATAATATTGTTCTTTTCTACTGCAGGGGAGTAATGTTTCAGGCATGAATGGACGTGTTCATTGTTCGTTAAATATCAACACAGAAACTGGGCGCTTGTCAGCAAGGAGGCCAAATTTGCAGGTCAATTTTTCTGTCGTTCATAAATCTGAATAAATTTAATCTCAAAAATTGTTTCTAAATGTGTGATGTAACTGCTCCCGTGGTTAGAGTTTTAGCACAGGAGATATTAAGGGTTGAAATTTTTGAATGATCCACAATTGCTTTTGGTGCTCGTCATTATATAACTCAAGCAAAGCATATTTACTTCTTAAGCTAATTAAAGCTCCCCATAGCCCTTTACTTCAGATAGCTTGCAAATCTAAGTTTATCCCTGTGGGATTGAGTAATTCCAATTTTCAACCCCAAAAGCATCCGTGTTTCCTTAAACTTGTGCACACAGCATGTGGAAGTCTGGATTGAGTTCTTTAGTGGTCACATTCATGACATTTGAAGACAATAACATGAGATTATGCGAATTCATCATATATTTTTCCCAAACATGATAGAAATTATTGATTATTAATGTTGTATTTTTACTCTCGAATCAGAATCAACCTGCTTTGGAGAAGGACCGGTATAAGATCCGTCAGGCGTTCATAGCTGCACCTGGAAATTCTCTTATCGTTGCTGATTACGGGCAGGTAAATTGATTGAGTTATGAGCTTGTTTTATGGAATTTAATTTGTTATGTTAAATTTCTATTCATGTTACAGCTGGAACTTAGGATTCTTGCACATCTCGCTAATTGTAAGAGCATGTTGGATGCCTTCAAAGCTGGTGGAGATTTTCATTCAAGGACTGCAATGAATATGTATCCACATATACGTAATGCCGTTGAAACGGGACAAGTGCTTCTTGAGTGGCATCCTCAACCTGGTGAAGATAAACCCCCTGTTCCATTATTGAAGGTAATCTTCAGAATCTTCTTATAATGTGGTATGAATGTATGCTAATAATGCGAGAACAAGTAAATTAGTTTTGTAGTTCCCATTTGGCAGAACAAGTAATCAGTTAGTACTTGCTACAATCTTCCGTTTAGCAAAGCAGTGAGAAATAATTGATTATGGTAACTGCTTCCAACTGAATTGCAAACTTTGTGTCAGGATGCCTTTGCTTCTGAAAGAAGAAAGGCTAAGATGCTTAACTTTTCTATTGCATATGGAAAAACTCCCATGGGCCTTGCTCGGGATTGGAAGGTATGGTCACCTGCTTGACCTAAATGAGTAGCTCTTATTGTTCGAATTAATTAAGTTGATCCACAAAATTATGGTGGCTGCTATTCCATTCTCAGGTTTCTGTGGAAGAAGCAAGGAAAACAGTTGATCTCTGGTATAATGAAAGACAAGAAGTTCTTACTTGGCAAGAAGCTCAAAAAAAGGAATCCCGCATAGATAATCATGTTCATACATTGCTAGGAAGGGCTCGCAGATTCCCAGCAATAAAGTCTCTCACACGTTCTCAAAGAAATCATATTGAACGGGCTGCTATAAATACACCAGTGCAGGTTTTTTCTTTTCCATCCTGCACTTCTAAGTTTTATTCTCTCTTCTCTCTCACACAGACTCGGGCGATTGTCACAGGGTAGTGCTGCTGATGTTGCCATGTGTGCCATGTTAGAAATATCAAAGAATGCACGTTTGAAAGAACTTGGATGGAAATTGCTTTTACAGGTTTTTTTCTTGTTCTCATTTAGTTTCTTTTCAATCATTGTCATTGTGTCTTGCCAGGGGATTGTATTAGCTAATACAATGCTCCCATGTTTGGTAAATCTTCAAGGCTGCATTATGATGTATTATAATACACAGTAATGCGGCACTGTTCACATTATGGTGTATTGTAATACACCATAAAATACTTCATAATGTGAATAAGAAGATTTGCCAAACATGAGATTCCTGTGTAATGCGGTGTGCCAAACACATTTTAATTGGAGCCAGTACTATATGAATCTTATGGCTCTGGTTTACATATTGCAGTTGTTGTCTAGTGTTGGCCAAGATCAAACTTTATATTAACTCTGTTTCTGTAATCTCAAATTCGCATATATAAAAATCTTATCGTCCATTGTCTTCTCACTGCTATCATCTCCTTTTTAACTGTGGTCTGCTTACAATGAATTGGTAAAGCAGATGTTAAAACTGTAGTCGACATAACAGTGCAGAGCCAAAGATAGAAAATTTTCCAGCTTCATATGCTCCCATTCCAGTCTATTAAACTCATGTCTTGTCTTGATCTGACATGCTCCTGGAACATTTCCTTCTAACTCTTGCATGTTTATTTCTTTCGACTTTTGCTGTTGAATGGACACGGTTATGAATATTATTACAAAGACTGATTACTGTCTGGAAAGCAGGTTCATGATGAAGTGATCTTAGAAGGTCCAAGTGAGTCAGCCGAAGTTGCTAAGGCCATAGTTATCGAGTGCATGTCCAAACCCTTCAATGGGACGAATATTCTTAGAGTTGATCTGTCTGTTGATGCTAAGTGTGCTCAAAACTGGTATTCTGCAAAATAGACTATTCATTTGAGGAACAGACTGGATTTTGGCTGAAAGGCATAGATTTCCATACTGATGCAATAAGTGCATCTGATTCCCTAAATTTTATTGCCTGGGGAATCACTGCTAATGTATGGAGTTCATGTGAAATTTCTTCCCTATTGATGAATCATGGCAGTCAGTTTGGCCAAGGGTGGGTGTGCCATGGAGTGTGCTCTGATGCTTTTACAGCACCTAAGATCTGTAACCAAGATGAGGGTGTGTAGAGAATTGTACCAAGTGTATAGTAGATCTTCGGTATTTCTGGAGTGTTGCCGTAAGAAGGCTAGTGAAATGGTATTCTGTAAATTTACACATGCAATGCAAGTGCAGCTTTGATTATTTTACATTCCATTACTACATTTTTCATTACTGATAATATGGCTACTATCAATAACCAAATCATTGTAAAATACATGTAATGTGTCACTGTCTCAACTAGTGCGGTATTCCGATGACCTCTTAAGAGTTTCGTCGTGTGCCATAACTGCGACTTTTTGCCTAATACTGTGAAATCGACTTTTTGCCTAATACTGTGAAATCACATCAGCCAAAGCGTCCACGGTTTGAAGAATGTGCAGAAATAAAAATGGAAGTGTCTGATGCATGTATAAATTCATGGCATACCATTCTACCTTTGTTTACCGTGCATGCCATTCTGGTGGGTTGTATGAAAATAAATTATTTATATACCAAAAATCAAGTACTATCTCCATATTGTATAATTAAATGAAGACCAAATACAGCAATCCACTATGAAACAATTGATATATTGATGCAAGATGCAAAACTATGTCTTGTATCATGAGAGTGTTCATTTTGCAATGATGTAAAATACAGAATAGCCAGGGCCGCAGATGAAGCAAACCAATCAAGAGTTACACATACAAAATGCAGAAATCACCAATAGGCCTTTTAGCTAACTACTTTTCAAACTGTTGCAGTTCAATTTCCCAGGCTGAGGCCAATTGAAGCAAAAGCTGGTCAGGTGCCACACCTTCCCAATCTTCAGGTGGGTCCATTGTCGTAGAAGCTTCATGTAAATTTAGCAAGAGCTCCTTCTTCAATTCCAATGGAATGCCCAAGATGTGAGGTCCATTTTCCAGCACAATTTCTACCAACTGAAGTATACAGCAAAAAAAAAAGAAATAAAACTGTCAATAAATGTTGCAGGAGTACAAAACAATAATTTGAAATCGGGTATCTTATTCAATAAATCAGCCAGAAAGAAGAGTGAATAAGAAAAGGTCACAGTATCCTACTATATTACATAGGTAAGCCAGTAAAGCCCCTTTACCAAAGTTATAGGAGGACTAACAATCAACTGCAAACTGAGGCTGATTTGAAATCTGGTTATTGATTTAATTATTAAGGTCAGGCTCATGTGAATTTAAACCACGACTATCTCCCTATTTTTTTCATTTTAAAATATTTTTCATGAATGGGACGATTGAAACCAGAAGGGACATCTAGGTGACACTCATTGCAAGCAATGTTTGCCATTGTAATCAGTCCATTTTTAGTGTCTAGCCAAGAAAGAGAACATAGGTACGGTAGTGATACCATTTAAATGCTACCCTCTCCTCTTTGCTGAAACAGAATCAAGTACATTCTAAAATATTTAAAAAGAACTTAAAGCCCCTACAAAATCTTGGTTTACAAAAATCCTTACATCCATATTCTGCATAATCCTGCCCATGCTTAATTAATCCAGATTCCACTGATTAACATGTGGAAGGTCATGAAGTGCATATAAGATGTAAAAATCTCCAAAATGAGCAGCTTAAAAGAAACTGAATATTAAGAAAAGCTTCATACCTGCTGAATCCAAGACAGACAAATGTCGAACAAGTTCTGCTCTAGTAGAAACTGCCCAATAGCATGCAAGACCTCATTTGCGACCTCATTTGAGAGCTGGTCAACTACAGGTCCCGACCTGTCCATTAGCTTCACAAGTAAGAAATCATCCCCTGTAGATACAACTTCAGCATACGCTGTATCCATATCACCCACTTGAATAGCATCCATTGCATTAGTCCAAGAAGTCCAGATTGGGTCCCTCTCTTGCCCAACATTGTCATCACCCATGGCTTCTGCAGTTAATTCGGGGATGGCAACCCTGACAGGCCGAGATGTTCCACTGTCTTCCCCAGCCACCCGAATGGCTTCCAGGGTAGCTTCATCCTTTGATGCTTGCCAGACACTCCTGGCAGAAGGCCCCTCACCAAGTCTGACAGGTCCAGTCCCTTTATCCCATGCTCTCCTGCCACCAACTTGATCATTATCATGTTCGGATTTAGGTGATCTGCCATCCACAGGACCACCACCTGGAGCTCTCCTAGAACCAAGCTGTCCATTTCTGGAAGCACCATATGCAGAAAAATCCCAACCATCAGACATGTCAGATCTCCAAGAAGGGCCCCTACCCCTGGTACTTGCAGCCACTCCATCAGATTGGGCAAATCTTTCTCCAAACGGAGTCCGCCCATTATATTTGGTACTGGAGTATTCAGCAAAACCATTATACTTGCCTAACGACCTATTGTTTGATCCTTCAAACCCCATTGCGAAATTACTACCTCTCCTACCAGATGATATTGACAAATCCCGTGCCATGTCCTCAACAACTCTCTCAAGACCCCTAACCCTGTTCTCCAAAGTTACCATACTATCATGAGACCCACCCATGAAATCCTGCAATATAGGATAAGCATCTTACGATTCAAATCAATAATAAAAGCATGTCAACGAGCCATTCTCTTTCGGGAAATTCAAGAATACCTGCAGCATATTCATGAGATGAGCTTGTTGTCTCTCCAACTGCATTAACTGCCTCTGGATAGCCAACCAATTACCTTTGTTGTTGTTAAAGGATCCTTCAGCTTGGCTATCAGTCTTGGAGAAACCAGCACGATTTCCAGATAACTCCCTTTCAACATCAGATGCCCTCATTCTTGGGTCTTTTCCATTTCCACCAGCAGTGCCTCTGTCAATGCTACGATGTTTATTATTAAGAGAAACAGAGAAGTCATCCGTCTGGCTGTTTCCCATGCGATTTGACCTTCCTTTTGAATCCAAATCACTTGGTTCTGATTCTTCCTCATTGTTTGAGTTTGAAGACTTCAGAAATCTACGAGGAACAACTACTTCAACTGGCAAATCACCTGAACCCCTTGACAAATTCTGGAAAAATTCTGGGTTTAGCTCTTTGTCAGACAAGGCAGGTGCTTTCTTCTTCAAAATCACAACTGCTTTCTCTGAAATGTTTCCACCTTTTCCTTTGGTAAGAGAATCTGAAGCAGGGGAAGAACTATTGAGTGGACCCTTGGCTGACGGTTCAGCTCTTTTGTCACTAGGATCCGAATTCTTCAGGTCCTCAGCTGGTTCGGGAGCGTTGCCATCTGCAAATTACAAAGAGATTCAGTGAGTCAGAAAAAATATTAAATTTTGGACAGAAATACAGCTAACACCTTACCAGCAGGAGATTTCTGGTCATCTGATCCCACATCCCCTTTTCCTGCAATCTTCTTCCATAATTGCAATGCCTCATTCATACTATCTCTGACAGGCTTTATCTGAAAAACCACTAATAGATTATCAATTCAACATGATGAATAGCCCTCAAGACAACTGCCCACTTAACACAAACCTAGTTTCAAATTTCTTTTGGATTACTCACAAATTAGATATTGATTTCTTAGAACAGCTGCAAAAGCACGATATGCAAGTGTCAACTACGGTATCTGGACCATTTGAGAGAAGCCAACCAGTCAAAAGTTTCCTTTCACCACACATAGATTTGTTAGTTTTCCATAACATGCCTTGTTATGGTTTATTAAATTCTTTGCTCACTGAATTATATAACCTAGTATGGACATTCTATCAAGAGGATATGCATGTTCAGTAGAATTATTTATAATTCCTAACAAATGATCCAACATATTGCAGTCCTTTTCCACCAAGCATGATCCCACCAAATATTGACTACTGGCTAGAACAGGTATGTCCATGCAGACATAACCGAAAAGCTACCTTGTCAAATCGGCAAGCCTCAAGCACTGACAGTGTAGAAGCAGCTCCATCTATAACCAAATTGCTTGAATGCAATGCTAAGGCACTTAATGCATCAGCTGCTGCCTTACGTGTTGCCCAATCCGTACTCCCAAGACACTCATGAATACTTTGTAGTAATGGTTCCAAGCTCTGAGGAGCAATTGCTCCTACCTGCAAGAAGTAAATACATTGTTACAGACCCAGGACTCACACCCTTCTCATATCAAATCTTAAACCGTGTAAAGTTTTACTAGCTAATTCATTCTCTTACTGCATCTGGGCTACCTAAACTGCACAACTATCAAGCATAATGCCACAAAACAAACTAACCAAATGAAAAATGTACACTGTCATAAAATGTAAATTGCCAAAATTAACAACCAAACTATGTACAAACCTGAGACAAACTCCCGACAACAGGCAAAAGAGAAGCCTTGGCCATGAAATTTTGATTGTTCAACAATTTACAAATCCTAGCACACAGCTTCTGAAACGCCACAACAGGCGGGTCTGAGGCACATTCCACCATTTTAGCCATACACATTGCAGCACCAGATTGCACCCCTTTGTTCTGCTCCATCATTGCCTCAAATAAAGGCTTAACAAACAAGCCCACGACGGTTCCATTATTCTCCTCCTTGCCATTCAAATACAGTTTAGACAACGAGCCAATCGCATCGCGACACGCCTCCTTCACCCCAGAATCACTATCTTTCAATCTTTTAACAATGTGGGATATAATTTTAGTAACATGAGTGGATGTCAACTCAGTGTGAAGCTGACAGACAAGAGCCAGAAGCCTCACAGACTCCTTCTTCACAGCGGGTTTGGGGTCGTTAGAGGATTCATAGAGGCAATTCAATAGCATGGGGAGAGACTCTTGAGAAAGAGTTTGAATGGTCTTCTCAAGATCTTCAATGGCGATTTGGTGGGTGTCCCGATCGGCTAGTTTTGACAAAGATGTGAGGATTTTTTGCTTCATTTCAACCATGGCCAAGTGGGTAGACAATGAAGACGATCTTGAAGCATTTGTTGATGAACTTTGCTGGCTGTGGCTTGTGAGTTTTGCGGGTTTTGTAAATTTGTTCGGTTGTGAACTCATTCTGCTGCTTATTATCGAACAGATGGAAGGCACAAAATCGATTTTTACAAAAATTTAAACACACACATTGATGATAAGAGTTCGAAGAGTGAATCTAAAATGGGTTTTGTTAATAAATAATGAATGTTGATACTGCACTGTGAAGAATTGAACTTTTACATGATCAGAGGGAGGGAAAGTTGAGAAGTGACGAAAATGTGAAGGGATGGAGTGAGAGTTAAGGCTTGCTGCTTGCTTGATAGGGGGTGACGAATGTGGGGTTCATGCATCAATTGAATGAAGAAACCAAATATTCGAGATCTGTTACTGTCACTGCTGTTGTTACCCAAGTGAAGCGAACGCGGTGGTCTTTTCAAAAAACCAAATAGATCTGTAATTTCACCTTTCCCCTTTTTTTTTTTTCCCAAAACAAAGAGTGGCCATATTTTCACCCCACAAATTTTATAAATTCACCCCACAAATTCTATAAACCCCACTTCTTACATCAAGGATCTTATACTTTTATGTTTTCGGTAATATTTATAGATTGTGGCCATTTATATCAAACAAGTCCTTGATCGGTTGCTCCTGATACAACTTTTAATCCTTATCATCTTCTATAAAAAAAAAAAGAAAAAAGAAAAAAATAGTCATTAAATTTCTTTTCCATTCAAATGAACGGGAATTCATAAATCTCAAATCTTGAAAGATTTTGCTAAATAAATTAATTGTGTTATATATGTGTTCAATTATTTACTTAGTAAAGAATAAAATATTAAAATGTTTAGTTAATTTCTCTTATATTCTTAGTAATAACATAGTAATATTGAATTTTGATAATTGCGTGCTGCAATTTGATGTGAAAGAATGTTTCAATATTCAAACAGAAGTTAAGTTGGAGACCTTTCTGAAACAAATGAAAAGTTTGTTTCCGTAATTTAAAATTATAAACACTAAGGGATTTCGTTGTTATTATCTGAAAAAGAAATTTACTTTGCTTGTGAAATTGTGAATTTGCAAATTAACGAAGGCTACGACCTAGCGTAACCAGGGCAGCAATTTAAAAAAAAAAAATCGAAAGGAAAAAAATATATTTCGAATATTGCATGAGGCTCAACTGACCTTTTTTTTTTTTTAATATTAAACGTGAAGGGGATTTGAAATTTAAAATTTGTGTATCGTCTTAAAAAATTTTAAAAACTGAAAAAAGTTGAGCTTATAATAAAGGATGAGTTTGGTCAGGCGATAGCAACCGTTAATTGTATTACTTAATATGCATGATCGAGATCTTATGAAATCGTGAAATTCCAATTATTATGAAGTTGGGACCCTCTTTATATTTCATAATCCCGCTCAATAAATTAGAAAAATCAAGAGTCTTTTGTGTTGGGTGGGAATTATTCTTGGGCTCTTGCGTTTGTTAACACATTTTGCATTTGACATTTTTGCATTATTTATGAGAAGATTGTTGGTTAAGTGTTATTGTTACAATGATTGATTCTACCCTCTTTGATATCTTGCAGATTTGGTTTTAGGAAAATGGAATCCACGTTCGGGACCCTCTAAAATTTAAAATCGTTAAAATATCTTCTTTTTTTTTTAAATTCATCACATTAACAAATTTGAAGATCATGTGAAATTTTATATAAATTTATCATTCTTGGTATTGTATGTGAAGTCAAAGATATATCCCAAGAAAATTCTGTCAATTGTTTTCAAGACAATACTTGAAAAAAAAAAGAATCATATATAATTACATTGGACGTAATTGCAATTGTATAGGTGTACCTAAAATATACTCAAGTATAGTTAGTGAGCGGCGGCACCGCATTAGGGCTAGTAGCAGCCGAAGCCCCTGCCTGATTTTTCAAAATTTACAAATTTAATTTGATATTTGTCTGATTTTTAATCTGATTTATCATAAAAGCCTCGGCTTAAAATTTAAAAATAACTCAAATATCAAGTATTCATTTTTATACTTCCAACCTACAAAGAAACATTGTTATTTTGAAATTTCCTAGTCCCTAATTCTCCCGCACACAAAAAAAAAAAAAAAAATGAAACTACTTAAACTACTTCATCTTACTGAGTTTATCCAAATAGTTTTTCTTCTAATGAATCTTATAACACTTAAATCTCAACCTAATATTTACATTATTGATGTGGGTTCTGATAACAAATTTTTAAGATTAAAAGGGATTGGTAAGCTAACCCCAAAAAAAAAAAAATTCTTAATACTAAAAATGATCAATTGTGTTCATTAATTTATCTATTGATGACATTAGCATTAATTTTAGTAGTTGTCACAATCATAATAAAAAAGGCATTTTCAACTATGAATTTTGTGAAAAATTATATGTAAAACCGGATGAGAGATCAATAATTGAGTGATATTAATTTTGTATATACAGAAAAAGATTTATTTTATATTCTTTATGATAAGGTTATTCCTCAACGTTTTTAATACATAAAAAAACGTCGAGATCAATTATAAATGTATTGAATTGAATATATTAATGAATTTTTATTTTAATCAATTATAAATGTATTGAATTGAATATATTAATGAATTTTTATTTTAATATTTATTACTTATTGATTATTTTTAAAATTATATTATTATTTGAACTTAACCCTCTACCGTATTGAATTCTTAGCACCGCCACTGTAGTTAGCCATTCTTAATATAAGATTATTGAGCTAAACACCTCTCTCTTTTTTCGGTTGGGCAATCAAACTCGCACACACCCTCCTTAGGCTCTTAACCACAACTATGAAGAGTTTTCAGCCCAAAACCTCACCTTTTCCCTTATTAGCACGTCGGGTTTCTCTTAAGCAGCCTACGACATATAAAATATGACGACAAAAGACTTAAAGCTTAAAAAAAAAAGTTATATGCAGTTTAATCAAAGTCCTTGTGGTTACGGAACAGGTCAAGTCCCGTGCACATACACAGGCCCATCTGGTGAGATTTGAGCCCTTATTGAGTTATTGGTGCCGAATATTTTTAAATTGAGCTTTATATTTACACTTTATTGCATTAACCTTCCCTCTTGTGAACTTGATACCATTTTGTAATTCGATCCATTTGGGTGAGATTTGACAATAATATTTTGAAATTTGAACACAAATATTCAACGTTCTAAATTTTCGAACTTTGACTAAATCTCGTTTGAGATTGTTTTTGAGAGGATCAAAAGTGATTTTAAAAAGTTAAAAGTTAATTTTAATGTTTGATAAATTTTTTTTAGAAATCATTTTTGATATAATTAATCCATCCTAAAGCAGATTTTGATAAGTTAAGAAGGAGCAGCTTTTCAAGGTCTAATTTTGAGAATAAGTTTTATACTTAATACAATTCGATATATATACTCATATATATCATAAAAATATAAAACTATTCTTATTAATTAGAAAATAAAATCATTAACGTTAAAGATATTATTATTATTACAATTACATTAAGATAACAAAATAAATTTAATAAAACAAAACATTTACTTTAGTTATCAATTATTATGTGTGTGATATACACAAAAAAAAAAAATTAATATACATGTTTATAAATGTGTAAATTAATTTTATTTAATATTATGTTTAATTGAGTCGTTTACATTCTTACAGCAGTTTAACAGTAAGATTTGCCAAATACTTAAGATTATCCTTAATTAATAGATATTCTGAACAAATTTTGAATTCATATTTTTTAGTATGTAGATATTCTGGCACAAAAAGTCTTCATTACGTTCACCAACAAAGTGAAATTATTTTTACCAAACAGATCATGTTATGGCCAATATTTCTTATTTTGATCTACTATTTTTTTTTTTTTTCTGTCAATCCAACTTGAAAACATTAAGCGCTAGTTCAGTAATGATATAGTTTTTAAAATAATTGTTATTAGTTGTGTTGTAGAAATAATCGACTGTGAAAAAAATCAATTAAAAGTTTGATAAATTTATATGAGTTTTAAAAGTAGTTGTATATATTTAGTAAATCTTATTATTAAACTATTATAAAAATATAAATGACTGAATTTAACATATTGTTGAA
Source organism: Murraya paniculata (assembly GCA_030449075.1). Classification (NCBI taxonomy): domain Eukaryota; kingdom Viridiplantae; phylum Streptophyta; class Magnoliopsida; order Sapindales; family Rutaceae; genus Murraya; species Murraya paniculata. The sequence continues at coordinate 2,813,396 of JAEVFN010000008.1, read as the reverse complement.
TAAAATTTAATTACACATTTACAAATATGTATATAAAATATTTTTATTGTATATATATAATAACTGATAACTAAATTAAAAATTTTATATTAAAAATTTTATTTTTTATTTTGTTATCTTAATATAATTGATAATAATAATAATCTACTCAAAGCTAATTACTAAAGATAATTTTAGATTTTTATCATTCATACATACATACATACCTACAAAATTAATTTTTAAAATCAGATTTTGAAAAATTACTACTTCTTTATTTCTTAAAATTTACTGTAGGATGGGTTGATTTATCCAAAAGTGATTTATAAAAAAAAAATTGATTTCTAAAAACAATCTATCAAATATTAAAAATAATTTTTAATTTTTTAAAATTATTTTTGAACATATGAAAAGTAATCCCAACGAGTCATAAATGTGTTGGGTGTTGATTTTTTATTTTTCTAGATAGAAGTTCTTTTTTTTTTTTTCCTAATACATGTTTTTTGCATTTGTGATCATTTAAAATTTAAATATTAATGTGGTCGTTTAGAATTTGAATATTAATAGGAAGTAAAGTTTGATAGTTAGTGAATTAGATTGGATCTTTTAAATTTGTTGTTGTTATTATTATTATTTAATCTTTACCTGGGATGTAGCAGTATCAGCATCAAGAAAAGAAGAAAAAAAGGAAATCATAACAAGACCCAGTGAAAGCTACTGGCAACTGACTGGGGTTAATGTTAATGTCATTGACTGCACTGATTGGCGCGCCTTGACTGGTCTAGTACATTATATAATACACACAGCACAAACAGGCAGGGTTTTGTGAAAAAAGTCAGATTTCATTAGAAAGAGATTGGATATGTTCTTGAAGTTGTCAGTATCTTATCTCCCATGTTCTTATTTTTAGACTTCTTAGATACTACAGAAGTTGTCCGAGATCTCGCTTACAAAAAGAAACAAGATTTGTGGGTGGGTAGCTTTCATTTTCTTCTGTCATCTTCATCAAACTAGCTGAGCTGCTGAAGTTTAATGATAGTGGTCTTGATTGTTGTATTGGGTATGCTTTAAAATCTTTATCTTTATGATCTGCTTAAATTTTATTTTTCGGTTCTGCTATATTTGTATGATTTATGGCATGTTTATGAGTTTTGGGTTGTTGAAAGCTTTAAAAGATGCAGTTGTTTGAGGTTGTTGGGGGCTTTTGGGTATTTAATGTCAGTTTATATCTTGTTTTATTTGTGCATACATCATCACCTTTTCCTTAATTTATAACTTCAGTTTTGATTGAATGTTATTTTCTTGTTGACCTGAGTTTTTTTTTTTCCTTTGTTCTTAAAGAAATTGAAAGTTTGCTTTGATGCAAAATTTGAGGTTTCATTGAGATAAAATGCTTGACTCGCATTCCCAGTTGCAACTTGGATTTCATTTAGTGCTTGGAAACTTGAAGAACATTTATAAAGACAATTTGACCTTGAGTTAATTGATTTGTTTATCTGGAAGTTGAACGTGTTAATGATCCTATTTCCGGTCAAGTTGCTGTGAATTAAACAGGTCTTGCCGGAGTTCATTTATAAGCTGCAGTTGTTCGACTAGAATGTTCTTCTTTGTATGTTAAGATCTTACACCATTTCAGTCTAAACATGTTTTTCCTGTTTCTATCAGTTTTGAAGTCATTGTTCTGAGTTTTTTGATTTTGCCTTTTCCAGGGAATCATCATTCTTTAGGGTAATTGCATGTTCTTTTGTTTTTATTGCGTTAATGCAGTACTTGCACTTTCTTGCTATATAGTTAGGCTGTGTTTGTTAGACTACATGCTTACGCAAAATCAACTGGGAATTATCCAGCTTTTCTTCTTTCAGACGTTCTGCGGAATATATGACTCATGCTCCTTTAGGTTCTTTAAATTCTGTGGGTGGCGTAGCTATTTCTTATTGAATTAACCGATCCACGTGCTATCGAAGATCTTTTTGGATGCGATCAAATGTGCAGCTTTGTACTTTGCAAGTCTAACTATATCATTTTTGGGAAAAAAATAACTTTAATCTTAAGAATATGAACTACATTTCAACCAGAAAATATAACTCACATCTACATGGATTGGATGGTGTTATTGCTTTGCAGGATTTTAATTCCCTTGAACTGCTATCTTTCTCCAAGCGAGCTTTGAGGGCTAAGAACGTCATCTTTTGGAAGATCTCTTCTTAGATTTCTGATTGAAACTTGTGAACAAACATGGTTCATACACTAGAAACTATCAAGGGCGGTGGAGGATCCATCAAAGTTGGCACCACAGGGACGATCAGTTCCCTGATGACTAGGGAATTGGAATCCATTAAACCTGCGCCTCAGACACCTCAAACACCACCTGTTTCAGTTGCTTGTGGTGCTACCAGTGCTAAAAGATTACAACCAAGGAAATCATTAGATGAAGCTAGTACAAGCAGCAGCAGCAACAACACTACTTGCAGAAGCCATGTATTTGTTCAGAAAACAAAAAGCTACGCTAAAAGTACCCATCGGGTCCCAATGCTAGGTTCTGATAATAAAATACCGGATAGAACACCTAACAGGGAGAAAACCAACAAGAAAGGACGTAATATTGTTGAAATTGTGGACGTAAGATGCGGGCAACCAGATAGAGCATGGGCTAATCCTATAACAAATAAACTCAAGAAGCTTGGATTCTCAAAGCTATCTGAGAGTATTGTCTAAGCCTGCAACTTCTTCACATCAGATTTCAGGTTCCTGTAACTGAAACCTGAAATCCCAATTGGCTGACTCTTGTCCAAGACTTCCACCATTGAACATATGCGTGGCAACCTGTTGCCTCTTCTCTTTTTCTTCTTTTGGGTTGTTATCACAGATGTAGCAGTTGGTCTACAATTACTACTCGACGAAGCCATCTCTGTAGCATGAGTTTGAGGCCTCTGTGAGCCATCTTGGCAGCGTAATTCAAGCTGGCTAAAGTACTCAATTTCTTTCATTATGAGGGATCCGATGGTGCCTCTTGTGCCTATTTCTACAGGAGTGTGTGCAGGTGCAGCGATGTTTTCAGCAACTTCAGTGGCAAAGTCGCTGGATTTATACATGTTGTGTTTATTTTTAGTGAAAGAAGATTGTAGATGAACAGCGGGATGCTTTTGGGTCCAGTGTTGGTGGGGAAGTTGCTTTGAGTCTGGATCACTTGTTCATTGGCCTTATTATACCTAGTGTTTTCACATGAATTCTTTACCTCATGTTCTCTATCCAGAGCAAGTTGGAGGTTTAGATAGTGACGCGTATAGTCATTGTATTCATGTGCCTCCAGTTAAAAACATTTAAAATTTCTAACAAGATACGTACCTTTTTAATTACGCAATGTCATTTGTCAAGTTATGTGTTTAGGTGCACATTTAAGTTGTAATATCATCAAATTCAATCAAAATTGTTGATGAGTTGTGTGAAGATGGTTGTGTAATAAGTCCTTGTCAAATGGCATGTCAGATTTTAAAAGAAGAATGAGCTCATTCATGACCATTTCAAGTAAGCTGTTATTTTCCTTTTTGTGTCTTTAATGGCAAGGGAAAATAGTGAAAAAGGAAGAGGGCAGCGGCAGGGTTGAAGTTTGGTGAAGCAGCTTGATGACTTTACGGTAATGGGCACAGTTTGTGGATGATTTACTTTCAAGATTCATGGGAAATATATGATTTAGAGGATTCGTACTTGACCGATCGACAATGTGAAAAGATTCAATTTCTGGGTTCTTATTGGTGAGGCGACAGTAAATGTAAATAAATAACCACCTCCCAGTTTTGTTGAAACTTAAAAGCCCTTTGTCCCATTGCAACTGTACGTCAATAATGGCTGTTATATTTGTTCTGCTTTTATAGTTTTTAGAACACCTTGTTAATCGTACCATTAAGTCGATTATAAAAACTGTAGAGATAAGTGATAATAACAGTACTAAAACTAAAAGAGGAACGCGATCTAGCCGCGCGCGGATGTGGTGAGTTTTATTGGAGGTGCTGGCCCCGTGGCAGAGATCCTCCAATAGAAACTCACCACGCATGCCATAACACGTGCAACAGGCATGCGATGTCATACATCAAGCTTCTAAAAAGAGAGATCAGAGAATCGTCTTCCATTCCCGAATTAAAATGTGGGTCCGCCTATGTTGCTATTTTTTGTAAGTATCACAAGAGTTTCTATTTACAACCATGACAAATTAAACATAATAACACATTAATATTAATAAAAAGATAAAAATATCCTTAAATTAGTACTAAAACAAAAGGCTTTCTTCTCTTCAAAAATTACGGTATCTCATCTTCCATCACTCATTATCAACAAAATTTTCAAGGATATGACCATTCATTTTCTTTATCATATAATCCCATAATAAATAATACTTTGATGATAAAAGAATTAACAAAATAAAAATCAAATTCCCTCTCCACCATCAATTTCTCTTCATTAGCAACCTTTATCGACAATTGAAGCCACCATTAGACTCATCACAGAAAGAGAGAGTGAGAGAAGGGAAGAAGAAACGGGAAAAAAAAATATAAAATGTTTATAATTTTATAGTGCGTTTACTAAACAGAAATTGGAATGAGTTAGAATCGAAATTAGCTAGAATTGAAATGAGAAATTAGAATCAGAATAAGTTATTTACTTGGACTGAAGGAACCGAATTAAAATGAGCTGCATTGCATTGATGTGTTTACTTTATTTTATAATCAAAATCGAAATGAGTTAAATTGTAATAAATTACAATAAAATCTTTAATTTATTATTATTATTATTATTATTATTATTATTTTGTACATTTAATTATTGTGATTATTATTATTAACAATTTAACTAAAAAATTATTATTAATTATTGTTAATATATTAATTAATTATAATTTTTTTAATTGTTGTTGTTGTTGATGATGATAATAATAATAATAATAATAATAATAATAATAATAATAATCCATTTAAAATAATAATAGTAATAATCAAAATCATCATCATCAACGGCAACAACAAATCGGAATCGGTGGCGGCACCATCATCAACAGTGTCGACATCATCATCATCATCATCATCATCATCGTGGAGACGGCCGGTGAAGACAAAGATGATGACAACGAGTAGATATTCTGTTTGAAGACAGTGAGGAGACAGTGACGAGATTGTTATTGTAGCGGGCCAAGTAACGAACGATGAAGATCGCAACGACCAGTGAACTAGATTCCGATCCCAATCTCGATCACGATGCTATGCTTCCTCTTGGCTACCGCGGAAAAATCTTCCTCTTGGCTCCGATGGAGGCTTCAATCGAAATGTTGACTGTGATTGTTATTTTTTTTCCAATTTTGCTATATATATTTTAATTAAATGGAGGGTATTTTGGGAATTTGAAAATTATGAGGGGATGAATTTGATACTCTTAAGAGTTTCAATGAAATAAAACAGAGTGGCAGTGGCTCAACGATATTTGACAATAACTAAAAGTCAGAAAAGACAGAAGCTGTTGTAACGTACAACAGTGGCAACAAAGGCGGACCCTTAAAATGTATGAGAAACCGAAAAAATGAACTGTAGTGGTGATATGTCTAGCCCAGCCCAATATAATCTGGTGTGTGTATTTCATGAATAGCAGCAAATTAAAACGGCCTGATCAACGGTCCAGATCATATTTCCCAATTAATTTCGTGAATACAAGTCACACCATATTTATCATTTCTGTCCTCTTACACCGCACCTTACACACGTGTAAACAGAAGCTGAAGTGATAAGCCAGTTTCATATGGTTTCAAAGTTTCCGAGATAAAAATTTTGAGTTATGGCTTCAATCCCATGCGTTACAGCCAGCATACACTTTGCTTCAAAACCTTCGAATTCTCAATCTTCTTGCACAAAGTTCAGTTCCCAGTTTCTGGGTACTAAAAATAATCTGAAATGTTTCAGACCCGCTAAAATAGGACCCTCAAATGGGTCCAAAACTCAGTGCTGGTTCAAGTTTGGTAAAAGTGGCGTTGATGCTGAAAATGCAGGAATTTATGGTAGCCAAAAAAGGGATGATTTTGATAGAGATGATGTTGAGCAGGTTCTTTCTCTCATTCCCACGCCCCATTTGCATGTCGATTTAGACTTTTATGTTGGATGCCTTTATTTATACATTCAATTTCTATATTGCGGAATTTCTTTTTTTATTTTCTTTTGGCCTTCAAATGTTTAGATGTAGGATGTGTGAATAAATTATGAAGTTTGGGGTCGATTAAATTGATGAGATGCTTTATTTGATATTTACAAGGATGTGGTATGACAAAATTTAACAAAATGTGGATGTCTGCAGCAGAGAAGAATTAAAATATAAAGTTTTATGTCCTTAATTGTGACCTGAAGTGGGAATTTGTAGTAGAATTGCCACTTCCTGAGGAATTACCATACGTACCTGCCATAAAGGTAGCATAATGGTTATAAACTTACCTAATTATGCTGTTTTTTGCTCATTATGATTTAATTGTTCAACGAAACTATTGTAGGAATGGAAAGGTCTTAGACTGCTTTGTTTGGAAGTAAAGAAAATCCATTATCAATTAGGATCGTAGAAAGGTTTTCTTTTTTGAATAATGAAGAAGCTGTATTGTCTTATAGTACTTCAACTACATGGGGATGCTTGCCGTTGAGGGTACATATGATAAGATGGAGGCTCTTCTGAGCCAGAACATCCATCCTGTTGACATCTTACTGATGCTGGCTGCCTCGGAAGGTGACAAGCCGAAAATTGAAGAACTGTTGAGAGCTGGAGCTAGCTATACCATCAAGGATGCAGATGGAAGGACTGCTCTTGAAAGAGCTCCAAGTGAAGAAATCAAGGACTTCATTCTTAATTCTTCAGTACAGAAGGCATGAGCTTACTCGTTCTGTTCATTATGATTTTAGTTTTTATAATTGGAAATATTGCTTCCCATCATGTAATATGCGAGTTTGACAATGTATGATTGTTGGTAAGTTCATGAGGTCATTAGCTATCTTTATGGAAATTATTCGTCTATCTAATCATGCGCAGCAAGGCTATTTCATATTAGGAATTTCAGATGGTATGTATTGGCATCGTTTATCAAGAAAATGAATTGATCACTTTGTGTCAGATGAAAATGATAGACCTGATAGAGTTGTGTTTCTATTTGTACCTGAGGAAATTCTGAAGTATTATAGGACCGTATTCCTCTATCTATTCTTGATTTGCTTGATTCTTATAATATTTTATTTGGCACAACAAGGTCCATGTTTTAGCCTTGCTTTAGTCACTGCTTATACTGCATCCTGAGCTCACACAAACTAATGTTTTGCTTAAACCATGAATAATTCTTTTCCTCTCCTAGAAACTTTATGAAAGATATAACATGATGCAAGAGATACAGGCAGACAAAAAAAATTAGCTTACATACTAATATTATTTATAGTTGATTGTTGTCCAAATTTTATATGTTCCGCACGCTCTAGAAAACAAGTTCTTAGCTTTTCTTCTCTACCAAAACAATGCACTGTTAGGGTGACATCAAGTTGAAAGAATAAAAACAACATTTTGATTTATTGAGCTATATTTTAAGAGCATAATAATTAGAAATGTAATAGTATAGTTGTAAATTTTTTTGTACAAATTGATATGGTATCATATGAGTGGTTCAATGAAAATACCAAATGGCACACATGATTTAATTTTATTATTTGATATTTTTGTATAACTAAAAATATCATGTCATATCAGTTTGTATATGAGATCGTAACTCTAATGTTACACTTATTATTAATATTTTGGAGGATTGTCATGATAAGAATTAAATTAGAAAGTTTATCCATGTGCAATTTTCAATAAATTAGTATTTGATTTGAAGGGGGCTGGATTTTTACTAAGGATAGTAATGGATCAGATCTGACCCAAGGTCCACATGATCCAAATCCAATTTGAATGGATTTAGATTGATTTAAAAGGATTTGGATCAGATTTAGATTTAGATATATGGATCTAAGACGGATTTGGAGTAAATCTAGATCTATCTTAATAACTAGATTCATATCTATATCCACCAATCTTTTAATCTTATTTTATTTTAAAAAATTCTTAACAATTGTATAATTATAAATGATAATAAATTTCATTCATAACATATCAGTACTATTTATCATGTATTTAAAAATCTTTAAACTTAAAGGTTAGTTATGTAAAATTTAAATGATAATAAGACAAAAATAGTTAACGTCAGCCATGCTTAAAGCATGCACATGCAATATTCAAATTGGCAGTCAAGTAATAATGCCTAACAATTTATTTTATTATATAGGCCAAATATTTTTTTTAAGGAATATAGTTATTCATATATTTAGTTAAATATGGTCATAATAAAAATAATAAAGCACTGAATGTAAATCATATTTAATTTAAATGTCATTTATCTCATGTTGTAGGAATAATGGTGGGTGTGCCGTAATATCAGAACGATAAAGGAGACAATAGAATATTAGATTGACCTTACTCCTATAATTACTTTGAAGGACACTTTATTATCTTTTTTATTTGCTTTTTTTGGTGTAAAAGTGTAAGTTATAATTTTTGGTATATTTTTTAGACAAATTATATAATTTAATTGTTATCAATACATTTTAGCCTTTAATTTTCATTCTAAAAATCATTGCTCGTTTATTGTTGAGTTTTAGAATTCACGATAGATCTAAGACATATTTGGATTTTAATTTTTTTTCGGGATTTGGAGCATATATAGATATTTATTTCTTTTTTGGATCCAGATATAGAGCAAAAAATTTGGATCCATGATGGATCCAGAATAGATACAGATCTCGATTTTTATTATGAATATGGATTTGGGGTTGAGTAGATACTACCTATATCTGCCTCATTGCCATCCCTAATTTTTACCTTCACACGTATTTGTAATTTATGAAAAACTTGTCATAATTGTTGGCCTTGGATTCAACAGGGTGAGTACCTAAAAAAGGCACTCTGATACCCAAATTAGTGTTTGATCAGGATTAAAGAAAATAAGTTTTCTCTCTAAGCATGAATAGTGCTTTTAGAGGTCAAGACACTTCTTTTTCATAGAGATGGCCACAATTTATAAATGACGGGTGATGTGAATTTAGGGTTTCCGTTTGTGTCATCTTCTTATGACGTGTCACTCGTCATTTATGTAAATATGGAGGTGAATTTGATCATAGGAAATTATTCCACACGTGTGTATTTTCCTATCATGACATTTGAGCGTGATTTCCCTAGACCAATGAATTGTGGAACTAATTTCCCCTCTTGCCATTTTTATGACGCCTGTGAAAATTTTTCTTTGAGTGTTATTTTCCTCGAAATAGTTTTTTTTATATGAAAAGATGGACACGTGGCATGATTTGGTGCCTTTGAAATATGGCACCTACATGATTCATTCAGTATTTATAATTAGCATAATTCATGACGTCATGCTACAAATTCAAGAAAAATATTTATAAATTTAAAAATAGACATCACCGTTGTTTAAATTTCTTTTATGAGCTACGAATCCTAATTAAATTAAATTACATTACATAAAAATAAGTTAAGTGACTAACTAATTTCATTAGTGAAACGATTACTAATAAATGTATCTTAATTATTTAAATCAACCAGAACTAATTAGCTAATTAGTAACATTTGAGCAAACTCGCGTGACCGCCTAATTAGCTAATTATTAACATTTGGGTAAAAGAACATGTCCACAAATTAATTGTGACTGTCCTGAATTGCTGCACATGTAAAAGTGCTTTTCAAATAAGATTTCTGTATTTTCTATTTATTTGATAAGAAAAATGAATGGAAAATTTTATTGATTCAGAGAGAAAGTTTTTGCATACTAGATTTTTTATTATTACTAACTTGAATGAATCGTGAATACAATGATATATATAGCTGTGTGTAGAAGCTTCTACAGCAACAATCTCTTGTGCACATTTTCAGCTAACGACAACAATAACTTATTGACTCTGGGCTTGGAGGGAAATAACAATTGGTGTAACCATTTTTCAACTTGGCTGCTAATTTTATGCTGACTCATCATTATACTGAGCACCTCAGCTGACTCCAATTGCTGACTCAGCATTCATTCTTAACATGCCCCCGTAAGCTCAAGGTCTCGGACATACATTAAGCTTAGCTCTCATATAAGCAAAATGATCAGAACCTAGAGGCCTAGTGAGTACATCTGGATACATGTTCAACAACAACTTCCTTGTAAGTAATGTGCTCTTTGACAAAATGAAGATCTAGCTTAATGTGTTTAGTGCAAGAATGATATTTAGGATTGCTAGCTAAAGCTTCTGCACTTTTGTTATTACAATGCAGAACAGGGGGCTTACAAAGTTGCACTTTAAGCTCCTGCAAAAGATAGGTAATCCACAAAACTTCAGATGTTGCCAAGGTAAGAGATCTGTACTCTGACTCAACAGAAGATCAGGAAACAATGTTTTGTTTATTAGAGGACCAGGACAAAAGATTAGAGCCTAAATAAATATAATATCCACCAATGGACTTCCTATCATCTCGATCAGAACCCCAATCTGCATCTGAATACGCTGTTAAAGTAAGGGATCCTGAGTTGTAGAATTGAAGTCCATAATGTGTTGTAGACTGCAGATACCTTAAAACCCTCTTACAGGCCTGCCAATGCAAGGTTGTTGGAACAGCCAAAAATTGACTCAATTTGTTAATAGTGAAAGCAATATCTGGCCCTGTTAATGTTACATATTGAAGAGAGCCAATAACACTTCTGTAGAGAGAGGGATTATCAAACACAGTGCCTATGTCTTTCTACAATTCGTCAGCAATACTATTAAGTATATTGCAACCTTTGTTGTTAAGCATGTGTGCTTTCTGGAGGATATCACCAACATATTTAGTCTGAGATAAATGTAAGCCATCAAGAGATAGAGTCACTTACAGACCAAGAAAATAATTGAAATCTCCTAAATCTTTAAGAGCAAATTCAGAGTAAAAGTTACTAATAACTTCTTTTATCTAGAAATTGCTGGAGCCGGTTACCAGAATATCATCAACATAGATAAGAACAACTAGGATATCATTGTCAACATATTTAAAGAATAAGGATGTATCTGACTTAGAAGAATGGAAGCCTCATTTAACTAGGGACTTTTTTAACCTATCATACCAAGCTCTAGGAGCCTGTTTAAAACCATAGAGAGCTTTGTATAGCTTGCAGACATGAGTTGGAAATTGAGGATTAATGAAACCTTCTGGTTGGTGCATAAACACTTTCTCTGTAAGCAGGCCATTAAGAAAAACATTGTTCACATCTAGCTATTTAATAAGCCAATGATGCATGACTACTAGACTAAGAATAATTTTGATAGTGCAGGGCTTCACAACAAGATTAAAGGTCTCAAAGAAATCCACACCATAAGTTTGATGGAAGCCTTTGACAACTAACCTGGCTTTATACTCTGAGATACTCCCATCAAGATTGTATTTAACTCTTAAAACCCACTTATTGCCAATAATTTTGGTAGCTGCTTCAGCTGGAACCATAGTCCAAGTTTCATTTTTCTCCAAGGCAGTACATTCTTTCTTTATAGCCATATGCCATTTTGGATCAGCTAGTGCTGCTTTAACACTTACTGGTTCAAGATCTGCTGTAGTTGTGAGATAAGTTTTTGGTTTGAAAATGCTAGATTTGGCATGAGTGATCATTGGATGAGTTGAGAGTATTGGTTGACAGGGCTGGGAACAATGTAAAGGTGGTAAAGGTTGTAAAGGCTGTGAAGATTGATGAGATGAGACAGGTGAAAGAGATGGAGAATGATGTGAAGACTGTGAATTGCAGGATAATTGATGGGAGGAAACAACTTGTTGAGAGGACAAAGGAGAATAGGATGTTGGTAGGACAGTTGTTCCAGGTGTTGCAATTGAGGTCTGATTAGAGTTACTATCATTAAGAATATAAAATGGAGTAGAACAAACTGAAACAGACTTTGAAGAAGATGAAGGAGCAGAAAACAACTCAGAGTAAGGAAAATCTGACTCATTAAATATAACATGAATAACAATATAAACTTTGCCTAACCTATCTAGAAATTTGTATCCCTTATGAAGAGGACTATAGCCTAGGAATAGACATTTTTGAGAATGAAAATCAAGTTTATGTTGGTTACAAGATCTAAGAAATGGTTAACAAGCACAGCCAAACACTCTAAGAAGTTGGTAATCTGGTGGATGATGATGAAGTTTTTGGTAAGGAGATAAATTGTTAAGAACTGTTGTAGGCATTCTGTTGATGAGATAATAGGCAGTATGAAAGGCTTCCGACCAAAAGGAGATAGGCATTTGAGCATATATATAGCTTTTTATGGATAGAACAGAAGCTAGTCCCCATAGATCCATATGAATTAACTCTAAAGGACATTTTTTTTTTATTTCAGTGATTGAAAAATGTCACTGATGTAATTTTCCAAGCTGACATGCATCACAAAACTGAAATTTGGAGTTATCAGCAGAGCAGAAAACATATTGTTATTTTTTAGAATAATTTGTATAACATGTTTGCTTGGGTGACCAAGTTTATTATGCAAGATATTTGCTGAAAAGATCCTGAAGTATAGAAGCTTATAGGAGACTGAGACTCTAAATTGAACAACATATCATTATTTAAGTTTGCAACAGAACTGACACCTTTATTGAAAGGAATAACAGACAACATAGAACTAGGTTGAGATGAGTGCACAGGAAAAGAAGAAATGAATTTCTCTTGTGACAGTAGCTTGTACAGACCCTCCTTAGCAATCCCTTGAGCCAACAGAGTATCCTTCTCCTTGTCCTTTATAAAACAAGCATCAGAGGAAAATTCAATGGTGATGTCATTACCAACAAAAAGTTTAGAAATACTGATGAGATTTTTAGTAATTTGAAGGACACATAAAACATTGTGCAGATGCTGACAAGAACCAAGAGAAGTGTAAAAGCATGCATGGCATGTGTTTGTAATTTGAAGACCTTGACCATTACCTAAAGTAGCAAATTGGAACCTAAGTAGGCCTTGCCATTATTCAAGTTTTGAACTGCATTGGTTAGATGATGAGTTGCTCTAATGTCAAGATACCATCCTTGATCAACAACTCCTTCAGTAGTGGTCATATAGGCTGCTCGTGGACCCTGATTCTGATTAGAGAAGTGATTTGGAGTTGGAAAGTTTGGAATAAAGTTTCTGTTGAACCTGTCTCAACACTTAACTACTGTGTGATTGTACTTGAAGCAAATCTGATAAATAACACCTCTTCCTTGAATAAAGTTCTTTCCATTACCACCTCTGCCAAAGTTGTCGTTGAAACCACCAGCAAAACCACCTCTAGAATTGTTATTCCAGTTTTCTCTTCCTGGATTTTGTCCTTGAAAACTACCTCTACCACTGCCACCAAAGTCATTAAAGCCACCTCTTCCTCCATGACTAGAATTCCAGTTGTTGTTCCCAACCTTATTCTAGCTACCTTGCATATTATTATTTCCATTCTTTACAAAATTTCCAACCTGAGCTAGATTTGCTACAAAATTATTCCTAATTTCTTTGCTGTCATTATGGTTGTTGTTTTCAAGTCTAGCTTCGTGTGTAAAAAGCATGGCATGTACTTCACTAAGATCTATAGTTAACATATTTGCTTCAATGTAAACAACAACAGGATAATACGATTGATCTAGACTAGAGATGAGATGAGTAATCAAATTTATATCATTCATGAGACTACCAGCCAAAGCAAGACCATCAATTACAGTTTTGAGTTTTGTGACATAATTTGATATTGATAGCGATCCTTTACTCAAATTACTTAAAAGCATTTTTAAATAAACCTTTTTAGCTATAGATTCAGATCCAAATTGTTTTTCAAAATTCTTCCACAACTCATAGGAGGTTTTGGAGCTTACCACTAGGCTAAGTATATCAACACTTATAGATGACATGATCTTGACATTTCCATGCAGCATACTCAAGATTTTCTTGATCTCCTGTGTTGGTTGAGCATCCTTCAGATCTAGATTTTGAAGGAAGAAATTGGTCAGGACAAACTCATGATCCATCAATGTAGCCTTCAAGAAGATTGCCATGAATTGAAGAGAGCACTTGTTGTTTCCAAACTGTGTAATTTGAGCGATCTAGTTTGATCGGAGTAGTGAAGGTGAATAAGGCCATGATAATAGCACTTGATTGTTGATTTGAGCTTGTTGCAGCCATTAGATTGGGCTCTAATACCAAGTTAAAGAAAAAGAAAACTCTATATTTTCTGTTTGTTTGATAAGAAAAATGAATGGAAAATTTTATTGATTCTGCTAGAACGTTTTTACATACTAGATTTTTTTATTGTTACTAACTAGAATGAATCATGAATACAATGATATATATAGTTGTGTGTAGAAGCTTCTACAGCAACAATCTTGTGTGCACATTTTCAGCTAACCACTGGGCTTGAAGGGAAATGACAATGGTGTAACCGTTTTTATGCTGACTCATCATTATACTGAGCACCTGAGCTTACTCTAATTTCTGACTCAGCATTCATCAACTTAATTAGAAGGATAAGAACTAATGTTGAAAAAAATACAATTTTACATTTCAGCGTGAATATTGACTTACAAATTTCAATTCATTGATGAACAAAATGTGTAAATTTACTTCTTTATTTTATTATCGGTAACAAAGAAACTTTCAACAAACTCGATGTCCATAGTCGCAAAGCCAAAGGTCGTAAAAGGACACATTTAAATATTTTAGCATTCTCCAATATCTCAATTAACTCTATTTTGTATGCCACAAAACAAGACTCAATATTTAAGTTATCTATTGACATAAATTTAATTATTTATCGGAGTCATGTCAACTTCATTTTGGATACGGCTAAATCACGCCAAACCTATTCAATGGTGACAAAAAAAAAAAAACACATAAATTTTACTTGTGCAATTTTACTGGTTTATTTATTTTTTAAAAGTTTGGCCATCAATTGGAGTAATACGCTTGCGTTGCCAACTGTCTCCTCAAAGAAATTCCCACATTATTGTTTCCCAATATCACTTAGGACTTCTCCATTGTCAGACTAAAAAAAAAAAAAAAAGGATTGAACTTGATAAATTGAGACAGTAATATGGACTTATTGCGGTTGAGTCAAACTAATGAAATGTTTGATGAATTGCCTCAGAGAAGAAGCTTGACTCCAAATGAAATATTATTTGTCCCCTCAAATAGAGTTGTCATGAACACTTTCACGTATTATCATTTCTCTCATGCTTTCCCAGCTAGCTTTGAATTAATTTATCACCGAATTCTTTTCCACAATGCATTTCCAGAATACATGGTGCAAAAACACATTCGTTCAACTAATTATACAACAATTATTTCAACTGTATATATCGTATGATTTTAAATGGAATTAAACACACAACACACAGGATTTTGTTTCGATGTATTCCATTCAATGGTGCAAGAGTGAAAAATATTCATTTGAAAATCCGATATTGTAAGAGGATTTTCATCACTTCTTTAATAGATACATATTTATCATTTAACCCATAGACATATATTAAATGGGAGGAAGTATGTTTCACCTTTGATGTATGTCATATTTACCACTTATATTCATAATAGATTTTTAATTACCTCTTTCATCCCTCCCATTAAGAGATAATAGAATTAATTGTGAAAATAAAGACAAAATAGTCATTCAAGTTGTGATATTTTAAATTTTAAATTAAACAAGTTATTGGGATTAAAAGAAAATAAAAAATATAAGCACTCTTTTGATAATTATATAGGACTAATCATTTTCATATTCTCTTTAATTTTGGCATTAAAGTACTTAAACATATCATAAAATCCTCTAAAAAGGGTAGAATAATAAATGAGTAAAAAAATTATTAACTTTATATATTATCTTTTAGCGAGAGGGATGACAAAGTTAATTAAAAATCTAGTAGGGATATAAATGATAAATATGATATCTATCATAGATGAAACATGCATTATCCTTTTATTAAATACATAACATCATTCTTTTTGATATAGTTAAATATGTAGAATCTAATATGTATGCCATTTTTTTGTTTAAATTTTAAATGTATAAAACAGAGTTTTTAATAAATTGGTAATTTTGACTGTTTTATCATTTCATACAAAAAAAAAAAAAAAAATTGACCATTTCACATATCAATCTACCCGCGGATACTAGGCAATAAAAACGAACACCTTTTCCTACAACTACACCTAAAAAAAAAAAAAAACTAAAAAGGTTACAGTTTTCGACTATTTCTTATTTTTACATTCTTTTTTTTTGTCTATTTTCTTTTCTTTTCATTAGGTTATTATTTTTACAGTTTTCTTTGAAAATATGTAGAATGATCCATTCTCATAGTCAAGTTACGAGTGAATTTCACTTCTCCTCAGATTTAGTTAGTAACAAATCCAAAATGTGTATGGCTTAAGAACAGAGAAGAGAGCCAGAAAGCCCCTGTTAACTTATTAAACTCAAACTAGATAAGTGATCGACAGTGTAAGGATTAAGCAAAATGATACAACTATTCTTCAAAGTGCAGACTTCTATTCATCTGAAAATAATAGAGAGATGTGGTTATATAATTTTATACATTGCCTCATCAGCACATTTTCAGTAAGCCATTATGAAGTACAGAAAGTGCATTAACGTTATAAGTTTAATTACTTCTTAAAATAGAGCTCAAGAAGCTTCTTCAAAGTGTCAAATACACTTGTAAATGGATTTAGTGCAAGAGGAGACTTCAGTTCTAGGTCAGGGAACTGGTTTGTAAGAGCCTGTTGCATTCCAGACATCGACATCATTGCAGTTAGCTGACTATTAGAAATCACTTCACAGTCCTGTGGAGTATCCTTGATTTTGTTGGGATCATAGCCGAAATTCGCCAAGTAACTTTTATATTTCTCTATGAATTCTGGTCCTGGAGTAGGTGTCCTTGAGTATATCTGAAATGTGGATGCCAAAGAATAACCATTAAAGTTGGAAATCTAAAATGGCAATGGTAATACCATTCTTCAACTACCTAATAAATAATTAGCAGATTAGTTTCGGCCAAGTTTGAAAAAAGGGACAAATATTACACCATTGTCTTCTCAAATGTCTAGTCACCTGAACAAAACTTTTATCTTTTGCTCCTGAAACAAGAGCAAAGTTGTCGTAATCGGTAGCAATCACATCATATGGCTCCTTGGGAATAAACGGCAGTGTAGGAAACCTAAGGTAACACTTTCCCTTAATCATCTCTTGCTTTTCCAGATCAGTCACATTCTTCTCCAATTCTTCCTCCGGAAGGCACTGAACCTTTCCCCTTATCCCAGTGATATATCCATCAGGGCCCCCATGAACACAAAAGGTATCAACCTGGATAGAGGGGTTTTCCTTATCAAATGTGTACACACCCTGCATATTGATATATGAAAATATGTTAGCATTTATATATTTGAAGGGATAAAGTTGTGACAAAAAGAACATAAATTGAATAGAAATGGGACACGTCAACTCAGGTTTGTATCAGTGAAAGAATCACTTCTATGCATCCTCCATTATTTGTGGCCCTTCAAATCAATTTTTATGTACAGAATGATTCAAGTGTTTGCCAGATGGAGTAGCCACAAGCTTTAAATATCTTATGGGACATGCAAGAAGCCCATCATGCTTACGTATACCCCTCTAAAAGGTTTCATCAATCTGAAATGCAGATGAGGCTAACTGTAAAGTGTGATATGGAGGAAGATATTAGGTCCCCCATCTGCTGGTGAAGCAGTTACACACAAAATGATTACAATATCTACATTACAATCAATAAAATTCCTATCCCTACCATTTACCTGAGTGCAGTGACAATCTTCTTGTCCTTGTCCAGCAAATCCACGTTTCAGTGAAGCTACTTCAAACCACCTTCCAGAATATCTGACAGGGTCAAAATCCTTAGCTGTCATACCTCTCATCATCATTAGCATTCCACTGCTTTCATCAGACCCTGTATCAATTGGAAGAGTTGGCATTCTATCTGTAGCACTTGCAAGCTGGCAGGTATCATGGAAATGTGGCAAATCTGCCGCAACAACCTTTCAAGCAAGACAAGGATAATTGTTACAAACATCTAATGCTGATCCAATAAAAATAAGTGTATATAACTGTGGTGTTATTTTATTTACAGGCTCCAGCAAATCAAGGGGAACTCAATAGGAACTTAATTCACATTCTTAATGAAATCAACGTGACTAGAACAAGTAGAATTCTGAATTTCTGTTATGCAATAATTTGGGTAATGATAAATGGTTGATTCTTTGAATAGAAACTCATAAGAAAATGCCACTGAGTGATTAGAACCAAATCTTGTCCAAGTTCTGTGCATAAAGAGATGATGTTGGTGAAAATTTGTTTATATATTCAGCATGGTGATCAAGTTCTGTCTGAAGTAAAGAAACTCACACATAATGCCAAAATCACTGCTAACAGCGTGTGTGTTCTATTAATCAAATCAACGAACCTGGTTTGTTTGAGAAAGAAATATTATGGAGGCAGCAAGCCCTGATAATACATGCCTCGATGCATGACTTGTATTAATCTTATTCAAGACAGGGTTGTCAAAGGAGCATTTATACATCTTTTTCCTTGGATTTCCCCTAGACAGGCAGAACAACAAAATAATTTAATAGAAATTATGTGTAAGAGATTACAAAATTGTACATCTTCCATGGACAACGAAATGCTAAATAGCCAAACTTGACGGTAAAATAAATTCAGATAATTTCACTTGGGCCTTTCAGAGCTACATTATGACAGCCAAACATCAGTCTTGAGTTATTCAATCTCGAAAATGAATAATTCGATACCAATAACCAATGCACAGAAAAAGGGTTCAACCTTTTGGGTCTGGTAAACAATTTAAATGCCTCAAAAAGGGTATCCTCTAAAGTTCATTGTGCTCAACTAATTGCAACCTAAGGGACTGAAATCGTCTCATGATTGTAAAAATAGATAATAATATTGATAAGTGCTTCCCTTGATGTGATGGGAAGCATCTGAAAAAAAGCATGAATTTCAGAATTAAGCCCATAAGACCAAACAGGTCCTTCCACATTTTGTACATTCAGTGAACATCGACACCCAAATGCACTAAAAAAACTCCAAGAACAACTCTTGACGAACTTTATCTTATTGTTTTTATAACCATGTTCTCAAAGAGCCCTCATAGCCATTGGCACAAAAGAAAAGTTTGGAAAGTAAATTCAATCAAAACCCAATTCATCAAAAATTGCTAATTTTTTTTATTTAAAAATAAAGTAAAATAAAATAAAGCAGCAGCATCAGAAGCTACAGAATAATCTAGCTTAATAAATGAAGAGAAAAAAATAAGTAAAAGAAATACCTATAGATAGAAGCGGAAGAAGGAGAAGAAGGGCAACATTGAAGGAGAGCAGGTGATGTTTGATGTATAACATTTACCATTTCTGCTCAATTCTTTGATTTCTTCTTCTCCTCTTCAATCTCTCACTACTTTTAAGCTGTCACTGTTTTTCACTCACCAAGTGAGTGATCCAGTTCAGTTTCTACCGTTATGATGCTTCCCGAATTTTGTTTGTATCGCTTCCTGAAAATTCTATCCCAAAATTAAATTGTAATTTGACCGAAATATCCTTGTGTGAAGTCCAAAATACTCTTATACAATGCAAAATGATGAGCCCTTTTCGCAAATTCTACTTTCGAATATCTTTCAAAATGTACATATATAATATTCGTGTCATTTTTCAGATAAAGATATTTCTATTTCTTTTCCTACTCAAATACACTTCCAAATACATGTAACATGTTGGAGGCTAAATTTTGGCTAAAAGCCCGAAAAGTCCATTCAACTAAAAATTTTGCAGCCAACAATAATACCAGTGGTGGCATTGGGGATAGTAAAATTTGGGCTTAGACTGAACTCACGTGCAAGCTCATTAAAGGAAAAAGTATAAGGGCCGAGCTTAGACCGAGCTCATTGTGGGCTTAGGCTAGGGTTGAGTTGAGTTTAGACTCTTTAATAATTTTTAAATTTTTTAAAATTATTGTATATTTAAAATGAATTTAAGCTTTTTTCATTATTTTAAAATTTTTAATTTATTATTTTAATTAATAATTTATTTTTTAAAAAGAGGACTTAAGCCTAATCCAGGCTTTTTTCCCTTAAGCCCTTATCTAGGCCTTCCATGTGGGTGTTCCGGTTGGGTTGATCCGAACCGAACTGAACTCGAAATTTTATTCGGTTTTCAGTTCGGTTCGAGTCGACTCTAAAACCCAAGTGGTTTATAACTTCAGACCTAATTAGTTTCAACCGAATTCAAAACCAAATGATTTTTAACTTTTTTTTTTTAAAAAAAAAAACAAAAACAAAACTCATTTCCATTTTTCAGTTGCACACAACTAATTTCTCACAAACTCAATTCCAAGATTTGACATGCAAAGCAAAACCCTAACTCACCCACAACAAAAATTAATCTCGGCCATTCCTGCACCACTGCACGTCGCTTCACCACACCAACACACAATGCCTGATGCCCTTACTGTCCAATCTCCTCTCGGCTGTCTCACACGAGCCATGACCGCAACTCACCATCACCAACATAGCAAATCAACCCCGCTGTCGCAGCTCACCATCAACTCTTCACGCACTCGAAGTCAATTATATATTTTGTTTGCTTGGCTATATTTTCTTGCCTTTTTTCTTGTTTATAATTTTTCTATTTGGCTAGTGGCTGCATTGTTGTGAACTGTATTTGGCTGCACTTAAAATTTATGACAAGTTGTTTGTTGTAAAATTGTAATGTTGTGTACTACTACTATATCGGGGCTCACCGGCTGCAGCTAAAATTAGGGATGATAAAAAGTAGGTTTGGGTCAAGCTTTTTGAAGCCCAATTCCAAGTCCACTTTATGATAAGCATGAGGGTCGGGTCCATTACAGACTTAGGCTTTTATTGACTTTTTAAAATTTTTTTAAATTATTGTAAATTTAAAATAAGTTAATAATCAACATGTTGTTATAACCATAAATAAATTAAAGAAAATAAATATTTCAAAATAAAATAATAAATAAAGCAAATAAAAGCTTAGAATTTACTTTTTTTATACTGAATCTTTTAATTAAAAAATGCTATTAATTAATGAACGTATAAGAGAGAATTTATTATTATAATTTTAACTTTTTTGAATCATCATTGATTTATAAGTTAAGAAGTTTTCTTTTTTAATTTTTATATTATTTTTTCAATTTTAATTATATTATTCTAATTTATAAATTTATTTTTTTAAAAAAAGTGGGCTTAAGCTTGGACTTAGCCTAGGCTTTTTTGCTCACACTAGCTAAAATCTATAATATTATGTTTAGTTTTTTCTTGTAAATGTTAGAGAAGTCAGGACATAATATAATTTGTAAATTTATTTATTGATTAGCTTTTTTTTTTATCAATTTAGGATAGAATAAGTTTAGTAATGGATTG
Organism: Murraya paniculata; assembly: GCA_030449075.1. Classification (NCBI taxonomy): domain Eukaryota; kingdom Viridiplantae; phylum Streptophyta; class Magnoliopsida; order Sapindales; family Rutaceae; genus Murraya; species Murraya paniculata. The sequence continues at coordinate 2,791,868 of JAEVFN010000008.1, read as the reverse complement.
ATTTGCTTTTTTTTTTTTCATAGAATGGACTGATTTGCTTCATCATTTTTTGTTTGTTGATGGAAAAATTGATATAGTTTTACTTTAATTCAATAATTTTATGGGTGTTTTTATTTATTTGGATTAACTTCATAACTTACAAATTGGAATTGGAATTTGGAAGCTACTTTCTTTATTGTTATTTCCTTTAATTGTTGTAATTTGTAGCAGAATACTTTCAATTTGGCGTTGAATTTGGTGTTTTGATAGCCTCAACATTTCATCATTTGCTTGTTTTGCTGTTTAATTTGATTATTTCACTGTTTAATTTGTTTATTTTTTGTTAATATTGGCTCAACCTGAATTATTAACCCGAATTGAATTATTAATCCAAACCGTTTTGAAATTCACAACCCAAAACCAAATCGAATTATGAACCCAAAACAAACCGAACCGAATTTGAAACCGAACCGCACTGAAGCGAAATAATTTTCCAACCCGTTTGGGTTGAATTCTTAAACCCAAACAGGATGTAAATCGAATCAAAAATAGAAAAAAACTTAATCGTAAACCGAAATCCCACCCCTACTTGTAAGAATGGACCGAACCGGCTCAGACCCTTTTGCCATCCCTACAAAGTACAAATAAATCTCTCTTTCAACTCAAGATCCACTTATAAGTACGATCGGGAATGATTGGTTGAATTTCATCCCTTGTTTATGAGTTAGTGAGACTAGAAACGCGCAAAACTTTAGAGGATGAAGATATTTTCCTATCAGCTTATCTAAAATTTCCCTCTTCAATCCCTTTTTCTCTGCACCTAGTGTAATAAATGTAACAAATAAGAAAAGGATGAAAGATAATCAGAAGAGACTATCTTTCAGGTTTCCACCAGTCAGTAGATTGTAAAATTTATCTTCCACATCATCGTTTTTCTTTTTAGGTTCTTTAATTCGAAGATCCAATGAATCCAATGTTGCAGGTGCAGGTCTTTTGACTGAGACAAATGCCACTTTCTTTGTGACGGACTGGGCTTTTAAAAGTTTTGAGCTCGGGGAAGGGCACGAGGTTGAAAGCAAGCTACTTTCCTGGGCAATCTTTTGGCCAGGGGCTGCTGATGTGCCTGAAATTTCTCTTACTTTCATACCACTGTCAACCTGGTTTACATCATCGCTCTGAATGGAAGGGCTTGCTAACAAATTGGTCTTGTCGTCAGTGATCTTAATGGAACCTTCTCCATCAGGATCTGCCTTCTCAGGATCAAGTTCATCATCTAAAATTGACATATGATAAGTGACAAATTATAGGGAAGAAATAACAGCAGAATCACATAAATTAGCAGGGAAGCAGACGTATGAAACAAAACATAGGAACACAGTGAATTAAGAGTAACGAACACTCTTACCCTCAAGAAAAGATTCAATACTCTGGTACCGTACAGCAGAATCTCTAGTAGGAAGATTGTTTTCCCAGCCCCTCTCTTTACTTTTCTTCTCACTCTTATGAGACTTCTCAAGCAACTCAAACTTATATGTGTTCCAAACACATTCTAGGGTCATGTATTCCTCATTTATTGGATAGAACTCCCTGTAAACCTGCATTAACGTCAGGAAAAAGGATAAGGCGAGAGTATATAAGAAAAAGGCATCAGTAGACAGCTTTCACTGTGAATACAAATTTTAGAAGTCAGACTAACCTCAATTCCTTCCTGATTTATTTTTACAGAATGCTTCTTTTGGGAAAGAGAAGAAACTATGTTGAATACTGACACAACATCCAGTAATATCTGCAAGGTGGGAAAAAGGTAAAAACAAGTTGTCTAATTATAAGTGGAATCCAGTATGCCCGACTTAGACTGCCCAACTGTTAAGCACTAAATTAGCAGAAGCTATACCAAAACTTGAGATTACCAACAGACAATTATATAGTCACAAATGTCACAATATTTTTAGCCTAGGAAAGAGCAGGTTTGTAAATATCATATGACTATGTATTATGTCCCAAGATGAAAGACAGTTGGTATTATGGTCTAAATGCAACATCAATGTAGTCTCCATATCCATGCCAAAATCTGCATAAATGCTTTTATATAAATCTCCGATGCTAACTTGCCTTGCCACTTCAACAAAAATATCAAATACAACTAAATTATAGAAAAATGAACTGGAACTTACTTGTTGAACTAACACACGAAGCCGCGCAAGCAGAGCCAAAATCGTCAGAGAAAATCCCATAAAAAATGAACGAGCAAGCAAAGTAGATACCTCACTGTAAATTGGTTAAAGGTTGAAACTAAAAAGAAGCAACAAGAAAACCTTAAAGTGAAAGTACAAGAATGCACAGCACTAGGAACAAAGTAACGAAATAAACTTGCCAATAAAACTAGTGCTTGTAATGTATCAGTTGCTGAGTGCCAAGATGGATACAGGCAACAGATAATCAAGTGCCAACTTATCTTTTACTAGTAATCATTTTCAACAACTATGTAGTCAAAAGGTAAAACATATCTAATAAAGGATACGTGGCTGCCTTAAGCATCGGCTCAACCATCTGCAACAGAAACAACACATATATGATTACATAACAATAGATACAAGAGAAGATGTATGGCCTTGCTCTTATAAAACCAATACATACAAGGATGTCGGTATCTTGTAAGAGAATAACAAGTTTGATGAGAAAGAAATAAAAGTGATGAAAAGGAGAAAGGAGAAATACTACCTGTGACATTAAGCGTGCAACTCCTAAAAGTCGCTCAAAAAAATTATGTTTCCCATCATCACATTTTCTCCTCTTCAAACTGCCACAGAATAACTACTATAAGTAAGCACCTGAACATCATATCCGCATAAACAAAATATATATCCTTTATTCTGAACCCAAATACGCTACCCAAAAAAACTCATAGCTCAATAATCCACTTTTCACTCTATTCTAGGTAACGTGCACTTCAGATTCAGGTGTTTGCAAATATGCATAAAAGGGCTTGTATAAGGTACTGAAAACCAAATGTATATGTTGCAGAGAAACATTACCTTTCCAAAAGATGCACTTTCTGCTTAGGTCTTTTCCCTGTTATCACTTGAAAGCAAGAACCCAATAACTCTTCCAACTTAGCTGACTGCAAAAGTCTCAAATCCCTCCTAACCTAAAACCCAAAACTGTAATCAGCTTCAGAGCCCCAGCAAGAATGTATACTCATTAAGCTAGTAAAAAACAGTGCAATTTATCAATTCGTTTAGAATTTAACATAATCCAGTAAAGCTATTATAGTAGTAACAACAAGCAAGAGCTAACCTTGAGTAGATATTGAAAATAAGAGGATCTTCGGTGCTGGTTCTTGTTTTTGTAAACAAGTCTTTCAAAAATGCCACATTCTGCTTGAAGCAGCCCTAACAAAGACTTGAACTTCTCCTCAAGATCTTCAATTTGTGAATCCATAAAATACCTTTTTCAACTTTTGTGCAGAAAACCTTCTACCTCATACAAATCTAACATTTAGAAATTCGACGTAATCAGCAATCAATCACACCAACATACCTATCTACCAGTAAAACATAATCGGCTCACTCAGCCATTCCTTCAAAAAGTATGCAACACCTATCTACCAGTAAAACATCAAATACAAGCTAAATAAGCAACACAAAGCACAGAGTTAAGTTTATATTTATGCAATAAACAAGAATTTGAGGCAGCATTACTCATCGTCGTTGAGAGCTGAATCCGATAACAACCAAAGAGTCAGCGGTGAGCAGTTGCAGCTCGCTTTTGTTCTCTTAGAAAAAGAAGAAAATTATAATGAAAAGATATAAGAAGATAATAAAAACTGCAAATAGTGATGGCAATGGGGCGGGTTTGGGGCGGTAATCATGATCCCCGAACCCAACCCCACCCCATACTCTATTTTTTAATTGGGGATAGTTTGGGAATGTCCCTGAATTGAGCGGGGATAAAACATGGACCCGATCCCCATTTAAATTTCAAACATATTATATGATTATTTATATCTAAAAGATCATTAAGAAAATCATATCACAGACCAAAACGACAAATGAACAAGCCATCAATGTAAATTAGATTAGCAACAAAAATAACATATTTATTTATCCAATTTAATTGAAATTGGAATTAAGCAACCATCAAAACTACAATAAAACAGCATATGATTTACAAGACAATATCAGAAAGTGATCTCGATGCAACAATCTAAAATCCAAACATCGAAATTCAACTCCGAATTCATCTTCTAAAGGCCCAATTCATTCATATAATCCCTAATTCTTACTCTCGATTCGTACAGAATTATAACAGCATTAAATTACCAAAAATACAAAAGTAGAATTAAATAAATGTAGAAACCGCAGAAACTGTATGAATTAATATTAACAGCTTCGTAAAACAAAAACACAAAATCACTTACCTAAGGCTTTAAACTAAAAATGTTTGGCGAAAGTGATGAGGTAAAGATGAAAAATAGCAAAAGCAAAAACCTTTTGGGGCAGGAGGAGGTGAGGGCATATAGGAACCGATGGCGCCGCTGAGTGTTGGTGAGTGACGACGAACGGTGGGGGCTGACGAGTAGTTAGTTGTGACGAACGGTTGCTGCTAACGGGCTGCTAGGAGGAATGGCAATTTGTCGGGTCGGGCTCGGGCTTGGCCAAGCCCAAGCGCGACCCGATTTAACAACCAAAGGACCCTAGTCCGAAAAAGGCCCGACACTTTCATTGCCCGACCACAATCGCGCCAGGGTTGGGCTTCGGGCTTGGTCCGAACCTGACCGAAATTTTTTTATTTTTTTAATATTTAAATAATTTAAATTTTGCTCCTTAACATATTAAAATTTAAACACTTTAATACTTGTTTAAAATAATAAAAATATAAAAATTACTCTACTCATTACTCAACATTAGGTATAACAAAATCCTTTATAGGTTTGGGGCTTCATAGGGTCTCGCCCCAAATAGGTTGAATTTTGAATAATTTTTGGGGAATGGGGTAGGGAATGGGAAAAAAATAATCTTTAAATTCTTAATGAGGTGGAGTTTAGTTTTGTACTCCCCACTCCAGCCTCATCTCAATCCCCATTATACATAAATATTTTTTAATTTTTATTTTATCAATTATAAGATTGGTTCATAATTTTTTTTATTTTTACATAATATAAATAGACTATAACTAAAAAAAAAACTCTATAATATAATTATTATTCCACCATAAAACTTTGTTATGTTTTCTTTTCTCTCTTAAGGTGCTGTTCTCTTCAAACATTTTTTAATTTTGATAACATTTCAAGCTATTGTTTCGAACTTTTAGAGATTTTTAAAATAATTTAAATACTTTTATAATATGGTGATGATTTTATTTAAATCTCTAATTTTTAATTTATTGAAATTATGTATCTATATTTATTATAAAATAAGTAAATGGGGAATGGAGTGGGTGTGGGGAAAACATTCTCCACATGGGGGCCCATCTCTACCCTACTAAATTTATTAGGGAATGGAGGTAAAATTTTTTAATGGGATGGGAAATGGGATAGGCCTCCTCACCCCCACCCCACCCCACCCCATTGCCATCCCTACTCAACATCTCAATTATAAATTATATAAATAAGTAAACATAAATAAAAATTATGTCCAATTCAAATTAAAAACACATAATTCAATTCCATAATCTAACTAAGGAGTTCATTAGTTTAACAAATAAATAAAAATACACAATTCAATTCCACAATTTCAACAAGGAGTTCATCAATTTAACAAACTACAATTCACAACCCAATATAGAAAAAACTACTCCAATACTTGCAGGCCAAATTCTTCTTCATCCACAATTTCCTCTCCCGTAAAAGTTTCACTTGCAAGAATTCTACCTATAAGGAAAAAAATGGAAAAAAGTGTGAAAACAATTTAAATATATAAAATTATTAATAAATTAATTATTTAAATAACAAGTCAAACATAACAGAAACAGCAACTCAAGAACCGAGCTCCAACACCCAAAAATCACAACATCTTATTTTGAGATTAAAATAAAAAAAAAAAATTACAAATTCATATCTTATGATGAGAAACAAATAATCAAGTATGATTATGCATGTGGATGGCATGAAACGAAATCATTGAAAGCAAATATAAAGAGGTAAAATTACAGTGGTGTTGGTGTACCGTGGCGGTGGCTGGTGCGGCAGGAAGCGGCGCTGGTGATGGAAAGCCTCGCTCATGGGCTGCTGTTGTGGCTGAGAGCTCGACTAGCAACTACTTTGTGGTGAGTTCACGGCTATTGTGGCTTGATTTCTTGCCGTAAGCGGCTGCGCACAGTGAGGCTAGTGGTGGGCTGATGGTGGTGACGGCTTGGAGAGTTGCTGTTGCAGGCTTGTGGCAGTGGTGAGTGGCCGGTGGCTTGGAGAGTTGCAGTTGCTTAGGGTTTTTTTAGATTTGGGAATTGGGAGAAATAAGATTTGGGATTTGGGTTGTGAACTTGTGTGGTGTTAGTGTGTTACACGTGGTGATTGGTGAGGAGTGTGTGTATGTTGTGTGTTACGTGTGTGCGTGTGAAGCGTGCGTTTTTTTTTTTTTAATTAAATTCGGGTCGGGTCATAAGAGCCAGAACCGTGACCCAAATCTGTTTGGACCTTTATTTTTAAACCCGAACTTGAATTTTCACCATTAAATTCGGCCCAAAGTTCGAAATTTTCGGACTGAGTTAATCAAACCAAAATTCAGATCGAACTTTTTTATCATTCTAACTGCTAGGGTTTCCATATTTCTTCTTGGGTATTAGGGTATTAGGTAATAATTTAGTTTTCTTAATATTTATCTCGGGTCGGGTTCGGGGTCGGGGTCCTAAAACATTCCCAAATCTGAACGCGATGTTTACTCTCAATGGATCCGAATTTATTTTTTTTAATTTTTCGGAGGCTCATACCCGACCCGAATTAATCGGTGGGCCTCGAAGGTCCACGCGTACAGAGGCATTGCTGCCATCACCAACTGCAATTCTTTTTCAGTCCCTTAAATTTTAATGGTTTATTAACGGAGATTAATGTCCGGGACCCGTACGTTATTTATTTGTGTTTTTTTTTTCCCATGTGGCCTGAAGGGAGATGGTTCTCGACTTCACGTGAAAATAAGGCCGAAGGCCGGGGCGGATAAGTTTTATTTAATTAAAGGAAGTGTGGTGAATTTGGTGATATTAGCACCCGTCTGAAATCCCCATAATACCCCTTTTAAGAAATATTTTCGAAAATACAATAAAATAATTCATCTTTTTATCTTTCTCACTCTATCCCCTTTCCTCTCTCTACCTCTAAAATCCTCAAACTTTATATATAGTAACTGAGTGCCTCCTTCTCGTGTCGTCGGTACTTTCGGGTAACCAAATTATATTTCAATTTAAGAATATAAATTCTCATGTCTAACATTTTTTAGTTTCTCTTCAATCATCTTCTTTGTTGGTTGTTTGTTTTCTTTAAAAACAAATTCCAATGTAATTTTTTTTATTTAGTTTCTCAAAATTTCAAAGCACATTAAACATGCACAAGTTGATAGTCTTCACTCTTTGGAGAAAATCTTAATTTGATCAATAAAATCATGGAAAGTAACTTAATTTGCGCAAAAAGTGGAAGGTCGATTGTGGAGAAAGTCATCGGAGTCCTTCGCACTAAATTAGCATGAATCTTAACTCTCGACTTCTTAATTCCTATAGCAACAATCAAGGAGGGAAAATGTTGATAATAAATATAGTTACAAGAAGAATATGCAAAACTAACTAATTTTTGTTTTTAATTTTTAATTTTTTTATTTTCACATGTACAAGTTTCGCAGTTAAAGAAAGAATTATCTAAGCAGGGCGTGAATAGTTCGTTTTTGTAGTGAGAAAAATGATCATACGCATTGATTAAGAAGGGGCTTTATATGAGTTAATTGGCGCCACTCTTAAAAGAATCATAAGTTAAATCAACAATAATACGTAAGCTCTAATGATAATTAATTAATTAACTAGAGCTTCGCAGGCATACAATCGTAACCAGAGATTTGAGAACAATTAAAAGATTTGATTGACCATTTCGCTAGCTGCGCCTGCGCAGTTTTGAACTAATGGTGTCATGCATGGTCCTTATCGAGTACCAAATCCCATTAAATGATCCCATGAGAGCAACAGAAACTTGCTTTCCTCTCTTATCATTTTCACAAGGCCCACGTCCTCTCAATCCCTGATTGTGTGCCTCTAGTTGCAGAAGAAACTATATTTCATTTATCCAATGTTTTATAAATTTCCGAAATGTTTTCTAACGATAACCCATAATTTTCTTTTTAACTCAAAAGTCATGTTTTTGTATCAAATTTACAATTTATTGACATTTTCAATCAAAGATCTTTCGAAACTTTTAGTTTTAAATTTGGCATAACGTGTTACAAGTATGATTGACTAAGTATAATGATGTTTTAATTTTAGATGAGTTCATTAATAGGCCTAGTTGAAAATTGGGTTGTCCCCACATGGCCAATTTGTTCTTGGTAAAGAGTAGAAATGACAAACACAAATTGAATTGCTAGAACAATGAATGAGTGCATATGATTTTGATATGCAGCAGACTCTTCTCCTTGTGACTTCTGCTCAAGGAGGACCCATCGTCACTCAGTCGTTGAGTCAATTACACAATTAGCAAGCTTTTTCACTTTCTTTAATTTCACGACCCAAACACGTGTGTGAGTGTTAATTAACCCATCAAATTAAAGTTTGGCACGGAAATTGAAAATGAAATAAAAAAAAGGCTGTAATATATAGAAAGCAGACGTAATCATACTTGGCTCAATAAATATTCAACAATATAAGTTTATTTTTAATTTGACGATTATACTATCAACTAACCGAGCATTTAGGGCAATTGCATATTGTATAACTAGATAAGATTAAGTTATAAATATCTTAATCATAACATGTTTGGTAAGGCCTTTTTCATATTATACCCAACTCCACTTGACCCATCGCCCATGTAAAGTGTTAACTAACAAAAATAGTTTAGTATATTTTGCAAATTTTGTTTGGTGGTTTTAGTATACATGTCCACCCTTGGTGGCTTGACCCTCTCCCACCAAGTGTCTAGTAGTTAAAATAATATTTCAATAATTATTTAAGGGATAAGGACACCCCTCCTATCCCTATTTTATAATAATAATCAATCCTTAACACTAAATAAAACTATCATTACATTACAAGTGTAAATATTACTACATTTGATTATCAATCATAAATATTAAAAGTAAAATTCATATAATTGGGAGTTGGGTGATTTCCCAAAAAAAAAAAAAAAAAACTGAACCGGTTGGGAATGATTTGTTTCTGAATTTGTTCTATCAATTCAATTAGGTTCTTAAAAAATGAACAGAAGTAAGAAAAAAAAATCAAAATAACTTGAACCCAATTCAAAATTCTATCAGTAAAGGAAATGGCAAGCTTTCTATATAGCATGCTCCCTTTCCCATATTAAAAAAGTGAACTTCATTTCATTGGGAATTTGAACAAACACTGTGAAATATGACTATGTGTGCATCTAATTGCAATTATAACATCTCTTGGTGAACAGAAAAAGATAATAAAATATAGTATAGGTTGATTGAAGATGAAGATTCATTGCCAAGAAGCCAAGTAATGGAAAAGCTTCTTTTGATATTCTTTTATTTTATTTTTTTTATATTGTTTGCTCACTCTGTAAATTTTGGAAAGGGGAAAAGGGTGTATGGGTCATTGTGATTGTGTACGCAGCTTTTGCTTTATTCCAAAAGATTTATTAGAATCAGTTGATCTAGATCAACCAATAAGAAGATGCCACTTTTCTTCCGGTTTATGTCATTGATCATGCTGCCCCCCAACCCCAAATCATTTTTAATTTCTTTAATTTCTTTGCTTTTGTTATTTATTTATTTATTAATTGGGTAGGACTGAAATTTCAATATTCATTTGCATATAAAACCAAATAAATAAATTTAAAACAAAATGGTTGATTAGTCAATTGCCTCCATCAAAAGATCATTGGTCCCTTTTGGAAAGTTTGTAAAGTAATATTTGTAAGCTATCAAATTATTATGACAATTAGTACTTGTGAAGAGAGAGGACATTTGGTAGCACACAAAAGAAGCAAATCTTCACTTGGCAATTTGTTTGTCAAGAAGTAATTATGAATTTAGTGACCTAACCTTTTATTTTTGTTATCTTCATTAGTTTATATATATATATATATATATATATATATCCATAATCATACTTTCACATATAAGAAAAATTGACCATTTTAATGCATTTTATAACTTTTCTCCCCTTAATCATGGGATTATTTTTAACCAATAATAATATAATTAGCAATTTTATGTTCAATGAATTAATTATAACATTCACACCGCAGTTTATCTTATACAAGAGCATCACAATTATTATTTTTATTATTATTCTGAGCATGAAAATTTTTTATCCTCTTATCTCAAAGACACCTCACAAGATGCTTGTGCACTGTAGATAGGGACAAACTTTGATCTTTTAAACAAAGCTTGCATCCCTTTAACAACCGTATTTCCCAAAATACCCTTGTACCAGAATATATGAAAAAAAACCCATTGCCCGTTTCCCAGTTCCCTCGCCGCACGGCCCTTAAAACCAGAACATTGGATTGGACTCCCAAAATTGACCCAAATGCCCATGCTACGTGCCACCAGAGAGACGCCGGCAATTTGGACCTTTTCGGTATCGTCAATCAAATTAAAATACCGGTCAACCGTTAGGACACAGTCACCTTTCAGCAACAGAAGCTCAAGCTTTATTAGTTTAGTTCTTCGGCCTGTCCCAAAATATAAACAAATTTTTTAGAAGAAACTATGCTTCTGCTGCTGCTGCAACAACAACAATAATGGCCAAAATAATCCACGAAGCTACTGAAAACATGACTCAGCTTTGCAGAAAAGTTGTTCATGTGAATATTAGATGGAGTTTGTTTGATAGGGGGTCGATTTTTCGGAGGTTCTTTCGGTTTATTTGGGATAGGATTCTTGTTTGTTCAATTGGGAAGCAGCCGGCTGTTAGGTACCAGAGATTGACCCGCCGGCGGCCTTCGGAGTCTTCTCCGGCGCCGGAGACGATGGAGGCCGGCCCTGTGGAGCTTTCCAGGACGTTTAGTAGTGGGTATGATACGGATTCGGATTTGGTTTCTTTGAAGATCAGTTTGTTGGGTGATTGCCAAATTGGCAAAACAAGCTTTGTGGTTAGCACTTACTATCAATCTTTGTCTTTGCTTAATTTTATGATTTTTTTTGCAACAAATATGCTGAATTTAATTCAATTTATTTATTTATTTTTTCAAAGATCAAGTATGTGGGAGATGAGCAAGAAAGAAGCTTGCAAATGGCGGGTTTGAATCTGATAAATAAAACTTTGATGGTTCAAGGTGCCAGAATTGCTTTTAGCATCTGGGATGTTGGAGGTATGTTAGATAAATCTTGTTAATGTTTTTCTTTTCTTTTTTTTTTTAAATGGTTTTTTAATTTACATTTTCTTGCTGCAAATTTGTTTTTGCAGGAGATAGCAGGTCATTTGATCATGTTCCAATTGCTTGTAAAGATGCAGTAGCAATTTTGTTCATGTTTGATCTTACTAGCAGATGTACCCTTAACAGGTTTGATCATGATCAATGATTAAAATTCTATTCCTAATTCGACAAAATGATCATTTTGTTAATGGAAATAGTGAATGCTTTTGCTGATTTTGCAGTATTGTTGGTTGGTATAGTGAAGCCAGAAAGTGGAACCAGGTAACAAAACAGAGTCTTTCTTTCACATAATTATTAGCTAATTGTTCATTGCTTGCCAACGGTAGGCATTTTAAGAATAAGAATACTCTGTTCATGAAATAGGGAAATAAGGTTGAATGAATCTTGTAATTGGTTAATCATTATTAGGTTTCATGTCAAACTCAAAATTCAGGCTCCACCATTAAAGAGAATTGATATCGAAATCCGGGATGGTTTGGATCCTTTTAAAACTCACCAAAATTCTTTTATGGAGTGGAGCCTCAAAATTCATGATGTGGGCTGAACCGTTTTATCGTTAATGAGCTTTTATTTATGTGTCTTTTTATGAGTAGTCAATGCTCTTCTTCCTCATCTACTTTCTTCAAAGAAATTTATTTAATTTATTTTAATAATATGCAGACAGCTATTCCCATATTGATAGGGACCAAATTTGATGATTTTGTGAGACTCCCACCAGATTTGCAATGGACTATTATAACTCAGGTAAAATCTTGAACCTCTTAACGCATTATTAAGATAAATATTCTTCTTCTGTTTCGAACCCATTGCATAACATTATCCGTTAGTGTATTTATTGCCAAAAAAAAAAAAAAGGATTTTCTACTGCCCTTGTACTGGAACAAAGAAAAAGACAGTGAGACACTTGTCAATTTATATAAAGCCCCAATTATTAATAGTGTAGCTCGTATGTTGAGTTGATCAATTTTGAGCTTAATTGTGCCATAGACCGATTGACATGTGAATTTGAAGACTGTCTTGGAGGACTTGGAGTGTTTGACAATTCTGGAATAAATTGACATTGGTGACATCTTTTTCTCTCTCTCACCGCGTTATAAGATAAGCAGCAACACGCAGGGGCCACATGTTCATTAAAGTTTAAACTCAGAATTTACACAATTTCGATTACTTTTGAAACTTTCTGTAAAGAGAGCATAAGATTTATCGTATGCTTTTAGACAATTACGATGGGGTTCCCTTCTGTTTGTGGGTATCTGATGTTCGAATCCTGCTCACATCAAGGTCCGAGGAGAGTTCAATTTCTTATTATGTTCTATTTTGAAGTGCTAAAGATGTGACAATTTATATAATTTTGTGCAGGCAAGGGCATATGCAAAGGCAATGAAAGCAACCCTTTTCTTCTCAAGTGCTACTCACAACATAAATGTCAACAAAATTTTCAAGTTCATCATGGCCAAGCTTTTTAACTTGCCGTGGACGGTAAAGAGAAACTTGACTATCGGAGAGCCAATTATCGACTTCTGAAAATTTACTTCACAGTGATGATTTTTCTTCATTTTCTTGTACATACCCAGAAAGAGAGAAAATGACAAGGAAAAAGATAGCAGCGAGTCAATATTTTCCTCGAAAATTAACTCCATAGCCCACCTAGGTGCCCTTTTTCAAATACTCTGGTCCTTCTTTCAGCGTGGAATCAGATGCCACATGGGTGCATGAGTGCCACAAGGAATTAATATATGATTTCGGTTGATTCTTCGTGCATTTCAAAAGTTTAACATCAATGGCACAAGGAAACATTTACATTTCTTTAGGAGCAAACAGTCCAAATCACATTCCATTGCACCAACAAATTCCATTTCTGTGTAGAAACTAGTATATGTATGTCAATTATTTGAATCAAGCAGAACTATATAATTAGTAACATCAGGACAAAATGGAACAGACCCTTTTAATATATTGATATGCGCAAATTAACGGAGGCTCGTTTGAAGTGTTGCACACGTTGAGCTCTTCGCAGGTATGTTTCCCTGTTTGCACCATTTTCATCAACTTCATCCGAAAGATAGAGATTCAATTCTCGCAAGACGTTTCCAAAAAATATCAGATAATTGAGAAAGCGTGCTTCGGTCATTGTTCCCTTGAAACCTCTCACATTAACAACTCTAAGACTTGTAGTGACGCATGGATAGAGTACAATGTTATTAGTCCAGCATTTTTCCGGATTCAATTCAAAGGGAGGTCTGTAATTCTGTATACAAATTAGAAAAGAAACAAAATGTCACACTGAGATCAAGAAGTAAAACTAAAATTGAGTAACATAAAAATGCAATTTTATACCGTCGATGTAACTTTTACTTACAGGAAAGTGTCTACCAGGACCAATGTTGATTGTAAGAGTTTGTAGCAAAGGGCAGCTCTTGAGCATGAAGTTGATTCCATAATATTCATGTGGGTGCATGCCTGCATTCAGAATCAGATGCTTTACTTCCAGTGGAACTGTCATACCCAATGGCTCCTCCGCATGAGGAATCACCTAAAATTCATAAGCAAGCACTTTCATGTAAATCCCAAATATACGGCTCCATGACTTCAAACAAATTCATTTAGTTTGACATGGCTATATCAAAATGCTCTTAAATTTTTCATTTGGATTACTAAGCCAGATTGATCATGGACAACAAATTCGGAAATGAGAACGGGCAAAGGCACTTGAACAGATTAGATTAACTCAAGAAGATACCTGAAGCAAGAAACTGCACACGGTTAAAACTCTAACAATTTCAAGCTGTCGTAAGAGTTCATATAGAAGTTCACCAATTTCTTCATCAAAATCCAGTTGTAATGCAAAGTCAAGTTCTACCTCAGTCAGGAAATTCTGTCTTTCGATATGAAATATACCCTCCGTCCCAGAATATTTCCAGAACCTTAAGTTTGGTGCCACAATCTCGTACCAATATTTGTTAAAATTGCATTTATCAATGACCAATCTTTTAAGCCTTAAATTAGGCACTGTGATATCAAGGTACTCTATTTCCCAACATTTCTTCAAACTCAAACTCTCCAACAATGGGCACTGCACCAACAATTCTCTGATTGATTGCATACTTAATTGAATCCAGCCCAAAGAGAGTTCCCTTAGTGCGATGAAATTGTTGAATTGAGAAGCATTAATATTGCAAGAAAACAACTCTAGAGATTCAAGACCCACGTGGCCGTAAACTTGCTTGGGCAAATCAAACACTGCTTCTTGATTTTCTGAACCACATTCTGGCCATACAGGATCATGAAAATCAAGGGCTAACTCCTTCACATCGTGCGCAACTGCGAAAGAGATACAGTACTGCACAAGAAAGTTCACTGGCCTTGAAAAGACAAGGCGAAATGTTTTAACAATGGTTGCATTGTATTGTCCAATCCATTGATGAACAAAATTTATAAAGTCACTCCTGTGCAACTGTTTTGTTTCTTGGTTATCATCATCTCTAACAAAGAAACTTTCAAGAAACTCAATCTTTTTCGTTGAAAGCCAAATGTGGCGCCATCGTCGTGACAAAATGCTTGTTCTTGCTGCTTCTTTGAAGGGCAAGTAAGAGATGATCTCGGGGATTAAATCATTCGTTAACTTGGAGAACATGTCCACGTTGTCGTCATTAGCCATGATGAAGGGTTAATGTGCTTTTTTTCTTTTGGGAACTTATCCGGGAAGCAGTTGCTGTGTTTTCTTATACGGGAATGGTTACTGGATAAGCAAATTAATTGTTGTAATGTTTCCATAAACGATCGTGACGGTTGGGTTTTTGGCGGTAAATAATGATGACAAATTAATTATTGGCGACTGTTCGATTGACAACTAACAGCGTCACGAGTTTTCCACAAGCATCCCTGTCCGTCCAATCAAATCTACTTCAGATCCAATGGCTCCAAAAATCTTTCCCAGCAGCTATAACTATAAGGGTGACAGAACAGGGGAATACACGTGTCACTGGAAAAGGGTGAGTTTTATTTTACTACCCTATATGGCATTGTGTTATATGATTTTGTTTATAAAATTTAGCGGGGATGACTGAAAATTGTTTGATGGTTGTTGTATTTGATGTTTTAATGTGAGAATTTTGGTGGGTTTGATGCTAGGTAGATGGTGCATGTCTTGCCAGTGGTGGGCTCTTGTTGTGGAGTTAGCTTATAGTGAACCGCTAAAAATTGAATTCAGCAACATAAACCGAGGATAAGCGTTTATGTGGATGCATTCTTGCTGGGACTTTGATGCTTATAACAAGTTTGGATGTTAGGTGCGGAGGGACTACTAAGAGTAGAATGAGAAATGGATAATCCAGTTAATGTTTTCAATACATTGTTATAGAAGCCCTTTTATGCATATTTACTATATAGCTGACTCTGAAGTACACATTGCTAAGAGTAGAGTGAAAATTGGATAATTCAGCAATGGATGTTTCAGGTTGTGTCTTCGGGTTCAAGGAAAAGGGCATACATTTGTTCATGTGGATATGTATAAACACTCAGGTGCTTGCTTAATTAGTTAATCTGTCTGAGTTTAACTAATCACCTTTAGCCTTGGTTGATGAATTGTGTAACAACAGAATCGAAGATGGTGGCTTGTCCCTTTTCAAAAACCAAAACCGTAGCGATCTAGAGAGTTGCGGCAATCATCCAATACAAAATTGTTTTGTGATTAATATTGTCTTCATCCGGCTATCACTTCTGAAACTGTTATCTCATTAACTGATGAACTTGTTTCCTCTTGCATCAGAGGTTTATTCTGTTCATCTTCGTAAACTTGTATTGAGAAAGCAGGCTTCTCTGGATTGTTGATATCTTTCAGTTTCATTCTTAAGCATCAAGTAAACTTCCAACATTGATGGCCTATCAAGTGGGTTCTCTCGTACGCATAGCAAAGCTATGTGCAGGCATCTCACTAGTTTACAAGAGTACCGAGTATCATCTAACGATGGATCCATAAACTCCATCCCTTTTTCATGTTTTCACATCTCATATGCCCGAAATAGTAATATTATTAAGTCAAATATTATCTTGTTATATAAATTTTGATTATTTATAATTTACTAAATCTTTCCCAATCAACCAACAAAAAATCAAAAACAGGACAAAAGAAACCATCTTCACACTGTAACCAAGTAGCTTCTTGGATTTGGCACAAGAAATCTTAGATCTGATAGCCTCAACGTCATTAAAACTAGTCCAAGTTGTCCGAGTTGAGCAATAACAATTCACTACATAAGTTGAATCATACGTAACACGTTCATTAGGATCTTACTGCTGAATGTAACTCTTGCTCTTCTTGTAACCCAAAAATCTATCTTTGGTGATCGCTTGGTCCTGCCGCTGGAGAGCCAATTCCAATATTGCTTTGGCAGAGTTCTAGTTTTGAGCTTCTGTTTCTATAGCAGCATGCCACTTTTTAAAGAAGGTGCCCAAATTGAGCAAGTCAGAGCTTGTTTCAGGAAACTTACAATCGAAGGTGAGGCCATGAGAGCCATAAAGCCTGGCAATTTTGATGGAGGAGTCGAAGAATGATATGATCTCTTAAAAATAATTTATTAATCATTTATTATTTGTTTGCTTTGTATTGTAGTTTTTGTTTAATCAGTCAAAGGTAGTGCCACATTACTTTGTGGAGTCATGGTGTAAGTTATGAGAACAAGCGTAGTGTTTGTTATTTTTCAGATTTGTAGATCTACGATAAGTTGTATTTAAAGCCTCACATCATTAAAAAAGAGTGTCATGATTATTATTATTTTGACAACTTATAAGTTGCATTCAGGAGTTTATTGATTTCTCGAACAAGCAATACTTATCTTGGAGGTCTATATTTCCTTGAATTAACCTATATTGCTTGCAAATTCTTTCTATTTTGTTCGAGTTACCATTACAAACATTTGCGGCTGTAACAACGAAAGATTTCTCTAAGAAGAATTGGCGACCGCTGGATACAAGATCGAATAGTTTTTTGTGAAGTTGGAGAATTGATTCTCATCTGAAGGTGATAATAAAGATAGCTTGTAGGAGGTGGAATTGATTATTTCTCAAGAAAAGCAAATTAGGTGAATAAAGAGAGTAGAACTTATGCCGAAACTCTAATAGCCTGTCATGGGGATATATACTAGAAACTGGCCTTGATAAATGATTCTGATTATGCAGAATAAAATTGGAGGAAGATATAAATTTATGTACCTAGAGTTTCAATACGCCCTAAATTGAAACCATTCGAAAGAAAAAGTAATATTCTTTCTTAGTTATTTCACAAACATAATGCATATTTTTTATTATTTCATGGATGAAAACTTACTCTTTTTTTTTTTTTAGTATTTTTTTGTGAATGTGTTGCAATTTTATACCTATATATACAATCAAAATTTTGTTGAGATTCACTTAGATCAATTTTATTATAACAGAGCTCAAAATTTTATCCTCACTAATTTGTAAAAATATATCTACTATACGAATAAATTAGTGAAAGAAAAATCTATTTCAATCCAAGTATTATATAATTAGGAGGAGAAGAGGAAGGCTAGGACTAGCCACTGGCCATTTTTTATTACTTAATTAAACCATATAAGCTTTATATTACTTTCGTTCATGACAACATAATTTAATTCTGAGCAAAGTCCGAATTCAGTTAAGCCATTACCCTGTATGTATTAGACCAACCAACCCACCAACGTAAACAATTCAACTATGATATAATTTAATTGATCATCAATGAAATGTCTAACTTCAAAAGCATTAATTAATTGCTTAAAGTTTAGACTTTAGAGTACTAATCGGAAAATTAACTAAAAGCTTCGCACCATCATCAAATCACGATACCAACCGCACTCACTAATTGGAGGAAAGCGTGCCTAATAATTTAAATACTATGATAATTTTTGCTCCACAAATTCTTTTTGCAATAATAATGATAGACATGATCATTATATTACTAGGTTGGTGATTATACATATATAATTCTTTTCATAGTGCAAGCGCTCTTATTTTTTTTATGCAAATACACTTTAAAATCGTGAGGTTTAAAGAATTAATTTTTAACTCTCTTAAACTACACGATTTCATAACTAATTCAAAAAAGTAATTTTTTAAACTGTATAATTTAAAAGTGCGTTCGTATTAAAAAAAAAATACAAACATCCGTACCTGAGAATGATTTTATATACATACACGAGACCATTAACAACTTAGAGAGAATCTTATTTGGTATGAAAAATAACATTGAGTAATCAAGGAGACACTATTAGAACAGAAACAACAACACTTTAGTATGAATAATATTATTATTTTGTGTTTTGTAATGATACTGTAGCAAGTTAATGGCTATGTTGGGTTGTAGACAAGGAGGGAAAAAAAATTATTACTTTTAATTAAATTTACAAAACTACCACTTAATATTAAAATATACTTCCCAATTGTTTATTTTCATTTTTTCTTTTCTTCTTCAAGACTTTCACGTCAATAACTAATAAAAACCAAATATTAGTGGTTACTCCAGTGTCCAGTCATTTTCACCTTACTTGTAGAGTCAATTTATTTTTTAAGTTATTCTTCCAATTAAGAAACTTATTCTTCCAATTAAGAAACTTGTATTTTATTATTAAATTATCAAACGTTATTGATTACTGCTTATTTCATTATTATTATTATTTTTTAAATTTTCATATTCGGTTAGGCGCTGTGTTGGATGGAGAATTAGAGATCAAAATATATATAATTCACATTAATTCTCCAAGCCTCTTAGGCAATAAATTTGCAGCGGATAGCTCGTGTTGTTTGAGAAATTTAAAGAATAAATTGCTTGTGTGATTAAGGGAAATTTTCCTCTACAAATTGAGCTAGCTCAAAATTATGCTATTGAGTTTCCCATTAGTTTAATTTATTATTGTTATTTTTTACTAATAATATTTTTTACAATTAAAAAGATGAACAAATTTTATTTTTTAATTTATTTAAACATGCTAATTGGGTACTTGGAAATCATTTTAATATGTTTAAAATTCTAAGATGTCCTATAGCATGAACAATAACCCAATTTCTGTTTTAGTAGTAGTCTTTTTAATATTCAAATATTCATGTTCATTTTGTGGTATTGAGGTACAACTTTGAGCAAAATAGATATTATATATTTTAGACAAGATCCCCTTTTAGTCCCCCCCACACACAAACCCAACCCCACCCCCCTAAAAAAAACCAACCCCTCCTAATTTAATCAATGGCCAAGATTAAGCTTTGAATTTTAATATTAACAATTAAACAAAATTTTTTCACTTTATTTACAGTTAAACCAACTATTTTCTAAATTACTAAATTTAGAAAGGATAGAAGAGCGAGAGAGAGAGAAAAAAAAAAGAGAGAGAAAGAGGATCCAAATCCATAGAATTTTTCATTGTCCAAGCATGCGATAAAATCAATTTAGCTCTCAAATTACAAACAACAAGGTGTAGTGCTATAATTTTTAGGTTGCAATTGCCCAAACACCACAATACTAAACAGGGCCATGCTTATCAATCCAACAAGGAATACTATTAAAATTAACTATACTCGCTTAAAGTGATAATTTGCTTGAAAATTTATACAAGAAAAGTGCATTGTAATACACTAACATAAATTATCAAACATGGCTTACTTCTACAGAAAGCCTTTCCGATCATATGATGGAAGCAGACTGGAAAGTATTCAGTTCTTCTAAGAAAAAATGTACAGGGACCTCCATGCAGAAAGTCCTCTGATGCCAATCAATCACTCGAATTCCTCTGATACCAATCAATCACTTGAGTTCTCATGCAATAATACATACTCGCGGCTGCAAAATTCCAGATAGAAATGTTTTAAAATAGTAAGGTTAGAAGCACTAAAGGAAAATTCAAAGAAAACAAACAAGTTCACCACAAGTATTTGACTTAATTTTGACTTTGAATGCTTTAACCATATCATATTGCCGTAGATCTGAGAAAATATTTATATGAGGGAACAAAGGCCAAAGGGGGCATCATCTTTCAGACCCTGAAAACAAAAATTCCAAAGTAACCTGAAAGATGATGGATCAAGGGAGATAATCTGTCATTTCTTTTATCCACTAGGACCCACCTTGTGCTACGAAGCATAATACAACTAGGCCTCATCTAATTCTCAGTTACCAGAATATTCAGATGGTTATTGACTGGCTAAACTAGACTAAAACATGATCAAAGTACATGAATGGAAAAAACAAAGAGGCCACTTTCCATAAGGAAAAGGGAAAAGAGAGCAGGAGGGGAGGGCAAGTGCAGCTTCTGCTTGTTGTATACAATGTTTACAACATCAGGCAAAGCAAATGAATGCTTTAATAGAAGGGAGCTACCAATTTTGGTTAAAAGCATGCGTGCATTATGGCATCATGGTCCATGCAAATGGAAAGCACATTAAATTATCTTCATACAATCAAACAAAGGGTATCTTTTCGAAAACTTTATTATCATCATAGCACAACAAAAAATATTATATTAAACCAAAAGCAAATTTAAAGCCTGCACTCAATATTGATCAGTGCCCTACCTACTATTACCGAACTTCATGGTGTCTTTTTCAAAGAGTTCATAATAACGTTGAGGTTCAATTGGATTTTCCTGCGAATGCAAAAGAAAATGTCAGATAAAAATTATCGCAATCACAGATCGATAAATGGAAATTAAGTAATTAAGATGATTTTACGTTAAGGTAAGTCTTATTTGTGCTTCCGAGGTCCATTACGTAAGGCCTGAAAGCGAAAACATGGGCAACTAGATATTAAATCTGAAAACAGTATCTTCAAACTGATCACGTATACATACTTCAGATTACCCCTACCTTACTTCCTTAGATAACATACCATCAGGTTGCTCCTTCTCGACTTGCCTGAAAAACAGAATCAACATATTAAATAATGTCCCAGAACATCAATAACCACAAAAACTGAAAATCACAGATCTACCGGAATTGAATGACAGCATGTTGTTTGCTGCAAGATGGATGATCCGTTGGAATGTCTGCTACCCTCCTTTCCCTCCCAAAAAGGTAACAACTTTGACGATGTATGTAAAGAGGTTCTGTCAATGAGAGCAGACTTCTTAGAAACATAACCATATCAGGGGAACAGATTGCAAGCTTTCTTCAATAATCAGGAATTATATTCACACAGTACAGATAGGAAAAGGTACAGGATGCTTCTCCCTATCCATTTTATTCACACATTACAAATAGGAAAAGGTAAAGGATGCTTCTCTCTATCCATCCAATCATATCAGGATGGCTTTTGACCAACTCAACCTAACAAGTCAAGATTCAGCCTTGTTAGCGACAGCATAAAGTTTTGACTTTCTATATTATTTCAAAAGTTTCTGGTTCAAATTTTTCAATAAACTTTTTATGTATTTCCTTTGAAATAACAAGCAAATATGATCAAGCTCCATACACAGAGGAGACATTAACATTTCTCTCTCTCTCTCTCTCTCTCTCTCAGCTCCATAGACAAAGGAAAAATAATAAACTTTAACATATGCATGAAAAATTGTATACCTTTTAACATTTCACCAGCCTTAAAAACATAAAGTCTCCATCTTACATTAGGTTTCCGAGCATCTGGAGGTTCATTGAAAAGTAACGTCACACCTGGCAGAGTGGCATCCAAGTGGCAGGGTGAGATTAGAACAGAGGAATTCATATATACATATCAATCATTTAAAATATTCCTCCTATTTTTATTATTATTATTATATTATTATTATTATTATTATTGTTATTTTTTTATAAGAAACACAAAAGCAAGTATATGTGATGGTGCAAAGGACACAACTAATTAAACAAAACAGGAGTAAGAGCTTGGCCACCACAGACTATCCCAGCCTTTGTTAAGAAACAACTATGCAGGACAATTCCTGCGAATAGTACGTTGAGGCAAGAAATTCTAGAGGAGCTTTCACAAGGCCAAAAATAAAAATGCCAGATGACCTGTAACGATCCAACAGCTACTATCTGTACGCATCTCGTCTAAAGAAGTAATTGTCAGAAGTAATTTTGAAGTCAAATAGAATTTGAAAAACATGGAAGTACTTCATCAGATAACCACTAAATGCGAGCAGATGAGTAAGTTTAAAATAGGCAATATGGGCAAGATTAGGGTAATAAGGAAGCTGTCTTGAAAAAGCCATAAATATTATTTATTTATTATTATTTTTTTTTTTATACATGCAAAGATTATAAAAGAGAGCCTGCCCAAGATGAAGCAACCAAGATTGACAGATTTTTCATATAAAACTAAAGGCAGGAGGATTTCACCTCGAAATCTATTCGTTTCAGCAGCAAGCTTTCCAGAGAGCTCGAATGAAGGTTTTTGCTGCAAGTTTGGAAGACAACGAAATTAACAGTAATAGGTTACAGCGGATACACATTTATCATAGAAATAATGTACAACACCTTAATGCTCGGAGATCAAAGTAGAAAAGAGAAATTATCATTAATTCACAAGTAGCTCCCAAGTTACACAGAAAAATTTGGCCAATAGATGAACAAATAACTGCTAGAAAAAGAGGGAAGAACTAACTAAACGAAAAGGCCAGCCAATAAAGCTACAACCACCTTTTCTTTTGTTTGCAGGGCCTCCTCAGCAGCCTTCATTTGAGCCACAGAATCAATATCATCATTCCTGCTAAGGATGTAGGCATCATCCCATCAAAAACTACAGCAATGCTATTAGCATCAAAACGATTCTATTATATTTTAAATATTTTTCATTAATGAAAAGCAGATTTAGAGTATTTTTCTCCACTGTATATGGCGAGACCATGCATCATAAAGAGGTATCATGCACATTTAACATATCTTAGTGTAGTTGAAAAGAGCATAATCTGATCATTAGACCCTAAAGCCAATGGAGACATCATTGAAGTTTTACTAAAGGTCTTTTGCTCATGGATTCCTGCAAAGATACCTTCCATCAATCTTCAATTTCAGAGTGATTCTTTGCACATTCCTTTAGTTTCCTTTGGTTATTTATCTTGCATATAAGTTAAGCTACTCCCTTTTCAACCTTTTTGCCTTACTGCCTGTACCTACTGTATTTTTTAGTATTCGTGATGTCAATTACATTCTAGTGGCAATGAAATATTTCTTTATCACAAACTGTAAATGGGCAAGCGAAAAGAATGGACAATTGTTTTCAGTATCCTTCAAGAAGCAATCACAAAAAAAAGTTTTCAGTTTCCATTATATGTTTGATCTTGTCCCAGCATTACTTTACTACAGTTCCAGGCTCATGAAGTCACCTGATTTTTCCAATTTTCCCCATCCAACTTTATATTCAGAGATATCTTAGCAATTTCAATTGGATAAAATGTGCATAACAATAAAGCTCAAACGTGTCAACATGAGAAAACATAAAAAAAATACATAACTGACATTACACACATTCTGCTCTCTGTCAATCTTATCTCTGTACTTCTAAGAAAATTAACATGTTATAAGTTTATAAAAAGTTACAAATCAACCAGAGCACATTGTATCACTACCAGCAAACTAAGGGTATGTTTGGCACACTGTATTGCATTACACTGCATTAACTGTATGCATTAGGGTGCATTGCGTTAAGTTGTAATGCAATGGTGTAGCATGGACTATACATAAAATAATATTATTTTATTATTAATGGTTAAATTAAATTAATATAATTTAAATCTATTAATATTTTAGGATTTTTTTATTAATTTTTGAAATTAAGTATTAAATGATTATTTTTATATATTAATTTTTATAATTAAACAATGATTTAATAATATACTATTCTTAAAAAATAAAATATTACACTATTATGTTTTATTATTAATAATATTATATTATAATGTAACTTATTTCTATATATTAGTTATTGTAATATAGTATAACATATAATTATATTATATTATACTATATTATATAATATTCAGTTATATAAATTTCTTTTTATTTATTAAATAATAAATTATTAAATAAAATTAAAATAATTTTACGTATTTAAAGTAAAATAATTCAAATGATTTTATGTAATGAAAGTAAAATAATGTATCATCATTTATTTATTAAATATTTAGTATTTAGGTTTATTACTATCTTTATATTATTATTTAAATTAAATTTTTAGTTAAATTTAAATATCAATTAATATTTAATAAATTTAAATTTACACTAATTCATTACATAATAAAAGTTAAATGATTTTATATTTAAAAAATGAATAGTATTTTAATTCAATACAGCCTAAACCCTACCCTCCAATGGATTTATTTTATACAACTTTCAATATATTAGCCACTTTTTTAATGCAATATAATGCAACCATAAATTGCATCCAAGCATGGGTTAGCATAAGAACAGTATTTTAAAGCAATGCTATATAGTGTAATGCAAGCTGCCAGATGCACCCTAAGGATATAAAATTTATGCAAATCTATTCCTTTCAATGACACAAGTTACTCATCTTACTTTCATCCTCCAAATACAAAGAAATAATAAGCTAAAAATCTGTTTAAAATAATTATTTTAGGGTCACTAAAATGCCAAAAGGGATAACAAACACATTTATAACTAGAGGATGCAGCATCACTCAATAAAAGCAAAAGAGAGAAGTTCAGCGTTCAAGAAGCAGCTCACCTGTATTCAGCTCCTTCAGGGTTCGTCACCTGAAAAAAAAAAAATAACTTTAAGTCAGACACTTTTATTTGTGCATGATAGGAATATCATCTGCTAATATTATTCTTTAAACAATACATTCATTTAAAACATTTGTTTTCTCTAATTTAAAGAAGAGTCCCCTAGCAAGAAAGCCAAAAACTTTATACAATTATCTCAATGAAAATCTGATGATGACTCCAAGGTTCATTAATGCATATTGATTTCTAGATATAAAAATACTATTGAAACTGCTAGGAGGAAACCGAATTCACAGACCAATCACCGAGTACTGCTATTCTTATGTATATTTCTTACTCAAGCTTATACGAAAAATCTTGCATTAATATCTACTTTTACATTTTCACTCCCAGAGTATGGGTTACATGCATTAAATTAGGGTAGAAACACAGAGCATCAGCCAGTTATGTGCATAAGATTCCAAAGTAACAGTTTTCCAAAATCATAAACATATGCTATTTTGAAACTAAAAAGGCTTAGAAAGTGATGGATATCACCAGACACCTCGTGACGAGCCCGAGAACCATCAGCTGATTGAGGAGATCTGTGCCTGCTCCTGTGGGGTCGATCCAATGGAGAAGTTGATCGATCATGTCTTGATCTGGAAGACTGGTTATTGGCCTCATTTCTTCCCAGCTTCCTGCCCTCTCTGTCACCCTCAAAATCCCTTTCACGTCTTTCCTTTCTCTCACTCCCAGTTTCTCTCTCCGAAACCCTTTCTCTACGTACATCTTTATCACTTGCCCTACTATGATTCTTTTCACGTTCTCTCTCTGTCACTTTTGCATCTGCTCTCCTCAAACGCTTTGTACGTGGCGATGGAGACTGAGAAACGGGTAAGTGGGCTTCCTTATCACTTGTCCTGCTGTGATTTCTCTCATGCTCTTTCTCCGTCAGTTTATCAGCATCTTTTTCAGCTCGGGCTCTCCTCAACCTTTTTGTACGAGGAGAAGGAGATCGTGAAACAGGAGAGCATGTCCTTTCCCCATGCTTTCCCTTATCATTTTCCCTACCATTATTTCTCTCATGATCCCTCTCAGTCACCCTTTCAGCATCTCCTTCATCACGGGCTCTTGCCAACCATTTTGTACGTGGAGAAGGAGAGCGTGATTTGCCAATATGCGTTCCTCTGTCACTTTTCCTACGATGATTTCTCTCCTGTTCCCTCTCTGTCACTTTCCCCAGCTCTCTTTCATCTCGGGATCTCATTAACCGCCTTGTATGTGGAGAGGGTGAACGAGAAACCGGAGACTGTGACTGCGCATGCTTTGGAGATTTAGCACGACTAGAATATCTCTCTTTCTCTCTTGCTGGAGAGCTACCCGAATGCGAGCTTCTGTGCATCACAGGTGATCTTTCTCTCCGAGAAGGGCTCTTCCTAGACAGACTCCTCCTATGAGAAGAGCCTCTTTGATGCCTAACAGAGGATTCTGAATGATTGCTTAAATTTCGCCCCATTCCCACATTTCAAGTCAGCTTATCAAAACTAAAATGAGAATTCAAGGCACAATCACCATTAGGTTTCATCAGTATGAATAAAAGGGTAAGCAAAATCTAGAAAACATATTACTACAGCAGCAATAAAATAACTTCTCAACACAAGTGAAGAACTCACCTCAACTATCAAACTTAAAACCCTAGCAAATAAAATTACGATGATCCCCTTATAAAATCAGAGATGGCAATGGGGCGGGTATCGAAATCCCCACCCTATCCCCGAATTTTAAGTGATACCCCAAACCCACCCCATACCCGACTTTGATATTGCGGAGCTGAATCGGGTATATCCCCGAATCTGATGGAGAATGAGGCGGGGGCCCAATCCCCAAATATATATTAAAAAAAAAAAAAAATTCCAAGCTATGATCAAATTATCAAAATGAATATTACAATTCTTCGCAAATCTAATAAACTCGCGAACAAAATAAAGCGAGAACAATTTCTTAATATAATTTTCTTGTTGCTTTCTAAATCTGCACCAGTTTCAATGTTTCATTACGTGTATGTGTGTTCAAGCACTAGTTTCACAAAATGAACATCACATTCCGATGGTGAAAGGGCCCATTTTGGTTTTTCAAATAATTGAGAAAGAGTGGACGGAAACCTAGTGGATCGAGCAACATGTGGACTTGCAATGGAGGTAAGAAATCACGTGAAACATCAAATCACTAGAAAGAGAAAAGAAAAGCAAGAAATTTTAATAATAGTTCCTTCTAATTAATCAAATCCTACAAAATTTCTTACTTATTCTTTTTTTAAAAAAGGCTATTTATTTCCATCATCTTCTGACCGACCTAACAAAACTTCTCTTTATTACTGGCAAAAGCAAGAATAACAACCAAGCAAAGGGGGAGCGGCGAACTTGGCTGTGCAGTAGGCGGCGAGCGGCCGGATTGCACAGCCTTTTCTATTTTGCTTCCTCTCAATACTCTCTTCCCTCTCTTTCTCTAAGAAATAAGCTATCGCTGATTTTAAAATACCTTAACGGCGGCGCAGATATCCCTAATTATATAAAAATGAATATAAAAAATTCTTAATTTGTTTTCGAAATTTGCATATGCCGGCACATTATTGCCAGTAAAAACTGGACTATTATTAATCACAGAAACAAAACCCTACTTAAACCCTTGAAATAGAAATTAGTACTCAATGCAATGCATCTTAATTAGTTTTTTAATCTAAAAGAAATTCTTGCTCACCAGAAATTGTTGAAATGCTCGTGCGTGTCCGCGTAATGCTTGCGGCTGAAGTAGCGGTGGTGACTAGGGAGAGCGATTATTGACTGGGAACTGGGTGTTTTACTTTTGTTGAGTTGAATTTGGGCCGGCCCAAGCCTGCAGGTTTGAAGTCCAGTCCGTATGAATTGAGTCTGTGTATAGGCAAACAATATAATCTCTGCATAGATTGGGATGCAAAAAGTTATAAATAAATAAAATATATAAATTAAATTAAAAAATTTTAAAATATTATATTAATATTTTTTTATATTAGTATTTGAATTGATTATGATGTGTTACTAATATTCTGTGTATTAGACTATTATTCTATTATGTATTGAATAATTATCTTTAATTTAATTTTTTTACTTTATTAGAAACTTATTTTGGAATTAATAGAAAGCCCAGGCTCAGCTGCTCAGCAAAAGCTGGCCAGTTCAAGCTCAACCATCCAAGTTTAGATGGGTTTTTCAAGAGCCTGGACCTATTCTTAATAACTTGGGCCTAGGCCTAAGCTTGGAAAAGTCCAACTGGGGCCCTTAATTTGCCAACCCTAATTGCGTAGGATATACCCCATTTCTCTCAAAATACCTAAAATATATATTAAATTATTATACTCTTTAATTTTGCGTATATATACTTAAAAAATCCGAAAATATCCTCAATTAAATCAAGTAACCAGTCAAGTATCCAGCTTCAAAACCACAGCCAATAAGTCCCCTAAATAATTCTCATCTTCTTTCATGTAAGTCGAATAATGAGTCGAGAATATTCGACCTTAATTGAACCACGATGATTAAGTTCATTGAAAAAGTTATCGACTTAATTAATCAAGTCGGATAAAAGAGTTGCATGTAAATTGATCTCAATTGAACCATGACCAATTAAGCCTCATGAGAAAATTCTTGACTTCTTTAATGAGGTAGGGTAATGAGTTGAGTATATTTAACTTCATTTGAATCATGACCAATTAAGTCCTCTGAAAAATTAGAGGTGGCAATTTGGGTTAAAATTCGTTTATTCGATTCGATTTGATGTGAATTAAGTTTGGGTTTGAAAAATTTGATTCGTTTAAT
The DNA here is from genome assembly GCA_030449075.1 of Murraya paniculata. NCBI lineage: Eukaryota > Viridiplantae > Streptophyta > Magnoliopsida > Sapindales > Rutaceae > Murraya > Murraya paniculata. The sequence goes on along the minus strand of JAEVFN010000008.1, from coordinate 2,762,853 downwards.
AAATGGGTGAATTTTAATTCAATTTGCTAATTAAACGAATCAAATCCGGGTTTGAGGATATTAATTCATTTATTCGTTTATGATTCATTTAATAAATGGGTCATAAACGAATCAGAGGATTTATTCATTTAAAAATTGTTTAGTATTTATTTAATTAAATTACTTATTTATCCTTAAATATGTATGAAAAAGTTTAAAGTTTGAAGGCTAACACAGTAATTATAAATAATAATAAGTTTGTATTTCGTAAGATGTTAAATTTGTGGTCTTTTTATATTTTATTTTGCTTAATTTTTATCTATGAATTATATGTTTGTAAACAAATTCATATTCAATTTGATTCGTTATAACATAAATGAATAGTAAATAAATCCGGATTCAATTCGATTCGTTTATTAATTTTACCAAATGAATTAAATGAATCGAATTGAATATTCATTTAATAAATGAATCGAATTGAATATTCATTTAATAAATGAATCGAATCCGAATTTTAAGATTTCAATTAATTTAATAGACGAATCGAATCCAAATCATTAAAGTTTTGACCTAATTCTTTTACGATTCAATTCGAATACGATTCTTTTATTCATTTTACCACCCCTATGAAAAATTCTCGACTTCTTTCACGGAAGTCAAGTAAGGCATTGAGTATACTTGACTTCCATTGAACATCGATCAATTAAGTCCCCTAAAAAATTCTCGACCTTTTCAATGAAGTCAGGTAATTCTCAACTTCATTTATAACAGTAAGTAATCATCTTTCAAGATATGCAATAACCATTAAAAAGTAATAGTAGCTACAACAATAAAAAATGATCCAACAAATCTTAAATACAATGTCACCTCATAAGAATTAGGAAAGTCATCATTATACAATTTCAATAAGAAAAATCCATATTCAATGACTTAGGATAGTCTTTCAATTGCTCCAAGTACTCCAACTGTAACCCAAAAACTCCAAGATGTTTTAAGGACAACATACCATCTACTATCCTCAATCAAATCCTATATAGACAAATAATTTTGAATTTAGTACATGTTTAAACAACAATTAAAAAAATAAAGCATAAATTAATTGTAAGACAGAAAGGAATACCAAGAATTGAGACACTTGTATATAAATTTGAAACAATGCATCTTTCCTCATGTAACGGATTGGCTCCTGCTTGATGTGTTCAAAAGATTTAAAATTGATACTCGACTTATTCAATAGATTTACTTAACTCATACTCTACTTATTCATAAACTTACTTGATTTCTACTCAACTTGTTCAAAGACTTATTCTGCTAATTGCTTGAGTTATTCTATACTACTTGTCTAATTATCTGACTTATACTTTATTACTAGGCTTACTATTACTCTATATATTTTTCGACTTCTTACCCAACTTACATCATAACTTACTCAACTAACTTCAATTTTTGCTAGACTAGATACCTGATTTACTTGACTTCCTTATTTAACATCTTGTTCGACTATATATTCGGCCTAATCAACTTATTTACTTCACTTCTTGCTCGATTAAATACTTAACTACCCGACTTTGTACTTGACTTCCTCTTGGAATTATTTTTCAAATCATCCAAAACTTAAATTGAATATTTTGAATGTAAATCTCTACATTTTATGCAATAGTGTGTGTATGCGTGTGCAAGCACTAAAACGAATAATCTACTATTATAAAGTCATAAATTATTAGCATATATACTTGTAATGAAATCAAATTGAACTTTTAATCATATAAAATGTTTAAATTTTAAACATATCTTATCCATCACTTGATAATGCAACTACTTTTAAGTTTTTTTGAAGTATTTAAATTTATCAAAAACCTTTATATATTAGTGGTAAAGAATGAAATGGTGAGAGGAAAGAAAACCACGAGAGAAGAAGAATTGTGATATGTGAGAAAGTGTTTGAAATAGTAAAGTGAGGAGATGCAGGGAGATTTTTCAAGGGTATTTTTGACTTTTCTCTCATCTTCAGTGCATATGTATGTAATAGGTATAAATTTAGTATTTAGGGGCAAATTGGGTATATATAAATTAGAACCCCGAGTTATTTTGGGCTGGAGATTAGAAGGGGATTGTGGGCGATTTGTTATTTGAAGTACCTTTACTGTAATCTGAAAAATGAATGTAGTGTTAAAATTGTAAGAAGAAGTTTCCTGGATTAAAACTGAAATATTCCCTAAACTATTTCCACTAGCAGTCTCTTTTGAATATTGTTGCGTGACGGAGGCCGCGAAGAATAGATGCTGATATCTCATTTGAATTTTTGATAGATATCCGAAACATTTTAATACGTGTAAATTATTGAAATTAAATATTTTTCGTTGGCATTTTTTAACAATATTACATAAAATGAGTAATGGTTCTTTTTTTTTTAAATAAAAGTTATGATTATCTAATAATACATGAATGGTATTTCAATTGGGATAACAATTATAGAGATATTACTTAAAAATTGTTGTTGTGGACAAATTATTTTGTTGTTTTATAAGTTAAAACAATTAAGATTTTGGCCATAGGCAATTTGTGGGTAGAGTAAGGGCCAATTTGAGATTAATAAAATAGGTTATTCAATGATATAGATGAAATAAGTTATTGATTAAACAATATTATTGTGCCTTTAAAAAGACATTATTGCACTGTTTTATTATATAATGACCAAAATATACAAATTTTAATTACCTTTTGTTTAGATGTTAGGGATTATGAAAAAATAAGGCATAATTATCTTTTTGCTAAAATATTAATGTTATAATGAAAACTTTAAAATGTGTGATTATATATTAAATAGAAAAGAATCCCTATATTCTCCTTAAAACAATTGTGAAAAAAGGAAAATTATGATATAGGTGGTTTTTAAAAAATTTAGCAAGCACTATTTTTGTGAAGACTTACTAAATGAGCCATTTACAGTATTTAAACCCCAATCCCAACCAAGCTTAAATGCATTGCCCAAATTTATGGATAGAGTAATTATATATCTTTCAAAACTAGTGAATATAAAAATCTGGGCTCTGCTTGTAGAATTGAGCTAGATTAGTTTAAGTAGATCTTTGATGATAATATATCAGTCGAATTCTAATTATAACATACAATATCAATGTCTTTATTGTTATTAATTTTTTTAGAGAAGAGTACACCTTTCATTTTAAGGACCAATAATGAGCAACAATATATTGCGACATGGGCGTAAATATAAGGTCATGTCATGTTTGAGTATGATATATACAATAAAACCTAAGACTTAAGCTTAAGTTAGATGACTCCTAAAAATGAAACACTATTACAATCCGAAAAGAGGGGAAAAAAAATCTAACGCAATAAAATTACTTAAAAACCTAAAAAAATTTTACGAGATTACTATCCATCTTAGCTAATGTGTGTGAAATCCCTTTCTAATTATAGAAAGAAAAAGAATACAATGCACCGCAACTAAATACTCGCATATCAGCATTTAAAATAAAAATAAATAAAATATCTATTTTACGGTAACATGAAATGACAATAACACCAAATGAGATGAAGGAATCTCTTTACCAAAAGAGTAATAATAAAATCACAAATTTTTATATAAATTTATTTTATACAAACTGATGTGGTATGATTTAATTTATTGAATTAAATATCTCTTGGTTCACATAATTTATTTTTATTATTTTATATTTTTTAATTAATAAATTAATATCAAATTAATTTATATTAACTTAGTTTGTATAACCGTATAACTGGATCATCACTCTTACCAAAATAGAACAGAAAAATGAAATCCGAATGAAGAAGCTAAAATAGTAAGGAAATCTGAAAGTTCTGTTAATGAAAAAGTCGTTTTTGGCGGCCGCTGACAAAAGGAGGACAAGCGAAACAAACAAACTCGGCTCGGGTTATAATGCGCTACGTCACCCATCGCTGAATAAATAAATTAATAAAATAATACAGAGCACCGTTCTCGTTTAAACGAAGGCTCGGTACCCCTAATCTCAAAAAATCTCTAATGGCCGTCGCCACAAGTTCGAGCTCCTGCTGCAAAATCACAGAGCCCTGCGCTTTCACGACATCGACTTCCTCGCAGTCGCCCTCCAAGTTGAAGAAACTGTCGGCGGGCCGAGCCAGATTGACATCCGTTCGCTGTGCTATTGCGAGAGACCCGGTCGTTCTAATGGAGGCCAAGAAGGAGGCCGAACCTGCCACGTGGCAGAGACCCGATGTGTTTGGCCGGTTCGGTAGGTTCGGCGGGAAGTACGTCCCCGAGACGCTAATGTACGCGCTTTCTGAGCTGGAATCCGCATTTCCTAAGCTCGCCGACGACCGAGATTTTCAGGTTCGTACCGAGGCTGCTTTTGTAATTTCAGTGCTTTCGCCGGTGCTGATTAACACTTGTGTGATTGCAGGAGGAACTATCGGGGATTTTGAGGGACTATGTCGGCAGGGAGACTCCGCTTTATTTCGCTGAGCGGCTCACGGAGCACTACAGGCGGCCTAACGGGGGAGGGCCCCACATATACCTCAAGAGGGAGGACCTTAACCACACCGGGGCCCACAAGATCAACAATGCTGTTGGCCAAGCCATGCTCGCCAAGCGGCTGGGTAAGAAACGGATCATTGCTGAAACAGGCGCCGGTCAGCACGGAGTTGCGACGGCTACTGTTTGCGCGCGGTTCGGTCTGCAGTGTGTCATCTACATGGGTGCCCAGGACATGGAAAGGCAGGCACTTAATGTGTTCAGAATGCGGCTTCTTGGTGCCGAGGTTCGCGCATTGAACTTGAACTTGTTGTTTATAATGATTTGCAATTACATGAGCAATCTTTATTGTTTAGTTATACATATCCAGCATATTATAGCCATTTTTAGCGCATAGTATTCATATGGTGCTGAAAATGTGAATGAATCGCGTTGTTGATGCTTTAGGTTAGAGCCGTGCATTCTGGGACAGCCACACTGAAGGATGCTACATCAGAAGCTATACGGGACTGGGTGACTAATGTGGAGACTACCCATTACATTTTGGGATCTGTTGCCGGCCCTCATCCGTATCCTATGATGGTCAGAGATTTCCATGCTGTGATCGGAAAAGAAACAAGAAGACAAGCATTGGAGAAATGGGGTGGGAAACCAGATGTGCTGATTGCATGCGTTGGTGGAGGTTCAAATGCCATCGGCCTTTTCCATGAATTTGTTAATGACAAAGATGTTAGGTTGATTGGCGTGGAGGCTGCAGGTTTTGGCCTAGACAGTGGCAAACATGCTGCTACCTTGACCAAAGGAGAAGTTGGGGTGTTGCATGGTGCTTTTAGTTATTTGTTGCAGGATGAAGATGGGCAAATAATTGAGCCGCACTCCATTAGTGCAGGGTAAGACTTCAATCTATTTGTTCTTTTCGGTCATTAATTTTTCTGTGGCTCACTTTGGTAATCAACTTTTTATGAATCTGTTCTGTGGGCATGCAGCTTAGATTATCCTGGAGTTGGACCTGAGCACAGTTTTTTGAAAGATGAAGGGCGTGCTGAGTACTATAATGTCACAGATGATGAAGCATTGGAAGGTATGAAATTATATTAGATATTACTGTTCAAACTTTGCAGCAGACATGGTGGATTATGGTTACTTGTTGTTAATTGTCTGTATAAATTAATTGTTTGTTGATAAATTACTTTGTTTTTTTTTAAATGTGGTGCACTACTTCCTTTATAGAATTATCGACTTAAGGAACCTGGCTGCCTTGCAATGAGAAGTTTACTAGTTGTTAATTTAGTTACTTGAAAATTTGAAGTTTTAATCAATGAGCCCAAGGAAATTAATCAATCAGTAGAATCATCTAATATGCACCCTTCATTTTTCAATGGATTGACCTGCTTCTCCGTTTTTGTCTTCATTTTGTTTTCCCTGTTTGATTAATTTTCTCCGCAGCCTATTCATCTTTCATTGTTCACCATCTAATGCTTTTGTTAAATTTGATGACCATTTTACTGTCTATTGATATAAGTTGTCATAATGTACACAAAATTTGGAGTTTGTAACCTTTTTAATATGTGTTTTGTTCTCTTCTTTTGTCTAGCTTTCAAGAGGTCATCACGGCTAGAGGGTATAATCCCAGCTTTGGAGACCGCTCATGCATTGGCTTATTTGGAGAAGCTGTGCCCAACTCTTGCCGATGGTACCAAGGTCGTGGTTAGCTTCAGTGGCAGAGGTGACAAGGATGTCCAGACAGCAATCAAATATTTGCAAGTTTGATGGAAATGCTTGCAACCCACAATATATAATTCATTTACTGAAAACAAATAAATGGGTTGCTCCAGCTTCTGTTTTTGAATTTTGTGTCATAAGTTATTTCATACATGTGAGAGCCATCTTATGTAATTTGAGTTAAAACTTTATATACGGGAAATCGGGTAATATATACCAATCCTGTAGTAGGTTTCTGTATCTCTTGAGGATGTATTGAGCATATACTAAATTATGAAAGTCCTGACTCGGAGCTTTTTGAAGGTAAGCCTCTTTCTATGAAAATATCACCAGTGATATTTCTATCCCACATTTACTGAAATTACTCTTGCTTATTATAATAATTTATGGTGAAGTCCTTGCTTTTTCTACGTGGAAAATTCAAATAAATCAACAATTTGTATGACCAATCAGTCAAATCTTCTCTAATTTCTTTTGCTTTCGCTTAGACCGCATGTATTTGTGGACAATTAGGTATTCTCACTTCGAAAAGGCTAGGTTAATCAAATTAACTTTCTTTTGTGGCAATTGCCGAGGGTCAAGTATGATTTAATTGACTGATTGTTCAAACTAGTTATCTAATTGAATTTGAGGAACCTAGAGGGTGTAATCTCGGATCATGAAGATATTAGGATGATATCACCAGTGACATTTCCATCCCACATGTTGTGAAATTAATCTGCTTATAATGATAATTTATGGTGAAGTCCTTGTTTTTTTTTCGTGTAAAATTCAAATAAATCGACAGTTTGCAGGACCAGTCGGTTAAATCTTCTCTAATTTTTTCTTTTTTTTTTTTGTTCTTTTTCCCCTCGCTTAGATCGCATGTTTTTGTGGACAATTAGTATTCTCACATTGAAAAGTGTAAAATAATCAAATTAACCTTCTCTTGAGGTAATTGCAGAGGGTCAAGTATGATTTAATTGACTGATTGTTCAAACTTATTATCTAATTGAAATTTGAGGAGACTAGAGGGCATATTCTCGGTTCATGTAGGATGATCTAAAAGGTTTCTTGCAAGTTTGCATAGAGCAACAACTATAATTTTTTTTTTCACTCTTATTGTCATATAAGTAAATAAATAAGAATTTAAAGAGTAAAATTATGAGTGTTTTAAAAATACTTATGCTCTAATCACACAAGTTGTAGAAATGTTTTCAAAATTATAAATAGTCAGAGCTCCAAGGAGCTGCGCTAATCGAGAGCATGAGTGGGGGTACTCCTTCAATTAGGGTGGGCAACAAAGCCGGGCCGGTCGGCCTAGGCCTACGGGCTTAAAAAAAAAACTTGGGTAAGGCCTAAGCCCGTTATATTTTTTTAAAAAATAAATTTATAAATTAGAATAGTAAATTAAAATTAAAAAATAATAGAAAATAAAAAAAAAAACTTAACTTCTCAATTTTTAAATCAATGGTGATTGAAAAAAAATTAAAATTAAAATACTAAACTCCCTCTTAAGCGTTAATTAATTAAAAAAATATTTGAATTAAATAACCTAGTATTAAAAAATTAAACCTCTAAACTTTTATTTACTTTGTTTTTCTTTTTTTCTTTTTAAAATATTCATTTTCTTTAATTTATTGTTGATTATAATAACTTGTTAATTATTAATTCATTTCAAATTTATAACAATTTTAAAAAATAAAAATAAATAAATAAATAAAAGCTCAAGCTCAACCCAAACCCGACCCTCACATTTACCTTATAATGGGTTTGGACATGGACTTGAAAAAGTCCGACCCAAGCCTACTTTTCACCAACCCTACCTACAATATTGAGTCAGAATAAAAATCTAAATTGTATCATAATATATTTGATTTAGGATATTCTTGAGTAAAATTTTAATTGCAATACACATACTAGTCTATGAGAAAAGAAAAACAGAAGCAGCTCCAAATGTATCACAATCCGTTTCGCGAACCCTAAGGATACCCTGGTTTCTGAATTTTGTTTTATGTTTTGTCTCGTTTACGACCAAGTTTATTGGGGCAAAGCAAGTGCCCCCTCAATGCACGCATAGAGACATATCTATCAAAGAGACTCCTGGGCGGCTGATGAGCCAGCAATGGAGTCAACAGTCTAAACTTTTACAATGATGCACCCACCGGCTTCCATCTCTTCCAATGGTTGTTTACTGTAGCTCGAGGCAGACTCACAGATTCCACTCTCCAATAGAAAACATCTAAAAAAGAAATGCAAAAGAAATCACATTGTCCACATCGTTGTTATTTCTCTCTCTTGAAACAGATAAGGTCTTAGACATAAAGCTTGTCCATTGGGAACTTTTCCCCCCCTCAACTTCATTAGGAATAAAATTTTAGAAAAATACACAAAAAACTGCCTAACTGCCCGTATGATGTTTGCTTATAATCACCCATTATTATTTTTATTATTTTTATCTACAGCAAGACACCCCTGCTGGTCCATCTGAACAAAATCCAGCTTGCATGGATCCCGAAAGACAGCTCTCTTATCATCTATGTTACACGATGAATCTTAAATCGTTCAACCCAAGCGTTCTCACTGCTTTGCCTGTATAAAAAGAAAACACGTGATTAGATGAAGATAATAGCAACCCGCTTGGATAAAACAACTCCATCTTAATTAACATGCACATATAGCTTTATCTTGTTATAAAAGGGCTAAAGCATATTCTTAAAAAGTTCCACTGCTCCTTTCAGATGCATTGGTTCGGTGAATTACTCACCCAACACCAATAAAATTGAACGATGGGGAAAGGTTGGTTGGGTTGTTAAAGATTATGTCAATGATAGATCAAAATCACAGTGTTGTTCAAGATTATGTCACTGATAGATCAAAATCTCGTAACAATAAATGAGGTCAACCATCAAATAATATCTAACAGCCGTTCCAAGCCCAACTTTGGTGCCTAAAATTAGACCATACTCCTGCATTTTGTCAAACAAATACACCAAACACTATGGCTGAAGAACTACTTTCAGGTCTAAAACACAGTATCACCTAACATCCATCGAATATGCAACTTCTAAGTATATTGATGGATAACTAACTGCCACAATGGTTGCAATAAATTCTGTTGTGTAGCCCACCATGCTATCTTTTGTCTTAACTGGATCGACTATATGTCCAATGAGTGATGATAATTCTGCTCTGGTAGCAACGTTTCACCATGTTATGCTTAGTTAGTGACATACCTTATCCTATCTAAGAATCCTCCAAAGTGAGGAGAGGCATTTTAGTCTTTTTCTGTTAGCGTCTTTGATGTACAGACAAAAGAAGTGAAAGACTTTAATAAAGAAAAATTGTCAGCATCTCCAGGAAGAGTCGGATTCTTTCAACCCAAAACAAAGTCATAAGGGCACACCAGTCTTTTAAAACATACAGCCATCGGTGAGGTATAAACAGCCATACTTAAGATGTAAAGAAAACAGGTAATTACCTGGGAATATAAGAAGGTACCAAGGATGGCAATTGCAGCTCCAAGAGCGTTGATAGGTTGTACAGGTGTGCGGAAGATGATGATTGAGGAGACTATGACAGATATACGTTTCATAGTATTTCCAATGCTAAATGTCAAGGGAGAGATCTCGTCCAAGGACATGTAGGACACCTGATTGTAGAGATGATAGAAAATACTTTGTGCTGCCACCCACCTATCAAGTGAAAAATGACAGCCACACAATTATTTCTTTGGTAGAAGACAAGAAAGGAAGAAAAGATCATTATGACGAAAATTATAAGTTTACTCAAAAATGAATCAAAGCCAAATAAAAAGGAAATGCGAGGCATCATATATTAGACGTGTCCAAATATGCCATGCATCAAAATCAAAGTCTAGCAAAGGCAAATGTATAGAATAACCGACCATTAGTCATAACTAAATAGGTAATTAAAAACTTACGACTGAGCACAAAAGTTTACACCCAGATGTTAATCGCACCGTAGGAGCAGGAACACCACATTAAGAGGACACATATGCCAAACTATAAGCTGAATGCTAGACACACACAAAGTCTTCCCAGTACCATTATTTTCCCAGTGATCATGTATTTAGAAAAAGATCAGGCAACAAGAAGCAGCAGACTGCTTGCAGCACTAGGAAATTATTTTGATGTCAATACTCTCATAGGGTAATTCAACATGATTTGATTCAATATGATACTTTAAAGATCATTTCACATAGGGTAATCAAAGAAGAGATCAGGCTTCCAAGTTATTCGATCCTGGTGATAAAAACATGCCAATAAAATTAAATTTACCATGTGCCCTACCACATCAAAATAACTACAAGTAGACAAATTAAGGACAACCAAAACAATACGAGGAAAATCGGAGTCTATAGTTTCCGGTTACCATATGAACTGCGGTCCAATTTGAGACATGGCTGATCTATATCCTGCAGCCCACAATTGTGGTCCCTCCACAGCTAATGCAAAAGGTGTGAGGATTAGGAGAGACAAAATTGATAGACAGGCATAGTAGTTCATCCCACTGACAGACTTCCCCTTCATACCCTTCTTCGAAAATATGTTACGGAACACAAATGCCAAGTTTGATATCATGGCCCCCATAAAACCTGCAATTGGCAGCCAACAACCAAGTTCATCATAAAAGAACAAGAGAAGTCGGTAAAACCCAAAGGATTAAAGCTATGTTCCACGCTCCAAATAACCTTCTCCAATTAAGAAATCTCCCACTAGACCAAACCCATGTGACTCAACAGGCAAGAATTCATGATAGCCATAAAATGATAAACCATAAAGAGTGGGGTAACAGTGACAGCTTAGCTTCAAAGGCTGAAATAGAAGTAAATTCAAATTTTGGTTTCACAATTGCATATACTTTATAATTTATTTGTTTTCTATGTATAAAACGCAAGTGAATTCAACATGTAACATGCATATATTGCATCAAATAATTGACAACTGGCCTTCATTACATATAATCATGCTACAGTCCTCATCTTCCCAATTCCCAATTGGTATAATTCCCAGATTAATAACTTAGTTCGTATCTCAAATTGAAGCAATGAACAAAGAATTATATTAGAACCATTGACACCAAGTTTACCAGGAAACAAGACAATATATTATATACATTCCTATTCCAGTTTCCAGAAATAAAGGAAAATTCTGATTACCAGTCATGTTGAAGTTTAGCTCAGTCACAGCAGCAAGAGCACAACCACCAATGATGGGAAGGAGGGACATATAAACCGGCAAAGGGAAGGTCTCACCCAAAAGAAACCTTGAAACCAAAACACTGAAAGCAGGCTCCCCACTCTTAATGATGTGAGTGAATGAAACTGCAACCTTGGACATACTTACTGTAGCAGCCACATGCCCAATTGTATGTGCCACGGCAACCTACACGCCACAAAATTAACAACGCACACCAAATTAACTGCAAATAAAAGCCAAATCATAGACCCCTTATTTTTTTTTAGGGGGGAAAGAAAACATAGTCGCATAAAGGAAGGCAAATAATTTAAATGAATTTAACATAGCAGATATTTTCATTACTGGGACCAAGAGAAAATAAAAGCTGTCAATCTAAAAATTAAAAATTTTAATTTGTTTTTCCTGAAAATCAAAATCTAAACCAACATAAAACATCTTTCTTACTTTCACTTTCTCAGAAACCAAACAAACTTGTACTTATCATCAAAGCCACCACAAACCCTAAAAACCAAAAACATCATTTTCTCAAAATCTCCTCACTTTTCTCACAAACCAAACAAAACCCACAAAAACCATCTCAGTACTTACAGGAAACAAAGTCTTCCAGAACTCAAGATCAGTATTTGGAGGCTCAGCAATTCTGGTAGCCCATGAAACCAGCATCATCAAGGACCCGCAAGCCAGAGACAGAGTCGAAGTCAGCCAAGGATAGGGATACGCATTCAAGACTTTCTTGTTGTATATATTAAACACAACATTCAAAGCCCACCAAGTCGCAAAATATATACCGATCTTGACCTTCTGTGCCGCCGCTGATTTCGCTTCTTTCCGTTCAATCGGCTGAGACTGGTCCGCCTCATAAGCCTTGCATTTTGTCAGAGATTTCTGAACTCTCACAGGCTCAAAGCATGAAACTTTCGAGATATGCAGAGGCCTAGACAATGAAAGCTCAGATTTTGAATTGCTGCTCGCTTGTAATGGTGGCAGAAACAGAGATCGCTGTGTTGGTGAAAGCAATCTCTTTCGGAAAATTGAATCCGACCCATTGATCGTTGCTGTTGATGCAGTGGTTTTGATAGAAGAAATCATTTTGACAATTTGCAAAAGATCACAAGATCAAAGACCAAAACCAAAACTTTTCCAATGATGAGAAGAAAGATGGGATTTTTATGCCGAAAAAAATATGATTTTTTTTAATGGTTTCTTTTTTTCTTTTCTTTTTTTGGAGAGAACAAGAACAAGAAGAGATTTTGCTTTGAAATCTACTAAATAAAAATTGAATTTTTACTCTGAAACCTCAGTCCAAAATCACGGTGAAGCGATCATGTGATTTGTACGCATTAAAGTTTTTTGCTTTCATCAACTTTCCGTATTCGAAAAAGGTTCTATGTGAGAGAAGGTGAGTCGGGGAAAAGTTGGTGTGCAATGAGTTTGATTCCAGTGTGATGAAGCGTCGGTACACTTGACCTTCAAGGGCCATTCATTACGTGACACGTGTATAGTTGTTGGTCAGCAACGATCTCATATATAAAATGCTCGACTACCTGTATATATATATTTTTTTAACACTTTTGAAATGAAAATCAGGCGTTTCCATCAAATCGCGGCATGATCCGCATTCCTTGCAAGAAAATTAACTGAATTTCAAAAATTAAGGTTTAGTTTCTTCCTCCTGGTTTCGGTTCCTTTCTAGTTCCTCTTTTGTTATAGTCGTTGTTGACCAACGCCACCTTTGTTATTTTTCTTTTTCCTTTTTGTCAAAGTTTTTTCTGAAATTTTTTATGTTATGAAAGTAAAATCTAATATAAAATATATATATATAACCCACTTGAGTATAATCAATTAATTTTTAACTCTTGAATGAAAGTGAATGGACGTCACTCGAATATTAATAAAGAAAAATAAAAATTTAGACAGTATTTTATATAATAAGAGTAAAAATTTAAACAATATTTTATAATAATTAATATAAATTAGTCTCTAATAATAATAATAATTTTATTATAAATATCATTAATAATCTGATATGAGTTATTTATACTCTGATTGTAATATCGGAGTCGAAGTAATATGTTAATCAGCTATAATATGAGTTTTCATGTTAAAATTATAAAATGTTTCGTGAATTAAAAGTTTGAAGAAGGATCAACGATGAATGCTTGGGGTTGGTGGACTAGTTGTTGAGGGAATAGGTTGAGTTTCTTATTAAATAGGGAAGGAGCATATATATTTTTCTAATTAATAAGGCAGCGGTCACACCTCTAATTGATATAAATTTTTTTCAATTATTCTCAATTTTCAATAGACCTTTGTAATCTGTGCCGTACTTGAAGTGTATGAATCCAGACCACGAACTTTGAATTAAATATTGTTGGGGTTGTTTAAATCGATGACGGGTTAATGACTCTTCGATAACACCAAATTATAATATGTCTAAGAGTTGGAATTTCAATATAAATAAATAAATAAATGAAATGATTATTAAGAAAGGCCATTTTCTGAAAGGTTTTTGGAATGCTCGGCCAATAGATTTGGGGTCCTTTTATTTATTTTATTTTGTTTTATTATATTGGCAAAGCACGTTTGTTTTTTATTTAAAAAGAATCATTACTTATACCACATCTATATTGTATAAATTCCCAAGCCAATTACATCAAGCAATTAATTATTCGTACAAGGGTTTAGACTAATTAATTATTTCTGGCCGCCTTTTACTCTCCAACCGCTAAATAATTAAAGAAAAAGTGATTTGGAGAAAAAAAAAAAAAAAAAAGGTGATTCTCAATAAAATCCAACATTCAACGGTTCATTTTTGACTTGAGCATGAAACCCACGGCATATTCCATTCTTCCCCCACGGCATATTAACTTTGATCCGGCCATGCATAGCTCACGTGACAATACACAAAGATTAAATGAATGAAATTGCGTAACAAACAATTTAAAATCTTAATTAAACAGCGAATGTGGTTTTGTACTTCTGTTTTTTCGTTAGTTTTTTTTTTTTAATTTATAAGATAGTATTTCAAACTTTTAAATTGTATTCTATTTCCTCTCTTTGTGGTTGGGATTTGGGAAAAAATAATGCACAAATTCTATTTTTTTTTTCTTTTTTTTTAATCTTTTATCTCATAACACAAAAAATGATTACAAGTAGTGGGCTTGGGGTTTCCAATGAAAAATCCTCCAAACCAAACTACAAGTTAGGAACCCCCGGAAAATGACTTTGGCCAAAACATGTGTCGTCTAACAACTTTAGACACTTGCCTAACTAGAAGCTACCCATTTTTGAATATCTTCTATTAGATAGACAATTTCTTTTCCAACCATAAGAATTTATGGATGGAGCCCATTTTTTTAAGACTGGCCTCTATACTTTTACTACATGAATGAGGATCCCATCATCTAAAATAAACTCAACTTCAATCATAATTTTTAGATAATTAGCGTTATGAGGTTCTATTTAGTAATTTTAATTCAATACAGTTTACAGATCCGTCCTAACAGTTTAAATTTTTAAATGGACTCAACAAACGGGAGTAAATTAAAAATATCTTTATTTTTGCATATTTGATGAGAGAGTAAAATCTACTTCATCTCACGGTGCCATGATTAGATTTTTAACCCAAATATAGTACTTACTTTTCATCTGAAAATTTGTATATGTGACTATATAACGAACGTTAATAACTTTAATTATTATATATAACTATATAATGTATGCTAATGACCTTAATTGCCATTAAAGTATGTTGCGTTATGGTAGGCCGGTCAATCCCTCTATTACTTTTTGGAGACTATAGAAATTAGAGATCTAAACTCTAATTATAACAAATTTCCAAACGTGATAGTTGAATCTTAAACTTGAGTTTTATTTATCCTAAAATATCTTATAATAAAGCTCTTTGTAGCTAAGTCTTATCTTTCTCTGCCTCACTATAATGTCCTTAATTACTATCTCGAAGTACAATGAAATAAGAGGTGGGCTAAAAAACCAGTGAACCAACACAACCAAATCAAGTTGTAGCATTACATCAATTGAAAATGTAATAACTTATAACATCTCTTATTACTTATTGGATGATCATTACATGGAAATCAAACAGAAAAGGAAATAGCATTATTTTGCCCAAATCTAAACACTATCCAACGAGATGTTGACTGCATCTGCAAGCAAGCAATTATTATTATCAAAACAGAAGTGAACATTAAATATGGGATGAATTATAGGCGATCATCAAGCTTTAGTGTTAGAATGAGGGTGCTGTACTGCAGCGGCTGGTTTCGGAGGGAGTGCCCAAAAGGGGTGTGGGTGCGGCCATTTGAAGGATGGTGGCATGGGCGGCAGTGCACCCCATGGGGAAGGCCACGGGCGAGCTGATTGAGGTGGTGGCACAAAAGGCCAATGGGGCAGGTGCCAGAACCCGAACCATGACAGATCGTGGCCATAATAATTAGCTAAATTTGATGATGCTGCAGCTGCGTCTTCGGTATGCGCCAGCACCTGACTGAAACAACAACCAACCAGAAACAAAATGACAATAGCTTTTGCTCCTTTCATTGCTACCTGCTGATATATAATAATATTCAGAACTTGACCAATCACTCACTGATTAAAATAAGCAGCTTGAGATGATTATACCATATACTGGCAAGTCTTTATATAGGCATTCATATGGGATGGTAAATATTATATGATAAGCTTACAATGAGTATAAATTATCCTTGATTTAATTTTGACTTTTTCCAAGAATTATGGGATAATTTTGCATTAAACGACATTTATCGTTTCAAAATAAAATGTTTATCTTAATCGATTGTGAGCTAGGTTAATTGAAAAAGAATAATTCAGTTGGATTGAAATGTATTTGATTTTAATTATTGAAGAGATATGGGATAGTATTATCTTTGCAAAATCAAATTAATTCCTATCATTTTAATTTTAAAACTCGAATTTACTCTAGTTACTTGAAACCACGAAACTTCAAAATTGGTGAAATGCAAAATTAAAAATCAAAGTTGTTTATATTGCTTTTGTTGTTTACAAGAAATTTTAATTAATGAAAAATCAATAGCTAGCATTTTATTTATTTTTTTAAAATTTATGTAGAATGATTAGGTAACCGGCGGTATATTGAGGGAGAAAAAAAAAAGATAAATTGTTTATAAATGAAATAGAATTACACTTTAAAAATAATGTGAGGGATCCTAATATTTAAATTGTCAACTGATATAATATTCATTAATTAGATAATAAAATATAATAATGAATAATTTTATATTAATCATCTAATAAATAAGTAAATTATTGTATTAAAAATTAAGTTGAGATTTAAATATTAAAATATCTAATATTATCCTAATTTTAAATATAGTTCAAACATTGCTTTTTTTCTAGAAAAGGACTTTAAGAGGTGTTTACCTGCCCTATAGCCCAAGTTAGCCCCCTTACACTTTGTTATTGGATTCAACAAAGAATGGAGCTTTTAACACCCCTTTTAATTTCATTTTCCTTAAATACCCCAGCTTACTTTAGAAAATACTAGCCCCACAAATTAAAATCAAACATCTTGTCATTAAAATTTCACCCTAAAAATGTACTTCTCTTAAGTTTTTATTTATATAAGCATAAAAGCACTAAAATTTAATTTGTTTTCTTCTTGTTACATAAGTTACATTTCTAGAATTTTAAATTCTTAGAAGTTTCTCAGAGAACAAAATAATTTCAATTAAAATTTAAAATAGAAAATTTAAAAGTTTCTCAGAGAACAAATACATAGTTTCCGATACGGTATCGTCGTCGCTTCTTCTATTTCTGATTATTATTAGTCTCCACCATATTCGTCTCTATTAATCAAGTTAATGAATGCTGTTACAACAACTCTTATTGTTACACACACATATATATATAGACACACACACACTTAAATAACTTAATAAATCATTCTTACGAGTTCTGTGAAGAGCAAGAATATTCTTTTCTACGTTTAACTAAAATTCTACGAGAATATTATTATATACATGAACAAACAAACTTTTTATTCCTAACTCACTGCTCATTTGTTCACATTAAAATTTATATATTAATTGTGGTGGCGTTTGTTTCTCTGTCTGAAATTTGAATAAACCTGAATTGAATAGAGTTGAACGTTTGAATCTGAATGACACTTTTTTTTTTTCCGAATCGCTAAAAAAAAAATTAAGTTGTTTGTTTTTAACTTAAAAAATCTAAAAATCAATGTCTTTACATTTATATCCATACAAGTTATAAATATTAAATAAATAATAATCATCTCAAATAATATGAATAAAATAATATATTATCATGACATAAATCATATTCAATTGAATACAACTTTTTAATATTCTATATTAATATATGTTAATCAATTTTATTATAGTTTATGATATTTTTATATGAAAAATATTCATAAAAAATTACGAAGATGAATAATGCTAATTTGAAGAAAATAAAAATAATAATAGTCTACCACTATATATTATCACAAGTTATATAGAGATGAGTAATAATACTAATTATTAAATTTTTTTAGGTAATGATGAAAATATGAATATTTTAGAGAATATCTTTTAATTATATTATTTAGACTTTTCAGATTAAACAAAAAACTAAAAGAAATAGCTTATTAACTTAACGACTGAAAATTTTTGTTAAGTTGAAAAAATAAACAGATTAAATGACTTACCTAATTGAAATTAAGTCAGTTAAGTTACTAAATAAAAAAAAAAAAAAATAGCCCCTGCGTTTACTAATTCGCGTCGGATTTGATATTGTATGAGGGCATATGCCTTGTCTTGGGATCTTTGGAGATGATTCATTGCTAATCAAGTAGTTATAGAAGCATGTGTACAACTTCCTAATGAAGGACACGATCATGCTCGCAAAGGCAATGAAATTATCTAAAATTCCTGGCTCATATATAAATCCCTTTTTAATTGAAATTATCTAAATAACCAAAGATAAATTAATTCATACTTGTATTGATTGGAAATTCAATCAAACGTTTTAATAAATTATTCTTACAAAACTTTTACATCCACCCCTTTGATAAGTTTTACTCTTATTTTAAATTTTAATTCAAAATAATATTTATGGGAGAAATTTTAAGCATTTATTATAGAGATAGAATCTGTTATAAGAAGAAAATAATTTAAAAATTTAGGATTTGTATGCAATATATAAATAAAAGCCTGAAAAAAAACTCTTTTCAGGATGAAGTTTTATGCCAAGACAGCTGATTTTAACTTATAGGTTTATATTTTATAAATTTAACGTGGGTGTTTTAGAAAATAAACTTTAAAAAGAGGTGTTAGGAAGATTGTGGAGGAGTGTTAAAAGCTCCACTCGAAAATAAAAATTTGCACCATCGGTATCTGACACACGTAACTTGTCGACGTTGATCATCCTTCATCTTAAATAATGAAATTCATCTTATTCCTCATAAACTATTTGAGAAATTGCGAAGAAAGATTGCCTTAAGTTGCAATTTAATCAAAACTCACAAATTCAATAACCCAAGTTAACCATTTTTCGATCAAGCATAGAAAAATTGATCGAACAATAGGAATAAATTTAATTTTGCAAAGATAATTACGTACCCTGCAATTAAAACTATCCCATATCTCCTTCAAAAATTAAAATCAAATAAGTAAAATCACAAATGTAGAAACTGATATTTATTCTTTTAAAATTGTATAATTAAGATATTTTTGGGACAAGAATTACCATAAAATGCAAAATTATCCCACCCGTACTGGTTCAAAAAATTAAAAAAATTAAATTAAGGATAATTTATACTCAGCCTAAGCTTTATCTTGTTATTTTTCTTCTTCTGTTAAATAAATTAACAAACACTATCTCATATGCTCCTTATATATATAAAGGCTAGCTACCCTGCTAGTAACTGGTACAGTCATCGCAAGCTGCTTATTTTTATCAGTTAGTGATTGATCAAGTTCTGAATATTATTATATCTCAGCAGGCTGCAATGAAAGAAGCAAAAGCCATTGTCATTTTGTTTTTGGTTGGTTGTTGTTTCTGTCAAGTGCTGGCAAACGCCGAAGACGCAGCTGCAGCATCATCAAATTTAGCTAATTATTACGGCCACGATCTGTCATGGTTCGGGTTCTGGCACCTGCCCCATTGGCCTCTAGTGCCACCACCTCAACCAGCTCGCCCGTGGCTTTCCCCATGGGGTGCACTCCCGCCCATGCCACCATCCTTCAACTGGCCGCACCCACACCCCTTTTGGGCACTCCCTCCGAAACCAGCTGCTGCAGTACAGCACCCTCATTCTAACACTAAAGCTTGATGATCGTCTTTAATTTCGTCCCATATTTAATGTCTATTTCTGTTTTGATAATAATAATTACTTGCATGCAGATGCAGTCAACATCTTGTTGGATAGTGTTTATATTTGGACTGAGTAATTTATTCTGTTTATTTTAGATGTAATGGAGCAATAAGTAATAAGAGTTCTTATTTCAGTTTCAATTGGCCTTAATTATTGCTTTTTTCTTTTTCATATATATTTAACATATGGTTGTTCTGTTTTTTGTTCCATATACACGTATTATAACATATGTGTATGTACGTACGCACTATACATTATAATAAATTAATGTTTCATCACTAATACCACAAAAAAAATAAATATATATTGGAGACCATATGTCAATCTGAATTTTCTTTTTACCCCACTTCCAATATGTATGGCATGTTAAAACAAACTTTTGTATTAGGTAGAATTCAAGGTTATTTTTTCAACTTTTGCAGCAAATCAAGAACTAATTAGTGGACACTTTCAACAAGTATGGCATGTTACAACAAACTTTTGTGTTAGGTAGAACTCAAAGATTTGTTCAACTTTTGCGCAATTGCAATCAGGCAAATTAGAATGGATCTTTTTAACTTAAATTCTTTATTCAAAAATTTAACACACATTTTGAACTTATTAGTTTACCAATTCACTTAATTTATTAAATTAATTCTGCATTTGTATATATAGTCGAACTTGATCCTTGAGTAACCAGATTTTTGAATAACCAATGTCTATTGCCAAAACGTGATTTGATGTAAGTTTGCACCTTCATTTTCTTTTTTCATTTTTAATAAATCAGTAATTAATGATAATCAAATTTTTTATTTCAGTAAATATCCTCTCTAGTATAGCAGATATAATATATATTAGTGATAATCAATAAAATTTAGTTCTGCAGAATATATAAATTGTTAGTTGATATAGATATGTATAATGGGATAATCTCTTTTCTATTATTGGCTGAAGACTACAACCTAATTACAATTCCAAACAAGAGAAAATCCTCCAATAGCAGTGATGGAGATAGGTAAGCCATATATGGAATGCTAAGCAAGTGAGTTTCAAATTGTGAGTTGTGAAATTTATGTGTTTAGCAATACATTTTTTTTTGTTCATACATTATGCTTCTGAAACTAGCATATATAAGTGTATCAGAGATAGCTCCCATGAAGCCACTGGTGGTAGTCCCATTCACCAAAATTAATTGGAAAAAAAGAAAGTGGTTAGAATGATACCTTTTCCAGCAGCTACACTCCTTCTCTTCTTCCTTATATTTTCCCGACTCCTCCATTTCATTACTTCAAAACCAACTGGACTGAGCTTTAGGCTCATTTTCCCAGAGACTCCCCCGAGTCTCCCGTATATCCTGGAAACCTCACTCGACTGGAAAGAATTGAAGGAATGATCAAATTTTCCGACGTTAGGGCTGCATATTTGGAATCGTCTTCTACTCCAAATGCAACAATAGACCCTGAGAGAATTATTTTCCCATTACTTCGCGGCGGATTCTATTATATCGTGCAGGTTGGAATCGGAACCCCACATTTAAATGTGTTCTTGTTAATGGACACCGGTGGGGGCCTAATCTGGACACAGTGCGAGCCTTGCAAGAATTGCTGCAGACAGCAATTTCCCATTTATATATAATTCAGAGGCATCTGCTACTTACAGAAAGCTTCCTTGCGATCACCCTCTCTGTCAATGTGATAGTAACCTTTACAAATGTGTGGATCAGCTATGCGTCTACAACGTTGGCTATGGCGGTGGAGGCACGACAAAAGGCGTTGCATCCTTTGAGTCATTCAAGTTTGCCATTGATTCCTCCAGTGCCACGACTGTTGATAATATAATTTTTGGTTGCTCGAACGATAACCAAAATATTCAGTTTGCCAGTAGAGGAGTGATTTCAGGAATTTTGGGACTAAGCTCCTCACCAGATTCAATAGTGATGCAATTGAGTGACGTAGTTGACAAACGGTTCTCATATTGTTTGGTCCCTTTCACAGATGCACTGATGGCCCCGAGTATTGTAAAATTCGGAAACGATATTCCTCCTCTTTCAGGAACTGTTCAAGCTACAACGTTTGTGCCGCCGCCTAGTTAGGCCAGATGGTCAAGGCGGTTGCATTATAGACTCTGGAGTTATAATCCCTAAAATAGACCAAGCTACGGTTGGCCTCAATGCTTACAGGGCTGTGATGGGAGCGTTTCAGAATTATTACGATCCCTTGAAGCTTGAGAGACTAGGCAGGGTTCCTGAAGGATTACAGCTTCGTTACAGGAACCCACCAGGCTTTAATAATTTTGCATCATTCACCTACCATTTCGATGGAGCCTCCTACGATATAGAAGGGAAATTTGTGAATCTCTTCAATGTCGATCAAGGATATTTCTGCGTTGCATTGCAACCAGGTAATGGAAGAACAATCTTGGGAGCTTGGCATCAGCAGAACAAGTGCCTTATTTATAATAGCAGGATAAACGCTCCCCAATTTTATACGGATACTTGTTCCAATGATACTCCTCCATGATTTAGTTCTTAATTAATATGCCATTCGTATGTTTCTTTTTTACCGTGTTCAAGACTGTGATAATAACATTGATAAGAGACTATGATAGTAATATTGAGTAAAGTATCTCATTAATGTGTGTCTTCGGAGATGCATACATGTTTGCAAATCAAAAAGCTCCATCCGAACATGAATAGAATTATAGTAGTGATCATCATATTGCTTGGCCACCCATAGACACAAGCATGTGGCAAATAGGGGCCGCAAAGTATTACCATTGCATGTCAGCATCAAGAAAGAGCAGAGAGTGTGTCTTTGCGCACCGCCGCCATCATCAGAGAATTAAAATATCCGCTGCCATTTTTCCACGCCGTTATTGAAATCTAAAGGGCCTCTGGGCCTATTTCGCAGTCTCCAACGGGGGATTTGTGGGCCTTCTACTCCTTAAATAGTCATTTTATTATGGGCTAGAGCCCAACCAGTATTACGCATATCTTTTGAATCCCACATCGAAGTATTTAAAAAATAAATTAGTTTATATAATTAACCATGCGTTGCGGCCCGATTGGATTGGTTGTATGGATGTGGCCCACCCTTGACACACCACGTAGCTGAGCGAGCCTCAGCGGAAGGGGTTAACTGAGCACCTATACAACCATTCTCTTTCTGTCTTAGTTGTTTTTAATGGGCTCGAGCCCAATTGCCCCACTTCGTTGTTTAAGAGTTTAGCGAGACATTATTGAAATCTAATGGGCCCATGGACCTATTTCAGAAATGGGCCTCAACTCTTTGTACACAAACTCTTCAGTGGAGCCCACTATTAGATCGTTTGCCATCTTTTTAAATCCCACATTTCAGTATTAAATTTCAGTATTAAATAGACTGATTAGTGTGCATAATTAGCAATGCGGGACCGACAAATAGGATGGCTGTCTTGATACGACCCAACCTAGGCAGAACTCGTGGCCTGGCGAGCAGTCAGTGCAAGGGGTTAACTGGGCCTGGTGTAACTCCCTATACAACTATCGCCCTTCTGTTTTAGCACGTTGTTACTTTTTAATAATGGCTGGAGTTAGCTGACGGGCCTCTGGGTCCTATTCGTAGGCCCCCATGAGAGAACTAATTAGGCTAGTCCAACTGTCCTTTCCTTTCAAACGTTATTTAACAGAGTGGCGCAAATATTAATCCATGAATTAAAATAAGTCATTTTATCATATTTACACGTATTTATTTTAAATTTTTATTTATAAATGTATATAAATCTTAAAATCTTAAACTATTTTCTTGTTAAATAATTTTTATCTCCACAATTCTTAATTCTTAAAATTTCCTAAAAAGTTTTTTAATCACAATTTAAAATATAGATTAAATTATGAAAAGGGCTGGGAGTAGATTAAGTGTTTAATTGAATTTCATTCAAAACAGAAAAAAGAACTAATAGGTATCAATTAATGAGGGATTTTATAAGGAATTTTGAGGGTTGTGAAAAGGTATACTCTATTTGATAACATTATTCATGACCCACTTTTTTTTTTTTTTGGAATTTACTCAAAATCCTTAATTACTAGCCCAATTGCTCCTCTTTTTAATAGCAATTTTTTAATCACATATTCATGACCCAATTTCATTTATGAATTTACTCGGAATCCTTAATTGCTAGTTAATGCTTAAATGCAATCTAGAAAATGGAAAATTGTGAAACTTATGGAATTTACTCTCACGGTCCACATCATTTCGAGGCGGCATAACATGTCATTAACAAATTAATGGCTGTGTTTCGCTTGCTAAGTGTTAACCCCGCACTAATTTACATTCACACTCAATTGACTCAACAATTGATGTTCACAGAAAATTTTTTGTTCTGACATAAACAATTTAAATCTTGGTGCATTAAATACGTTAAGACTCATCAAGATTATATGCAAGTGACCCCCCACTTCAAATTTTGGCATTAATAATTTCAAAATTAGTTCGATGTTAAGATAATTACTAATCTACCGGCGTTTGGTTATATAGCACCAAATAATCTGACTTTACTTGAACATGAACCTTCGAGACTTTCATATTCGGATAAAATAAATAGATAAAATTCGAAATAGACAGATGTTTGGCTGCCCAAAATCCTGACCAGCTTCAGTTTTGGGAAAACTAGCAGAAAGCATCAGACAATCAAAACATGTAATGATGGAATTGGAAATGAACTCGCATGTTCTCAAGAGCTCCCCTCAACTCTTCAATATTATTATTGGGGGCTCTTAATTAACTTTAAGGGCCCTTCATTAGCTAATTCTAATTGCTAATCCTACCTTCTAAATTGAAGAGTTTTGTTTTAGAAGTTTGTCCGGAGTCTAAATTTTTACGATTATAACCTATTTGAGAGTCTATTGAGTATAACTTAAAAATTTATGCATATAGATCAATCTCACACTTATAAATAAATATTTATAAGGGATTATCGCTTTGCAGATGTGCAAGTTTTGTTACTGTAACAAAAAGTTGTAACCATGGCAAGAGATTGCCATTACTTGCAATAGCGCCTTCAAAAAAATCTATCAGGAGTTAAATTACATAATGACAAGATGCAAAAACCATAATTTTATTGGTTAATGAGATTGTAAAGATTATTTTGATGGATTTGGTGGAGATTTGAGTGCCAATTTGGAATTGCGGTAACTGATTAAATAAGCCGTTTCTGTTATGCAGATGAAATAAGCTGCTGATTAAAAAAGTAACTTTTTGTTTGGTATATTGTGTTGTTATGGTTGACGTGAATTTGAAAAGCAGTGTAAATGCATTTGGTAAATTTTATTATGAAAGTTTATTTTTATTTAAAACGATCAAAATAGACATAAACTTAAATTACCTTATATTTTTTGGAGCATATTTAATAATGTTTAGACATTCTTTTTTCTTTTTAAAACATATAAAATTACATAAAGCAAAAAAAGACTCAATTAAATAAAATCTAATGAACATCATAATTTGTTACATAAACATGATAAAAATTTATACTAATACATAATTTAAATAAAATAAAAAATTAATATGCATTACATTCACATTAAACTTATTGCAATAAATACTATGACTATAGAAAAATATAAATGATTGAATTTTAAAAGCCATAGTTATGAACTTGATTCTAAAAGTCAGAGTTAACTTTCATGTAAAAGTTAAAAAAAATTTACGTAATCATATGTAAGACTTAGTGAATCTTATAATAGAAAATGAAAGAAAAATATAAACAATATGAAGAGAGAACGTACAATAATTATGTCGATAATTTAATTATGGTAATATTGTAATAATATGATATATGATGGCTTATATATTATGGTGTATAGAAAAATAAGATATAATTATATTTTAATATTAAGGTTATAATAGGAACTTTAAAAAAGTGTGGTGACTTATTTAATAGGCTACATATGAGAACCAATTTTTTAAAAATTAATGTCAAAATGAAAAAAATTATGAAGTAAGCAAATTTTACAAAATTTACCATATAGTATTTTTGTTAAGAATTATAAAATAAGCAGTTTATTAAATTTTAACCTTAATTCTAAACGGGCTCTAAATTAAATTATTGTAAAAGCCACCATTATGAGTTATTGTGCGGCTTTTATTTATTTATTTTTCCAACTGACGCTAGTGGCAATTTCGTATCCTATCCAATATAAACTTTACTCAATTTGAAGCACTTGGTTTGATTGCTTGGTAGTGTGGGTTAAACTTCTCTCCAGATTCACCCTTGATGCAATCGCAAGGTCTTATTAATCACCGATTTTCGTACTGTTTCGTTCCTCAGCGTTCCGAAAATGTGAAAACAATACCCTATTATACTGTGCCTGAAGAGTACTATATTTTCTCGCATTTACAACATTACTCTTGGCTTCGTAATTGATTCAGGCGCTCCACTTACTATGCTTGACACAAATAACAATGGAATCATTGCTTGCCGGATAGTAACAAATGCATTTACGGAACAATACGAATCTCTTCATTTTGAAAGATATCTTATTGGAAAATTTAGCGAGTTAGCAAATGAGGTTGTATTAATAAGATTGTAACAAAACATAAATTGAAATAAATGAACTGTAAGTAAAATTAATAACCAAGAAATAAATTGTCGGAGCAACAACAAATTGAGCACTATAAAAAGAAATGAAAGACATAAGACAGAGGAGAAAAAAAAATTGAAAACCCAAGACATGTTAAATAACAGTCTCCTTAAAACAGATTTACCGCCTACTACAGTACTTTTAGGTTTGTCAATATTTGTTACACAGGATGCAACGGGAACGAATTATTCGCTAAGCACGCACGAATAATTCCGGAGAACAGCAACAGTATAGAATCTCGATCAGAAAATTGGAACGCCATAGAAATTTTTTTTTTAAGTGCTTTTGTGTGTCTTTGTTCTGTTAAATACAGAAGAGAAAAACTGTCTTTTTATACACATGAGGGTATGTAATTGCTGAATAATAAATTAAATATTTGAATTCAATATTTGAGTTAATTTTCTTTTGTAACAGCTCATTGAATTGGAGGTATTCAATTCTGTAACTGAATGAAATATGTTGGTTTATTTTCTTTCAGATAGAATTAGAATACATAAGCGTAACAAACAATTTAAAATCCTAATTAAATAGCGAATGTGGTTTTGTACTTCTGTTTTTTCGTTAGTTTTTTTCCTATTTATAAGATAGTATTTCAAACTTTTAAATTGTATTCTATTTCCTCTCTTTGTGGTTGGGATTTGAGAAAAAATAATGCACAAATTCTATTTTTTTTCTTTTTTTTTAATCTTTTATCTCATAACACAAAAATGATTACAAGTAGTAGGCTTGGGGTTTCCAATGAAAAATCCTCCAAACCAAACTAAAAGCTAGGAACCCCCGTAAAATGACTTTGGCCAAAACATTTGTCGTCCAATTAACAACTTTAGACACATGCCTAACTAGAAGCTACCCATTTTTGAATATCTTCCATTAGATAGACAATTTCTTTTCCAACCATAAGAATTTATGGATGGAGCCCATTTTTTTAAGACTAGCTTCTATACTTTTACATACATGAATGAGGATCCCATCATCTAAAATAAACTCAACTTCAATCATAATTTTTAGATAATTAGCGTTATGAGGTTCTATTTAGTAATTTTAATTCAATACAGTTTACAGATCCGTCCTAACAGTTTAAATTTTTAAATGGACTCAACGAACGGGAGTAAATTAGAAATGTCTTTATTTTTGCATATTTGATGAGAGCGTAAAACACTTTTCATCTGAAAATTTGTATATGTGACTATATAATGAACGTTAATAACTTTAATTATTATATGTAACTATATAATGTATGTTAATGACCTTAATTATTTAATAATAATGAGCTTATTGCCATTAAAGTGTGTTGCCTTACGGTAGGCCGGCCAATCCCTCTATAACTTTTTAGAGACTATATAAATTAGAGTTCTGAACTCTAATTGTAGCAAATTTCCAAACGTGATAGTTGAATCTTAAACTTAGAGTTTTATTTATCCCAAAATATCTTATAATAAAGCTCTTTGTAGCTAAATCTATCTTTCTCTGCCTCACTATAGTGTCCTTGATTATTATCTTGGAGTACAATGAAATAAGGGGTGGGATAAAAAAACCAAATCAAGTTGTAGCATTACATCAATTGAAAATGTAATAACTTATAACATCTCTTATTACTTATTGGATGATCATTACATGGAAATCAAACAGAAAAGGAAATAGCATTATTTTGCCCAAATCTAAACCTATCCAACAAGATGTTGACTGCAACTGCAAGCAGGCAATTATTATTATCAAAACAGAAATAAAAATTAAATATGGGACGAATTAAAGACGATCATCAAGCTTTAGTGTTAGAATGAGGGTGCTGTACCGCAGCAGCTGGTTTAGGAGGGAGTGCCCAAAAGGGGTGTGGGTATGGCCATTTGAAGGATGGTGGCATGGGTGGGAGTGCACCCCATGGGCAAGGCCATGGGCGACCTGATTGAGGTGGTGGCACCAAAGGCCAATGAGGCACGTGCCAGAACCCGAACCATGACAGATCTTGGCCGTAATAATTAGCTAAATTTGATGCTGCTGCAGCTGCGTCTTCGGTAAGCGCCAGCACTTGACTGAAACAACAACCAACCAGAAACAAAATGACAATAGCTTTTGCTCCTTTCATTGTTCAGAACTTGACCAATCACTCACTGATTAAAATAAGCAGCTTGAGATGATTATAACATATACTGGCAAGGTAGCTAGCAAGTCTTTATATAGGCATGCATATGGGATGGTAGATATTATATGATAAACTTACAATGAGTATAAATTATCCTTGATTTAATTTTGATCTTTTCCAAGAATTGTGGGATAATTTTGCATTAAACGATATTTATCGTTTCAAAATAAAATATTTATCTTAATCGATTGTGAGCTAGGTTAATTGAAAAAGAATAATTCAGTTGGATTGAAATGATTTTAATTGTTGAACAGATATGGGATAGTATTATCTTTGCAAAATCAAATTAATTCCTATCATTTTAATCTTACAACTCTAAGTTACTGAAGCTACTTGAAGCTAGGAAACTAAAAAATTGATGAAATACAAAATTACAAACCAAAGTTGTTTATAGTGCTTTTTTTTTAATAAAAAAATTTAATTAATGAAAAAAATTAATAGCAAACAATTATTTTTTTTTAATTTTATGGAGAATGATTAGGTAAGTGGAGGTATACTGATGGAGAAAAAAAGGATAAATTTTTTATAAATGAAATAGAATTACACTTTAAAAATAATGTGAGAGATTTCAATATTTGAATCGTCAACTGCAGTGACATTCATTAATTAGATAATAAAATATAATAATAAATAATTTTGATATTAATCATCTAATAAATAAGTAAATTCTTTTATTAAAAATTATGTTGAGATTTAAATATTAAAATATCTAATATTGCCCTAATTTTAAATATAGTACTAATATTTCTTTTTTCTAGAAAAGGACTTTAAGAGGTGTTTACCTGCGCTATAGCCCAAGTTAGCCCCCTTACACTTTGTTATTGGATTCAACAAAGAGTGTTAAGCTTTTAACACCCCTTTTAATTTCATTTTCCTAAAATACCCCAGCTTAATTTATAAAATACTAGCCCCACAAATTAAAATCGAACATCTTGTCATTCAAATTTCACCCTAAAAATGTATTTCTCTTAAGTTTTTATTTATAAAAGCATAAAAGCACTAAAATTTAATTTGTTTTCTTCTTGTTACATAAGTTACATTTCTAGAATTTTAAATTCTTAGAAGTTTCTCAGAGAACAAAATAATTTCAATTAAAATTTAAAATAGAAAATTTGAAAGTTTCTCAGAGAACAAATACATAGTTTCCGATACGGTATCGTCGTCGCTTCTTCTATTTCTGATTATTATTAGTCTCCACCATATTCGTCTCTATTAATCAAGTTAATGAATGCTGTTACAACAACTCTTATTGTTACACACACATATATATATATAGACACACACACACTTAAATAACTTAATAAATCCTTCTTACGAGTTCTGTGAAGAGCAAGAACATTCTTTTCCTCGTTTAACTAAAATTCTACGAGAATATTATTATATACATGAACAAACAAACTTTTTATTCCTAACTCACTGCTCATTTGTTCACATTAAAATTTATATATTAATTGTGGTGGCGTTTGTTTCTCTGTCTGAAATTTGAATAAACCTGAATTGAATAGAGTTGAACGTTTGAATCTGAATGATACTTTTTTTTTTTTTCCGAATCACAAAAAAAAAATTAAGTTGTTTGTTTTTAACTTAAAAAATCTAAAAATTAGTGTCTTTACATTTATATCCTTACAAGTTATAAATATTAAATAAATAATAAACATCTCAAATAATATGCATAAAATAATATGTTATCATGACATAAATCACATTCAATTGAATACAACTTTTTAATATTCTATATTAATATATGTTAATCAATTTTATTATAGTTTATGATATTTTTATATGAAAAATATTCATAAAATTACGAAGATGAATAATGCTAATTTGAAGAAAATAAAAATAATAACAGTCTACCACTATATATTATCACAAGTTATATAGAGATGAGTAATAATACTAATTATTAAATTTTTTTAGGTAAGGATGAAAATATGAATATTTTAGAGAATATCTTTTAATTATATTATTTAGACTTTTCAGATTAAACAAAAAACTAAAAGAAATAGCATATTAACTTAATGACTGAAAATTTTTGTTAAGTTGAAAAAATAAACAGATTAAATGACTTACCTAATTGAAATTAAGTCAGTTAAGTTACTAAATCAAAAAAACAAATAGCCCCTGAGTTTACTAATTCGCGTCGGATTTGATATTGTATGAGGGCATTTGCCTTGTCTTGGGATCTTGGGAGATGATTCATTGCTATAATTTGGTGAAGGAACTTGGGCAAATATATTCGGCATTGTAGCTAATCAAGTAGTTATAGAAGCATGTGTACAACTTCCTAATGAAGGACACGATCATGCTCGCAAAGGCAATGAAATTATCTAAAATTCCTGGCTCATATATAAATCCCTTTTTAATTGAAATTATCTAAATAACCAATGATAAATTAATTCATACTTGTATTAATTGGAAATTCAATCAAACGTTTTAATAAATTATTCTTACAAAACTTTTACATCCACCCCTTTGATAAGTTTTACTCTTATTTTAAATTTTAATTCAAAATAATATTTATGGGAGAAATTTTAAGCATTTATTATAGAGATAGAATCTGTTATAAGAAGAAAATAATTTAAAAATTTAGGATTTGTATGCAATATATAAATAAAAGCCTGAAAAAAAACTCTTTTCAGGATGAAGTTTTATGCCAAGACAGCTGATTTTAACTTATAGGTTTATATTTTATAAATTTAACGTGGGTGTTTTAGAAAATAAACTTTAAAAAGAGGTGTTAGGAAGATTGTGGAGGAGTGTTAAAAGCTCCACTCGAAAATAAAAATTTGCACCATCGGTATCTGACACACGTAACTTGTCGACGTTGATCATCCTTCATCTTAAATAATGAAATTCATCTTATTCCTCATAAACTATTTGAGAAATTGCGAAGAAAGATTGCCTTAAGTTGCAATTTAATCAAAACTCACAAATTCAATAACCCAAGTTAACCATTTTTCGATCAAGCATAGAAAAATTGATCGAACAATAGGAATAAATTTAATTTTGCAAAGATAATTACGTACCCTGCAATTAAAACTATCCCATATCTCCTTCAAAAATTAAAATCAAATAAGTAAAATCACAAATGTAGAAACTGATATTTGTTCTTTTAAAATTGTATAATTAAGTTATTTTTGGGACAAGAATTACCATAAAATGCAAAATTATCCCACCCGTACTGGTTCAAAAAATTAAAAAAATTAAATTAAGGATAATTTATACTCAGCCTAAGCTTTATCTTGTTATTTTTCTTCTTCTGTTAAATAAATTAACAAACACTATCTCATATGCTCCTTATATATATAAAGGCTAGCTACCCTGTTACTAACTGGTAAAGTCATCTCAAGCTGCTTATTTTTTTCAGTTAGTGATTGATCAAGTTCTGAATATTATTATGTCTCAGCAGGTAGCAATGAAAGGAGCAAAAGCTATTGTCATTTTGTTTTTGGTTGGCTGTTGTTTCAGTCAAGTGCTGGGACATACCGAAGACGCAGCTGCAGCGTCATCAAATTTAGCTAATTATTATGGCCACGATCTGTCATGGTTCGGGTTCTGGCACCTGCCCCATTGGCCTTTTGTGCCACCACCTCAATCAGCTCGCCCGTGGCCTTCCCCATGGGGTGCACTGCCGCCCATGCCACCATCCTTCAACTGGCCACACCCACACCCCTTTTGGGCACTCCCTCCGAAACCAGCTGCTGCAGTACAGCACCCTCATTCTAACACTAAAGCTTGATGATCGTCTTTAATTTCGTCCCATATTTAATGTCTATTTCTGTTTTGATAATAATAATTACTTGCATGCAGATGCAGTCAACATCTTGTTGGATAGTGTTTAGATTTGGACTGAGTAATTTATTCTGTTTATTTTAGATGTAATGGAGCAATAAGTAATAAGAGTTCTTATTTCATTTTCAATTGGCATTAATTGTTGCTTTTTTCTTTTTCATATATATCTAACATATGGTTGTTCAGTTTTTTGTTCCATATATACGTATTATAACATATGTGCATGTACGTACATTATAATAAAATAATGTTTCATCACTAATACCAAAACCAAAAAAAAAAAAGGGGGATCATATATGTATCTTTAAATCATATACGGTTTTTTATCATCACTGCCCGAGAGTGAGACCATACATCAATCTGAATTTTCTTTTTACCCCAAAATATATATATGCTCTATGCAGATCAAGAACTAAGTGGCCACTTCCAATATGTATGGCATGTTAGAACAAACTTTTGTATTAGGTAGAATTCAAGATTAATTTTTTAACTTTTGCAGCAAATCAAGAACCAATTATTGGCCACTTTCAACAAGTATGGCATGTTACAACAAACTTTTGTGTTAGGTAGAACTCAAAGATTTGTTCAACTTTTGCGCAATTGCAATCAGGCAAATTAGAATGGATCTTTTAACTTCAATTCTTTATTCAAAATTTTAACACAAATTTTGAACTATCTATATGATATCAAATGTTGGATGAATAAATCTTTTAAAGTAAAATAAACGTTAGATATCATAATTTAATTAATCAGTGGTAGAAATGTTCAAATAGTTCCCCTCTTTTATTAGTTTACCAATTCACTTAATTTATTAAATTAATTCTGCATTTGTATATATAGTCGAACTTGATCCTTGAGTAACCAGATTTTTGAATAACCAATGTCTATTACCAAAACGTGATTTGATACATGTAAGGCTGCACCCTCATTTTTTTTTTCATTTTTAATAAATCATTAATTAATGCTAATCAAATTTTTTATTTCTGTAAATATCCTATCTAGAATAGCAGATATAATATATATTAGTGATAATCAATAAAATTTAGTTCTGCAGAATATATAAATTGTTAGTTGATATAGATATGTATAATGGGATAATCTCTTTTCTATTATTGGCCGATGACTACAACCTAATTACAATTCCAAACAAGAGAAAATCCTCCAATAGCAGTGATGGAGATAGGTAAGCCATATATAGCATGCTAAGCAAGGAGTTTCAAATTGTGAGTTGTGAAATTTATGTGTTACCATATGTGTTTAGCAAAACATTTCTTTTTCGTTCATACATTATGCTTCTGAAACTAGCATATACAAGTGTATCAGAGCTAGCCACTGGTGGTAGTCCCAATCACTAAAATTAATTGGAAAAAAAAGAGAGTGGTTAGAATGATACCTTTTCCAGCAGCTACACTCTTTCTCTTCTTCCTTGTATTTTCCCGACTCCTCCATTTCATTACTTCAAAACCAACTGGACTGAGCTTTAGGCTCCCCAGAGACTCCCCCGAGTCTCCCGTATATCCTGGAAACCTCACTCGACTGGAAAGAATTGAAAGAATGATCAAATTTTCCAACGTTAGGGCTGCATATTTGGAATCGTCTTCTACTCCAAATGCAACAATAAACCCTGAGAGAATTATTTTCCCATTACTTCGCGGGGGATTCTATTATATCGTGCAGGTTGGAATCGGAACCCCAACTTTAAATGTGTTCTTGTTAACGGACACCGGTGGAGGCCTAATCTGGACACAGTGCGAGCCTTGCAAGAATTGCTACAGACAACAATTTCCCATTTCTATATAATTCAGAGGCATCTGCTACTTACAGAAAGCTTCCTTGCGATCACCCTCTCTGTCAATGTGATAGTCACATTTACAAATGTGTGGATCAGCAATGCGTCTACAACGTTGGCGGTGGAGGCACGACAAAAGGCGTTGCATCCTTTGAGTCATTCAAGTTTGCCATTGATTCCTCCAGTGCCACGACTGTTGATAATATAATTTTTGGTTGCTCGAACGATAACCAAAATATTCAGTTTGCCAGTAGAGGAGTGATTTCAGGAATTTTGGGACTAAGTTCCTCACCAGATTCAATAGTGATGCAATTGAGTGACGTTGTTGACAAACGGTTCTCATATTGTTGGGTCGCTTTCACAGATGCACTGATGGCCCCGAGTATTGTAAAATTCGGAAATGATATTCCTCCTCTTTCAGGAACTGTTCAAGCTACAACGTTTGTGCCGCCGCCTGGATCCTTTTACCATCACTTGAGCTTGATAGATATAAGCGTTGGAACACGCCCGTTAGGGTTCGCACCGGATACCTTCAGAGTTAGGCCAGATGGTCAAGGCGGTTGCATTATAGACTGGAGTTATAATCCCTAAAATAGACCAAGCTACGGTTGGCCGCAATGCTTACAGGGCTGTGATGGGAGCGTTTCAGAATTATTACGATGCCTTGAAGCTTGAGAGACTAGGCAGGGTTCCTGAAGGATTACAGCTTCGTTACAGGAACCCACCAGGCTTTAATAATTTTGCATCATTCACCTACCATTTCGATGGAGCCTCCTACGATATAGAAGGGAAATTTGTGAATCTCTTCAATGTCGATCAAGGATATTTCTGCGTTGCATTGCAACCAGGTAATGGAAGAACAATCTTGGGAGCTTGGCATCAGCAGAACAAGCGCCTTATTTATAATAGCAGGATAAACGCTCTCCAATTTTATACGGATTCTTGTTCCAATGATACTCCTCCATGATTTAGTTCTTAATTAATATGCCATCCGTATGTTTCTTTTTTACCGTGTTCAAGACAGTGATAATAATATTGATAAAAGACTATGATAGTAATATTGAGTAAAGTATCTCATTAATGTGTGTCTTCGGAGATGCATACATGTTTGCAAATCAAACAGCACCATCGGAACATGAATAGAATTATAGTAGTGATCATCATCAGTTGCTTGGCCACCCATAGACACAAGCATGTGGCAAATAGGGGCCGCAAAGTATTACCATTGCATGTCAGCATCAAGAAAGAGCAGAGACTGTGTCTTTGTGCACCGCCGCCAGCATCAGAGAATTAAAATATCCGCTGCCATTTTTCCACGCCATTATTGAAATTTAAAGGGCCTCTGGGCCTATTTGGCAATCCCCAGTGGGGGATTTGTGGGCTTTCTATTCCTTAAATAGTCATTTTATTATGGGCTTAGAGCCCAATCAGTATTACGCATATCTTTTGAATCCCACATCGAAGTATTTAAAAAATAAATTAGTTTATATAATTAACCATGCGTTGCGGCCCGATTGGATTGGTTGTATGGATGTGGCCCATCCTTGACACACCACGTAGCTGAGCGAGCCTCAGCGGAAGGGGTTAATTGAGCACCTATACAACCATTCTCTTTCTGTCTTAGTTGTTTTTAATGGGCTCTAGCCCAATTGCCCTTCTTTGTTGTTTAAGAGTTGAGCGAGACATTATTGAAATCTGGTGGGCCCATGGACCTATTTCGGAAATAGGCCTCAACTCTTTGTACACAAACTCTTCAGTGGAGCCCACTATTAGATCGTTTGCCATCTTTTTAAATCCCACATTTAAGTATTAAATAGACAGATTAGTGTACATAATTAGCTATGCGGGAGCGACAAATAGGATGGCTGTCTTGATACGACCCAACCTAGGCAGAACTCGTGGCCTGGCGAGCCCAAGGGCTTTCTGTCGCAGGCGTCAGTGCAAGGGGTTAACTGGGCCTGGTGTAACTCCCTATACAACTATCCCCCTTCTGTTTTAGCACGTTGTTACTTTTTAATAATGGCTGGAGTTAGCTGACGGGCCTCTGGGTCCTATTCGCAGGCCCCCATGGGTGAACTAATTGGGCTAGCCCGACTGCCCTTTCCTTTCAAACGTTATTTAACAGAGTGGCGCAAATATTAACCCACGAATTAAAATAAATCATTTTATCATATTTACACGTATTTATTTTAAATTTTTATTTTTAAATGTATATAAATCTCCACACACATGTGAAGAGAGACTTTATCCTTAAAATTTTTACTCATGTGTGGATGAGTGTTTATATATAAACACAAATCCCTTAGCTTATTTTTCCCTTGTGGGATAAGTTCCATTTCCTTTCAAATTTTGAACTTCAATGGTGCACTTTGAGAGTCAATTTCTCATCCATCCAAGCGTCATTTTGAGTATAAATTATACCATTCCAAAGTGTTCACGGAGTAGAATCCGAACCTCTCAAGATTTTTCACTTTCGCTAAGTGGGTTCCACTCAAAATGTGCCCTCATATAGCATATTAATCAGCTATTTTTTTCCACATATCTTACAGTAACAAATGCATTTACGGAATAACACGGAATATAACTGGTTGTATTTTTTACAGTAAACAGATCTTCCGTTTGTCGTTGTTGCCAGGACAAGGCTTGTCTATTCTTGGAGCTATGCATCAGCACAATATGCGGATTGTTTATGATGGGAACAACAAGGCTGTCCAATTTCAACCTGAGAATTGTCATAATGATCATGTGTGAATTAGAAATTCAAATTGATTTTCGATCTCCCTTTAATTTATGTTATTCTATTATGTACTCTCTCTCCCATTGTTCTGGTTTCAAATAAAGAATAAAATTTCTTCCAGTTAGTCCTTTTTGGATTTTTTTCATTGGCATTTTTAAATAAGAAATAAAATTTTTGAAGCAGTCCGGCAATCGTTAGTTGTATTGACCTCGTCAGGAGTGCGCAATGAGTCCTACATACCCTTCACTATAACTTGAAAAATAATGCAATGCAAGAATAAAAATTGTATTTAAAAACAAATACCTAAAATCCTAGGTAATTAAACTACATTTGAATTGCAAAACACAAACTTGAGCAAAATGGTAAGTGGAATAGCATGTGGAAAACCATTTGCATCTCTAGAAAGTATACCCATAAAAAGCACTCCCATATTGGCTAATTAATCAACCACCTCATTAGATTCCCTGGAAACTAGAGACATCCTCATATTATTTGACCGAAACAATAAAAAATAATTCAGGCTGCTTTTTTTTTTTTTTCCTTCTCTTTTGAGCCACTAATGGTTGGTCTTCATGATCTCCTTATACTGACCAAATCGCTGTTGTGAATCAAAAAGCATTAATTAATATCACTGCTCAGGCACATATAATTGAAGTTTGTTTAGCTAATTCATTTTGTTTGGTTATTGAGAAAGGTAAAGAAAATTAAGAAGAAAACAGATAGCTCGATAGAAACTATTTCAATCAAAACAAATCAAAAATGTATTTTATTGATTACTAATTCGATTACATGGCCTTTTATATTGACCTCTAGAATATTCTACACATGCTGAATGCATGTGTTTAAGCTTGAGCTGATGGATAACAGAACGTGTTAACACCAGTAGCTAAATAAGAAATTCGTAACGACTTGCTGACTAGACTGCCACATCATCAACTCTGGTATTTAATGAACTCAGTGCAGCAGCATCATATTCCAAGATATATTCCTAACATCCCCCCTCAAGCTTAAGGTTTGGGAAGGACATTAAGCTTGCTACGAAGATAAGCAAAGGTATCAAATGAGAGAGGTTTAGTGAGAAGATCAGCAACCTATTCAGAGCTTGAAACATGAGCAATGTGAAGATGTTTATGGG
Organism: Murraya paniculata; assembly: GCA_030449075.1. NCBI lineage: Eukaryota > Viridiplantae > Streptophyta > Magnoliopsida > Sapindales > Rutaceae > Murraya > Murraya paniculata. The sequence continues at coordinate 2,724,891 of JAEVFN010000008.1, read as the reverse complement.
CAATATGCTCTCGGATGAAGTGGAGATCAAGCTCAAAGTGCTTAGTACAAGAATGATACTTCAGATTACTAGCCAAAACCTCAGCACTCTTGTTGTCACAGTACAGAACAAGAGCATTTACAAGAGAAATCTTGAGTTTTTGAAACAGATAAGTAAGCCACAGGATTTCAGAGGTTGCCAAAGCTAAAGCCCTGTACTCAGACTCAGCTAAGGAACGAGAAACAATATGCTGCTTCTTAGAAGACCAGGAAATAAGATTGTTACCTAAGAACACACAATATCCACCAATGGATCTTTTGTCATCAGGATCAGAACCCCAATCAGCATCAGAATAAGCAGTTATAGTTAAGGAACCTGAGTGGAAGAACTGAATGCCAAAATCTACTGTGCATTGAAGATATCTTAAAATTCGTTTGTAGGCCTGCCAATGAAGAACAGTAGGTGCAACCTAAAATTGACTCAGTTTATTTACAGCATAAGCTATATCAGGCCTAGTTAAAAGAACATGTTGGAGAGAACCAACAATGCTTCGATACAAGGAAGGTTTATCAAAGGCGGCACCCTCGTCTTTATGAAGCTTATAAGTTGTATTCATAGGTGTATTAAAACCTTTACTATCCAGCATGTTTGCCTTCCTCAAAATATCTCCAATGTATTTAGTTTGAGACAAGTGCAGACCTTGCACAAAGGGAGTGACTTCAAGTCCAAAAAAATAATTAAACTCCCCTAAATCCTTGAGTGCAAACTCTGAATTGAGACATTGAATGACATGCTCAACAAATGTAGAGTTGGAGCCAGTGATAAGAATATCATCCACATAGACAAGAACAAACAGAACATCATTTCCAATATGCTGAACAAATAGAGAAGTATCAGATTGTGATGCATGTAAACCCCACTGAACCAAGGAACCTTTTAACCTATCATACTATGCTCTTGGAGCCTGCTTAAGTCCATACAAAGCTCTATTGAGTTTGCATACATAGGAAGGATAAGCAGGATCTATAAAACCCTCTGGCTGATGCATGAATACCTCTTCTGTAAGAACTCCATTGAGAAATGCATTATTAACATCAAGTTGCCTAATTGTCCAGTGATGCATCACAGCCAAACTTAGAACAACTCTAATTGTACAAGGCTTCACAACAGGGCTGAATGTTTCAAAGAAATCAACCCCATAAGTTTGGTGATAACCCTTTGCCACTAATCGAGCCTTATATTTGGACACACTCCCATCTGGATTGTATTTGATTCTATAAACCCATTTATTACCAACAATCTTAGTAGCTGCAGCAGCAGGAACTAATGTCCAGGTATTATTTTTTTTCAAGGCTTCTATTTCTTCTTTCATGGCTAAAAACCATTTGGAATCTAGTAATGCAGCTTTGACTGTGGCAGGTTCAAGGTCTTGAGTGACAGCCATATAAGGTTTAGGTTTGAAAATTCCAGCTTTGGCCCTTATGATAATTGGATGTGTAGGTTGGATGGATGGAGAGGAGTGAGAATGGGATGCAGAGGATGACTATGCTGGGAAAGAACTTAATGTTGGAGACACAGCAGGAACAGAGGGAGCAGCTAATGATTCTCTATTACTACTGTCAATAAGATTTGAACTTTGAAGGAAAGTGATTTGAGTAGGGGAAGGTGTTTGACAAGTAGAATTACACAAAACAGAAGATGATTGTTTAGGAAACAAATCTGTGTAGGGAAACTCAGATTCATTGAAGGTAACATGTCTAGCAATAAAATCTTTGCCTGACTTATCTAAGCATTCCTTTATGTAACGGACTATAACCAATGAAGATACACTTGCTAGTGTGAAAGTCAAGTTTATAAGGATTGTAAGGTTTACGCAAAGGAAAACAAGTGCACCCAAAGACTCTAGGAAATTGATAATCTGGTAATCGATTATGGAGCTTTTGAAAAGGTAACAAGTTGCTAAGAGTTGGGGAAGGCATTCTATTAATGAGATAAGTGGCTGTATGAAAAGCCTCCCACCAAAATGAAAGAGGTAAATGAGACTGAGCTAAAAGAGTAAGACCGGTTTCAACAATGTGTCTATGTTTTCTCTCAACTACACCATTTTGATGATGTGTATATGGACAACTATATCTAATCTGAATGCCCTCTTGCAAAGAAAAGACTGAAAAGCTATTAACTCAACCCCCATGTTAGACTGTAAGGCTTTGATAGGAAGAGAAAATTGTTTTTCCATAAGAAGTTTAAATTGTTTAAAGGTATCAAGTGCTTCAGACTTGAGTGTTAAAAATAATACCCAACAGTATCGTGTGAAGTCATCAACAAAAGAGATATAATACTTGTAAACATCCATTGACAATTCAAAGGCTGGACCCTATAGATCAGTATGTAACAGCTCAAGTGGAGACTTAGACTTGATATTAGTTACAGGAAAATGTAGTTGATGCAATTTACCACATTGACAAGCATCACAAAAACCAACAGAGTGAGTATGAACAAAATGTGAAGGAATATACGGTAAAATCATTATTGATTAAAGAACATGTTTATTAGGATGACCAAAATGTTTGTGTAACAACTCAATTGACTCATTTCCAGAAACAAAGAAACTTTTAGGATGATGACCAGAACTCAGAGAATTGGAACTGATAGTCAATTGATTATTTGACCTTTGTAAGGAGTTTACACCTTCATTAGCAGATAAGACAGATAACATTGAACTAGGTTTGAAACATTTATTGGCAGATTGATAAGAAGATTCATCTTGAGACAGTAGCCTATAGAGACCATCTTCAGCAATCCCCAGAGCCAGCAGAGTTCCCTCCATCTTGTCCTTGATAATACACAGATTTGATGAGAATTCAATGACAATGTTGTTATCTAGAAGGAGTTTGGATATACTGATAAGATTTTTAGTAATCTTAGGCACACATAAAACATTGGTGAGGTTCAAAGTGCTTCCTAAAGAAGTTATGAAACAAGTACAGCATGTGTGTGTAATTTCAAGACCATGTCCATTACCAACTAGCAGTAATTGAGAGCCAAGATAAGGCTTACCTTCAGTTAAATTGTGCACATTGTTGGTAAGATGATGTGTTGCTCCACTGTCCAGGTACCAACCTTGATCTGCAATTCCCTTTGAAGTCACCATGAAAACAGCTTTAGGAGTTGGAAATTGATTATGAGTTGAGAGATTTGGAACAAAATTTCTGTTAAATCTGTTTCTGCAACCAGCTGTTGAGTGATTTGGTTTAAAGCAAATTTGGCAAATAATATTTCCTCTATCAACTCCTCTGCCAAATCCATTAAATGTACCAGAAAAACCACCAGAAAAGTTACCATTTCTAGAAAATCCACCTCTACCTTAATTAGTGTCCCAACCTCTTCCTGAACCTTGTCTAGGGAAATTACCATTTGGAGGAAATCCACCTCTTCCTGATCCATAGCCTCCTCTGTTATTAAAGTTCCCAGGCCAATTGCCAGATGCATTCTTATTCATATAATTTCCATTCCAGTTGCCTTGGTGATTAGTATTCCAACCACCATTATTTCCTGCTTTCTTTTGATTGTTTCCTGTTTGAGCTATGTTTGCTGCATAGTTTAGTTTAGTTTCTTTTCCAATATTAGACTGAGCACTCTCCAATCTGGCTTCATGAGTCAATAGCATAGAATAAGCCTCATTTATACTCATTTTGAGAATGTTAGCCTCAATATACACCACAACTAGATAATAGGGTTGACCTAATCCAGATATTAGATGAGTCATGAAATCTAAAGAACTGGTAGGACTTCCAGCAATAGCCAATTCATCAGTTAGAGTTCTTAATTTGCCAAAATATTCAGTGATAGACATATCTTAATTTGCCAAAATATTCAGTGATAGACATAGATCCTTTTTTGAGATTGTTTACCATCATCTTTAAATGAACTTTCTTAGCTGCTGTTTCGAAGCCAAATTGTTGTTCTAAATTTATCCAGAGTTCTTGAGATGATTTAGAAGTTACCACAAGACTGAGGATTTCAACACTGATTGAGGTTAAGAGCCAGCTCAACAGCATTTGATCTTGCTTTTTTCACATAGCATATGCAGGATTTTCTGATCTAACATAATCGGAGCTTGCTGACTCACAAGAGAGAAACTAATCTGGACAAGCTCGTGATCCATCAAGTAATCCTTCTAGCTCATTAGCTCGAACAGAAGAGAGAATCTATGATTTCCAGATTGTGTAATTAGACCGATCAAGTTTGATCGGAGTTGTAAAGTTAAAGGTTGAAATGGAAGCTGTGTTTGGAGCTATGATGTTTGCATTTAAGCTTGATGAAGCCATAAGACTATTTGCTCTTGGCTCGGATACCAAATTGAAGTTCGTTTAGCTAATTCATTCTGTTTGGTTACTGAGAAAGGTAAAGAAAATTAAGAAGAAAACAAAGAGCTCAAGAGAAACTATTTCAATCAAAACAACTGAAAAATGTATTTCATTGATTACTAATTCGATTACATGGCCTTTTATATTGACCTCTAGAATATTATACACACGCTGAATGCATGTGTTTAAGCTTGAGCTGATGGATAACAGAACGTGTTAACACCAGTAGCTAAATAACAAATTCGTAACGACTTGCTGACTAGATTGCCACATCATCAACTCTGGTATTTAACGAACTCAGTGCAGCAGCATCATATTCTGAAATATATTCCTAACACATATTAACTGGAGTTACACCGAAGTCTCTAATAAGCGAATTTTTTATCACTCCAGGACCTTGACCACTTTTGACGTTAAACGAAATGAGAAAATTGTGCTTACCGAAATGAACAGATATAAACTTTGTATGTTATCAACGTAAAAGTTAAATTAAATTGAGTAATTATTGATACAAAAAAATATATTTTCTCAAAAAAAATAAATGTAGAAAAGTTAATCAACATATGTTGGTTTATTTCTCCATCTTGTTAAGACGATTTTGCTAAGAAAATTGCTTGGTTTTAACATAAGATATTTGTTCAATAAATGTGTCTGAGGAGTAATAATATTGTACATATTTATGATAAACTATCCTTAATAGTAATTTTACATCATGAGTATTTTTGTAATAATTTTTTTCCGTAAAATATAGGTGTTTAGAGTATCTTTTAAGATGAAAATAACTTTAGGGCCAATTTGGTAATGCTGAAATTTTTAAAATAATTATTATTAATTATGCTAAAATAATTAACTATGAAGATAATCAGTTAAATATTTGGTAAAATATAGGTGTTTAGAGTATCTTTTAAAATAAAGGCTCCGTTTAATATAGCTTAAGTTGAGCTTATTTAAGTAGAGCTTTTGGTAGCAGAACTTTTAGAGCGTTTATCTAAAAACTTTCAGTTATTTGGTTGTCAATAAGAACTTTTATTAAAAATTGATGAAATTACTTTAATAGGCAAGTTTTTTAAAGTTATATTATGAAAAGAATAAAATAAAATTGTCAAATAAGCAAATAATATTTGAGATATTTTAACATTTAAAAAAAGCCTTTCAACCTCTACTCCTAAAAGCACAAAATTTGAGCTTTTACTAGTATAGGCAAAATAGCTCATTTAAGTTTTAAAAACTCTACTAAAAAAAAGCAAACAACAATAAAAATTTATGATAAGAGCTTATGGGATTAATAAAGTATCTATAACCACTAGGTAAGCCATACCAAACAGGTATGAAAATAACTTAGGGTTAGTTTGGTAATATTGTAACTTTTAAAATAATTGTTATTAGTTGTGCTGTAAAAATAATTAACTATGAAGAGAATTAGTTAAATATTTGGTAAAATTTATTTTTAAAAGTACTGTGAATTTTTAAAAATAATCATATGCATTTGGTAAAATTTTACTGTTAAATTACTATAAGAATGTAAATAACTGAATTGGATATAATACTGAATAAATAAATAAATAAATAAATAAATAAATAAATATATATATATATATATATATATATATATATATATAATTTTTTTATTGTGTACATATAATAATTGATAATTAAAATAATTTTTTTTTATATTTTTAATTTTATTTTTAATTTTGTTATCTCAATATAATTAGTAATAAAGTATCTTTAAAGTTAATGATTTTATTTTCTCATTCATAAGGATAATTTTAAATTTTTTTAATATTTATGAGAATATATATGGAATTGTATTAAGTATAAAAGTGATTCTCAACATCAGATTTTGAAAAGCATGAAGATTTTGAAAAGCTATTCATTTCCTGCTTTTCAAAATCTAATATAAGATGGGTTATTTTGTCAAAAGTGATTTTTAAAAAAAATTATTAAATACCAAAATTAGTTTTTAATTTTTTAAAATTACTTTTGACCCTCTTAACAGTAATTCTAAATGAGCTATTACCCAAAAACAAATTGACAGTTTGTCATTTTCCAAATAAGTAAATCCCTATGTTATGAATGGGAAAGTGTTGTATGACAACTATCAGACAAAAAATCTGCCAAATTATCTAATTGACAAATAAAAGAATATTCAAAATTATCATATCTTATATATCAAACATTATCCGCTAATTAGTTGAAAGGATTAAGACATTGTTTGGTATAACTTTTCAAATAGAACTTATTGAAATAGAACTGTTGTTAATAGAGCTTTTATAAATAAAGCTTTCACTAAAAAAAAATAATTATTTACTTGGTTGTCAATGAGAGCTTTTATTAAAAATTATAAAATTTTTTTAATAAATAAGTTATTTAAAGTTATGTTATGAAAGAAATGAAATAGAATATCAAATAAATAAAGGATATTTTAGATATTTAACATTTTTAAAAAGATTTTCAAACTCTATTTCCCAAAGTCCAAAATTTAAACTTTTGCTAGTACAGAAAAAATAGTTTATTTAATCTTCAAATGATCGACTAAAAAAATAATCAAATAATAATAAAAAATTTGAAAAAAATTTATAAGATTAAATAAGTATTTATGGCCTTTAGATATGTCATACTAAATAGATACTAAGACACAATCATGATTGACAAGTTTAGAATAATGAAATAAACTTTTAGTCAACAGTCCAATTTCTAAAAAGTAGATGAACAACTTAAAAGAAATATATTCGAATGAGGTATTTTTTTTTTCCATATTTTTATTCTATGACGGTCACCATTTTAGGCATCTTTGTACTTCATAATTCAGCTATATATGACTCTTGCCATATGAGAATGTAATAATAGTTTTCATTTCAGTCCATGATAGTCATGATTCTTGCCTTATCTTTGTATTTCATAATGGCTACGGTACTTGCCATGTATGTGAATGCAAAAACAGTCTTGATTTCGACCATATGTATTTGATTGAGAAGGATCTTAAATCTGATTTTGATCATGATCTTTAGCGGTCAATATTGATTCCTATGGTCATCATCTTATTCTAAAATAAAATCCATTAGGGTAAAACACATGTACGAGACAAAATCTGCCAAATTTAGTTACCAAATGAAGAAGTATTTGTTCAAAATTATTAAACGTATATAGAAAGAATCATCATCGAATGCTTAAATGCAGAAAAAATCAGTCAAACTACAAGGATTTTCATTATCTGGCTTGCCAAAAATGACTAACTCGCTCCATTTTCTGCGTCATTTGTCCGTTTGTTATGGAAAATATAATGTTGAGTTGCCTAATTGCCTAATATTTGGAGCCGTTATGAATAATCATTTGGCACAGGACAATTCTTCGTCAGAGTCTCATCTTCACTTGGAAATGGCAGGGACATTCCCAAATCCCTATGCAACTGCTCTATTTCTTGCCCTATTCTTATCTTCAAATGTAAATATCTCATCAGCTTCAAAACCTTCAGGATTCAGCATTAAGCTCATACCTAGGTACTCAACGGAATCTCCTCTATATCCTGGCAACCTTACTGAAATTGAAACCATTGAATCAATGATTAAATTCTCCAAAAATAAAGCTATTTATGTGAAGCTGTCAGCTTCTCCAAATGCAACGTATGATCCTGATTTCTTCGCTTTGGTAACTCGCGACGTGTTCTACTGGGTCGCGCAGATTGGTATCGGAAACCCATCTCTAAATCAGCTTTTGCTGATTGACACCGGTGGTGACTTAAGTTGGACACAGTGCCAGCCCTGCATAAATTGTTTTCACCAGTCACTCCCCATTTACAACTCACGAGCTTCCTCTACTTACCGAAAGCTCCCTTGTAATCACCCCTTTTGTGACGGTGGTGAGGATTCATTATTCACTTGTGTTAACGATGAATGCATTTTCAGTGTCTCATACGGTCCAGATACTGGCGGAGCAGGCCCAGCAAAAGGCATTGTTTCCCAAGAATCATTCACTTTTCCAATTGATACCTTCAACCATTACACAAGCGTACACAATGTGATCTTCGGATGCGCCAACGATAACCAAAACTTTGATCACTTTGCAGCAAATGGTATCATCACTGGGATTGCGGGTCTAAGTCTATCTCCGGTTTCGCTCTTCGTGCAAATGCAAAATGAAATTGAGCACCGATTCTCATATTGCATTGTGCCTTACTCGAAATATTTGGCGGCCCCTGCTGCCCTAAGGTTTGGCAGAGATATTCCTCAGCTTACCAGGAGCGCTCAATCAACACCAATGTATTTTGTGCCTGGTAACTACCATATTTTCTTGCATTTGCAAGATATAAGCGTTGGAAATCGACGCTTGAATTTCCCACCGGGCACATTTATTCAAAGGGGAGGTGCCACTCTTGGCTTCATTATTGATTCAGGAGCTCCAATTAGTCAACTTGACACAAATAGCAATGGCATCAATGCTTACCAAATAGTGACAGATGCTTTTAAGGCTGATTACGATTCTCGTCGTCTTCAAAGATTTACTGAAGGTCAGGGCTTGGCTTTTGAGCTTTGTTATAGGAGGAGGCCTGGTTTTAATCAGTATTTGTCAATGACGTATCATTTCGAAAATGCTAATTACGTGCTAGACGGATTATTTGTGCATTACTTCATCGACAGTCTTAATATCTTCTGCTTGGCGTTGATGCCCGGACATGGCGTTTCAATACTTGGAGCTACGCATCAGCAAAATAAGCGCATCGTTTACGATGGCGCCCACAATGTAATCCAATTTCAAAATGAGAATTGTGCTGATGATTTAGTATGAATTAGAAATTCAATTTAATTGGTTTCTCCCTTTAATAATTTATTTTATGTACTGTTTCTCCTTTTATTAGTTTAGTTCACATTACGAATAAAATTGATTCCATACATTTTCGTCGCAATTTGAAATTAACAAAGAAATTTGATGTGGTCTATAGTACTAGTACTAATGGTCAGTCAATCTAAAAGCATGCTTGCAATAAACATGACCAGCCAGCCAAATATTAAAGGGAGTTTCTTATATCGAAGACTCTTTATGCTATGTTTATTTATTGGGAGTGGGAGTGGGTAGTGCATATTCCACCTACTTCAGTATTTACTTGCATATTTTAAGGAAGGAGTAGGAATCGCACTCTGTGGGTCCCACCATTTATGGATTTTCACTTCCACCTCTTTATTTTTTATCCTTTTATTAAATTTAATATAATTATATTTCATAAAATAAAATAAATAATATCATATTTATTTAAATAATAATATTATATTATTTTATAAATTATATTTATTAAAAATAATAGTATTATATTTATTTAATATTAATAATTAATAATAATAAATAGTCTATTCTAAGAAAATATTAATTTTGTACTATATTATTAATAATAATGTTTCATTTGTGTTGCTTTTACTAATAATTTTCAATTTATGTAATTAAAATTAAAATTAATAAAAATTATGATTTACATAATTAAGGACATTAATAATAATTATTAATTTACAAATCTAATAAAATAGAATAAATATTTTAATTTACGGATCAGCCATTTGAAAATGGAAGGTCATTGAAGCATAATCCTGAAACTTTTGATCATATGCAACAATGCTCAAATCCTACGTTTGATCCTCTTCTTCGAACCCCACAATGGGCAAATTAACTCTTAAATTCTTCTATGACTTTCCTGTAAGGAATTCGATCAATGAATGTGACTGCACATCCAGAGTCAATAATGCAGCCTCCTTTGTCTTGGCCTTTGATTGGATGCCTATCTCGTGGGAATCTCATGCGATGCCTCCCGACGCTAATGTCTGTCAAATACAGATAATAATGAGGAGACCCTTTTGAGATGACGATTGGAGTTGACTGAATTCTTAATCCTCGTGTATCGGCGTCACCTAATGTTGCCGTGCCGTAAGGCGATGATCGAAAGGGGAATAAGCAGCATGAAAATCAATAGCCGAAACGACTGCCTAATTGCTTTAGCAAAGAAAGAGGACACAAGCCTAATCGTAAGACTCCACCAAGCTTACTATTAGAGCGCAAAACGAAATTTCGGTCGTCATTTGAGCAGCCAAAGACTAAAGGTTGATCAGGAGATCTAGATGTCAACTTAAATCTATCTATTCAAAGAACGTAGCTTTGGTTGAGGATTTATCTCATAGCGTACATCCTAGAGACATGCCTGGTTGACACATCGGAATGTACAGGGAGTATTATATCGACACATTATCGGGTGATCACAAAGAACCCTGTTGCAGGAATTTGAAGTCCTTGAATCAGAAATTGGAAGATGTTGTGGAAACACCTGATGTAAGGTTGGCATTGCGTCCAAGTCAGATCACTGGCACTGCTCGCGATTAAGAAATCTAGTGTTCTTCGGCTTTCGATTCTTACATATACACCATATGCCGAGCTATTATCTGATATGAATAATCGAATATTATTATCTGGTTGAGACTCGAAATTGACCTCAAATAAGAAGCCCTAGGTTTAGATTTCTCCGCAAGTTTGAAATTTTTGTGACTCGTTCAGGTTTTTGAGCTGGTTCGCTTAGGGCTCTATAGAGTCAATGGAGATGTGTTCTAAGGTAATCAATGTTTCATCAGATTTTGAAGTATTGAAATGGGATTGGGATTGGGATTGGAAGAGCGGTGTTGAAAAAAAAAAGGTAAGGGCCACAAAAGATTGATGAATTTGAGACACTTTTAGTGAATTGAAGCTTGTCTCAGATGATGTAACATAATATAATGAAGCTGTTTTTATAATGGTTCGCAAGAACAGGCTTGTTTTTTTTTTTTGGTTCGCAAGAACAGGCTTGGTTCTTGTGATTTTACATTTCCCTAATCAGTCCCCTCTGGCTTTGTTTTAGACTAAACTACTAACAGCAAATTCATTCTAAAAAGGAGCTCTTTGTAGCGTATTTGCGTTTATTTTATTTGTTTGTGAAAACAAATTCTTATTAACGGAAAGAAAACTCAAAGATAACAAATGTGGAAACTCTTCCAACATTATAGGCGAACTATAATTACAAAACCTAAACCTTACTAAAGCTTCCGCCCTTAATTGCAACTCCTTGAGATATGTTAGGGATGGCAATGGGGAGGGGAGAGGAGGGGACCGACATCCCCATACCCATTCCCGATATTCTGTATATGTCCCCGTCCCCTCCCCATTCCCGTCAAAATTGCTTAAGGGAATCCCCGTCCCCTCCCTAAATAATAACAAGAGATCCCCGATCCCCGAATAATTAATATGTTTTTAATTTTTAAACTTGATTTAATCATACTAAAATAAAAAACTTAAACAAAAGTAAGATTTGACAATATATCGTACATTAACATTAATCCATTACAAAAATCACACTTCAAAGTATAAATTATCAGAATAATTATCTTCGTCAATATTCATAACCCTATAATAAAAAAATTACTTTTATATCAATAATGAAATAAATGAAATGAGTATAGATACTGAAATTAATATTTTTAATAATTTATTCTTGTACCTCATGCTCCTTCTGTTCTTCAAATGTGGCAAATTGAGAGATAGCATCAAGTTTTAAATCCAAAATAATAAAAATAATATAAGTAATGTAATTCATAATTTAAAACAGTTTTGGGCCAAGTCTTGAAATAAGGTATGCTCAAATAGTAATTCAAGACCACCACTAGTTAATTAGACATGAAAGTTTTATAGTATATTTGTATAAATATTTTGATATTTGTTATTTATACTACTATTTAATATTTTATAATTTAAATTATTTTATTTATTTATTAATAATTATAAAAATAAGATTATAATTAAAAATAAAAATGAAGAAGTGGGGAAATGGGGAGGGGATGGGGATTCTATCTCATATCCGTCCATTCCCCGAATAAAAACTGGGTAAAAAATTATTCCCGCCCCTTCCCTAAATAAGAAATTTGGTATAAAATCGTCCCCGTACTCTCCCCGAATAGGAAAAATCCCCAAGGGTCCCCATCCCCGTGGGAATTTCTACCATCCCTAAGATATGTCGAATCTTAAAGTCATATTTTGGTATAATTAATCTTTGTATTTATCTTTATTTGGAATATAATTTTGTATCTTTTTACCGTGAAGAATGATTGTACTTACTTCTTGACAGATATATGTAACTTCCCACTATAATTTTTGAAACTACATACATGTAACTACCCCCACTGAGTTTAACTTTTTGATAAAATTATTTTTAAAGTTTAACCATAATTTATATTTCTCCCAATAATTTTTTGATTTGCCTCTATAGGTTTTAAATACAATACAAAAAATTAGAACAAAAACTAAAATTTCATTATATTTGAAAAACGGGTTCACATGAGATAGAAAGAGGGGGCTTAATATCACCACTCTTTGTTGAATCCAATAGTGAAGTATAAGGAGGCTAACTTGGGCTATGGCCCATGTAGCCATAGAAAACTTTCTAAAAGTCTTTATTCGAAAGAGAAATATTAGAATCGATATTTAAAATTAGAATAATATTAGAGATTACAATATTTGAATCTTAACTTAATTTTTAATATTATATCACTTATTTATTGAATGATGAATATAAAATTATTTATTATTTTATTATACTATTTAATTGATGAATGTCAAATCAGTCGGAATATAAATATTGGAATGCTTCACATCATTCTTAAAATTATTATTTTAACCCTCGCATTATTTTTTAAATAATTAAAATAATTATTTTAACCCATTATGAGAATAAGTAACTCTGTTTCATTTATAAACGATTTATCTTTTTTTTTTCTTAATATATCTACGCTCTACCAAACCATTCTCCATAAATTTAAAAAAAATAATAAATTGTTTGCTATTAATTTTTTCATTAATTAAATTTTGTTATAAACAAAAAAAAAAGCACTATAAACAACTATGGTTTGTAATTTTGCATTTTATCAATTTTTTAGTTTCCTCAAGTAGCTTGAGTAACTTCGAATTTTAAAATTAAAATGATAGGAATTAGTTTGATTTGCAAAGATAATGCTATCCCATATCTCTTCAATAATTAAAATAAAATATATGTCAATATCCAACTGAATTATTCTTTTTCAATTAACCGAGCTCACAATTGATTAAATAAATTGTGTATTTTAAAACGATAAATACCGTGTAATGCAAAATTATCCCATAATTCTTGGAAAAAGTCAAAATTAAATTAAGGATAATTTATACTCAATGTAAGCCTATCATATAATATTTACCATCCCATATGGATGCCTATCTAAAGACTTGCTAGCTACCTTGCCAGTATATGGTAAAATCATCTCGAGCTGCTTATTTTAATCAGTGAGTGATTGATCAAGTTCTGAATATTATTATATCTCAGCAGGTAACAATGAAAGGAGCTAAAGCTATTATCATTTTGGCTTTGGTTGGCTGTTGTTTCAGTCAAGTTCTAGCAAACGCCGAAGGAGCTGCAGCATCAAATTTAGCTAATTATTACGGCCAAGATCTGTCATGGTTCGGGTTCTGGCACGTGCCTCATTGGCCTTTGGTGCCACCACCTCAATCAGGTCGCCCATGGCCTTGCCCATGGGGTGCACTCCCGCCCGTGCCACCATCCTTCAAATGGCCACACCCACACCCCTTTTGGGCACTCCCTCCTAAACCAGCTGCTGCAGTACAGCACCCTCATTCTAACACTAAAGCTTGATGATCGTCTTTAATTCGTCCCATATTTAATTTTTATTTCTGTTTTGATAATAATAATTGCTTGCTTGCAGTTGCAGTCAACATCTTGTTGGATAGGTTTAGATTTGGGGAAAATAATGTTATTTCCTCTTCTGTTTGATTTTGATGTAATGATCATCCATTACGAAATAAGAGATGTTATGATGTACATTTTCGTTTGGTTAATTATTCAATTTATTTTTTTCATTTCTAATATTATATGTTTTTTCTTAATTATACATAATCACTACACATTGCAATTGTTAATTAAGCATCTTTCCTCCAAATTATCAGAAGTAATTAGTAAGCCCACGTCTACTTGTGGTGATGTTGGTGTCCACTATATTTGTGTTGTATAGCTCTAATATGCAAGCAAGTTGAACTAATATTAATCTCAAGCCTTAAATCAATTCCAAGACATTTTTCGTCACACAAGAGCTCCCTTTTCTCTCCAAACTACCCTTAATGAGAAACAAGCCTCCCTCCAAAGTGTATGTGAGGCAATGCTTTATAAAGCAAAATAAAATTAAAAATTTGTTGGAGACCTTGATTAATCAAACAACTATTCTCAAGAACAATTGAAGAATACAAACTATATTTTCCAAATGAAGAAGATTTCTTTCTTGATTCCTGATCTGAATACATGAGGAGGTATTTATACTGGAGATAGCTTAACACAAACCACAAAATGTTGAATATATAAAAATTTGTAAACCACACACATAACTCAACACACACAACATTATTGCACCCTATATGGAAAACTAATCTCCACATCTTTGAACAAAAATTTGAAGTTTCTGGATATCAATAATGAATCACACAATACTAGATTCTTCCATGATTCGGCTTCAAATGGATTGGATTAAGTTTATAATCCAACAAAATCAATTCCATGATAAGATGTGCATGTCGATTATCATTGAGCGCGCCAGTTGAATTCCTGCTCAAATTCAGTTAAAAACCTCAATATTATCATCATGATGCCCAACAAATCAGCTTGACATACATGTTAGAATGAAAAATCACACTCACAGTGGTTTAGCTAACCAATTTGAATTCTCTATGGCACCATCACTATCCTCTGATCGGTTTTCATGATTGCTTGTCTTCCTGCCCTTGGCTGGAAATTATACATCACAAAAGAAATTATTAGTTTTCTGAAAATTGAAATTCATGGTTAAAATAATTAGATGACTAGTGAGACTAACATGATATATCTAGTGAAGATAGCAAAACTATTATTCTCGCCAGTACTCATTAAATTAATTACTTGAGAGTCAAGACAACCATATATCCAACTTTTGTCGAGCAGATTAGGCATAAACTTGTGCTGGCTTGTGCCTGCAAAAAGGTAAGGTTAAACTAATATCATTATATTTTTTTCTACATGATAATTGGATTAGCTGGCTAGAAATAACAACCACTATACACATGTAAATTACAACTTAATTAATTACCAGCAGGGCGATGGTAATTGTAGCCAGTTTTGAGAATTCCTCAAGAGTACTCAAGAGCCTTCTAATCAATAGTGATGTTGGGAATGTGGGATATATTATGCCAGTCATCTCCTATATCGTTTTTGTAAATTAGGACATCCCCAAATCTCCAATTTCTGCAGTGTTGTCGTCTGAAGAAGGTGATCGGGCAGTGCTCTTAGTGTAGGGCACCGAGCAATACTCAAGGAAGAAAGACATGCCATGATTTCTCCCTTTATTGTAACTCCGTAGTCCCACTCTTTGAGTACATACATATCCCAAAACTGGACCGTTTTCAATTTGGGAAAAGCAACGACAGAGGAGGAGGCACGGCCACGATCACTTTCTACTCCCAAAAATTCATCACCTACTCCTTTCACACTGCCCATTGAGTGGAAATAGAGTTTCTCAAGAGATGGCAATTTTCCCAATGGAGAAAAGCGCTCGCAATTTATGCAGTGGCTGAGAGTTAAAGTCCTTAAATTGGTTAATGACATCATCCAATAGGGGCACACATTGTTGCCTCTTTATTTATGTACCCCTAGATGCTTTAGGAGGTGGCTATAAAGCTTCAAGAACTTATAAAGCTTCAAGAACTTCTTCATCCTTCTTTCTCTTCATTTCTTCATTACCATGACCAAAATAAAGAAGCAAATCAATGAGGTTTTTCTTGTTCTCAAGCTTTGATCTCCTTGCCTCACCCACATCACACACATCACCGAGCCCCTAAATATAACCGTATCTAAGGAGATTAAGGTTTCTCAGAGATACAAGTCCACATGCTTTGCTACAAACAAAACCTCCACCAACAACAAACTTTTCTACTCTCCGCAGACTGGTCAGTCTCTCAACTCCTGCTGGCAAGTATCTTAACGATTCAGTGCCGCGATTTAGTAAATACATCAGGTTTATCAATTTTCCAAAACCTTGAGGTAATTCTTTCAGATCTTGACAACTATCAACATTCAAAAGTTGTAGATTATATAACTCACATAACGACTCAGGAAGTTTTTCCATCTTCAAACAGGACAAATTAAGGTATCTCAAATGCAACAATTTTTCTATATTTTTCGGAATTTCTTTTATGAAACTGTTCCACGACCACATTTGAAGCATGGCAACGTCTAATGCCCTTACACATGTTAATTCATCGAATAACTTGGGTAGGACCTCATTAAGCCGAAATTCATTATCGCTATTATCATCAATTAAGAGGCTACGCAATCTTTTAACAGAACAAAAGGAGATAGGAAATGGAGCCCCCTTACCAAGCGTTACCATTGAATGGCGAACATTCTGCCCTAAAGATGCGATAAATGATTCCTCACGACCATTTATCTCTATCGTAAAACACTCGTTCTTACTTAAAAATTGGGCAAAATCATGTACTATATCATGCATCTTGCAAGATAAGATTTCATCATCATCATTCACAAATTCCTGAAAGAATGAGCGTCTAGCTATGATGTCAAAACACTCTTCACCGATGATATCCATCTCTTTGTTTGGTCTTTGACTAAAGTAATCTTGAGCTATCCATAATTAAATTAATTTCTCTTTGTTTATTGTGTAGTCTATTGGAAAGACAGCACGATATGAGAAACATCGTTTTACCATAGAGGGCAAATCATTATAGCTCAACAATAAAGGAGCCAAAAGACCTCTCTCAAACTCTTCTAGTTCCCACATTTCACTCTCAAAGATATTTTTCCACTCTTGTTCAGTACTTTTAGACCGCAAGAGATCCTAATTGTCTTTACCGCTAAAGGTAAGCCCTTGCGCTTGCCTACAATTTTTTGACCAATTTTTTCTAATCTTTCATGTTCCTGATCAAAGCTTGAAAATAATTTTGATTTTGATTTTATCTTTATTCATTTCTTTTTATCATCCTATCACTGGGAAGGGTATGTTCATAACTTAGAGTGAATAATTTGGGCAAAAGCTAATTACATCTTAATTTTAAGTTTTCAATAAAAAGTTGTTGATTTTGTTATACACGTCATCAACGACATGTTTTAGGTCCATATATTGATTTATTTGTTATAGGAACATAATAGTAATTGTAAATTACCAATAAATTTACTATTAAAACAAATGTTATTTACTAACAAAAATAGGGGTTATATGTCTTTTTTGGAACGTTAAGGGGTTTTATGTTCCTTTTCCCAAATGTTAAGGGGTTCATTGTCATTTTCCCTTATTAAAATCTTACATGTAATGGTCCTCCCAAAGTGCTGATTTATAAGTTACTTGTCATATTATTCGATTTCTACTTTGAATTTATTTTTTTGGACATAGTTCTAATTCTTGAGGTGGGATGTTGATACCTATATATATATGTATGTGGCTTTGTTGTTAATCTATTGTTAACATCATTTTTTCTTGTTGCACTTTGGTAGTAACACAAATCATTTTTATTCTGTAATTTCTTATGTAACATAAATTATGTCTTTTGTTACAATGGAATCTGTCACCGAGCGTTGAGTCAACTTAGATAAAATTAAAGTGTTTCAACAATGATATGTGCACAAAAGGTTAGCACAAAGAAATAGCACACTATCAATAAAAGATAAAAAAAAATTAATTACACGATAAAAAAAAGTATACTACAAGACAAGAATTTCATTTGTCTTTTGTGCCTTTTGTAATAAATTTTGTCATTTTCATTAATATACTATTATTCAAGATATTTCATTTGAGATTGACAACGCTGAGGAAAGGAATGGCGTTTGATACATGTTTAGATTGTCAAGAGATTTACCTCTTGTTTTAATTATATATATGATTCTAGTTTAGAGGGATAAGACAATATATATTACATCCTCTTAAAAAAGAGACTCAGAGACTAGAAAACTTTTAAAAGTCTATCAAAATCTCGTGTAAAAGAAACTAATAATAAATTTTAGGTGGCTTTTATGGGAGTTCTGACAATTACATACTTACAAACATGTAAGATGAGAAATTCTAAAGCATCTCTAAAGCACCATATCTGCCAAATAATAAATAAATAATATTATGACATGTACACATTTATTTTAAACAATTAACATGCAAACAGTGATTATATAAAATTCAATTGCACATATTATATATGCATTAATTGATTGTATTATTTTTTTATGTATTTTAGAATTACTCGTATAAGAGAGTATAAGAGACGATAGGTAAGCACTAATTAGCAATTATTTGGAACATATATATACATATAATTGGGAGTCAAGGTATTTTGGGCTTAATCTTTATGCAACCACATTAATTTCCAGGAAATTAACAATGGATACACTACGATGGCCTTTTAGTCAAATCGAAACATAAATACCAAAAAAGAAAAAAGTGATATCAAAATAGCTATTTCTTAACAGTGACTTTAACACGTTTTCATTCTGCCTGCATAAAATAAAACATAATGAATGCAACTTTAGAAATAAAAAAAGTAATAACAAGAGCAACGCATGAGATACAGTAAAAAAGAGAGAGAGATGAAATTAAATTAATTCGAATTACCAACATTCTTTTTTAAGAAATTAAATTAAATTAAAATTCGAAGGGAAGAGTAGGATGTTAAAATAATTTGGCCCGAAATGGGTTAGTGGGTACAGGCAATGAAAAATAAAAAGAAGTAATACTATAAACGAATGGGGATAGTTGCGAACCAAAACGACCGAATTGTACTGGAGGGTATTTTAGATAATATTTCGGACTTCTATTAATTAGCTTGTAACCAATAATTTGAGATGATTTTTGATATCATGGATTCATATCATAATCGAAATTAACCATTAATCTACTGGGACCTGAAGCTTTTGGTCCGTAAAGGCTCATAAATTTTTAGCAGGCTTTCCTTGTATGTTGCTTGCGCATGAGTTTATTCAATTTTATTGAGTATTATTAATTTATTTTCATTTTCTTCTAGTACAAAGTAAGTTACTCTGGACTTTAACAAACAACGGGCGCAAATTGGAGCTGATTATTGCCAACATCATATATGACCAGAACATTTTGTTGATGATAGGCTCCTATTATAGTTAATCTGTCATCAGGGAGCAATGCAACGCAAAAGTACCTCTCTTGAGCATTGACTATATAAACATACTCCTTTGGCAGAGGCCAGTCAGCCCCTTGAAAATGCAGGGTCATTGAAGGATAATCCGTAAAATTTGGATCATATCTGTAACAAAGCTCAAAACCTGTGGCCGTTTGAACTCTTATAAGGTGGAGTCGTTCAAAATAAGCCACAAATTGTTCCAGCACTTGCCCGTAAGGAGTTCGTTCCATGGACGTAAATGTGCTTCCCGAGTCCATAATGCAGCCCCCTAATTGTCTATCAACGTCCCTAATCGCAAAAGTATTTGGAGGAAACATCATGCGATGTGTTCCGATGGTAACGTCAATCAAATTCAGATAGTAATTGGAATATCCTGGTGCTTGTGGGGTGACAAATGGAGTTGATTGAATTGGCAATTTACTTGTATCAACGTCTCCTAATGTCAATGTGCTAGGGTTTAGAGGATAGACTAAACAGTATGAAAATTTATGATTGATATCACCTCCTATTTGACTTACTAAAGAAAGAGGAGACATGCTTAATCCTAATATCCCGGAAATCCTATTATTTTGACCGAAATGGAAGCCTTGGTTATCATCTGAGCAGCCAAAGACTAAAAATTCGGGAATACTATCAGGTAAGAAAAAGAATAAATCTTCTGAAGCAATACCTTTGGTTGATGCACCATTGGCATACTGCTCATTGTAGACACATACATCATTGACACAGCTGAATTCGCGATTATTTTCACACGACGGGTCATTACAAGGAAGTCTACCATAGGCAGTGGATTGCCTTGGATCGTAAATTGGATAAGTTTGTGGGAAACAATTGATGCAAGGTTGGCATTGCGTCCAAATGAGGTCGCTAGCAGTGTCCACTATTAAGAACTCTTGTGTTACTGGCCTTCCGATTCCTATGTTGACAATATATAAGGAATTTTGTGTGTCCATATGAATTGGAATGGTATCTGATGGGTCCAGTAGTGATGCATTCAGAGTCGAGATCGACTTCAAATAGGAAGCCCTACTCTTTGATTTTTCAACAAGTCTATGGAATTTTTGTGATTCGTTCAGGTCTTTGAGCTGGTTACTTTGTGGCTCTAGAGAGTCAATGGGAATGAGTTGTAAGCTAATCAATCCATCAGGTTTTGAAGCAGTGAAATGGGATTGGGAGAGACGAGTAAGACAACAAAAGAAAGTAAGGGCCAGAAAAGACTGACGAATTTGAGACATTTTTTTTCAGGCGAAGCTTGTTTCTGTTGATGTAACATTAACAAGAATGAAGCTCTTTTTATAATGGTCCGCAAAAACATAATTGATTTCCAGGAAGTTATACGTGTGCTTCACACCACATGTCCTTGATTATTTCTATATGTCTTTATTTTACAATATAGACAAATGCATTCTAATAAGAGTTCTTTGTGTCCTGATCCCATATATTTGTCATTATTTTTAGAATGATTTTATCTCTTTTACCATCAGGATAGTTTCTTCTTGATAGATATGTGTAACTTCCCTCTATATTTGTTTGAAACTATATTGATATGTAACTACCTCCACTGAGTCTAATTTTTTTGAGAAACAAAAACTGTATTTTCACCATAAAAAACAAATAAAAAATTAGAATATAAATTAATTGATATTATATTGATATGTAACTACCTCCTCCATTGAGTCTAATTTTTTGAGAAAAAAAAAACTATATTTTCCATCTCAATAAATTTTCGAAGTGCCCCCATAGGCTTTAACTGAAAAAACCAAAAAAAAAAAAAAATGGAACATAAATTACATTTTCAGCATCAAAGTTACTTTAAATGACAGATTAAATAAACAAAAATAAACTTTTCAAGTAAATTAATTTTCCCCCACTTCTTCACAAAGTCTGGCGCGGTGACTTGGGATAGAATGTGAAGCTTCAATTATTAGACGTGATCAGATTTTATTGCGGGATACAAGACAATAGATTCAACAGATTTCTCTTTTTTTTTTTCCCTGAATTCATCAAGACCTCCCACTAGCTAGTTGCTACTTATTCAAAGTCCTTAATTTTCTTTTGTTTAAAAGCCACCATTGAATATGCTGCTTCAATTGGATATGTTCATATATCTTCTTAAACTTGATTCCTTTTTGCTGAAGACGGGATATCTTATTATTTTTACTTGGAAGGAGACTTATTCCTTTTGTTTATGAAGCCACCATTTGATAGCTTCAATTGGATTATTTTCTATAATTTAACTCTTGAAGTTCATTTAAAAGCCAACACGGTAATCTTCTTTTTTAAGTGATTCATTCTTTTTATTAAAAGGACTCACATTTCAAGCCACCAATTAAACTCACTTTCTAAGGAAAATATTGGTACTTTTGTTTTGAGGTCGATTCTCTTTCTAAACCACCCACCATGGACGTTACAATCGAATGGACAGCAACAATTGGGTATCTTCTTATACTTGATTTCCGAGATTGATTCCTTCTACTGAAGGAAAGGGAATCACATTTTTAGCCACCATGGGAATTCTTGACTTTAAGAGATTGATTAAATATTCCTTTCGTTTTAAAGCATTCATTTGAGAGGGAAAAAAAAGGGAAAAAAGGGAAGAAGAAGAAGAAGAGAGAGACAACTCAATTTCAGTAACTTCCGGATTTGTTTTAGAGTAATTTGTTTAATGAAAATTTGGTATTCGTTCTCAAATGATAGTCAGATAAGTATACATGTATATATGAATTAAAAAATGATGATAACTAGAACTATTATCTAATTATTAAGTAAAAGTATTCTTATATATTGGAAAATCCATAAAGACCAAGGTTAACTCTACTAATTAATAGATAATCTTTTCTAAGACTTAGGTGATTAATTAGTATGAAAAAATGAAGTAATACTTGTATACAATATATATCATAAATGCAAGTTCCCATATGCTTATTTGGAAGGATGACAGCTAGAGGGTAGCACATTTTAACATGTAGTGGGAGGTTATTACATTTATCTGTCAGTTACAAGAAAGTATTTTAATGGTAAAAAGAGATAAAATCATTCTAAAATAAAGATCGACAAATATGATGTAGGTACCATAATGAAATATTTAATTTGCAACAAGGGTAAGTGTTCATCAAAGTTGCAAATTTATGACAGCTAAGAAAATACAATTTGTTTTTGTATTATTGCTTATCAACAATTATATAAAACATCTCAGTTGAAATATGCTGGCTCCTAATGTAAATTGACAAACAGTTACTACTATACAAAGTTTTCTTAATAAACTTGGAGTCAGTTTGGTAATGTTGTAATTTTTAAAGTAATTATCGTTAGTTGTGTTATAAAAATAGTCAGCTGCGAAGAGAATTGGTTAAACATTTGGTAAAATTTATTTTTAAAAATAGTGTGAGTTTTAAAAGTAATCGTATACGTTTAGTAAATTTTACCATTGAACTGCTGTAAGAATACAAATAACTAAAATGGACTAATGAAGTATATAACATTTGATATTGCATATATATAATAATTGATAACTAAAATAAATTGTTTTATTTTATTATCTCAATGTAATTGGCAATAATAATAATCTCTTTAAATTTAATGATTTTATTTTCTAATTAAATAATGATAATTTTAAATTTTTACAATATACGTAAAGATACAAATGAAATTATATTAAATATAAAAATAATTTTCAAAATTAGATTTCTACTTTAAGATGGAGTGATTTTGCTAAAAGTAATTTAAAAAAAAATTACTAAGTACTAAAGTTAATTTTTAACTTTTTAAAATCACTTTTAAAGTTTTAAAAGGCAATCTCAAATGGGCCTTTAAGGTGCATTCAAAATTTAACCGGGCCAATATGTTTATTCATATCACATTTGACCCTGAGGCCACAAAATTATTATGAGCAAATGTTAGATTTTCTGTTGTCCTGATTGAGAGAAATGTTTACAGAAGAGTGGTGTTTTTCATATATGATAAATGCATTATACATAAGATAATAATGTAAGATATTAAAGTGCTTCCCCTAAACAAGCATGTTTGATTTATTTTATTAATGCCAAAATCAATGCAGACGTTTGATTACCTTTACAGATGTCTCAGCTCATTGGATTCTTTAGATAGTACTCTAAGATTGGTAGTGCTAATCAACGTTGCTTATACCTATCGTACCATCTGCAAGAAAATGGCTCATGTTCAAGCTTTTTCAGTAGCTTGGTATATTTCTTATGTCACAGTGCTTATGTTACTCCATTTCCCATCTTCAAAAGCCACAGGATTTAGCCTTAAACTCATACCCCTATTTTCTTCAGAATCACCTTTGTATCCTGGAAACCTCACCCAATTTGAAAGAATTCATAAAATATTTGAAATCTCCAAAGAAAGGGCTAACCATTTAGCAATATTTAGCATTAATTGCTAAATGTCCAAACCAGATGCATTTTTAAATCCTGAAGAAATCTATCTTCGAGTGCATGAAAAGAACTACTTCTACACTGTGGATCTACTCTTCGGAACACCAAGCAAATCAGAATTTTTGCTTTTCGACACCGGCAGCTACCTCATTTGGACTCAATGCCTACCTTGTGTAAATTGCTTTAACCAATCAGCTCCAATATTCAATCCAAATGCTTCCTCTACTTACAAAAAGATCCCTTGTGATGATCCCATTTGTCGTAGACCGCCATTTCAATGTGAAAATGGACAGTGTGTCCACCGAATAAATTATGCTGGTGGAGCCTCAGCTTCTGGTCTTGTCTCTACTGAGACCTTCACATTTCCTCTCAGCAACAAGCTCGTTTCTGTCCCTGGTGGGATCTTTGGATGCTCAATGACAATCGAGATTTTTCTTTCGACGGTAACATAGCCGGCATCTTGGGGTTCAGTGTGTCACCTTTTTCATTACTAGGCCAATTGAAGAGTACGGCTCAAGGCCTTTTCTCCTATTGCTTGGTGTATGCTTATCGCGAAATGGAGGCTACAAGCATCCTGAGGTTAGGCAAAGATGCAAATATTCAGAGGAAGGATATGAAAACAATTCGAATGTTCGTCGATAGGTCGAGCCATTACTACCTAAGTTTACAAGACATTAATGTTGGTGACCATCGCATTGGGTTTGCGCCTGGAACTTTTGCTCTTCACAGAAATGGAAGTGGGGGTTGCATTGACACCGGAGCTATAGCCACTTTCATCCAAAGGGGTCCTTATGAGGTCGTTATGAGACATTTTGATGAACATTTTACATCATTTGGCCGCCAAAGGATGCATAACGCATCTGCAGATTGGGAGTATTGTTACAGATATGACTCGAGATTTCGTGCATATGCATCGATGACCTTTCATTTTGATAGAGCTGATTTTAAGGTTGAACCCATTTATATGTATTTCATTTTCCAAAATGAAGGATACTTTTGTGTGGCCATATCATTCTCCGACAGAAACAGTGTAGTGGGAGCATGGCAGCAACAAGATACAAGATTTATTTATGATCTTAATACGGGCACAATTAGATTTGCGCCCGAAAATTGTGCGAATGATCACTTGTGAAATTCATGAATTCATCTCATCACCTTTCCTTCTTTGGTGGTTTGATGTTTTGATCTTCATTGTAAGACGAATTGGATGGTGAATAAATTATTATTATTATTATAGTTTTCTACATTGATCGAAATCTTTGCTTTCTTTCACTCACCAAATAACGGAAGTTTTTACTTAATAATTCCGCAATTAAGCACGGTAGATTCCGAGCAGCTGATCCTGTTAATAAGCTATGAGGTATGGGCCTCGATCCTGCAAAAATACTTCACAAATCAGACAAGAAACCTACATTCTACCCTTCGGAGAGTCTACACAAGATTAACTTCAATCTTGCAAAGATATAATTTTCAAAAAAAAAAAAAAAATCTTGCACAAGTGTACAATTGGGTGATAGAAAAATTGTTTTCCATACTTATTCAAAGTCTTTTAAATTCTTGTTAGTTTATTTCTAAAATTTATAAAATTTGTTTCTCAAGTAAAATACGTGCTCAAAGCATGCTTTAGTTGTAAATAAGCCCGCCTGTTTTGGTTTGTCATCAGTGTTTTCATCAATAACATTACTAATGAGCTCCATATCTTTTTGTTAATTTTTGTCACTCTTGATTATTATAGTAGTTTAGTAGTGATCTTATTATTTATTACTGTATCCCACACACAAGTTTGCTAGAATGGTTAATTAATGCATATACTCTGTGTGTGGTGTATAAATGTACCAGAATAAGCATGCTATTATGTGTGATTAATACAACAATTTCAATTGAAATGTTAATTTTATCTTGTTTCTGAGATGATCCAGCTCAGTAAAGTAGTAAATTAGTATCTTAATTACTATTCCGTCATTCACAGGTTAGAGTCAGAAACTCAATTCCACCACCTTCAAGAAAATTGCTCTGCTTTCTTCTTCTAGTTTTCTTGTTTCATAATGCTCTTTGTATCATTTCATATTACTTCTTCAAGATGAAACTATCTTGATGATTAAAAAAGATAAAATCATTCTAAAATAAATAGAAATACGATATAGATACCAATGAGATAATTAATTTGCTAGAAAGGGTAAGTGCTAACCAAAGTAAAGTGCAAATTGATGACAGCTAAGACTATTAAATTATTCTATTTTACTATTATGAATATAATAGAAAGAAGGAATGACTCTGTAAAAGTATCAATTTTAGAAATGCCTAAATTTACTACATTAATTAGGCAGTTTTTATTTCTTTGCTAGGTTATCTTTTGAAATGTGTGGATGCTTTCACATGGATCAATAGTGAATGCTGATGAGATGAAAACTTCTTAGATCATATTGGGCAGGAATTATGATATCTAATTAGAGTCATTACCACATTAGAAACTAAAATTTATTCTCATCCATATGAGGAAGCTTTGAAATAAAGACTCTGAACCAGTTGTTCTACATATGTTGTGTATATATATATACACACATGAAGCTTTACATCTTATCAACATGTATAAACGTTACAACACCTTCGAGAAAATGGCCCATGATCAAGCTCTTCCATTAGCTGTTTTCTTTTCTTATTTCATAATGCTCTTTTTAACTCATTTCAGCTCTTCAGAATCCACGGGATTCAGCCTAAAACTCATACCCCTTTTTTCTCCTGAGTCTCCTTTGTATCCTGGAAATATCTCCCAATCTGAAAGAATTCATAAAATGTTCGAGATCTCCAAAGCAAGGGCTCATTATTTGGCATCAATGTCAAAACCAAATTCTTTTCAAGAGCTTGAAGATATCCATCTTCCTATGGACAAACAAGAATTATTCTACTCTGTGGAAGTAAACATTGGTACCCCAATGAAGGCGCAACACTTACTTTTCGACACAGCCAGTAGTCTTGTTTGGACACAGTGCCAACCGTGCATCCGCTGCTTCGATCAAACAACTCCAATATTTGATCCGAGGGCTTCAACCACTTATTCAGAGATTCCTTGCACTGACCCTCTTTGTCGCAGCCCATTTAAGTGTGAGAATGGGAAATGCGTATACAAAAGACGGTATCATATCGGAGACATTACGCGAGGACTTGCTTCTAGGGAGACCTTCGCATTCCCTGTCCGCAATGGATTCACTTCTGTCCCTCGCCTGACCTTTGGCTGCTCAAATGACAACTCGGGTTTCTCTTTCGGCGGAAAGATTTCAGGCATTTTGGGATTCAATGCTTCACCGCTTTCGTTAATCAGCCAACTGAGAAACAGGGTTCAAGGCCTTTTCTCTTACTGTTTGGTCCGCGAAATGGAGGCCACCAGTGTCATAAAATTTGGTCGCGATGCCGATGTACGGAGGAGAGATTTTGAAACTACCCCAATCCTGCTCTCAAACTTAAGACCCCAATTTTATTTGCACTTGCTAGAGATTAGTATTGGACGTCACAAAGTTAGATTTCCACCAGGAGCTTTCGATATCATGAGAGATGGAACCGGGGGTTTTATCATAGACAGTGGGACACCAGTCAGTTTTATCAGAAATGGTCCTTATGAGACTCTTATGCAACGTTATGATCAAATTTTGAGATCATTAGGCCGTCAAAGATTGCTGCACAATGCATCTCAAGAATTTGAATATTGTTATAGGTATGATTCGAGTTTTAAGGCGTATCCATCGATGACATTTCATCTTCAAGTAGCGGATTATAAAGTAGAGCCTGAATATATGTACTTCATCGAACCAGATCAAGGTCGTTTCTGTGTGGCAATTCAAGACGACCCAAAATATAGTATACTGGGAGCATGGCAGCAGCAGAATATGCTAATCATTTATGATCTCAACGTGCCTGCGCTTCGATTTGGACCTCAAAATTGTGCAAATGGGCGCCAGTGAAATTCTCGAATGCTCTTTGATCAGCTTTTATAACTGATGTAATAAGTTGAATCATGATGAATAAACTGTGCTTCATATATTACACTTACTTTGATCTTTACTCATCTTTAAAGTTTAAGATGGGCAATGCATATGAGATTTTGAATATGATCTCAATAGGCATGCACTCCAGTTAATTTGCACATGAAAATTGTTTTAGATATTATTAGAGACAAAAAGTTCAATGGATTATTGGGGTTCTAAATGGCCATATGATATTATTTTGTCTCCTCACGAAATCCACTGATTCCTTACTGTTATTATGATTTTATGGAGGCCGATACTTTACAAAAAAAATAACAAGATAAAAAAAAATTCCTGTAAAAATCTTATGACATTTTTATATATATTTTTGGGTTAAATAATATTTTTGAAACAACTTTGTGATTCGTATATTTACAGGAAAAAATTGATCGTCATGAACATTGATTAAAAAATATATGAAATAATATTTTTTTAAATGGTGATGTTATGCTTACTTAATTGGAATACTTAATTTATAACTCAACTAATGTGTCATTAATAGAATTTCCTATTTCGATGAGAAGCGATAAAATTTAATAACTAACTATCACTTAAGTCGATTAAATAGAAACACATCAATTGATATATCAATTAAAATAAAACTTTTATAAAAAAAATAAAATACAAACTAAGCTCTTAGTTAAGTAAGCGTAATATTATTATTTTTTAAAATAGCTGTTGAGAGAATTTAGTGAGTTCAAATCAGGCAACCATACGTTACTAATTATTTTCCAGATTTTTTCAAAATAAAAACTATTTATTTTAGAAGATGATGTAGTAAAATAATTAACTATTAATAAGTGGAAAAGAGTCACAAATTTGTTGTTATTTTATCTATCATACAAATATAATAGTTTAACCTATCTACCCTTTACAACATATGAAAGAAATCAATAAAACGAAAAAAATATTTCTGTTCACAGTCTCCATCAATATTCTTATGTTTAATTTTTATTTTTATTTTTTTATCTATAATAGATAGTTTTTATTTCCCCTCCAAAATTTTTACACTGTTTTAAAATTCTAAGAAAATAAATATTTTCTAATAATATTAAAATATTGGAAGAAATTAATATGTTTCTTCAATTAATTATTTGGAGCGGTTAAAAACTTGTATGTAGTAAACGAATGGAATGTATTCCTCATCTGCTTTGGCATTCCCAAAAAGCCTTTTCGAACTAGAGATTCTCACATATTAATTGGATCAAAGAGGGAGAGGATCCTATGCTTAGACTGACTACATCGATGACACTATATTTACTAAATTGAAGGCCCTTCCCATGATAGCAAGGTAACGAATGCTTTGCAATTGAAAAAGGAGGATCATTCTATCATATCTTAATCTTTCAATCTAAAAATCTGAAATTTTAAAGTGGGAAAAAGTCTTAAAAAATACATAAATTGTGCGATTTAAACATTTTAAATTTTAAACCTTTAAAGCTCCGTAGTTTTAAAGCTTTCCCAAAATACCGAACCAGAAAGCTACTATATCCTAAAGAAATAATTGTATCAATTCCTATGAAAATACTCTAATTCATGAAGAAATAATTATATTTTTTTCTTCTAACATATAAAAATACTTAACTGCTACACAGATAGATCCTCAATACTAACATATCACTTACATGATATTTAGATACGGGAACAATAGTCATTTTATTTCAAAGAGTCCTTATAGTAAATTGTTATGCAACTTTTTTTATCAACATTTATATCAGTGTGCCGTTCAATCATGATTTGGTTTTAATGCATATCGATCACAAAAATATATCTAATAAAATCACCCGTCTCTGAAATTTTATCAAATAAATATTCATTATATTCTTTACCCCCTTAGTCTTCAACTTATTCCTTATATTCTTATATTCATTTTTTGAATTAAAACAAATATCGCTCATTTGTAGATCTGTCACACTTGATTAGGTATATCTTTCTTAAAAAAATAATAATAATAATTGGTACACGAAAATATTATATAAAATTCTACATCTTAAATAACATAATGAAAAGCATAAAATAAATATTTCTCATTGCAATTTAATTGAATTATGATTAAAAAGGGTATAATTTATTAACTTTTTGCATAAAGCCTCAATTTTCCTAGAGCCGGCCTGCAAGTGTGATATCTTTGGTTCCACTTTGACTCAGGATCTTCCAAAGCCATATGTCAAACATGTAACAAATAGAAAAATAAGAAAATAGAGAACAAAAAAAAGAAAAATAAGAAAATAGAGAACAAAACATGTAACAAACATGTAACACAATTTGATGTGAAAATCTCTAAAATTCCTTGACTGAAATTTTTTTTAAAAAAAATTACATCAAGCCATGGATGACAAGATATAAATTTACCTAAATTGTCCGAATCACGCTCTTATTAATGATAAAATGATTGATTTTAATTTATGAAATGATTGGTTTTAATTTATGAATTAATATTCTATAAATTAAGAGGGGGTATTTTAGGGAATGGAATTCAAAACGGGTGCTATGAGGATTTTTGAGGGGTGTTAATAAATGCACTGAGGTCCACAACTAACACAAACCTTGTTTCACATAGGCCCCAATCAAAACGCTGGGCTCAATTTCTAGTTGTTGGAGTAAAACGCAGCGTTTAATGGAGAAACAGAAAACGGCGCCGATTCTGGGAAGTTCGGCATGGACAGCGAAGTCTTCTAGACAGCCTCCGAGCTCGGCGGGGGAAACTTCTTTTGCCAATTCTCATTTTTGAAATCATAAACGCGGAGTAAAGAAAAAGGAAAAAGGAAAAAAGAAAAAAGAAAAACGAGAAACAAATATTTGATTTCAGAAAACAAGAGAAACACTTTTCGAATTCCAAAAACAATGTCCGATCGAGACAGAGGCTGGGATTTCCATCTGCGAAGCTTATCGAACAGCGCTAGAGACTCCAGTGTCGCCACCGACCCCGCCGCCGATCCTTCCGTTCTCCACTCTGTACGTAATTTTCATTCCCGCGCGAATTCATTTAAAAGGCGAGTTTTGATGATTTCATCGTTGTTTTTCTTCTCTTTGTGTTTGTTTCTGAATAGGTTAAGAGGTTATACGAATTTTGTAAGGAGGAGAAAAACGATGACCTCGTGGCAAGGGTTTATCCGCATATTAACAAGCTATTTCAACGATCCGTTGCTTCACTTTCGCAATCTCGCACCTCTAATGGCCTTCTCTTGCTGGTATTTTTTTCCCCCTATGTTTGTTTATTTATTTTAGCTTACTTTTGCTGCATCTAGTTTTAATTTTCTTAAATTTTTTTGTATTTTTATGTAATATTTACTTACTGTGATTTTTAGAAGTAGAATCCTACTGTGCTTCGGCAGATTCAGATATATATGCTCGTTGTGTGATTGGGAATGACTTTGGCTTCTCTAAAAATGCTTTAGCATGATCTAATGTGCTTTTGTGCCTATTTTGTTGCTTCATGCTGAAATAGACAGTTGCTATTTGGCATCAAAAAGTACTTTTACTGCTTTTCTTTCTAACAAGCACTTAGTTGATGGTTTTCTACAAAGTGTCTTTTGGTTTAGAGGAGCACTTACACGTTCTTTTGGAGAAGTGATTGATAGATGATGATCTTTCAAAAAGCAGTTTTAAGTGATTATATAAAAAGTATCTTTGTTCAAAACAATTTCTCGCAGTCATATGTTTGTTTATAATATTCTTTTTTAGAAGGGCAAAAAAAAAAAAAAAAAAATCCCGTGGTTTAACTTTTTCCTGCCAGTTACATTTTGTTAATATTGCTTAAATTTGTTGTTTGCATATTATACAACAGGCTATTCTTCAGTTTTTCCTTGATTTTGGGGAAGTGGTTCTACATGATGCTGATCCAAGTATAAGGACGTTTTTCCGTTCATGTTTGAGCCGGTAAAGGATAAACTTGATCGTTAAATGATATCTGTGATCATCACTTGCATACAGAGATGTAAGAAAACCATTAATTAAGAGCTTATAAGTAAGAAAAGTAATAAAAGTTCTATTTGATGTAGCTGAGCTGGTAAAGGATAAACTTGATTGTTAGATGATATCTGTGATCATCGCTTGCATACAGAGATGTAAGAAAACCATTAATTAAGAGCTTATAAGTAAGAAAAGTAATAAAAGTACTATTTGATGTAGCTGAGCTGGTAAAGGATAAACTTGATTGTTAGATGATATCTGTGATCATCACTTGCATACAGAGATGTAAGAAAACCATTAATTAAGTGCTTATAAGTAAGAAAAGTAGTATAAGTACTTTTTGATGTAGCTTCACACTTATAAATTCCTTTCAGGAGCATTATCTTTGAAATGGGTGTTAAAGTACTGCCTCTTTAGAATTATTGAGTTACTGTAAAATAGAGGCCATATGCACATAAGCAACGGACAATGTACAAAAACTTTACAATATTATTTTCGGGCACTAGAACGAAATTCGTGCTCACCACAAACAAGTTTCCTGATAATAGTAGTGCCAAAGTGAAAAATGACAATCAATCTCCTTCTATAATTTGCCTGTGGTTTAGAGTATAGGCCATATGCACACAAGTAATGGCTTTTGCTTATGGATTTGTTTGAACATTATTGTGCAATACTATTTGCAATATCTAATTAGAGCACACCCCTATATTATACTAATGTTGTTTACAGTGAGTTTGCAGATCCTGTTGTTGCGGAAGCAACCCTTGACTTTATAAATGTGAACAAGAAAAAACTTTTGAGTTCTTTCCCTACCTTGCTGCCACAGGTATGATTTAATAATTATATTACTGTAAGATATAACAGTAGGTCTATCCCTAATAAAATTCGGAGCTAGGAATCATTATTTGGCCAGTCAGCACACCCCTAAATATTCAACCTATCATCATTAAAAGTCGTTTCTAATAAAACTTGAAGAATTCACCCCAATCATATTCAAATAATGTGAAAATGAGATTTCATTTAGTGGAAAGTCAATATTAAGGATTGTCCTATGGGCATATTAGATACAATCGGCAGTATTACAGTCATGCAACTCTGTCTGATATTAATGATCTTCTTGCAGTTCTTTCCTCTGTTGCTAAAGCTAATAGCATGGAATGGAGAGAAGTAAGTTCTTGTTTGCAACCATTATTTTCTTTTTAATTGTGAGATAAAATCAATTTTTATCGTTTTGCGTTTCTTATTCCCTAAATTTACTGTGCTGGGGTTTTATTCTCTCTAAACTAAAATCTTTTTTCTGGAGAAAGCAACAATCTAGGATTCTCTTTTCTGCATGCCCTCTACACACTGTAAATTGAGGCCATAATTTATTTCTAGATCATGGCGATTTTGGAGTTCTTAAACAATATTTTCCTTTTTCCGTGTTGTTGTGGTCTAAATTGTTTTGTTGTAAAACATTGATTATGTATTATAGTTTGAAAAAGTACAAAGCACTGTTTAGATGCTTTCTCTTGGTAAACTATCTCATTTAGAGCAACCTATTCATCTGGCTTGGCAGATTAGAAAAAGCATTCCTGAAGGTTTTTCCAGCTGTGATGTCGTCTGCATCATTTCTTCCTCTACTTTCAGCTCTAGTGGATTTGCCAAGTGAGTTTCTACATATGGCTTACCAACAAACTATTATGTTCTAGTGGAGTACTACTGACACTATCATTTGGCCTTTATACACCCTGATTAAAGTAGGGATACGTCTTTCTTACGTTATGTGATTGGCAAGTGTAGGGCTTCAAATGAGACAAGCCAATTCTATGCTGTTCAAGATAAATGCACAGTTGGTTTCATTTCATATGCTTGAAAGAAATATCCAAGCCTGGCTATGAGAAGTAAAACTTTACTGTAGGATTAATTCTCTCCTCCCCCATAGATGGTTACTAAAGTAATAAACCTCTTCAATGGAAAACTTTCCACTGCTAAGATCAGGAAGTGTAGCACTGTCAGAAGATTTAGAAACTCTAATAATATTTACTTCATATTTTCCATTATTTTTTCTGTATATATGAGTTGCAGTGGGTAGTTTTCCAGCTGCTTCTCCTCAAACTTTTCCTATTATATTTATTTTTTCTAGAAGGCAATGAGTTTTCTGAATTCTGAATGGTTTACCCCAGTTACTTTTCCTTTCTTTTTCCTCCTTTTTAATGAAGCCCTGAGGGCAGAAATAAAGATATCTTGTTATCTTGATATTTGGCCCTGATTATCATGGATTGTCAAGTTGTGCTGCTGTCTAAACTGGATTTGACATGATTCCTCTGAAACTAACTTCATTTTGAACCCTTTTTTTTTTCACTTGTTCGGCTGTATTAGTTTTGGTTGTGGCATTGGAGAAGGTAGAAAAGAGTTCTGGATCATTAATTGGAAGCAGCATAGCTACAATCCAGAAGAGTACAGCCCCTGAGGTTACTTTTGAGACCTTTGGAAATACATGGATCTAGCCAGAAATTTGCGCATAATGCAATTAGTTTTACTAAATGCATATAAATGCAGATGCTACTTGCACTCATGGATGAAGCATATACTGGTTCAACCATAGCAGATGGAGGGGGAGACTCTGAATCAGAAGATATTAATACAATAGATGTAGCTGATCCTCTGTTTCTTGAACTTCTGAAGGATGAAAATGATGGCCTTGCTGTATGGTTCTTTCCATGTCTATTTCTATTTTGCAACCAAGAAAATGCAAATGATAAAGTTTCTCAGTGAAAGAATTTTTTATCTTGTTGACAGTGTTGAAATATGGTTCTGCCTTACAGTTCAAGAGCTTTCTCAGATATTCAGTTTCATCCTTTCTTTTTATCTGACAGTTTTATTATTCATCTGTCATCTCAGTTTGGTTATTTACCTTCTCTGGTCTACCTGTTGCAGCCTGTCTTAATTACAATTTGTGTATTATTTCTTTTCCCTATCAGTGGATGTAATAAGAATTTGAATTGGATTCACATACAGTCTCAAAGCTATAAAATCATAGATTTTAATTCATTTTCCATACTGGATTGGACATCTCTCATGGATGGATGGGTGAAATAAGTTGACAGTGTAATTATGCTTATATCAGGAGCGACACTGGGCTTCTCCTGGAATGGCCGCAACATTACAAGCTGCAATAAATGCCCCTCAGTCTAATAGGCTGAAACAGATATTGAATATGACCCCTCGGCTCCTGGACGTATATTTTGCTATAGCATTGCGAGATGTCAATGATTGTATGTCTATACTTCTGTGAATCTTCATTTAATGTCTGCAATTTTCCTCTTGTTATGAACTGATAATCTGAAAATTGCTATTGTAATGAAAAGAAGTTGTATTGTTTTCTGGTCAAGGTGATGGCATTTCTGAGATTTCCCCTCTTTGGCAGCTTTAATCTGTGCATTGATTCCCCAGCTTATGGCAAGAAATGCTACTCTGTTCCTTGACAAAAACTTTTCTTATGAGGTACTACCATATTTGGAAATGTTTTAAGATTCCATTTTAGTTTTTGGTTACTGTAAAAGCAATAATAAGATCTGAAAGCAGTACATATTACGACATGTTGGGACAGGTAAGTTCCACAAACTTTGAGTATGCATATTTAGGGAAGGTCATGTTCTTTATTTCTTCCACTTAAGGTTTCCAAAAGGCAGGCAATGCATAAATGCATTGAATAGAAGAGAATTATCTAGTAATTCACCAACAGTGGCAACAGGATAAAAATTCTTTCCTGTTCACTGAAATATGGTAAATAATAAATTGTTTTGATTATTACTGTTATTATTTGACTGTTGCCTTCTTTTATTTTCTATTTATATATGCTTGTAGGTTCGTAAAAGGCTCTTAGAATTCATGCTTGCTGCATTTCAGCGATCTCCAGATTTTATTGCGCTTTTGAAGGTATCATTTTGCAAAATATTACCTTAATAGTAGATGTCTTATCATTTATATTTCAACCATTTGATAGTCAAAAGCTCCTCCAGTGCATGGTAAAAGTATGTTTGAGCATTTGACTTAAAACCTGAAGTACAAATCTTTTGTCAGATCATTGTGCAAAAAGTGAGAATCTTTATCAGGAGTTACTAACATTTAGAAAAATGTGAAGATATTCATTCATCATTATTCTGGAAACTTCTTTTGCATGGTTGTTGTCAATGAGTAATTCCATAATTGAATATTGAAAAGGTGCTTGTCATTGTCATGCTGTTGGCATGATTTTATTGCCTATTGGAGTTTTCTTTTCTTGAGATTGTGAAATTCTGCCAGCCAACAGCCCATAAACTTAGATATCTGTTTTATAGAAGACAGATATTTGGATGATTTAATGGCACGTTGCTGTGAGTTCTTTGTATGAGTCTGCGTTTATATACTGGCATTGCCTCCACTCTGCGGGATGTAAAGTAAAATATCTGAGTGACAGTGGTCAAGGAAAGTATTAGAAATAATTTTAACTGTGCATTTCACCAACCAAATATCTGCTAGATTCTATTCCAACACATAATCTCTTATCATTGATGACAACCCAGTTTAACTCCTTTGCAGAAGCCTATAATGGACAGACTTGCAGAAGCTTATGATAGCCCTGCCAAGGTCAGTTGCTACATCCCTTTGACTATTATGAATCTTGGTTTAGAGAACAATTTAATGAATATTTTCCTGCACAGATGGAGTTGGCGCTACAATTGTGTTGGGCCATTGGGGAGCATGGCGGAGGTGGTGCATCTCACAAAGATGCAGCTCGTGAGCTCTTTGAAAATTTAGAGCTACTTCTGTATGAAAACCTTTCATCTAGGTAAAATTTCAATAGCTCTGACTATGTGAGCTCTTTGAGTTTTTCTTTCTGATCATTGCAATATGTTTGCTGACTGTCGTTTTCCCTTAATTGGAAAGCCGTGTTGGCTTAAGGCAGGAAGCAGCTGTGGGCTCTGATAGTGAAAACTACCAGAAGTCATCACAATCGAGGCTTTTATGTTTTGTTGTTACAGCTATTGCAAAGCTTGCCACTTATCACCGTGAATTATTACCAAGGGCACGTGTTTCCTTGGGCAAGGTCTGTTTATTAGTTCCAATTATCATCTGTTATGATTTCCGTTTTCCTTTTAAGAAAAACACTGCATGTTCATGCTTGCTGGTGAAACACAAGAGAGGCGATTACATATCTGCGATATGCTTGTTGCCATACAATTAGAACTTATTAAGTTGGGTATTTGTTTCCAGGTAGCTCGATCTCGGATTTCGGATGCGAGGGTGTGGAAGCGTGCTCGTGATTACTTGGGTTTAATGAATGACCCTGCAATTTGTTTGTCTATTCTGGGGCCATCAAGACCTTCACAGCATGACATCCAGAAACCAGGAACTGTCAACTGGAGTGAAGGCGGAAGAAAGATGGTTGCACATTTTCCATTTTACATCCTTGGAGAACAGAAAGGTCAGGCATAGATTTTATATGAGAAATACTTTTGTTCCTAAAATATTTATGCCTAACGTGTAGAGAGTGTCCTTTGGAGAACACTCAACCTGTAAGTGGAAAAGTGCATAAGCCAGACACTTTCTTCTTTCCAAACCAGCTCATCTGATATTTTTGGATGAGATGAGGTTAAGGTTCTAGTTCTTGCCATCTACAAATTAATGCCTTTTCTTTTTACCCCCTTGTGTTTCAGGTCCACCTTTCCATGATTTTACAATTTCAGATATTCTTCCAAGAAAATAATGGCAGCCTATTTGTAGGAAAGATACATCTCGTGAGTTTCCAGATTTTGTTGGAACTTCCAGAGTAGATATTGCTCAGTTTCTTCTTCACCCTCAGCCTTTTATTACTTGTACTATATAGATACATCCTAGAGTGAAAAGTTTTCATTCCCTCCAAATGTTGTACCACATGACTTTGAAGGTTCGAAATACTTTATTTTATGATCATTTAGAACTTTTATGCGAATTTTGTAATTCATATTCAGTTAACAATTGGTTTATTGTCTTGGACAACACTTCCTTGAATTTCTTACCCTGTAATCAGCCTCGTGTATATGCCATTGCTGGGTGATGAATCTTTTCTGTCAATTTTTTCTTTCTTTTTTTTTTTTTTTGGGAGAAAGGGTGACGAATTAAAACGAGAAGAGCGTGGACTACTTTTCTTACATGAATAGAAACTGTGGCCGTTTTCATAGAGGGACTATTAAGTTTTCAGCACGATTTGGTATTTGGAGGGTTATAAAATGTTATGAAGTATTATTGAAGCCCTTTGCTAATCATTTAACCTTCATTTTTGGACCTATGAATTTGCAATTAGCTTACATTAAAATTATTTTTCCGTGCCTATTTTGCTTGGATGAGGTTATGATTCCTGTTGTTACTATCATCCATAAAATTTTGCTAAAAATTAAAATTAAAAATAAATAAATAAATAAATAAAAGATTTCATGGAGATTTCGGACTCCAAGAGGTCAAAATATCATCACCTACCAACGTGAGTCACATGAACCGCGCGCTCGTGGGTGTGACCGGGTAACGGATTACACCGAGCCCTAAACAAATTAGACATCCCACCAATCAAAACAGAAAAAAAAAAAAAGGGTTGCCACGTAGGCACGAAATCCTAACAAGAATATTATTTTTCAACTTCTTGTTATTACCTGGCAGTGTTGGTGTCTACTCCTTTCTGCGTGCCCAACACATGCAGTAACCGCATAGCGACAGAAAATTTCTCTATATATCATTTTTATCAAAGGAAAAAAAATATTATCTCGATGGATTCTAGAGTGATAGATCTGCTCTACTGATATTTATCTGATGATCATCATGTATGTTCATGTGATATTACATTAATTTTCTGTTGTCATTTTTATTTTGGCATTTTTTTCTTCCTTTTTTAACGCAAGAGTGTACATTAATTTTGAAAAAAGAACTCTATGCTTGTGTAGATTCAACATGAATCCTATCCATTTCCCTGAATTTTTCCTTTTCCGTTCTTAACTTAGGTTTGATCTTGTGACATCATTTTCTGATTCAAATTATTTTTGTTCATTTTGAGTAGACTCCTTGGAGAGAAAAGTATTATTATGATCTTGATGACCAAATTAATGAAAACTGAAATTTATGATGTCTCACAGTCGAAATCAAAGATATGGACAGACATGATGATCATTAT
Source organism: Murraya paniculata (assembly GCA_030449075.1). Lineage (NCBI taxonomy): Eukaryota > Viridiplantae > Streptophyta > Magnoliopsida > Sapindales > Rutaceae > Murraya > Murraya paniculata. The sequence goes on along the minus strand of JAEVFN010000008.1, from coordinate 2,685,830 downwards.
CTTGAAGAAGACATGAACAGTAAACTTAGAGCCACGGAGAAGTGAGTTCTTTGAAAATTAATTGAGGCATGTGTGGCTGCTATCATTACTACTTTTTTTTATATATTTAATAATTTAGTTTATTTTTTTCAGAACTTTTTGTTTATCATGTCATGTTAATGATAATTTCTTTAATTTGATTTAATTTTTTTGGTATCAAAATCAGTTTTGTTCAAGGGTTTCCCAGTTCAGGTGATGAGAATGCGATGGAGGTTAGTGGGCAATTAGGGTTTGAACCTGATGTCAATGGAAAAGTAAGTAGCTAGAAAAAGGCTCGCTGCATCGACTGACACATTAATTATATCATCGCTATCAAAATTTTAATTGTAATTGAGTAGTCTCATGTTATAATTCATATTTATTCAAACATTCATGAGACATGACCGTGAGATATACTATATGGTCATTAAAATTTCTAATGAAAAACCCCACTCACATCTTCTCATTGGATTTTATATGTAATCAACTTTTATTTTTTGTATAATATTTGCCTCGACCACAAGGTTGATGATGTGCATCGAAATGATGAAGATACCAGCTCCCCTTCGCTTAGTGTTCACGCGTCTCCACAAGATTCACCTAATTCTAGGTCATCAACTAATGTTAGAAGTGATCAGATGAACCGAGCAAGTGACCTATTTATGGCGGTTTCAGTGTCTGCTGATGCAAACAAGACTAGAATCACTGACCTTGCCAGTTCAGCAATGGAGGAGCTAATGAAAATGGCCCTCGAGGGAGAACCTCTATGGCGTATCAATGGGGATAGTGAGAGTCTAAATGGCTTCGAGTATATGAAGGAATTTGGAAGTGTTGATGCAACATTGAGGGAAATTATGAGAATGGTTGAGGTAGGAGATCCTCAATGTTTGCCTAATTTAGAGCCCAACGACGAATCTCCATTTGAATGTACAGATAGTGCTATGTTACCTATAGAACTTGTAGAGGAACATCTTCATGCTGAAGCTTCACGCCAAATAGGTTTAGTTAGTATGAATCCTGCCTGTGTTGTTGAATTGCTCATGGATGTGGTACGTTTTCCCATTTGTTAATTAGTTTCAGTGTTCATTAATTTTGAGCAATAATTAAATTCTTTTTTGTTTTGTTATTGACAATCAGAATCAGTGGTCGTTAGTGTTTGCAAATATTATCTCAAGAGCAAATCTACTACAAGTTCTATCAACAGGAGTAGACGGGAACTATGATGGCACACTGCAACTGGTAATTTTGTTGTTAGATGAGTTTCACTTCCTTTATTTGAATGCAAAATTTACTAGTGCATACATAGAATGTGGTGCATGCTTTACGAAATTTCAAATTTTCTGATCATATGAGAAATTTCTTTTTCTTCATCTAGCAAAATGGTGATTACAATCAATTAATTAACATTGAGTTCTAGTTGCATTCAAACTTAAGTCTTCAGTTAAACTTCATCTCCGTATTGCATCATTTTATGGGAAAATTCATAAAGTTTCACATTAAGAAACAAACGAGAACAAAGGTTCCCATTGGATTATGGAACTTCTAAATTGATTTTACAATGAAATTTGATTACCGCAACCATATATTTCTTGTGGATAAAAGGAAATAAATTTACTCATTCATTGATTTCCTAACAAGTTGACTATTTTCAAATTATTAAAAAAAGAAAAAGAAAAAAGGCTTAGTGACTAATATGATTCTTTCAGATGACTGTGGAACTTCATCTACCCACAGCACTTGTTCCTACTCGCGAGAGCCATTTTGTGAGGTACTGTAAACAGCTAGGCTATGGGACATGGGGAGTTGTTGATGTTTCTTTGGAGAATCTATTCCCTTATCCGGCATCAAAATTCCGAAGAAGGCCATCGGGCTGTTTAATTCAGGAAATGCCTGAAGGATGCTCTAAGGTATCAAGATGTATTTGATAACTCACATAGCTTTTAAGTCTACTTAATATACTTCATTGAAGCTTATTTTTTCTTTTTCCCTTATCTCATGTCATCATCTTCAATATTATAAGGTTATATGGGTTGAGCATGTGGCAGTGGATAATCGATTGGTTCAGAGCATTTATCGGCCTCTAGTTATTTCCGGTTTCACATTTAGTGCAAAGCGTTGGGTTGCTACTCTAATCCGACATTGTCAATGGCTTGCTACTCTAAGCGCAAGAACTACTCCTACACATGACGGCGGTAATTAATTTAGTACTATAGGATCTTCTATATATCTTCTTATTCTTATGAACTTCGTTCACTTATATCTTAAAGACACGGGTTAGAGAGAGATTTTCTTTGTCGAAGATTAATTTAGTTCCCTTTAGAAACCCATTTTTATGGAAGAATCTGTTTACCTCATTTTTGTTAGTTAATCTATAAAAAGCTTGATTTGTTTTGTGGATAGTATTACTACCTCAAGCTGGGAGAGAGAGTCTGTTGAAGTTGGCTGAGAGAATGACAAGAAGCTTTTGGGGAGATATTAGTGCTTGTAATGAAAATCAATGGATGCCATTACCTATAAGTGGAGCTGAAGATATTAGGGCAATGACCAAGGGCAGCATACCTGTTCCCGGAATGCCTCCTAGTAGCAAGATTGTTTTCACAACTTCCATCAGGCTTCCTGTTCCACCAAAGAGACTATTTGATTTCCTTCGCGATGAGAATTCTCGAACCAAGGTCATCTTTCAATTATGGTTCTTGATGTTTCATTCATGGAATCTCTTATTCTGATGGTCTTTTTTCTGAGGGTTTTGTTCTCATGGCCATTGTGGAATGCTCATCATATTGAAGGGTCAAGTTATTACGTTAATTATTAACTACGAGTTCTCGATAGGGGATATTATAAAGGAGATGATTTTCTACCGTCATTTACAGGATCCTTGTTTGATTGTTTTATGAACAAGTCTAAAAGTTTCTTAATATTGTTGATCATGTATATTGAATTGTATTTAATCAACACTGAGCTGCTTGAATATATGAACTTTGCTTCAATAACAATACCTGATTATCCATTGAACTTCTCTTCTTTGAATTCTGAAATTTCCATTGAACCTTGTTTATGTTCTGTGACATGGTATGCAGTGGGATACTCGTTTATTTGGACATATAATTCGAGAACTTGCATACGTCATTAATGGTAACAATCCAGAGAACCGTGTATCTATCTTCCAAGTGAATGTGAGTTACCATATTTCTTGCTTCTTACATGTATAGTTTAATCAAAATTTCAATTGTTCAAACAAGTGAATGAAACTTTGCTTATTGATTTACAGGCTACACCAGAGGAGGTTGAAATTTTTTACTTGCAAGAAAGTTTCAGCGATGATATCGGCTCTTATGTGATATATGCACCGGTTGATGTCCTTGCAATGTCCGGGGTTCTTAATGGTGGTAACCCTGAAATTGTGAACATTTTGCCCTGTGGCTTTTCAATTTTACCTGATAGGTCACCATTGAATGGTCATGGTGATGTCCCTGGAAGCCTTCTCACTATTGCATTTCACATTATTGATCTAGCATCCACTGAGGAATATATACCTCCAGAATCTGTGAAAACGATTTTTAAAGTGATAGCGGAGACCGCTTTCTTGATCAAGACAGCTTTCACATCCGATAACGTACAAGGCAATTTAGCTGGTGGGTAAGCAAGTTCAAAGGCCTGTTGCAGCCTTCAACGATAGGTAAGATTTTCATGATCTAGAACTTCAATCTTCGATAGATGCTTAATGCTTCTTAGTTCTGGAGGTCTAGGGTTTTATGTCTGTAGCATGTGCTGCTACGGTTTATGAAAGCCTTTTGCAATGTTAGGTTTCGAAAAATTTAAATCATTTCAGCCGGTACTTGACGACAATTCCCTGTTATTCGTAATAGAGTTTTTGGACTGGCTGAAGCAAGAAATAATACATTTGTTTTTATGAAGAATCAAATCGAATTTGGAAACAAAAGACAAAATCAATTTTTGCCATCAATACAAAAATTTATTGCTAATATTCAATCCTCAGTTTTTCTTAATGTACGTTCATTAGTTTCTTCAGTTTCTAGAAGTCAACTTTTATTACATCCATGTTTTCTATTCCTTCTTATCAGTCAACATTTTATGTGCAATGTATGATCTTATTAAGTGAACATGGATGGCAAATACATTCTAACATCTCCTTTTACTGTTGTTGCAGTATTAATGAGAAGAAGAAAGTGAAAGTGGATACCGATATAGAGAGCTAGATATGTTGCAATTTGGCAACGGATAAAAATCAGCTGATTGTAAGTGTGCTGTCATGCATATGCCAGTTATTGAAAAGTAATAAAGGAACAAACTTAAAACGGCTTATTGTAATGCTCCTTTAACTTTCTAATCTTTGTACCCCTTACCTCTCTGCCTTGGCATGTGGTGTTATTGTCGAGTATAATTTGTTGGAGATGAAATTAAGCTATATATCAAGAAGAGATAGATATATAATTCAAATTGGTTTATATGTTTTGTGCATGTTTCATGAAAATTTTCGGAATGAATTATATATATCAATTTGATTGTAAACACTGTAGTTACATTCATGCTTTTTATCGAGTTCATAGCTAAGTTAATTTAGTGATATTTACAATTATATCAGTACTGTCTTTTGAAGGGGTCATCATAACAAGCTTTCGACTTTTTTTAAAAGATGAGATCTTATTTGGTATTATAGTTGGGCTATTGTAATTTAGATGCTACGGCATCAAATATTTGGTAAACACAGTTTAGAAGTTAAGTTAATTTTATAATCTCGCGTAATTATATGATAAAAAATCTATAATACCTTTATTATTTTTTATCAAAATTATTATTTAAAACTTAAAAGTAACATTTAATTACCACACAGTATTATTAACTTTTACTTAATAGCTACTATTTTTCTTTTCGATAATGCTTGTAGCCTAGGCATCCTTTCAGGAGTCTTTAGAATGTTTAGGTAAGTAAAATTTCTTCTTCTTTTTTTCCCATTGTAAACAATTACATAGATTGCAGCCCCAATACTGTTTCACCTTGCATATAACTTGTAATATATTTTAGCTGCTATAAAAAGATATCAAAGAACAAAGACGTGTAAAACAAATTTTTGTAAGAATCATATAATGACGATGAGTAAGCCCAATATGAGCCAAAATCACTGCAATTACAACATACATATATACAAATACTACTGCCAATTTGACATGTAGTTAATAAGAAAAGTGTGGTGGCCATTATTTGGTGACCATCATGCTCCTTTTATATCAATCACTCTCTAATATAAATGGGTGCGAGTTTAAGCCACATTAAATAACAAAAATGGAATTGCATTTTGTTTTCATCATTCTCTAATTTTGTCACGTTTGAAACAATAAAGAGTACAACCACGTGACCATTTACTCATTCTAAATAAAATATATAAGACGATTATTTTTCATTTAATTTTAAGATTTGAAGACATCTAATTCATTTTAGGATAATTTTATGTAATAAGATAATAAAGAGTACTACTAACAAAACGCCAACAAAAACAACAGTCAACTAGGTCCGGTTTAAATTTGGGCCTAATTTAAGGTTGTTTTTGTCAAGGGCGAGACTATTTACATTTTTAAAATTACTCTCAACGGTCAACACTCTTATTCTAATAAATTATTTTATTACAAAAATACGCATCATATGAATTACTAATAAAAACTCTCTCTTATAAACTAATATAATATAATTATTTTTAACACTCTCTATTCAATATATAATTCTCTTGCGATAAATCCTACAAATTTTAAATCCAATCTCTTAACAATATTTAGTTAAATAAGGAGCAAATATCGATTTATATACTTAGCAAATTCAATAGGTAGCTCGGCTTTTACTTCTTGTATCGGCTTCACCACATCAACATTTGACATCTATGTAAGCCAATCAGCTGCTGTAGTAATAGTCACAGGAAAGAAGCAATTGCCGTAGAAGCCTTCAGGCAATGGAGTGTCCAAACGTTGACGGCAATTTGCAAAGAAAACATTCAAACAAACTTGAGTTGGGTGTTTGGCCCGAAGCTTATTGCTCTTGTTCTATGCCTCCAGAAATAGGCAACTACAATTTTCAAGGCAGAGCATTTTAGGCCTGTTGAGTCGTAAAATTGTTGCTTGAGTTGGTTGATTTGATCCATTCGAGTGACAATGTTGGCATGCTCTAGCCGATAATTTGGCATTGGTGGCAGTAAGGAATTAAACAATAGTCTAACATTTTCCAATTGAGTTTGAGGTGTTGGTGGAAAAAAAGTCCCCGTGCCATACTGGGGCTACGTTTGGATGTTAAATATTGGGTGTAAAATTCAATATTGAAATTTGAACATATTCTTTAATAGATAAAAGCTAACAACTAAAATTCATGTTAAACGATTTGTTTAAAATATAAGTTGATTCCATTGTTGTATGTACTAAATTATTATTAATTCATTTTGAATGTGCTAAATAGTTTTATTAGTGTTTTGAGTAAATTAGTTTAATTAAGTTCTTTCTTAACATTTTAAAGAGCATAAAAGATAAAACTTAATTTTTTAAATTTAGTATCTAAGTGTACAGAGTAATAGAGTATTGAGAGTAAATATTAGACTACAAATAGCCCACCCTTTTGTCAACATTTTATAGTAAAACCTCTCTATAATAATATTCTATATAGGAATAACTTTTATATAGTTATCAAAAATTCTAGTCCCAACTGGGCCAATTATAAATAGTAATAAATTCTAAATTGTAATAAGCTATAACTTTTCAAATTCTCATCTTAAAGAACTTTCATCTATATAGTAATAATTATCTACATATTACAAAAACTATATGCTATGTTACATTAAAGATTTAAAATAGAATAAAATATTTTTTAAAAATTGTTTGGGACAATAATTTATTTTTTTGACTTTTAATAAGATGATTTTAGATATTCCCAACACTACGTAGATGATAGATATATGCATTAGTTTTTTGAAATTATATCTTATTTATATCTATACATTGAATTTGACATGCTCTATTACTTAATTATCAACATAGCACATACTTTACCTCTACATTGCTTGTACTAAAGATAATTAAGTCAAAATAATAATTTTTATAACTAAACGTCTATTAAGTTATAACCTCTTAATAGTAATAAAATTAATTGGTTCCAATAATATGACTATAGAAAGGTTTACTGTATTAGCGTTTTTGATAATAAATTTTAAGGGATTTAATGAGTTTTTAAAAACATATATTATTACTAAAGTAGCCGGAATTACATCCCACCCAAATTAAATTTATTACAATGAATACAAATAAATAAAGCAAAAACAATTTGAGGACTTGAAGCTTCTCAAGAATTTAAAAATGGACAATTGAACAACCCAATTTGTTTGTTCCAACATAAGATGAAACACCGGAGACAGTATGAATAAAAAATGTTGGGTCAGAATCATTTTATTTTCATAACACCTTCAATAAATTTCTTATCTTAATGCATAATCAAATAAATCAAGTGGACCACTTGAATCTCTAACTTTCCAAGCTTACATCAAACAGAGACCACATGGTTTCATAAGGTACAAAACTTTTTCGTATTTATTCTTTAGAAAAAAACCTTTAACAGTGCCACTGTCGATGGATACTCATAAATGTTAGCATAAAATTATTCACTGAAATAGTATGGTTAGCATCTGCTTGATGGGTTGGAATTTGAAAACAAGCGATCGATCACTTAAAATACTGCATGCGTAGTGCATACTTCACATTATTATACATGCATGGGACCATATATTTATGACGGCAAGTCTTTTTCAGCAATTTTGTGTAGTGTGCTTGTGTCCATGGCCTATCCGTAACAGTAGAATGATATTTGGCTTATAATTTGAAAATGCTGCCTTGCTGTTATGTATTTTCTTGGTCAAATTATTGAGATCACAGGCTGCCGAAAATATGATACATTTGTTGTTTATCAAGCAGATCAATACTTTTCTTGATCAAATAGTGCTTCAGAAATAGGGACCATTTCACCTGCATTTAAGAGCAGTCATGTGATTGGAAGTTGACAGTTCCATTAGTATGAATCTGAAGTATATAGTACTACCACTTGCTTGAGATTTGTAACTTAAAAACTAAAACTATTTTGGATGTGAATTTTGATTTTCTGAGAATTGGTTTCATGGAACACGTTACCAAACAATCTTTATGTCATTCTCAATTTAAAGTAAAATTAGAAATAAAATCCATCACGTACGGAGATATCCTCACGTCATTGAGAATAGTTGTTAAGGTAAATATATAAGTTTGGCCATCCATCAACACATGAGCTAATTTTTAAGTATAAATTATAGGTCATGGATTCGATGGTCTCAAAACTAAATTTGTAATTAAAACCCGTATTACCTTATCAATGGACAAATTCTATTTTACAGGATACATAAGCTCATTTCATGGGACACAGATTAGCACACCAACTAAGTATAATTGTCGATATAGACAACTCTCAACTCGTAAGTTAGCTCTTGAGTTTGTGTTGTTAGGCACATGGATATTTACAAAATGAAACATCCTTTGAATTTTTATTCTTTTTAGGCTTTAAATTAGATTTTGAAATTTATTTGATGAAATCTTTAATTTTTAAAATGGTAAAAAAAATTCCCGAAAACTATAACTTTCTGATCTTATAACGAAGTCGAAAAGGAAATAGAAGAAGACGCAAGTGAAGCAATGCGCAATGAGATAAGTTTTGTCCTATAACTATTGCTATTAGAGACCTAATTTCTTTTTCAATCGAGTTACTAAAAAACATTAGGTTAATTTGTCATTATGTAAAGAACTTTATTCGCATAGGCATGTGCAAAGTTAGCCCAAAAACGACACACGTGGGCATCAGAATCCATGTGCATATGCTGCAATTCCAAACAAATAATAACAATCAAAACATTGAAAGAGGCATTCCTCTAACTAGGACCAAAATCATTATTAATTACATCTTTGAATACGGAAATACAAAATATTCGACCTAAACTTTGGAAAAATTTCTTCTGAAATCATGTTATATTGGACCCCACGAAGTGCCTTCAATTTTGATCACTTTCCCATGTCATTGAAAATGAGACCCATATATCTCTTCCGCAAGTTCTTTCTGATTGAAATTGAATTATAGATAAACTAATAACCATAATTATTGACTAATCTATCTATAAACGTCACTCGAATTTGGGTACCGCACATGTTAGGTATTTTCCCATTTGAAGTCCACAAAATAAAATTTTAATAATATGTTCACAGACTTAAAAAAATAGTGAAATTAATCTAAGTGGGGGTCACAAATTTTATGATCTCATCCCATGTATCTCAAATATGTAATATTTTCATTTATTAAGAATATGATAATATGAGGATTAACAATAGAGTTTGGATTAGGAATTTGTTTGGTTCAGAAAGAAAAAAAATATATATTTATATAAAATGAAATCTTCGCAAAATCTTCTGTAACTAAGAATGATGATAAAGAATTGAAAGGAGATGCAAAGTCAAATAAGGATTAATTGATAAATAATTTTGTGTCTCAACATAAAATAGGTTTCTACAAATGGGAGATTGAAAATATGGGAGACTCAGAATGGCTAAAAGACGGGGAAGGCCAAATTGAAGGATTGCAAAAATGACGATGAAGATGTTTGCATACAAAAAGGCAAAGCCCATCTGGTAAGGGAGAGACATTAATTGAATGATCATGACCATTCACTAATTTAACAAGCAGAAGGACCCCCATAATGGAGACAATTTTGGAGTTTTTGTGTGCTTCACGTGGATGATACTTTCCATGAAAATCTTTTAAGCTTTTAGCCTCCTTGTTGATCACGATGCATGAGGTAGCTTAAGCTTCATTAACCATGTATTAAATTAAAAATTACTTTTAGGAATACTGTTCCAAATTGGCATTTGCCAAAGGTGCATAGGATAAAAGTCGCCATATTAAACAAAATACTGGAGCATGCACTTGATTTGCCAATGGTGTACAACTACTTATTTCTTAAAATATATTAACTTGTTTAATGGTAGTATTTAAAAAAAAAGTCTTTGCAAGAGAGATATGCAAATATTTCATCCAAAATTTTCAAATACTATCTTTAATTGTGAAAAGCTTTCTAATTTTTTCAACATCACTTGCATTTTCAATTAGTTCTCCTCCCTATTTTAACCTTTGGATGCGTACCTTGTACAACATTAATTGTTAAACCAAATCGTTCTCAATGAATAACAATTCAGTTTGACTCTAATTTTCTTAATTCAAGTAGATTTAATTTGAGAACCACCATTCGATGAGATGCCAAGTCATTCAGTTAAAAAATCAACATCAACGTGAGCATTACCAAACAATAACTCAATGAGCCATTAAAATACGGTTCTGAAAATGAAAGTCATAACCCATGATTTATATTTAATCAATTCATTCAACACTTAATATTTTAATGTTTGTTTCTAATCCAAGTCATTAGTCTTAATACATCGATCATTCCATCCAATGATGGAGGCGCCTACTCATTTTCAACGGCAGACCAAAAAAGGGAGGCGTTCATTTCCAAGTGGAGTCCACAAGCTTCTGTTCTCTTTTTAATTCTCACGATATATTGTTTGAATCATCTCTTCAAGATCCTTCCACTTTCAAATTAAATTTCTTATCATTGATAGTAAAAATTTTCGTATGGTAATATATATGAACCCACGACCATATAATATAATTCACTTTCTTTATGAGAACCCGTAAATCATCTTTCGATTGGTGATTTTTTTTATCCTTAACTTTAAACGATGGGGTTCAGTTCACACGAGTAGTAAAATATTTATAAATTTTTCTTCTATTTGGAGAAACTTCAATTTCCGAGCTGATTTCCGGGCTCTGCTCCTTGTCCTGTTAATTAAGGCTAGTACCAATAAATTTTTAATTATTTTAATAGAATTGTTTGTAATATTATAAAACAAGTTTATTTTTTCTTAAAGAGAGAAAAAGAAGATAGGGTAGCTATCAAAATCTAATTTGATTTTTTAATCCTTATTTTTTCGTATCTAAACTCGTATGGTCAATTAAATAAAGTGCTTGAAAATTACTCAATCAGACTTTTAATATTTCATAAGTATTGATCTAAAAAATTACAATTAGTAATGGATGGATCTCAATTTCTCCCGAAACGAAAATACAGCAAAAATGACCAAAAGAACTCATTTGTAGTGACTTAATCAACGCACTGAGTTGGAAAATAAAAAATAAATAAATAAGTCCACCAAAAAGAATTTTGCCAAAATGAAATCTCTGTTGGTATATCTAATCTCTTAATCTTTGCCTCCCTCATACAAAAGGTCAAAGCCGCACGCTCTAGTTTAACTTCCCTACAACTCCTTTTTTCATGGCCCACATACAAGGCCAAGCTTCTCTAGCTTTTATTATATATAGCAACATCTCTCTTTATATGTTTGTAGAAGCACTTTTGTGAAACTCAAAAACAATATTCTTGCTTATATAGCCAATCAGTATTTGCTTTCCTTTTAATTTGGTTCTTTCTTAAATGGAGAATAGCTCTGTGAATTCTGAAAACATTTCCCAGAGCAAAGTTATTTCTTCTTCCAATAATGAAAAAACAATGAGGGATGGTGATCTTGAAGAGAGTGGATGGACTATTTACTTTGATGATTTCTTTAACCAACAAAATACGGAAAACAGCTCCTTCTCTTCTGTTCTTGAAAGCTCTTTGATTTCAGATGCTGCTTTCTCTGCTGCCAAATATAATAAAGTTGCTGATAACGAACAAGTTATGGGATTTTCTCAGGAAAAAAGATGTGACAGGTTGAGTTACCAGAAGAAAAAAACTAAAGTAGCTACTGTTGATGATGATTTGGAAGACACTGCTAGTTCTCCAGCTCACAGCCCCAAGGTCAGATATTATTTTTCTTTCGAATAATATTAATATTTTCTTTCTGTCGGGATTTTCGCTTTGTTCATTTTTGCTAAATTTGTTAATCTTTTTAAGGTTATTTAAACAGGTTTGCAATACAATGAGTGAGTATTTGGATGAAAGGCCAGACCAGAATAACATCGTGGATATTTCAGGGGTAAATTATCATCTTTAATTATTTGTCTTTGTTTTGTTTTCACGGTAGTTGCATGTCTAAGATATATAGGAATATTAAATTTTCATTTTAATATTTAATTTTGTAAACAAATCAAGAAAATTAATTAAGGCTTACTCTGGGTTTTGTAATTATTTTACATACACAGGAGAAAGGAAGCTCATCGTCAGCTCGTCAGGTAGAAGAGAGAAGTGGAGATGGTTCTATTGATGGGAGAGATAATGAAACGGAGCTCAAGAAAAGGGGTCTTTGCTTAGTTCCTTTGTCTATGATAGTTGATTATCTGGGCTGATTAATTTCATCATCTAATTAATGTCAATATCTCTACGTCACTCTCCTCTTGTCAATCTATCATGTAATGATCATTTCCCGTGGAATTAATGCATGAGCTGAGAATGCTCTTGTATATAATTAATGCCATTATTTTTCATCAGGTACTTCTTTCTCAAACCATGCAAAAGTGTCTTTGTTTTTCTTTCTCAGTATTCTCTCCTAACCCATACGAGCATTATTTGAAGTTCAGACCACTTATATCAACCCAAGAGATTTTACTCGTTGAGCTAATTAATATCAACTTCTAAGCAAAGTAGTTTAAGTATGAAAAAAGAAAAGAGAAAATCTGCATAGAAATTTGTCTATGTAGTTTTCAAATAGTTTTTCTTGTTTTTTTTTAATAAGTATTAAAATCAATTGAACTTCGGTCATCCTACCTTTCAGATAAACTCAACTTGAACCTTTAGGATCAGGGTTTTTCAAGGACAAATTAAGATTCAAGACTAGTACCACCACAAGAACGAAAATGGGAAGATGACAAAATTTACCAAGGATATGAGAATGAATGCTTAATTATTAGCCTACAGATGAAATGATAACAATAATGATTGGTACATGCAATTCTATGATCACCAAAGGGCCTTTCATTTACTTTGAAGGTAGCCTACTCTTCTTTCACGAAAGAAGAAACCCCAACCCTTTTTGGTTTCTTTGGCTTAGAGGCCATTGTGATGACGCTATAGCTGAAATTATTCTCTTCAAGATGCTTTTTTATCATTCCCATTTTAACTGTTAAGATATGTCAACTAAAATTTCCCCCTTTCATTTTCTGCCGTGTAGGAAAAAAAAAAAAACCAATATTTTACCTTTCCGCTCCACGCCTCATTTTAGTCATTCAAATTTTAATCAATTTATGTTCATCATTTAAATTGGTTAAAATATTTAACTTGATTACCAAGTTTTTTAGATATGTCTTACTTGATCTACTTCAATGTTTCATTTTTGTACTTTATTAGATACGGATGCGATAAGCCTCCTCTTTATTATGCTCTTTTTTCTTTTTTTCCCTCTTCCTACACTTCTCTGTCCTTCGCATATATCTATCTCCATAGCACCGCGCAACAAAAACAGTTTTCTGTGACAGCTGAATGCAATCGGAAAAATAGCGTCATGCCGTTGCAAAATGTGACTAAAAATAGTAAATGGGAGAAAGTTAAAAAGAGAGAGAATAAGAAAAAGAGGTTGTTACGGAATCCAAACTCATTCCAATTTTTTTTTTTTTTCTGTTAGTTGAACTAAGACCTTATTGGTTATTGAAGTATATTACCTTTTAAACTACAGCTGCTACAGTTTACGTGACAAAAATTGTAATTATAAAATAAAAATTGATAGTATATGATAAATTTATTTTTTAAATTATAATTTTGACAAAAATAATTTCATAATTTTTCGTCATACAAATATGAAATCTATTTAACTTAACTTATAGGGTACAACAATTAATATTTACAAAACACATTAGCATTGTAACTTTTAAACTATAATTATCCAACTTTAATACCAAACAGGATCTAACTAGCTCCCACATAAACCCCTCTTCATATTAGTGTTTAAGAACTTAAGAAGGTAAATTTTGACTCTAAGCAAAAACCATTTGAAGATTTTCTCACAATTAGTGGAGTCAAAACATCCGCCAACATTTCACTATATTTCGGTTCTATTTACCGAATTTGAGTTCTTTCTTTTAGTCATAATTATTGACACGCAATTCTCAACCATCCCCAGCGACTACCACTCACCGACAACACACTCAAAAGTATACTAATTATAGCTCTTATTTTCAAATTTCATTCTTAATTTTTTTTTTCCGCGTTCGACTTTGTTGAGAGGCCTTCTTTGTTAAAGCTGAAACAGCACTTTGGTGGGTGAGCCTTTTGGGAATTAAATTGGAAGACTTTGTTGTATTCATTCAAAATTTATTTGACTAAACGCCTAGTTGCCATCTTTAGATTTGCATTATTAGAGGACAAGATTCTTGCTTAATGCAAAAGTTAATTAATTTAGACAGCAGCCTTATCTCTCTTCCAATTTTGATAAATAATCATCAAATGCTCATTTAAAATGTGCCACCAAACATGCATGAACATGGCAAAAGACAAAACAGCTAGAACTACTTTTGTACAGCCAGAAATACAAATGGCATTCCGAGGGGCCCAACAGTAGAGTTGTTGTTGTTGTTGTTGTTATTACCATCATCATCATCATCATTATCATTATCATTTTATTTAAGAATCAATGAACCACTATGTTAGTTTTAACTTTTCTATCTCACCCGAAATTTTGGGGAAAAAAAAATCAGCAATGTATTATTTCTTTAATCACTTATTCTTTTAGCAATTGAACCTGGAATTTGAGCGCACACACATCTATTTTTTCTCAGGGAACTTTTCTAGCAACTCCGGAATCACTTCAAAAAGATCACCAACGAGTCCATAGTCAGCTACCTGCCAATCCCGAAAGAGGTAAAAACTATAATGCAGTTGACAAGAACTAACATGCCATAAGGACCCCAGAGACAAAGTGATGAAAAGAACAAGAAAGTTTTGAACATTAACCTGGAAAATTGGTGCATCTGCATCTTTATTTACGGCAACAATGACCTTAGAGTCTCTCATGCCAGCTAAATGTTGAATGGCTCCTGAAACACCAAAAGCTATATACAATTCTGGAGCAACAATTTTCCCGGTTTGACCAACCTGACAAGCAAAGCAATTTATATACTATCAGGAAAACACAAACTTGCAAAAAGGCCCAATAATTTGTTCAATAAAATTGGCATCCATAGACACTTCAGATCCTCATTCGAATGCGAATGAAGAAGTTATCATGATAGCATGAGGAGACTGGCTAACATATTCAGGCACGAAGCAAAGAAATCAACACTTGTGTCTTCTCATTCTTAGTTATATTATCAGCTTATTTCCATGGAAAGAGGGAGGAGAAGGATTTGTATAGAAATTAAACCTCATAAGAGTAATCCCATAGATTATTATATTATTATTCAAGTTATTTTCTTCATCTGGATGAAGAGAGGGGAAAATAAAATTACTCATACTAAGCAGGCTGAATTAAAGAGTTTATCTAAGAATAAAATGCCATGGTAGTGAAGGCATACATGCTTTGGGAAGAATCAAAACAATTCTTACTTGTAGATCATTAGGAACAAATCCAGCATCAACAGCAGCACGAGTAGCCCCAACTATATAAAAGAGACTACAAAATCAGTTGCATGACAATGAATGAAAACAGATAAAAGCCATCTTGATACGATGACATAAATAACCTATTTATGAAGAAAATTAGAAAAATATAAACCAACAGCTTTTTATGCAAGAGGTATCTCTTCCCCTTTCCATAGGACAGATCATGAGTTCCAGCTGTGGAAAGCAATGATTACAGTTATGGAAGTGCTACAACCATATAAATAGTTGTACTTTGTCTGGGGAATGAGGGATGAAATCCTTACAAAGTCTTGATTTTAAAAATTTTATGATCAGAGGCTATGTTTGATCAGAAGAAAACACTAAATTGAATTAAAAATATTGGAAATCAACTTTTTCTCCTAAGATTACAACAGTAAGGACAACGGTAGAGCTCTATAGCTTTCATTAAAATTCACCTGCTGCGCCAAGTTTCTCTGCAAGCTTTTCTATCATTTTGAAGTTCTCAGCACTTTTCAAACCTCGTCCCCCAGTGATTACAATACGTGCACTTCCAAGATCAGGGCGTTCTGCATCCTGAGATGTATGCTTTACGTATCTAGATTTTCCAATAGAATCTGCATTAGATTTTATAAATGTATTATCACTTATTGTAGATTTTATAAATGTGTTATCACATATTGTAGAATCTGCATTAGATTTTATTAATGTATTATCACTTATTGTAGATTCCAGGATCCCAGTCAATTGATTTATAGCCAAATAATCGAATCAGTTAGAATTACCAAAAACAATAGAATTAAAATTTCAAAGAGAACAATGAAAAGGACAAAATGCCTCACAAAATCCTTTTGTTAATATGCATTCAAAGTGCATTTAAATGTATAAACAATTATAACTATAAGAAAGAAGGTAAACAGACCTTCATCTAAGGCTGAGAGATCAACCTGGGAAATAGAAGCCCCATTAGATCTTGATTCAGCTGAACTCTTGGGCATTGGGAAAGATGTAGCTCTGATGGTCAACATACAAGGGTTGGCACCAGTGTATCGAACTGTACATAGCGCATTTCCAGCATAAATTGGCCTGCAAATAAAGTAAAAGCTTGCTTCAGATCATATAACTGTTTAGTTATCATATAACTGTTTAGTTGGAGACTAAGGCTTCACTCAAGCTTGTTGAAGGAAACACTTGACTTGTAAACAAATTAAGAAATAAAGCCAACAGCCTTAAATATGATTAATAATTGACCTGCATCATGTAATGAATTTCAAGAGACCACGTGTTCCATCAAACTAGGGAAAAGAAGTAGTAACTCACAAAATAGATAATATCCTGAACACTAGGAGTGGTCATTGCAATAAACAAAACAAAGAAAGCAAAACACACCTGACAAATTGACTAGAACCAGAAATTTCAATAACATCAGTAATTGGAGAAACATCCAAAAGTGCAGCTGCACGAGGAAGTATGTTTTTGCTGAATGAACCTGAAGCAGAAATTATGTGCGAGTATTTTTCTCTCTGCTGAATCATATGGACTAGTTTAGCCCAAGGTTCAGCAACAGGATACGCAAATTTATCTGAATCAGCTACAAGCACCTACATAGAAACACACTCCCATTACTTCACATTCCTAAAGTACCATTTCACTGCTTTTGTGCATTCACCTTTTCTGTAAGAATAGGGAGAATTACAACTAAGGGCATTAGGATTGACAGGCCGTGGCTTTTAATCCACAGCTACTGCAAAATTAAGGCATCTTATGCAGAACTGCTTTAAAGATTACACAGAAGCATAATAGTTATAAGCATACTCATAGTGTATTTTAAACTGCTTTAATAATTGAAACTAATAAGAGGCCAGATACAATCATTACAAAATTAATTTTAAAAACAAAAGAATAATAATTAAAAAAAATATTAATCGAATACCTGAGAGATTGAAGGGTGAGAAGAAGCAGCGTGTTTAACAGCTTCATTAAGTGAAGCACCCGACCCGGCCAATAACATGGATACTGAATTGTCATCACTCAATGACTTTGCAGCCTCAACTGCACTCAACGATTGTGCCTTGATGGAACCGTTTTGATGCTCGCCTAAAACCAACGTACTAATCTATTTTTCATCGTTATAACAAATGCATAAATAAACATACAGCTGAAAATTAAATAAAATAATTTCAATTTAATAAATTCAGTCAAAACTATTATTTATATATGAAAAAAAAATTAGAGCGCTGAGCTTAAGCCGATAAGAGAATGGCTTACGGATCGAGAAATGGATGGCGTGTGGAAACAACGAGGTCGTTTCGAGAGTGCTCTTAGCATTGCACGAGCTGCCATTTCTTCTTCAGCTTGCTTAAATTAATTCTCTGGATTTCAAGATGCTGATAGTTGATGATTATTCCGATGAGTGATGGCGAAGCAGTACAGATATTGACTATTTGTAGAATGAAAATCGAAACGACATCACATTGACGGTGCTCTGCATTCTAACATTTTGCCCTTTTTAAAATACAATTAAAAATGGGCCTAAATTGAAAATGACACGGGCACGTCGCGGTCACGTGCACCTCCCAAGCTGCTAACGATTTTATTAAAAAAAAAAAGAAAACTGAAAATCTTTTTGCATTGCATAAATTGCAAATTAAAATTAACTATATTTATTTAGCTTCAAAACTTAGCATTGAAAGCAAAGCATTGAGATTTTTTTATTAATTTCCTTCTAGGCTAACGGATCACTTCCCCGCGGAAAGTCCTAAAAATCGAACGGCCAGGAATTCATGACAAGTTAATCTACGTGTGCATCGACTGTTACAGAATTCACATCCCTTGTTTTGCTTCGGGTCCCACTTTTCTCCACAGGGAAGCACATAACCGAAAACACACCGGATTGAAAAACGCAGCCTATGCGGTGTGAATTACCAGATCTATTAGTATGCCTTCATTTCTCTTGGGCTTGTGAAATCTGATTTTCGCAGACCAGGGCAATCATGATTTCGTCGAGCAAGATCAAATCCGTCGATTTTTACAGGTCAGAATCAGATCCGTTTTCTTCTCATTTTCATTCTCGCCTTTTTTCGACCAATCAACACAAGTTCTGTATGATTTTTTTTTAATGTTTTAATTATGAAATTTGCTTTACGTTATCTTGAATTTCAAAAAATATTGAACTGTAGTTTATTTTGTTTAAGCCTTAGAAATTATGATTGAGTCTCGGTGTTCGTTGGATTATTATCAGTGAATCAGCTGAATGCTTAAGAAATTCTAATACTAACAAGTTATGTTGTTCATTATACTTACAGCGTATGGATTTTGATGCATTTTAAGAAGAATATGAAATGAACTATTTGACTGTAGGGACAGCAATTATGTTTGAGCTTTCGTTAGTATAATAGTACGTGAATAAAAATATTATAATATTTAAATTTGAACCTACTCGGAAGCTTTGAAACTATGCACTTTCATGTCGCCAATTGTGACAGTGGATTTTGATTGCTCTTTGTTAGCGACTCGCTTTTACTTGTTTGCTAATGTTTATAATTTGTCCACCCCATTATACTTGACAGTTGGTGATTCTATGTAATCTATAAATCCAACAGGTATCTTTTTATTTAAATCGGTAGGCCAGGAGCAAAGCAATCTTTTTATGCATTGGCTGTACTAGTAAATCACATGGATAAAATTACAAGGTATATAATGTTACTTATTTCTTTTCTGTTTGCAGGAAAATTCCAAGGGATTTGACAGAGGCATCACTATCTGGTGCAGGATTATCCATAATAGCGGCCCTTTCTATGATGTTTTTATTTGGAATGGTAGGCGGCCGCTTGCATAGTTGTGCCTCTTTTGTCGGATATCACCCGTGCATTTTGCATATTCAGTAAATATTATCATCCACTTATTTGTGGAACATGATGCTTTCATGGAGTTCTATTTGGCTTTTCATTCCTTTTAGTTCTTTGGCTCTTTTTATTGAGTTATCTGCCAGTTACACTGCCAACGGTTTTCTACACTTTCTTTGGTAATTATTGATCTTACCAATTGCTTGTTATGTATCTTTATGTAAATAATGACTTTTATTTTGCAGGAACTAAATAATTATTTAACAGTGACCACCTCTACTGCTGTCATTGTTGACAAGAGTACTGATGGGGACTTCTTGCGCATTGATTTTAATATGAGGTGGAGTTTAATGATATTAGTCTAAATGATATTTTCATCTGGTTTTAAGTACTTTCAAGTAATGCTAAACCATTTCTCCTATTCATCTTTTACGAATTGGGTTTGCTGACCATTTTCGACTTGTCATGCAGTTTTCCCTCCCTTTCATGTGAATTTGCATCAATAGACGTGAGTGACGTGTTGGGAACTGTAAGTCTCCGTCTTCTGATGCTTCTATATTTTCTTTTTCTTGTAGAAAAAGCTAAACCTATACTTCTACTTAATAGTTAAATTTCATATTACATGCTGTTATTTATTTAGTTAGAAAATTTTGGGGTAGTTGTCCCTTTCATAAATAAGACTGGAATCGGTTAAGAAAATTGCATCAATGATAGTTAAATATTAATCTTTTCAAAGAGTTTTTGATTCAAGGATTATAGATACTAGAAAAGTTTTAACAATCCTGCAATTGTCCTTTGATTTTTCAAGGTTGGCAGCAAGAGAAATTTTATTACTGAAAGGTCTAAGCAGAGTTTTCTCACTTGTAATAGTGTCTTGATAGTTAGCATTGAAAACATTTTCTACTGTAGTTTTAAGAAACAGAAGCATTTCTGTTGATTTCATTGGGTTAGATCAGAAATTTTCAGTTGGTCAAAAGTTAAATTTGCTTTGAGGTTCACCTACATATCCTACATGTTTCTGGACTGCTAAAGGTTTTTGGCTGATAATAACCACCAATTTTGAGAATGGGGCACACAATGAGATATTTCTGTATTTTAGAAAACAAAATAAAAAATATCCAATCTCCTGCAGGAATAGGGTATTTGACTTGTCATTGGAACCCTGAACTCCTACTTCACGTTAACGTATAAATGTTATAGTAATTCAAAAGGAAATTGCATGTCTTAAAAATTTGACTGTTTTCTTCTCTCTCTTTCTTCAGCTGGGAAAGAATGGAAGAAACATCCCAGCCCTATATCCTTTTATTCTCCATTAAAGCTACTGATCCTTGATTGGTCTTTAATTTTCTCAATGTTGTAAGAACTAGCCTGATATTGTGCTCTTTTTGTTTTCAGAACAGATTAAATATAACAAAAACTATTCGCAAGTTTTCTATAGGACCTGATTTAAGACCCACTGGTTCTGAATTCCACTCAATGCCCGTTATACATTCACTTAAGCATGGAGAGGAAGCTGATGATGATTCTGTTGAAGGTTCTCATACGCTAACTGCTAATAATTTTGATAGTTATTCACATGAGTAAGTGAGCCTTCTCTGAACCACAACTAATAATTTTTATTTTTCAATTCTGTGATCACAATATTTCTCTGCTACGTGGCAATTGCAATGATGCCTTCTTTGATTTGTATTACATTTTATTTCCAGGTATCCTGTTTTAGTTGTCAATTTTTATGCTCCATGGTGCCACTGGTGTAAACGCCTGGTAGTTTTATTTTGACCTTTTGTTTCTCAAATTTTGTCTTGCTGCTTTTCCTTTGCTGTGATCATTGTTGTCTAGATTTACCTCATTGGATCTATTCTTTCTTGTGTTTGTGTTGATGTAATTGCCAGATAAAATATTTTAAGTTTATTCAATTGGACCACATATCTGTGCCTGTTCATATGCAGACAAATTACGCTGATTAACTCCATTTCTCTGTGTGTCCACTGACATGTGCACAGAAATTCCTTCATTACTTTGTGTTGAACTTTCCATGCTTATTATAGGACCAAGCATGGGTTGTCTTTTTTTTGTTTGACTGTATTGGTAGACTTCCTCTCATGATGTTGTTAGTAATTTCTCATCTCTCTCTCTCTCTCTCTATATTTGCCTCACTATTTCTTATTTCTCCTTCTTCCAGAAACCATCATGGGAGAAAGCAGCCAAAATAATGAGAGAAAGGTGTTTTTTTTTCCCCCTTCTTAATTCTTTTCCGTAGATAAATGTTGTAAATAGTAAATCTGTCTCCTCATTCAGTTATTAGCTTAGCAAACCCAATTTTTTACCATGCTTTAAGTATTTTTTATTCGTGTTCGCTTTTTACAGATATGATCCCGAAATGGATGGACGTATTCTTTTGGCAAAAGTTGATTGCACTGAAGAAGTTGAGTTGTGTAGGAGGTAATTCCTAGATTAATGTTTTCTCACTTTCAGTTCATTTCTGTTTTATTTTCTGTTTTCTTTTTACATTCTTGCTACTTTGATCATCACTTTTGTTGTTGATATTCAGTCCATAATGAATGTTCAGGCATCATATACAAGCGTATCCATCTATTCGCATATTCCGCAAAGGAAGTGATGTTAGGTAAATGACATATTTTCACATTCCCTTTTTATTTGTGCTGCTTTTATTGTTTCGATTGATCACAATTTTTTACCATGCCTTTTATGTATTTGCTTTATTGTTTCTATTGATAACAATTTTATATCATGCTTAATTTGTCTAAATCTAAAATTATGTTGTGTAAAAACTTTAATCTTTTTACCTTTTTTTTTTCTCTCAAAGGAAATAGAGTGTGAAAACTCTGAATCTTTTTCATTTGTCATCGCAATGACTTTATAATTTTAGTTTTCTCCTGACTTTGCCTTTACATATTTATGTGTAAAATTATGTTCTGTGGTTGCTGTCATTTTGCATATTCTTGGACGACTGTTAAAATAATTTTTATTGTTAATATAATATGCTTGTCTTGCACCCATTTATACGTCAATAAGCTTTGGTCAATGCATCTCTTCTACCTAATGTATGGCAATATGTAATTTTAACAAGATCTCTCTCTCTCTCTCTCTCTTTTTTATTTCCCACGATAACTTTCGATTTTCCCCATTTCCAAACCAAGACTTGGAAGGCCATATTGACAGGAAGAGAAAAGGGAAATAAAAATCCAGAATTTAGGTATTTATTGGTTCATTATACTCATAAGCCACTAAATAATCCATTTCTGCTGTCTATTATTTTTTAAGTTTATATACTTTTCTGTGCTGTTATTTCTTCGGCTTCTCTCTTACTTTTATGGTTCTTTTTATCTAAGCATTTTACTAACTTATGCTTTACAGAGACGATCATGGACACCATGATCATGAATCCTATTATGGAGATAGAGATACAGATGGCCTGGTCAAGGTCTGGCATTTTCAAATTTGAATTCTTGTCTTATATGTTAGGTACAATGCAACACAGAGTGATTTGAAGATTTTTGTCCCTTGCAGGCAATGGAAGGATTGGTTGCACCTATTCCTCTGGAGGAGTCTCATAAGCTAGCTTTGGATGGTAAACATAAAAATACTGCTGAAAATGTTAAAAGACCAGCACCAAAGGCAGGAGGATGTAGAATTGAAGGATATGTGCGTGTGAAGAAGGTAAAATGTCCTAAGGAATGTGCATTAATATGACAGCATAGGACAGAGTTTATTGTTATTGATTGCGCTCTCTTGCTTGCAAGTCCTGTAGTATGACGGCTATGAAAAACTGAATGAAAGAGAGAGATGAAAATGTGCATGTGAGATGTATTATTGCTTTGACCAGGAAATTATTTATTCTGCTGTTTGAAACTAGCATGTTTTTCAAGTGTTTAATTTCAGCTATGTTGTCCTCCAGGTTCCCGGTAATCTTATCATCTCAGCTCATTCCGGAGCCCATTCGTTTGATACTTCTGAAATGAATATGTCACATGTTATATCCCATCTCTCATTTGGTCGGAAACTGTCTCCTAAGGTGATGAGTGATGTTCAGCGATTGATACCTTATCTTGGTGGAAGCCATGACAGGCTGAATGGTCGGTCATTCATTAATCATCGAGAAGTAGGCGCAAATGTTACTGTAAGTCTGTAACTTTATTATCTTCTTTTATTTAAACTCCCTTTGTTTATGACATGCTAATGTGGCAGGATTGAAGTATATTAATTATTTCATTTTTTGAACAGATAAGTTTGAGCCCGCATTTGGACACTAAGGGCATAGATTATCTATTTGTCTGATTGTTGAAGCATAGAGATAGAATATATTTCATTCTAGTACTTATTCCTTGATGAAAATCAACTTATATGGCCTTGACCTTTTGTTCTGTCTTTTAGTAACATAATGAGTATTGACAACCTTTTTGAATGTGAAAATAGAAAAGTGCATAGGCCATGGTGGCGAATAAGAAGATGGGGAAGATAGAGGCTTGTATGCCCCAAAAACCCAATGATGATCATCCTGTTGTATTTTATTCCTTTGGACTGGACCAAAGTTACATAGCTCCTTTAATTCTTAATAGCTCAAGAATTATTTTTTCTTGCCTTGAATGACACTAAGGAGAACTCCTTAAATCATTGCGTGAGTAGTACTTAAATGTTTAATGAGCAATAGATTTTTTGCAATTTAGGAAATCTCTTTTATTCAATCACTATAAAGATATGCCTTTTTTCTGGCTGTTGGATTTGCAGATAGAGCATTATCTTCAAATAGTTAAAACCGAGGTGATAACCAGAAGATATTCCCATGAACATTCATTACTTGAAGAGTACGAATACACAGCCCATAGCAGCCTGGTTCAAAGCATATATATACCAGCCGCAAAGTTCCGTTTTGAGCTCTCTCCCATGCAGGTCGAGTAACAGATCATTCCCTGATAGCAATTAGCCAACTATGCTTGCTTCTTCCAAAAAGAAAAGAAATTGACGTCCCTGCTTTCCTTATTATATTTTCATATACTTTATTTTTCCTTCCTTAAACAGGTTGTGATAACAGAAGATCCAAAGTCATTTTCACACTTCATCACCAATGTCTGTGCTATTATCGGGGGTGTTTTCACGGTCAGTATTTAGTGGTTCTGGCTCTTTATGTAGCAATTCATTGATGCATTTTTAACATATAATAGTCCTTGTCTATGGTTTCAGGTTGCTGGGATTTTGGATGGAATTTTGCATAATACAATGCGACTGATGAAAAAAGTTGAAATAGGCAAGAATTTTTGATACACAGGTGAAATTTGTAGGGAATCTTAAATTTTCTATACTACTACATTTACTAGTGAGGACTATATATCTTGTCAAAACAATTGTAATGTACCCATTTTCAGATGTGCAATGAAGCATTAGAAGTCTGATTTCCCATTTCAATTGCTTTTGTCAGTAACAATCATTTTAAGAGTTTTGACAGCTTCAATTAATACTTGTATATACTTCTTTTGTTATGTTACTTTCTCTTTCGCCCAAAAGGAAAAAAAAAAAAAAAAAACAGAGAGAGAGAACAATTGCACGGAGGAATGGCTACAATTTGTCAAGAGTCGGATCTTCCCAAGTGGGAAGGCCATGATAACATCACTTTTATGTTTTTTTGGGTTACTGGAAAAAGATCTTTTTCTGTCATCTCATAATTTTTTCTTGTTGAATCATTTTTTTTTTCGTAAAAGATTGAGGATAAAGAAGAAAGTTATTATATTTGCTTGGTATTATGCCACAATGGGAGATGATTCTAAGTGCAAGTTCATTTGTTCCTCCCAAGTTATGCGGATATCCAAACAGAAAGTACTTTTATGCGCAATTCCAAGCATCAGAATAGTAAAAATCAAGAAGCCAATCTTGTATTTTTAAACCCACTTGGTTTACAATCCATTTATTCCTTCCATAACATGTACACTGTTCGTTACAAACACACTGTTATTCGGAAAAATCATGAACAAATATAGAGGCCAAAAAAAAATTAAAAATAAAAAAAAATACAGGAAACAAGAGATCAGACCCAAGTCACCATACAAACAATCCAAATAATCAATCTTCAACTTAGTTAAAATGCTAGAAGAAGAGATGAAGCAGCAAATGCTCCAATGGTGCTGGCAAGACTAACAAATGTGGAAGAAGCTGCGTTAGGCTTTTTATTAGGTTCAGGAGCTGGAGTTGGGTTAACCTCAACAGTTCCTTCAGGCGGAGAATATTCACCAGCAGGGGCTGGAGCTGGGACTACGTCTCTTGAAGGTGAAGGCGGAGAAGATGGGCTTGTTCCGGTTGTTGTGTTTGAGTGGTGGTTGCTTCTGTCGGCCAAGACGATCACCACTAGCTTTTCGTTGTTGACACAGTTGTCTTTGTTGCCGCTGATGAAGTAGTAAGGGCCGGATTGATTGAAGGTGAAGACAGTGTGGCCATCGGTGTATCTTGCGACAGGATATTCTGTGCTGCATTTTGTGTAAGCATCTTCGTTCACTTGAAGCACTGAGTCTTGCCCTGATGCATAGTTGAACACTGCAGTAGTACTAGAAGCATGAGAAAAGTTCTGCTTGGAAACAAATGAATAGTTACTTGTGATACAAGCATCAACTTACCTATGGAGTCTCCGTTTTGAAATCGGTTCTTTTCTGCCCATTGATTATAATTACGAGTGGTATTATCAGTAGGAGTGCCCCAGTTGCCCTTGCCTCCAACGAGGAACTCTCTTGCCTCACTCTTCTGCATCAGCAACACGAGACACAAGAGTCCCAGTGCACGAATTGCTCTGCTTCTGCTGCCAAGATCTAATCTCATCAACATGTTTTGAGCCATCGGAAGAGAAAGCAACAACGAGTGATTCAATGACCAAGAGGTGTTAAAGATCGAAAGTACTGAAGCCCGAGAGGTGACAAGAATGGTTGCATGGACAAGGGTTTTTGTAGGCAAAGGCTGGCATGAACTTTTACAAGCTGTGGCACAGAAGCTTTTGCACCTTTTGATTATTCTTATTTCTTTCTTTGGGTTTTCTTCGCTTCCAGTGCAAAGCATCTGCGCAAGCTTACAAGCCTAGTGTGTTCTTTGGCTCTTTTCGAATCCTTTATATTAATTTTTCTGTGTGTTGTGTATTGTGGATCTATACTTTGCTTCACAACCATTAAGAATATTCATGTCTTGTGCTAAAGGGTTAACGATTATTATGATCTCATAAACGTTAACATTAACCTTAGTTCACGCACAAGGCAGAGCTCCCCTTCGAAATTTTAGACATGGACTATCATTTAATAATTTGTTGAAGAAGCTTGATACATAAAACAGCTTTTACATTTTGTTTAATTTACTCTTAATTATAAAAAGAAAATCTACTAAAACATATTTCCATGTTGTTCAAAGTGAGATATAAATGCTTCAAGATTGCTAAATATTAATTATTAAAATAAAATGAAATACAATATATATATATATGGAAAATTAGGGAGATACAATATCTTCGTTTTAAGTGGTATAGATTTTAGTTGTATTATTACATACTTTATATTTGCTTAGAGATGGCCAATGAGCGATGCCAAGCAAAATAAGGCCCATGCGTGCTTGTGCCCGTACTGTGCTGTGCCCACTATGTGTTTCGTGCTGTACCTAATTTTTCTTATTTAAGCCCAGCCCGACACACATGCAATGCCCACTTATGTCGTGCCCACATATGCACTGCCGTGGGTCGTGTCGTGCGGTGTCTGAGAAAAAAACCCAATAATTTTTTTTTCTTTAAATTTTTAAATTTTTTTAAGAGCACATGCCAAGCTGTTGGCGTATTTTTTTTTTAGTTTATGTACTTTTTTTTAGGTCTATGCCTCTATTCAAATTTAATAGAATCGAAAATTTAAAACTCAAGTCCATATTTAATAATAATAAACCAATAATAGTAAGAGAATGTAATATTAATTATTAAGTTTGACCTTATAGTATTAGAATCTTTTTAATACTTAACAACAACAATAATAATAAATTTTTTTTAAAGGTTAATTTAATTATTAACTTGGACTTACGTACAATCATAAATCATAGTTCACAATAATATTAATGTATATTTATAAAATCATGATATTTAAAATTTTATTCATTAAAATCACAATATCAATTATTTATTTAATAAATTATAAATATAAATCAATTATAGTATTTTTTAAACTAAGAATTAAATGAATTTAAAAAATTCAATTTCAAGTTATTTGTGAATTCATAAAATTTTAAATTTACTTTAATTAAAAAATAAAATATGTTTATTGCAGATTTTTTCATCTTGCCGTACTTAACACATTTCTAATCGTGTCATGCTTTTAAGGTCCGCGTGCATAAAATTACAAGCCCGGCCCAACTCATGTGTGTGCCGTATTGTACCGAGTGCCCTACCAAAACGTACTCGCGTCGTGCCGTGCCACTTACCGTCCGGCCCATTGGCCATCTTTATATTTGCTTTTAGATGGAATCCTAAGAAGGCGCCAAATCAAGAAATGCTTATTATGCCCAAACTTCAAAATTCTGATATTTCTATAGAAATCAAATCTGATATTATTTCGGGAAATTGACAAAAATAGCCAAAGAATTTATTCAAATTTCGAAAATAACCACACCAAAAAAATCCTATCATAACTAGTCAAAAGAAGCATAATCATCCTAAACTACCCCCAACATATTTTCCCCCCTAAACTCACAACTCACGTTACTCCACCACCGAAGTTTAGCATCTTCAACGGCAAACGGCGAACGGCGAACGTCATCCGGCAGCCGGTGACGGCAACAGCAACACCAACGATGACAACGAAGTGAGTGGCTTTATATCGAACCGGATCCACCATAATCAAGCGGAACCGAAAACGAATCCAAGATTTTCGTCCATTATCAAACCGTAGGTAACAAAATTCAAGTTTTTATAATGATTAGCGTGAAATTGATTTGTGTTGTGATAGATCTATAGGTTGTTGGAGTGTTATGATGAAGAAATTTTCATTAGAATGATGAGTTATAAGTTGTGCATATTAAGTGTTTGATAAAATTTCTCTTAGACAATTTATGTTTAGTTTTAATAAACATAACTCCTGGCTCTCCGTGCGACGGGCCAAGGCCTCGCGCGCGCGCGCCAGCGGTGCCCCGTCGCACCTAGATCCAGTTCGCACCTAGAGCCACTGGCTCTAGGTGCGACAGGGGCCCTGTCGCACCTTGGTGCAGGAATTTTTTTTTTTTTTTTTAAATGTTGGGGGTTTTTCATAATTGTAATTTTGTTGTTTGTAACACATTTATGTCATATGACTTTCGAAAAATGTAGTTTGTAATCTTATTTCTTTTGTTTTTTTTATGGTTTTAGGGTTGATGGATTCCGTTGTGCTTCAATTGTGTTACGATGGTTCGTGGGAGACATTGGCAGATGGGCGTATGGAGTACGTGAATGCTAAAAATTCTGCTTTTTTGGTTCGGAAAGATTGTACGTTTAATCAGCTTTTGGCAAGAGTGTATGAAGTTTTACAGATAAATCCTAATGAATATACTATGACGATGAAGACAACTTTGAGGTCTAGCAACACAATGTATCGTGCATGTTCACTACCTATGGACATATTTAATGATGAAATGGTAAAGGTTGTATTACATATGGCCTCTGATGTGGTCAACTATGGATGTATCCCTGTATTTGTGACCACATCTCCTCGAGTTCCGGTCGAAGATCTTGAGCCATTTGTGGAAACTGAATCTTCTTTTAGAGCAAATTACTCTGTCCCCGATATTGAAGAAGAGGTGTTACCACAGCCGATATTGGGGCAGCAACATTACTCTCCACTCCATGAAAACAATATCTTCGTTGATGAGAACGGTAATACATTTGCCAATGCTGAAGAAGAGGTTTTACTAGTTATGACATCGTTAGAGCAACGGTACTCTCCATTCCACAACAATGACTTCTGCAACAATGATGATCCTGTTGGTGACGCCAACAACACAGAAGCTTATTATGTTTTTGAAGAACCCTTTAATAGTGCGAGGCCCACTGTGTCCAATAGTCCTATTGATAATCGAAGCATCGATCATTCCGATATTCCTAGCAATGATGAGGATGAGCATGAACATGATATTCCCACTAATAGCAGAGACAGCCGATCTATTCCTCCAATGGCTCGTTCGAGAAGAAAGGCAACAGTTGATCCCCTTGTGACTCTTGCTCCAGTTTTGCCTTCAAACTTGGTCGGTCCAGACTTAGTTAGAAGTTGTAATTCTGCTAATATTAGCGTGGGTACGCTATTTGCTGAAAAAAAATGAGTTAATACTAGAACTACGGAAAGCTGCCTTGAGGGATAAGTTTGATTTTAAGATTGCACGCTCCACAACGTCACACTTTGAGGCCACCTGTTCATCGGAATCATGCAATTGGCGTATTCGAGCAACGAGAGGTTCGAATGACCAGAATGTTCCTTGGGTTGTGAGAAGAGTTGATAATGTACACACATGTTCTAATGAGGTGTTGCCTAGTGGTCTTCGACAAGTCAGAAGTCGGGTTGTTGGTCATATTATCGCCGATAAATTTATTCAGGATAAGCGGATATACACTCCGAATGATATCAGAGCAGACATGCAGCAGGAATACGGTGTGCAATTAACATACCAGCAGGCATATCGGGCGAAAGAAGTTGGCCTCGAAATTATACGAGGGAATCCTGCAGAGTCATACAACTTGCTTCCCAAATACTCTCACGTTTTGACCAGAGCAAATGAGGCTACAGTTACTCACCTACAGCAAGATGGAAATGATAATTTCCTTTACTACTTTCTTGCTCTTGGATCTTCCATCAAGGGTTTCATGCAGTACATCAGGCCAGTAATTGTTGTAGATGGTACTAATCTAAAGGGGTTATATTGTGGGAGCATGTTTGTGGCAACATGCCTGGATGGAAATAATCAACTGTTTCCGTTAGCCATTGGGGTAATGGATTCGGAAAACAATGATGCTTGGGAATGGTTTATGACAAAGCTACATGGAGTGATTGGCGACAGACCAGAGTTAGTATTTATCTCTGATCGGTGCACTGCCATTAAGAGAGCCGTTATGAAAGTATTTCGCACTGCTGGCCATGGTATTTGTTTTTACCATGTGAAAGGTAACATAAAGGCTAAATTCAGAATGTCTAAAGCTCTATGGGCTGAATTTGAGCCGGCCTTTATTAATGCAGCAAAAACATATGGACACGAAGATTTTAAAAAACAGCTAGAGGGGTTGTGGATGCTCCATGCGGGGGCGGCTGATTACTTAGAGAATAACGTGGGTACGTGTAATTGGGCAAGGTCTGAGTTTGAAGGTAGGAGATACAACATCCTCACCACCAACATTGCAGAGAGTGTGAATTCATTTATGAGGGAACCGCGAAAATTTCCGGTTACTCATCTTGTTGATCACTTTAGAAAAACATTGCAACAATGATTTTATGACCGAAAAATTATTGCTGAATCAATGAGTACTCGCCTCACAACATGGGCAGACGAAATAGTTGCTGAGAGAAGAATTTTGGCGGAAAGAATGACCGTTCGTCCTATATCTCAGCATCGATTCCATGTTCTGGGTGGTGGTATTAATGAAAGGATTGTTGATCTATGTAACAAGACTTGCTCCTGCAGAGTATTCGAACTTGATCAGCTTGTCTGTGCCCATGCAATTGCTGCTTGTCTCACCGTCCGAGTTGATTACATAAGTCTTTGTTCTAACTTTTACTCACAGGAGTCGTTAGTCATGGCATATGCGCAACCTGTCGAGCCTGTTGGCGACATGCAAGATTGGGATATTCCTCAGGAAATTCGGGACATGGAGGTTAACCCACCAATCGAAGCACCACCTTCTGGTCGTCGCCCAGAGCTCAGAATATCTTCTATTGGTGAGGATGCAAACCGGAGGACTGTGAGATGCGGGCGGTGCAACCAACCGGGCCATAATCGCAAGAGATGCAAAAATCCCATTGCTTCAAATCGAAACTAGTCGCATCATTGTTTATGATAGTTGACTTTGGAAGTTTCATCTTCGGTGTGTTGTACAATTGTATTCTGGTTTTACAATTTTACTTTGTGTTAAATAAATT
This sequence comes from Murraya paniculata, assembly GCA_030449075.1. Classification (NCBI taxonomy): domain Eukaryota; kingdom Viridiplantae; phylum Streptophyta; class Magnoliopsida; order Sapindales; family Rutaceae; genus Murraya; species Murraya paniculata. The sequence continues at coordinate 2,654,247 of JAEVFN010000008.1, read as the reverse complement.
ATCAACTGTTCAAATAGATCACCGAATTTGTGTGTCCGAATGTATTATATTCATACATTACAATTCGAATGTCTACAATGGCTTACAGTCCAATTTCGCCATTAAATATATCAACAGCAATCTTCTTCCTAAAGTACTGCCCATGGCTACTATCAAATTCAAGTTTGCGCCCAAACATTAAATACATCGTAAACATTAACAAAAAAACGCCACAATCGCCACTTCCAAATTCTTGTTGTGGCACGTCCTTGACTATTCTAACTTTCCACGAGTCCGCACTCTGCAGGTCAGGACGGATGTTGTAGATTCCAACAGCCTCAAGCCATTGAGGCAATATGACTGTCAATGGTTTGAATTGATGTAAGTACGTTTTATCGTCCGCAAATGACAGTAACGAGTCATAAATCCGCACCCTCTTGGCCCGAAGGTCCGTTCGAGCCAGTACCCAATGATCACCGCCCAAATTTACAGGAATAAATATCTGCATATAAAGCATGAACATAAATTTATATTCTCGGCAAATGTATAATATTTAAACAACGTAAACATTCAGCAGCAATACGCACCACATCGACTTCCGTGAACGGTTTCGACATGATATCTTCTCGTCCATCAACATAGCTATTAAGGTTACCTCCATATTGTAATGAATGGACATCACACTGACCGTTGTTCCATAGTTGCTTCAGGAACACCTAATAGGTATATTACACGATGGTTAAATTATTAACTGTGATATCGCCATTGAATAAGTACCTAAGAAAATAAATCGTTGATTATTAAGTTTTGAAAACTCGTTACCCAAAAATAAGTGTCCGTATGGGTGACGCGCTGAAGTAAGGCATTCGGATATTGCCGTTGTTTTTGACTGATCAAGCGATAATAAGCGTGAATATGCTGCAAAATGCAGAAGAATAGAAACATGTCAATTGCTAACATAACATCATATAGAAGCAAGATTAACACCAGTCCAAGAATTGAAGGTGTGGTTTTAAAAATACTCACTTCGTCACCAAGCCATCCCATTGAAGCGTTGCCCAAGAGTATGTCGAAGAATTTTTGCGACTGTTGGCCAGTTGCATCCACGGAGATGCCGCTAGCAAACCGCTGATCAAACTCCTGAAACAGCCGTGAATCATCGAGGCCCCTAAGCGGATTTATATCGACGCTCGTGCTTTCATCAATGTCGGTCTCCGTGAGTTGGAGTGTGGGTAGAGGCCTGACATTCCTTCCTCTTTTGAAAGGTGGAATTAAATAAGGACTGCTAAACAAATATGACGGTCTGTATGGACGACCAAATTTACTTACGCCAGGAGGCACCTCTGTGATGATCTGCACACTGTCACCAATAACGTCTCCGTGGAAACTGTACAACGACATGGGGGTGTAATCATCCTGATTGCCGGCGTCTGTGTGAAATCCATAGTCATCCGGGGCCTAGCGATTCGGCAAGATTAACGGATTAAACTTATATTGCATTTAAAACAACCACAACGCAACAGTTGCATTTTAAAAAGCTCACCGTGTACGAGCGTCCGAATGGAGAATCACCCTGTGAGCACTTCGATGAACTATCATTGAACGAGCCCATAAATCTCATTACTGCTTTTCTGTACTGTTGTTGTTCTCTGCGCTCAGCTTGAAAATCCGACCTCAGTTCTGAAATGGAGTGTTCAATGTTCTCCATCCGTTGAATAAGTTGATCGTAACGGGACTTTGCCCCACGCTGTTGCCACCAAACGAAGGAAAAAATGAGTGAGTGTTCACATCAATTATGTATGCCTACTATGACAATGAAATTTCAAATCTTAAGTCACCTCCGACGCATGTGCGTCGTCAAAATCGTGTGCCGCTTTGTGACGGTCATCAGCGCCAACCTCATCCTTAACGGGAGTGTGCTCCACCTGTGCTCGGGTGGTGATGTCGTGCTCCTCCTCTTCTGACCTTGTAATGAGTGGCGCGTTAATTGAAGGTTGATGCTGCACAAAGTATCATTCAAATTAAGTTAACGATACCGATATCAATTCCGCAAAGTGAGTAAATAATCACTAAATGATACCCACATTTAGGACCCAACTTGGAATATATGGCACGTAACCCGCCACACTCAACCAAAATTTTGAGGCTTTCTCCTTTCCCTCCGGTTTGATTGTTTGTAAAATTTTTCCCTGTTGGAATTAATACCAAAATTTAAATTACTGTGCGTTGTGTAGTATTTAGTAATAACAAAAGTGGATATATACATATGTACGCATATATTACTTACAAGACGAGAGTTGTCATTCAGATATGAATACACTTCAGCAAAGTTGATCTTAGAAGAAGCGATAGGTTTCCACTGTATGATCCGAGGAATCTTCCTTTTAGTTTTCACGACCCACTCGGATGGAAGTCCGCCAATTGCTTCAAAGATCCATGCCTGCAACAACGAATATAAATTTAATTATTTTAAATTTATAAACTCATAAAACGTATAATTAAATATTCATTATTTTAAATTTAAAATAATGGACGAGAATATCCACACACCTGCACTCCAGATGTAAAGCCGTAAATATTGTATTTTTCAATCTTATGCTTGGGTTGTTCGTGGCAAGCGTCCTTAAATTTCTTGGCTTTCCCGTTCAATGCATTGTCAAGACTTTCGTATATCGTTTCCCATGACAAAAGGCCCCACGGACGACTTCAAAAGTGATCTATGTCATCTACATCGTTAAGCAACGAAAAATTGATTTGACAATGATACTTTCTTCCATTCAAAACTCTGTCCGCAAAGTAAAACACCGCGATCTTTAGCGCATCATTGTCATCCATAGCTTTGAAGTCTAACTCCCTGAACCTTGACTCGAACTCGGCAAGATTGATATTGCGAAACAAACCATCAAAATACTTGTTTAGTAACATGTGCCTTGTTTTATGCTCCCTCAGCGGGACATATTGACCATAGCAAAATCCCGTAACTTGGCACCACTCTCCAATAGATAACCGTATCAATTCGTCACCAATCTGAAACCATAACTGATCCTTGTTCTTACTTTCTCCATGTGCCACTTGCCTAAGCAACACATTATGGACAATTACGCCGCTGAATGGAAAGCTTCGGCAGTCAAGGAAGTGCCCAAATATGTCGTCCTTGAATAGTTTCAATTGTTGTTTTGTGCATTTCTCTCGGATGGCGTTGACCACTGTATCTAATTTACACATGCTTGTGATACGGCGGGGAAAGTGATCGGCATAAGGTACCTTCAGAATCCCCGGTTCTTTCATTGGTCCGGGCGGATTATGCTTCTTAATTTTCAATTTCTCCATTTATCTGAAACAAGTTACAAAATAAATGTGTTACAAACAACAAAATTACAAGTATGAAAAACCCTCAACATTTAAAAAAAAAAAAAAAATTCCTGCACCAGGGTGCGACAGGGCCCCTGTCGCACCTACAGCCAGTGACTCTAGGTGCGACGGGCCAAGGCCTGGCGCGCGCGCGCGGGCCGTGTGACACGCACAGCGCGCGTGCGCGCGGGCCGTGTGGCACTCACAGCGCGCCCGCGCGCGCACGGTGTGTGCCACACGGCTCGCGTCGACCCGTGCGATACCCATCCTTGCATTGTTTTATCCATCACTAAATGCACTTCATATACTCAAAACAACACATACAACTCAACAATCCCCTCATCAAACATTGATTTTATTAAAACTAAATTGTCTAAGAGAAATTTTATCAAACACTTGATATGCACAACTTATAACTCATCATTCTAATGAAAATTTCTTCATCATAACACTCCAACAACCTATAGATCTATCACAACACAAATCAATTTCACGCTAATCATTATAAAAGCTTGAATTTTGTTACCTACGGTTTGATAATGGACGAAAATCTTGGATTCGTTTTCGGTTCCGCTTGATTATGGTGGATCCGGTTCGATATAAAGCCACTCACTTCGTTGTCACCGTTGGTGTTGCTGTTGCCGTCGCCGGCTGCCGGATGACGTTCGCCGTTCGCCGTTCGCCGTTCGCCGTTGAAGATGCTAAACTTCGGTGGTGGAGTAACGTGAGTTATGAGTTTATGGGGGAAAATATGTTGGGAGTAATTTAGGATGATTATGCTTCTTTTGGCTAGTTATGATAGGATTTTTTTAGTGTGGTTATTTTCGAAATTTGGCAAAATTCTTTGGCTATTTTTGTAAATTTCCCTATTATTTCTCTGGAGCCCATTTAGAAACCCCTCGAGTCTAATAATTCATGGCTCCCTTGTACAACCACATTAGCACTATTTGTTCCCTGTCCAAGAACAAATAAAACAGCTAATTGATATGATAATTAACCCAGCCATAATTGCACCCATTAATTAATGTGACAGCTAAAATCATAGTTCGATGATTTTTTTTTTTTTAAAGAAAAAGATCGTTACCATCTACAGAATATATACCATATGAAATCTACTGAATTCTATATATATATATATATATATATATATATATATAGAGGGCTAATTGTATCTTGAAAAATAAAAATTACTTTAAATACTATATGATTCTCTACACTCATCTATTACATTTAAGAAAATAATTTTTACCTTGTATACTTGTTAAAATATCCAAAATATTTTCACTTAAACTTTTTAAATTCATAATCTTTTTTTACTTTACACACCCGTAAAACTATTCAACACATCCAAACAAAATTCTTAAAAAGTTTTAAATATATATTTACAACACTAAAATCAAGCCATATTATAAATATACTTTACTAGTTGCTAAGAATTCAAAATTGCCTAACTCTTATCAAATTTTAAGTTCTTCTTTTTAATTTTTCTATTCTGCGTAATACATTCTTCTATTTAATTAAAATCCAGGGGAATTTTTCATTAAGAAAAAAAAAAAAGAAAAGAAGAGAGAAGAAAGGAAAGAAAAAATCATGGGCATGGAAAACCATTTTGCTGTGGGATAATAATATTATAGCCATATATATGTATACCAGGTGAAAAATAATTAAATATTGATTTAGATGTATAAGCGTTCATTTTTCTCTCAATTTGCAGAATAATATAATAAATGTTAATTGAGAATGGATTGATTTAAAAAAAAGTTGAATAAATTAACTAATATGTTAATAATTGGATGAGTATTTAAAGTAATTATCTTACATTGACTCATAATAGATTATCTTTAATAATAATTCACCGGGAGTGGCTCAACAACTAGGTAAATTACTTCATCAACTTTTAATTCAGTTAAAACTTATTCAATTACTAATTCTTTACTCAAGTTAATATCTTTATACTTCTCGTGACAAACTCATCAAAAAACTACTTTTTGAAATTGAACTAAAATTTCTATAATTTTTTTTAATTTTTATTTTTATTTTTTACTATCTTGCTTAATATTAATTTTCTTGTAGATATTTTTTCAAAACAAGCACACAATTACTCAAGAAAAATAGAAACAACAGCTTACGATTACAAGAATATTTTCAAAAAGAAATACAACAACTAAATAACACAAGTAACTAAGGGGGGAGCATAGAAAGACAGATCCTGAAAAATTGAGATGCAATGAAACTATGAATTAACTTTGACGATGTCATTTGTTTATTTTAGGAGGAAAATATGCTAATGGGTTGCTTCTACAATTCACATCAAATGTATTTTTATAGTAAATAAATTTTTTAAAATAAGAGCGTGCAAAATAATTTTTGAAGTGCAATAGTTGCTTTTGAGTTTTGAATTCTGATATTGTTTCACAGTTTCTCTGCATAGAGGATTTAAATGAGAGGACAAGAGTGGCATAGTTTGGTGTCTAATAGTTGCTTTTGAGTTTTGACTATTCTTCACATACAAGTCGTTGTGCAATTAATTAACTCCAATGCAAGACTGGCCACCAATCAAATCAAAATGGGTGGGGTTGATATTCAACGTGCTTGATTCTTCTTGCTAGATTAAATCATTTTTATTGCGGAAAGAGAGAAATTAATCCAAATATGTTAATTTTGACCATCCCCATTGTCTGGTGACATAAAAACGACGTGATATTCCCCATTCTACACTTCTTTTAATAACAATCTAGTTAGAATTTTTGCAAGAATATGCTAAATGATCCAAATAGGTATACCGTATTTTAATTACATTTACAGATCTATTAATATTACATCAACTCCAGTATACCTTGTCTAAATAATTGAGCCCATTTACTCATGACTGTAGATAAAATTTGTCTAAATGTGTAATTATGCTTTGAATGTTTGTCATAGAATAGGTCAATTCAGTTCCCGCTCTTCTTCGGTGCACTTACTTTATATTTCCAACATACAAAGAAGGACACGGTGGGAAGGAAGTTGAATGAAACATTGAACAATTCAACCAAAAAATTAAAAAAAAAAAAAAACCAATTGAAGAGCCGCAAATTTTTATAGCAAATGGAGGCTTATTGGACTTATTCATGGGATTATTGAGGAGGTCAAATGTTTGAGTAGACAACAATTCATAAGTATCTCATTTTAGAAAGACTTTTCACATAACCCTTTCCCAAGATGAAATTAAAAATGAAATAGTTAAACGCGCCATAGAACCTGTCCTTTGTTTAATTCGCGAATAAAAAGTAAAAAAAAGATCACGTGATCACGAGCTCTTTTCGCTCTCACTAATTTTTAGTGAGGATTCTTCACCATTCGTTAAAAAGTTAAACCCGATAATTACGCACAAAATATAATAGATTAAAAAAATAAATAAAAATTATCTAAAAAAATTACATACTTGAAGTAAATTATAAATAAATACAGAATATTGTAAATACATACAGACAATCCTAATTCGTTTGTATATTATGCGTAAGTTTTTCCTTTTTAAGAAATTTAAAAAAAAAAATTCATTCATTTTAGAATTCACCAACAATTTTTTTATCCATATAAAATATAAAATTTTTCTGTAATTAACTGAAAATACAGGTGAGATATGTAAAGATCATTAAGTTGGGATATTAAATGAAGTTGAGATAAGAGAATTTATTCTTAGGGCGAAGCCAGAAAAGGAAAGTGTAGTGTAATTTTTCAATTGTAAATATGAAGAAACTGGTGGGTTATTTACAATAGGCTCCTTAATTTTATGGTTTATAATTATCCTGAGACAGATCCTTACAATTGTGCAATATCTACCGTCATATTGACACATTCTATTTAATGAAGTAAAATACTACTGCAGGGTTTTAGTACCCAGAACTAGATGCACAAATGTCTGTTTTTGTTTCTATACTATCGTAGACTGGTAAAAAATTAATATAAACTCCATTTATATTAACCGATGGAAAAAAGATACTAATACCCCTCTTATTTAGTTTAAAGAAACGGTCACAGAAATTTCGTAATTTTAAAAATAATTAAATAAATTTACAGTTTCTTTTTTTATTAATTAAAAATGATAATATAAGCCCTTTTTGAGACATATAAACTCACGTTTGTGTTTATATATGATCATCACATATTTACGTAATCCCTAAGATTTGTTAAAAAAAGAGTTTGTTTGTCTCAAAATAAATCGGTGTCATCATTTCTAAAAATAGGCATTTGTTTGATCATTTTCACAAATTAGGGAGTGTGTTGATGTCCTTTTTCTTTCCTAACTGAAGTCACATATTATGTGATTATAAAATATATGTTCGATGTCATATTTATATTTTAAACCCTTAAAAGTATGGGATATTTGGTAACAATGGTTTATTTACACATTAATTTATATAAATAATAGTTGTACAATAGATTGTAATAACTAATAAGCATTACTCATAAAAGTTAAACCATTACGTTCTACTAAATAGTGAGATTTTTTTTAAGGCATGAGAATAGAAAACCTCATTCACTAAACATCAATCATTGCCTTTAAATTATTATTTTGTTGCATCGATATAAAAATTATTTAAACAATAACAACATGACTTATTTATAACAAACTAAACTTACCTCCTTAAGTTAAATTAAAAAATATAAATTACAATAGTAAAGTACTAAGTAAGATGCCAAATATGACTTTAATAATGACAAATATAAAGAGAATTCATAAAGAAATTAAACCAAATTTTGTTGTACGTTGACAACTTATTTAGATTGATCTCCTCCATTCGTTCCTAAACATACTAAAAGAGGAAATTTTAATTTGAGGATACGAATGAGTTGGCTGTATGTTAATTAAAAAAAGGCTCTTGCTAATTTAATTTAATAACCATATATATTTTAATAAACTCGAACTCATAATTTAATGCTCGCGAGCCCGCTGAGAAATTAATTACCGCCCCTAATAATATCTAACAACTGCCGTAGTATAGTTACAAGAGCATTACTACTCGTTAACAAAGCATAATAGCAGGGACCTGTATGTGAAACGAACCGTAACTTATATCCTTATTTGTGATTTTGGCAAAAATTGGGGTTGTTATTGAGGGCACAGAAAGAGAAACAACCAGGAACGTTAAAAAAAATTAACGCATTGACCGGCCTGCATTGTGTTGTGAGATGGCTCCCATCTCACAGCTTTGAGACAGACAGACAAGCTTTGCACATACGCCATAGCCAGCACCATCAACAATACCAACTAATCCTTTAATAATAAAAAAAAAAAGAAAGGGAAAAATTAATGAGAAATTCATTGTTAATGTTCATTTCTTTGTTGTTTCTTTAGCTTTGATCAATTCTTGGTTTCTGCCAGCACCTCAACTGGGTCCCCCATATTTGGTATCTCTGAATTTTTCTCTCGAAAGGGCATCTGAAAACATAATTTGATTGATCTTTGGTCGTGGTCGTGGGGATCTGAGTTGAAGGTGCTGGTTTAGCATTTTGAAAACATTTTTTTTTGGAGATTGTTTATCTATTTTTCATCATAAATGTGGGGGGCGCCAGCTGAACCTGCTGATTCTTACTACGAGGTCAGGCCTGAGTGCACTGATGTGCCCAAAACTAGATTTAAAATCAAGGTTTGTGCTTTCCTGCTTGTTTATGCTAAAGTTTCCATTTTTTTTTTTGTTTTTTCCCTTATTTTTTCTGGGTGGCAGTAGTTGTTGTTTTGTGAATTATGGAAATGTTGCATTATTTGTTCAGCATGATAGGTTGATTTATGAATTTTAAGAATGTTATTGGTATCATTTAAATGTGGCGAAGAATGAGTGTGTTAATGTTGGATTTCAATTATATTATGAGAAATGTATGATTCATCTTGGCCTTCTGGAAGTAAGGAATTATTGAGTTTAATTGGGTTGTAAATTTATGAATTTTGATGATGATATTAAAGGTTTTTTAACCAAAACAAAGATCTTAAGCACATGTGTTTGTACACATTTCTAACAATGTAGTTAAGTTTGTAAGATAATAACCTTAGGCCAGGTATGGTAAATTTTTTTAAATTTTAAACCTTCACCAATTTCATTTTTAACCCACAATTTTGATTGATAAAGATAATTTATTTGGACAGCTGTGCATTATTATTTATAAGAATTTACTTGCTCACCATGATAGAAAGTATCAGTTTGGATTTGATTTGATTATCCTTAAATGTATGGCTTTGTTTGAAATTACTAAAGGTTTCGGTTTTTATCGGCTAATGCAGCCTGGGAAAACGCTAAGTGCTAGGAAATGGCAGGCTGCGTTTACTCCAGAAGGACAGTTGGATATAGGAAAGACTCTAAGTCGAATCCATCGTGGGGTAAGCTCATCTTTGTTGTTTAAGAGTTGCTACAAGCTAAGCATGGACATATTCTGCATGGTAGAATATTAGAAGTTACGCCCAAGTTTGAACATGCTTAAAGTTGTTCGCTTTTGCTTAGAATTATTTTTATCCCTTTTGCCATCAGCAGTCTCGCTGCAGTCACTTTTATGGTTGCTGCAACATCATATTATCTTTTCTTTGTTTACCAAGGTTACATAAGGTTGCAATTGGTGGAATTCACTATATTCAACCTTTATTTTAAGGTTTCCATAATTTTCACTGCACTCATGTATTATTGCCTTCTCTCTTTAAATTGTTTTTCTTATCAATTTGAGAATGTTGATAACTAACATTATGCATTATTTTGTCTTCATAGGGCATCCATCCATCAATTAGAGGAGAAGTTTGGGAATTTCTACTTGGTTGTTATGAGCCTAAGAGCACATTTGATGAACGAGAGGAGATACGGCAACGTCGAAGGTAGTCAATATTTAATATTTTATACAGATTTTAATATTATTAAAAGTTAGTTCATAAATATTTTCTTTGAGTTTGTTGGGAACTAATATGAGTTTGATTAGTGTCACTGTCAAGATGTGATCCTGTTTTAGATTTTTAGGTATCAAATAATGTATTGGGCATTTATAGGGTCAAAAACTATTTTTTCATTGGTTTGGCTTCTGGCTTTGACAATAATATATGTCCTGTTAATATGGTCTGCTCGATCTTCTTGTATTATTTCGATGCAAGTATTTCTTCCATTGAAAAATTGATTTCATTGTTAACTCACTGACTCCGATAGACACACTAGGAATAAAAATTATTTCTTCATCAAATCCTTATATGATCTAACAGTCTTTGCTCACTGTTTGTAAATAGCAAGGAATACCTAATTGTTCAGTGTTCGATAAGGTCTTATTTATGCTTGAAAATTCAGATGATGACCTTTGCTTAATGTTTATATGCTTTTGCACTTTAAACACATCTAAATTTTATCATATATTTAATTTAATGTGGCATAGTGTTGTGAGTCCATCAATTAGAAGGTCCATTTCAACGATCTTTTGGGAGCTCAATGACTAAATTCTTTTCTGAGTCCTCCCCCTAAAGTTGGACTTCATTTGCTAACTGTTATTTCTTTTGTCTTCAGGCTGCAATATTCTGCATGGAAGGAGGAGTGCCACCAAATCTTTCCTGTTGTTGGAAGTGGCAAATTCATCACTGCCCCTGTAATCACGGAAGATGGTCAACCCATTCAAGACCCTTTAGTACTTCAAGAAACAAATTCAGGCAAGGAATTGACCTTACATTCTAAAGATAGCGACTACACTGAAATACAGCGATATTTTATATGTTACTGCCATGGATTCTTCAGGTATGAATGCTTCTAGCTCAAAAATGGTGAAAGAGCTTCTCAGCCGTGGTCCTTTGGACAGGAAAGTTATTCAGTGGATGCTAACGCTACATCAAATAGGTTGGTGATGCTTTTTAATTGCAGATGCACACTCATTTATGTCTTTTCCCCCCAAATTTGCTCCTTTCCTTCTGTCAATTATCTGTTTCTAATTTTGACATTAGATAAATATAGCATGTGAGGATTTGAAATACCGATTATTTCAGCTTCTACTAGTTGGTAGTAACTTATGAGAATTACCATTCCATGATTGAACTTTTTATACACGCGTGATGGTATTGAGATTGTGGTTTGAATGACTCTTTCACATTTTGAAGGAGCGTGCCATCTCAAATATCTTATTCCAGCATGATTTTTGAATTCTGGTTTAGATTAATGTCCTTCAAGTACAAAATGGATAAAGATAGAAATCTCTTTTGTAAATTGTATTGACTTATTATTCCTGTTTTCTATGGTTGAACTTACTATCCCCTTTTCTTATGGTTGGTGATTCTGTTACTCATGTTAACCATCAAAAATAAATATAAATAGTTCTTCCCTATTTTTTTTAATCTTTTTTTCTCTCTTGTTACTAGTTATTATTTCTGACTCATTCTACTTGGATACTGTTTATGCTAGGACTTGATGTGATTCGCACTGACAGGACATTGGTGTTTTATGAGAAGCAAGAAAACTTGTCGAAACTTTGGGATATTCTTGCTGTTTATGCCTGGATAGATACAGATGTTGGCTATTGTCAAGGTGAGTAATTAAACAAAATTCCTTTATTGTTGGGGCCCCACTATCACGTGCATTAAAGTGCTAACTCTGCAGTTGAACTTTGTCACCATGATGAACAGGAATGAGTGATCTTTGTTCCCCCATGATAATTCTGCTTGAAAATGAAGCTGATGCATTTTGGTGCTTCGAACGTTTGATGCGCAGATTGGTATATATTACCTATTTCATTTTCCATGGAATTCATTGTGTGGTGCAATATTGCATTTTGATTTGGTGTATAGAATTTTGTTCTCAGGGTTATATTAAGAGCTCCTAATAAGTTAACTTCTTGCTTAACAATATGATATTCTTCATTTATTAATGTTTTAACAATTGAGGATAAGATAAATTCCATTGCATTGGTAAAATTTTTATTTTCATCTTGCTGTAAGTCTCTTTAGGATTCCCCGTCAATAATAGGAAGAATGCAAAATATAGCTAGAGCTTTTATTTGTTTTAGTCTTTTCCACCACCTTTCACCTGTAAAATTCTTTCCATTTCCATGGCTGTACAGTTCATCTAGTTTCGCCTTTCATTTGTTTGCTGTCATGAATTAATTTCTTGTTCTATGCTTCATATGTCGTTTCTCATTTTCTGTGATTCTAGGCAGCATGTTTTCAATTGATCTCTATTATACCCAGGGAAGTCATAGTCCTTGTGAACTGTTGCACATCATAACTTGCAAGCTTTGTGATAGCTGCATGGTGGTTTTTTAAATTGTCCTTTTCCATGTTCTGGAAACTATGCCTGTCGGTTCTCAATGCTTGCTCAATATTGGTCTTCCCTATTCATCTCTAGTCAAAGTGAATTCTATCCTTTCCTTTTTGTACAGCAACAAGAGGAAAATGTTTTCTATTTCTTTTAATGAAACAGGAAATGTGTAAGAATTATCTAAGAAGCACGTTTCTGTGTCAGATCTCTGTTCTTGAATAGCTAGTCTACATGCATAGGAGGGTTTCAGAGGTTTTAATTTTTATTTTGTTTCTGGTGTTGGGAATTAACCAAACTGTCTCCATATGATAATTTAGATATATTGCTTTTTGTTCTGGTAGCTATTGTCCTATACTTATTTTTTTCTACTCAATATCCAGATTCTTACTCATATGTGTTATTTGAAATTCTGAAGCGAGGAAATTTCAGATGCACTGAGAGCTCTGTTGGGGTGGAGGCGCAACTTAGTAACTTGGCTTCAATTACTCAGGTTATCGATCCAAAACTCCATCAACATTTAGGTATGATCTAGAATATACGTTTTTGCTTGTAATTTTGGGTAATAATATACAACAAAAATGTCTCAAATAAATCTTGCATCTCTGTCCGTGTAAGCCAGTTTACACTTATTCATTAGTAATTCACAAACCTTTGCTTGTCATTTTAGCAAGAAGCTGATAATGAAAGTATGTAGGCTCAAAAATTTTTACCACAGAGTCCTGTTTGCTAGTGGGTAGAAAGCCCCAAAAAAATACTCTTTATTGAGGAGATTAGAAAGAAAGAAAGTGACAATGGTCCAATAAAATCAAGGTGTGACTGGTTGTTGGCAAAGGCTTTATGTTTTCTGATTCAAAACTAGGGAAATATGTTTGCTTTCTTTTATACAAAATAACTTTTGTGCTCCCACACAAAGCAATCCGAACTGCAATGTGTTGTCAAACCAACTTATTTCAATTTTTTTTTTCTTCAACTCGTGCAGATGCAATCTGTAGGTATTAGGAATTGTTAATAGTTTAAAAATTCTTTTATTCATGAATAGTAACAGGATATTTTAACTGTCTGTTTTTCTTCTGATACTGCATTACACAACTTTCTTCTGCATCTCTGGCTTTTATGTGCCAGAAAGAAAGTAACAAGAAATTATGTTTTATTGTACGCAGAGACACTGGGCGGAGGTGACTACCTCTTTGCATTCAGAATGCTTATGGTCTTGTTCCGTCGAGAATTTTCTTTTTGTGACTCATTGTATCTCTGGGAGGTATGGTTTACCTTTTCTGATACCATCTTTTTCTTTTTTTTCCACTTTAATGAATTGAGAAAGTTCAAGTTTTTCTTCCCTTTCTGTTATTGCTGATTCTAAGTAATTAAAAATTGGAAAAATGAAAACGAGTTCTAGTACAGTTAAGTTTATAACATGAATGAGGCTTGTACCCAGACCCAGCAATAGGGTCTATACCACAGTTTCCCCAACATGATTTGTATACCAGGATTTGGTATTACAATCCCTTCCGTGACTACTTAACAGATGAATTGAAAGGCCTATGGCTGTAAGTTTCTCGAGTGCGCAGGGGAAAAATAATTGATTGTCCTAAGATCTAATCAAATTGCTCACTTATGTGGCTGAAGAATGGCTGCTCAGTATGATTTGCATTTGATGCCCTCCCAACACAGGGTAATTAAGGAATCTATGCGGATGTGGAGATGTAGAATGGGTTGAAAAGAAACCCCCTGCATGCTTAGATTTGTTTTATGCTTTTCTCTGAACCTGCATGCTTTGTTCTGTTTTATGCTTTTCTGTTATGCTTCTCTTTTCCTTCAGGCGAAGGTGAATTATGATTATCATAATTGCTGTTTTCTGTGGTTATTTCGACTTTTAACAGATGATGTGGGCCCTAGAATATGATCCCCACTTGTTCTATCTGTATGAAGAAGCTGAATCAGCTGCTAGTACTAAATCTGAGGGATCCAAAGCAAAAGGAAAATCAATTCGTCAGTGTGGGAAGTATGAGAGAGAAAATATGAAAAATGGGGCAAAGACTTCCGAAGCTCCCCTTCCCATTTCTGTGTTTCTTGTTGCCAGTGTCTTAAAAGATAAGAGCTCAAAGCTACTGCAAGAAGCTCGTGGCCTGGACGATGTTGTTAAGGTCAGCTTGATCAGTCATCAACTTACGTACTAACGTTCAATCTACATTTGTGAACTATAAGAGTCAAGTAGAGAACACAATAAAAACAGCATGGTAAGAAAAAAGAATAGCTTAGAAGTTGTTGTGCATGAAGAGAATTGTTCTTGAACGTAACAGAAGTTCTCCTCAAATTAAAGGCAATTTTCTTAATGAAGAGAAGTTATTGGGTGATATAGTTGCTAACAATACCATTAAATGACATTCACTAGGAAAAAATCACTGCATTGCCCTGAAAACACCCAGGGAAATTTGATTTGGCTATAAGCCATCCTGTCTTTCATCTCATTCTTTAATTTTGCTCCTCTCTTTCCAATTTTGTTTCTCTTTTACCTTTACAGATATTGAACGACATGACTGGAAATTTGGACGCCAAAAAAGCTTGCACTGGGGCTATGAAACTTCACAAGAAATATTTAAAAAAGGTTTGTTCTTTGATTGAATAGGTGTTAATCTCAATGTTGCATTGAAAATATTCCATAAAATGAAAAATAGAGAGAAGTATATGTCAAGATTGCATAATAGAGAATAGTTGAACCTTCTTCTGTTGCTTGTTAATCTAAGAAGCGTTTCCATTTCACTCTAAAAGTTTTACGTTTCCCATCACTACTGCAGGCCAAACAGACGTAGCTTACTGTGCACAGAATAACTTTTTAGTTATGCGATAATGGGCACTCAAAAACGCTGTGACTTGATTATAATATGCCCTCCAGGAATTTTGGATCAGAGACTGCAGAATGGAATGATTATTCCAACAAGCAGAGCACCTCGACAAGAACTTGTTGTACCTGAAATCAATCTCTCATCAACTGTATATGCAAAACTTTTTCTTTTTCCTTTTCTGAAGATCTCAATACGAATCAACATTTTGATACCAATGTTGTGATTTATGATCATTTTTAATCTAAAAATCATTGAGCTTGTACGTTGAGTGTACCGTCCATAAAATATATTTGTTCACTTTTCATTTATCGGTAGTAATTTTGTCGAGTTGGAAAGGTCTTTTATATTTCAAATATCGTCCTGTTTAAAAATTTCGCATTAGTTTTCCCTTTCAAGCACAAATAAATAAAAGGCAATTCATTTATTTCAAATAATACTTTTTATTTCCAGCCAAGCAAGGAGAAAAGGAAAAAAAAATTAAAGTAATAACATAAGTAATACTTTATTTCACGAACATAGTGCATTAAGCAACTTACTCCAAAACAGAGAAAATCTAGCAACATTTTCTTACAACAGAAACAAAATTATTTCTCTCCCCAGAGCGATTCAGGAAATGACAGTATTTGCACCTCCATCTGCTATTGAAAATCAAAGGGCCTATAAAACACCAGAATCCCACCACAAATCCAAGTGCCGTGCTTACATACAACCAGTAGTCCACTTCATCTTTGTCT
The DNA here is from genome assembly GCA_030449075.1 of Murraya paniculata. NCBI lineage: Eukaryota > Viridiplantae > Streptophyta > Magnoliopsida > Sapindales > Rutaceae > Murraya > Murraya paniculata. The sequence continues at coordinate 2,638,098 of JAEVFN010000008.1, read as the reverse complement.
TCTTCTTCATTTTTATCTTCTGGAATTGGAAAATTCTCACTACAATTCTTGGGGAGAGGAGCTCCACAGAGATCATTGCCAGCGAAGCTAGATGCATCAAAGCTTTGCGTTGAGTGCTTGAAGGAATTTTCACAGTCAAGTTGTTATTGAACAAGTTCAAATGATTCAAGAACGTCAGGCTTGACACGCTCTGAGGAATTTCACCCGAAAGTTGGTTTACAGAAAAATCAACAGACTCCAATGTCCTCATAGTACCAATGCTTTCAGGAATTCTTCCGGTGACAGAGTTGTACGAAAAATTTATTGATTGAAATGCTTTAAGATTTGTCACTTCCGAATGAGTTTTTCCCGAGAAATTGTTCCTGGAAATATCTAGCATACTTACCAAATGGAGAATCTTACCATACTTAACCACTTCCCCTTTGCTCACAACTAATGCCTTCTCCGTAATTATTACATCTATAACTAGGGGAAAAGGTAGATATTGCAGAACAACACTGCACGTAAAAGACTTCACTGTCACCATGCCTGAGATTATTAATACATTTTGGTATGGTTCCGGATTGTTGTCAGCACGGTCTAAGATTTGCAGGAAAGCTAGATCACACAATCTTGTGGGTAAAGGGCCATGAAACTTATTGGACCGAAGGATGAGAACAACCATTCTTGAAAATCTTTCTCCAAACCATGTTGGAATATTGCCAACAAACTCATTTTCACCTACATCAAGTGACTCTAATGCTGTACAATTTTTAAGAGAAATAGGTATCTTCCCTGACAGTTTGTTTTCATGAAGGTGCAACCAAACAAGAGAAGTTATACTACCCAATGAGTTTGGAAGATTACCAGTAAATTTTTTGTTACTTAGTTTAAGTATATTCAAATTTTGATAACTCATATTCAAATTTAGATAACTCATCCAACAATCAGGTATTTCTCCTTGTAAAGAATTATCCGTCAGCTTAAGACCCTTTAGGCTCTTTGTCTCATTGATTCTGTAACACAAGAAATGAGAAACTGATCCGGAGAATCAGTTATTAGAAAAGTCTAAATAAACTAGATTGGATGATATAAGGGGTAATGGACCCGACATAGTGTTCGAATTCACGCTAAGAAACAAACGTTGAGCATTCTTGGTTAGATTACTTATCTGCCCGTGAAATTGGTTGAGGCCGAGATCTAAAAACTTTAACTGGGAACCAGATTTCAAAAATCTAATGGGAAAATATCTGAAATTCCTGAGTGCAGTAAATTTAGAAACTGTAAATGCTTTTGAGAACGAAGCCATAGAGGAAATTGACACCCTACATAACAATTATGCAATCCTAACGCAACAAGTTGGAACGGAGGAATCCAATCATGCTTCACTTGCAACGTCAATTTGTTTCCACCGACCCTGAACCACGACAGTTTTGTCAGATTGGCAAAGTGAATTTCAGAAAGAGTGCCGTTTAACTTATCATCATATGCCTGTAGTTCTCTCAGGGTTGAGAGTTGACCCAATGTCTGCGGAATAAGACCGACAATAGAATTATTAGCAAGATCAAGAGTGACAATATTTTTAAATTGGCCAAGATGATCAGTCAGATGACCAGAAATTGATCTACTTCGTAAAATCAAACTCTCTAATCTATTGGAAACACATCCTGCAAAAATATCTAAAATCTCATAATTTTCTTGACTCAAATGGACACTCCGAAGATTGATTGACTTTAAATTACAAAGATTTGCCGTGGACCTTGGAATTCTCCCTTGAATACCAATATTGAATGAGAGATCAAGCCAACTGATAGAAGTCAGTTTTCCTAGAGCATCTGAAATTGAACCTTGCAAGCTATTGTTGCGAAGATCAAGATACTCGGGTTGGCTAAATTTATAGAACCAATCGGGAATTGAAGAGTTGAAGCGGTTGGAATCCAAATCTAGATGTTTAAGGGAAGTCAAGTTTTGAAGGCCCCCAGGGATTGGACCTTGAAGATTATTAAAACCTAGATCAAGGAAGAATAAATGACAGAGACAAAAAACCCAACTAGGAATGAACGAGTTATCCAACTGGTTTTCGGAAAGGTGAAGGACTGTGAGAGATGAGAAATTTGCGGCGCTAATTGAGAGATGCGACGAAGTTGGCAATCTGACAATTTCAATTCTACCAAAGAAGGAAGTGTATTTGTTACCGTCAGCCAATCAGATGCTTTGCTGAGATTCACAGAACTCAAATCAAGTTGTTCCAGGAATGAAAGACCAGAGAGCCAACCAAAATTCTCAACATATAAATAATTCGAACTAAGGTCAAGAAACTGTAGATTGGAGAGATTTCCAAGCTGGGGAGGTATCATTCCTACAAATTGAGTGTCAGAAAGATTGAGATACCTTAGATTTCCCATAGAACCAATAAATCTAGGAATTTGAACCCCTTAAAATCATTAAAGCTCAAGTCGTGGTAATTCAAATGCTTTAAATCAAGCAAAGCAGGAATTGCCTTACCAACCAGCATTGATCTTGGATTAGAACTGGAAGGATTTCGAAGATTAAGCTCAATGACATGGCCTGTCACGTTGCCACAGGCAACACCAGGCCATGTACAACAGTCTCCATCACCAATCCAAGATGCAAGCCTATTGGAAGGGTACTGGAGATCTTGCTTGAACCTCAAAAAGTGCTCTCCTCTCACTTTCAATGCAACCCGCATGATAAGAACTTCCTCTGCAGAAGCTAACACTAATGACAAGTAATTCAAGGAGAAGTAAGGCAAAAGCGAGGACACCACTCATGTTTGGTTAATTGGTTCGATTGCTATTTGCAGTAATAAAGGAAATGTGTGCAAGAGAAATATGTTATCAACGGCATTGATATTTATAATGGGTTGCATTATTACTATTAAAATTAACAATGCCAATACTCTCTTGCAGATCTTTCAGCAATTAATTCAGCATCTATTTGATAGTGCCCTTCAAAAAAAAAAAAAAAAAAAGCATCTATTTGATAGTGGGCCACATAAATATCCTCCGCATAATTCAATGTTAAACGATATCCTACGTTTTTACGGAAATGACTTAACAAAGTGATCAGTTAAATAAGGGTGGGGCTATTTGGATTTTGAACCCACCAATTTTTTCTCTAAACCTTTTATTTATCAATCAAGGATAATTATTCATTAACCACATATTTTTTTGTACTTTTAAAAAATACACAATTCCCTCCCTTTTTTTAACTGAATTCCATATAAAGTTATATTTTTTTGCACTTGTCCACTTCTATCTGTAGGTTATTAAGGGAACTAATGGAATTTTGGATAAATGACTATTTTGCCCTCTAAATATAAAATTATAATTTTACCCTAAATGAATGCCAAAAAAATCAGATTTAATATCAGATTTAATATTGTAGCCATTAGCTCCCAACAGCTACAATTTGGGGTATATAAACACAAGAACTAGCATGCATGAACAAGTCATTCAACAAACCATATAAGCTACTCATAACCAGCCATATAAACCTACTTATGCAATCTATCAAATTTGTTCATATAATCCATAACACATCATAACTATACCATTCATTCAAACTCATTATCTTGACACATCACAACCACTCAACCATTCATTCATTCAAACACAACACATGTTCAACCTTCATCCACACGTCACCCAGTCAGCTATTCATTGAAACACATTATCTACACATTTAAAATGGCATCAAGTTGTAATTCAAGTCTACAGTCAGTGGACAGCCACATAGAAAAATTAAATCAATTCCCAAGTACTGCTGGTTGTAGTGTGTAGGCATGTGCTATGGTTTTCATTATACTACAAAATCCTAATGCAATGTTCTGATCATGCAGGTTGAATAAATGCAAGTTTTGGCAATGGTTTACTATTGAAGCTCTCATATACACTAGTAGTAGTAATCAGATGGCAGATAATCAAAATTTAGAGTTGAATGCAGTAAACATTGAAGTTGATGAAGTGGTGAAGATAAAGAAAAAGCTTAGGCTCATTGAAGGAAGTATAATATATAGTACTATTGCTGATCTATCTCTGTGCAATTGTGTTTATTAAAATGTAATGTATCCTATAAAGCATGCATTAATGAAATGAAAGCTTAATTATGACCCGATAGTCCTAGTATCTATATTTGCAATTTCATTTAAATGCATCCTAAATAACATATTGTTAACCACAATAATTCGAAAATAGCATATTATAGTTATTCAAAATACATCCAAAATAATAATATCATCAAAATACAACCCAAATAACCATTGATAGCCGCATAATTATCCAAAATATAGCCAAAATAACCAGCAATATTCCAAAATAACAACCAAAATAGCAAGTTAAAACAAGTTTAGTTTGTTCTTATTCATTACAAAGAACTTGTGACATTTGAAGCTTGAGATGGATTTTGGGATTGGTTCAGTCCTGGACTTGATTGTCTTTTTCTTGTTCTAGCACCTGCAGAGCTAACTTGAGCCATTCTTTTCCTTGTTCCAGCATTGGAACTCTGACCTGGGCTAGTAGATATCTAAATATATGTTATGTTAGTTTAAGAACTTGAACATAAAGAATAAAAATATACGAACATGCAATCAAGATAGCACCTTTCTTGCTGTTTTGGATGCAGTAGTTGCTGGTTGGTTGAACCAGTTGACCTCGCTGCTGATGCCTATAAAACATGTTGATTTGTAAATGAATGTTATGTTATACATAAAACAAATTATACAGACACAACAAATTAAGTATAGATACACAACAAATTAAGTATAGATGCAAGTGATCACTTATTTTCTTCTCCTTATTGCTTGCTTTAAAGCGTTTTATGGCTGACTTGAAGTTGTTGATGCCTAGAAAACATGACAATATAAATATAGTAAAAAATAATAGTTACATATAATAAACAATAGTGTAAACATAATAAATAACAATAGTATATTAAATATACTTGAGAATTATTGTTCCTATCTCTATTTGCCCCTGCACCAGATAGCTTTGATGGACAAGACCTCACATTGTGATTAGAGCTACCACAAATTGAGCAAATGAGCAAACGGCAAAGAATTTCTTTTTCTCTTGTTAAGGCTCATTTGCTGCTCTTTTTATGGATTTTTTAGGTCTTCTAATCTTTTTTTCCACAATTGGCAGGTCAATCAATGCTCTTCTTGTAGGCTTCTATGTGCACTGATTTGGAAGGGGGGTAAACATCGTTGAATATGTGTTAAGGTAAGTCTATCTGATAAAGCAAGTTGGAACACACTCTTGAACTTCATGTCTTGCATATCCCATGGCAACCATAGCATGCTGATAAGGGAGGTCGATAATTTTCCAATAACCGCAATCACAAACCTCCTAGGTGGATTATAGACTTTTATCCACGACTTGAAAATTTAGATCACAAAAAGTTTGTATAATCATTTTCTATGCAATCTTATTATTATTATTAGTTTTGTCCAACTCTTTCAAAACCTTAGATGTAAGCTGTCTTTTCCAAGTGGCTGCCTTTTTTCTTCTCTTCGTAAATCGTTTCATAAGTTTACATCTGATTTCTTCAAGCATTATCGAGCAAAGTTTGTCTTGGTAAGGTAATATCCAGCTATTGAAACACTCCGATGCATTGTTATCGGGATAATTTACCACGTAATTTCTGTCATATATGTGTATTGACCAATTATAACCATGTAGTTCTCATGCCAACCACTCAAATGCAGCTTCTTTTTTAGCTTTGCTCTTTGCCATTGCCTCATCAAAATCATGCTTGTTACTCCTTTTAGTAGCTTTCAAAAATAGTTGTTTCAACTGTCCACCAACAAATGACTTGAAAAAATTAGCAAAAACATGCCTAGGGCATACTCTATGATAGGCAGTAGGCCATGTATTTGAAATTGCATTAATCAGCCCCTTTTGTTTATCACTAATGAAAGTGACCTGCCTTCCATTATCCAAATAACTCTTCAAGTGCTCCATAAACCATCCCTATGTCTCTATATTCTCAATCTCACAAGCACATATCGCCAATGGGACAATCACATTATTACCATCCATGCCAATAGTGGCTAACAACAATCCACTATTTTCACGCTTCAAGTGACATCCATCTATTCCAATAAAAGGTCTACAACCATTAAGATATGCATTTTTTTTTTTTTGTGCAAGAAAGGTAATAAAAAACCATTGGAAAAATACTTTATTAGGTATAGAAACAACATCACACAACACTTTGCGTATTGCTTCTAGATCAACTTTGTGAATGGCAGCAACATAGTCAAATAATTTCTGATATCCCTTCGAATGATCCCCAAATACCTCCAGTCTTGCCTTTTGCTAAAGTCCTATATAATGTCATCTTTTCAATTTTTAAACCATAAGTCTCTTGTATATAATTTTTCAAAATATCAATCTTCACATTAGGGTTAACAGTAACCTGACTCTTTATTTTAGTAGCAACTCAAGCAGAAGTAAATTTCACTGTTTTGTTAGTAAGTGTGCACTTGTGCTTTTTGTTGTATTCTCGTAATATGAAACCATTTCCATCATTCAGTTTTGCACCAACTATATGTCATGGACATTCAGCCTCTTTACAAGTACCTACAAATCTTATTGGCTCACTATATGCTGTTTAATGACAAACCTTTTCCTAACCATCACCTCATGTAATATCTCTCTAAAATGAACGTCTCTAAACACGTGCCCTAATTTTAGTCTATGTCTCCCATTAGCACCTGCTTTGCACTCATGTTGTTGTAAGTAATTAGTCAATTAGATAATGTCAAGCTCAATATCATCACTAGAAGAATCAACCATCCTTTTTACCTCTTTATTAGCATCAGATAGATTGTCATCTAAATTGAATTCCAAGTGACTGCTTTGACCTCTTTCACGATCCCCACTATCCTCACTATCCTCATCAACAATAGTAGGTTCAGTAGCACCATCAACTTCAGCTTGCATGAATTTTGCATTAACATGATCATCATTGCTAGCCCTTCTGTCTAAATAATCAGATAGCAATGCATCCTCATTAGATTCATTATCCCTAATAGTAGCTTGTCCCCCAACAGCAGAATGTCCCCCAACAGAAGCATTTTCATTAACAAATTCATTCAACTGAGTAATATGTTCATCAGGCAATACAACTCCTAGGTTAATCAATAATGTTTGCAGTAAGGAGGAATCTTCAAATTGAGGGTGAAGAATTGGTACAACTTCAACTGTAAAAGTATTGAAACCCAAAAACTGATGAATTCTAGGCAAACTGTCCGGCCCAAAATTTGAATCCAGCTCAACCTTCACTTTATTCTCCGGGTTCGTAACATTCAGTAAAATTTTTGAAGCGAAGTCTAATCCATATGGACTCGTAATGTTACAGCAGCATCTTTTATCTTCGTAATAATATAGTGAGGTTCAAGCAACCCTAAGTTCTGCTTCATGCCTCGAAAGGATATCACTAACTCTAGTTGTGGCATCCCGAATGAACAAAACAAAATACACCGATTCAGCAAAATGTAGTTAGATATCTTGATAAGGCATAAATTCAAGTATATGGAAGAAATAAGACCAAACAATTAAGTTATCATCTTATCATATTCCAACAGTTATTATTCCTTTTATTAATAACGTATTATTAATATATTGCAGGTAAGAAACTTAGAGGAAAGGCATGGAAACAAACATCCAGCAGGACTTTGTTAGATTCCAAATTTTAGCCTTTGAGAGATTCTAATTTCACATGCAAAGCCAAACCTTCACGAGGGGTTGGGAGATATGGATACATATGGATAAGATTTTTCAAAAAATAACGACCCATAATTTAGCAATTAAAAATTTTCAAAAGCCCCAAATTTTGTAAACCACAAGCACATATGCATGAGTATGCAGGGGATAAACATGCATTCAAACATATTAGCAATAATCTTTCATGTATGTGCTTCTCAACAGCCCCTAAAACAACATATTACTCTCCAATTTATCATTACCCCCAAAAATATACTGGAAATCAATCTAATCTATATTCTGGTTTAAGAAACAATGATTAACAACAATCTTGATAAAAATCTTATATAACATTGTTTTATACGAAAATTAAATGAAAATTAATAAATTAAATGAAACTTACTTGATACTAGCCTCAAACCCAAAAAATCTAAGCGTCGTGATTTCTAAACAACTCATGGCTTTCCTCAACACCTCTGAATCTTCGATTTAACAAAAGCTTGAAACTCAAACATAGTTCTTTGATGAAAATGGATGGAAATTGCAGAAAAAATGGTTGGAATTTGTTGGTTGTTCATGCATGGTGGTTGGTCACCCAATGTGTGAATAAACAATGGTTGTTCTCATTGCTTGCTCTGCTTCGAACCACTTTGCCTTTTTCTTTTTTTTACCCCCTAATCAGAGGTGTAAAGAACGTCGTTTTTTGCTGCACCAGTGAAATGACCAATTTGCCCCTATGACTTCAGTAACATTATAACAGCCTGCAAACGAAAGCAGATAAGTGTAAAAAAAGTAACTTTTGGTGGAATTCAGCAAAAAAAAAAAAAAAAGGAATTGTGTATTTTTCAAAAAGCACAAAAAAACAGGTGGTCAGTGGATAATTACCCTATCAATCAATGATTTAACACCTTGTTTCTTTCTTGTATTGTTGTTCATGCTTAGGAGTTAGGGGATTCTATTTCATGTAAGCCATTACAACTTGTGGGGAGTAATTTGGAGCATTTGAATTTGGGTTCTGTTGCTTGGCAGCCACATGATTTAGATTGGCGCAAGCTTAACACTGATGCTTCAATGGTTGTTTAACGTGGAATTATGGCTTATGATGCAGTGGTATGAAATAATAAGGGTTTGGCTATGATGGCTGTGGTTGATGTTGGAGTCTATTTTGATGATGTCAATATTCCTGAGGCAGAAGCCTTATGCTTTGGTTTGCGACTTGCAAGTGAGATTGGTTTATCTATGTTGATAGTGAAGTTAAATTCATTGCATATTACCCAGTTTGGTTTACAACAGCAAAGTACAAATACTAAGCTGTTTTCAATTGTCACTGAGGTGCAATGATTACTATTAACAAAGTAGAATTTTAGGTTATGACATATATCAATGACTTGCAATCTGTAGCAGATGCGTTGACTAAATTTTTAGTTTGTTGCTGTGATTTGCTTATAGAGGTGGAAGATTTTCCACAACAGCTAACTTGTTATCTTTGAGTTACTGTTATCCTGAAATAAAGAATTTACTTTAAAAAAAAAAGTCAATTTTTACCAGCCATGCAAATTGTAAAAATTAAAAATTATGGTAATACGAAGAAAGTAATAGAGTTTGATTTGATAGTAGAAACAAAAAAGAATCAATGGCTAAAAGAATGGAACTAAGATTTTAGGTTGTATAATGTGACAGTAGAGAGATATACAAATCTTGAAGTAAATAGAGAAAATGAGTGGAGTGTAATTTTAAGATTTTAGAATTTTTAATTTCTAATATTGGGTGTAGAGAGGAATTGGTGAGTTTAAATAGCTCACCGATTAAATAAAAAGGAGAATATATATCTTAAAAAGAAAAATTAAAGGGAAGAACATATGGCTATTATTATGCTAATGCCATAAATTGAACATTAGAGAAGATAGGTTCATATCTACCTCAAGACATACGACTAAATTCATTCAATGAAATAATCCAAGACCGAGGAACTTGAACATATAAGCGTTAGGATCGCTGATGGTTTTGTCCATACTTAAGTCTCGATTAATATTCTTCAGAAAATTCTCTCGAATATATAGATTTTATTTCGAACATGGGTGTGATTGGCAAATTAAAACTGTGTTCTGACGGACGAAAGTAAAAAACTTTTATGTGCATCATGTTAATTTTAAATTTTTATATGTAAATAAACCTTAATATTTCTTAAACACTTTAAACCTTTTCTCAAACTGAAATATTACTCATACACTTTAAATTAACCTAAATTATTTTTTTTAAAGGTTATATATAAATTTTTTAATTTTTAACTTATATTTACTATATATTATTCTTTTAAAGATGTGAGACATGCAATAAAGGTATGACATTAAAACATCTGTACAAATAGAATTTGGTATACATTCGTACCGATACTCATGAATAATGGTTTCATTTTTATACTGTAAAATTTGTGTGTGAAATGGTATCAGATATTGAAATTTTATTAACAAGGCCGATGTTCGCTATTAAACAATTTCAATATATATATCTTATTCAGCGATTCAGAATCCATTTGAAATTTTTAGTTCGGAAAAAAGTAACCATAATCTCAATTTTCTGCATAATCCAATTTGCACAGTCCCACAGAGTGACCTGCTACTTGCGGAAGGTGTCTTCAAGGTTTCGTATGCTACGTAGGTTTAAATTATGTTTTCTTGTATACAGTACTCACTCATTTTTAGTATAGTATTGGATTGGATTATGTTAAATTAACTTTAAATCAAGTTAAATAGTATTTGAGTTAATATTTGAATATAAATATGAACTATTCATAGATATTTAACAAGATAAATTATAATTAATTTGAATACTAATAAAAAATAAATATATATTCAATTAGTTACTGGATAGTAATAATTATAATAAACAAATATTTTTTTAGATTATAGGTTGTTTCATATGACATATATGATTCATATTAAATAAACTATTTAAATGGTAAATTAATAAATAATAATAATAAAAAACAAATAAATAATTTTTAAGTCATAAATAAAAGTAGTGTAATAAATTATAGAAGGTGTCATGAATGGACAAAGATTCTTCTTCTCATTGTAAATCCTTATGAAAATTTGGATTACTAGTCCCATGAATTTAGAACTAAAATTTAAATCTAATCTACTGGTTCAATCTAAGTAGGGATGGCAATCGGCACCACTAGCAGCGGGTTTGGCATTATCAAACTCGCATCCGTACAAAATTTTAATTTTTTTAATAAAATCCACCCGCTACGGGTTTTAATAATTACCAAACCCGCAATGATATCTGGCGGATTTTTTGTGGGTTTCCACAATGATATATGTAAATTTATAATAATAACTTAAACTTCCGCATAACATACTCAATTCTAAATTTAATCAATGTAAATGAAAAATTAAAATTTCAACATTAATCCAACACAAATATGCAAATTTAAGTATAAAAAATTTACAAATCCATAAAAAAAGCCATAAACTAGTATCTAAAAATAACAATTATCATTTCATATTATCGTTCAACATAAATTCCAAAAGAAAACTTTCATTTCATCATCACCATAAGCACCCATCCAACACGATTCCCACAATAGTGATTAAGATTAATATTTTCTAAAGAACAGTACTTCTTAAATATTAACCTAAAGAACAAAATTATATTAATGAAATAATTTATGCACTAAGTTAAAGAAAATTCAACCAAAATTATAATAAGTATATAAATATATTTTTAGATTTAAATATTTTTTAAATGCGGGTTTGGCAGATACCCATGCGGGTATCCGTTGGCTAATACCAAACCCACTCACAACTTAGTACGGGTTTTAATTTATAATACTAAATCTGCCCGCAACCCACATAATTACCAACAGCGATCAGGTTTTGGAGGGCGGGTTTGGACAGATTTGCGGGAACCACTACCATCCCTAAATCAAAGTGAGCATGTCAAATATGAGAATAATATTTTATTACAAAAACTAGCAAATCCTACGCTTAAATCTCGTTTGACACAATTGCACTTTAGTAGGGCAACTACCTCCTAAATTATAGGTTTGGATAGCTATGGGTAGATGATGTTTAAGGCTAGACGAGACCACGACACCTGTAGACATTAAAAAGTTTTTTAAAATTTCTAAAGGAAATATTATAAACTAAGTATAAAAATATAATTTGACCCTTACACAATTAATTTGTAAATTTTATACATAGGATAAAAATATAATTTTATTTTTTGTAAAATAAAGTTATAGTGGCCCAATTGTTTAATCTTTATTTTACTAATTGCTTTTTCATTCTGACAGCAAATAGCCTTTCAAAAGTTTGATAAATTTTACCGGCTCTTTGATTTTTATTGTGTTAATTATTTTTTCATTTTTTATTTGTAAGAATAACTTCAATTATCAATCGAAATCCCCAAATCAAAATTACTGCAGTCACAAGTAAAATTCTCAAGTTCTTGACAACTACACCATAATTATAGATAAAATAAATCATCTAAAATCAATTCTCCACTAATATTTGAAGTTTGAGCTTGGCTCCACTAGAGATTTACTCCGAACTCCACCCCTGAGGGCAGCTGTGCTATGGCAACACAGCTATACTAAACAGTGCTTTAGTAACCACATATTCAGGGGGTGTAAAATCAACTCAAATGGGCCTTGTGTTTGTTTGCGGGATTGACCCGTTTTTTTACTTTTATTAGTTTAGCTCTTTTGTCAACAATTAAATTTTTTTTATTACATGAAATTATTGCTCAAACTACAACTCATATTACATTATCCTATAACTGATATTTACAAATTAAACTATAACTAGGACTAGACATCAAATCTTATGAAGCACTGTCCAAATTTTTAATCTCTCAAATATTTGATGGATGTCTACTCCACTCACACATGAGTAAGGGAAAAGACTGTTTTCACTCAAATAATTAAATGTAATATTTTAGGTGAAAGACAAAAATTTAGTCAATTCAATTTGAACTAACTATTCAACAGGGCCAAATTGAATGTAATATTTTCAAAGAAATGGACCCAAGGCACGACATAGGTCTACCAACGATTACTCTTGCGTTGCCAATCATATTCTGCATTGATTCAATTCTAGTCCTTAGAAAGACTGGCAGATAGACAGTTGCATATTATTTGTAGAACAAAAATATTTAAGACTAAACTTAATTAAAAATATTAGATAATATTAAAAATGCTGATAGGGATGGAATTTCAAAAGTTCAAAATACTAGGTAAAGAGTCATTTCCCTAATTTTATGGGTTATGATCTCCAATGAAATGAAAATATAGAGGAATTATGTGGGTTATACATGTCATAGCACTAGTTACACTTTTTACCTAGGGAATGGTGCTAAAAAATTATCCGTGTTCAAAAAGAAAAAAAAAATCAGAACAGTTGTAAGTTATAGTAGCTGTAAATCCATCAAAATATTATTTTTTTTATTTGCTAAAAATATTCATATCATAGCTTTTATACAGTAGTCATAAAATACACATCTACTTTGATCTTCTCCTTTCACTTCCTTTTCTCCCTTTTTATTAGTCAAATATTCTCGTATAATACATCTTTACTTATGAATATAAACTGAAAAGATGGAAGGTTCATCATATCTAAAAAGATTAACATACTTGTAAGCTCTGTTCCCGATATATACACTTGGTATTTCAAATATACAATTGTCTGCAAAGATTATAAATCCAACATCTTAAGTCAGCTCATGATTACAGCGCCATGAAGATCACCGCAGAGGATCAGCTCAAGTGCAAGCACGCAGGTGAGGATTGATGATATATATATATATACATACACACACATACATATATACATATGGATTGCCATGCACCTCACCTCAGGTGTTTCCATAACGAGCTGTGTGCAAGTTGATTGTGAACTAGTTGAGAAATTAGTTAGACAGTTGATGGCGTGTAAACCAAGAAAACTAACTTGTACATCAAGTTAGTTGCTCTTCATGTTGTAAATAGCCGTGATTTATAAAATTCTCATTTTCTCTCGAATCTCGTATACTTTCTTAGCAACCAAACAGCATCAGTATCCGTTAATTCATTTAGTTTAACTTGACTATATTATGGCTAGTTTTCATGTTCGCAAATTTGATAAAAGATCTATAATGCCCGATAGATTTGTCCGAACTGATGTCCGAACGGGCACAAGGCCAAAACGACACCTTAGTTTATGCATTGTGCAAATAATTTTACTATTTTAGATTGATAACAAGCCATTGACAGAATTCCACGCACAAGACCGAGCTCTCAATAACTCACGTCCAGTGGGTGTAAATCCACCTAAATGGGCCTCATGTTTGTTTGCCCGGTTGGCCCCTTTTTTTTTGGGCCGCCTTATATCAGATTTAGGAATTTTTTTTTTGGAAGAACAGATTTAGGAATTGAAATTGGAGAATTCCAAGTGAAGCCAACACCTGATATGGTTAATTCGAACTATTCGACAATGTTTTCAACTTTTAACGTTTATTTTTTCCCTGTGGTTTTACTATTTTACCACCAAAGTTTTTGTTGATCAATCATCAAACCCAGCGACAGGGAGCTATGCCTTTGTTTCTCCTACTTGATTCTTCTCCCTGGATTTCAATTTGATCTTAGTTAGGATCTCTTCCATGTTAAAATCGTACTGAACAAATGAGACCAAAGGCCAATGTTCATGATATCATTTATTAATTTCGATTTTCTCTTACCATTGTTGTCTCTTTGGACATTGAATCACATGACTGGAAATTTGGATGCCAAAAATGGTTTGTACTGTGGCTACAGATGGCAATAGAGAGGCATGGGAGGGGATTGATATCCCTCTATTCATTCTTGATACTTTGCCACCTGTTGAAAATAGAGGAGGACTAAACTATACAGAACTAAAATTATTTGGGTAACAGAAGAATTTTCTGAGCTAAAAGACTTTATTGATACCTGACAAGAGAAAAAGACTCCAACACTCACTCTTCTTTCTCTCCTCCAATTCTTCACTCCTCACTTAGATGCCTATAACAAAGAGCTTAGGGTGTATTTATAGTAACTTAAAACTAGTACAAACCACACAAAAATTTAACAATCACATTTTACAAATATCTTTAAATATTCAAGAAATATCTAGAGTTAAGATATTTTTACCATAAAAATATCTCCCATCTCTACACAATTCTTAGAAATATCTCACATTCTCTATACGATTCTTGAATCCTCAATGGATTAGGCTTTGAACTTGAGCTTGGGCAAATGTAATTGGATTGATTCATGAAATTGGTCTTGGACTTGTAAAAATTCCAGATCACATAATCTCGTAGGTAAAAGACCATGAAACTGGTTGGAACGAAGGATGAGAACAACCACCCTTGAAAGAACCTAAAATTCCTGAGTTGGATAAATCTAGAATCTGTAAATGCTTTTGTCAATGAAGCCATGGAGGAAATTGAGACCCTACATGACAAGATTGCAATCCTAATTGAACAAGTTGAAAAGGAGGAATCCAATCATGATTCACTTTTAATGTCAAGTTGTTTTCACTGACAGGGAATGGAGACAATTTTGTCAAATTGACAAAGCGAACTTCAGAAAGAGTTCCAATTTTGTCATGCAGATGTAGCATTCTCAATTTTGAAGTTCATTCAAAGACAATGGAACAAAGTCCCACAATGGAATTACTTCGTAGATCAAGAGTGTCAAAGATTTCTAAATTGCCCAATTTGCCCAGTCAAATGATCCGAAATTGAACTACTTCGCAAAACCAAAATCACTTGTCCATTGAAAACACATCCTGAGAAAATATCAAAGTTGTCAGAGATTTCCTGACTCAATTTCTTAAATTACAAAGACTTGCCATGGATCTTGGAATTCTTCCTTCAAGACTATTGGACGAGAGACTGATAGATTGTCCTTAAATTACAAAGACTTGCCATGGATGTTGGAATTCTTCCTTCAAGACTATTGGACGAGAGACAGATAATTGTCCTTAAATTACAAAGACTTGCCATAGATCTTGGAATTCTTCCTTCGAGACTATTGAACGAGAGACTTAGCTGCTTAAGATGGGTAAGTCTATACAACCAGCTAGGTATTGGGCGCTGAAAATTATAGCAAGAAAGACTAGATGACTGAGACCAGAAACCCAACCAGGAATTAACGAGTTATTGAATTGGTTGACGGAAAGGTCGAGGATGGCGAGAGATGAAAAGTTTGAAATGGCTAATGGAGGTAAGTGATGGAGTTGGCAATTTGACAATCTCAATTCTACCAACGAAGGGAGAGTGTTTGTTACCAGCAGCCACTCAGAGGCTTTGCTGAGATTCACAAAACACAAATCAAGGTGTTCCACAAATGAAAGACCAGAGAGCCACAAAAAATTATCAACATATAAATAATTCAAACTGAGGTCAAGACTCTTTAGATTGGTGGGATTTCCAAGTTGGGGAGGTACCATTCCTACAAACTGAGTATCAGAGAAATTAAGATACCTTAGATTCGCCATAGAACCAATAAACCTAGGAATTTGAACCCCTTGGAAATCATTAAAGCTCAAGTCCAAATAACTCAAATGATTTAAATTAAGCAAAGAAGAATTTACCTTAAGCCAGCATTGACCTTGGAATAGCTTTATACTGAGACTGATGGTAGTCAGTGAAAGGATTTCGAAGATTAAGCTCAATGATATGGCCTGTCACGTTGTCACAGACAACGCCAGCCCATATACAACAGTCTCCACCAAAGATGTTGGATTTATTTCTCAGTGGACTAGTATAAATTATTTTAATTATTTTTTATTTTTTGTTATCGTGATTAATATTAAATATTAAAGAGTTATTTTGATAAATTTAATTTATTAAGTAATTAAATATTATATTAATAAATATGATTTTATCATATCCTATATAGTAATATATTATAGACAAATATAACCTTTAATTATATTATTTTAATTCACAATAAGATGAACAATTTTATACTAATACATGAAAAATCTCTGCACTTAAATATAATATTTCAGTGATTTTAATCTATTAAAAGTTCACGGTTCATGAATCTGGGATATAAGTATGGTGCACCTCTCTTTCCCTTGCCGATTGAGTGTGTGAACTAGGAGCTTGATCTGCAGCTTAAATCAAAATAATATCATTTAGATCCTTATACTTTATGTAATTTTATTATCACCCAACAAGTTTGCAAACTTTTAAAAAGGGCCCTTGGCCGAAAGTCAACATAGAAAAATATCATTGGGTCCCTAATATTTTGTAACATTGTACTACGGCCTAATGACTTATTTTATTTACAATTAGTCTAAAATTTTTTATATTTGAAAAAATGACCATGATTCTGAAAATTCTTCATTTTTTCCAAAATTTTCCATTTTTTTGGGCGAATTTTCAGAATTTCAAGTATAAAATAATCCATCATCCTTGTGTGTTATGGGCATGTTGTTCATATATTTTGTTGAGACATATGGATATTTTACTTAATTTGATATCTTGGTGAAAACTTTAATTATGTTGCATGAAATTTGTTTAGTCTCAATTTTGTTAATGTATGAAAGTGTTGTTGTGTTCGGAATGCAGAATCAAATGCACCAAATAATCACAACAAAATAAAGGATACAAGAGTTTTATGTGAGTCAACAATTATACCTACATCCATGAGAGTAAGAAAAAAAATAATTGTATAATATTTGAGTGAAGAAACCTCACTTCCCAAAACTCAAATACACACAGTACTCTCACACACACTTGAAAGAAAAGACCTCTCAAATACACACACTCTCCAATTGCTCACTCTCTTAACAATTCTATAACTGAATTGTTATTCTCTCAAATTTGGGATGATCTCGAATGACTGGAGCAGCTTCAATTTATTGGAGCCTCTCAAGCAATTTGTCAATGGTGCCCGTCATTGTCAACTTGACAAATTGGCCAACATTTGGCTAATTTGTCAAAATTGTTATGCATCGTTTTGAAACACAAAAAATGCGTATGGCTCATCTCCAATTTTTCAACCATGCATGTTGCTCACCTCCACTTTTTCAACCAAACAAATTACTGAATTTGACTTCTCAACAATTCTCCACCCAGTGAAGATTTGTGTAAATCTGAGCCGACTATCTATGAACCATCATCCAAAGTGGCTGCATCTCTGTGACTGCCTACGTACCCAAATTTGGGATCAAGCCAACTATAGTTCATAATTTCCCAAACTCAACACATTCGAAGGATTTGAATTAGCTTCAAGCAATGTTGAAACTTAACTCCAGAAATCACCTTTGTCAACATATCTGATGGATTATCTCTGGTATTGATCTTTTTCAACAACACAACACCGCTCTCGATAACTTCTCTCACATAATGATATTTCACATCTATGTGCTTTGTTTGAGCATGATATGTTTGGTTCTTCGCTAAGAATATCGTGCTTTGATTATCACAGAAGACCTCAATGTTCTCCTGAATTGCTCCCAGATCACCTAATAAGCCTTTCAACCAAATAGCTTCCTTTACATCCTTTGTTGCTGCCATGTACTTTGCTTCCGTAGTAGGAAGAGCAATTTTCGACTGTAGAATCGACCTCCAAATAATTGGACCTCCACCTAATGTGAATACATAGCCCGTTGTTGATCTTCGCTTGTTAAGATCTCTAGCAAAATCAGAATCACAATACCCAACACATTGTTGACCACAATCCTTCTTGAACAATAATCCAACGTCAATTATTCCATACAAATATTGGAGAATCCACTTCATTGCAAGCCAGTAGTTTTTTCCTCGATTATGCATGTATCGACTAACCATACTCACGGCTTGAGATATATCGGGCCTTGTGCATACCATAGCATACGTAACACTACCCACAACACTAGCATATGGAACATCTTCAGTTATTTCTTCCTCTTGTAGGACATCAACAGAAAAAACTTCTTCTTCAACTCTTGGGGTCACCTCCAAAGTTGAACTAAAGTTGAATTATGTCATAATGTAGAACTAATTGGTACATATGGAGTTGCATCAAACTCCACCCACTGTAATATCTCATTGGTCTTGTACTCTTCCTTCTGAGAACTTGAAGCCTTCAATATAGAAGCTTCATCAAAAGTGACATCTCTGTTATACACAAACTTTTTGTCTTCAAGATTCCAAAGCTTGAAACCTTTAACTCCACCTTTGAATCCCACAAAATAGCTTTTATTACATGAGGATCGAGCTTATCATTCTTTACATGATAATAAACTGGACACCCAACACGAATGGAGTTAGTCTTGTGCATGCTTTCCAGACCATATTTCCATAGGAGTTTTACCTACAACTGCAGCAGAAGGTAACTAGTTTATTGAGTGACTTGTGTAGCTCACTGCCTTCCAAAACTTTTTATCCAAACTAGCATTAGATAACATACATCGTACTTTCTCCAACAAAGTACGATTTATACGCTTAGCCATACCATTTTGTTGCAGAGTATGTCTCACTGTGAAATGTCTTTTTATACCCTCACTCTGGCATACTTGCAAGAATGGATCAGAATTATATTCACCCCCGTTATCAGAATGCAATACTTTGATCTTTTTGCCAGTTTGAGTCTCAACTAGTTTCTTCTATTTCACAAAAATCTTTAGAACCTCATTCTTTGCTCGCATGGTGTCACCCACACACGTTTAAATAAATCATCAACAAATGAAATAAAATAATGGCTTCCACCAATTGGTGCAGTCTTGATTGGTCCCCATACATCGCTGTGAACATATTCAAGGATCTCACGAGTATCATGATCAACCGTATCAAACTTGACCCTTGTTTTCTTACCTACGACACAATGCTCATAGAATTTCAATTTACAGGCTTTGTCACTTTTCAAAAGTCCATGCTTCATCAGAGTTTACAGAGGCTTTTCTCCAGCATGTTCTAGTCGTACATACCATAGCTTGGTGGTGTCAATATGTGCCTCAGAAACATTAGCCTCATCAGTTGTACCTCCTTTTATGTAGTACAAATTGTGACGTCAAACCCCTTACAGAATCACCATAGCCCCATCTGTGAACTTTATTGTGCCATCTTCAATGATAGGTTGCTGCGGTATCAAGTATCCACTCGCTCGAATTAGCCACGTATGCTGCGAGTGTAATACTTAGTGAATAGTCAGAGTCTTCATCTTTCGGTGCCATATTTGCTCACATTTGACCTTTTGTTATAGTCACATTTTGATTAATTCGGTTGTTTTCAAAATATTTATTTTTAAAATTATCATTGGAATGACTTCTGCCGTCCAAGTGGGAGATTGTTGGATTTATTTCTCACATATTGTGGACTAGTATAAATCATTCTAATTATTTTTCATGTTTTTTTATACGGGTTAATACGTGACTAATGTTAAATATTAATGAGCAATTTTGACAGACCAATTTATTAAGTGATCAGATATTATGTTAATGGGTTTGATTTTGTCATACCTTATATAATAGTATATTATGGATAAGTATAACCTTCAGTTGTGTTATTCTAACTCATAATGGGATGAGCAATTTGGTACTAGAACATGAGGAGTCCCTTCACTCAGCCATAATATTTAAGTGATTTCAACCTATTGAGAGTTCACGGTTCATGAATTTGGGGTATGAGTACAGTGCACCTCTTTCTCTCTTTCTCCCTTGTCGATTGAGTGTATGTGCAGTGCATGAGGAGCTTGATTTGCAGCTGAAATCAAAGTAAAAAAATTGCTGCAAATAGGCGAAACAAAACGTTGGATTCACGTGCTGGAAACAAGCTTTGGATTTATGACTAATCAATGTAAATCTTGGACTTTTCCCTTATGTATGTGTTTGCTTGGAAATACAAAATCAAGAGCATAAAGCTCAAATTTATTTCATCAGGAGATGCTTGCTTGAACCTTAAAGGTGCTTCTCTCTCACTTTCAAGGCAACCCACATGATCAGAGCTTCCGTTGCAGAAGCTAATGCCAATGACAAGTAATTCAAAGAGAAACAAGGCAAAAACAATAGCACCACTCATGTTTGGTTTAATCAGAGTAAATGTTTATTTGAATTTGTGTGTTCAACAACATTGCCATCTGTAAGGCCATTTCTCTCTTTCAAATTAATGATTTAACTTGTGACCTTATAATTCTTCCGCATAGTCCAATTCAACATCATCCTACTGTTAATTGGATTAGGATTTACCTCCTTCCCACGCAAACGACTTTTTAAGTAAGAAGATAACAAAATTCAGGTCTGACGACTTTAACTCAATCGATTGTTTTTGTTATCGTAAATGGACTAATATCGATATATCTCGTGACATGTAATTAACTAACTCTATTTAATTAAATAAACCAAGACTAAAATTTAAAGTAGGAGACGAACTTGTTTTGTAAGTAGTATTTACATGGATAGTTGTGAATCTCAATGCTGCATTGAAAATATTCCATATATAAAATGGAAAAAAAGAGAGAAGTATTGGACAAGATTGCATAATCGAGACTAGATGAGCCCTCTCCCCAGTTGCAGTGTTGTTTGTTAATCTAAGGATCTTTTCCATTTACTTTTTCAAGATCTTAACATTTTGATGCCAGTGTTGCGATCTATGATATTTGTTAATATAAAAATCATTGAGCCTATACATGGTGAAGTGTCCATAAAATATATTTTTTCAATTTTGATCTATCTGTGCTAATTTTGGTGAGTTGGAAGGGTCTCCTATGATTTTTAATATGAATATCATCCGCCTTATTTAAAAATTATTTCACATTAATTTTCCCTTTCGAGCACAAAACAAATAAAAGGCCATTCGTGCATTTCAAGTAATATTTTATTCCTTTCAGTGAGCACAGTGCATGAAGAAGCAGAACAACATAAAAACAGAGAAAATCTAACAACATTTTCTTACAAAACCAACAACTCTCTCCTCAAGGCGATTTAGAAAACGACAATACTTGTACCTCAATCTTCTATTGAAAATCAAGGGACCTATAAAACACCAAAATCCCACCACAAAGCCAAGTGCAATGCTTACATAAAACCAGTGGTCCAATTCATCTTCGTCTTCACCTCCATTTTCATCTTCTGAATTTGAAACATTCTCAGTACAACTCTTTGGAAGAGGAGCTCCACAGAGATCGTTGCCAGCGAAACTAGATGCATCGAAGCTCTGCAGTTGAGTGTTTGAAGGAATTTTCCCAGTCAACTTGTTGTTGGACAAGTTCAAATGATTCAAGGACATCAAATTTGACATGCTCTGTGGAATTTCACCTGAAAGTTGGTTTATAGAAAAATCAATGGACTCCAATGATCTCATAAAACCAATACTTCCAGGAATTCTTCCGGTGAAACTGTTGTGGGAAAAATTCAATGACTGCGTTGCTTTAAGATTTGTCACTATCAAAGGAGTATTTTTTGATAAATCGTTCCCGGAAATAGATGTCACCGTCACCAAATTAAGAATCTCATCATATTCAACCATTTCCCCTTTGCTCACAACTGATGCCTTCTCCGTAAGAATTACATCCACGTCCAGAGGAACAGGTAGATATTGCTGAACACTGCGTGAAAAAGAGTTTGCTGTCACCATGCTAGTGAGATTACTAATGCAATTTGGTATGGCTTCGGAGAGATTGTTGTCCGCAATGTCTAAGATTTGAAGAAAAGCTAGATCACATAATCTTGTGGGTAAAGGGCCATGAAACTTATTGGAACGAAGGATGAGAACAACCATTCTTGAAAATATTTCTCCAAACCATGCTGGAATATTGCCAACAAACTCGTTTTCACCAACATCAAGTGACTCTAATGCTGTAAAATTTTTAAGAGAAACAGGAATTGTCCCAGACAGTCTGTTTCTACCAAGATCCAACCAAACAAGAGAAGGTAAACTACCAAATGACTTTGGAAGATCACCAGTGAATTTGTTCTTACTTAGTTTAAGTATCTTCAAATTTTTATAACTCATCCAACAATCAGGTAATTCTCCTTGTAAATAATTATCATTCAGCTTAAGAGCTTCTAACCTCTTTGTCTCGTTGATTTTGTCACACAAGAAATGAGAAATTGATCCAGAGAATGAGTTACCTGAAAGGCCAAGGTAAACGAGATTGGATGATATGAGGGGCAATGGACCTGACATATTATTCGAATCCAGGGAAAGAAACAAAAGTTGAGTAAACTCGGTAAGATTTGGCATCTCCCCGTGAATTTGGTTTTGTTCGAGATCTAAAATCTTTAATTGGGAAGCAGATTTCAAAAATCTAATGGGAAAATTATCTGAAATTCTTGAGTTGACTAAGTCTAGAAACTGTAAATGCTTTTGTGAATGAAGCCACGGAGGAAATTGAGACCCTATATAACAACTATGCAATCCTAATGCAACAAGTTGGAAAGGAGGAATCCAATCACGCTTCATTTCCAACGTCAATCTGTTTCCACCAACTCTGAACCATGACAATTTTGTCAGATTTGCAAAGTGAAGTTCAGAAAGTGTTCCGTTTAACTTATTATCATACATCTGTAGTTCTCTCAAGGTTGAGAGTTGACCGAATGACTCTGGAATAAGACCAACAACTGAATTATTAGCAAGATTAAGAGTGACCAGATTTTTAAATTGGCCAAGCTGATCAGTCAGATGACCATAAATTGAACTACTTCGTAAATCTAAACTCTCTAATCCATTAGAAACACATCCGGAGAAAATATCTAAAATCTCAGAAATTTCTTGACTCAAATGGACACCCCGAAGATTGATTGACTTTAAATTACAAAGACTTGCCATGGATCTTGGAATTCTCCCTTCAAGACCAGTATTTAATGAGAGATCAAGCCGACTGATGGAAGTCAAGTTTCCAACAGCCTCTGAATCAATTGTTCCCTGCAATTTATTGTTGCGAAGGCTAAGGTACTCAAGATGGATAAATCTATACAACCAGTCGGGAATTGAAGAGTTGAAGTAGTTGGAACCTAAACCAAGATGGTTAAGGGAAGTCAAGTTTTGAAGTCCCGCAGGAATTGGACCTTGAAAATTATTAAAACCTAGGTCAAGAAAGAGTAAATGACTTAGACCAAAACCCCAACTAGGAATGAACGAGTTATCCAATTGGTTGTGGGAAAGGTCAAGGACTGTGAGAGACGAAAAATTTGCGGTGGCTAATGGAGAGAAGTGATGGAGTTGGCAATTTGACAATCTCAATTCTAGCAAAGAAACGAGTTTGTTTGTCACCATCAGCCAATCAAAGGCTTTGCTAAGATTCACAGAACTCAAATCAAGGTGTTCCAGGGAAGAAAGACCAGGGAACCACGAAAAGTTATCAACGTATAACAAATAATTTGAACTAAGGTCAAGAAACTGGAGATTGGAGAGATTTCCAAGTTGGTGAGGTATCACTCCGCCGATTCGAGTTCTAGCAAGATTGAGATACCGTAGATTTCCCATGGACCCAACAAATCTAGGAATTTGATCACCTTGAAAATCATTGAAGCTCAAGTCCAGGTAACTCAAATGCTTTAAATCAAGCAAGGACGGATTTATCTTACCAACTAGCGCTGTCCTCCTAATAGCGTCATATTCAGACTCCTTGTAATAATTGAAAGGATTTCGAAGGTCGAGGTGAAGGACACGGCCGGTCATGTTGTCACAGACAACACCACTCCATGCACAACAATCTCCACCACCACTCCAAGAGGCAAGCCGGTTGGAAGGGTCTTTAAGATCTCGCTTGAACCTTAAAAGTGCTTCTCTCTCACTTTCAAGGCAACCCCCGTGATAAGAACTTCCGTTGCAGAAGCTGATGCTAATGGTTGCTATGGCAAGTATTTCAAAGAGAAATAAGGCGAAAGCAAGGACACCGCTCATGTTTGGTTTCATTGCCACGTGCAGTAATAAAGAAAATGTGAATGAGAAATATGTTATCAACGGCATTGGTATTTATAATGAATTGTAATTATTGTTAACAATGACAATGCTCTCTTACGAGTAATGTGAACTTCAATTGCATCTATTTTATAGTGGGCCACGTAAAGATCTTTCGCATAATCAATTCATAATGTCCTACTTTCTACGTAAACGATTTTAAGTTAATTTAATAATGGTGGGGCTATTTGATTTTTGGGCCCACTAGTTTCCTTTTAAAAGATGGTCTTTTATCACATCATAAAAATGATTGGTTTTATTCTATCATTCTTGTGGTATTAATCTAGCTCATTTAATATGAGAGAAATCATATTGATAATGCCCGTTTAGTCGACCAAAAAAAAAGTATTCATGAGATATTTTTAATTTTAATTCAATGAAATTCTATGATTTCTCTCGAATTAAATTCTATAATTCTATGAAATTCATAAAATTATTTAGTACACCGCTCATGTTCCACATGCAGTAATAAAGAAAATGTCAATGAGAAATATGTTATCAAGGGCATTGGTATTTATAATGAATTATAATCATTATCAACAATGACAATGCTGTCTTACAAATAATGTTAACTTCGTTTACATCTATTTTATAGAGGGCCACGTAAATATCTTTCGCATAGTCAATTTATAATGTCCTACTTTCCACGGAAACGATTTTAAGTTCATTGAATACTGGTGGGGGCTATTTGATTTTTGGGCCCACCAGTTTCCTTTTAAAAAATGACCTTTTAACATATCATAAAAACAATAATAAAGCAGATGGCAGATAATGGTTTTAGGAGAAAATTGATATTCTCTCCCTGAGTAACGGTTTCATAATTTTGACAATGTAAACACGTTGACGCGTGTGAAATGGTAGGAGTAATTTATTTTTTTATTTCACCAATGACATCTTCTTTTCATTTATTTATTTGTATTAATATTTAATGTCACTATACTATATGTATTAACAAAATTATTATTAAGAAACATCCCATTTATCATTTGAATATTATGTAAAACATTAATATTTGATAAATAATTAATTTTACATTTAATTGTTTTAATAATATTTTATTTAATAGGAAAAATATACATCATATATCAAAACGTATAATTTAAATAAATTTAATTGTTATAATAATATAGTCTAACCCGATATTAATTCTATATCATACTAAACATAAGATAATACTATATGTAATTGTCTAATCCAATCCAATCTTTTAGTCAATCCAATGTAATCCGGCGTGCCAAACATAGCCCTAATGAAATTTTATTGACAAGGCCGATGTCCTCTAGTAAACAATCTCAATTCAGTAATATCTCTCTATAGTTATAATATTAGGACCGAACTAGTTTATTACAATGAGGAGATTATAACTTAATTAGATGAATAATTACAAAAATTAATCTTTTGACTTAGTTATCCGTAGTGTAATAATATAGAAGTAAAGTATGTAATACATTAATAATTTATTAATGGAGCATATCAAATCTAATATATCAAAAAATTAGTACACTGTATCTATGTACTATTATTAGGAATATTAAATTCATCTTAAACATCTCTAATTATTTGCATTATCTCCAAAATCTTCTCTCATTGTGTAATTGTACTATCTGGAAGTAGGTTCCTTTAATATAACATAACATATATTTTGATAATAAATTGACAATTATTACTATGTAGAGGCAAGTTTCTTAAAATGAGATCTAAAAAAATAATGTGTTACAATGTGGAGTTTAGTCTAAATTATGATTGGCCCAAACTAAAACCAAAATTTTCTTATTATTAACTGAAAATTAATTCTATATAGAGTATTAATATTGGGAAATTTTGTTATATTTATATCTTAATCAGCAATTCAACATCCGTTTGAATTTGAAAATTTTAACTTGGAAAGAAGTAACCAAAATCTCAGTTTTGTGCATAATTGAATGGGAAAATGCCACCCACATCCCCAAGGTTTGGTTAAATGATCACATGGACCCACTTTGTTTCATAAATGATTAGACAGACTCCCTTAATTTCATAAATAACTATTATACACTTTGATTATAACAACCTAAATGAATATAAATAATGTAATAAGATAAAAATAATAAATAAATATCATACAATGGAAATAAAATATTACAACAAGTACAATTAATAAAATTACGTATATAATAAAATTATTTTTAATATTAAGTTATTGTTAGTCTATCCCGATGGAATTTATTAATACTAAAACATATTAATCTGAAAATTAACTTTAAGATTTATACAAATATAGACATGTTAATGATGTTAAAATGACTTTTCTAATATTCCAAATAATTTATAAATTTTATCTTATTTCATATATTATATTATTTTTATTTTTACTTGTATTTATTATAAAAATTTATTTAAAATCAATATTGAATTGTTGTAACCAAGAATGACAGTAGTAAAAAAGAGACCTCTGTGATTATTTGTAAAATTAAAAGGTCTGTACGTGTATTTAAGCAAACTTTAGCCTTTCCCTCTAATGAAATTTGCACATCCCACGGAGTGATCTGTAAATAACTCCATACGGGGGTGGTAGATCAAACTCAAATGGATGCCGTGTTTGATTGCGGGATTGACCCCCCTTTTTGTTTTTTGTTAGTTTAGCCTTCTGCCAAAAAATTAAAATTGAAAAACTCAAAGTGAAAGCCAACACCTGTGTTGATGAAATTGAATTGATTTAGACATGGAGTCAATTACTATCTATTCGATTGAAAGGGCCAAATTAGATGTAATATTTTCAAAGAAAATGAAGAAATGGACTCAAGCCACAGCGTACGTCTGCCAACGATTATCATTATCAATCAATCGTGTGCTGCATTGATTCAGTTATAGTTTAGGCCGTAGGGGTGGGCAAAACCCACAACCCATAGGTTTATTTAAATTCAAATCAAATAAAATAGATTGGGTTAGATAAATTATGAGAATTGGTTAGATTTAGATTTAGATTTTCATGTAAGAAACTATTTTATAATGGTTTTGGTATGATTTATCTATTAGTTATGAATAAATTTCTAAAATTTAAGATAACATAGCAGTGGAAAATAAATAAAACAAAATAAATAAAAACAAACTAATTCCGTTGTTTTCAATTCCAAAATCTTACATCTAAATTCAATTTCTCACCATTTCAATTCCATTGTTTATCATAACAAGTAAAAAAAAATTATATATTTATTTATTACTAATCTTTTTTAAATTTATTTTTATTTAATGTGAAATTTAGATCAAGTATAACAACGGAGGTAATGGCTTTAAATTAAAATTATTTTTATGATTTTAGTATGAATCATATTCTTTTCTAAATTTACTCATATCTATAAATATTCAACATTATAATTTTTTTTGTTATTTATTTGTTGGTGAAGGAGCAGACTCAATTGATCATAGAATTTTTTATTAAAGTACTGTGTATGGAAATGATTATGATGGATTGCTTTGATCCTTAAGTAGAGATGTGTTATCTTATTTTGATTTGTATCAACAATGTTAGAATTTGTGTTGTAATATGGTTAATACTACTCATTTTTTATTTTCTTTCTATTAATTTACTTGTTGATGGCATGTTTATGAAAGTTTATTATTAGAGTTTACGTTCTAATTTTTTGAGAAAAAATAATTTTCGTGATTAATTTTCTAGTATTCTTTAATTTAATGATGATGTTATTGTAAAATCTATTATTTATAATTTTTTATCCACTATTTTTTATATTTTAATATTAATTTAATAATTATATAACAATTAATAATTACTATTATTTTGATATAATTAAATTTATCAAAATAAAAAATATTTTGATCATAAAATTCAAACCAAACACAAACCAAACCCAAATTGGTTGGTTTGGATTGAGCTAAAAATATTTGAGTTGGTTTGGATTGGGTCTAAATTTTTATGGTTTAGTTTGAATTGACTTAAAACCTAACTCAAATCAACCCACGCCCACCACTATAGGGTATGTTTAGTAAGCAAGATTAAATTGAATTACTAATTAAAATTGTATTGGAGTAAATTGAATTGGATTATATTGTATTTATTATATATAGCAAAGTCTTATATTTAGTATAATATTGAACTAGAATATGTTGATTAAATTCAAGTGAAATTAAACAGTATTTAACAAGAACAATTAAAATTATTAAAATTATATGTTTTTATATATGATGTATATTATGGCCTATCAAATAAAATATAGCTAAAATAATTACATATAAAATTAATTATTTATCAAATATTTTATATGATAATCAAATGATAAATGGTGTGTTTCTAAATAATAATTTTGTTAATGCATTACTATTAACGAATTATTTTGACATTAAATATAAATATAAATAAATAAATGATAGAAGATGACATAGGTAAAATAAAAAATAAATGCTCAATATTTAAGAAATCATGAATAAGAATAAATAAATAATTAAATAAATAACAACTCATTAATAAATAAATAAATAGATGTTATAAAGGGACAGAACATTGCTTACTCTAATCTTCTTTAAACTCATGTGAAAATCAAAATAACTAATTCTATGACTGTAAGACTAAATTTAAATTTAATCCACTTAATCAACTACAAGTGAGCAAATCAAACATGGAATAAATATTTTATCTTAAAAAAATTAGTCTCATCCTACACTTAATCTAGCTCCCAAACGTAAAAGGAATAATAGATAGACAGTTTTGCATTTGTCTAACAAAAACATTTAAGACTAGACTTAATTAAAAATATATATCCTGATCTAGTGCATGCAGTCGGGTTTTTTATGATGTGCAATTGTACATTTGTCTAGCCCTCGTTTAGGGGACTTGGAAATCCCAGTCTTGCCCCATATATGCAAGTGGGATAAAAAAATTTCATTTCCATCCCTTTATTTTTTCGAGATAAAAATTTATCTTAATCATGTCCCATTAAATATCATGTCCCATCCCATTATTTTAAACAGTCCCAAATATAAATAAATAAATTTTAATTTTTTTCTTTTAAAGATCATCATAATTCAATATAATAAAAATCTTGAATAAATAAAAAAGTAGAATAATCAAATAATAATTTTATTTTGACTACATGCATATTTAAATACAATTTTGTACTAATATTTTTTAATTTTCTGTTTGCTTTCATTGCACATTAATATTAAGACTACGCTTCAAAAGCTATATGTTTGTAACCAACTTTAAGTATATTAAAATATCTAATAATTTAACAATATAATAATAAATCAAACCAACAACAAAAGAAAAATCAAAAGTTCAAAGTTTCAACAGTAAACCAAATCAATTATTCTTTTTAATTGTGGCTGAGTTCTAAAGGAATATAAATTATCAATTTTAGTTATGGATTTTGGCCAACACTTCACTTTCTAACTATATTACTTTTATTATTTAATTTTAATCTTTAAGTTTCAATTTAGAACGTTACTTAAGTTAAAATTATATAATAATTAAAAATTTAAAATAATTTTAAAATTATAATATTAATGAAGTATACATAATGAGACAAAATTTTATAACTGGTCCTCCTCCCTTTCCACAAATAACGACAGAATTTATTTTTTATCCTTCTTCCATTTCATTTTAATTTGAGATATAAAAGCATGTCCTAATCCCATTCCAAACAAGTCGAAATCTCACAAGATTCCCTTCCAACAAGAAAAAGTTTCATCCCTACTTGACATGCTCATAATTGCACACATCAGATCATGTTCCTTAAAAATTTTAAATAATATAAAAAACGTTGATTTTGCCCGGAGAATGGTGCTAAAAATTTTTCGGGGCGGACTAAATAAAAAATGCCCAGAAAGTTTGTGGCACATTTTCCTGGGCAAAGTGGGTTTTTTAACACCTGTCATCAAATAACCTTCAATTTGATGAATTTATCTGATAAGATAATACATCATTACTAAAAAAATTAACTATGAGATAAACAGAATTTGGTTTAAGACAAATTTTATTTTTACTGATACTTTCCAGGTGCATATAACAATATTCTTTTATCCCTTACCTTTTATCCTCCTTTTCATTGGTGAAATATTCTTATCCTGTACGTATTTGGTTAATTCGTTAAGTATTTTTCCTTTCCATTAGCAGAATTTTCCGAAAATATTTTGATAAATATACAACTGTCTAAATAAGCACGACTATGTATCCAACATCTTAAATCAGTTCAAGAAAACGGGCTTCTTGCGCCGGCCGAATGGTCATATGCGTTGGAAATACGCGTCGTTTTTTGTTTCTGCCGTCTCAAAAGGTTTGATTGTTTCTGCCGCCTATACATCACCAAGAACCTTCTACTTTCTTCAGTCCCGAATAAACAAGATCCACAAGCTGTCAAGTTCCACTCTCCATATAGAAAAAGCATAGCACAATCTAATTATGATCAGAATCAAATTCGATAATTAAAACACTCAAGAATCTTAGGCAGCAGCTAACACAAAAGTAAACCTTCTTCCATCAGAAGCCGCCGCCAGCAAGAAATTTGTACACAAGGCACTTCATATAATGAAAAAGGCAAAAACTAAGACATCAAAGCAAGAGCTTCTTATTAAGCTTTCAAAAACTTAGATAATAACTGAAATATATCATAAGCCAAATTCAAGAATAAATGTAAGTTAAATTTTAGGCAGCATTTTGATTGCAATATCCATCTTATATCTACGATAAAGTAATAGATTCTAAGCACATGGTCACTTCATGATTTAACTGATTCACTGATCAAAATATGGGCCGTGGGGATTGAATCCAACCATATAGTCACTTCACCAAGATTCATTCTGCTTGCCCATCTCAAACCTGCGTGCGTAAACCCAGAGCATTTCAAAAAGAGTTGAACCAATTTTTATGTTCATAACTGTTGAGCATCAATATATATGTAAAAGAGAAGGAAAAAGGTACCCATATATAATTGCTTCAACAGTTTCAGATGCGATAAAACTTAGAAGCTTCTTTAGCCTTGATGTATTTGAAAACCTCATTACGAAAATTAACAAGGGCAACATATTCTGTAAGTCTCCTTTTCAGGTATGTGGTATGGATCAAATAAAGCCTGGCATGTGTAAAGTCAGCAAAAGGCTTGAAGAGATTTATGTTGACAAAGTTTAAAATCCAGAAAATTTTCAGTCTAACAAATAACAGTATATATACAAGTGAATCAGCTTGTTTGCATCTTAAAAATGCAGCAAAAATGTCCCAAATTACCTAATTCAGCAATTCCAAAATGTCTTTTCACTCTCCTTTTTTGTCAGCTTGTAATAATGAACAAAGCCAAACAACTCGACAAGCATCAAAAGAAAATATAATGTGAGCAGGAGTTGAAATGAAGATGATAATCCTATGAGACTGAAAGCACAAATTAAGAATTTGAGAATCACAAGCTCATTTCCTCTTGAACGAATTTTTATGTTCATATGTATAAAGCATCCATATATATGTGCTCTTAAAAACAAAAACAAAAAAAAAAAAGGCTTCTATGAATATATTTGCTTCAGCAGTTTCAGTTGTGACTGAGATGCTTCAAGCTGCATTCTTGGTGTTCACTATAGTACAATCAAATATCTTTCTTTAATTAAGTTTTAGGCCACCAAATTCCCAGCTCTCCCAATCAGTGGGACACTGAATTTGAAATACATAACACGAATACTTAAATCCTAATTCTTGATAACATAATCTTGTTTCTAGCACAACAAGTTACTGTAATTCCAAGTGCTCTAGTACTAAAATTCATCATTCAGCATTCTAATTCAAAATACTTGCATGATTTGTGACACAACTATAGAAAACTACACGTGCAAGAAGCACTTACGAACAGTATCGGCAACAATGAGCTACTCACCAGCACTCCTTATTGCCTCATTTATAGCTCGCTCCCTGTGTTGTGATATCACTGCATGCAGCTAAAATGCACTTTTGTTCACTTATTAATTTTTATCTTCAGGAATCCTTTATCATAATTTTTTTCAAAAGCAATAATGTATATATTAAAAACTCACCATTTCCAGAGCTCGGAGATGGAATCACTCTTGAGAGCTTGGGTGTTTCGCACATTTGAACATAATAGTGCGCAAAAAGCTGATCATAAAAATCCATTAACAATCAATTAGCTCAACACAAGGCCACTTAACTCCAAGCAGGTTAACGCCACATAGTTCCTACAATTCAGAAGCAATTCCTCTTTCTTTTTCAATGGCCCCTTCAACTTATTAATGTTCTCAAGCAATCAATTTATCAATTACTCCTGAAAATAATATCAATCAATTATTAAAAAAATTTATTTTCACATTGCCAGAAAGAAAACTCTATGAAGTAGTTCTAAATCCAGGTCGCATTCATGAGACTGACGAACGAAAACTGTGCCTAGAGCTTGAGGGAAAATACGAACCAAGACAACTGGAAGGCAATGAACAGCAAAAGCTAATCTAAGTTTCATCGCCATCACAGTCGCTGTCATCGCATCGCCGCCGCGGATTTCGCCGTCCACGTGGAGTGATCGTAAGGACGATGAAGAGAGAAGTTCTGATGTTGGGAAAATATATTTAATTTAATTTGGACTTCTTCTTTATGAGCCCGAGTGAGTTGGATGGGGCGATGGGTTTAGGGTTTTAAGGTTGCAAAGCCCAAATGTTTAGTGACCTTAGCGGCAGCTCTTTTGCCATCTCAAGAGGCGTCGCATTAGACTTTTTTTTTATTGGGGGCAGTGGGCCGTGAAGAACACCACAGAGGATCAGCTCAATTGCGGGCAGGCAACGACAGAGCTGGTTTTGGGCAAGTGGGGCAGCTATCCTGCTTGATTAAAAAAGCTTTTAATTGGGATTTTGGTTTGGAGGATACGAGGGGTAATGGACTCCACATATTATTCTAATCCACGGGAAAAATAGAAAGTTGAGTAAACCGGAATAGATTTGGCATCTCCCCCTGAATTTGGTTTAGGCCGAGATCTAAAAACTTTAATTGGGAAGCAGATTTCAAAAATCCAACGGGAAAAATATCTGAAATACTTGATCACTTGACTAAATTTAGAAACTGTAAATGCTTTTGTGAATAAAGCCATACAGGAAATCGAGACCCTGCATAAAAATTTCGCAATCCTAATGCTAGAATTTGGAAAGGAGGAATCCAATCATGCTTCATTTCCAACCTGAATTTGTTTCCACCGACCCTGAACTCTAATAGTTTTGTCAGATTGGCAAGAAGCTGCTAAGAAATAGTTCCGTTTAATATATTATCAACACATCTGTAGTACTCTCAAGGTTGAGACTGGACCCCAATGACTGTGGAATAAGACCAACAACAGAGTTATTAGCTAGACCAATATTGACGAGATTTTTAAGTTGGCCAAGCTGATCAGTGAAATGACCAGAAATTGAACTACTACATCAAACCAAACTCTCTAATCTATTAGAAACACATCCTGAGTGAATATTTAAATTTAAAATCTCAAAAATTTCTTGACTCAAATGCACATCCCAAAGATTGATTGACATTAAATTACAAAGACTTGCCATGGACCTTGGAGTTCTTCCTTCAAGTCCAAAATGGAATGAGAGAAATCCACACTTCTCATTCCCACTTTAGTAAGTAAATATAACATTAATATAACTAATAAGTTGACGAGCAATAACAATATGCACAACACTAACGACCCCAACCCAATCCATTAATAGAAAATAAAAGTTGGAACAATTTAATGGTTACCCTTAAAGTTTGAATTATTGTCGGAGGTATCTTTAAAATTTTTTCAAATGAGTTTCAGACGTGGTTCATTGATGGCTGAGTATCATTCTTGTAAATAGACAGCTGTGTATTTGCACAACCAAAGTATTTGAGAAAATCAATATCAGTGTACATTAATTGTCAGTCATCGTTCATTGACTGAAGAGTCAATGCCGTAAATGAATGCTGAATCGCTCGAGTAAGTTGAGAGTAATCACAGTATCCTCCCACTTTCAGTGCATTTTATTAGAGGTGTTCGTGGATCGGATGTTGCGGATTGGATATCAATCCATATCCCATATATGAGCACCCCAGAAACAAAACCGTGCGGGTCTTGTTAAGGCCCAAAGTGGACAATATCTTGCCAGGTCTAAGTTGACTCATGACTGATGGTATTAAAGCGACTTCGCGTGTCCTCTTGAGCGATGGTGGGGCAAACCTCAGCGAGGACGCTGAGTCCCTAAGGGGTGTGTATGTAACACCCTAGGCGAATCCCACATTGACAAAGCACGGGAGAGATGTTGGGTTTATAAGGGGTGATCCACACTTTAATTGGCAACACGCGTTTTGAGGTGTATAGGTGTCTCAGAAACAAAACCGTGTGGGCCTTATTAAGGCCCAAAGCGGACAATATCTTGCCAGGTCTAGGTTGGGTCATGACATTAATTGTTTAAATAAATCTAGAATAATACATTCAAATTTTCAAAATATAACACAACGAAAAGAAAAAAAATCATTTGGTTAGACCAATACATAAAAATTGACTAAAATTATGAATTTAAATATATACAAAAGTTGAAACTTTAGAGCTTGGATGTAATGGGAAGAAATTAAGAAACTTGAAGAGCTTGAAAAGTTTGAAAATAAAGTAAGAAATTAAGATTAATTACCTCAAGTGGTGAAGTGAAATAGTGATGGTTTGTGCCTGTGGCGGGATAGAGGTTTAGTATTATGTGCCAAAATGTTTTGTTTGGCTTAGGGTTTTTGGTTTTGCTTTAGAATTTTTAATGTTTAGTAAGCTATATTTGCTTATTTGATTATTCAAATTTTTAATTATTTTTATTTTATATTATCATCGAATAAGATACAATATTGAGTTAATTTGACTATATTTCAACTTATTTATTTATTAAAAAGTAGCAATGCTACATTTATAAGTTTTATTTTTTAATTAAATAAATATTTTTTTATTTTTTTGTGGATTCACAAATTTTTACGGATTTATAGAAATAAATCCATATTCAATCCACCAACTGTGGATTTTTAAATTTTCAATTCAATCTAATCTATCAATCCACAAATCAGATTTTTGTAGATTGGATTTTTGCAGATCAGATGGATTGACTTAATCCGATTGGATTCTGAACACTAATTTATTAATTTTTATTTAAAATAAAATTCTGTTTGAAAAACTATTTACTAATTAAGTGAAATTTCATGTTAATTTTAAAAATTTTCATATGCACAGAGAAGCCTAAATATTTCTTATATATTTTAAACCATTTATCAAATTGAAACATCCCTTGTGCACTTTATACTAACCTAAATTAATATTTTTTTAGGATAATATATATATATATATATATATATATATATATATATATATATATATATAAAATTATATACACTCAGAGGTGGCATATTATATTATTATCATGCATTCTCTCATATAATTTATTTGTTATTGCTCTTTTAAAGATGTGAGACAACAAATTAAGATATAAATTGCTTTGCAACATCTGTACAAATAGAATTTGGTATATATTTGTACCCGTTAGTACGCATAAATAATGGTTTCATTTTTACACTATAAAAATGTTGACTTGTGTGAAATGGTATAATTGTTTTAACTAGATTTTGGAATGAAAGAAAAAGAAATAAAAACCAAGCTAAAACGATAAAACTTGCATTAAGGTGATAGGGTGGCTCACGTAGTCGGGATGTGTTACTTGACATAACATTTGGCAAAGTGTGGGAGAAAATAGAGGAGAGGGTTGGCTCGAAGGTTTTGCTTATCCTGCAAAATGGAGAAAAGAGGTTAGAGGTGGAGCCTGTGGTGGTCGACGACCACATTTTGACGCTTAAGTTAGGTTGGGTGCTATTTTTTAGTGTTAAGAGCTTGCAAACCCTTAACAATGATGGTTGGAGATTGAAGAAAAACCTCAGCCCTGTTGTGTGTATATTTTATAATGAGCAAGAAAAATAGAACCTAAGCGTATTTATATAGAGTATCTTAGGGTCCCTGGCTACCCTGCTACCTAGCATATTTTATTGGCATTCTTTGCTATTATTGCAAGGAAATTTCTGTCTTTTCGCTCATATGACCTTTTGGGTCTTTTGGAGTATGCTTAAAGAATAAGCTTGACGTCATTTTCATATTTTATCCACACATACACGTATTGGACATAGGTGGGTGCTCCGGCGTGCCCCTACAGAGGCTGCTCAACAAGTGTAGGCGTGGCAGTTGAGGACAAATGGTCCCAACTATCCTAGTGAGCTATTTTCTTGCCTTAGGTGTGACAGCATGCCATCTCCTCTTTTTTAGCAAAATTCCTTAGCTAATTCCTCATTCTCACCAAAAGAATCAATTATTCTTTATAGGTGATGGTGACACTTCACGTGGTTGACATCTTGTACTGCCTTTGACATAGTGTATCCTGCGTACCATTTTGATTACCCTATGTACCCGGCATAAGTCGGAATCCTTTTAGTGACTTTTTGTAGTTATAAAATTCTGTATCTACATGAGGCGCTCTATTGCTTAGTCTTCTATTCCCTTCTCAAACAATAGTATAAGGACGTTGATGAACTTTTGTTGACAAAATAGCATACAATCTCAAAACTTGGCTTGTTCAGCAATTCAGCATCTATTTGAAATTTTTAATTTGGAAAGAAGTAACCAAAATCTGAGTTTTCTGACTCATCCAGTTTGCACATAATAAATAACAAATAAGAAGTAACCACGGAGTGAACTCTGCTTAAGGAAGTTGAATTTAAGTTAATTAAAGAGGGGAGCCCCCTACCTTGCAGTTACAACAGCTGCAAAAATGTGGTGAACAGTACCCACGTGTGGTACAGTTCACGCTATTTTGTAGCTGCTGCAAGTTACAGCAGCTGCAAGGTAGCAAAATCCGTAAAGAGGATGTGCAATAAACTCCATGAAGAGGAAATTGTTTGCGGGATTGACCCCCTTGTTTTTAACTTTTATTAGTTTAGCCTTTTGCCAAAAATTAGAAATTGAAAAATTTAAAGGGGGAAAGCCAACACCTGTGTGGATGCAATTGAATTGATTTCGACATTTAGTCAATTCAATTTGAACTAACTATTGAACGTACTATTTTTAAGGATAATTATCAGTTGTTCGCCTGAAATTTATTCTGATAATAAAAATACTAAAAGAGTTTGAATTTATTTGATTTTGCACTCAATATATGTAATTTGTATCAACCATCTACCAAATAGACAAAAGTGGAGCGATGGTAATTTTATAAGGATAATTTTGTTCCTTTGGTGAATGGTTGATACATATTGTAAATGATGGGTGCAAAATGGAATAAATTTAATTATTTGTAACATTTTTCTAGAACAAGGTAATTTTTTTGATGAATGACTGATTTTTTTTTTTTTTTTTGATAGAGACTGATAATTTTCTTATTTTTTAAAGAAATGAACCCAAAGGCATAACATAGGTCTGCCAACGAATACTCTTTCGTTATCAATCATGTTCTGCATTGATTCAATTCTAGTCTTTAGAAAGACTAGTACATAGACAGTTGTACATTATTTGTAGAACAAAAACATTTAAGATTGGACTTATTTGAAAACATCAGATAATACCAAAAATGTTGATACTTGATAGGGATGGAATTATGAAAAAACAAAATACCAGATGATGAGGCATTTCCGTAATTTTATGCGTTATATAATCTCCATTTAAGCTAAAAGAGAGAAATTTTGGGGATTCATTCATGCCATAGCATTACTTCTATTTCACCGGTAACCATGATAGCAAAATTTTCCGGGTTCAAAAAAAAAAAAAAAGAACTGTAACTTAGCCTGATCTATCAAAAACAGTCTTTAATTTGGCACCTTCGAACATTTTTGGCACATTTTCCTAGGCAGATTAGCTTTTTTACACGTGTCATATAACACACTTCCAATTTGATGAATTTTCTCCTTAGCTTTGGATTCTCCTTGTCATTAGTGAAATATTCTCCTATTGTGTACATCTTTACAAGTGAACATAGGTTAAAAGCTAAACCATGTATATTGTGGTGTATGCTCTAGGTGATTATTGTTCACTTTTTTTCTCGATTTTTAACATTAATATCCCGTCTTGAGTAAATTTTGGTTCATAGTCTGCAGAATGGATCGATTATTCCAACAAGCAGATGCACCTGGAAAGAAACACTGTTCTGATTTATTACGAATATTTTTTTTTCCATTTTTGTTTTAAAGATCGTACTATGAATCAACATTTTGATACCAATGTTGTGATTTACGATCATTTTTAATCTAGAAATCACTGAGTTTATACGTGGTGTACTGTCTGTAAAATATCTTTTTTTCAATTTTGATTTATCAGTATTAATTTTGTTGAGTAGGAATGGTCTCCTAGGTTTTGTAATATCGTCCTGTTTATTTAAGATTCTTTCACATTAGTTTTCCTTTCAGGCAAAATAATAATAATAATAAAAGACCATTCGTTTATTTCAAGTAATATTTGAGGCAGGACAACTGAAAAACAGAGAAAATCTAGCAACATTTTCTTACAACGCCAAAAATTCTGTCCCCAAGGCCATTCAGGGAATGATAATGCTTGTACCTTCATTAATTTAGACATTTAGACAATTCAGTTTGAACTAACTATTCGATAGGGCTAAATTAAATTTTCAAGTCATTCACACGAAATTTATTCCCATAAGAAAAATACTACAAAAATTTAAATTTACCACCATTAATTTAGTTGAGTTGGAAAGGCCCTTATGATTTGTAATAAGAATATCATCTCACTTTAATTTTCCCTTTCAGGCATAAGAAAAATAAAAATGAAAGCCCGTTCGTTTATTTAGTAAAATTACAAGAAGCAGAACAACTCAAAAACAGGGAAAATCTAGCAACATTTTCTTACAACACCAACAATTCTTTCCTCAAGGCGATTTAGAAAGTGACAGTACTTGTACCTCCATCTTCTAGTGAAAATCAAAGGGCCTATAAAACACCAAAATCCCACTACAAATCCAAGTGCAGTACTTACATACAACCAGTGGTCCACTTCTTCTTCGTCTTCATCTCCATTTTCGTCTTCAGAAACTGAAACATTCTCAGCACAATTCTTAGGAAGAGGAGCTCCACAGAGATCATTGCCAACAAAACTAGATGGATCAAAGCTTTGCAGTTGAGTGCTTGAAGGAATTTTCCCAGTCAATTTGTTGTGGGACAAGTTCAAATGATTCAAGAACGTCAAACTTGACATGCTCCGTGGAATCTCACCCGAAAGTTGGTTTACAGAAAAATCAATGGATTCTAAAGATCTCATAGCACCAATACTTTCAGGAATTCCTCCGGTGAAAGAATTGTGTGAAAAATTCAATGACTGCGTTGCTTTAAGATTTGTCACTTCCAAAGGAATATTTTTTGTTAAATTATTCCTGGAAACATCTGTCACCCTTACCAAATTAAGTATCTCATCATATTCAGTCACTTCTCCTTCGCTCACAACTGATGCCTTCTCTGTAAGAATTACATCACCGTCTAATGGAAGAGGTAGATATTGCTGGACACTGCGTGTAAAAGAGTTTGCTGTCACCATGCCAGTGAGATTATTAATGCAATTTGGTATGGCTCCGGAGAGATTGTTTTCCGCAAGGTCTAAGATTTGAAGAAAAGCTAGATCACATAATCCTGTGGGTAAAGGGCCATAAAACTTATTGGAACGAAGGATGAGAACAACCATTCTGGAAAATCTTTCTCCAAACCATGTTGGAATATTGCCAACAAACTCATTTTCACCAACATCAAGTGACTCTAATGCTGTACAATTTTTAAGAGAAATAGGTTTTGTTCCAGACAGTCTGTTTTTACCAAGAAGCAACCACAAAAGAGAAGTTAAACTATCCAATGAGTTTGGAAGGTTACCAGTAAATTTGTTGTTACTCAGTTCAAGTATCTCCAAATTTTGATAACTCATCCAACAATCCGGTATTTTTCCTTGTAAAGAATTATCCCTCAGCTTAAGACCTATTAAGCTCTTTGGCTCGTTGATTCTGTAACACAAGTAATGAGAAATTGATCCAGAGATTGAGTTATTAGAAAGATCTAGGTAAACTAGATTAGATGATATAAGGGGTGATGGACCCGACATATTATTCGAATGCACACTAAGAAACAAAAGTTGAGTAACCTTGGTTAGATCAGTTATCTGCCCGTGAAATTGGTTGAGGCCGAGATCCAAAAACTTTAATTGGAAAGCAGATTTCAAAAATCTAATGGGAAACACATCTGAAATTCCTGAGTTGAGTAAATTTAGAAACTGCAAATGCTTTTGAGAATGAAGCCATAGAGGAAATCGAGACCCTGCATAACAATTATGCAATCCTAATGCAACGAGTTGGAAAGGAGGAATCCAATCTTGCTTTACTTCCAACGTCAATTTGTTTCCACCGACCCTGAACCATGACAGTTTTGTCAAATTGGCAAAGTGAATTTCAGAAAGCGTTCCGTTTAACTTATTATTATATATCTGTAGCACTCTTAAGTTTGAGAGATGACCCAAGGACTGTGGAATATGACCAACAATAGAATTATTAGCGAGATCAAGATTCACAAGATTTTTAAATTGCCCAAGCTGATCAGTCAAATGTCCTGATATTGAAGTACTTCGCAAATCCAAACTCTCTAATCTATTGGAAACACATCCTGAGAAAATATATAAAATCTCAAAAATTTCTTGACTCAAATGGACACCCCGAAGATTGACTGACTTTAAATCACAAAGACTGGCAATGGACCTTGGAATTCTTCCTTCAAGACCAGTATTTAAGGAGAGATCAAGCCAACTGATGGAAGTCATGTTTGTAAGGGCCTCTGAATAAATTGTACCTTGCAATTTATTGTTACGAAGGCTAAGGTACTCAAGATGGATAAATCTATACAACCAGTCGGGAATTGAAGAGCTGAAGTGGTTGAAATCTAAACTCAAATGTTTAAGGGAAGTCAAG
Organism: Murraya paniculata; assembly: GCA_030449075.1. Taxonomy (NCBI): domain Eukaryota; kingdom Viridiplantae; phylum Streptophyta; class Magnoliopsida; order Sapindales; family Rutaceae; genus Murraya; species Murraya paniculata. The sequence goes on along the minus strand of JAEVFN010000008.1, from coordinate 2,596,552 downwards.
TTTTGAAGTGCCCCAGGGATTGGACCTTGAAAATTATTAAAACCTAGATCAAGAAAGAATAAACGACTGAGACCAAAAACCCAACTAGGAATGAATGAGTTATGGAATTGGTTGTCGGAAAGGTCAAGGACCGTGAGAGACGAAAAATTTGCAGTGGCTAATTGAGAGATGCGATGGAGTTGGCAATTTGATAATTTCAATTCTACCAAAGAAGGGAGTGTGTTTGTTACCATCAGCCAATCAGATGCTTTGCTGAGATTCACAGAACTCAAATCAAGTTGTTCCAGGAACGAAAGACCAGAGAGCCAACCAAAATTATCAACATATAAATAATTCGAACTAAGGTCAAGAAACTGTAGATTGGAGAGATTTCCAAGTTGCTGAGGTATCATTCCTACAAATTGACTTCCAGAGAGACTAAGATACTTAAGATTGTCGATAGAACAAATAAATCTAGGAATTTGAACTCCATGAAAATCATTAAAGCTCAAATCCAGGTAGCTCAAATGTTTTAAATCAAGCAAAGAAGGGTTTACCTTACCAACCAGCATTGACCTAGGATTAGCTTCATACTGATGAGGCTGGACGTAAAAAGTGAAAGGATTTCGAAGATTAAGCACAAAGATATGGCCTGTCACGTTGTCACAGACAACACCAGCCCATGCACAACAGTCTCCATCGCCAATCCATGATGGAAGCCGATTGGAAGGGTCCTGGAGATCTTGCTTGAACCTTAAGAGTGCTCCCCTCTCACTTTCAAGGCAACCCACATGATAAGAACTTCCATTGCAGAAGCTAATGCAAATGACAAGTAATTCAAAGAGAAATAAGGCATAAATAAGGACACGACTCATGTTTGGTTTCATTGCTTTGTGCAGTACTAAACGAAATATGTAAAGGATAACTACACCCTTAAAATTTGTGAAAATGGTCATGCGGACCCTAAGTTTTTAAAAAATGGATACCAAGATTTCTTTTTAACCATAATACACTTTGAATATAGTAAGTAGAAAATTGACTTCAAAATTTTTAATTAATACAAAAATAATATAAATAAGATAATCTATCTAAGAGACTAATAATATTAAAGTACTTTAACATTTAAAATAATATTAAAAATTTTAAAATTATTATATTTATTTTAATAATTTATTTGTGTTTATTATAAAGTTTTTAAATAAATATTTGGGTTAAATAGGTTTTACAATTAACAAAATATCTCCCTATTAATAATATTAAAATTATTTTTCAGTTAATATTTAAAATAATTTAAAGTTTAATTAATTTATTTCAATATTATGTTTCTATTTATTATTAAAAATTACTTTAATATAATAAAATATATCTAATAGAATGTAAAATATAATTTTTTAAATATTAAAATTATTTCAAAATTTATATATTATTACATTCATTTTAATGTTATACTTATATTTATTATAAAATACTAGATCATTTTTTTTTTTATAGAGTTGAAGAGTATTATAACAAAAAAGGGATTTTGGTGTCTTTTCTCCCAAACTTAGGCGTCTTCGTGACAATTTTTCCAAAACTTAAGGGGATAAATGTCCTTTTTCCTTACAAATTATCTTTTAGCAATTAATTCAACATCGATTTGATAGTGGGCATTTGACATAAATATCTTCAGCATAATCCAATTTTAAGTTTTTAACGATATCCCACTTTCTACGGAAACGACTTTATGAAGTCAAGTTAAATACGGGTCGGGTTATTTGAATTTTGAACTCCCAATTTCCTTTCTTAAACCTTCCATGTAAATAATGAATTTTTACCATCATGAAACTATAAAATATTCTTCACGTTTAATATTTGTTATTGGAACAACAAATCTAAGACAAACAAAAGAAAAAAAATAACGATACATATGATTTGATATAAAGCAAGAAATAGAGTTTCGTATATTAGGAAAAGAAAAGAATCAATGGCCCCAAACAAATGAAAATGAGATTTCAGTTTCCATAATATCATAGTTGAGAGACAAAATACAAATCTTGAAGTAGGAGGAAATGAGTGAAGAGGAATTTTGTGATTTTGGAATTTTTAATTATTAATAATCAATATGTTTTTGTAGATGGGTTTAGCCATATAGAGGAATTTGGTGGATATGAAATAAAGAGGAGAATTTCTTAAAAAGAAAAATTAGACAGAAGAACGCACAACTACTATTTTGCTAATGCCATAAATCGATCATTATAGAAGACTTATTCATATCTATCTCAAGACATATGACTAATGACTTCATTTTGTTAAAACTGTGTTCTGACTCTTGACGTATCAAAGTAAAATTGAGTCGAGAATTTTGCATGCTAAATGCAGCGGCGGAACAAGCATTTTTTAGTGCAACAAAAGGCTAGAAAAGTACAAAGGAGGCCGTAATCAAATTTTTGTAAAAGAGGGGGCAGAACGCAAGATATTTTTAAAATTACACTAAATTTCAATTAAGGCCATTATTCTTCTCTCCAATTCTTTTTGACCTTACTTTTTTCATTATTGATCGGATGCTGCCGATGATGGACACCAAGTTGAATGGAATGCCATTTTCTTGTTCCTGAATTGAATGGGCTTCTTCCATTTTTTTAGGTTTATGCTCAGTAAGGATTCGCCCGATTTTGATTTGCACATATAAGACAAATGACCCCAATACCACGTCTCTTTTTTGCTATGACTTCCCCCTTTTTTTAATTCATTTCTTTCATGTCTTCCGCCAAATATTTGACATGTTCATCATATTTAGTATTCCATTGATTAACAGTTTGTCTAGTCTTTATAGAAACTAATAAGTAGACGAGTAATTAATTCAAACTTTTAAGGGTAATTAATAAAATCTCCAATTTTTATTTTTCGTATGTGAGATGGGAGTAGGGTTCATTAGTGAGGTTCATTGATGGGTAAGTTTCATTCTTCTAAATAGACAGTTGTGTATTTAATTTGTGGAACCGAAATATTTGAAAATGAACTTAATTAACGTTATAAGAAAAGAAAATGTGCTAAATTTTGATAGGGATCAAATTACATTGTCAATCATCTTTTTGTCTTGGGGATGTTTGTTTTTTGACTTAATGACTTAATTGACTTAGGTAGCATTTGTTTTTTGTTTGATATCTAAATGGATCTAAATTTGGCTGAAGTCTGAATAGTTTGAATGCATATATGTGAATGACATGTTTATTTTTCTTTTTTCAATATCTGAATCTAAGTGTTAAGTTATTTGTTTTTTAAAAAAGAAAATATCTAAAATATGATATTTTGACATATATAATCTTATAAATATTAACAATACTTATTATTTATTAAACACATGGCAAGTTATAAATAAATTATTTCATTAGTTAAAAAAATTTGATAACGTGTACCTTAATAAAGTATGAAAAATAAAAAATATATCTAATACATATATTGTTTGACATTAATATATGATACTTATAATGTTATTTTTAGTATATTATATGATAATTTTTTCTTGTTAATTAGGTAAGCTGACCAATAATTATTTAATCATTTGAATTAAAATTAATGAATTAAACAAATATTTAAAATTTATTAGAAAATTGTAATTATAAATACAAAGATATGGATCTATCACAAAACACACTCATCTAAAGTGCTATTATGTTTAAAATTCTCATTCACAATTGAAAAAAAATTGATACTTGAATAGGCATAGAGCAAAGAAAATAGATAAATAAAAAATAACAAAATCATAATTTATATAGTATGAAATAAATATATTTAATAGGGGTATTAAAGAAAGAGAGTATCAAAATTCCATTAAAATGTTTTGCCATTCAAATAAAAGTTAGAATATCATATATAAGTTATAGAAAATAAACAAACTAAAAACTCCAAATGTTTGAAAATAATAAAAATTCAGACTTCAGAAAAAGACAAACAATCTCTTAATTTTAATCAGTTAAGTTATTAAGTCGGTTTGTCTTTTTAATTTTACGTAAATTTTTAGTCATTAAGTCATTAAGCTATTAAATTTAATTCTTTTTAACTTGTTACTTAATCTAAAAAATCTAAATGACATTATTTAAAGATATTCTTCAAAATATCTTTGCCTGATTAATTAATTTTCATCCTTAATTACCCAAATAAAAATCTACTAATTAGCATTATTATCCATCTCTATAATTTGTGATAAGATAGTCGTAAACTTTTATTATTTATATCTTTTTATTTTCTTCAAATTGGCATTATTTATCTTTATAATTTTTATAAATATTTTTTAATATAAAAACATCGTAAACTACAATAAAATTGATTAATATATAATAATTTAGAATATTAAAGGATATTGAAGCGAACATGATTTATGTTATGATAATATATTATCTTATTTATGTTTTTTGAGATATTTATTATTTGTTTAACATTTTTAATTTCCAAGGATACAAATGTTGAAATACTTATTGTTTAGCAATTCAAATAAAAAAAAAAAAAATTTAGATTCAGACATTCAACACTATTTAAAATGCTGACTAATTCATGTCTATTTAGATTTCAAATAAAAAAATAAACACTATCTTAGTCACTTCCATAACTAGGAGGTAACAATGGAGTCCATAGTATATTAACAATTTCAAATGAATGCCGAACCGCTCGGGTCAGTTGAGAGTATTAAGTGCAATTCATTAATTTTATTTAGAATTTTATTCTCAAATAAACTGTTTAAAAATTTGATTTCTACTTGAGTGAAATTTCATGTTAATTTTATTTATTATTATTCCCATCCGTTATCTCATAATATTTATTTATTATTATTCTTTTAAAGATGTGAGAGTGTGACACATGCAGCAAAGATATAATAACAATACAACAATAGAATTTGGTGTCTTATTCAACAATTCAGCCTCCGTTAATTTGAAAAGGAGTAACGAGAACCTCAGTTTTCTGAGCAATCCAATTTGCACATTGCCCCACAGGGTGACCTCCATGCAGAGTTGTTTGCTTGCGGAGGTTGACCCGTTTTTAACTTTTATTAGTTTAGCCATGGGAAAAAGTCTTTTTACCCGTGTGGTTTGATGCAAAAATCTATTTCATTCTTATTATTTGAATAATAATCCATTTATCTTTTTTTTTAAAAAAAACAACTGTCTAAAATACCTGTTTATTAATTTCTCGTTAATTTAATGTATGATTCATTAACAATAAAATAGAATTTTCAATAAAATGATACAAACCATTTTAAAATAAAACTCTCAAATACAATTAAATAACATCTAACTTTCTGCAAAAAATTAAAGTTTAATTTGGATTAAACTAAATAAAAAATATATTTAGTACAAAATAAAAAAATATAGATTTCACAAGCATTAGTATGTGTGTATCTGTTTTTCTTTTTCTTTTTTTGTCTTTTACTTGGCCCCACTCTTTAATATGGTCAAGATAAAAAAATTTACTACCATTATTTTATCAAAATTAAACTTAAACTCTTTCATTTACTTTAAAAAACACACATTAAAGACATGAAACACATATTTAATATACTATTGAATAAAATACACTGCATTACCATGTGTGTTTTTTTATCCTTTAGCTTATCATAACTTTAATATAGTCAATGATCCATGATTAAAAAAAAATCATCATCACCATCATCATTATCACTATTATTATTATTATTATTATTATTATTATTATTATTATTATTATTATTATTATTATTACTACTATTCGTTAAAAAAAAAAATTAAGTTGACTTCATTACAAAAATTTAATGAACATGGCACACACATATGTATTGCATATTCTTTAGTATTATTTTTGTTTTATTAAGTTACTTTTAAATTTTAAATTTATGCACAAATACAAATGTTATTTAATTGTGCTTGATATTTTTATGGGTGGGATTATTCGAACCCATTAATTTTCTCTCTACACCCTCATTTTAATAAAGTTTTTAATTATTGAAATAATATTTAATAAAATAACTGTACTAACCCTTATTTCTTTTTCTTCCGATTCTCCCTGTTCTTATTCTTCTGCACCTCACCAGTTGGCTTGATATTTATTTTTGTAATGTAAAATTGCAAATGAATTTTTAATGGCTGTCTCTCAACAATTGGCAATTGCCAATATCGATTTGACTTCAGGCTCTCACAAATAGAGGAATAAAATTGACCTAATGAAATGTCAAGAGTTCTTTTTATCAACCATGAAAGCCATAAAAATTTATTTTCCTTCAATTCTTCAAAAAGAAAAATTAACGTATGTCCCAACTTAAATACCATAAAGGAGATAATTAGTATTTCAAGAAAAGGATGAAATGAGCAATATAAAATATTAAACACCATTGATTGCAAAAATTCCAGAACATATACCGTTTTAATATTGTTTTTTAAACAACATTTCTAATATACATGTTAGAACAAAATTATGAGAGAAATAAAGAATTAGAACCAAATGGTTAAAACTTGAAAGAGAATAAAAGTCAATGTTTAGTTTGCAAGAGGTTATGGTAGAGACTAGAGAGAGAATATCTGTAATCAAAGAGAGAGACAGAGAAAGAGATTAATAAAGGATGATTTTGTGATTTTGAATTTTAAAATTTTATTAATGAATTTATTCTTTAAAATGAGTGTAGAGAGAAATTTAGTGGGTTCAAATAGGCCCACCCTATTTTTATTTTAAAATGGTTTGCATCTATTTAATTGAAAATTCTATTTTTCCTTCAATGAACTATATAGTAAACTAATTACAAAATTATGGAACGGTATTTTGGGTTATCGTTTGAAAAGTAGAGATGAAACATGCTATTGTTTAAAAAGTAAGGATGAATGAGTACTGCATCAAACCCCAGGCATGAAAATGGTTTTTTCCCTTTCCGCCTTTTGCCAAAATTTAGAAATTGCAATTGAAGTTTATTTTGTTATTAAAAATATTTTTAAGGAAAATTAGTAGTCGTTCACAGAAGTTTATTCTGTTATTAAAAATAATATAAATTTCTTAATTTGTTTGATTTTACACTCAATATATGAAATTTTTATCAACCATCCATCAAAAGATAAGATTGTCCTTACAAAATGATAAAATAAAAGTTAATACAAATTACAATGGTGGTCATTTTGTAGACGTAGTTCTATCTTTTTTAATTAACAGTTGATACAAATTACAAATAATGGATGTAAAATGGAACAAATTTAAATTGTTGTAGCATTTTTTTATAATAAGGTGGTTTTTGGGTGAATGAACGATAATTTTCCTGTTTTCAAAGAAATGGGGAAATGGACCTAAGGCATAACATAGTCTGCCAACGACAACTCTTTCAATATCATTGATTCAATGTTTGTCTTCAGGAAGACTAGTAGATGGACAGATGCACATTATTCGTAGAGCAAAAACATTTAAGATTGAACTTATTTGAAAATATCAGTTAATACCAAAAATGTTGATAGGGATGGAATCATGAAAAATCAAAAGATCAAATAAAGAGTCATTTCCTTAATTTTGTGGGTTATATGATCTCCATTTAAGCTAAAAGAGAGAGAAATTTTGGGGTTTATTCATGTCATAACATCCGTACCCGTCAATACGCATAAATAGTGGTTTCATTTATACACTGTAAAAATGTTCATGTGTGTGCAATGGTATAATATAAGGATATTGATGAAATTTGTTGTCAAAATGGCAAGCGATCTCAATACTTGGCTTATTCAGCAATTCAGCATGTGTTTGAAATTTTTAATTTAGAAAGAAGTAACCAGAATCTGAGTTTTCTGACTAATCCAGTTTGCACATAATAAATAACAAACAAGAAGTAGCCACAGAGTAACCTCCTGCTCAAGGAAGTTGAATTTAAGTCAATTAAAGAGGACGTGCAATACCCTCCATGCAGAAGCGTCCGTTTGCGGGATTGAGCCCCCTTTTTTTGACTTCCAATTGTTTAGCCTTTTGCGACAAGTTAGAAATTGAAAAATTCAAAGTGAAAGCCAACACCTGTGTGGATGCGATTGAATTGATTTAGACATTTAATCACTTCAATTTGAACTAACCATTCGACACGGCGAATTTAAATGTCATATTTTCAAGGAAATTTTAACAGACATTTCTGTTCATGTATCACAAGTATAGGATTTTTCTATTTGAACATATCAATACTGCATGAATGAACTTCATATAAACACTGAGCTCATGCTAGCAGACTCCATGACTAAAGGATTGCCAGCCAAATTGTACAATAGTCATGTTGAACATATGAGGCTTCTTGAATAAATTAATGTTTTTTTTTTTGCTACATTCAACTATAATTATGGATATACAACTTTAATTTATTTAATAAAATTAAGTTTGTGCACATAAAGTTTGTCGTATTTGAGACCATTTTTGTTTGGGCACTGAATGGCTTATATGAAGTTCATTCATGGAGTATTGATATGTTCAAATAGAAAAATCCTATACTTGTGATACATGAACAGAAATGTCTGTTAAAATAAGCATAACTGACATGATTCACCGCTCATTCAGCCGAATTTTTTTTTTTTATAATAAAAATGTTCAAAAAGTTTGAATTTATTTGATTTTACACTGAATATATGTAATTTGTATCAACTGCTTATTAAAAAGACAAAATTAACTTTTCAAAAGGATAAAATAAAAATAAACACAAGTTATAGCGATTGTCATTTTACAAGGATAATTCTGCCTTTTTGGTGAACGGTTGATACAGATTGTAAATAATGGGTGCAAAATCAAATAAATTTAAATTTCTATAACATTTTTTAAAACAAGGTAATTTTTGGATGAATGACTGATTTTTTTTTTGTTTTTTGATAGAGACAAGAAATGGACCCAACGCATAACATAGGTCTGCCAACGAATACCCTTTTACTATCAATCATATTCTGCGTTGATTGAATTCTAGTTTTTAGAAAGACTAGTACATAGACAGTTGTACATTATTTGTAGAACAAAAACGTTAAGATGGAACTTGTTTGAAAATATCAGATATTACCAAAAATGTTGATAGCGATGGAATTATGAAAAATCGAAAGATCCGATAAAGAGTCATTTCAGTAATTTTGCGGGTTATATATCTCCATTTAAGCTAAAACACAGAGAAATTTTGGGGTCAGTTCATGTCAGCATTTCTTCTACTTCACGCTAAAAAAAATTTCCGAGTTCAAAAAAAAAAAAAATAGGACCCCAAGCAGCAGGCATAAATTATAGCAACTGTAGCTTAGTCTGACCAATCAAAACACAGCGTTTTCTTAATTTGGAACTCGGGAACATTTTTGCCACATTTTCCTAGGCAGAGTATTTTTTTACACGCGTGATAAAACACACTTCCAATTTCATGAATTTTCTCCTTAGCTTTCTATTCTCCTTTTAATTAGTGATTTTTTTTTTATTGTACATCTTGACAAGTCAACTTAGACAAAAAGTCGAACAATACATGTCGCGGTGTGTGCTCTCGGTGATTATTGTTAATTTTTTTCTCTATTTTTTTCATTAAATTGAACCAATTTGTCTTAAGTTCATCAGATTTAAAAAGTTTAGCAAATTTATAAGCTCTGTTCCGGATATATGTTTTGGTATTGCAATTATGCAATTGTCTAATGAAGCAAGATTATATGTGTGTGTGTGTGTGTGTGTAGCTAGGATCCACTTTCTGTACATTTTAGGAGTTAGGATTTAAGACCATGATACAGCTATTTTACAGTGCCATGAAGATCACCAGACTATGATCACCTCTATTGCGGGCAGGCAGTTGATTGATTGATGATATGGAACTGCCACCTTATATCAGGTGATTACATATTGAGCTGTGTGCAAGTGAATTGTGAACAATTAGCTGAGAAATTAGCTGAGATTAATAAAATTCTCATTTTCTCTCAGATCTCTTACACTTTCTCAGCAACCAAACAACACCAGTATCTGTTAATTCATTCGTTTTAACTAAGAATAATATTCATCTTTGCCAATGTAATAAGCTTAATTGGATTTAGAATTAATGCTAGCTGTTTTCAAAAGAAGTTTATGGTTAACAAGTGACCTTCATAAGGCCACCTATATGGAGAAATTTAATTTGAGTCTCAATGCAAGACATATGTCATAACTGAACTAGACGTAACAAGAATAAGTATTACAGAAACATTTCATGGGAATCGTTATATGATTTAATTTTAATGATTTTAGTTAGTAAAAAAGTTCAAATCCATTTGATTGTTTCATGAATATTCGGCATCCTCCCAGGGCTTGCTAATAATACCATTAGTGTCATATGGCAATGGCATTCACTAGGAAAAAATCATTGCATTGCCATGAAACTGCCCTGAGAAATTTTGTTTGTCTATACGCCATTCTGTCCTTCATCTCATTCATTAATTCTCTTTTCTCTTTCCTTTTGTTTCTTGTATACCTTTTTCAGATATTGAATGACATGACTGGAAATTTGGATGCCAAAAAAGCTTGCAGTAGTGTAGCTATAAGACTTCACAAGAAATATTTTTTTAAAAAAAATTATTCCAATGAAATTTGGAGGGAAGTATTCCAATAGTTGTTCACTTGAATAGTTGTGAATCTCAATGTTCCATTGAATATATTCCATAGAATGAAGTTTGGAGTGAAGTATGCGTCAGCATTGCATAATAGAGAGCCCTCCAGTTGCTTTTTAATGTGAGAAACTTTCCTAATTCTCTGTCAAAGTTTCATGTTGTTTGTTAATGTGACTTTATTTGGTACGAGAACATAACATGCCCCCTCGAGTAAATTTTGGATCAGACTGCAGAATGGAATGATTATTCCAACAAGCAGATGCACCTGGAAAAAAAACTGTTGTGATTTGTTACGAATATCTTTTTCTCTTTCCATTTTTGTTTTAAAGATCGTACTACGAATCAACATTTTGATACCAATGTTGTGATTTATGATCATTTTTAATCTAGAAATCAATGAGCTTGTACGTGGTGTACTGTCCATACAATAAAATTTTTTCACTTTTGATTTATCAGGATTAATTTTTTTGAGTAGGAATGATCTCCTAGGATTTACAATATCGTCCTGTTTGTTTAAAATTATTTCACATTAGTTTTCTCTTTCAGGCACAAAACAAATAAAAGCCCACTCGTTTATTTCAAGTAATATTTGAAGCAGAACAACTAAAAAACAGAGAAAATCTAGCAACATTTTCTTACAGCACCAACAATTCTGTCCCCGAGACGATTCAGGGAATGATAGTACTTGCACCTCCATCTTCTTTTGACAAGCAAAGGTCCCATAAAACACCAAAATCCCACCACAAATCCAAGTGCCGCGCTTACATACAGCCAGTGGTCCACTTCATCTTCATCTTCATCTCCATTTTCATCTTCAGAAATTGAAATATTCTCAGTGCAATTCTTAGGAAGAGGAGCTCCACAGAGATCATTGCCAGCGAAACTAGATACATCAAAGCTCTGCAGTTGAGTGCTTGAAGGAATTGTCCCCGTCAAGTTGTTGTTGGACAAATTCAAATGATTCAAAAACGTCAAACTTGACACGCTCTCTGGAATTTCACCCGAAAGTTCGTTTACAGAAAAATCAATGGACTCCAATGATCTCAGGACACCAATACTTTCAGGAATTCTTCCGGTGAAAGAGTTGTAGGAAAAATTCAATGACTGCAGTAAGATTTATCACTTCCAAAGGAATCTTTCCTGCGAAATTATTCCGGGAAATATCTATCATCCTTACCAAATTAAGAATTTCTTCATAGTCAACCATTTCCCCTTTGCTCACAACCCATGCCTTCTCTATTACATCCACGTCTATGGATAGAGGTAGATATTGCCAAACACTGAAGATTATTAATGCAATTTGGTATGGCTCCAGAGAGATTGTTGTCCGCAATGTCTAAGATTTGAACAAAAGCCAGATCACATAATCTTGTGGGTAAGATGCCATGAAACTTATTGGAACGGAGGATGGGAACAACCATTCTTGAAAATCTTTCTCCAATCCATGTCGGAATATTGCCAACAAACTCATTTTTACCAACATCAAGTGACTGTAATTCTGCACAATTTTTAAGAGAAACAAGTATTTTGCCAGACAGTCTGCTTTCTCCAAGATGCAACCAAACAAGGGAAGTTAAACTACCCATTGAGTTTGGAAGATTACCAGTAAATTTGTTGTTACTTAGTTTAAGTGTCTTCAAATTTTGATAACTCATCCAACAATCAGGTAACTCTCCATTTAAATAATTATCATTCAGCTGAAGAGCTTTTAAGCTCTTTCTCTTGTTGGTTCTGTAACACAACAAACGAGAAATTGATCCAGAGAATGAGTTATTAGAAAGATCTAGGAAAACTAGATTGGATGATACGAGGGGTAATGGACCCGACATATTATTCGAATACACGGAAAGAATCAAAAGTTGAGTAAATCCGGTTAGATTTGGTATCTCGCCATGAATTTGGTTTTGGCCGAGATCTAAAAACTTTAATCGGGTAGCAGATTTCAAAATTCTAATGGGAAAAATATCTGAAATACTTGAATTGACTAAATATAGAAACTGTAAATGCTTTTGTGAATAAAGCCATAGAGGAAAACAGGACCCTACATAACAATTTCGCAATCCCAATGCAACAAGATGGAAAGGAGGAATCCAATCATGCTTCACTTCCAACTTCAATTTGTTCCCATCGACCCTGAACCATGACAGTTTTGTTAGATTGGCGAAGTGAATTTCAGAAAGACTTCCGTTCAACTTATTATCATTTATCCGTAGCACTCTCAAGGTTGAGAGTTGGCCCAATGACTGTGGAATAATACCAACAATAGAATTATTAGCAAGATCAAGAGTGACAATATTTTTAAATTGGCCAAGCTGATCAGTCAAATGACCAGATATTGAACAACTTTGCAAATCCAAAATCTTTAATCCATTGGAAACACATCCTGAGAAAATATCTAAAACCTCAGAAATTTCTTGACTCAAACGGACATCCCGAAAATTAATTGACTTTAAATGACAAAGACTTGCCATGGTCCTTGGAATTCTCCCTTCAAGACCCATATTTAATGAGAGATCAAGCCAACTCATGGAAGTCAAGTTTCCAAGGGCCTCTGAATCAATTGTACCTTGCAATTTATTGTTGCGAAGGCTAAAGTACTCAAGATGGATAAATCTATACAACCAGTCGGGAATTGAAGAGTTGAAGTAGTTGGAATCTAAACCCAGATGGTTCAGGGAAGTCAAGTTTTGAAGTCCTCCAGGAATTGGGCCTTGAAAATTATTAAAAATCTAGGTCAAGAAAGAGTAAATGACTTAGACCAAAAATCCAACTAGGAATGAACGAGTTATCAAATTGGTTGTGGGAAAGGTCAAGGACTGTGAGAGACGAAAAATTTGCGGTGGCTAATGGAGAGAAGTGATGGAGTTGGCAATTTGACAATCTCTATTCTACCAAAGAAGTGAGTTTGTTTGTTACCATCAGCCAGTCAAAGGTTTTGCTAAGATTCACAGAACGCAAATCAAGGTGTTTCAGGGAAGAAAGACCAGAGAACCACGAAAATTTATCAACGCATGACAAATAATTTGAACTAAGGTGAAGAAACTGCAGATTGGAGAGATTTCCAAGTTGATGAGGTATCATTCCTGCAATGCTGGGTGTGTGTAAGTCAACCCAAATGGGACCTCGTGTTTGGTTGCGGGATTGACCCGTTTTTTACTTTTATTAGTTTAGCCTTTTTGCAAAAAATTAGCAATTGAAGAATTGAGCAATTCAAAGTCAAAGCCAACACCTGCGTCCATGCAGTCGCATTTATTTCAAGTTTCAACAACCACATATCAAACGTCAATACAGTGGGCCTGGAAGCTAAATTAGTTTAGTAAAAATAGAAATGGCCTTATAAATCTTCCGCCTTATTTAATTTAGTGTTGTGATCTTTGAATTTATGCCAACAGCCCTCCACCTGTCAGTTAGTATTATTAAATATACACCTTGTTCATGCTAGCGATCTTCTAAATTTGAGTAAGCATCGTGATCCTAGACCAGCCCCATTAATGTGTTAAAAAAAATTAGTTTTAGGGAAATTTCCAGATCATGCGGCCTAATAATTGAAGAGGGTACTTTATGAAAAAGATAGATTTAAATAAAATAAAAAAGAGATGGAGATACAAGAAAGAAAATGCATATAGACAGAAAATGGGTCGGGCAATGAAGCGGAGGAAAGAGACTGTGGTCTGTTCTTATTCTCATATAATTTTGAGCAACTCAGTTTCCATGCAGCTTCCTGATTTTTGTTTTTCATGTTCATCAATTATCAACTATTACACGCACCCTGCTCTATTTTCCAAAGGAAGGATATATCATTTTCTTGAAGGGCCAATATTGTTTTGAATTTAATTCGAATTTATCAAAAACTTAATTTGCAAACGCCATGCTTGAAAACGCCATGCTAGCTTCTTCGTCATAACAATGATAATATATAGAAGGGCGTTGACAGGTTACATAATGTTGTAATTTACAACAACCCAAACGTCAATATTTAATTTATGCCACCAACTCTCCAATTTTTATTTCCCTCTAATTATATAGAACGCCCAGACATCTAAACATACAAAGCAGTGATTTGTAATCACTAATAAGTAACAAATTCCAAACATAAAATTATTAAAATATCACCACGAGTAGCCCTAATACATTTTTTTTTAAAAGAGAAAAAAAATTAATAATAACACTGCCATAATTGAATCGTGCCGACAACAATTGACAATATATAACACTATTTCAATTATTAAATACATTAGACCACCAATCTAAGCAATAACCGATTAAGCATAAAAGCATTTAAAATGAAAATTTTAAAATTAGTAACTGAAAATCAAAATACAATGAAAAATTGAAAGAAGTAACGGCTGTTTGAGGCTCAAGCTATGAGGCATCGTCATCAACCAATCTGCTGGTGGCACGGTCGAAGTCAAAGAAATTACGGGTAGCGCGGTAGCGATGGAGCAGACGAGCAGACGAGCAGTGGAGTTGTCCCGGTTTCTTGGTGGTGGTGCAAGAGTGATGTCGATGCCTCCGTGGTGGTTGGTGGCTGGGCGCGGCGCTGAGTATGCATGTGTTGAGCT
Organism: Murraya paniculata; assembly: GCA_030449075.1. Lineage (NCBI taxonomy): Eukaryota > Viridiplantae > Streptophyta > Magnoliopsida > Sapindales > Rutaceae > Murraya > Murraya paniculata. Next base: position 2,581,473 of record JAEVFN010000008.1, on the reverse strand, counting down.
TGAGAGTTGAGATAAAGAGTGAGTTGTGTATGTACTGTGTTGATAGCGATTAGTTTGTTATTATTATTTTTTGGAAGTTTACTTAAGATCCGATCTGATTTAACCCAATTCGAACACAATTTGGTCGAGTTGGCAAAAATATCATCCGATACGATTGAAGCCTTAATCCTCATCCGACACCAGGTCGGGTTGGCTTATTTACCCACCTTGAATAGAAACCAATAATTAATTTGAGTTATGTTTTCTTATAACCACCTTTTTAATCCTTATAAAACCTCAACTTTTGAAAACTTAGTTCTACTACTAAAGAAAATTATATAAAAGGACAAGTATGAATTTAATTAAATTGAAATATCTTCACACTAGCAAATCATGAATCCTACTATCTTTAAATTTTAATATATGACATAATTAATTTTTTTGATAAACTAAAAGTTACTTTGAAACAATGAAGAAATAAATTGCCTAATGACAATTAAGATTTTTATTATGAATTTTTTTTACAATTTTTTTTATTTATTTTCGATGATATTCAAATATAATTAAGGTAGCGTTGACTTTTCAAATTGGATTGGGAATCCTATAGAATGAGAATCTTGGAATTAAGAGTGTGGAGTGAGAATGTGGGTAGATTGTTTATTTACACTGGAATGAGAGAGTGGAATAGAAATCAAAATCTTATTTATGTATTTATTTTGTCTCGTATAGAGAGTGAATTATTTCAAATTATAGTTTTACTCTTATTTAAAGAATTTTAGTTTTTAATTACAAAGCGAATGAAAAAACATATTTATAAAATAAACTATTTATTTTACAATTAATTTTAATCATATAAGTTAATAATTACTAGTAATATTCTTAATTATTTAAATCACAAACTTTTATTAATTTTAATTTTAATTATGTAAATTAAAAATTATTGATAAGAGCAACATAAATGAAACATTATTGTTAATAATATAGTATAAAATTAATGTTTTCTTAGAATAAACTATTTATTATTATTAATCATTAATATTAAAACTATAATACTATAAAAATTAAATAAATATAATAATATTATTTAAATAAATATGATATTATTATTTTTAAATAAATGTAACATTATTTTATTTTAATAAATATAATCATATTAGATTAATATTTTATTTTAATAAGAATAGTTATATTATATTTAAAGAGAAGGGTAAAAAAGAAAGAGGTGGTAGCAGAAAATCTCACTTCTCACTCCAAAAGTGTGTAAGACTCACAGAATGAGATTCTCACTCCTACCCTTAAATAAGTATATAAACACTGAAGTGAGAGGACTACATACTTCTCTCTCTTACTTTTGTAAGTAATTACAACCTAAAATTTTATAATAATGTTTTTAATTCTTTATTTAGTAGGAAATAGCCATAAGTATAACAAGTAGGATTTCATAAGAATTTTAAAATAAGTATAACAAGGAGTCAAGGAGAATTTCTTAAGAGTTTTAAAATGGTTTATATTGTGAAAATAATTTTTGATAAGTAACAAGCTCACAGGAGGGAATTCCAAATGCACAAGACCAAGCCCTCAATAATTCACTTGGAGGGGTGTAAATCCTCTCAAATGGGCCACCTGTTTGTTTGCCGGATTGGCCTGTTTCTTCACTTTCATTAGTTTAGCCATTTTGCCAAAAATTAGAAACTGAAAAATTCGAAGTGAAAACCAACACCTTTGTGCGTGCAATTCAATTTGATTTAGACATTTACTATTCGACAGGGCCAAATTAATTTTAATATTTTCAAAAGAATGGACCCAAAGGCACAACATAGGTCTGCCAACGATTACTCTCATTATCAATATCATATGCTGTATGATTCAATTATACTCTTTAGAGTATTAAAATGATAATAATAATAATAGTCTTTACAAAGATTAATAGATAGACAGTTGTACATTTGTAGAAAAAGAATATTTAAGGCTATACTTAATTAAAAATATTACTAAAATATAAACAAAGTGCAAACTGGATTATGCAGAAAAGCAAACCAGCTTCTGGTTTACCAAGTAAATTAACAATTTCATGAGCGGTTCGCCATGTATTATAATTTTTATCTTTTTTGTGTAAATAGAATTTAGATATTGAATAAAGTTAAGGTCTACCTTCAATGATAAGAAACAGTCTTTCTGAGGCTCAAATCATAATTCGAGCGTACATTTGCATATTAATATTACTTGCTCCTCTATTATTAGTCAATTTTGTGGGTATCTTCATTATTTGAGCCAAGAAATTTTGTGCTTATTCCTTTCGTAGCAATAGTTCTATCTTGCCGGGGGAAGGGTGCTATGAAGTTTTCCGGGAAGAGTAAAGCAAAACAGCACAATTTTTTTTCTTTTTAAATTTTCCTAGCCCAGGAACTTTGTTTCTCGCATTTTCTAGGAAAAAGTAACTTTTTTACAAGGACTTCGAATCAGTGCTAAGCTAATCTATGCTTAAGATTTAATTAGTTTTATATTTTTATCTAATAACTACTAATTATGTACTTCTAAATGATTAGTAAAAAAATTAATTAAACACTGAATCCAAATTCTTTTTATACGTCATAAAACACACTTTCCAATTTGATGAATTTTCTCCTTAGCCTCAATTCTCCTTTTCATTGGTGAGAGGTTGTCAATTTTCTATCTACTAGAATCAATATTGTCAATTTTCTCTCTACTAGAATTAATATATATCACTTGTCTCTTATTATTTTTATAATGGTTAATAACTTCCCTGGTACTATAATTTTATAGTATTATCTTTATTTTTAAATATACATTTATTCATATTTATTGTTAATTAAATAAATCACATAGATGATGATCAAAACAAAAAAAAAATACTAAAAATAAGAAACATAGGTTTGGGTGTGAAAAAAATTAATAATAATATTTTTTTCTTATACTTTTTGTTATTTTTAAATATTTTCTTATAATAAAGATAGAGTTTATATTCTCAAGAAAAAATATTGAACACATGACCCATTTACCCTTTCTTCCTCTAAATTTTTTATGCCAAGGGGGATATTGGTTATTATGAAAATAATAGAGAGTAAGTAGTATATATTGATTTTAATAGGAAGAAAACTCGTAATCTCTTGTGAAATATTCTCCTTCTAAAAATCTTCACCAGTAAACATAAGCTAAAAGCTGAACTACATATATCGTGGTGTGTGCCCTAAATAATTATTTTCTCAATACATGAATATTTTATTCTCGTTTTCATATGTGAAATATTTCACTTTACCCCTGGAGCAATCTTCTCTTGCTGGCTTGCATTGTGGGTTTTTTTACTGTCCATGAATTTTTTTTATTAAATTGAAACAATTTGTCTTCAGTTCATCAGATTTAAAAAGATTAACATATCTATAACCGCTGTTTCGGATATATAATTTTGGTATCGCAATTATGCAATGGTCTAATTAAGCAATTATATATCCAACATCTTTAATCTGGGATTCTCATTTTCAACATTCAGGAGTTAGGGCAAGACAACACCAGATCTGTTAACTCATTCATTTATATAGATATTTTAGAAAGATCTATTGAAATATAAGGCCAACTGTCTATAATAAGTAATATTTTTATTAAAGTACATTGAACAAGTATATAACACCAAAAACAGAAAATCTATGTACATGTACATATTCTTACAAAACTGGGAATTCTGTCCGCAAGGCCATCCAAAAAATTACAATATTTGCATCTCCATCTTCTTTTGAAAAGCAAAGGGCCGATGAAACACCAAAATCCCACCACAAATCCAAGTGCCATACTTACAGACAACCTGTAGTCCACATCATTTTCATCTTCGCCTTCTTTTCGATTTTCATCTTCAGGAACTGAAACATTCTGATCAGTACAATTCTTTGGAAGTGGAGCTCCACAGAGATCATTGCCAACAAAACACGATGCATTAAAGCTTTGCAATTGAGTGCTTGAAGGAATTTTTCCAGTCAAATAGTTGTTGGACAAGTTCAAATGATTCAAGTACGTCAAACTTGACATATTCTGTGGAATTTCACCTGTAAATTTGTTTACAGAAAAATCAATGGACTCCAATGATCTCATAGCACAAATAGTTTCTGGAATTCTTCCAGTGAAAAAGTTGTAGGACAAATTCAATGATTGTAGTGCTTTGAGGTTTGTCAATCCCATCGGAAGCGTTCCTGAGAAAAAATTCTTTGAAACGTCTATGATTCGAACCAAATTAAGAATTTCATTGTAGTCAGCTGCTACCCCTTTCATCACAACTAATGGCTTCTCAGTGACACTTCCTGGACCAATAGTAGAATTTAAGGGAAAAGAATATTCTATAGCATTGCCTGTAAAAGGATTCACTGTCGCCATGGCAGTGAGATAATGAATACAATTTGGTATGGCTCCAGAGAGGTAGTTGTCCGCAACGTCTAAAATTTGTAGAAAAGCTAGATCACATAATTCTGTGGGTAAAGGGCCATGAAAATTATTGGAACGAAGGATAAGAACAACCATTCCTGAAACAAACCACGATGGAATTTTTCCGAAAAACTCATTCTCGCCAACATCAAGTGTCACTAATGATGTACAATTTTTAAGCGAAATAGGCATGGTCCCAGACAGTCTGTTCTTACGAAGGTGCAACGATGCAAGACTACTTAAACTACCGAATGAGGTTGGAAGATTACCAATAAATTTGTTGTTACTCAGGTCTAGTATCATCAAACTTTGATACCTCATCCAACAATCCGGTAAGTTTCCTTGTAAAATATTACCACCCGGAAAAAGAAATTGTAATTTCATTCGCTCATTGATTGTATAACACAAAAAATGGAAAATCGATCCCGAGAATGAGTTACCGGAAAGATCTAGGCTAATTAGATTGGATGATATAAGAGGCAATGGACCGGAAAAAATATTTGCAATCAAGTTAAGATGAGAAAGTCGAGAAGCCTTGGTTAGATTTGTTAGCTCCCCGTGAATTTGGTTGTGACCGAGATCTAAAAGATATAACTGGGAAGCAGATTTCAAAAGTCTGTTGGGAAAAGTACCTGAAATTCCTGAGTTGAATAAATCTAAAAATTGTAAATCCGTTTGTGAATATAGCCATAGAGGAAATCGAGACCCTACATCGCAAGATCGCAATCCTAATTCAATAAGTTGGAAACGAGGAATCCAATCACGTTTCACTTTTAATGTCAATGTGTTTACCCCGACAAAAAATACAGATAATTTTGTCAAGTTGACAAAGTGAATCTCAGAAAGAATTCCGTGTAATTTATTACGATATAATTGTAGTACTCTCAAGGATTAGAGTTGACCCAATGACTGTGGAACAGGACCAACAATAGAATTATTACTCAGGTCAAGAGAGTCAAGATTTTTAAATAGGCCAATTTGGTCATTCAAATGACCAAAAATTGAACTATTTGGCAAAACCAAACTCTCTAGTCCATTGGAAGCACATCCTGAGAAAATGTCAAGGATCTCGGAAATTTCTTGATTCAATTTAGCACCTGAAAGATAGAGTCTCCTTAAATTACAAAGTCTTGCCATGGATCTTGGAATTCTCCCTTCAAGACTGTTGTGCGAGAGACTAAGATGCTCAAGATGGGTAAGTCTGTACAAGCAGTTGGGGATTCAAGAGTTGAAGTGGTTGAAAGATAGACCAAGATGTTTAAGGGAATTCAAGCTTTGAAGCCCCTCAGGAATTGGACCATGAAAATTATTATAACCAAGATTGAGAAAGAGTAAATGACTGAGACAGAAAACCCAACTAGGAACGAATGAGTTATCAAATTGGTTATGCGAAAGGTCAAGGGTCGTTAGAGTCGAAAAATTGGCAACGGGTAATGAAGGAAAGTGATGGAGTTGACAATTTGACAAATCTAACTCTACCAAAGAAGGAAGCATGTGTGTTGCCAACAGCCAGTCAGAAGCTTTGCTAAGATTCACATAACTCAAATCAAGGTGTTCTAGAAAAGAAAGACCAGAGAGCCACCCAAAATTTACGACATACAAGAAATTCCGACTGAGGTCGAGGTATCGTAGACTAGAGAGATTTCCAAGTTGGTGAGGTATCATTCCTACAAACTGACTTCCCGAGAGTTTGAGATACTTCAGATTCCCCATAGAACCAATAAATCTAGGTATTTGGACTCCTTGAAAATCATTACAGCTCAAGTCCAGATAAATAAATGTTCTAAATCAAGCAAACAAGGATTTACCTTACCAACCAGCATTGACCTTGGATTAGCTTCATACTGATCCGGCTGGACGTAATAAGTGAAAGGATTTTGAAGATTAAGTGTAACGATATGGCCTGTCACGTTGTCACAGACAATGCCAGCCCATGCACAGCAATCTCTATCGCCAATCCAAGAAGCAAGCCGATTGAAAAGGGTGCTGGAGATCTTGCTTGAACCTTAAAAGTAAGTGCTTCTCTCTCACTTTCAAGGGAACCCACATGATAAGAACTTCCATTGCAGAAGCTAATGCTAATGGTTGCTATGACAAGTAATTCAAAGAGTAAAAAGGCAAAAACAAGGACAACCGCCATGTTTGGTTTCATTGCTAGGCATATGCAGTAGTAAACGAAAGGTGGATGAGAATTATGCTATCAACGGCAGTGCTATTTATAATGAATTTTAATTTACAAGGCCAACACTCTCTTGCAAATAATCTTATCTTATCTTACAGCAATTCAGCATCCATTTGATATAATCAATGTAGTCGGCCCGGAATGTAATTTGGGTAGCAAAGACCACATAAATCTTCCGATAATCCAATTTTAGCATCATCCTACTGTCCTTATCCAAAAAAAAAAAAAAAAATTCATCCGACTATTTCCTCCTTTCTGCGGAAACGACTTCAAGTCAATTAATTCGAGAGGCGAATATGCAATTACTATTTTGCTAATGTAATAATTCATATATATTGTTACAAAAATCACTATCAAAATCACTTGGATTTTGGTGTATCCTGCAAATGAAATTAGAAGATAATCTATAGAATTCCTGGAGAGCATTTTGGTCCAGAAAATTAAAGCATTAACTCTTGAATTTAAAACTCGAAATAAAAATCTATTAAAATGCATTTATTTGCAACATTTAATCACTCGTAACATTAAGCTGGATTTTCCTTGAAACCAACTATATCCATCTTTTAACAACACTTTAATCTCTAGCTGTTAATATTGATATTGTTGCAATTTCACTTCAGATTTATTTTCATGCAGTTAAGTTTTAGTGCAATACAAAGAGACAATGGCAAATCAAATTGATTTTCCTTTCATTTTTTTTAAAACAATATGGGTGTCCTTTGAGATCTAATTTCTCGTTCACCCTAGTATCAATTTGAGCGTTCTATGATTTGTTGCAAAGAGCTTACGGAAGAGATTCCGAATCATCCATACAAATATATTTTCTCAATATACATCTTAATCAGAATTTGACCTCAAAATAACCATTTTATACTATTTTTCGAACATATATTTATCTCATGACATCTTACTAGATTTAACAAAATCAACCAAACTGAAGGAACTCGAAGAGTAAATTAGGTAATATTGTAAGACATGGATTAAATTTTAATTAAGACCCTTATGAATTATTTTTTACGAGAGTCAGCCCCTAGCGAAACGGAATATATGGTCCATACGTAGAGTTTGGTATTGTAGTTGGCAGTACTCATGAATAATGATTTCATTTTTGTATGTTTATGTGTGTCAAATGGGCTATCAAAAGCTTTTCTATTTATAAGGACGTTTATTTTTTTAACAAGGCCAATGTCCTCTAGCAAAACTATGTTTACCCTACTGGTTAGTGGCGATGACATTTCACACCACTCTTCTGTGTAATAACCCCCAATTCTTAATTACACTCCCATTAAACTTTTACTCGGTTGGAAATCCCTTATTTTGTCCTTTTCGCTTCAATTACAATGCAGCGTTATAAGCTTTTTGAAAAGACGAAAAAAAAAAAATCGTAGTTTTCTAAATTTTTACACATAAGTCTTGTTATTTTAATTTTTTACTACTAGAGAATTCCTCGAAGTAAATGTGGCATTGTTGTTTTTACCCTTGAAATCAAAGAAGGATTAATGTTGGTGAAAAAATCTATTTCTAAGATCAGACGGTTTTAATTGATTTTTTTTTTATTAAGTTTGAGTTTATGAAAAGAAGAAAAAGAAGAGGATGAAGTTTGGTATACTTGCTAAAATATTAATGGGTGATAATTAGGAAGATAAAGATATGAATTTGGGTAAATTTAACTACACACTAAGATAAATAGCTAGACTTCATTAATTTACTCTTAATTATTTGAAAACTCATTACTCCAACCCCACTAATTAGTTTTTCATTAATTTGGATGGATCTCCATTGATTGACTCATAAAAATATTTAAAAAATTAATGTTATCAAAATTAAAAAAGAGAAAAATACGTTTACAAATTAGTTGAACTTGCCGAGTCAACTCACTTCATCACCACGCACACATCAGCTTCCATTTCCCTTCAAGTTAGCCCAAGTTCAAATTAGTCACATTCTTTTAAAATACTCTAGTAATTTAGCATGGATTTATAATTTCCTAGTTTTTTAATTCAAGTTGGGAACGGTACGATCATGAAATATTACATATGATGCGCCTTACGGTAAACTTCGGGTGTGCTCCATTGGAAATTGCAAGGAGATTTGATAACAGTTAGAAGCGTTAGTATCGAAAAGACAAAAGCTTTCAAACCTTTGCCTTTTTTGCTTACAAGCAAAAACAGGGCCTGCAATGATAATAATCCTATGTTGGAAATCTAAGTCAATATTACTCCCAACACCCTATATAATGACATCCACACCGTTGCACGATTCGGCCATTGATGGTCGATTCAGGGAGGAAAAAAAGGGGAAAAGAGAAAAAAAAAATTGGGGTACCTTACCCCAAAGGCAATGTTGCTGGACTCGCAATCTCGACTTATGTTTCAGCGATTCAGCATCCGTTTGGAATTTTTAATTTGAAAAAGAGGAACCATGAATTTGTGCATAATCCAATATGCACGTGCCCCACAGTGACCTCCTACTTGCGGAAGCGACTTTAAGTCAATTAAAGAGAGGACATGTAATATACACAGCTTTCATCTTTATAACTCCTCAAGTGTTCCAAATATATTTCTTTTGCAGATATGAAAATGTCATTTAGTCTTTCTAAGCGTGGATGATAAATTGATGGTGATATTTGATGTCTTCTCTGATTGATATACGATGAAATTATTTCTCATGAGTAATTGATACATTCTCAAGTGTTGAGATCGTTATCTCACATCGGCTGAGAATAATTACTGAGCTAATAATATAAGTTTAAGACAACCCTTAACTCTTGAACTAAATTTTAAGTATGAGTTAGGCTCCTGCGATTCTACATTCTTTTTCTTTTTCTTTTTCTATTTGATGGGCGGGCTTCTATATTCAGATAGTATAATAACAAATAGTTGAGCCCTCCCCTGTTGCTTGTAAATTAAGTAGCTTTTACTGCAAGCTTAACAGACGTAGCGTTTCATGCACAGCATAACTTCTCAGTCAAGCAATAATAGGACTCAAAAACGCTATGACTTGATTTTATCAGTTCAAGTCGGCATCTTTTAAATTCTAAGTTAACATAAAGAAAAAGTACTAAAATGTACTTGTCCCCATCTAAATTAACTGTAAAAGGTAATCAAATTCAAAGGGGATCTTGATATTCCTTGTTAAAAATTTAGAGGACTCCGCAAAAATTTTCCTAAATCATAGGGGTTTAGTTGTCGTTTTCTCTTATTTTTAATCTAAAAATCATTGATCCTAATCTCTTTCTTTTTCCCTTTTCCCATAAAATGTATTTGTTCACGTTTGATCTATTAGTAATAATTTAGTTGAGTTGGAAAGGTCTCTTACAATATCCCATTTATTTTTCTGTTTGAAAAATTCACATTGGTTTTCCCTTTCAGGCAAAAACAAATAAAAGGTCATTCGTTTAGTAAACGGTAATTCTTTAAGATCTTACTTGAACCTTAAAAGTATTTCTCTCTCACTTTCAAGGCAACCATATGAAGTTTCCCTAGCAGAAGCTTATGCTAATGGTTGCTATGACAACTAATTCAAAGAGAAACAAGGCAAAAGCAAGGACACTACTCATGTTTGGTTTCGTTGCTGTGCAGTAATGTAATAAAGGAAATGTGGATGAGAATTATGTTAACAAAGGTGCTGCTGTTTTATAATAAATTGTAGTTAACAAACCCAATACTCTTGCAAAAAATCACAAGTTATCTTTCAGCAATTCAGCATCCAATTTGATGTTATCAATATAGTGGCCCTGGAGAACTTGGAAAAATTAGTAAGGACCATATAAATCTTCTGCAAAATCCAATTCAATTAGCATCAATATATTCCACTTTTACTCCTTTTTTACGGATAGGACTTTAAGTCGATTTATTGTAGCGTATATATAACTATTATTTTGCTAACGATTGACAACAAGAATTGGAATTGTTTTGGACCTAGGTCCTTCCTTTGGCTGAATGGAATCTATACACATTGCACATCACTCTTTAATTATTGATCGGATGCTGCCAACGAATGACCCCAAGTTGCATGCAATTCTAGTCTTTATAAAAGACTGATGGAATTGTTATTGATCCCGGTCCTCTTGGCTGAATGGAATCCATACATGTTGATCACTCTATAATTATTATCGAATGATGCCAACGATTGACACCAAGTTAATCTGAACGTATAAATAGTGGTGAAGCTAGAAACTTATTTCAACCCGGGCTAAATTAAAACGACGGGTACAAACCGTTGTTATATGTATAAGGACTTTATGAACATTGTTTATTAAATTATGGATTATAAAAAATTTGTTGAGGACCAATATGAAAAGCATTTATCTCATAGATACATAAGAAATTATTTTAAAATTACTAAACCTAAAAGATTTTTTCAAGAGCTAGACCGGGCTACAGCCAGCCACTTAAGGAATGAAAATGTGTCAAATTTTGATAGGTCTTAGCCGAAATCATTTTTTTCTCTGATAAAACTCAAATTGATAAAATCTAAAAGATGATGTATACTGTGTTTATGCATGAATTTTATGTAAAAGAAACATAAAACATGTAAATTTAACATAAACTTGTAAATCAACCCTAAGTGTAAAATAAAATATAAATTATGTAAATAGAACATAAATATTGTAAGTAGAAGATAAAATAAGTAAATTAACATAAGAGTGACAAATTGGTGCATCAATGGTAAATAAACCAAAAACTTAAAAATATAACGTAAAACTTATAAATCAACAATGTGTCACATAAAATATAAAGTAAGTAAACTAAGCATAAAACTTATAAATGAAAGATAAAACAAGTAAATTAACGTAGGAATGATAAATTATTGTATTATTAATAAACAAAACAAAAACTTACAAATGTCATATAAAACTTGCAAATCAACATCAAATATAAAATAAAACATAAATTATATAAAGGAAACATAATACTTGTAAATAATGCGTAAAAAAAGTAAATTAACATAGGAGTAGTAAATTAGTGTATTATTGGTAAACAAAATAAAAAAATTACAAATGTGACATAAAATTTTTAGATCGACATTAATGTAAAATAAAACATAAATTGCGTAAATGGAATATAAGACTTATAAATGAAATGTATAAGAAGTAAATTAACATAGGAGTAGTAAATTCATTTACTATTGATAAACAAAACTTACAAGATATAACATAAAACTTATAAATCAACAATAAGTATAAAATAAGTAAATGAAATATACGACTTGTAGAGAGATAACACAAGTAAATTAATATAAGGGAGGTAAATTAGAGTATTGATAAACAAAACAAAAACTTACAAATATAATATAAAACTTGTAGATTAACACTAAATGTAAAATAAAATATAAAAATATAAAACTTGTAGATTAACAATAAATGTAAAATAAAATACAAAAATATAAAACTTGTAGATTAACACTAAATGTAAAATAAAATACAAAAATATAAAACTTGTAGATTAACACTACATGTAAAATAAAATATAAACTATGTAAATGAAATATAGAACTTGTAAAATGAAGGTAAAATAAGTAAATTAATATAAGAATTATTGAAAAAATAGAAACTAACATATGTAAAATAAGAACTCATTATAATTATATTTACCTTGTATATTTGCTGATTTAGTTTCTAAATTGAATAATAATAGTTTTGGGTTTATGTAATATATGTGAATTTTATTAAGGATAAAACTTATTCTGAAAATTAGATTTTGAAAAAGTATACTATTTATGTTTTTCAAAGCTATTTGTAAGATAAGGTAATATGTGAAATTTTATTGAGGATAAACTTATTCTCAAAATCATATTTTGAAAAACTATACTTTTTATGTTTTTTAAAACCATTTATAAGATAAAGTGATATTGCATCCTTCATGAAGTATGTATAAAAAAAAAAATTAAATTCAATTTTATTAATATATCATATGTACCTAATAATATAAGAATATCTTTTTATTTTGTTTTGTCTTGATCTAAATCAAGAAAAATAATTTTACTTAATTAACCTGTGTAGTAAACAATACTATGATAGAAAATGAGAAAAAAAATTATAAATATTCTAGAATGAATATAGAATTCATGGTTAAAGAAAAATTACTCCAATTATTTCAATACAATTATTTTTTTAATTGATGAGTGATCATTTTCTTCGTTTAATTAAATTAAATAGATAAACTATTTCTTTTGTTTAATGAAAGTTTAATATTAATTTACAAGTTTTATGTTATTTTTATATGTATTTTTTTTTATAATTTTAAAACATCAATTTACCATTCTTATATAAATTTACTTGTTTTATATTTTATTTACTAGTTTTCTATGTAATTTATAAAAAATTTTGTTTATTATGATATTGATGCCGTAATTTTAATCACGGCATCATAGAATTTTCTTGAAAGCTAAATTATTTTTTTTAACCCCTAGATAAAAAAACTAAATCATTGTGAGTTGTGTAACTTGTAACCAAAAGTAGATATATGATTATAATTATTATAACAGTGAATTTTAATTAGAAAAAATTATATAAATTCAAGTTTTTCAAAATCGCTCAGTCATTCTATCTGTCTAACAAAAGATCTAGACCGGATCTCAATAAATCTTTGATTATTACTTGAAAAAAAAAAACTATTCTCTTTTTTTAAGTACGGTTGATTTTTTTCTTTTCCATTTAAATTGAGGTATTGATCGAGCTAAGAAAACTTAAGTCAAGTCCATGACTGATGCAAACTTGTCGAGGCATATAAATCAAACTTATTTTGAACGAGTGTCAGCGTCATGCTTATTTCTCTAACATGAAATATTCCAATGATAACTAATCGGCGTTATTTTTGTAGTGTATAGCAAGATGTCATGAGTTTAAGCCCAACGGAACACGTTTATTATTATTATTATTTTAATTTTCTCTAAAATGGACTATTGCGACTTGGATATATAATCTATTTATGGTGTGTTTGGGAGTGATCTGAGGCAGTTGAGCTGTCAAAGCTTCGTTGCCAAGGTGTTTGGTTACACACTGTTACTAAACTTTGGTAGTTCAGTAACTAAAAAGCTAAGACTTGTAATTCACAACTATAACTTTTACTTCACAGCAACTGCAGCTTAAAATTATAGCATCTCACTCCCAAATACACCCTTAGTATTGAGGCATTAAATGTTGCTTTTAAGCTATGACTATTTTGGGGGGGGGGGGGGGGGGACTACAGGTGTGAATCAAAAGTTGGTAACATGAGATGAATGAGACTTTAAAAATAATAATTTTAACAAAAATGGTACAAATATGATTAGTTTTTTCAATTCATACTTGTACTGTAGGATTAAAATGAACTTGTCTTCCAAATTATAACTGTAAGTGTTTATCAAATACTTTAGAACTGTAGTATTTAAACTACAACTACTCAATCTTAATGTTAATTAGACAGTTAATATTTACTTCAAAGTCATCTCATATTCCCATTATCCCATATGTCTACCAATTATAAATTAACATGACATGAGTATTTGCCCCAACTTACAAGAAACTTGACATCGATGGTCCAGCTGCTTCCAGAAAAAGGTTGTAAACGTTCACATAAGACATGAAATACTTGGTCATCGACTCATTTCCGAACCATAATGCGTAACAGTCTCTTTCTTAATTATATTATGTCCTGTCAATGCACAAACACCTTCGAATAGAGTTGCTGTCATCGTGTGTACATACAAATTCATACGAAATAAAATATTATTAGATAAATGTATGCGTGCATATATACACATATGAAATAAAAAAAATGTATTTTTTTTATGTGGGTTTTCTTGACTTAAGATTTTTTATTTAAAACCATGACTTAAATTTTCATCTATTGAATAAATATCTAGTCTAATAACAGATGGATGAGCACTTAAACCCCTCTTTTTAACATTAGATCTACACTATTGAATTGGATGGATTAAACAAATGAAAAATATTATATCACGATCTCAAAACAAAAGTTTAATTCAAGGAAAGTTAATTAAAATATTAGCAAAATGAGAAAAAATAGTATAAAATAGACAAATTTTATATATAATTTTTTTTTGAATTATAAAATAAGGTGAATAAGGCTACGCCAAAATTTGAACTTCAATTTCAACCTTTTTTTAAGACAATTTTTGGCACGTAATGTGGTTCAAAAGTTTGAAAATTGTCGGAAGCTACTCAGACAGCTTGCTAGGTGACGGAACCTTCTATAAATAGAGATAAGATCATGCCAACTTTATCATCCTTCTTCAGAAAACAATCATCTATTGATATATAAGAGTTTCCTTATTTTAGTGGCTATTGTTCTTCTTATCTCTTCGGAGGTGGCAGCTAGAGACCTTGCTGAGAGTCCTCAGACTTCCACTGATCACATGCAAAATGATAGGCTTAGTTAATTGTATAAAGACTTTTTTATTTATATGAATTTTTTTCGATTTCTATATCATTACAAGATATTAATTATTAGCATGCCATGAAAGTGGGTTTCCTTTTGAGTTTGAATTAAATACACGTTTAGTTTGCTGGAGAGACTGTTGACGCAAATTAAAGAGTGAAGCCAAGCCTCACAACCGATGCGCCATATATATTTTGCATACATTACGTTTATGTAAATAAATGTTGCTTACATTGGTGCCTTGTAATAAGCTGTTTACTTCATGTGATGCTTCATATAAGAAATATATATAAAATATGCATGAATAAATTGTGTTACTTCATGTGATGCTTCATATAAGAAATATATATAAAATATGCATGAATAAATTGTGCTACTCTAAATATATCAATTTTAATAAAGTGAGAATGACTTCAATAGAGAAGGATTTTCTATGTGTGTCTGTATATATAGGGGCGAATCAGCAGCTCATTAAAATTACACTTATTTTTACTTTAATTTATAATCCTTACATTAATATTTTAGATTTTAAATACTTTTTGTGGACCCCGTTCCATTTCTTTATATTTTTATCACACTTTTTCGCTCTCCTCTCCGCACAAATCATTTCAAAAAACAAAATAAATAAACATCCATACTAGAAAAAAAAAAAACTAATTGGAATTTCATTATCATCACAGTATTTTGTATAACTTCAAAAGTTAAAAGGTCGAAAATTAAATTGCAAACGGCCAAAACAAGAATTTGCAAAAGAAAATTGTTTTCTGCAAACACAAATTTGCAACATTGTTGTTCA
This sequence comes from Murraya paniculata, assembly GCA_030449075.1. Taxonomy (NCBI): domain Eukaryota; kingdom Viridiplantae; phylum Streptophyta; class Magnoliopsida; order Sapindales; family Rutaceae; genus Murraya; species Murraya paniculata. Next base: position 2,565,704 of record JAEVFN010000008.1, on the reverse strand, counting down.
ATGAACAATAAAACATAAATCTGTTCATGCATATTCAATATTCGTGGATGACAAGCAGCAATTGGGTAAAAAGTTGTTAATTAAACTATCGTATCAGTGTATTGATAACTCAAAATTGTTTGTTCAAATAACCCAAATGAAGCCATTTTCAAATCATTCAAAGTTAATATCAATCATGCTTTGAATTACAACAACTACGCAATGCAGAAGCATTTATTCTCTAATATATTATTTTTTTCAGAACAAATAACGTTGGAGAAAGTGGGAAATTCATTTTTCAGTGCAGATATGATATAAGAATTTTAACAAGGCTAACAAATTATTATTGCGAAAATAAGATTTTCAAATTTATGTAAGACTGGAGAGAGGTTAAAGAAAAGAATAGAAATGTTGAAGAGAGAAGACACAGAAAAAAATCTTAGAAATTAATGTTTTCAGTTAATTGATTAATTTACTCTTGATAAATTCTACAATATATCAAAGATACTATGCCAGCTATACAACAAGTAAATGATGTTATAACATGTGTACTTTTATTTTGAAAAGTTACCATGCAGGTGGTAATAATATTAAATTTAATTACACATGTTATGTATACATCAATTAGTTGTATTGCCTCTAATATATTATGGAATTCCTCTTTTACTCTGAGCCATTAATTTATATTTGATCTAATGACTCAAAAATAATGTAAAAATAAATATAATTTTAGAGGCTACTGATCTGCAATCAAGCAACAAGTCAAGGGTGCTAATCTACCCCAAATGTAAATGTAGCCCAACGGTAAAAGGAAGGAGGAGGGGTGTAATAGCCATCTAAGTCAACCTAGCACTACTACTGATTACGTTGGTTATTTAAAACAACCAAAGAGGCAAGCTCTTTCCTCTTCTTTCTTTCGTCCACTAGGGTTAGCTCCACCCACAATCTTCATCTGGACTAGATGGGCTTGCCATTATGAAAGAAAAGAGTTCATTCCCTTATTTTATATATATATATATATATATATATATATATATATATATATATATATATATATATATATATATATATATATATATATATAAAGAGGAACGGATCTATAGTCTTTAAAAATATCTTTAATTTTATATTTATTAATATTTTCTAAGTATATATATATATATATAGAGGAACAGTTCTGTAGTCTTTAAAAATACCTTTAATTTAATTTTACATTTATTAATATTTATTAACTTAGAAATATGTCAACCAATTAGATTTATCAAAATTAAATATTCAACTAATTTTTTGTTTGTATGGGACCCACCACAGTCCCTCTCCTTCCATTTTTTTTTTATTTAGTTTTCACGTGTTGTCCCTCCCTCTCTCCTCTCATTTTTAATCCCCAGTAGCTCGTTAGTAAACCAATTCAACGGAACTAGAACATATGAGCATTATAATTAGGATCACTGATGATAATTAGTCTATTCATAATTATCAATTTTTCCAATGTATCAAATCATATTTTGGCTGAGAATTTTGCATCTGAAGTAGTGGTGGGTTTTGTGGAAGTGCGGGTTGAGCAATGATCAATATTCTGGTTACTGCGACATCTGGAGAAATATAAATGTGGTGATAAACAAATGTAAAGAAAATAAGACACAATAATTAGATGGTTCAACATAAAGCCTATGTCCACGGGCAAAGAATGAAAGATAATTTTATTAATAAATGAGAATTTACAAAATTGGAAGAAATTCTCAAAACCCACAACCCTAATACACCCAATTGGATTCTCACTAGTGCATACAAGTAGAAGTCTCTCAAATCTCTCAAATTGCTTCACTTGCAATAATTGTTCTCAACTCTCACAATGAGGATGTAAAACAAGTGAAGAATTGCCCTTCTATTTATCGGGAGCATTGGTCACCTACCACAAGTTTCAATTTGGCTTCAATTTGCTAAATTGGCAAATTGTGCCCAACCTTGGTGGGCACTGAATTTAGTGCCCACAAAGTTTGATTTTTCAATAATTCTCCAACTCGGTGAAAATTTGTCCAAATCTGAGCCGACCATCAACAAATCATCCTCCATTCTCTGCCTTCTCTCACTGTTTTCAAACTTGTAGGATATTGATCAGGTCTAGACAATGCTCAAACTTGATTGCCGTCACCACCTTGGTCAATATATTTGCGGGATTCTCTACAATCTTGATTTTCTGAAGAAGAATCTTCCCTTCATCAACAATTTCTTGGACAAAGTGAAATCATACGTCAATATACTTCGTACGTAAATGATAAATTGGGTCTTTTGCTAAGTAAATAGCATTTTGACTGTCGCAATACACATTAACATGTTCCTGTATCAGTCCTAAGTTTTCAAGCAAGCCTTGTAACCAAATAGCCTCTTTAACAGCCTTTGTAATTGCCTTGTACTGAACCTCTGTGGATGATAGAGCAACTGTAGACTGTAATGTGGACTTCTAACTTATTGGCCCTCCAGAAAGAGTAAATACAAATCTCGTAGTTGACCATCGTTTGTCTAGATCACCGGCATAGTCAGAATCAACATACCCAATCATATTTTGACCAAGTGAATCATCCTGCTCAAACAGTAAACTAACATCCACGGTCTTCTGTATGGACCGTAGAATCCATTTCACAGCTTGTCAATGTCCTTTACCAAGATTATGCATACACCTGCTCACCATACTAACTGCTTGTGAAATGGTAGGCCTTGTACACACTATTGCATACCTCAAGCTATCTACTGTAACACCCTAAATCCACTAATAAGGCACTACGGTAGAATTGAAGTGAAACTGCATTTCATTATTCTTATATCCAAACTTTCAAAATAATAACCAAAAATAAATATTCTAAACCTCCAAAAGAAAATAAATAATGAAATAATATATTCTTAAATAAGTATCATCACAAAGGAAGCTAAAGTACTTGTAGTTTATTAATGTAAGATTATTCTCCAAAAGAAACCGAGCCCTTATTCTTCCTCCTCAGACTATAAGCTCATATCATCTAACTCTATCTGCAAAAATGTGGTAACGAGGGGTGAGCCGTCAACTCGGTAAGTAAATTCATACACAATACTAAAAACCATTAAAATATAATTAATTGTAATACTTAGATAGACATAATAATAAAAGAAATTACCTTTGTAAATCGACATTTAGCAAAAATAATTTACAACATTGTAAAATCATTTAATTCCTTTAAACATAACAATATAATTTACAACATTGTAAAATCATTTAATTCCTTTAAACATAACAATAGCATTTGGAACACATAAAACATAGTTAGTTGTAATACTTAGATATACATAATAATAAGAGAAATTACCTTTGTAAATCAACATTTAGCAAAAATAATTTACATGATCATAAAATCATTTAAATCCTTTAAACATAACAATAGCATTTAGAACACATAAAATATAGTTAGTTGTAATACCTAGAAATACATAATAATAAGAGAAATTACCCTTGTAAATCAACATTTAGCAAAAATAACTTACAACATTATAAAATTATTTAAATCCTTTAAATATAATAATAACATTTGGAACACATAAAACATAATTAGCTCATGCCACATAGTATCACCTGTAGACCTAGTGACCCGGTCATATAAAATCATGCAGGGTATTGTATCCCGCAGGAATCATTAACATCACATCATAAGTGCACAATATCTGGCTAGCCTTCCATAACATAACATAACATCACTACGGACAATAAGCCAAATCATTCTAAACCATCATTGAACTTTTAATCATTTGTAAACTTCCGTAAATTACATTTAAATAATTGATAATTATTTTAAAGCATTTGACTTAAAACAATTTAATAAAAGTTTTAATTTTTAAAAGTTTTAATTTTTAAAACGATCTATAAAACAAATTTTTAATAAATAAAGTTTTGTCATAAATAATTTTAAAGAAAGTGATTTTACTTAACAAAATATTGTAATAGACTAAACAAATAAGTTTCATACACTTTTCTTTCAACATAATACAAATCTCGAATTATACGTAATTTAATAGTAAAATACATGTACCATGCATGAATCTACTTACTTCGATCCTCAGCAATAAAAAGAACGGTAACCTCAACCACGAGCTCACTCTCATCCTAAAACATCAAGTCACATCCTTATCAATATTATTACTCATTCTGACCTTGATATAAATCCAACATAATCAAGCATAATCATAAGCACTAAACCATCAAAGCTAGTCTAAACCTGACCATCTTATACAAGCTGATTTTTACCAAGCTATTTATATGTCGGAAAATTGTAAAATCAGAGAAGAGAAACCATAAACATGTGTAGCATTTCACATAAAAATTCAAAAAAATGAATAAAAGTTAGAAACATATTACAAAAAGAATTTTATGTGCGAATATAAACACTGTCCAACAGTGATAAAAACAGAGGTAACTGAATTAGAAAATTTATAAAATATTTAATGAAATTCATAAAAATTAGACAAATTAATTTTACAACAGTAGGGACATCAAGAAACAACATATAAATTTTCTAGGATTTTTGAAGATGTAAAGCTATTTTAAACGAATTTATATTTATAGGCTAGCAAACCTGTCCAGAAACTTTCAGCTTTGCGTCTTACAATTCAAAAATTCATAACTTAATGTTAACTCAATGAAAATTAGTCAAATAAACTTTAAATCATAGAAGACTCATAATATTATATGAATAAAATTTTTATAGGTCATTCTAAAGCCTTTTAACAGCCTAAATAATTTTGCCATCAGCCTTCGTAATTCTGGAAAACAGTTTCCAGAACTGCAGGAGCCCAACATAACGATTTCTAATAATTTTTATACCAACAAAAAATAATGAAATTAAGCAGACAGTAATTAGACATAATGAGGATTAAAAATAAAAATCAACGTAATTTTTAGGGACCATTTAGATAGCCAGAAAAATAGGCGAAGTCAGACATGCTGCTGAAAATCGGAATTTTCTAGCACCACTGTTCCAAATTCGAAAATTCAAAACAAATTGGTTACTTGAAATCTCTTTGCACAAAATACATCATTTTTTCATGCAGGAATTGAATAAATAATAAAGGGAAACAGTAAGCAAACTTCAGTACTCAAATCTCATAATGCCTACCTAGTCATTTATGATAAAGAGAACAATACATGCATTCACTATCAAACACATAAGTTTAGAAAACATGAATTGGAGAAGGATAATTACCTCAAAACTTGTTTCAAACATGCATAAAAGAAAACCCTAGAATTCTTTGCTTTTTTATGTTTATAGGTTAAGGAGTTTTAAATCATAAGGAGATAGGAAGAGTTTAAATTTAATAAGAAGTCTTATTTTTATAAAAATATCTTATACGATAGATATGATATTTTCTGATAATTTATATAAAAAAATAATTAATTAAATAAAAGAGTTATATTGTATCTCAAACAACAAACAAATAGCTAAGCATGAACAACAAATAAAGGACGGGTGTTAGACCTACTGTATTTGAATACGAAAGTGGTAACATGTATTCTCGTTCTGCATCTGTCAAAGGAGATAGTTGTGTAAAAAGCTTGAATTGAGAAGCTAACGAGGTATTCACAAGTTTTGTCTGCTTAGCCATGCTAAACTGTTGTAGTACTTTTTTCAAATATTACTTCTGAGATTAGCTGACTTTGCCACGAGCTCTATCTCTACATATCTCCATGCCAAGAATCTTCTTAGGTTCACCCAGATTTTTCATCTCAGACTCTTGATTGAGTTGAGCCTTCAACTTCTCAATCTCATCTTTGCTCTTGGATGCTATTAGTATATCATCGACTTACAAGAGCAAATATATGAAGGATCCCTCTTGTAGCTTGTGAAAATATACAAAATGATCAAATTTATTTCTTGTGTACCTCTGTTCTTTCATAAACCGATCAAATTGCTTGTACCACTGCCTTAAAGATTGTTTCAATCTATAACGCGACTTTGTCAATTTACAAACCCAATTTTCCTTTTTCAACAACCTTGAATCCATCTGCCTGAGTCATGTAGATTTCCTCTTCCAAATTATTGTGTAAAAATGCAATTTTCACATCAAGCTAAATTAGTTCAAGATCAAATCGTGCAACCATGGCTAGCAAAATTTGAATAGACGAATGTTTCATAACTAGAGAAAATACCTTATTGTAGTCTATTCCTTCCTTTTGAGCGTAACCCTTCACTACCAATCTAGCCTTGTATTGAATTTTATTTTTACAAGGAAACCCTTCGTTCTTCGCATATACCCATTTGCAACCAATGCTTAGGCAGTATAACTAACTCCCAACTTTCATTTTTATGAAGAGACTGCATTTCTTCATCCATTGCTAGCTTTCACTGTACACTTTTTAAGGATATTTACTGCTTCTCTGTTAGTGGAAGGAACATCATCATCTACAAGTGGAAGTGCATAGGCCACCGTATCAACAAAGCGAGCAGGTTTACAAACCTCTCTTCGTGACTTTCTATATGTAATTGAATCTTGTAGCTGTAAAGGTTCTTGGGTCAAAAACTCTTCTTCATCCTCGACCGATGGAGAATCACTATTCGTCTCCTCAACACTGGCTATATCATCTTTAACCTTTTCAAACTCTATCTGTTGCGAAGTACCATTGGTTTTGTCATGCTTTTGTGGATCTTTTTTTTTTAACATGGCTAATTCATCAAAAGTCACATTTCTACTAAAAATAATCTTCTTTGTAATAAGACACCAGAGACGGTATGCTTTTACTTCACCAGTTACACCAACGAACAATGCTTTCTTTGCTCTTGAGTCTAACTTAGATTCGTTTAGATGATAACAAGCAGTGGAACCAAAAACATGTAAAGAATCATAATCAGTAGCAGGTTTACTAGTCCATATCTCCATGGGTGCTTTGCCCTTAATTGCAGCTGATGGCAAAGAGTTGATCAGATGGCATGCATATACAACTGCCTTAGCCTAAAACTCCTTGCCTAATTCAGCATTGGACAACATACACCGAACTTTCTCAAGTATATTCAAGTTCATGCGTTCTGCCACCCCATTCTGCTGTGGTGTATCTCAAACAGTAAAGTGTCGAACAATGCCCTCATCTTGGCATACTTGTAGAAAGGGATCATTCTTATACCCACCACATTGTCTAAGCAAAGTATTTTGACTTTCGACTAGTTTGAGTCTCGACCATCTTCTTCCATTTTAGGAATGTGCCCAAAACTTCATTCTTGTTCTTAATCAAATATATCTACACTTCCTTTGAATAGTCATCAATAGAAGTAATAAAATAATGCATATTGCCAAAGAAGCTACTCTGGGAGGTCCCTACATATTACTATAAATATAGTCCAAAATTCCTTTTGTATCGTGAATTGATGAACCAAACTTTACCCTTGTCTGCTTGCCAAGAACACAATGTTCATAGAATTTCAATTTGTAAGAATTTGTACCTTTTAATTAGCCTTGCTTCACCAAAGTCTACAAAGCTTTTTCACCAGCATATCCCAAACGCATATGCCACAACTTGGTCGCTTATGAATTTGTATCTTTTTTAGAAACTGTTGATGTTGATCCAATAATTGTACTCCCTTGGACATAAAGCAAGTTATTTCTTCTTGTGCCTTTCATCACTATTAGTGCACTAATCACTACCTTCAAGAATCCATCTCTCAGAGTTGTTAGCCCTTTGGATTCTAGGACTCCTAACGACATAAAATTTTTCTTCTGTCAAGACTTGGATTGAGTCGTCATGATTCTTCAATTGGATTGAACCTATTCCCATGGCTTTACAAACTACAAACGTTGTCATTGCCCATAAAAACAACTCCGTTGTCCAGCTCTTTAAAGCTAGAAAACCAGCCCTTGTTAGGACACATATGATAAGTACAACCGAAATACAAAATCTTTTCATCTGGGTGACATGTCAATGCCATGCCAACCAAACTAAAGTCTGACTATTCATCACGCTCCTCTAAACATGCAACAGAAATTGCCTTGCCCTTTCATAACTTAGGACAATTCTTTTTCTAATGTCTTTTCTCGCGACAAAATGCACATTTATTTTTGGCAGGCCTCCCTTTAGACTTGCTCATTTTTTCCAGTTTGTAGCTTTGTGAACAACCTTGTGCTGTCAATGCTTTTGCAACTGTATCCCTGTGATCCTTTCTGTTTTTCTTTCTAGTCCCAGAGTTATACAACGCACTGCATACAACATCAAATGTGACACTGTCTTTCCCATGAAGCAAAGTGGTGGTGAGATGGTCATATTTATTAGGAAGGAGTTTAACAACAACATCCAACACCCCACATTGCCACATACCAAAATTATTGGTATCGTCGAATTTCTCCACTTCAATTTTCGCATTTGTCACAATGGTCTTTGTCAACGAAGACGCCGCTGTCGCCTCTGCCATCCTTTTTTAATTACCCAAATGAACAATGTCTACATGTATAATACACGAGAAAAGTTTTCAGGAATGACTAAAGGGGTCACAACGGTCTCACTTAAAATCCAAACTCCTTAGGCAGTTCTAACTTTATTGACAAAATTTTCCTAGACATGCACTTATCCACACAACTACACTACAAGCTCTTAATACTCCCAAGCATGAACTGTTGGCTTCAATGTATTCATGAACAGTACTATATACATGAATAGTACCGTATACCCGAGGCACAGATCGTCGGCTCTGATACCAATTGTTGCGGAAGCACGAGTTGAACAATTATCAATATTCTAGTGACTGCAACTTCTGGAGAAATATAAATGTGGTGATAAATGAATGTAAAAAAAACATGGTTCGGCGTAATGCCTACGTCCATGGGCAAAGACTGAAAGATAATCTTACTAATAAATGGGAATTTACAAAATTGGGAAAAAACTCTCAAAATCCATAACCCCAATACACCCGATTGAATCCTCACTAGAACACACAAGTAGAAGCTCTCTCAAATCTCTCAAATTGCTTCACTTGCAATTGTTCTCAACTCTCACAATTAGGATGTAAAACAAATGAAGAATTGCCCTTCTATTTATGGGGAGCATTGCTTACCTATCACAAGTTTCAATTTGGCTTCAATTTGCCAAATTGGCAAATTGTGCTCAACCTTGGTTCGGTGCCCACAAAGTTTGATTTTTCAATAGTGGGAAGTTAAGATTTAGCTTTAATGGTAAAAGATAGTCTTTCTCGAACATAGGTCCTCAATTTGAACTATCATGATTGCGCGCGAGTTAATAATAAAAATAAATATATACTAGCTGGACCAGAATTTTAGTTCAATAAGATTAGAATGGAAAAACTATAAATTTGGGGAGGCTGTAACAAAAGTTCTAAAAGTAGATATATAGGGCATTTTTTTTTTTGTGGGGCGGGGGGGGGGGGGGGTGTGGGGAGTGAACCTCAACATAACGAAGGAAACTTTATTGAATAAAATTGATATATAGGGCCTAACTAAATGCAATATTTTCAAAGAAATGAGTTAATGAATTTCAATTAAAACTCTTATCTGGCACAAAATTTCTTTCCGCCTAGAAGGGCCAGAACAAGGACAACATATAAAGCGGCTAACGATTACCCGTTCATTATCAATCATTTGTTGCCAACGATTGACACCAAGTTGCATTCAGTTCTAGTCTTTAGAAAGACTAGTAGATAAAAAATTGTACATTTATAGAATGAAAACATTTATTAAGACTGAATTTAATTAAAAATATTAATTAAGAATATTCAATAATACAAAAAATGTTAATTAAGATGGAACTAGAAAAATCAAAAGCACGCTGTCATCTTTCATTGAATAAGATACGTCGGGCCTGATTTGCAAATTCGATCGCAAAAATAATATTTGAATACTAAGAAGATACTGTCAAGACAAAAATAATAATAATGCAGTACAAACAGTATTATCGTTATATAATCTACGGTACGTACTATAGCATGAACAGTACTCATTGTATTATTTTCACCTCCTCTTAAAATTTCAGTACTCATTGTATTATGCAGAAAAAGTATAATAGGTAGAGCTCATTAAGTAAATTAACATTCAGCAACTTCATATGGATGTATGCTAGATCGCTCCAACTTATAGTGGCGATATTTTCGCCATTTTGGAGTAATTAGTATTACGCACCGATTATTAATTTTCAAGTAGACTTTAATTATTCCGTAGTAAAATGTTTGAAATTATTTAATAAACTCTTTATTCAAGTTAATTTACAAATTTTTTCATGCACATCCAACTTAACATTTTTATTCAATTTAAACCCGTTATTAAATTGAAATACATTTTCTTTAGGAAATTAGCAGTGTACGTTTGCATATTGATATTGCTTGCTCGATTGCTGTTAGTCAATTTTGTAGGTTAAGATCTCAATGTCAGCTAAAACCAAAAGAGAGACAAATTTGTTATTCATGTCTGATAGCAGTGCTACTTTGCCTGGGGAATGGTGCTCAAATGTTTTTCAGTCCCTGAATTTTTATTAAATTGATCCGTTTGTCTTCGCTTCATAAGACCTAAAAAGAATGTTGATATATTTCTAAGCTCTGTTCCAGATACATAATTTTGCAATTGCTAATATGCAATTGTCTGGTTAAGCAAGATCATATACTCAACATCTTATGTCCAGGATCCACTTTTTGATCATTTTAATAGTTAGAACCATGACACGGTGAGTATTAAATCAGCTCATTACAGTGCCATGAAGACAGCCACAGAGGATTAGCTCAATTGCAGTACAGGCAGTTGAGTGTTGCTGATAAGGACTGCTGCCACCTCACTTCTGGTGGTTACATAGCAGTGAGCTGTGTGCAAGTTGATTGTGAACAATTTGTTGAGAATTGATTTAGAGAGTTGAAAGATCTATGTACGTATTCTTACTACACTATGTTCCCAAGACGATTCAGGAAATGACAAAATTTGTACCTCTAAATTCTTTGAACATGTAAAGGACCTATGACACACCAAAAACACACCCGCTACAAGTCCAAGTGCCGTGCTTGCATACAATTAGTAATGAACATCATTTTCATCTTCATCTTCCTCTCTGTTTCCATCTTCAAGTGTTGAAACATTCTCAGAGCAAGTCTTTGGAAGCTGGGCTCCACAAAGATCATTGCCAACAAAATATGACGCATTAAAGCTTTGCAATAAGGAATTTTTCTAGTAAAATAGGAGTGGATAAGTAGTATATACTGATTTCAATAGGTGGAATTTGACAAGCTTCCGTGAAATATTTTCCATTTGTACCTCTTCACCCGTGAACATAAGTTAAAAGTTGAACTATATATATCCTGGTGTGTTCTCTGCATGATTATTTTCTCAAGACATGAATAATTTATTCTCGTTTTCATATGTGAAATATTAGACTTTATCCATGGAGCAATCTTCTCTTGCTAGCTTGCATTGTGGATCCAAGAATTTTCTATTAATTGAACTAGCTTGTCTTCAGTTCATCAGATTTAAAAAGACTAGAATATTTACAACCGCTGTTTTGGATATATGTTTTTGTTATAGCAAATATGCAATCGTCTAATTAAGCAATTTTATATATCCAACATCTTAAGTCTGGGATCCACATTTTGAACATTTTAGGAGTTAGGCCAAACATCACCAGATCCGTTAATTCATTCATTTATAGAGATATTTTTGTAAGATCTCTTGAAATATAAGGCCAAATGCCTATTATAAGTAATACTGTTATTAAAGTACATTGAACAAGATACATAACAACCAAAACAGAAAATTTATGTACATATTCTTACAAAACCAACAATTCTGTCCCCAAGGCAATCCAAAATATTACAATATTTATACCTCCATCGTCCACAAACAAGCAAAGGGCCGATGAAACACGAAAATCCCACCACAAATCCAAGTGCCATACTTGCATACAACCAGTAGTCCACATCATTTTCATCTTCGTCCTCTTCTCCATTTTCATCTTCAGGAATTGAGACATTCTGATCAGTACAATTCTTTGGAAGTGGGGCTCCACAGAGATCATTGCCAACAAAACATGATGCATTAAAGCTTTGCAATTGAGTGCTTGAAGGAATTTTTCCAGTCAAATAGTTGTTGGACAAGTTCAAATGATTCAAGAATGTCAAACGTGACATATTCTGTGGAATTTCACCTGTAAATTTGTTTACAGAAAAATCAATGGACTCCAATGATCTCATAGCACAAATAGTTTCTGGAATTCTTCCAGTGAAAAAGTTGTAGGACAAATTCAATGATTGTAGTGCTTTAAGGTTTGTCAATCCCATCGGAAGCGTTCCTGAGAAAAAATTCTTTGAAACGTCTATGATTCGAACCAAATTAAGAATTTCATTGTAGTCAGCTGCTACCCCTTTCATCACAACTAATGCCTTCTCAGTGACACTTCCTGGACCAATAGTAGAATTTAAGGGAAAAGAATACTTTATAGCATTGCCTGTAAAAGGATTCACTGTCGCCATGGCAGTGAGATTTTGAATACAATTTGGTATGGCTCCAGAGAGGTAGTTGTCCGCAACGTCTAAAATTTGTAGAAAAGCTAGATCACATAATTCTGTGGGTAAAGGGCCATGAAAATTATTGGAACGAAGGATAAGGACAACCATTCTTGAAAACCTTTCTCCAAACCACGATGGAATATTTCCGGAAAACTCATTCTCCCCAACATCTAGTGTCACTATGGATGTACAATTTTTAAGCGAAATAGGCATGGTCCCAGACAGTCTATTTTTACGAAGGTGCAATGATACAAGACTACTTAAACTACCAAAGGAGGTTGGAAGATTACCAGTAAATTTGTTGTTACTGAGGTCTAGCGCCATCAAATTTTGATAACTCATCCAACAGTCGGGTAACTTTCCTTGTAAAATATTACGATCCAGAAAAAGAAACTTCAATTTCGTTGCCTCATTGATTTTATAACACAAAAAATGGAAAATCGATCCTGAGAATGAGTTACCGGAAAGCTCTAGGACAGTTAGATTGGATGATAAAAGAGGCAATTGACCGGACAAATTATTTGCAATCAAGCTAAGATAAGAAAGTTGAGAAGCCTTGATTAGGTCTGTCAGCTCCCCGTGAATTTGGTTGTGACCGAGGTCTAAAAGATTTAACAGGGAAGCAGATTTCAGAAGTCTGTTGGGAAAAGTACCTGAAATTCCTGAGTTGAATAAATCTAAAAATTGTAAATCCATTTGTGAATAAAGCCATAGAGGAAATCGAGACCCTACATCACAAGAACGCAATCCTAATTCAATAAGTTGGAAAGGAGGAATCCAATCACGTTTCACTTTTAATGTTAATTTATTTCCGCCGACCAAAAACACAGATAGTTTTGTCAAATTGGCAAAGTGAGTTTCAGAAAGAGTTCCGTGTAATTTATTAAGATATAATTGTAGTACTCTCAAGGATGAGAGTTGACCCAATGACTGTGGAACAGGACCAACAATAGAATTATTACTCAGGTCAAGAGAGTCAAGATTTTTAAATTGTCCAAGTTGGTCAGTCAAATGACCGGAGATTGAACTACTTGGTAAAGCCAAACTCTCTAATCCATTGGAAACACATCCTGAGAAAATCTCAAGGATCTCGGAAATTTCTTGATTCAATTTAGCACCTCCAAGATAGAGTCTCCTTAAATTACAAAGTCTGGCCATGGATCTTGGAATTCTTCCTTCAAGACTGTTGTGCGAGAGAATAAGATGTTCAAGATGGGTAAGTCTATACCACCAGTTGGGGATTGAAGAGTTGAAGTGGTTGAAAGATAGACCAAGATGTTTAAGGGAAGTCAAGCTTTGAAGCCCCTCAGGAATTGGACCATGAAAATTATTATAACCAAGATTGAGAAAGAGTAAATGACTGAGACCGAAAACCCAACCAGGAACGAATGAGTTATCAAATTGGTTATGGGAAAGGTCAAGGGTCGTTAGAGTTGAAAAATTTGCAACGGGTAATGAAGGAAGGTGATGGAGTTGACAATTTGACAAATCTAACTCTACCAAAGAAGGAAGCATGTGTGTTCCCAACAGCCAGTCAGAAGCTTTGCTAAGATTCACATAACTCAAATCAAGGTGTTCTAGAAAAGAAAGACCAGAGAGCCAGCCGAAATTTACAGCATACAAGAAATTCCGACTGAGATCGAGGTACTGTAAACTTGAGAGATTGCCAAGTTGGTGAGGTATCATTCCTGCAAACTGACTTCCAGAGAGATTGAGATACTTCAGATTCCCCATAGAACCAATAAATCTAGGTATTCGGACTCCTTGAAAATCATTAAAGCTCAAGTCCAGACAACTCAAATGTTCTAAATCAAGCAAAGAAGGATTTACCTTACCAACCAGCATTGACCTTGGATTTGCTTCAAACTGACCCGGCTGAACGTAATAATTGAAAGGATTTCGAAGATTAAGCTCAAGGATATGGCCTGTCACGTTGTCACAGATAACACCAGCCCATAAACAACAGTCTCCATCTCCAATCCAAGAAGCAAGCCGATTGGTAGGGTCTTGGAGATCTTGCTTGAACCTTAAAAGTACTTCTCTCTCACTTTCAAGGCAACCCACATGAGAAGAATTTCCGTTGCAGAAGCTCATGCTAATGGCTGCTATGACAAGTAATTGAAAGAGAAATAAGGTAGAAACAAGGACAAAGGTCATTTTTGGTTTCATTGCCCTATGCAGTAGTAGTAATAAAGAAAACATGCATGAGACTTATGTTAGCAACGGCATTCCTATTTATAATGAATTGAAGTTAACAAGTCCTGTACTCTTGTAAATAATCTCAACTTCTCTTTCAGCAATTATTTATGCATTTGATATTATCAATATAGCGGTCCTCGAATCTAACTAATTTGAAAAAAGTAGCAATCACCTTAGAAATCCTCTGTGTGTTATCATCACACTGTTACCTTCTGTTGGGTCAATTAGCCATTAATTTAAGATACACTTTGGATAAGTGAAAAAAGCTAACTAATATTAACAATAATGAGAGAGAATTGCATCCAGACGCACGAGAACGAGCTCTCAAGTCATAACTCACGTGCAGGAACTGGAAAGACACCTTAATAGCCATATTAGCCCTTTTGTTGACTTGTATTAATGTAGCCTTTTGCCAAAATATTAGAAATTGAAATTGAATACTTTAAAGTGAAAGAAAGTCGTCATATTTTGCTAATGTCATAAATCGATCATTATAAAATAAACCAATACGATGGAACTTGAAAAGAGAAACAACAAACTTCTGGAGGCCATAATCAAAATTATATAAACAAAGGAGGCCAACGACGTAATATTTTCAAAAAATAGGTTAAATTTCAATTATTTTATTTTATTTTTTTACCTGAATCCGGCCCTAGCTATTTGGGAATCTATACATGCTGCATTACTCTTTCACTATTGATTGGATGTTGCCATCAATTGGCACCAAACTATAAAGACTAATAAATAGACAGTAGTGCATTTTCAAACCAAATTAGGTATTTGAAAGTGAACTTGACTAAATATATAAGAGAAGAAAATGAGTTGTACTTTGATGCTTGCATTGGTATGAAATTCCAAAAATCAAAATCCGTGTGCACGTCAATCATCTTTCATTGACTTCAGAGTCGGTTCCGTAAGTAGGAGGCAACAATAGTGGTGACGTGTTAACTTCTCCAAGTGAAAGCCGCATCTCTCGGGTATTAATGCAATGCTTAATTAGTTCGTGATGCTTAATTAGTAGAGATGCTTAGTGATGCATCACCAATCATGTAGTGTCATGTATCATTGAATTTTATTATTAATTATTAATATCCAGTTCTTGTACACTTTAAATTAATCTATATTAATTTTATAACACTGCAACATTAGTTTGTACATCAAATATGTTGCTATCAAAAGGACCCTAATTTTGTTAACAAGGCTGATAACTAGTGAAAAATCTCAACTTAACTTTCAACAATTCTGATGTAAGGGGTGACACAACTTAAAAGTAATTAATTTACTCCCAAGTATAAGAGTGCCTGGTTATAATATAGCTCGGTGAGTGTGAGGTCCATAGAGAAAAGATTTAATTTATTTATTATAATTTATCTAAGAAATGAAAATTGAATTTAAATATATGAAACTCAAATTAATTAAAACTATGAAATTAAATTAGTTGGGGTTATGGATCCACTTTTAGTAGTAAATACGATTTAATAAATTCTTTTTATTTTTATTTTATTGCCCAAAAGATTAATTGTATAAATTACAATTATTTTCCCATTAATTTTATTATCAATTAAATATTTAGTGTGCCAAAATTTAACTTGGCTACAGTAAGTCAAAATAACATTTTACCATACTTTACACTAATATATTAAGAATTTATTGTGCCAAACTCTCATGTTTGTCTACAATAAATCAAAATTTCAAAATATAAGATATGGATAAAATTAGATAGAAAATAATTTAATTTATATAATTAAAAATAAAATTTGATTAAATCTTATTTTTTCACCTTACCCTAACTATTCGTATTTAGCTATGCATAATTGAAATAAAAGTAATTATTAAAATTAAATTATACATAATTAAAAAAATGTATTTGAAATTGGAAATAAAACTAATTTTATTTATTGAAATATATTTTAAAAAATTAAAACATAATTAAGATAGAGAGAAGAGGAGAAGAATTTGGAGAGAAAAAACTGAAGAAAGGTATGGAGAGGTGCATTCCTCCCTCTATTTATACTAATTCATGAGCAATTCACACCACACACATAAATAAAGCCAATTATATCATGGCCATAAATTTGTTCCACTAGCCAAATATAAACCTAATTCGATCCATTCAAGCACACATAACTCATTCCACTAACAATTATGACACCTAACATGATAAAAACTTATAATTTCACAATTACCACATTTAACATGGTAAAAAACTTATAATTTCGCAATTACCACACTTAACGTGGTAAAAACTTATAATTTCACAACAAAAATTGCGAATCCTCCTAAACAATGACCTAACTTTTCGAACCTTTAGAATCCAAATTTGACATTTGTTTATTTGTTTGGAGACTCAAATTACATGAAATTATTATTTTTACCTAATAAACACACAAAAATACACAAATCAAATATTTAGAAACATAATTGGAAATTCACAATATGTTACATAATTACAAATGTAAATTATAATATAAGCACAAAATAACATTTTTACCCTTTAATGAACATACAATTTTTAACACTAATCAAGAAGCATACAGGGTAGAATAAATTAAAAATTCTAGATTTTGAGTCTATTTAGTATTTTGTTAGTATTTATCTTGTTTTATTAAGTTTATTTGGGTTGTATTCGTAATTATAGTCTAATTAGGATTTTAGATTAATTCTCTTATTTGAAAAGGATTAAGAGTAAGTTAGTTACTAGTATACATTGATTTCTTATCTTAGTTTATAGTAATACCTTCAAGTTTTTTCATTAATAAAATTACGTCTTATTTTCTTTTGGGGTTTTTTCTTGATTTTTTTAATTGATGGAATTAATAGATGATGGGGGAAGGACTTGTGTACGGAGGATGGTAGGTGGTCAGAAAAGCTCTAATTGGCATACAGAAAGACTCTGATATCACTTGACGCAGTATAGAAGCAAAATTGAACGTTATTCTAGTATATGTTCTCGAAACTCAACAAAGAATAACTTTCGAAGAGAAAATATAGAATTAACGATAAAGATAAACCGAAGGGAATAATTAAAAGTATTGTTAATGAAAGTTTAAAGGTATTATAATAACTAAGATAAGAACTCTATTTATACTAACAGCTAACTTAATCCTAATTCTTATCAAATAAGAGAATTAATCAAAAATTCTAATTAGACTAAAATTACAAATACAACTTAAATAAATTTAATAAAATAAGATAAATTTTAATAAAATATTAAATACTAAATTCACTCAAAATCTAAAATTTATAATTCATTCTGCCACATATGTTCCTGCATCAAAGTCAGCATCTGTTTGGAATTTTCAATCTCGAAAAAGAGTAACCAAAATATCAGCTTTCTGCGTTATGACATTTGCATATGCCCCAAAGAAACCTCCTACTGACGAAAGTGAATTTATGTCAATTAAAGAGACATATAATATATACATAGCTTTAAACTTTACAACTTCAATTCTCAAGTGTTCCAAATATTTTTGTTTTAAAAATTTACGGATTTGATTTAGAGTGCCTTTCGAAGTGATACGTAGCAGTTGGGTTTTGATAGTTTAACAGTTTTTTTTTTTAATTCTACTCCACAGTTATTAATTTTACTCTATAGTTATAAATTTTACTCCATAACAATTGCAGTTTAAAAACTGTGTCATTTCACTCCCAAACACACCCTGAGTCTTTCTTAGAGTTGCATGCATGATGAATTGATGGTGATACTTGATGTCTTCTAATTGATTTACGATGAAATTATTTCTCAAAGAGTAATTGATTCATTTAATAATCACAAGAATATGACCCTCAACTCATGAGCGAGCTTTCAGTATTAGTAAGGTTTATGAGCGTTTACACTAATAATCTTCTCAATAAATTGGCTGGTAGTCTACAAAGCACGTTCGGTGGCGTGGCCTCTGCTTGAATCTTGAGCAATGCATTTAATAAACAGAATATTTTGATCGTTTCACATTTGATTTAAAGAGCCACAAAATCATGGCTATCACATGATTAAACAGAGGGTAAGAAATATATAGTTGATTTGGAGCCTTAATTACTATAAAAACACTAACCAAATCAATCCCATTGAAGTTCTTTAAAAAAAAAATGGCGATTTCAATGAATAATTAACTTTGGAAAAAATTCATATAAGTCATGCAAAATTTGGTAGCTGCAATAGCTATATACATATTTGTGTATACTACAACTAGGTACTAAATACTTGTAAAAATTCTTCTTATATTAGTACAATGTCTGCTGAAATTGTTGCAAACTTCTCACTGTCTTGAATCATATGGTTTCACCATTATTTTTCTCAAATCTGCCCAAATGCATGCAAAAAATATAAAATGAATCTGTCCACAGTGCTGAAGACAGAACAACCAATTTTGTATCTCAAATAAGAACAGTATTTACTTAAAATCTCAGATGAAAGAGTGCTTCAAAATGCTTGATAAGTAAATACAAGTAATACAAATTCTTACCAATAAATTTACCTCCAATAACAGAATTTTAAAAAGATAGGGGCACAAAAAAAAAAAAAAAAGCAAATGATGTAGAACCTCAACGATCTAGCATAAGCACGAATGTCAGGATTGTGATGAAAATAATGAGGACAATATTGACAACAGATTTATGTGCAGCATCGTGTTTGGGAAAATCTTTAGGAAGTGCACATTGCTCGCCATTGAAGTAAATCTTGGAAGGGAAACCATAACCTCTCTTAACATCATGTCACAGGTCTGTCTTCTTAGGGAATGAGATCACTGATTTTTGCTCGCTAATTATGGCTGCCATAACTGAAATCTATTAGATTTTGTTATGCATGTGTTTGGAAAGTAAGAAAACGATAGAAAACTAAATGAAAGATCAATGAGAATATTCCTTTATTCTTATTCAATGAATGTGTACAGATGATGCTTATATAGCAGCTTAGAGATCATAGATCATTCTAGAATCAGTTCTAATAACAACTAGTAACGAACCAATCATTGAAGCTACTGGAATGCACTAACTAATTTTACAGCAACAAATACAACGAGTAACAGAAACTTCCAGGTCAGCAACTAGGAATGTATTTGCTGCTTGAGTCCTCACAAGCTTATCATAGGCTGCTACTCCTCTGTTTCTTCACATATATCAATATCCCCCCGCAAGCTGAATGGACCTGGAAGAACATTCAGCTTGGATCGAAGATAGTTGAATTGACCATATGTTAAGGCTTTAGTCAAGACATCTGCATTTTGATCTGTACTGGGAACAAAGTGAACTACAATCTGTTGAGCCTGAACATTTTCGCGAATGAAGTGAATGTCAAGCTCAATGTGTTTAGTCTTAGCATGGTATACAGGATTGGTGGCTAAGGCTATAGCACTTTGATTGTCACACCAAATTACAGGTGTAGCTGAGACCGTTACTTGAAGTTCAGTGAGGAGAGCTTTGATCCACATTAGTTCAGTTGTGGCTAATGCTAGAGCTCTGTATTCTGACTCTGTGCTGGATCTAGAAACCACATGTTGTTTTTTCGATGACCAAGATACCAGATTAAAGCCAAGATACACTGCATAGCCAGCTACAGATTTCCTATCATCTCGGTCACATGCCCAATCAGAGTCACTAAAACAATTCAACTGCAAACTGCCATGATGATAGAACTGAAGACCATAATGAATAGTTCACTTTAGATACCGCAGTAATCTCTTGCAAGCCTGCCAATGTTCAGCAGCTAGATTTGATAAAAATTGACTTAACTTATTGACTGAAAAAGCTATGTCAGGTCTTGTTAAGGTAATGTATTGCAAAGCTCCAACTATGCTTCGGTACTGAGATCCATTAGAAATAGTAGACCCTGAGTTCTTGATTAGCTGAGGAGATGCTATCATAGGTGTGGGAACAGGACTTCATGATGACATGTCATATTTTGCCAGCAAATCAGCTATATATTTGCACTATGAAAGATGTAAACCCTCCTTGAACTTGGTAACTTCAATGCCAAGAAAATAGTTTAGTTCTCCCAAATCTTTAAGAGCAAATGTAGATTGCATATCAGCAATAACTTGAAGAACATTGGGAGGATGGGAACCAGTAACAATTATGTCATCAACATATACCAAAACAAGTAAGATATGTCCATTTGACCACTTATAAAATAAGGAAGAGTCTGACTTTGAGTGAATGAAAGACCACTTAGTTGTCATAGCTGTTTTAAACCTATCAAACCATGCTCGTGGAGCTTGTTTTAAGCCATAAAGAGCTTTGTGGAGCTTACACACATAATGAGGTTTGGAAGGATCAACAAAACCAGCTGGTTGTGCCATATACACATCTTCAACAAGCACACAATTAAGAAAAGTATTATTAACATCAACTTGCCGGAGCACCCACTTATTCATCACTGCGAAGCTCAAAATAATCCTTACTGTTGAAGCTTTAATCACTGGACAAAATATCTCACTGTAATCAATTCCATAGGTTTGATGAAAACCTTTGGCAACAATCCGAGCTTTATATCTGGATAGGGAACCATCTGAGTTGTATTTGATTCTAAAAATCCATTTGTTACCAACTATCTTAGCAGTGGCTGGTGGAGGAACCAGAACCCAGGTGTGATTAGCTTGAAGAGCATTATATTCTTCTTGCATAGCTTTATACCACTGAGGATCTGTCAATGCATGAGCTACAGACGTAGGTTCTGATAGGGTTGTAAGAAGTGCAGTTAAAAATGTTTTTGGTTTAAAAATGCCAGCTTTGGATCTAATGATCATAGGATGACCTATTGATGAAGGAGGTGGCTGAGGAAGTTGATGATCTTGGATTAAGGAAGTGTGTGAACTAGTAACAGGTAATATAGGAGAGGTATGAATAGCGTGTGGAGTTGAGTGAGATATAGGAGAAGGAACAAGATTAGAGACTGGTGAGATGAATCTTAAGGCATCAGTTGCTTATTTAA
Organism: Murraya paniculata; assembly: GCA_030449075.1. Lineage (NCBI taxonomy): Eukaryota > Viridiplantae > Streptophyta > Magnoliopsida > Sapindales > Rutaceae > Murraya > Murraya paniculata. The sequence goes on along the minus strand of JAEVFN010000008.1, from coordinate 2,544,101 downwards.
AATGTTTTCGTAAATTATTTTAAAAATGACTTTAAAATAATTGTCTTACCATAAATTGCTTTCCTTAAAATATTTGTAAAGTTTTCCCAAGTCAATGTCTTATAAGAGTGTTTTATCAAAATATTACTGAATAGATTGATATCGAAAGAATGAAAACTGCACTTAAGGTTTTGGCTCATTTTTTGTACTTATTGTTACTGATATTTCTGAATAGCTAGATGTATTGTACATCCTTGTTGACGATTATTGTGGGGTAACGTATCCTAATTGAACTACTGACTGAGTCACCAGGCTTATAAGTGACTTACTGAACAACCGACTGGGTGGGTCACCAGGGTTACAGGTGTCTTACTGAACTACCAACCAGTCATTGGGGTTACAGGTGAATTACTGAACTACCTACTGGGTCACCCGGGTTATAGGTGACTTATTGAACTATTGGCCAGGTCACTAGAAGTACATGTGACACTATGTGGCATGAGTACTTGAATAAATGAAAAGGTTATATTGATAAACGATTTCTTAAATGATTATTTATGAAAATGATTATTTGCATTATGACTTAACTCATTATGGGTTCTATCGTACATATGTATTAAATTATAAAATGATTGCTGGTTTCTAATTTATGGTACTTTAAAATGATTTTCATGTACTTTATCATTATTAGTAATCTTATGCATGAGTTTGCTTACTGAGTTGATGGCTCGCCCCTCATCTCCAACATTTTGCAGATTGATTTTAGAGATGTGGTTTTTTGGTCTAGAGAAGAGGATTTGTTAGTTGAAAAACTTTGGTATTTTTTAGATAAAAATTATTGCTACTTTGGTTATTGTTTAGAGTTGAATTTTTTTTGTTTGGAGGATTATTGTTATATTTATTATTTTAGAGACTATGTTTCAACTATAGCTAGTATTAATTTTCTTTTCGGAATAACAATTAGAGTAATAATATGAGGTTTTATTTCAAATTTCTCTTGAGATTCTTGGGCGAATTTAGGATTTTATAGAGAATCACTTTTATACTTTATAATTTTATATATATGTATATATATCCTCATATATATTATAAAAATAAAAAATTCTCCTTGTTAATTAGAAAATAAAATCAATAACTTAAAAAAAATATTAATATTACCAATTATATTAAGATAAATAAATAAAAAAATAAAAGTAATATTATAAAATATTTGTTTTAGTTATCAATTATTATTATATATATACAAAAATATTTTATATACATGTTTATAAATGTGTAAATAAAATTTTATTTTATATTATGTTCAATTCAGTCATTTATATTCTTACAATAGTTTAACAGTAAAATTTACTAAACACATACGATTGATTTTAAAGCTTATAGCACTTTTAGAAATAAATTTTACCAAACATTTAATTGATTCTCTTTACAATTAATTATTTATATAGCACAGCTAACAGTAATTATTTTAAAAGTTACAGTATTACTAAGTTAGCCCTCAATCTATCACATAAAATTATAAATAAACCAGAATTTTAAAAGATTATAAATGCCTATTGATTTTAATCTTCTTTCTTCAAAACTATATCAAAACTCAAAAACTCTATTTATTGAAAATTGAAAACACCATAAAAATCTTCTCCTCTATGTGTTTACCTTTTTGTATTCTACTATGCTTTTTCGAAAACTAATGTAAGGGAAGCTTTTATGAAACCAATCTTTTTAATACTAAACTTTTCAATGAGGGATTTATTTCTTTTCTTAAAGAAAATGAATTAATAGGTAAGTAATATATAAGAAGGTAAGAGATTTGAAATTCAAAATTTAAAACACTCGTAAATATCATTAACCTAAAATATCATATTTATAAAATAAGTGTTATAAAATAAAAAGTAAAAGAAACAAAACACGGGCGTTACAATGATCGTCAATTCATGAGCTAGTTTGTCAATATGAGTAAGGTTTATGAGAATTTACACCGACATTCTTCTCAATAAATTGGCTGGCAGTCCGGTGGCGTGCCCTCTGCTTGAGCCTTGAGCAATGCATTGAATAAACAGAACATTTGATCCATTCACACTTCAAAATCATGCCTATCAAACGATTAGCACATGGAAGAGGAAATATATTGAAATCCAAAGAATTTATATTTCATAGGCCATTTCTTTATGTAGAAATAACAAATACTAGGGATTGAACTCAGTGGAAGCAAGCAGCGCCGTTGACCTTGATTGCAATATGAACACACTAACCAAATTAACCCCATAAGATGTTGATTTCAATGAATAACTAATGTCGATTTCAATGAAGAATTAACTTTGGAAAAAATTCATGCAAAGCATGCAACATTTGCTAGCTAAAATAGCTGTAAATATGTGTATACGTAACAACTGCCAAGTACTTATAAAAATTCTTCTTATACAATAGTATAATTTCTGTTTCAACTTCTTGTTACAAACTTCTCACTGTCTTGAGTCATATGGTTTCACCGCTCGTTGTTCTAAAATCTGCCCAAATGCATGCGTAAAGAGATGATGAATCTCTCCACTGTGCTGAAGGCAGAACAACCAATTTTTTATCTCAGAAAAGAATAGTACTTACTTAAAAATCTCACATGAAAGAGTGCTTCAAAATGCTTGATGAACAAATACAAGTAATGCAAATTCTTACCAACATAAATTTCCCTACAATAACAGAACTTTTAAAAAGATATAGGAACCAAAAAAAAAAAAAAAGATCCCCAAATGGCGTGCATTCTCAACGATCTTGGATAAGAACGAATGTCAGGACAGTGATGAAGATAATGAGGACAATGTTGACAGCAGATTTATGTGCAGCATCGCGTTTGGGAAAGTCTTTAGGAAGTGCACATTCCTCACCATTGAAGTAGACCTTTGTAGGGAAACCATCACCTCTCTTAACATCAATGTTGGGGGTCTTTTTCTTAAGGAATGAAATCACAGATTGCTGCTTTCCAGGCACTTGAGGCTCACCAGGCCTAGTGCCATTTGCCAATCCCACCAAATAATTCAAACCCTCTAATCCTTGAAAGAAAAGGGTCTTGTTTTCCTTATTAGGCAGCCTTGTTCCATTGAAAGAGTACACATTTTCATACCCATCAAAAGCTTTGTTCATTTTGACGGCAAGGAACCAATCTTCAAAAGGTATCGTATCCCAATTGAAGAGTGTAACCCTAGCTGTCCATCCATCCTTGTAATCAGTATTTACATGCCAATTAATACTAACTCCACAATTATCCGGACATGGCAATGGCTTAGGAACAGGCAAATGTTTGAGTCCAGCCCAAGCAATTACTTTATTTGTCCTGTTACTGAATGGCACAAGAAGAGCCTCTGAAGGCAGCAACATTGCTTTAGCCTTGGGGTTACATTTTTCAGGATCCGGACATCCGCAAGCACAGGTCGGGCAAGGAATGATAGATTCATTGTAATAAGCAGAGAACGAAACGCAGCAACTGGATTGCTTAATCTCTGACTTGGTAATGTTGCAGACAACTTGCCAACTCGCGACAGCTGCGGTCGTAGATTGAAGTCCATAGGGGTCGGGAAATTCAGTTGGTTCTACTCTAATAGGATGGCCACACCTATAGTTTGGATTGAGATCACCTCTGATTTGCCATTTCATGGGTGGAACCAGAGCCGTTCTGTTATCATGAGGGGGTAATTTGAAAACAGTCAACTGAAACACTGATTTAGTCTTGCTTTCATCCATGAGTTTTGGTAAAAGACTGCCGTTTCTGCAACAATAAGGCAACTTGCCAAGTTTTGTATCATTGAAGTAGACTGCTGGCAGATCAGAAATGATTGGCTTTTTCTCGCAATTGATGACCTGAGAGAAATCAAATTCTTTGTAGTATTTACCAGCAGGGCCATAAAGGCATCCGGAGATATCCTTCTTGTGAGTGAAGGCTCCTCTCATTTGGCTAATGAACTCATTATTCTGCCATTCCCACGTTAAATTCCAGTGATCAAGACGCCCCAAGGGATGCTCATTTTCCATTGTTACTTGTGCGAGATAGTTGTTACCGTAGGCTTGTATCACATCATAACTTAGCAACAGATCGCCACTCTGACGCGGTGCGAACTTTGTGCTTTTCACTGGCGGAGCCTTGAATTTGGGATCCTTTTTACAACATGTGTACATGTAGCTTCCTGTATGTAATGTCAAATAATGGTTAGTTTGCATTGTACATTCAGGAAAATGAGCTAGTGAGAAACTTTGTCTATATTATATGGTGAGCATCTAGACATAATGGCATAATTATGCAACTGTTTGCTAAATACTGAAGCTGTAGATCGTAATAATGGAACGTTGCCCACTAAATCATTATTCTATATATTGTTACATACATACTTATGTCGTATGATCATATGATCTGATAAATAATTCATTAATATAGGACAGAAATGTAGCTAGTTACCATCTCTTTTTGCCGCCGGACAAAGATAGCCGTCGTTGACGAGCTTGAGGGATTTGGGCATCGGAATCGTGGGCGGTTTAACGCCGAACTGAGTGCCTTTAATCTCAATCTGTGCAGAAATCTGAGGATAATCTCCGGCAGTTTCAATGGCGGTCTTCAAGTCTGCCTGTGGGTTCCCTATAAACGTCGTTCCATTACCAACAGCAGCCGGAAAATCACCTCCATCGATAATGGTAGCCCCAGAAGTGGACACCAAAATCTCTCTGTGACGAAACCCTACAAACAATTTCCAAGCTTTCAACTCCTGAGAGCCAGCATTCACGACAGTGGCCATCGCCTTAAACGCCCAAGCTTGGGCGCTTGCATTTTTGAGACGAGGATATAACAATTCACGTTCCATAAAGTTATACGTCAAGAAGATCCCATTGCATTCATCTTGGCCCGGAGGAGGCGCCGGAGGAGCTGGAGGTGATTCGGCATCAGGGTAATCTTGTCCATAACAAACCTGAGTCCTTAAGCAAACAAGAATCAATGCGACGTGCACGAATATACAAGGTATTTTCAATGCTTTCATGATTAATATTTTTTTTTTTTCCTTTGTTAAGGTTGCTAGCTAGGTTGGAGGACAAGAAAGAAAACTGAAAATGGAAAAGCTTTTTTGTTTTTATTAATTGGAAGAGTGAAATTTTTGCAGGCGCCGCGCGAGAACGCGGCGAGGCAGAGAAGGGGAGTCTTAGGGAAACCCATGTAAGAGTGTGAGGAGAAGGTTATAAGAGGAAGCAGAAATTCGGAGACCAGGTCAAGCTGCGTTCTCTTCCTCTAGTTTTTGCTGTTTCTTCGGAGGACAGAAAGCGCGCGTTTGTTTCATTTTTTTCTGTTAAGACATAATTACATTTGCATCCTCTTCCTATTTTTGCCCAACTTCCTTTTCTAATTTAAGGCATTTTTAACCATCATTTTTTTTTTTTTCATAATATTCATTACGTGTTTCTCTAGGAAAAAAACTCCATCACCTTTAGTTTTTAACTTCTTTTGTATATACATTATCCTTTTTTCCCCCTTATTATTCTCATATATAATACAATCTTAACCGACTACAATATGTGGGGTAACTAAAGCAAGGTGTGAAACTATGGTATTTTTTTGGCACTTCTAGTTATACTCCAACTGATGTATACATGTACGCCCGTTTTTAGGGCAGCTGGGCTATTTTAATTTCTTAATTTAGAGAATTAATTTATTTTATTGTGTTAAAGAAATAATTAACTACACAATAATATAATAAGGTGTTTTATAAACTGTATTGTTAAGAGTAATGAGTTTCAAGAATTGAACGTGTGTGTTTAATAAAATTTACTAGTTGTTATAAACATAAAATCTTCAAATATTTTATAACTAAAATCGATCGTTTCTTCATTGAGTTTCATTTGTAAATTAATTAGATTATGATTAAACATTTAAATTACAAACGACATATCATACAAGTTTTTCTTTAAAATTAAAAAAAAAATACAGACTATCATCTCTGTAATGAATTTAAAAACGACATGCCATACATATTATGCCTTGGAGTAAAAACAGTAGGATTTGTCATCCATCAACTAAAGATATAAAAAGGCATACATACAATTTTTATATACCTTTACGTCATGTCATTAATGTGATGAAATTATAAATTACAAGTCATACAGCAATGGCTAAAGAAAAAGAATTGAATGTCTACATTTATAAATTATAATCACTGTAATTATTAGTACAAAGTTCATGACATTTTCAGCACCACCATCATCAAACATTAGAAGGTTAATAACTAATGACAAATTCTTTGGACTTAAACGGTGGGTGTTCCAACGGTAAGAGTTTTGTTTTTACATTTTAAGATTATTCCGTTGGACAACTGTTGTGGAAAATAACTGACTGAGCTTGCAATCATCAACCGCCCTGGAAAGTCTAGGAAGTTTTAAAAGTTTTATTGTTCCAACAGTTCACGAGGTTTGAGTTTTTTGCTGAAGCAACCCATTACTGTTATTAGTTAAAATTGGGAATTCACAATTTCGAACAATAATAATAATGATGATGATGGTAAAAATAGCCAAAAAAGTACAAGAAGAGTTATATACTTGTTCCCCTGCAAAGCCACAACTGGATCAAGTACTATTCCTTTTATACATGAGATGAAGGAAGGTATCATACCAAAATCATTTGGTTGAGATACAGAAGATGAGAGACTGAATTTTTAAGTTGCCATAATAGCACAAGATTCAGTTTTCAAAATGATAGTAGTTTACTGTTCTTTTCATAAACTAATGACGGCAATTTCAAATGGTAAAGAGTATTGAAAGCTAATTTCAAAACACGGATCAGGAGTACCGTTAAATATATTCCAATAGATATTGATAATTAAAATAATATCAACAGAACAAAAAAGGAAAAAGAGAGAAATATACAATTTAACTTCCTATCATCTTTTTGTAAAAGTTTTTTGAACAGATGTTCAACACACTTCCTAGGTCAGAAGGGTACATGCCCTACCAGTCTCCAGTACCACAATATTCAGTGCCCCTGTTTTTCAGTAGCCTATTATGTAAATCTACATGTGAATTTATGGAATTTTTCCATACTTTCCCATACTCATTTTGTGTTAAAACCCTATATGTATGCGACATGTAGTGACGGCATACGGCATACTTGAAGTCAAGCAACAGAAATCTCCTCCACACTGCCAAGATCCTCAACAAACTGTGCTTTTGGTTCCAAATCAATGAACTGGTTGGACTTACTAGCTAAATGCGATATGCTAACTCTTCCCTGGCGCTTAATGTAGTCGGCCACAGCTTTCATCTCCTCCTGTGAGATGTATATGTATTTTCCTCTATCATCCATGACACCAGAAAGTCGCCCTATTCAAAGAGCAAATTCATAGTTAAATTCCTTAGACGAGCATTTTACAGACCATAGCTCCATACCATAAACCACCAACAGAATGAAAGAACCATTCAAGTTTATCTATGACGAGGTACAAATGTAACTAAAATTACCAAGGATCGGAGACAAAACCTAAATTAAAGTCAACCAGAAGGAAATACAACGACATTCCATTAATCAGGAAGGGCTGCTAATGGTTTCAAGGATAGGAATTTCTAAAGCAAAAAAAATATATCGACACAAGGCATCTTCCAAAAATTGAAAGTTGAGAGCTTAAATACAAAAGTTGCAGCAATGAGACATCATTTAGTTAAAACAACATATTCATTAAAAATTAAAATTAAAAAAATAAAATAAAATAAGAAATGGAAGATCACATACCCATATTTTCAAGAGAGGTAATCCGATTGATACACTCCTGCATGGACCAAAAGTTATAACGCAACATTAGGAAGCAATATTTTGTACAAATCTATGAAACTATGATATGATTAACCACAGTGCACAAACACAATTTGACTAACAGACATATGTGTTCATAGAACAGATACTAAAAAAACATCAGCTTCTTAACCTCATTGATCAAAATAACAAATAAAGTTCTACATGCACATTGGTAATCACAATTTAAGAATACTCCATCACTGCAACCAGCTGTTGAGATAAGAAGGAAATATTTTTGTTTACAGAGAAAAAATATGACAAACAAAATAAAACAGCTCCACCAGCAAGCATTTACCTGGGTCCGCAACTTAAATTCTGCAGCAAGATCTTCTAAAGGAATACATTTTTGTTTCTGCAAGATCATATTGGGAATAAAAACAATTAGCACCAAAACCTGTACCCAGAAGCAAGAAGCTTCAGTACCAAGCAACTGTGATTTACATATGCTTGCAAAATTACTCCCAAAGCATTACCAAGTACTTCCTAAAATACTGTTCATCTCAAACGTTCCAATTTACCACAAAGCAAATAGATTGACAATTGAATTTTATTGGAATAGCAATTGCAATTTCTCCCATTCACTAACAAGTACAGTCAAAACACTATTTTTCAAAGGTAAATCTCCCCCATGATAAGTAGATAGCTGGGTAGTACCTTTATATATTCCACGAAGTCAGCCAGCAAGTCCCGATCTCCATCTTGCACTTCGTTTTCTGTAGTTCCTTCAGCATCAATTGAAAATTCTCCTTTCCACTTCTCAAACTCCAATGCAGCTGCTTCCTCCTCTCTCGCCTTCTGAGCTTTAGCTTCTTCTTCCTATTAAGTCATGGTAAGAATTTTTAGCCAGAAAATTATACCAACTACAAGAACACAACAGACATACATATAAAAGCACCACCAAAAGAAAAGTGATCAACCCACCAGTGCACGCTCCCGTGCTTCATGCTCCTCATCCTTTCTCCTCCGCATTTCTGCATAACGGTCTTGTTTTGACTGCCTTGACTCACGAGCAGCTTCATCGGCCTTCAAATTAAACATATCAAAAAGCAATGAAAAAGAAAGAAGAAACAGAAACTATGTGCATAGACAGACCAAAATAAGCGGCAAAGAGTTTGCTCTAGTATCCTTCCTAGTAGAAGATTCATAACCTTCTAATACTCTATGGATATGGAAAATATATGTCTTGAGAATGACTTTGTTACTGAAAACAACCATTTACGTGAGACCTTCAGCATTACATCTAAAGGAAGAAGAAAAGTTTCTTAAAAAATTCTAAATAATATTGTTTAGAATTTCATTTAACTTCAAATGAAATTCATAAAAAGGTGGCCTTACTGAATGAAGAAAACAAAAAGAGAGAGAGAGAGAGCGCGAAAGAAAATGTACCTGCCGTGCTGCTTCCTGCTCTTGCCGTCTTTTCTCCTTCTTCTTTGATGCTTTAGCCTCATAATGCCCACCCGCAACACCTTCATCATCACTTCCTTCAATAGTTTCTGTGTTCAGATGCATATAATAATTAGTACATTCAATATAATCAGTTTTCAAGATCTTTCAGATTACTCAATGTAATACATTATTATTCCATCACGACAAGGCTTATGATAGCATATGTTCGCTATTCGGTCAAAATTCACAATGCTAAAAATCTACAAACATTTCAAATACAGGATCGCAGAACAATTCCAAAACAAACCAAAAGGCAAATATGATCCAATATACTTGCTTCCAGAAGCCTTCCAAATTACCCTAACAGTTACTAGAAACGCTTCTTTGCATTGCAATCTAACTGATATTTAGCAGAAACGCATCCAAAAAAATATTCCCTTGAAAACAAAAGAGCAAGAGAGTGAAAAATAATAATAATAATAATAAATGCAAACAGAACACCAATAACCTTCTACTTCTGCAGCTCTAGCTGATGATGTGCTAGCTCCAGCAGCTGGTCTTCGACGCATCCGACGAGCACCAGTTGCACGTACCACATTCTCCCTCTGATGTACCTGTGGAGACTGTGGTCCATACTACACATTAAGAAACATAAACCAACTCCATCGGACAATGTTCTTAGAACTCAGGACATATTCTTGCAAACCAAAACCATAAACAGCAGTAACCAAAACCATGAACAGCAGTTCATTAGCTCCGAGTTAAAAAATACAATGAAAAAATTATAAAAAAATAAGCATCAGGACAACAGTTACAATCATAGCCAGAAAGACACAATTGATTGTCCTCAACAATGCTTTGAAAAGCTGTTGCTAGAAACAGTCTTTTGAAGCTCAATTCAACGATTTTAGTCTTCATGCTCTGATTCGAGTTAAAATCTTCAAAAAGTTAATCAATTATGTCTTAATCGTAAAAATTAAAAATTAAATTAAAAAGAAATACAGTCTTACAAACCTCCTGTGGCTGTTCTCGAGAATCTGAGCGACGTTTCCATAAATAAAGTGGAATCAAAGCGAAAATTAGCAGCATAGACAGAACCAGAGCAAAAATTTCCTCCATCTTTCGATTTATTTATCTGCCACTAATCACATTACAGTAACCACAAGTCAAATTATTCAATTGCTCCTCGATCATTATCCAATATGAACGTTAAATTTCGAAAATTAGAATAATACAGAATCTAGACTTATAAGCAACGATTTAAGGAAAAAAAAAAAAACAGAGGGTGAGGGTTTGTGTTAAGAGGAGGCAAACCTGGACGAAACGGCGACGTTTTGCTGATCCTTCAAGGAGAGCGTTACGCAGGCAGGAGACGGTTATGGTTTTCGTCCTTAGTGTTTTACGGTCAAGGAAAAAGGAACGGCAACGCAGGTCTCTTCCCTCTGGCTTTTATTTTGACCCTTTTTTTTTTTTATTTAGGAAAATTTATTTCTTTTTTGAAAATTTATTTCATTTTTTTATTATTAAAAAAGAGAATTGCAATTCAATAAATAACCATACACATAAATGGAGGGGTGAATGATCAAATCAAAGTCGGTAATAAGTTTAATGAATGATAGAATACATTATATTAAAATTATATTTTTTTTATATTTATTTTTAACTTCAGGTATTTCTAATTAGAAAATTATTTATAAAGAAGTAATAGCAAACGATTAAATTCCATAGAAAATATCATCATTAATAATATCAGTAGTAATAGGTGTAAAAAAAAAATAGCAGACCACGTTTAAAGTTTAAAAGACAAAAAAACAATATGGGATAAAATGAAATTTCACAACAAAACAAAATTTTTTTATCTCAAATACTCTTTGTGCTACTTTTTGTACTCATTTGATATTTTCATATAAACATCATTATTACTGAAACTAATAACCTCACTAAATCCATAGAAGATAAAATCTTTTTAATAATTTACAATAATAAACTTAGAGTCCCCTTAAAGATTCTCTTACCACTTTAATATGATCGTGAATAAATTAAAAGATAAAAAAATAATAATTTCATTATATTATACTATAAAATATATGACATAAAAAAATAAATTTTTCTTATAGTTTAACTTATTTCTTATTTTAATAAAGTAATAGATATTAACAATTTACTCAATAAACTTAAATAACTTTTACGTACTAATTACTACACTAAATAATTACTGCACTAAATGATTACTTCTTAGGTTGAGAGCTCAAATCTTTTTCACACATTATGAGATTTGAAAAAAAAAACTTAGAAGCACATTTTATGATACATTGAGAATGGTCCTAACATGTACTTAAGGATACGATGAACTACGGTCACTAGGCAACAATGTCACGAGTTTTCTTATTTCTCTTTTATATTAAACACCATGTATTACAGCAATAGAGCCCACAAACTCTTACTGATAATGTTTCATATTCCAATCATCAAATTAGAGTTAACAAGAAAAAAAGAAATAGTTTTCGAAACATTACGGGATTGTAATAATCTACATTTTCTTTGTAACTAAAAATTCTAACTATTTTTAGGAGCCTAGTTTGGTATCTCAGGCTAGGGGTGGCCAACGGGCTGTACTGGCCCACCGGGCCTTGGGCCTGTCATGGTACGGCCCCAGTCCGTAAAGGATGGGCCGTGTCGGACCCTTCGTTTAGGCACGTGGCCCTTGCCGTGCCCAAGCACGACATGGGCCATGCTTGGGCACAGCACGATAGTGGACACGGCACGAGCACGGGCCCATTAAGGACCCATCGTGCCAGCCCACTAGGCATGCCAAAATTCAATTTTTTGTTTATTAATTTTTTTTATTTTTTTGTCATATAAAAGATAAAAAATAATATACTAATTTCAAATTTTATATTGTATTCTAAAATATAAATTTCTAATTTCAAATTTATTTCTTTAAAATTAATACATTCTCATATTGATAAATGCATTAAATGAGTTAATTTAAATTTAATTGAATGAATTTACATTTTAAATGATGAATGATGTAATCATTATTAATAATTTAAACTTTAAAGCACAAATAGAAATATTACTCAATTAAATAAAAAATAATATTATTGAGAGATAAATAAAATATATTTTTATGAAATAAAAGCTTCAAATTACAAATAAAATAAAATATGATGTAAGTTGCATCATTATAGTTTACAGCACATCCCAACTAAGTTGGCACCTACTGAACTATTTATCATTTGCATTTTACAACCATTTCAAACATTAAAATTATTCATAAATTTTAATCTTCATCTTCATTGACATCAACTTCAACAAGAGCATCATCCCCGTTGTCATCGTCGTCATCGTCGGCACCATCATCCTCAACATTGGTATCACAATTGATTATAACTAGTTTCATATTCAAAGATGACATCTCCTTAACTAATTCATTATGCCAATGCTATTGTTTTTGACAATTTGCAACCTCTCAATCTTGAAGAAACATCAAACGATTTAATGTCTTTCCAGATAAGTTGACTAATGATCATTTAACATTTTGCCACATGTACTAAAAGTAGACTCCGAAGCTATAGTTGAAACCGGAGCGGTTAGTAAATCACCGGCCATTATGGTTAACATAGGAAATATGGTGACCTTTTCTTCTAAAATGCCAAAATATTTATATTTGCAAATCGTGTATTTAATACCCCTTGAAACTTAAACCATTTTTGTAATTCATTTTCAATAGTGTAACTATCACTTGTACCACTACCAATTGGGGTCTTACCTTTTCGAATCAAATACATTGTTACATTTTCGAATCAAATACATTGTTACATTTTCAAATCAAACAAGTGCTGCTTCAGGTGGTGTTGATTGTGATCTATTCGAGCTCAATCCATATTTTAGTTCATAACCATGACAAAAAATCTTTTATTAATGTTAATATTCACTCATACTAGTATCAAGTGTTGTGTCCAAGTTTTCAACTATCCCTTCAATTATATATTGTGTTCCATGTAGACTAAACTCAAGATCTATAAGAGATGCATAAACAAACAAATGTGGAATATTTTTCCAATATTTCAAATATTTCTCTTTCATTTTTTCACATGTATTTGCAAGATATACATCATTTTTGTGTTGGGCTAAAACATCACTGATATTAAATAAATGACTCAACACTTTAGATGAAGATGGTTCATAAACTGTTGAACATGCAAGAGTGTCATCATAAACACTTTCAAAAAATTCAAAAATTTAAATGTAATATTCCAATCATAAGCAGTACTACTACCCTCACCTAACTTATAATTAGCATAAGTAGTAAGGGAATCACTATAATCTGCACAGGAAGCGAACATCGAATACGTGGAGTTTCAACAAGTTTTAATATCAAGTTTGAATTTTCTCTTTTTCAATCCATAAATAGGTAATGTGTTCTAGAAGGTGATCTCAATATACGTATTACTTCTCTAATTTTAGAGAGACTATCACTCATAAATTCCAAATCATCTTGAACAATCAAATTAATAATATGACAAACACATCTAATATGAAAAAATTGTGAACCACGTGTGGGTGTGATATTGAACAAAAAATAGTCCACATAAACATAATTTGCAGAAGTATTATCAAGTGTTATGCTAAAAATTTTGTCAATAACATTATATTTCTCAAAAAATGCCCAAAATAGCATTAAAAATTTGAGCTCTAATATGAGGTTAATCTAATTCATGAAATGCGAGCAATTTTTTCTCCAAATTCCAATTTTTATTAATGAAATGTGATGCCACACAAATATAACCCATATTATTAATACTAGTCCAACAATTAGAAATAACCAAAATAATACCTTTAAAATCAGAAAAAAAAAATTGAAACCAAATTTTTTTTTTTTTTTTTGCATAAACATTCTCCATATCAAATTTGATTTTATTTCTAGGAACTCTTCTAAATTGAGGTTGAACGTACCTTAACGTTAAAAGTTCACGTCCTCTGAACTCTGAAAATAGCAACAGTTGTTCAGCAACTGCCATGTATAGTGCCAAATAGGCTTGGCAATTTGCGGGCTTGGGCCGGGCTTTGTCAAGCCCAGGCCCAAGCCCGCTTAACTTGCACAAAGCCCAAGCCCCCTAGGAGGGGGCTGGGCCTGGACGGGCCCGGGCCGAGCCGGGCTTTGTGCTAATTTTTAAACTATTTTTTAAAATAGAGCTATAAGTTTGAAAAAAATTATCCAATACATTGTACTATAATAGAGTAAAAATCTTAAAAATTCTTATCTAATACATAATTATCCAACACACAAAATATTAATATCACAAGTACACAAACAACATAATAAATCACAACTACTAATATAAAAAACAAACTAATCTAATATTTGCGGGCCATCTTCTTCCTCGTCCTTCATTTCCTCTCCGGTAAAAAGTTCTTCTTCAGGAACTCCACCTAACAAAAAAAAAGTGTTAAAATAAATAGTAAAGAAAAAATAATTAATAATTAATTTTGTAAAGAATATTTTTATACCTCGACCGCCAGTGGCCCATAACCAATGCTGAGAGCACATGATCACTTCTAACGTGTCCGGATGTAGCCGACTACGATGTGGGCTCAATGTTCTACCCCCCGTACTAAAAGCAGACTCCGAGGCAACAGTAGTCACAGGTATGGCTAACAAATCCTTGGCCATCTCAGCCAAAATAGGATATTTGCCTTTGTTCATCTTCCACCATTGTAAAACATCAAAGTCCGAAGTTCTTTTGACTAAAGGATCCTCCAAATACCTATCTAAGTCGGACTTCGAACTAATAGGTTGACAATTTTGGGTTGCATACATATCAAAATCACCCATATCATCCATATCATCAAAATCAATACGAGATTAGTCAGACGGAACAACAATTGAGGTAGAAGACTCACCAACAACACCATATCTCATAGTTGCGGATTTGGCCTCATAATAAGTCATCATTTCATCACAAAGTTCTCGCACTCTCTTAAGCTGATTTTCAAGACTAATTGCATAAATCTTTGGATAATAGTAATTAACCAACATCATCTTATATCTCGGATCAAGAATAACAGCCATTACCAATATCCCATTAATCTCGTCCCAATACTTCAAAAATTTTTCAATCATATTATCCGCCATGTTCTTAACTGCAGGAACATCTGATGTTTGCCACCCCTTCAACGAAATCCTCATTTTACAAACCAATGGAAAAAATAAATTAGCAGTGGGGTATGTTGTACCCGAAAACATCTCAGTCAACCTTGAAAAAGGCCTCAAATAATCCAGCATTTGCTTAGCCAACTCCCATTCCTCACTACTAGGCAAACACTTGTATTGTGGCTCAAGTGTCTGCAGTCAAGAAAAAACATTTCTATACTTCACTGCAAGTTCAAGCATAGCAAAAGTAGAATTCCATCTAGTTGGACAATCAAGCCCCAACTTTTTCACATCCATCTGCAATTGACGGCACGCCAACTCAAACTTTTCCACCCGTTTTGGTGACGAACTCCAATAAGACACACTGTCTCTAACACGTGCAATACCACTCTCAATTACTGACAACCCATCCTTCACAATTAAATTCAAAATATGAGCCGCACATCTCATATGAAAGAAATTACCACCCAATATCATCGACTCAGTTGACAACAATCCCTTCAATCTTTCAACCAGTGCATCATTAGTAGAACAATTATCCAAAGTAACCGTTGAAATCTTTCTATCCAGATTCCAATCCAGCAAACATTTCACCAAAATTTGGGAAAGGCAATCAGCTGTGTGTGGGGCTTGCACGTATATAAACCTAATCATTGAAAAAAATAATAAAAATTATGCGAAGTTATAAAAAATTAAATAAAAAACTTTAAAATTTAATAAAGTAAAATTATCTATAAATAATTAAATAAAAAATTTTAATATTTAATAAAGTAAGAATACCTTAAAATTCGACTTTGCAAATGCCAAGAGTTGTAATGAAATGTCCCGTAACAACCATATAACCCTTTTTTTTATTACATGCAGTCCACATGTCTGTAGTTATTGCCACCCTACTATTATTAATCTGCAACAAATTCATTGCCTTCGCCTTTTTAACTTCATATATCTTAAAGATTTCACTCTTTAAAGTGTTTCTGGATATAGACTTCACCAATGGGTTGCAATAATCAACAAAATCTCTGAATGCCTCATACTCCACAAACCTAAGAGGAAGCTCGTGCTTTACAACCATCGTCGTAAGTTTTTTACGAGCAACCAATGGATCAAATTTTTGAATTCCAAGCTCACCACTTTCTGTTTTCACCAAGTGTTGCTTATTCTCAAAAACTTCTTCAATTGTTGGTTGATTAAAACCGTGGATTTGTCTAACATGTCTATTCAAGTGACTGGTTCCCGATCCACAAGTAAGAACCGTTCCACAATGATTACATTTTGCCTTCGCTACCCCACCAATATTAATCTTTGTGAAATGGTCCCAACAATTTGAGATAATCCTCTGTTTTTTTTTTTTATCACTCCGTATTTCTCCTTCAATATTTTCTGACCCCGCAGCAGATGGATTCGAAGGCAAATTAGAAGATTCAGAAGCATTTTCCATTATTACTTTATAACCCTATACAAAATTAAAAGAGATAAGATATTATATTAAACTCTAATATTATATAAAAATAATTCTATGATACTGAAAAATTTCTAATAACACTGAATATTTTTAAACCATAATGTCATAATAATTTTTTTTTAACAATACTGTCAATACAGCCAACAACACAGCACAAACAAATGCCACAGAACAATAACAATATTAACCGACAGCCAACAATCGTCAATCAACACTAAAACCAGCAGCACAACTCAAAATCATTAACTCTCATTCCGGCAAGCTCACCACTTTCTACATCCAACAACCAACCTAAAGAAATTAAATTACTATTTCCAATAAAAAAATACAGCACAAACAAAATCAATATTTTCTACATCTGCAGCCAACAACACAGCACAAACAAATTGAAGCTTACAGGAAGTCAGGAACACCGGAACAGGAGAAGGAGAGGCTGCTGACTGCTGTTGGTCGTTCGAGACTTCGAGTGGCTGCTGCTGCGTCGCGCGGTTGGTGCTGGAGGTTGTTGGATGCCGGCACAGGTTCGAACGCTGGGCGCGGAGGAAGAGGCTGAGCTGTTCACGGAGACAGCAGTGCTGGTCCTGCTGGATGCTGGACGCTGGAGCTCGACGACGTCTGCTGAGTGCTGAGGACGCAGTGAGGACTTGAGGTGTTGCGTCGTTGACTGCTAAGAAATACCGGCACCGGATCTGGAAGAGTGGAAGAGGGCAAGAGGCAGTCGGCAGCAGAGGTCACCAAGCGGCAAGCGAGAGAAGACTGACGAGAGTGATGGAAAATTGGAAATTTGGAATTAGTGATTTGCAAATTACAATTTGGGGAATGGGGATTTACCGATTTAGGCATTTTTTATTTTGTTTTGTTTTTTTTTGTTTTTTTTTTTGTTTTGTTCGGTTGTTATTTGTTAACTTGTTTTGTTTTTTAAGTTTGTTTTTTTTTTAATTTGAATAATTGAATTGAAAGATGATATATGTAATATATTTATATATTATAATTTTTTAAAAAAATTATATATTATAAAGTCCGGGCTTAAGCCCGGGCTTTTATACAAAGCCCATATCTAGGCCCAATAGATATGGGCTTTGAAAATTTCAAGCCCTTATCCATGTTAACCATTCGCGGGTCAGGCCTGGGCCGGCCCGGGCTTTTTTGCCATGCCTAGTGCCAAACTAGTTCGGTTCTCCTTGTGATTATATGAAAACGGTTTCATCTCCCCCTCGTATCCATGTTGTGTGAAAGCTCACTTTGCCATGGATTTTTGGCACCGTATTTTGCACAATACTTATCGGAATGGCGCTTGAGATGTCTGATGCCAACATTAGACTTGCAAGACAAAGAACTATGACAAAATACACAAAACGCCATTTTTTTTTTTTTTTTTTGCCTTTGGAATTTACTCCTTCCTTAATTGTAAAGTATTTCCAAACATTTCAAGTTTTTGCTCTTTGTTATACTTTGAAGAAGTACCATGGGAACTTTGGACTTGAGGTTCATTTAAACACTAATTATATTGATCTCCCATCATTTCTACATCTTGCCCCACTTAAACAAATTTGAAATTTGGATCAAGTTTATAATTTCCAAATTGAGCCATATGTTTTGTAATAGCAAAAGATGAATTCAAGAATAAAAGAAAATGAGTTGAGAATGTGTGTTGGAAAATCAGTTCAATCGGATTTTAATATACTAAATTTGGCAACGGCTATAATTTGTTGCAATAGCTAGAAACAGTTAGAAGCTGCAAAAGGCATAAAAGAGAAAGAGAGAGAGACAGACGAAATGATGATTTGATCAAATGTGAAAGAAGAAAAAATGATGATTGCACGAGTTCACTTCACTTTTTTATTTTTTTATTTTTTTTTAAAAAGAGCATGTGCAAATGTGTAATGTCAATAAAATACTTTTTTTTGTTTTTGCTAAATTTACTTGGCTAACATTTATTCAACTTACTTAAAAAAAAAAAAAAGCAAGCTAAATTGGAATTGTCATTGTCACACTGTCACACGGCCAATTACTTTTAGCCATGTGATAAAGGGACAATGATATGTTAAAATAATAAAAAATGACTTTCACTTTTTTTTGTCATCTTTCACTTTTTTTTTTTTAACATTTAAAGTTAGCACACGAGTAATATGATACTAATACATTATACATATAAGTTATAACTATAACACACATTTTCAAAACGTAAGTTTTTAAATTACTAAAAATTGGTTATATTTAAATTACTAAATATAACCCTTATTATTAAAAGACACACACCATAATACACACGTTTTGAACACACACACTCACATTTTTAAATTCATTATAAATACATTAGCCTTAACTCTTTCTATTACTCATTCGTTCGCCTAAAATTTTAAACTCCTCATATCACAAATTCACTTTGAATTTTCAATGGAAGATAATAACAATCAAAATAAGTATCCTCATCTTGAGCTCGAAGGCAGTGAGCACCATCCTCCTCAAGGCAATGAATTCCGCGGTCCTCGTCCTCGTCCTCGCTCAAAAGTTTTTGATAATTTTACATTAATTGAATTGGGGGATGAGGTGCAAAAGCTTCATTGCAAAAACATATTTCGCTATAAAGCTTGTAATGGCATGGGATCTTTAAGGCATCATATTAATCATTGTCAGCCCATATTTGAAGGTATCAATGAGTTTAATCAAAACATGGGAGGTGGTGCTCACACATCTTATTAAAAATATTTTGTTATCATGTATTATTTATATTTTGAATTTAAGTTGTTAAGTATTTTTAATTTCTAAGATATTATTATTCTATCGTTTATCAAATATCAGTATTTATTCTTATTGTTATATCTTAATTTTAATCGAACTTAGTAACTTTAAATATAGTTATTTTGTAAATTACAATCAAAATTGATTTTTTTAACAAATTAGAGTTTTTATATTTTTAAAACTAAAAATTAATGTCATTAAACAAATTATAATTAAATACAAATAAAAAAATTATTGGATCGACCAAAGCACAGCTCGTGAGGCACAACTGGCCGACATAGCCCACGAGCCATGCGTACCTTGCCCATGGACCGTACCGGGCCTCAACTTTTTCAACTGTGTCCGTGCGAGCCCATGGCACCGATGGGCCTCCTTAAATGGGCGCCCACCTCTATCTCAGGCAAATGGTAGGAAATTGAATGAACTATTGAACTTGGCTTTTCAACAGCCTGACATGGACTGAACTTATGGACATTGTTCAATCACTTAACTTTCACCTTTCAAGGTCCTTCTACTAATTTGTCAATTACAGCTAATTGTTCTGATAATCACGAGATCATATCAACTCTAGGCCCGGCTACAAAAACAGAGCAAGCTTAGATCCTCATCATTGATCTTAATCATATCGGGACTTTCCCATTGATTGATGCCTCTACTTATAAACATACAAAGCAGGGGAAAGGGAACAGCCAAATGGCAGTATTACCATAATACGGATAACAAGAACTAGATACTCCAACTGCAGATTCACCTCGAAAACACTAACAACAGTGTCTTACAAGAGGAGAAAGAAATTAACAATAAAGGTTGCAAGATGGACCGGAAACACACTTTATTTACAAAACCTCACATCATTATCTCATTATTCACATCAACCATCTAAACGCAACTATTATTTTGCGGAGTTTATTTGCAAGCACTACCAAATTAAGCTTCAGCAGTCTCAGCAGAATCGGCTGCAGCTAAGATCAGCTCAGGGTGAATGCCTCCCACATATGTACCGTCTAGTGCATTCGGCTGACCCAGTGACTTCAACGCCAAATGCGCAGCCTTCTGCCCCGACATCATCATTGCTCCAAATGTTGGCCCCTGCATTCAAATTATTACATTTGTTACTTATTTGTAAACATTATCAGACAATATATCAAGGAACCGCTTAAGATTGAAGCGTTGCAACTTTCTTAATCTAAGGCTGTTCAGAAACAGAATCGTAAGCATATATACCATTCTAGGAGCACCATCAATCTCGGCAACTTCCATGCCGGCAACTATCATACCAGGCACAATCTCCCCGGTCAGCCTCACAATAGCATCTTCTGCGGTGTTCATGTCCAGTGCCTTCATTCCAGGAACTTCCTCAATCATTCCGATACTCTTCAGCCTCTTTACTCCGGTGGCCCCAAAAGGCCCATCATGGCCGCAGGAGCTCACAACCACCTTCGCTTCCATTACATTGGGGTCCATACAAGACTGTGTATCGTGATTCATTGACACCAACGCCCAGTTGGTCACCACACCACCAACTCTGCCGCCTTTGACTATCAAGTCCTCGGCTGCCACCGCATTAAAGAGCTTGACGTTGGGGCGAGCCAGGAGATTGCTCATTATAGTGGAGGTGAACAGCGCCGCATGCTTGATCACAACATAGTTATCTTGCTCATCATAGTCGATACCAAGCTCGTCAAGGAAGAGGTGGGCTGGTTTGCGCACAACCTGTTCAAATTACAAGCAATTCGATTAATTCTTGTTTAGAGCTAAATTGTTTAGTACGAAATCTCAAATACTCTGTTGTGTGACAGCAATGCTAATGAAGTGAAAATATCAAATCATAAGGTTTGATTTATATGAGACATAAACATAATTAAGAGTCCAAATACGATATTAATGCGTCACAGGTGGCCAAAATTACAATACTCCTCATTTAACCAAGATATTTTTATCCCACTTCACTCATCTCAGTATTAAAGTAAAGAAATAAATAACTAGGTTCCAAATTGGAATTTCCAATAATTAGTATGAATAAAAATAAACTTAATTATTATTAAGTTAATTATTTTCTTAATAATGGATAACAGGGACCATCAGACCCACCACCCCGCTGCAAGTCTCTTTTTGACAGGAATTAATGTCCTTAGAACGTTACAAAATTACACTTTTTCCCCCCCTTTTTGGAGAAATCTTTAACAGAGCTTTTAACATATAATTAGTTATTGTCATAAGCCATACATAGAACTATAAAGTTTATTTAAATAAAATTTTTGTTAGTAAAATTTTTATTAAAAAAATTTTAATTATCTTATTGCCAATAAGAATTCTCATTAAATATTATAAAATTATTTTAAAAAATAATTTTTATTTACAATTACGCTACGAAAAGAAATAAAATAAAATAATTAAATAAAAATAATGTTTTAAATATTTAAACTTTTTTTAAAAAATTATTTTGACCTCCGCTGCAAAAAACCTCAAAATTTAAATGATAAAAATGAAATAATTTATTTAATCTTTAAAAATACTATTTAAAAAAAAATAAAACAATAATTAATTTTTTTTTAAAAAAATATGAAATTAAATAAAGCCAGACAAAATATATCAAACAAAACCTTAACGTTTATTGTTAACAATAAGCGTTACGTTTGATAATAAAGAAAATTTTCACCATGGCAGAGAAGAGCTGTCCGCCGAGCCACGAGCCACCGCCGGGACTAACAGACTGTTCGATCATAGCAATCTGAATGTCGGGGTTCTTGCTAAGCTCATAAGCACAGGAGAGGCCAGCAGCGCCAGCACCAACCACTACCACATCAGTGTCGGCGTAAGTGATCATGTCCGTCATGTACCTACAGATACAACAGTGCTTTTAAATTTAAGTGTTTCTACAAAATCACTTTTGAACGAAACTTAGCCATAGTGGGCGCGCGCTTGTGTGTGTATATATATACATATACCTGCGTGTCATTTCACGAGAAACAATGGATTCTTTGATGGGGTCAAACTTGAAAGTGTTCAAGTCATAAGAAGGAGAAGCAGAAGCAGAAACAGAAACGGACAAGTTGCTGGGGCGAGAAGACTTGATGGGTTGAAGGCGAAGAAGAGAAGGTGACATGGGAACCCCATGAAAGGATGAGTCAAAGAGCTTATTTGCAGTGGAGGAAACTGAAGAAGTGAAAGCCGCAGAAGCCATGGCTGCCATGTTTTTTTTTTTTAATTATTTTTTTTCCCTTGCTGCTTAAAGCGTTTAATAATAAGAAGCAATCAGTAGGAGTGATGACTGATGAGTGTGGAGTGGAGGTGGCGGGATTTTATTAATATATATAGAGGAGAAAGGTGGCGGTGAAGGAAAATATCTGGGGACACGTGGAAAGAGGATAGGTTTTGAAGGGTCTAGAAATTCGGTAAGAGGACAAAGATTTTGCATGTTCGAGCTGCAGAGCTTTTGGTTAATTGAGGCTGCACTCCCTGTTGTTTAGTAAAATGTCAAAACTAACAATGTGGTTTACAGAATTTCACACTTATGTCAGGAAAATGATATTTGGATAAAAGGGCGGAGCATATTTAATTAAAAAAATTAAATAAAACACTGATAAAAGTAATATAAATTTAACTTATCTAAATCAAGTTTGTTCTAATGTTATTTCTGTTAGAATATTGTTAGTGTTTTTTCTTTTTATTATTATTTTTACGTTATCTTTTAACAAAAAATAATTCACTGGCCGTTAAGTGGCGGTATAGAGATTGCGAGTTTGTTGATTTAGTTGAACTTTTTATTTTGAGATTTTCGAATGTTGGATATTTTGGGTTTTGATTTAATTTGAGAATTTGAGGATTTTTTACTTTTTTCAATTAAAAAAATCACAAACTGATATTTACTGTGTCATTTTATTATCCTTTTATCTTACCTTTTATTCAATTAAAATCCTTATCGTAGTTGACCATTAAAAAAATGAGAGAGCTATTTAAACCCATTAAAATGCTTGTTAAATTCATTGAACTAATTAAATTAAATCTACCATTAATATGTTATGAATAATTTTTTTGATTTGTTTTACTGTTTCCAAGCATTGCTACTTATATGGCATTGGGAAGTATTGATTGATACTTTCATGAACAATCAAACAGCATTTTGTACAAATTGTTTTACAAAACTCCATGGCACTAAAGATTGACTTAAGTGAAAATAATACGCATTCTTGATTCCTAAACTAAAGATATGAACAGAATTAAATGGCTTGATTATATGAAGCATACTCCAGCAAATAGTTCCTTTAATAGCGAATTGTAGCATGATCTTTGACCATTTTAGATAATTTGATGCCCTGACAGAGTGTTTTGATTAGGCCAAGATTTGCTTGCCATTGATGACGCAGTTGATTTGGTGGATTTGCGTGCAGTTTATCATACGGATCTGAGTCCAAAATCGGATCAAAGCGTATGGATTAGGTAATAATAAGGAAGACTTAGTTGATATAAACGAAAGCTACTAATCTTTCTTGTAATTTCACAAAAAAAGGGATTCAAGTGTCAATCCCCCAAAGGTTTCTCTAGTTTTCGTGCAAATGGCATGCCGGTTTCTGTAAGGCGTAAACTGACTCTACCGTCCAATTGCAGAGTCCTGTGCCACAGAGTTGCAACTATCATTCATTGTCATTTTGTTTTCTTCTTGGCTACTTTGGCTCTTGTGATACTTTTGAATTTTGTGGTCTTGGATCGAAGCTTTTATCGTGTTGCGAATCTATGAAGTATGGTTTCACGGGAAAGTTGAATTTATTATTGGATAAGCAAATCATGTTTTCTAAGAACATTGTTCATTACTGAAGAAAAAAATAAAAAAAACAAAACCATATTTCTTTGACTTAAGTGTCTTTTATCAGTCTGGAACACATCACCTTAATAAAACTCAAATAGCAGGTATATTTTCTAACGCATTACGTACCTCATCGATACAACAGTTCTCAATAAAATCACGTAATATATGCAGTAATTGATATTAAAAATTATGGCGAGCTAGTAGCTACATTAAGTAAATACATGTACGCGTACATTAATATTTATAGGGTAATCTATAATATATTATTTTTCACTAATAAAAAAAAAAATTATTATCAACAAAACTAAGGGTAGTTTGAATTAGGGATAGCAAATTGATCCATCCAAATTGGATGTCCACATATCCAATCCAATCCAATTAAATTGAATAATATCCATTCAAAATCTTTTTAGATATGGATATGGATATTTGATGGATATCCAAAATTCAATTTATTTATCCATTTTAAGTTAAAAAATTTATATTGTAAAACTAAAAAAAAAAAAATGAATATAGATTATCGATTTAGCTAACCCTAAGATTATCACCAGCCACTCATCGCTCGTCGGGGCTCATTGCTCATCGGCACTCCTCGCCCGTCAGCCGCTCATCACTTGCCGCTCATCTCTTTTCTCTTCTCTTTGTCACTGAGGAAAGCGAACCTGCAACTTTGATCTCTCTCTTTTGACATCTGTGTATGTAACTCAAATCTCTCTCTTTTGCTTCACTTGCACTCCTCGAATTTTGTTTGATTCATTGCGTTTGATCTATAGTAATACCGGACTGTGCTTTTTTTTTTAAAAAAAAAAAGAATTCACAACATTCGTTTCTGGAAAAAAAAAATATGTATATTGATGAATATTTGTCCTGTTTTCCTCTGTTTGTTTGCTTTGTTAACTTGTAGGGTTTGCACTATTAGTTTTTATTTTTTTCTTCTCTGTCTTCGCTTCTCTTCTTTCTCAGCAGCTCTCACAAGGTCTCACCTTGAATTTTTCAATTGTAAGAAGGTGTTCAACTTGACTTGAAGTCAACCAAAATGGAAACAATTCCTCTTCTTCCCATGCTTCATGGCCACTGCAGTCTCTTTTCCTCTTTCTTTTTCAATTTTTTTTTTTATTTTTGTTTCTTTTTATTTGATTAATTTTGGGTTTTAAAATTGTTCGATTTCAAGTATTATGGGTTTTTCTGCTTACTAGAAATATTTTTGCTCATTTTTTGTATTGAATTTTGAGGAAATTAATCAACTTCTTATGATTTATGGGTTCTGCTAATTGGTTATTTTTTTAAAAAAAATTTGGTTTGCTTGATTAAAAATTCAGTTATTTTTATTACTAGTTTATTGGTTCTGGAAGTTTATAGTTCCTTCAATTGCATTGCTTTCAATTACTTGAGCCGTCATAAACTAAACCAAATTGAGCTTTTTTAGTTTATTGGTTCTAGAAGTTTACTTTTTAATTGTCAAATTATTTTTCTTTTTTTGGTATGTGCTTGATGCCTATTGTGATGCTCAATTATGAATGATCATGGTCATAAATAATATAAATTATTTACTTGTTTATTGCTTTGTTTTAATTTGCAGATTAATGATGATGGTAAGGTTGGAGATTAATGATGCGTTAGAAGAATGCACTTTTTGTATTTAATTTGAAATTAATTTGTAATTTCATATTATAAACTCTTTTTGTGAATTCATAGTTTTGATATTTGTTATTTGAGATGTTTATTATTTCTGATTTGATATTGGAATCTAATACTGGTTTTAATTATTCTATATTATTAGTTTTTATTTCATATTTTTTGTATTATTTTTTATATAATAAAAATTAAATATTTATGGATATCCATGGATATCCAGATCTATATGGATAAAATTCATATAATACTGGATATGGATATAGATATATCCATCATGGATAATTATAGATTTATACTTGGATGAATAATATTCATTCATAATTGGATATTTGCCATCCCTATTTTGAATGCACTCAATAGTATTTTTTTTTCTAAAAATATTCGTCGAAATAAACATATCTCTCTAGTTATTAATTAGGAAAAAAACAAAAAACAGGAAAGGATCATTCCAAGAGCAACACGCTAAGTATTACAAAAATACAATCGCACATGCCTATGACTCGAGTATAAGTGATCATTTTTAATTTGTCTATGAATGAATGATTAAGAAATATGTGCAAAATTAATGAGTGACGGTGATGACAATAAGGGGGCCTCACCAATCTCTTAAAAGGTTTAGTGCTTGCAAACTAGACTTTAATAGAAAGTACGCATGGCATAATATGCCTTACGAGAAAAAATAAAGAGAAGTACTTTTTCATAGTCAAATGTCCTGATAACCTGATAATATTTTATACGTAATCATAATCATCACTATCATATAAAATCCTTTGTTGAATAAGAAATCGTTTTTTTTTTTTCCTTTATGGATACAAGTGGTGACAAATTCTCATCTCATTTTCTAAACAATCGACATCACGTATTTATTACTAAAAGAAATAAGAAATTTATGCCCTTTGCATGAATCTAAAGCCTTTACAAATACATTATAAAAGCAATATAAGCTTTTGTTAGTACCCATTTTCAAGAAATTGCATCTCACATAAGAAGACTGTGATTGACCCAGCACGATCTCAAAATTACTGTCTTGCACAAATGTACGGCAGCCACTTGCATCCGAATAAATAAATAAATAAACATTTTCGGTTCTCAGAACTCTTTCTGCCTCTCTCTCAACGACTCAACCTCTCATTCATTCCATTTAAAAGGGCATCCATAAATTTAGATGAACGGTGCATTTACCCCACACGTAAATATCTGCTATGGTTATTTTTCTTTCAATTACTCCCAAAACAAATAGTCACTTGAAAGAAATCGAATGCAAGTCTAGAATCCGCTGCCACAGCGAAAACATCTCAAAAACTTGTACCGCAGCCTGAACAAATATTCACAGGCCATTCATATTTCTTAGTTCTCTCTTAAGCACATCTCAACTTCAGCAACTTTTACGTTCTAGTACCCATTAAACCTAGATGATAACTTCGGATAATAATTTGTACTTGGAACATATGAGCAAACTATATTGCATTACATAACCATAATCATCCAACATTACATAAACCAAAGAACTAGGAAACCTCAGTAGCACAAGTACGGATAAAATAATACTAAACCAACACAGGAGATGACATAACAGCACCAGCACATACTAATTTTTTTTTAATATAGATAGCATGCTCTGCACTGTACTGCACTGACGTACGCCGGTCACCAAGCGTGCAGAAACGTGAGTTGCTGTGTACTTAAAAACCATGCATTTTGATATGTTCCTTCTTCACAATCCCAGCCTGTTGGCCCCCCAAAAAGAATAAAATAAAATAAAAAATCAAGAACTTGATTACGTATTGGCTGTTGCCTTGAGAATATAAATAAAGGTAGACTGAGAAAAGAATATTACCTGAACAAGGAACGTAGATACATTCTTTCGCTGGTCACCTTGGAGTTGAATGACCTATATACACACAGAAGGATAAGAAATTAAAGTCTTTTTTTTTTTTTTTTGAAAAAAAAAAAGAGCTTGAGTTAGAGATCAATCATGCACCTGTCCTAGTTCAGGATCCTGGACCACTGTTCCATTGCAGCAAAATTCCTTTTTGAGGTCCTTGAGGATCTTGTTGTAACTGAATTCTTTCTTCAACCCCTGGACAGTTGTCAGGCTTTTCCTACCATTCCGTTGCTGAACACGGATATGCACATACTCCTTTGATCCAGCACCCGAGTCTTCAGCCTTTGCATCAGCAAACGGGTCTACCACCAAAAAAGGAACAAAACATTGGATTTTTCAGTGAAAGAAACAAAGGGGGAGTGGGGAACTTATAGGTAAAATCATCACCAACAAGAAGAACAACTGAAGAGGGTAAACTGTCATTGGTCATTTCAAAGACCCTAGTTAAGTGAGAAGCAAAAGTAACAAGCATCCACTATGATATATGAAGTCAATAAATACATATCTCATCAACTATAAATTAGAAGCAAAGGCACCTATATTGTGATTTCCGTCTTTGTCTATAGCTATGCTTCCACGAGACACGCAAATTGGGTTACATTACAGGTCCTTATGATTTGATCTATGACCAAAAGATTCTAGAGACAGCATATGAATTAAGCAAGAAATGAAAACCATGGCTATTGCCATATATAAATTCCACAACTCAAGAATAGGTAAAAAGACATTAAGACTAGCACTTTTAACCACATAACCCTTCATCAATAACTCTAAAATTGAATCAGAAATGGAAATCGGATTACGATGTTAACTTGCTACCACTCTATACTAGAACTCAGCTAGGAGAAGCATGCCTGGCATTGGCCAATAGACCCGAGTCAATAGCCTCTATATCTGCTATAACTAGAGTATATATAAAGACAATGATTGACGTATGTTTACAACCTATATCGATGTATGTTTACGACCTTTATGGTTTTCAACTTTCAATAAATTAACTTTCTCATACAATGATGCTTCATAAACCTGCAAAAATTTCATAAGTCTTTCATATGGTGTTCAACTCAAAATGTTTTCACAAGTTAGATGCTGGGCCCTAATCTAATCCTACTATAATCCTGTCTCCAACCAAGTCCAATCCCACACTGCTGTTGTTTCGCACCCGCTATAACTCAACATGATTTTTAACAAATATATGAGGTTGTGCTTGACAAGATGCTTTCCCTCCAAATTCCCATGCAGAGAGCCCAGAATTATACAGGCTCAAAAATAAATATGTAAATGATTTAAGCAAACTTACCAAAGGCAGCAGGAACCTGGATATCGAAATCAGACATGAACCTTAGCTGATACAAGGGGCCGAACAACTGCAAAGCTCAGACCTATACCACAAGAAAGACATAATCAAATCAGAAACTGCTCAAATAACAACGAATTCAACTGATTCAACACAAGAGCCAGAATCAAAATTAATTCCATCCAATTGACAATTGCCTTCCACACTAAACTGCCAGATCACAGACCTCTAAATAAAATTTCGGCATCCCCAAATCGCCACACCAATAAAATTTCAAAAG
This sequence comes from Murraya paniculata, assembly GCA_030449075.1. Taxonomy (NCBI): domain Eukaryota; kingdom Viridiplantae; phylum Streptophyta; class Magnoliopsida; order Sapindales; family Rutaceae; genus Murraya; species Murraya paniculata. Next base: position 2,514,661 of record JAEVFN010000008.1, on the reverse strand, counting down.
GCAGATCAAGACTAGCAAAAGAAAGGAAAATTTAACACCCAACTAAAAGGTAAGAGAGAAAAACCAACTCAAATTACAGAACCAAAAAAGATTTGAACTTTGATTTAACCCAATAAAACAATCACTAATACCACATAGGGAAGAGATCTACTGGACTTATATACAACATAAGCAATAATTTCGAGTACTAATACAAAAAAAATAATTTTTAAAAAATAAAATTCAATGAAAAAAATGAAATCGTACAGAACTGGTTATTGGGATCACCTGATCCGAAGGTTAGGGTTTGAGAATCGAGATAGTCCGATCTGATGAGATCAAAAGAAACCCTAAATCGGATTCGGATAAGTCTGAAGCTCCGTTTCGGTGACAGAAAATTAGAGAGAAACGTCCAGAAAATGGAAGTAAATATATAAACAAAGTTCGTTTTTTAGGCTCAAGTCAGTTACTACGCTCGGAAAAGGAGCGTTGCATATACGCGCATTTTTTGGAAGCATGTGGCGGGGTACAAAAACGAACACGTGGCGGTGAATTTGAAGCGAGTGTGTTCCGTAGGGAGCAGGGCGGAGTGGGTGAGAATGTTGAGATGAAGGGTAGAATTGTCAATGTGAGTTTTTCTTTATGGTACTTTGGTAGATTTCCACGTGCAAAACGTTGTACGTCTCTTCTTCTGATGTGTTCTACAGGCTTTTGGCTTGAGTTGCCTGAAATTTGTGCATCGGCCCATAATCTGGCCCGATTAGGCCCAAGCTCGTGTTTTACTTCACAACTTCTTTCCATTTTTATTTTCTAACAGACAAATCGTTTTTTTTGTATGTTTAACAAAAGTCATGAATGTATTAAAAAAGTTAAATTCATTTTTATTTTCTAACAAACTATTTCTGCCTCTTAAAATAATATTTTTATTAAAGTAAGGAATCAACATTACTCTAAGTAAAAATATGACATTTTTATATTTATGTTATCCATAGCAGGAAAAAAAAGAGTTGAAAAATAGAGAGCTAAATATGGAAGGCCCAAATAATTGTCTGGGCCAATTAGTGTGTATGGGTAAGACACATGCGTGGGTAACAAAATGAATGACCACTTCTTTATACAAATATATATTTTTTTCATGGGAATTATGGCATTTTGAATTACCCATCCCACTTCTTTACACCAACGTCATCTATCATGGCTATTTTGTCTAAGGATGCCAATAGTTTCTTCCCTACGGTTTCTATTAATTTTTTCTACATTTTTTTTCTTAAAAAATAAGGGGTGGGTTAAATACAAATAATTTTTGTTTTCCCCTTACCTTCCCAAAGCTCGAACCCGAATGATCAATTGTTACAAGCTTCAATTTTTTCTATATTTTCTGTTTAAGTTTTTGTAAAGCATATAATTATAACATGTTTTCCTCTTAGAGCTTTTGAAGAACAAAAAATTTATGCTTTGAATGATAAAGTCTATTACGCCTCCTGACTACATATCATTTTTTTTTTTCATTTAATAAGTTTTTCTCACAATCCATGTTACCAAGGGAAAAAAACTAAATTTGTGTATAGAAATTAGCTAAAAGTATATTACATGAATAGATCACATCTAGGCTCTTTTTTGTTTGGAAAAGAAATCTAAAAGAGTTAAATAGAAACAAACTATTCTCCTTTTTGTTTGGAAAAGAAATCTAAAAGAGTTAAATAGAAACAAATTAAATACCTTATGAATGAATTGTTAATACTCTCATGTTTTACTCTTGACAATATACAATATTGGATCAACTTGAAGATTTTGATTCTTTTGCATAAAGAACAAAGCTATACAATAGTTTCCAAGCAATTTCCAGTTACCAAATTATTTTAAAATCCCAAGGCAGGCAGTTTAATTTTGCATGCATCACAAACAAAAACCCCAATTGCCAGCAAATTGCATGAAACATCTACGTGTGACATTGAGTTGCATCAATCAAACACCTGCCCTGATCACCACTCCATCTAACACGTTTCCACCATGCATACCCCTTTATTTTGCTATAAAGAGCCCTTCACCACCACCCCGAACTCTCACCATCGACCTACAAAACCGTAACAAGCAGCAATGGCAAATAAGCTCACTCTCCTTCTATCTACTTTTGCTCTCTTCCTCCTCGTTGCGAACGCCTCGATCTACCGCACCACCATTGTCATCGACGAAGAAAACCCCTCCCAGCAAAGCTGCCAGCAGCAGATACAGCAGCAGCAGCAACTCCGCCAGTGCCAGATGCACTTGAGGCAGCAGGTCCGCGGCCGGGAGCAGGAAGAGCAGGACGGCGTGTGGGGCAGTAGCCTTGACGGCAACCAAAAACAACAGTATCTTCGACAATGCTGCCAACAACTGCAGCAGCTGGACAACAGATGCCGCTGCGAAGGGCTAGAGCAAGCGTTGAGAAGCCAGCTGCAGCAAGGACAGATCCAGGGAGGGCAGTTGCGACAAGCTTATAAGTCCGCCAGTCAAATTCCTCGCATGTGCAACATTTCTCCAAGGCAGGGCTGTGACTTTAGTTCAGCTTACTTCTAGAGAGGTGTTTGTAATAGTAATGGCTAGTGTGTGCGTGTGGTGGAGGCGGAAAGTGCATGATATATGGATGCAAGTTAGAAATAAAATTAAGTTCACTGTTAAAGAGTGACTAGCTTTAGAGTATAATAAATCACATTATCGTGTGTCTTTAATTTGCCGCTAGTGAGGAGTAGTGAGTGTAATTATATATGTAGACTTGATGAGGCTGCAGTGTGGAATCAAATTTGCTTTATTAAGAGAGCGTGTTATCTTTGTTAATTTCTTTTAGGGTACTTTGTTCTACTGTAGTTTCTATATTTATCACCTGGGCTTGTCTGTAATTATATCATACTATTAAGGCAATGAAATTAATTAATTACCTGTTTAGGGAGCTCCATTACAAATGACAATATGTAAAGACTAACATTGCAAAACAGTAATCTATAAAGCAGCAGTTTCATCTGCCTGATAAACATAACCTGAAAGACCAAATTCTTTCATCTTAATTTGAGGTTCTGGCGGAAGGGATCGTTTTCTGTAGTGTTCAATGCTGACCGTTTTCTAGCGTGGATAGTAGTGTGGCAGCGGGCTTTATTAATTTCCATGCACATTCTTTCCCAAAAAAAAAAAAACTTTTTACCCTCTTATTTTATATTATTATATCATATAGCTTTACTCAAAATTATATCAGTTTATCTATTATGGTCCTCCGTCCTCATCATTTATGCCAGCCCTCTCAGTTTTATTATTTGAGGTGGTGACATTTTCCGCGCATCCCTCTAGAAAAAAAGTTATAAAAAAAAAATCATTATTAGTTTCCATACTTTTAAATAAAGAAACCTGAATAATTAACTAATTAAATTTTTATTAATTGTTTAAATTTATGACACAAAAGTACATGTTTATGTTTTAGAGATCTACAAACATGTTTTAGAGATCTACAGTAGAATTTCAACAATAGCTTAGGATCATGAAAATTTTATTAATTTAATGAAGGTTAATATATCAATAAATTAATAATGATTAATTTATAAAAATAATATCAGGTTCATAATAGGAATTTCTCTGAAGTATATAAGTAGTGTAATTAGAGAATGTAGTTTGTCAAGCTGTATGAATTTCTCTGAAGTATATAAGTAGTGTAATTAGAGAATGTAGTGAGTTTGTCAAGCTGTATGATATGATTTTAGTTTGATCTTGATTGAATGAATCAATCATTTAATAAATTTTTTGCTGGACTGCATGGCTAGATTACAATCATATGGTAATTCATCATAGAAGACTTTTTAGAGACAATACATTAAGCCAACCTCTCTCTTATTTCTTTTAACATAGCACATAATATACAACAATGACTTCGCATCTTAAATGTATAAAGAAAGTAACAATGATCAATGAATGAAATATACTAAACAGGATGTCAATACAACAAAGAAAATCATAGACATATCATATATATTTATTTTCAAATTAATTAATTATTAACTTATGTATTAATTGAATCTTATACAAAAATAATATTTTTTTAATATTATTATCTAATAAATTATTGAATTATTAATTTATCACAATATCTCAAATTAAGATTGACAAAAATTATTAAAGTTATCAGTCTATCGAGTATTAGTTTGACGAAATTCTATTGTGTGCATATATATATATAAGGATTTAATGGAGTAATTATTTAAAATTTTCTTTTATTTTAAAATTTTAAAAATAATATAAATTCTTTTAGTAAATACATTTTTGAGTTTAAAAAATTATATGAATTTTTCTTTAGTAAATATATTTTTATAATGGGGTGAAGTTACTCATAATGTGGAAATACCACCACCATTTTATATTATCATTACCCCAGCCTTGTAAATTCTGTTGATTTTATATTATGGCGTACTCAAGTTGATAATTTCTCTAAGATAACCCCAAAACTAAAATCTTGTGCAGTCAATTATGTGTATCGAGAATCAACGGAACAAAATGTTGGGATTATGTGCTCTTTAAAGTATGTAATTATTTATTTTCTGATTAATAAGATATTTTCAGATATCTTAATTGTATAAATATTTTGAATAAGGTCCATTTAATCATATTATATGTATTTTATGTGATCATCATATAAATTCATAGAAGACATAAATACAAGTTATCTTATAATTAAATAAATTAAGTTCGCAGTTGATAAATTGAGTTGGGAGCTCTATTTATGTTTAGACTGTAGTAAATTCATTGAATGATTTATCTTAATCATGTATGAATTTACTGATGTAATTTGACTACATTGAACGGGATCACATATGAGATTTAATTAACCTTAAAATAACTGTTAGACTTATTAAATCTCATAAGCATTGATTTTATTGCAATCTCAATCTTGAGTTAATTATAGTTTCATGTTTGTGATTGTCATTTCATTTGAGCTACCAATGGACGCGACATACATTTGTAGTCAAGATTACCTAGTATCTTGGTGGAAGCAATTATGAGTAGTGAGATTATAGATTAACAATATAGAATTTGTACAACACATCTCTTGACGGGTTTTTGGTACTTGATCATATAATTCTCTGGCCAGAGTGTGTCAACATAATTAGTATGTTGAAAATGATCATTAGAGAAAGCCAGTAAGTGTCAAGGAACAAGATATAATTAAATTGGTTGGACAGTTGAGATATCAATTTAATTAATGATGTGGTACAAAGGATTGTTTAGTAAAGAAATCAATGTGACATGAGTCGAATCATTATTCGAGAATATTATCTTAGATAGCATACAATTATGGAGGCTAGTTCCAATCTTTTAGTGGAGTAGATTTGGAATTAAATAATCATGCTAGTTTAATTACAGGCCTAATTATTGTAGCCACTATTGTATGGACCCATATGATCCCTGGGTTAGCTCATTTAATTGATTACACCACTATTGGATTAATAAGCAAGATAACTAGCAATTTGGGTTAAAAGCCTAAATTTATTATTTGGTGGAAGGCTCCATTTAATATGTTTGTGTATAATGGGCTTTGTGTTATTTTACAAGATGGACCTCCTATAACAAGAATAAATAAACCCCACTTTTTGTTTTTAAAAAGGGAGCCTAGGGTTTTCACCAATGAGAATATAAAAAGGCTTATTTTTCTAGAAATAAAGAAAGTAACCACAATATACAGATTAGAGAAAAATGAGTTTTTCTCTTTAATCTTGAGAGGAAAAATTTTCTCTTCCTAGTTACTTACAGTAGTGATAAAAGTGTCCACACGTCGATTGTAGATCAAACTTGAGTCATAACCTAGAAGATCGTTGGTGAAAGATTATGATCTAATAATTTTGGCGGTGTAGATCATGACTTGAAAGCCTATATTACTTCTATAAAAAAACAAAAGTACGATTTCTAAATTATGATAATTTTATGTGATAATTTTATATATTGTATAGGAAATACGATTCAATTATTTTCCGCTGCAAAACTAATTTTTAAACTTTGATAATTTTATATATTGTATAGGAAATACGATTCAATTATTTTCCGCTGCAAAACTAATTTTTAAACCTAACACAAAAATGGTGCACTAACTTCTTTCCATGTGCATCAAAGTAAGTTTTTTTTTTTCAAAAGAAGTTTAATGGAGAAGTACTGGTACAAGCATAAAAATGCATGGATTTTCTAGTCAAAACATGAAAATACACTCAATCTTAAAGATTTTTTCCCCCCTAAAAAACTTGCACTTATTAGTCACGAGACACACACCAGTTGATAATGATATTTAAACCATGAAGGAAATGTAAGTACACCAAAATTAACGAGAAGCAAGCTCTTGAAGGCATGTAATTACAAAACTAGAAACTTCTATTAAAGATGCTTAGATTATTACATGCACTCACTCAGCAGAGGCACACGATAATGTGCTTATTAAAAGATACTAGCTAGCTAGTCACACAAATCTCCAGCCAAAATGCTAGAGCACAAGTGATCTGCTTTATTCCTATCTACACATAAGACTCTGCACGCCTCTTCATCATCTCTACGCACCAGCCATCACAGGATCACCTTATAATTAATCTCCTTCAAAAGGACGTGTAAGGTGAGCGGAAGTCACAGCCCCTCATGGGCTGCAATTGGCACATGCGAGGGATTTCACTTGCCGTTTCATACATTTCCTGCTGTCCGCCGTACGGTCCCTGTTGCTGCTGGCGTCTCACGGCTTGCTCGAGTCCCTGGCAGCGGCATCTGGTTTCCAATTGCTGCAACTGCCTGCAGCATTCACGAAGGTGTTGCTGCTGGTTGTCCCCTGCTCCCCCCTGGCTCTGCTCCCTCAAGAACATTTGGCAGTGCCTAAGCTGCTGCTGCTGCTGGAATTGCTCCTGGCAGCTCTGTCCCCGAGGGTCTTCTTCGTCGACCTCGACGGTGGTGCGGTAAATGGAGGCGTTCGCAATGAGGAGGAGGAGTGTAAACGTAGCTAGAAGGAGAGCGAGCTTTGCCATTGCTTACTACTAGGGTTTTTTATTTTCTTTTTGCTGATTGATGGTGAAAATTGGGGTGGTGATGGGGATACTTTTATAGTAAAATTTGGGCATGCATGGCTTAAACGTGTAAGATGGCTTGGTAAAGGTTAGGTGTTGGATGCCTGTGATTCATGATCACACGTAGGCTTTACATGCAATTTGCTGGCATAAACTCTTTTTGTTTGTTTACGGAATTTTCTTTATTTAACTCGAGTAAAAAAAATCCCCTTAGGAGATCATGGGAGGATAGAGTTTATGGCATCATCAATTTATTAGAATATTCTAAGTTAGGTAGTGTTTGTCTTTTATCTAAAATTTGAATGTATCTTAATATTGTTGAAGTTGGAATGAGTCTGAATATATATGTCAAAATAATATATATGTTTTTTATTTTTTAACGTTTGAGTATATGTGGTAAGTTGTTTGTTTTTATAACTTAAAATATCTTAAATCTAACATTTTAACACTTATGAGTTTGGAAGTGTTATATATACGAAGCTTAAATAGGCATGTATTTATAGTGTTATCTAGTACAATAATTTTTATATGTTACAAATATTTAAAGGGCAAGCATTTGATATATAATTTATGAAAAATAAGTGTGATAATAATATTTTTTACAATTTAACATAATATTTATAATAAAAAATTTGTTACCTAAGAATAAACAAATTTTTTTAAAATTCAAATTTAAATTATGTTAAGTATTTAATACCAGGAAAATTTTGAGATCTAAGAAAACTCTAATATGATATCTAATAACTAGGTAGTAAATGAATATGTTTAATGATCATATTTATGAGAAAACATTAATTTTTCATTCAAATATTTTATTATTTAAATAAAAGTTAGGAAATTTTACTTTTTCTATTCAAATAAAACTGTCTTACCATAAGACTTCAGATAAAAAACAAATAAGTTAAAATATCAAAACATCTTAAATTAAGTTAAATTAAGGCTTCAAACATAAAAACAAACAACCCTAATTTTACAATGGAGTAGTTCAATTCTAATTAGACCCCATGAAAGGCTGTATTTATTTTTGTATATTTAAAAAAAATCAATTTCCTCCATATATACACAATAATGTGGCAAATTTATCGGTAACATACTGGGCGGATGTTAATTTTGAGTAATTTTCGTATCACCAATTGTTCTTTGTATAGTGACGATCACATAAATTGATTTGCCCTTTTTGACATAAATTCTAAGTAACATCGACGAATTAAGATATATTTTGCCTCTCACATCGAGTAATTAAGATTAGTATGTATAAAAATCAATGTAGAAATATTATCTCATTACTGCACACATTTAATACATTTTTAATAAATAACAGAAATAAATAATATTAAGACATTAATTATCATGATACAAAAATGTGTATAATAATAAGAAGTAAAAAGATAGAACCAAGTACTGTACTATAAACAGTGTTATTGTTTTATATGTTACAATAATATAATACTGTACGATAAACAGTTTGTGTTATTATTATTATTTTTTTCTTCTTCTTACAGCCGTTCCAAATAGCAGTTTTCTAATAATAGTAATGGCTTTCAAATGATTCCAAAGCCATCACGTGATGAACGAACAAACAATAGAAGTTTTATGGCAATTCCTGCGTAGAACTAATCTATGGGGAAGCACGCATACAGCAACTCGAGCACGCAGCCCACAAAGAAGATGAATGAAATATGAGAAGAAGAAAAGCGACGTCGTTTTGCAGCAGGCATGGCATGACTGTCCAGTTGTAAGGAAGTTCCATCAGCAAACAATGCAGAGCCACAACATCAAAATCGATCCACCAAACTGTCTACGTAGCTAATTACATGCAATTAATTTATACTCAAATTCTATAATAAATGAGTTTAATCTATCTGACTGTCAGGAATTTTTGCATTATAGCATCAGACCACTCGAAGAAGACCAGCCACAGTGCAAACAAAAGCAAGCTGAAATATCTAACCACCATAGGAATCTTTTTTTTTTTTTATTTAAAACCACCCAAAGGTGGGGGGTTAGACGGGACCCCCTTACTTATAGATTATTAAACTAAAAATAAAAGTAAATCTGGAGGGGGACATAAACCAAAACCTCTAAGCAAAAGAATAAGAACGATCAACAAATAGAATTAGAAACCAATATAGAGCAACTGAGGAGTGAAAGAGAAGAAATCAATGTAAGGGCCCAGAATACCGCCTGCGATACTTACGGCCAATGACTAACTTAAAACTTTTCCGAAAACTAGAGCAGTGTGGGCCAGCAACACTGAAGTCAGGATCAAAATCACGCCCCCCTGTACCCTCAGGCTCAGAAGTAAAATACTCATTAGCTACAAAATTTTCACCGGAGTTAAACTCCTCATCTAATTGAAATGGGAGGTCTGGAGGATAGGATTGAATCCCCACAGCCAGAGAGCGAATAGCATCAACTGTAGTCTGAAAGAAAGTAGAGCCGGGGGAAGTCCTATCCGGCATCCCATCATCATCAAACGTGGGAATATCCGTGCAGTGATTGGTAAAGGCCACCTGTGAATGGTCATCCATAGGCGGCGGATGACTAACGGAATCGCTCGAGTCAGCATTAACAACATCAGAAGGCGGCGGCGGGTGGCTATCTGGAACACCCGAACCGGAAGGCCGAATATGCTCACTCACAGAAACGCTCAAATCTGAGTCAACCGGAACCGCAGCATGAGGCATCGAAATAAGAGGAGCCAAAGCAGGACCCGAATTCTGACCGTGAGCCACAAGAGGCTGTATGGTAGGCACCTGAGGCCAGTGATCAGCAACAACAGGTTCTGACTTGGGACGCGGGGTCCTTGGCCTCACCAACAGGCAGAACATGCTTACGGAGCCCGGGATTCGCAACGTAACAGGAATCGGCAGAATGACCAAGATGTCTACACGAGGAACAGTAAGCAGGGATCCGGTCAAAAACTACATTCTGCCAAAAACCAGAATCCCCCTTACCAATCCAGATACGAGGTAGCAATGGTCTCGAAACATCATACTCAACAAGTATCCGAGCCACCGAAGGCCGATTAACTGAGGCTGTGGCATGGTCAACACGCAATGGAGTACCAATAACAGCAGCAATGGAAAATAAAGCAGATTTACAGTGAATAAAATGGACAGGTAAGTATGGCAATGATACCCAAACAGGTACAATGGGGGATTCCACTGAACAGCGAAAGTCAGTGCTCCATTTAAAGATGCGCATGCCTCGACCGTTAACATACCAAGTCTGTCTCACCCAAACACGCGAGTAGTCTTCTTCCATTGAAAATTTGATCAACACATGTCGATTATCAAGCAAGGACACCTGACAACTCCCTTGCAACCCCAAAATAACAAAAAATTTTCGAATAATGTCCATGGAGGGCCGGCCAAAGGAAAACTTACAAACCAACGCCAGTTTAAACGGCTCAGCCATGGCTTTAATTTCCTCTGTTGAAAAGTGAATAGCAGGCTCACCGCAATGGAGAGTGGCGGGCCTGACCGGAACCGTAGGCTCAGCCGAGCCCGTAGCTGCATTAAGGAAGGATTTATGAGGCCGAGGAGGGGCAGTTGGGTTAAGGATAGCGGCTGGGTTCAATATCGAGGCATATGATGGCTTAGAAGTTGAGGGTGGGTTGTGGATTATGGAGTGAGTGTGGGCTGGCTGGTGGGATGGAGGGGCATTAGCCGTAACAGCATGAGGGACAGTGGTCGGTCCAGCTAGGTTATGTGGGCTGTGTGGGGTACTGGTTGAAGCTGGCGCGGACTAGTGAGATGGCTGGTGCATGTGGGCTTGCGGGTGAGGGCTGGGCACATGTTGTGTGGTTAGTTGATCCATGCGAGGAGCATTAGGGTTTGAGATGGGGGCTGGTGCGTGTGGTATGTGCGGGTGAGAACTGCCAGAGAGCACAGGTGGAATGGGAGGCTGCACACACGTAGGGTTTCCCGTGGTGGCGGCATGCTGGTCCGTCGAGGGCTGGACATAACTGTGGAGTGTGGCCGGCAGCAGAAAACCACCATGCAGCGGCTAGGAGCGCGACGTTGGAGTTGGGCTCGACAACACACCGACGTGACTGGAAGGTTGATGACGGTGGCTGTGGAGGCTGTCGTGAGGTCAGGTCTGCATCAGGTGGAGGCGAGGGGGTCTCAGGTGGTCGGTGGGAGGCAGCACGGCCAGCCATGCACGCGGCGGCGGTGGACGAAGCAAACCCAAGAGATCACGCTTCACGGTTTGCACTCGACAGCAACAACGACGGCTGGTCAGGCACGGGGGGGGGGAGGCGCGTCTCCCGCGGCGTCAGATCATGGTCGCCGGTGGCCAGAGGGGCGGCATCAGCGGCGGGGACGTTGGGCAGCACAACACGAGAGTTTGCACGCGAGGAAAGGTTTTGCTGGAGGGGCTGCCGTGGCTGTAGGTCATCGCCGGGTGGGGGCGATGGTCCGGTGGTGGCTGGGGACCACCACCGGCGGCCGGTGGAGGCATGCCGGCAGCCAAAAGCCAACAGGTGGGTGGCGGCTAGTTGAGAGAAAAATCCCCACTAGGGCTATTGTTTAATTATTGTAGTTAGTCAACGGCGCTATCATTTATGTCGTTTGGCTGTTAGGATTTAAAAAGAGTTGAGGTTTTCAAAGGTTAACCACCATAGGAATCGTTTCAAGGCATCATTTTTATGAAACACTAAGTGTAAGTAAGCCGAAATTCAAGCACCAAACCATTCATAGACTGAAAGTTTTAGAAATTTTAATTGATTTGAAAGGATATAGCGACTCACATATATAGATTTAAATATGATCATGAGGATAAGGAAGCAGAGAATGAGTCCTGCCGAATTGGTGTACCAGGAGAGCACGTGAATCAAGTGCTGTCAATAACGTGGCATGCAAAATGGTCATGCATAGGGCAGCCTTCCCCTGTCTTCCGAATTGAGGTTGTTGGGGCTGAGAATGAGTTCTTCAATTCCGATATTAGGTTAATACAACTCTCAATTCTGAATTAGCAAGTTTTTAGATGTTAGTTATGTTCGGGGCTTTGTATGGTTTAAGAGTCAAATTCACTTATGAGTGAGCCTGCTCTAATTTCCATTGTGATCAGATTGGTCTATATGCGTCGAAGAGTCGAACAAATTTTATATTGGTTAAGGATGAACCTTACGCTATGTGTATAAACTTAATGAATACTCAACTCTAACTCTAAAACTAGGTTTTAAATTAATGTAAGTTAAGCTCACAAACTTCTATATAGTATTAAAGTGAGACTCATGCACTAATGGTCATACACTAATTTATACAGTAAGCGATTTTCTACTATGGTGAGAATTTAGTTGAGATCTTCTTTGTTTCTTAAAAGAAATTAAGACTTGGATATTACATTTTTAAAATTTTTCTCCACTAGAATTAAATTGACAATTCTTACTTCACTCGTTTATATATATATATATATATATATATATATATATATATATATATATATATATATATATACACGTACGTATGTATGTATGTAGACACACACACACATATACATATATATCGAGAGTTGTCATTTCTTTTAATGCGGATACGCTGTTAAGTTATGTAGCTTAATAAAATTATTTTTTAATGCACTATAAAACCGCGTAATTTAATAACATTAAAAACTATTTCTATTAAACTGCACAACTAAAATACAAATGAAAAAAAAAATGAGGGCTAACTCTTTGAGTAGTTTTTTTTTTTTTTTAAATAAAGAGCTTAAATGCGGATGAGAAAAAATTGAGGGTTAACTCTTTTGAGTATTTTTCTTCTTTTCTTTTTTTCATAAGGAGCAGTTCATTTGATAAAACTTCATTAGGATACTCTTTTCTTTTCTTAAAACGCCGTTAAAAGTATTTGTGTGACACTGATTTCTTGTGCAATTGGCCAATTACTATATTAGTTCTAATTGAAAAAACATTTTGAATTCTAAACCCAAATGACACGTCGGTCCCTCTTAAAATACTGATGTTAACGGAAGAAATAGTGGAGGTATTTTTAGCTTTTAGGGTTTTGTAAATGTGGTAGGGATTTAAATTTGAGGGTTTCATAATAGAAAATATTTCAAAATTGAAGAAAATGAAAGAAGAAAAATTTGTTTTTATTTTACAGTAATATTACATGTAAGGGATTTCCACAATCAACCATATTGAATTTTTAACTATTATAACAAAAAAGTAACAAATGTTACACCTCAATATTTTTGGTTATGATTTGATCCTTGATAAGAACCCACTCATTTATTGAAAAGATGCTTTCCAATTTACATATATAGCCTCTCAAGTATACATGCACTCACTCACCAAATCACACGATAATGTGCTTACGTATTCTACTAGCTTGCTATAATCACTCAAATCTCCAGCTAATTAAATACTAGAGCACAAGTGATTAGATAAATTTATTCCTACTACACAGGGGTGAACTTTAGACTTTATAGTACCCCATGCTAAATTTAAAATATATATATATTGTAAAGTGAACATAAAATTTTGTAAGTAGAAAAAATTAAAATACACTTAATAAGAGGGGATATTAGAAGCCTTAGCTCAAATGGTATTTATTCTAAACAAAATAATTATATAAAAAAGCTGAAAATAAAAATGTACTAAAGTTATACTTTTTCGCGGCTTCAAACAATAGAACTCAGCAATTATACAATTTTAATCAATAATATCTACAATTTCTCTTTCAGCATAGATAACCATACAACCTGAAAGAAACCCATTTTCCATCTTATTGTGAAGTGATTTCTTAATAAGGTTCATGCCTAAAAATGCACACTCTGTTGTGGTTGTAGAAACTGAAAAAGTCAACACTAGAAAAATTAGTCTATCAATAAAAAAAATAGTGTTGTGACTTCTTTGTTTCAATTAATCATTGACACAATTCAGAAAGTGAAATAACTTTTTAAAAAAATGGAGTAACTTTTTGAAAAAGTGGATGAGAAAGCACATCAAACTTATGATGTTCCAATTATTCTTTTCTCAAATCAAGAATTTCATTTGCAGTAAAATCATAAGAATAAAATTTATGAGCAAGATAACAAGTACGATCATTATCAAATAATTTAAACCCATCGATTAGATCGAAAGCTGAGCTTAGAGGAAGGTGTTCCATAGTTTGCTTTGAGAACTTGCTATTTATCCCAGTCAATTGAAAATGTATTACAACATTAAATTTATCAAAGTGATAATGGTGCTCAACTATGATATAATATTTTTGTTGGCAAGAACAGTTTGTACCTTCCATATAACAAGCACTCATATCAGGCACACTAATGTCATGCTTTCCACAAAATGATACCACACTTCCAATAAAATCATCCCAACGATTATCTCGAAATTCTTGCAAAAGCCTTTTAGTACTTGTGATATAATTCAGAGCATTCAAGATGTCTAAAGATTTTGTCTATAATGCTCAGCAAAGAATGTCAGAGATTCCAAGAACTCTATCCAACAAAAGCAAAATAAATACAAACTTAAAGAATTTCATCTTTCTATACCCATCTTTAGCTTGCCCATGAATATCTCAACTAGGTCCATCATTAATCACCTTTCTTAGAACTTCAAGAGTTGCACTAAACATCTCCATAGTCCTACTAACTGAAGTAAAATGTGAGCTCCAATGAGTATCTCCAACCCTTTGTAAAGTTCGAACTTGATTAGCATCTATACCAGTTTGAAGCTCTTCTGAAAGTATCAATTCTATAATTCTTTCTCTTTAGCAGCTTTTAACTCATAATAACATTTGAAAGAAGCATTGATAAAGTTGACAATAGAACTCAACTTAGAAAAAATTAACCATATCTCATGCACTTCTTTAGATAGTACTGCAACTAATACAGGTTGTACTCGATGAGCAAAGCAATGAACATGATAGGCACATGGAAAATCATTAATTAAGAAATAAAGATTGTAAACCATTCCACTCTCCCACCATATTACTAGCACCATCATACGCTTGACTTTTCAAATTTTCAAATAAAAGATTGTATCGAGCAAGAACATTACATATATCTTTTTTTTTTTTTAAGTCGAGGCCTTTGTGTCATCAACATTCCCAACTTCAAAGAAACGTTTTCCAATAAACCCTCACAATCAACATATCTAAAATAATAGCCATTTGCTCTTTGTGAGATTCATCAAGTGCTTCATCAACAAAAATACAATTTAACATCCACAATTTCCTCCTGAATTATATGCCGCACTTTATTAGCAAGAATATTCAATAACTCCTTTTGAATCTTAGACGTTATGTATTGGGCATTTTTATGAGCATTTTCTAACAAACGTTATTAATCTCCTCATTCATTGTTGCTAACAACTTGATTAATTCAATAAAATTTCCACAATTAAGAGAATTAACTGACTTATCATGACCAATAAAAACACAAGCTTTTTTTGCTAGCCACTTGGTAGCCACTATTGAGGTTTTTAGCGACAATTTATTCTCTAAAACTTGTTGTGAAGATTGTGCATTCATTATTTTATCAATATGTCTAGATTGATCCTTTAAATTGCTCCATTTTACCATGGCGGCATTGTAAAAAGAACCATGACTCCCTTCATATAGTGCAAAAGGACTTTTTTTGTCACAAGAAACTTACTTCGAGTTTTGACAACCATCAACAATAAATGCTTCATACTTAGTTGACATATCATTAAAAAAAAGCATGGAAAACAAAATGCTTTGTCTTTTGATATAGAACACTCAAGCCAAGAAAATTTTGAGAACCAATATCGATTTTCACATACTATGTTTAATCGATGGGTACATTTATAGCTCGAGTTGAAATGGTCCCATATTTATGTACGCCATCTGCACATCTTCACCAATGGGATAAGTTTTGATTGAGATGTGTAATCCGGTAATCCGGAATCACGCTCTAAATAAGGGGTGTCAATAGTGGATGGAATATTGAGTTTCTCAAATTCGGCCCTTTGAGATGTAGGAGAACTTGAGGTATCAATATTGCATGCATGAAGAACTTGTCTCATTTGATGATTGACCATCATCTACTTTGGCAAAGAATGAAAGGAGAGTTTTCCTTGGCTTGGGTTTGTCGGACATTATAACATATAATACATGAAATTATATAAGAATTGATAAATTAATTAATAATTACTAGGTTAATTAGCATGCTTAAATAAAATAAACAATTCAAACTTGTTCATCTTTTCAATTTAAAAAAAATATTATTAATGAGAAAATACAACAACAAGTATCAACTTTTCCAATACCCACACACACACACAGAGTCCAACTCCAATTGTTGAGCCAATACCTTGTACTGTTGTACAGTTATTGAATTCAATTTGCTTGAGTTTTACCAACATGCTTCCAGGACACAACATTGATTTAGAATATATGGACAGCAATCAAAATTGAAACCTTACAACATAATGAATCAAGAAAAAAAAAAACAATAGAGCAAATCAGCAAAACTGATCACAAAAAATAAATAGCCAATAAGAAATTCAAAATAATGAATCAAAATAAAATGTAGAGCAAATCAGTTAAATCCATCACAAAAAATAATCAATTTATATAAGTTCTAAAAGCATACCAATGGAAAAAGGTAAAAAGCCAAAGAAATTAGAAGATCAAGAAGATGAAGAATCATGAAGGGGACTACCAATTTTTTTTTTAATTCTTGGCTTTTAGTATTATTGCCACTGAAAGTGAAGGAAAAGTGAATTAAGTAAGGTAATTTTAGTTTGAATGGCACTCTTGTAATTAATCATTGACGGTATATTTGTAAATTTAACTAACATAATTGATTTTACATTTTTTTTCTTATAGCAGGCGCTAGTGGATCCGCCACTGCTGCTAAACATAAGAATAAGACTGCACACACCTTCATCATCTCTATGTACTAGTCAACACATGATCGCTTTATAATTAATCTCCTTTAAAAGGGGGTGTAAGATGAGCGAAAGTCATAACCCCTCATGGGCTGTATTTGGTACATGCGAGGATTTGACTTGTCATTTCATACATTTCCTGCTGGCCGCCATACAGTCCCTGTTGCTGTTGACGTTTCACAGCTTGCGCAAGTCCTGGGTAGCAACATCTGGTATCTAATTGCCTGCAGCATTCACGGAGGTGTTGCGGTTGGTTCTCCCATCCTTCCTCCTGGCTCTACTGCCTCAAAAACATTTGGCAGTGCCTAAGCTACTGCTGCTGCTGGATCCATTGCTGGCAACATAGGCCCTGAGGGTCAACATTTTCATTGATCTCGATGGTGGTTTGGTACATTAAGGCGTTGGCAACAAGGAAGAACAGTGTAAAGGTAGCTCGAAGGAGAACGAGCTTCGCCATTGCTGGCTGTTGAAGATTTGAGTATTAGGATTTGTATGCTCTTTGCTAGTTAATAGTGAGAATTGGGGTCTTGATGGGATGTATTTATAATAAAATTGGGCATTGGATGGCTTAAACATGTAAGATGGCTTGGTAAGGTTTAGTGTTGGATGCTTGTGATTCATGATCACACGTAGGTCCATGCAATAGAAGTTTAATATTTTATTCTTCCGTTGATACTAGAGATTTTTGGAGTAAAGGAATGAACTAAATTTATATTGATTCGAAAAGAATATCATAAATTTAGGGGTTTAAAATACACTAATTCCGCATAATACTGAGAATTAACTAAACTCAACAAATCACACAGATCTTCGAAAACTGAAAATATTTTTGAACTTAATTCTTAAGTTTATACGAGGAAACAATCAATAACAAATAATAAAGGCCTGCCTGTAAAAGCTACAAAAGACACTTATTTATACTAACTATAACTTTCCTAATTTGCCCAGAAAGCCTATTTTAACAAGACTTATTCTTAGGTTAGGAGTACAATTCGAATAAGCTATTCTTAATTAATGAAACTCTAAATAGGAAACTAAATAAAACTAGAACACAAATTAATTAAAATAGTCCTAAATATTATAAATTTCAATTTAATTAGGATTTCTTGAATTTCTTACTCTACATCATTCCTACTAGGATAGAGAAAATTTGTCCTCGAATTTTGTTTGTTGTAGTCTCCAAGAACATCTTCACGTATCTAAGGATTAACTTTCAAAATAGAGCTCTGATATAGACAATGAACTTTAAATTTTCCAACTTTTGTAATGATGTCCATCCAACCACTCTACTCCAATGGTGTAAAATAAATCCTTCTATCAACAATTTCTCTAACAATTTCTCGTATTGTTCGTGTCAAATTTCAACTTAGTTGAGAAAAAAACAATTTCTTCTCATAATCCACTAACCGTTGAAAAATATTACAACTTTCTTTGTCTTCTTTTGGCAAATCAAGATAACGATAAGAGATTGTATCAACAACTACTTCTTTTTGCTCCATAAGATCAAAGGACGTATGAACAATTACCTCTTCTCATTGCACAACAAGATAGTCATAAAGTTTCGGTAGTTGATCCAAGTCAATGTTTGTGTGGTGAACTTTTTGTAGACATGAATGGCTAATTAACATTCTCCTTGGGGAAGGAATAATATTGTCAAGTAAACAAAGTCACCATTTTCCTCATTATCCACATAACATTTATCATCACGAAAAACTTCGTCAAATCCATATATGTGCTTTATGTGTAACGATTTTCTATTTCAAAGTTTCTCTAAATCTTAAGCAATCGAACACAAAATCTATAACATTCTAATTAAAACATCTTCTTTCAAGATGAAATCGACAGAATGATGTTGTGGTTTCATGATTCAATTTTTTCTCTTTTTTTGTTTATTCTCTCTCTCTCTCTCTCTCTCTCTCTCTCTCTCTCTCTCTCTTTCTCACTCTCTCAGTTTCTCTTTTTTTTTTTGTGTTTATGGATTTTTTTTAATGAGATTAGAAAATAAAAGGGCAATGCTATAGGTAAGAGAAAGTACTGGTCAAAACTATAAATAAGTAAAAGATGGGGTTACTGATGACGATGATCAAAAAATTGGACAAGAATGAGTGGCTCTGGAAGATTTGAGTTCGTGAGTGTGATTGTGGCAATGGCTTGACTCAAATCATTGTAGATTGACCGAAAAATTAAATTCAAGTGGCGATGGAGTCTTGGTTTCGGTTTTCAGTAATTGGCACGTTGATCAATGATGGCAAATGGTGAGAAAGGTTGTGCTAGTGGAGAGGAGTTGATTGATGGTGGTGCTGCTAGCCAACACACAGCGGAATCCAACGAATGGACAACGGCGGTGTCACACGGGTGTTGGCTAATTTTGGGGAGTTTAGCGGTAGATTGGTGGTGGTCCCGACTAGATTTTTCAGCCGGCTCCTTCTAACTCTGACGAAGGTTTGATCAATGAAGGAAGCCTTGGCAAAGGTGGCAGCGCCGTTGCCAGCGATGTTAGTTGCGATGGTTCGGGTTTTAGTTTGGTGTTTTCTTTTTTTTGGTTTGGTATTTTGGAATTTCTTTTTTAAAAGATCAAAGTAAATCAAACACAATATAGAAAAGATAGATGGTGGATGCAGCAACCATAAACAATGTGGTCCAGGGTTTTAGCTCTGATACCAAATTGATGAAGTGAAAGTTTAATGTCCTAATATTCCATTGATTCTAGAAAATACTATAATAAAGGAATGAACTAAATTTATGTTGATTCAAAATAATACCATAAACCTAGGGGGTTAAGACTCGTTGATTTCATAGAATGTCGAGAATTAACTAAACTTAACAATTCACACAGAGCTTTGAAAATTAAAAATATTTTTCAACTCCAATCTCGACTTTATACCAGGAAATAATCAATAACAAATAATCAAGGTCTACCGGTAAAAGCTACAAAATACACTTATTTATACTAATTATAACTTTTTCTAATTTGACTAAAAAGCCTATTTTAACAAGACTTATATCTAGATTAGGAATACAACTCAAATAAGTTATGCTTAATTAATAAAACTTTAAATAGAAAACTAAATTAAATTAGAACATAAATTAATTAAAATATTACTAAATATTATAAATTTCAATCTAATTAAGATTTCTTCAAAATTCTTGCTCTGAATCAAAGGCTCAACATGCAAATTACTGGCTTAAATTAATGAATTTGTTTGTCCATGGACTTATATATGCTCAGGGAATTTGCTTCATTTGAGATTAATATCATGCCAGAGTACTTCCGTTCAAAAGAAATTTATTCTAGAGTTGATGGTAATCACTCCTTGCTAGCTTCTTTATTTGTAGTTTTTTTTTTTAAGGGGTAAGCCTACCCATTAATTGAACTTAAAATCCGATACAAAGACATCCGTTGGAATTTCATCCAATCATATTACAGCTTTCGACTTTTGCAGAGCCAACTTAGCTAAAGTGTGAGCTTCGCTATTACAGTGTCTAGGTGTGTGTTGAGCTTTGAAATTCTGGAAATTTTTCTTTTGTTCTAGAATTTCAGAGATCACCCATACAATTTCAGACAAGCTACTCTTCCTATTGTTTACAAGCTCTACTACTTTCAGAGAATCGGATTCAAGTAACACAGAAGCTCCACCCGCTCTTAGCGTAACCCGCATTCCCTAATCTATGGCTGCAGCTTCAGCCATTGCCACATTGCCATAATATCTAGTTGTGCTTATAACCGCAGCTATACAATTTATGTCCCAATCTCTAATCACCACCCCCAGCCCTGCAACCTGCTTTTCAGCATCTGTGGCCGCATCCACATTGATCTTTAGCCAGCCATTTGGAGGAGGCCACCACTGATCTACCTTTTCACCAATTCTACTTGCTTTGTAGATCAATTCGGGCTGCCTGATTTTCCTGAAAGACTCCACTACTGATTCTGCCCTTGCAACTGCTGTGATTGGATCCTCTTTTTTCCTTTAGAACAGCCATTTATTTCTGGCATTCCAAATCGCCCAGAGAAGAGCTACAACTGTCTCCCTTTCGATGTTTTTCTCCTTATTGGCCAATACTTGTATTAGGCTAACTATGTCATGGCATTGATCACCTGGCAAAACCTCTACTGCTTGGGAGTTTCTCCAGACTTTCTTTGCCATTTTACAGTCAACCAGAGCATGAGATACGGATTCCACATTCTTACAGTAGATTTGGCATATTGGCTCCAGCAAAACTCTTTTCTTCCATAGGTTTTCTGCCGTAGGGAGCAAATCATTAGTAGCCCTCCATAAAAAGATTTTAACCTTCTCCGGTAGAGCCAGCTTCCAGATTACACTCCAAGGATTCTGATTCTGAGATGAGCAGCTTGGGGAGTTTGGAAATTTTATTTTCATAGCCACTTGATATCCGCTTTTTACTGAGTATTGCCCTCTTCTGTCATAATGCCAAATTAACTGATCCTCTTTTGGTCTTCGAGGCAAAGGAATTTACATAATAGCTTCGGCATCTTCCATTCTGAAAGAGTCATGAATCAAAGCTTCCTTCCAATGCTGATCTTCATCAATCAGCTCTGCAACTGTAGCCTCTGCTCCCAATGCTAGAGCTGAAACTGGCTTGAATGTTAAAGGTCTGGGAATCCAGTTGCTTCTATACATATGCACATTATTTCCATTCCCTATTCTCCATCTAGCTCCTTTCTGAATTACCTGCCTTCCCCATAAGATACTTCTCCATATGAAGGATGGCTTTGATCCTACACCTGCATCCATAAAATCAGAATGTTTGAAGTATCTCGCTTTCATAACTCTGGCCACCAAAGAATCTGGGCTTTGAATGATTCTCCATGCTTGCTTTGCAACTAGAGCCTGGTTGAAACTTGAGAAATCCCTGAACCCCATGCCTCCCCTAACTTTTGCTTGACTCAACTTCTCTCATTTCATCCAGTGGATACTCTTCTTCTCTCTATCGGATCCCCAACAGAACCTAGCTACTGCTTTTTGAATATCCTCACACAGCCCAAAAGGAATTTTGAAGACACTCATGGCGTAGGCTGGAATTGCTTGAGCAACAGCTTTGATGCGCACCTCTTTGCCCCCACTTGAAAAAAACTTATGCTGCCAACATTGGATTCTGTTCAATATTCTTAGCTTTACATCATTAAAGAAACTCTTAGTCCTCCTTCCTACCATAGATGGCAGCCCCAAGTATTTTTCGTGACGAGATACCACCTCCAACTGAAAAATATTCTTTATGGCTATAACTCGATCCTCCTTTGCATTGTTGCTGAAGAACATGGATGATTTTTGGAAATTGAAAATCTGTCCAGATGCTCTGTCATAGCACTCGAACATAGCCTTGAGGTGATAACAGTCCTCCACCGTTGCTCTAACAAAAATTAAGCTATCATCGGCAAATAACAGATGGGATACTGATAAATCTTTTCTAAACCGAAGCCCATGGATAAGCTTTTGTTGTTATGCTTGAGCAAGAAGATTAGAAAATACCTCTGCACATATGATAAAAAGATAAGGGGAGAGCGGGCATCCCTGCCTGAGGCCTCTTTGGGGGTGTATCAGCCCTGTAACTGATCCATTAATCACAACAGAAAAGGAAGCTGAGGTAATACAGTTCATTATCAAGTCCACCAATTTACTAGAGAATCCCAGCTTTAACATTGTGGACTTCAAAAATCCCACTCCACTCTATCATAAGCCTTACTGATGTCTAACTTGAGAGCCACCCACCCATGCTTTTTCCTTCTGCTATGCCTAATCTTATGCAAACATTCATATCCCACTATGATGTTGTCCGTAATCAGCCTATTGGGGATAAAAGCACTTTGGGATGGGGAGATTACATGGTTAAGTGTATTTTTCAGCCTATTTGCAATTGATTTAGCAACAATTCTATAGATAACATTGCATAGACTAATTGACCTGAAATCTGTCACTCTCTTAGGTTCAGAAACTTTTGGGATCAAAACAACGTGGGTGTGGTTTAGCAGAGTAATTGATCCTCTGTCATTTAGAATATGAAGACAAGTTGAGATCACACCTGACTTCACTGATTCCTAGTGTTTCTGAAAAAAGGCTGCTGGCAAACCGTCAGGACCAGGGGCTTTGGTTGGGCTCATTTGACCTAGAGCCATTGATACTTCCTCATCAGTGAAAGGCGTGTCAAGTTGCTCATTCATCTCTGCATTCACCCTTGGTTTCAATCCTGCAAGAGCTCTCTTTATTTGCATATTGGTTGGACTAGAGGATTCAAACAGCTTTGTAAAATATTCGTAGAACTCCCTTTCAACTTCCTCTCTGCCTTCAATCCAAGCCCCCTCTTGATTCAAGATTCCTCTTATCCAATTCTTTTTCTTCCTTGATGAGGCTTTTGAATGAAAGAACTTTGTGTTCTTATCCCCTTCCTTGAGCCAATCTGCTCGGGATCTTTGCTTCCAATACACCTCTTCATCTAGCAGCAACCTCTCAATCTGTTCTTCAGTGCTTCTGATCTTGTTTGGTTCTTCATAATGCTGAAAATTGGATTTCATATTAGTCAGCTCTTTCTTTAGTCTCCTCAACTTTTCCTTTCTCCCATCGAATTCCTTTTTGCTCTATGCTACCAGTTGAGCCATTGTAGTTTTGGTTGCTCTTTTAAAGCATTCAGTCGGCTCCCCATCACTCCATCTACTCATTTTCGACCATTCCTCTTTGACTATGCGCCTACATTCCTCATAGGGGCTCCACATATCCTCATAGTGAACCCTATGACTACGATTTCTTCTAACGTTCATGAGCCTTTTCTGATCATGTATTTCTAGCATGATGGGGCTATGGTCCGATCCCCAAGTTACCAAATTTGAGACAATCAGCTCATAAGGATTGTCTTTCCACTCTTTGCTTCCAAAAAACCTATCCAGCCTCTCCTCCACAAACTGAGGTCCATACCTTTTGTTCGACCAAGTGAAGGGATATCCCCTAAAACCTAAATCTACCAAATTACAGTCATTCACAGCCTCTCGAAATTCAGCCACCACGCTCAGATTCCTCTCTCTCCCCCCCAACTTTTCCTTCAAGTCAAAAATCTCATTGAAATCCCCAAAACACAACCATGGAAGAGAGAACAAACCTGCCAATCTCCTTAGCAACGTCCAAGTATGCCTTTTCTGAGAAGCTTCAGGATGGCTGTAAACTCCTGTACATCTCCATTTCTTCCCATTTGCCTCATTAACTATAGCATCAATGTGGTGATTACTATACGAGGCAATATCCATTTTTACTCCATTGTTCCATAACATTGCAAGCCCACCCCCCATACCATTCCTGCTTACACTAAAACAATTATCAAAACCCATATTTTTACTTCTATTTGTCATCTGCACAGGCATCATCTTTGTTTCACAAATAAACAGAATTTGAGGCTTGTGCTCCTGGAGAATATCTTTTAGAGCTAGGAACGTCCGGGTATTCCCAAGCCGCGGACGTTCCAGCTTATGATTTTCATTGTTTTCGGCGGGGTTGGACTCCAGCCGCCGCCAATATCTCCTTTCCCGCCATCATCTCTCCCTTTGTCACTTCCATAGCCGTTGTATCCCAGTCTAATTCCAATTTTGCTGAGGGGGACTTACATGCTCCCCGATTTGGTGTGTTCTTGCTTGGGCTTGTGAGCTTCGATTTCTTATTTTTTGGGCTTGATGATACTATGCCACAACTGGTTCTCTTGGTAGCAAGCCGTAGCATGTTGGTACTTGTCACTTTTGTTGCACTTCGGGCTTGGTTCTTCCATCTTTTCCATTTAGATTTGGGCTTTTTCGAAGGTGATGCACTATCAGCTACTTCTTCTAATCCCATCTGGACTGAATTGGGCTGGTGTCTTTCCTAGCCTGTTGAGTGATTTTGGCTCTCTCTTTTTCCCTCCATAATTTCATTTTCACTCATAACTCCCCCCCTTTGGCACAGATCTTCAGATGTTTCCTGACTTCTCGCTGCCTCTGACTGATTTCTTCTGCCAAGTTGATCCATTTTCGATTTAGCCTTTTGTGTCAGTAATGGTTTTTCAGTTTCCTCTTGCACGTGTCTTGATATCATTTGCAAACTACTTGTTACTTCATGGTGTTGAATTGGCCCTGACCCGTTTCCTCTTGTCGGGTTTGGTTGTTGATGATGGGGGGACTCTGTATTCTCCTGGTTTTCATGCCTTCGTTGTTCTCTCCTATCCTTGTCCCTACTCTTCTGGAACTTCATGCGATCAGCTATCGTGACTGCCTTTAACCATGCTCCATATGCAAAGTTTTCCTTGGGTTGGCCCTTATACTGTGCACACTCTCTGTACTGGTGCCCGATATAACCGCAACAAAAACAGTAGTCTGGCAGCTTCTCATACACCACGGCCACTAGTATGTTCCATCTTCCTGTTGAATTCTCAAGATCTTCTTCAAACGTTTCGTAACATCTATGGAGATTCTGACTCGTATATATTCGCTAAAACAATCCCTTGTTGCATCAGTGGCGACATCTTCCACTCTTCCAATCTTTGAGCCCATTTCCCGTATTGTATTTATGTCCATGCACATCAGAGGTACATTATGCAATTGCACCCAGAACGAAACATGTGAGAATGTTTGATCCGCAACATTTCCTATTCCTTTTGGTTCTTCCAAGACAATTAGAGCTCGGTCAAAATGCCATGGCCCTCCTGCTAAAACTCTTCGCTTATCTTCTTCGGAGGAGAACTTGAACATGAAGATTTTGTTCCGCAAACTCTCTACTTTTACCATCCCCACTGGACGCCATGCTTGTTGTAAAGCTATTTTAACCCCCTCATGGCTTATACTCCTCGTAGTAAGAATTTTGCCCACCAGGCAACCTGATACTATCTTTACTCCTTTTTCCTTCATGCTACCCTAAAAAATAATCTTGTCCTCTTCTTCTTCCTCCAGGGTTATAGCACTGCACTTTTTTATCAATTCCTCTGTTTCCATGGCTTTTAACGAATACTCTCTGCTTTAACTGAAGTTTAATTAAAACGTTCACCAACCTCCCCGCAAAAGGAATGATCTATAAAAAAAGAATTAAGCGAAAAGAAAAACTATAATAACGCCCAAACTAGTGGGCATCTTTCCAGACCATACAGGTCCGAACCTTAGCTCCCATTCAGTGTTCTCTCGTACAGAGAAAGCACTCGAAGAGAGAGAATCGCACTTCTTTATTTGTAGTTTATCTCAATTTCAAAAGAGATTTTATGTAATGAGATATTTATTAACTTGTGAATTTGCTACATTTTATATATGTGCGATCTATTACGAGTCTAAATCTACATGTCTATCTATCGTACATTTTAAAATTCCACTAAATATAGTTCAAAAATCTGCACCTACGAAATGTAATATTTTACCTCACTCTTAGATATATTGAATAAGGTATTTATTGAATAGTTGTAATTTTTTAAAATAATAGATAATTTTGTGTTATATTTCATAAAATGACTTATTCATCTGCCATAGAAGCTTTAAAAAAAATTATCTTTTGAATTAAAATCAAATGATTAGTTAAGAAATATTAATTCTCAAACATGGCATGAAGAGAGTAGAGTAATATTAGAGACAGTTTACACCAGTGAAACTACTGTAGCAATATTATCTTATTTCTACATGCATTTAACTTATTTTTAAATTAAGAACAATAATAAGGATGTATAGAACATATGCTTTTTTTCGTGAATCCAAAGAGATCACGTGATTCACAAACAAGCAAAATCAGGTTCACGGCATTTCGTGGGTAGACGTTAGCAGGCATGCAGCCCGCCAACAAGATGAACGAAAACAATTTTTATTATCCGTCCTTGTGTTGTGTAAGCACAAGTTTGATCAACATCTAATTGTCCACGTACCTAATTACGTGCAAAATATACATTTTCAGATCATGCAAATTTTTAGACGGTCCATAATATAGCTAGTAGTAACTGATAGCATTAGTTGTTAAAGCCACATTTATGAAATAAGCCACCTTAAAATTTGTCTACATTATTATTTGAAACAAAGCTTGTTTCAATACAAATTTAGCAATCAAACAAAACTAATCATCAAAAGCTCAAAACCTCACCAAGATACCGTGCATTAACACTGCCTTGCCTATAGAATCACACAGTGAATGTAAATCCAAGCTAAATCGAAAGCAACTGCCAACAGAATAAAAGCAAACAAACAAAACATAGCATATACACAAACAATACAGTTTATTCATGAATCAGAAAACCAGAGCCTTATTAAAGGCCATTTCAGAGTACGACAACAGAAAACCAAAGCTTATTAAAAGCATAACATAAAACAATGTTTTGCAACTTAATCAGAGCCATTAAGGCCACAAACGAAACAGAAAACAGAAACAGAATCCATCCGTAAAACCAAAGAACACAGAGACTAGCATTGGACCATGATCCCATTAAAAACCACCACGGAGGCGAAGGACAAGATGTAAAGTAGATTCCTTCTGGATATTGTAATCAGCCAAAGTACGCCCATCCTCCAGTTGCTTGCCGGCAAAGATCAACCTCTGCTGATCTGGAGGAATCCCTTCCTTGTCCTGGATTTTAGCCTTCACATTATCAATGGTGTCTGAACTCTCAACCTCCAGGGTGATGGTTTTTCCAGTCAATGTCTTCACAAAAATCTGCATTCCTCCACGCAGCCTCAACACCAAATGCAGTGTGGATTCCTTCTGAATGTTGTAATCTGCAAGAGTCCTTCCATCCTCAAGCTGCTTGCCTGCAAAAATCAACCTCTGCTGGTCTGGTGGAATGCCCTCCTTATCTTGGATCTTGGCCTTCACATTATCAATGGTGTCCGAACTCTCTACCTCCAGAGTGATTGTTTTTCCAGTGAGAGTCTTCACAAAAATTTGCATGCCACCACGGAGGCGGAGAACCAAGTGAAGGGTGGACTCCTTCTGAATGTTATAATCTGCAAGGGTCCTACCATCTTCTAGCTGCTTGCCAGCAAAAATCAACCTCTGCTGGTCGGGTGGAATGCCCTCCTTATCTTGGATCTTGGCCTTCACATTATCTATGGTGTCTGAACTTTCCACCTCCAAAGTGATTGTCTTCCCAGTTAAAGTCTTCACAAAGATCTGCATACCCCCACGAAGGCGAAGGACCAAGTGAAGAGTGGACTCCTTCTGAATATTGTAGTCAGCAAGGGTCCTTCCATCTTCGAGCTGCTTACCAGCAAAGATGAGCCTCTGCTGGTCAGGCGGGATGCCTTCCTTGTCTTGGATCTTAGCTTTAACATTGTCAATTGTATCTGAACTCTCAACTTCCAAGGTAATGGTCTTGCCAGTAAGGGTCTTAACAAAGATTTGCATACCACCACGAAGGCGAAGCACCAAGTGAAGCGTAGATTCCTTCTGAATGTTGTAGTCAGCAAGGGTACGACCATCTTCTAGCTGCTTTCCAGCAAAGATCAGTCTCTGCTGGTCAGGTGGGATACCCTCCTTATCCTGAATTTTAGCCTTGACATTATCTATAGTATCAGAACTTTCAACTTCCAAGGTGATAGTTTTACCAGTGAGGGTTTTCACAAAGATCTGCATGCCACCTCTTAGACGAAGGACCAGGTGGAGTGTGGATTCCTTCTGAATGTTATAGTCGGCAAGGGTGCGGCCATCCTCAAGTTGTTTGCCAGCAAAAATAAGCCTTTGCTGGTCCGGGGGGATTCCTTCCTTGTCCTGAATTTTGGCTTTCACATTGTCAATAGTGTCGGAGCTTTCCACCTCAAGAGTGATAGTTTTTCCAGTGAGGGTCTTTACAAAGATCTGCATACCACCCCTGAGACGAAGGACCAAGTGAAGAGTGGACTCCTTCTGGATGTTATAGTCAGCAAGAGTGCGACCATCCTCGAGCTGTTTACCTGCAAAGATAAGCCTTTGCTGGTCTGGTGGGATCCCTTCCTTATCCTGGATCTTGGCTTTTACATTATCAATAGTGTCAGAGCTTTCGACCTCAAGGGTTATGGTCTTGCCGGTGAGAGTTTTCACAAAGATTTGCATCTGTTAGAACCAAAAGAACATAACATCAGATTTGCCAATAAAAATCATTTACCTCCTCAATGAAACATGAGTCAAAAACTTTCAATTTCAAAAATATGAGTCAAACTTCTCAATGAAGGGTCTTTTTGATATTTGATTAGTTTCATAATTAGTATGCCCATCTCCTAGATGCAGAACAAATCTTTGACAACAACGAAGAAGGAATCAACTATCGTCATAAATTTCCTCAACATATAAAAATATATGTTGCTGGAACAATTGCCATAAATTTCTTAAGTATCTCTACCAAAGAATTCCCAGGAACCAATGTATTATTAAGGAAAAGAAACAAGACAATCATAAAGAACCTTCCATGGTAATACTTTGTATTGACATGCATTAAATTTCATATCCATAATATATCAAATTGTCAACCACATAATCTGGGTCTTCAAATCAGATAAAAGGAAAAAGAAAAACAATATTCGGGTTAAAAAAATAAATCAAAGACTGTACTGATAAATCTAAAACTTTAAAAGCACTGTAGGACTCAAGATCAGCCACAATTCCACAAAAAGCTAATCAATTTTTTATGTAATTCACCATATGTCAACAAACAAATTATTTTCAATAGATCAAAAAATTCCTAAACTCGTAAATAAAAAACCATAATAGACGGAAAATTCAATCAAGAATCCACCTTCAACAAATTAAAAAATTATATATTATGAAGAATCGCGCGGATTATTGAGAACAAAATTACCTTCAAGGGCTTCGATTGAAGGGCTTGAATGAAAAGAGCAGAAGAGTCTCTTCGTAAATTCTAATGGCAGATATTTGAATATGCTTAGGCTTTAGGGATTGGGCTCGTTATTTATAGTACTAGCGGAGACTATCGACTTTCGTGACAGCAAAGTAGTTGATTGCTCACAAATTGTAACGTGCCACGTGTTACAACAATCCTCCGACGGCACGCATTCTTTTCGTCGTTACCGGGTGTGGGTTGGACTTTACGCTCCCTCTAATAATACGGATTTGCTCTGTCCCATACGGCAAGTCGTCCGATGGGATTACAAGTTGAACAACTAGGAGATGTTTTGGTTTATTTTATTAATTTTTTTTGTAAAGAATAATCTCCCAGTTGTCATAACTTTTTATATACTCCATACTATTAAAACGGTTAACAAAAAAGAATCAACACCAAATAATTATTTGTTTAAATGATCACACAAAATAATAATTTTCTTGTTGTCACTTGCTGTACTTCCACCGAATCCAAAAATAAAGCACAAAATCTAAAGTTTCGTCTGCTTACTTGGTTATCATTTCATCCAATTGCCAGTCCACCCGCCGAAACACTGCTTCAGGCTTCATTATATATTTTTTGGAAAATTGAACAGTGATGGAAAAGCTTTTTAAGTGTCCATAATAAACTGGATATATCCCATTTCAAATTCTGCCCCCAAGAGCAGTTACATTTATGTAACAGTAACATTAGAGCCCTCATGATTTGCTTTTTCTGGAAATTTTCTAACACCATATACCACAAAATTCTTTTAAGTACTTAGTGGAGTCTTCACCCGATTTCCATTAAAATTTTAGGAGAAAATGCTGATGCATCTACGCCTTGATTAACCGGAACAAATGGCCCCACAACAGAGAAATAAGATAAATCAACCTGTTAATTAAGCATGTCTTTATTCAAGAAAGAAATTCTTAGGAATGATAATGTGACCTTAATAGGACCATATCAATATATCTATACCATATCAATATATCTAAGAAACATAGTTCAACACCCATAAACCAAAACAAACTTCAAACAGTTCTCACAAGCTTATTTAAGCCATTTTACCAATGGTAAGCAAACACTAACCACACAGCTTAAACATGACTGAAAAAGTCTTAAACATGACAAACCAAAGAGCCAAAAAAAAAAATGCAAACACTCGGATGACCAAACTCAGAAGCCTCCACGAAGACGGAGTACAAGATGCAGAGTGGACTCCTTCTGAATGTTGTAATCAGCAAGAGTCCTTCCATCTTCAAGTTGCTTTCCAGCAAAGATCAACCTCTGCTGGTCTGGTGGAATCCCCTCCTTATCCTGGATCTTAGCCTTAACATTATCAATTGTGTCCGAACTCTCAACCTCCAATGTGATGGTTTTCCCAGTTAGTGTCTTCACAAAAATCTGCATACCACCACGGAGGCGAAGAACCAAGTGGAGAGTGGATTCTTTCTGGATGTTATAGTCTGCAAGAGTCCTTCCATCTTCAAGCTGCTTCCCAGCAAAAATGAGCCTCTGCTGATCTGGTGGGATACCCTCCTTGTCTTGAATTTTGGCTTTCACATTGTCAATGGTGTCAGAACTTTCTACCTCAAGAGTGATTGTTTTTCCTGTGAGGGTTTTCACAAAGATCTGCATACCACCACGTAGACGGAGCACCAAGTGGAGGGTTGACTCCTTCTGGATGTTGTAGTCAGCAAGAGTACGGCCATCTTCAAGTTGTTTGCCGGCAAAGATCAACCTCTGCTGATCAGGGGGGATGCCCTCCTTGTCCTGAATCTTAGCCTTGACATTGTCAATTGTGTCAGAGCTTTCAACCTCCAAAGTTATAGTTTTACCGGTCAAGGTTTTCACAAAAATCTGCATACCACCCCTGAGACGAAGCACCAAATGAAGGGTTGATTCCTTCTGGATGTTGTAGTCTGCAAGTGTGCGTCCATCCTCAAGTTGTTTGCCAGCAAAGATTAGCCTTTGCTGGTCTGGTGGGATCCCTTCCTTATCCTGAATTTTGGCTTTGACATTGTCAATGGTGTCTGAGCTTTCCACCTCAAGGGTGATAGTCTTTCCAGTGAGGGTCTTTACAAAGATTTGCATACCACCCCTGAGACGAAGGACCAAGTGAAGAGTGGATTCCTTCTGTATGTTATAGTCAGCAAGAGTGCGACCATCCTCGAGCTGTTTACCAGCAAAAATAAGCCTCTGCTGGTCTGGTGGGATCCCTTCCTTGTCCTGGATCTTGGCTTTTACATTATCAATGGTGTCAGAGCTTTCAACCTCAAGGGTTATGGTCTTGCCGGTGAGAGTTTTCACAAAGATTTGCATCTATTGGATCAAAGAAACACAATATCAGAATATATTCACACAACAATCAAATGAAACAAACAATACTAAATACCATACATGCACACACTAATTAAGACTCAAAGGAGGCAAATATGTAACATCATCTAACATAACCAATAACACTGAGTTGAACAAGATGTCATCACTACATAATTGAAAGACATTTGAAGCTTCTCATCAACATACAGGTTTCTCAAAGCATAAATTGATAACCGAAAGAGATTTCCAAGAACAATCAACCATCATAAAGAAAAGATTTGGCTACATTTTTTTAAAAATATATATATATGAGTAACAACAGCCCACTGGAGTTGTTTTTTTTTTTCCTCAGAAATCTTATAGAATTACATAATATGCCCACATTAAACATCGAAAAACTTATAATTATCTCACAAAGAGCACTAAAACACCATCAATCAATCAAAACCTCACTGAAATCAACAAAGCTGATGATTAAGTGTTGCATGGCCATATTTATCAATTCAAACAACAAATAAACGACCGCCTGTCTACAGCTAATCGAAAGAAAATAATGAACATATCACCATATCCAGACGAACACCACAAAACATAACCCTAATTCACAAATTAATCGACAAAACATCGCATCACGGCAGCTAAACCAATCATTAAACTAAGTATTAATTAAAAATGATGAACCAAAACGCTAAAGAGACTAACTATTACTACCTTCAAAGAGAGATTCGCAGAAGGCCTTTATCGAATCGAAGGTGAAGACTATCTGAGAAACGGTGACGAACGAAGGCCCAACGTCCTCTATTTATACCGACGGTTGACAATCGCAATGACGATATTGCCCAAAATCAATCCAACAGAATAATGCCACGACTTCAATATTCAAGTGTCCTTTCCTGGTGTCCTTTCCTGGCCCACACGCCGAGATGAGCTTTTCTATATTCCTTGCTTGGCTGACGGCGAGAAGCGGATATCTTTAGGACATTGGCACATTGCCTGGCACAAGGTTGTATTGAATACCACGCGCGTTGAATGCGAGTGTGCCACGCTGGCTCGTTTCTTGTAGCGCCTTTTTTTTTTTTTTTTGCACCATCTAAGTTTAGACATTTAAATTATTTTTAAAAAGATTAAAAATAAGTTAATTTGAAAAGAAAAATGTAACTTTTGATGTGTTTATTAACTGTATTAATATAATTGAATCAAAATACCGAGATTCTGGAGTAAGAAAAATTTCAATTGCGAAAAGAATATAGGATTGAAAATTCTCGATTAGGTTAATAATTCATGTTAAGAATTTTTATAAGATTAAAAATACTGTCGATATTTATTGATCATGCAAAGAAATTAACCCATCAGAGTTAGAGAACTTTCAATCAAAGCTATGAATTTCAATAATATCATATGCTATATTAGTTTGTGCCTAAGTTTGTTTAAATGCTTCGTGCATTATTCCTAAATTTAAGAAGTTTAAAAGACAAGTTATTTTTTTATATTCCATTTTTTATGTTACTTTAAACATAAATAAATCTCATTACAATCCAAATGCATAATGGAACAATATTGTCCATATAGTAGCATGTTGAACCAAATAATGGTAATTCATTACAATAAATAATTGTTTTGATGCTGAAAAAAGACCTCAACAGTTGAATTTATTTTCTGGGGAACAACGGCATGAATCTAAGTTCAAACTACAGCACGACTGCATCTTCATATACCTGCCAACCACTCTGATACTTAAGTCAGACGTTCTGTACATAAGAAAAAGGGAAATCAAAAGGAGGAACTAGAGGTGAGTTAAAATCAAAGAATTCTTGGGTGGTGGTGTTTTGAATCTCGTAAAAAAAATGGAAAAGTTTAAAGATTAATCACTTGTAGAGTTTTTTAGTTAATTCTACTAACCCCCAACTCTGATGCTCTTTTTAGCTTAAATAGGCTCTTGGCTGTGGGCGGTTACCCCATCAGTTTTACCCCACTCTCTTGAGTAGTTACAGCTAGTTGTCAATTGAAGGCGGTTTGACAAGTTGTGGTATGTAACTTCCCTAAAATATAGGGCACGTGGTCCTGACAAATAATTTTCCATGTCAAGTCAGCACATCCTCAGGTTGGACAAACTAGTTTCCAGGTCGTACTACTTCACTTCCAAATCAGATTAGTGGACTTTTATGTCGCCTGTATAGACTTAGGGTTGCCTTTGTAAGCCAAGTCGTCCACATAAGCTCCAGGTTGTAAACCAGGTCATTCATGTAGGCTTCAGGTTGTACTTACAAAGTAGGTCGCCAGCATAGGCTCCTGGCTGTACTCACGAGGTCGGTTCAACGGCATTCGGTTTCAAATAGATTAGGGTTGACTGTATTTCTTAGTTCTGTTAGAAAAATCCAACCCAAACAAATTGGTTATACCATTGTAACTTACTGACCTGTGGAGAAAAAAATCTGTGCACTTGAGGTATCAACAAAGGATATTTCCACTCAGCATGTACATAATAAATTAGAGCTTCGTCCGAGATGGTTGTTGACTTGTTTAATGTATCCTCCAAAGTTAGCTCCACCATATGTTATAGGAATAAATCTACTACAATAATCAATCTATGGCATGGAACTATCTAAATTTGAAATACATAAAAGAATTAGTTTTAGATTACCCCTATCTTGATTTGACTCCAAAGTTAGCTCCACCATATGTTATAGGAATAAATCTACTACAATGATCAATCTATGGTGTGGAACTGTCTAAATTTGAAATACATAAAAGAATTAATTTTAGATTACCGCTATCTTGATTTGACTATTTTAAATCACCTCCCTGATATTAACCTTAATTTACTTTTTCTTTTGTTAAGGATACCAAAAAAATTTCATCAACCCAATCCCATTTTCCCTTTATCTTTATAATAAAAATGAGAGTAACTTAAAGTTTCAAAAATAATCATTTAAAACTAATCAATTCACGAAAAATATTTTGAAATTTGCCCTATCTAAAATTATCACTTTTTCTGAATAAAAGAAGTTAGGTATAGTTCTATTTTATGTTTTTTTTTAATTAATTAGGGTGTGAATATGAGTAGTTGAATACTCAAATAATACAAGATGCTCGTTGAATGATTTTTATGAAATACAATTTTCATGTCTTTCACTCTTTATGGTAAGGTTGGCAAAACCCTAGGTCCAGGCTGGTTTTGGACTTGCCTAGGATCGACCCAGATTGATACAACAGCTACCCAGACCTAGGTTCATACTCAGCTTTTTCGCATCCGGTTCAGGTCAAGCTCGGCACCTTTCGGGCATTGGTTTTTGGTTTGGGCTTCCCTTGCCCAGGTATGAACTGAAAAAAAAAAAATTGTACCAGTGCAAAAATTTAAACCTTTGACCTATCTAAATTCATTCAATTTCTATCAAATATTTAAATTCAACAACACAATAATTACCAA
This sequence comes from Murraya paniculata, assembly GCA_030449075.1. Taxonomy (NCBI): domain Eukaryota; kingdom Viridiplantae; phylum Streptophyta; class Magnoliopsida; order Sapindales; family Rutaceae; genus Murraya; species Murraya paniculata. The sequence goes on along the minus strand of JAEVFN010000008.1, from coordinate 2,479,236 downwards.
ATAACATCCAACATCTATAACTTCAATTCAGTAGCACAATAATCACCAACTAGCATCTAACATTCATAAGTTCAATTTAAGTTGTGGCTACCCCCCTTTCACCATAAGCTCTACTATAAAAAAGGGGAAATAATGATTTGTGTTTTAAGTAGATTTTGGGTGCAGCAAACACAAAAGGAAACTTAATTAAAACAATAAATTTATATTTTGGGTAATTAGGGTACCTCATTAGATCGTTGTGTGTGGTGTTTTAAGATTTAAAGGAGATGGGGAAGAATGGTGATAGTGGAAAATCGAAATCTGAAAATGGGATTCTTAAAGATGAGCTTTGATCCTGCAAAATAATAGAAAACGAGGTTAGAGGTGGAGCTAGGGTAGCCGGCGTCCACTCTCCAATGCTCAAGTCAGTTACTCGAGCTTTTTTATAGTAATGAGAGCTTGCAAGCCCTTTAAAAATGGTGGCTGGAGATTGAAGAAACCTCAACCTTTTTTTGTGTAGTATGTGCATGTGTAATGGAATAGAATAATGAAAGTGGAACCTATGTGTCTTTATATATGGAGTACCCAACCGCCACGTGGTGCATTGCTAATGGTTATTGACTGTCAGGTTTTATGATTTTTGGGCAGTTATAAGTATGCTTGGGGAGCAAGAATGGTGTCTATGTCATATTTTATTCCCTTGGGCATGCGGTGCACATGATAGGGTGGTTGAGGATACCTCAGCAGAGATTGTATGGCATGGTTGCTGGGGATCGCAAACCTTTGGTACGCTGTCTGTCACTGTTGTAGAGATGACAGATGGCTGTCCCCTCTTTTTTGATAAGATATTCTAATATTCGATTCGGCAAATCGAATATTATCATTTACGCGATAGAAACATTCCTCTTGACTGAATTTTGGAGATTTAACCATTTCGTATCATAACATGTACCTAATGTATTTCAGGTATCCTGGATATTAGTTACGGTGTATGTTGGGAACCCCGGGTACTGAGTTTATGGTATAGGTAAGATATCCCGAGTATCAAGTTTGTGTTGTAGGTAGGGTATCCCGAGAACCGAGGTTGTGGTGTAGGTTGGGTATCCTAAGTGCCAAGATTATGGTGTAGGCGGGATATTCTGAGTACCAAGTCTGTGTTGTAGGTAGGGTATCCCGAGAATCGAGATTGTGGTGTATGTGGGGTATCCCCGAGTTCCTAAATTGTAGTGCAGGTAGGGTATCCCAAGTACTGAGATTGTGGTGCAGGTAAAGTACCCCAAGTATCTACAACGATCATTTAAAGTCACGGCACCCTTTATCGACACATGGCGCTTTATTACAATTTCTTTGTTTTCTCCCAAACAATTACTTTTTATGCTTAAAAAAAAAATTTACTAGAAAAAAAAAAGGGAATGAATAGAAGAAATAAAGAGTATTACCTCATAAGGGACTAGATGCTGAGAGGTAGAAGCTTTGTAGAAGGAAAGAATATTTGTTTTTTATGTTTAAAAAAAGATTTGACCCAAAAAAAAAAAAACTCTAAAGGGAAAGAATAGAAGAAATAAAGAGTATTGTCTCATGAGGGCCTAGTTGTGAGTGTGTTGTTGGGTGATGGTTGCTGGAGGCAAAGAAGGTATGAGGGTTTGACATATGGCAGCAAGTGATTCGATCTTAGATGAAGAAAAGCCATGGATGAAGAAAAGCCATGGCATAGAGTGTTGGAACGACAGCCGGCGGCACCACTAATGTTTGTTTAGTTTAAGGATTTAGGGGGATTTTGGGCAATGTATTATATTTATATTTTCTTTTCTTATTATTATATTTATATTTTTTTTTATTTTTATATTTATATTTTATTTTTTTTATTTTAACGTATTAAAAAAAAAAGGGCACGAATCTGGGTTTTGGGTTTTTAGTCTTATGCCCGGACCCGTACTAAAAAATATCCGAGTATTGAAATGCTTTATTTGTATAAAACCTGGACTTGATTGGCCAGGTCTGGGCCGGATTCGGTCTGGGCATATTTTATTGCCACCCCTACTTTATGGCCAAACAAAATCAAAATAGCACGTGCTCATGCTTCATACATGAGCGTGAGCTTGTCATGATCCACTTAACAATTAATTAGTTATGTCCTCTTACTCTTTAAGAAAAATGTAACATATTCATTTTGTTTTGTTTCAATAACAAAAATAAAAAGGAAAAGAAAAGGCGGTTGAGCAAAATAAATAAATAAAAGGAATTTAATTGAAAAAAAATATTCATTCGAGCAAGTTTAAGTTTTTATTTAAAATTTGAGAATTGTCCTTCAATATTTTTTAGCATAAACTTTATTTACTCCCTACTTAAAATGACAATCATCAATTTATCACCTAAAAATAAGAAAACTTCAATTTACTCACATTTTGATAAAAGGGTGGGGCCACGGTGATGACTTTTTTTTTTTTTAATCTTCTTAATAGTAAATGGAGGAAAATTGATGGTTTCACACTTTAATAAGATAAAATATTAACTATTTAATCAAATACATAAAAAATATTGGTCACAAAATATAACATAATTAAAAGAACTATCGACTATTATTCTTTTTTTTTTCAGTGTTGTAAAGTTCGTCACAAAAAAAAAATCAGATACTAAATAATGTGCCTCTAAAAAAAATGATCAAGAAATATAATATTACTCAAGACAAAGTTTTAAAATACTATTTTTTTATTTTTGTCACAGTAGGTAATTATCTGTGAAAAAAAATAGGGTCTTAAAATTAATCAAAACCATATTAGCTTTGGAGACTAATGCTTTTGTCACAAATGGTTTGATTAATTTTACATCACTCTTTTAGTTATGAAATAATTATGTCACCTATGATTATATTTCACTACCATATTTTTTGTCATAAAAGGTGATATTTGTCAAAAAAATGATCAATTTTGGAGGGAATTTTTTGCACTAAAAAAAGCATGCCTTGTGCGACTAATTTTATGTTTGTCCCAAAACATTTGATTAGGTGACCAATTAATAGGTCTTAAAATAAATATTATTCGTTACAAAATATAACAGGAGCCAGGACGAGATTATTGGCTACGATTTTAAAAAATCATCACAATAAGTGCTATTTTGTGACAAAATCTGTAAATGTCATAATAAAAATAGTCTTAAAAAGTCAAATTTCTTGTAGTGTGTTATGATTTCCTTGATTTTATGTAGTATTGTGTATTATTGTTGTATCAGTGCATGATTTAAATTACATAAAATTCTTGTGATATTTTGATGACATTATTTCAAGAAAGTGTAAATTATTTTACAGTAAGTTATTTTCAAAAGAATACGATTATCCACTCACTGAGCTCACTGAGTTTTATACTTACTCTATTTTATCATATTCCCCCCCCCCCAACAGGAGGTTGCAGGTACACTAAACCGACTTAGCGACTGTAGATATTTTGAGTTTTTTGCCACATTATACTAGAAGTTATAAATAAATTTTGTTAGGGCATTTTGATAAGCTCATTATTTTTGGTTTGTATAATTTTGGTGTATTATTCTTTTGAGACTAAGAATAAACCAATGTATAGTACTATCAGTTATAATATAATCTTTTGGTATTTTGAAGATATCTTGCATAAAATTCAATACTATGACTGAGACTGTTGAACGTTGGAGCTGGTTGTTTATTGAATTATTTAGAAGTGTTTATGTTACACATTTGCAGGTCGGGAGTGTTATACTTATAGGGGAGATTCTGCCGAATTTTCGATAGAATCCTTATTAATTAGTTTATTATCAGTTCAGTTTTGATGAGTCTAAATAGACTCGCCCAAGAGTTTGGGACGGGTCGTTTCATATGAAAAATAAATTTATAAAATATTGTACTATAAATTTTACACATCAACTTTCAATATAATATTACTTTAATTTTATTAATAAATAAAAATAATAATATATTTACAAGGTTTATAAACTAAATTAAACGACAATTGAAGTGTTATTTTAAGTAAAAGGATTTAGATCGAATTTGAATCATTCCGATCGAATTTCAGATTGTTCGGATTGGGATAAAAGCCATTTGAATGTAATCCAAAACATAAATTTGATTCGATCCAATTAAGTTTTGGTCGGATGATTATTTCAGATTAATTCGGATTTGAATCGGCCAAATAACTTTGGATTAAATTCTAGATCTTATGAATATGTAAAAGAAAACTAGTTAAACGAATAAATGCTAACGCCATGTCCCCTACGAACTGTTAGGATGAAAAGAAGAAAACACCCTCAGGAATAGTTATAAATTAGTTTTAGTCTATGAGAACATTTGTAGGGATAAATCCCCTGCCAATGTATAAAGTTGAGGCTTTGGTGTTGTGAGAACATAGACCACATTAAGACTTATCAACAAGGAATGTAATTTTTTCTGTCAATGTATAGAGTTGCCACCATCAAACCGCTCCAGCTTGACAATCAACTGCGAATTTTCGAAGAGATGAACTTGGTGCTTTTGTTGTAGAAATAACGTCTTTAAAAAAGCGACATTTCTAACGTGCCTTTAAGTATATATTATTTTTCTGTAATTCACCTATTACTATTATTTTATTTCTACAAAAAATTTTCGCATTACTATATATGTATCTATTTATATACATAGTCGTAAACACATTACTTTATATAATAAAGTTCCACCATTACTGCTGCAATTCTCGACATTTGTCATTCCCCATAAGTATATATCCCCAACAATCTAAAGATGTTATTACACCTACTATAGAGTTTGATCCCCTCACCTATGAAGAAGAAATGAAGTCTCAAGGTGTTGCCTTCTAGAGAGAGGCTATTAATGATGAAATTGATTCTATTATGGGTAACAGAACTTGGAAATGAGTTGATTTACCACCTGGCTCTAATCCTATAACTTGTAAATAGATTTTCAAAAAGAAGAAGAAAGTTGATGGAAATTTTGAAAATTTTAAAGCAACATCAGTAGCAAAAGGCTTTACACAAAAAGAAGGTCTTGATTATTTCAATACTTATGCACCTGTAGCAAGAATTACTACTATTAGAGTCTCGATTGCTTTGGCTTCAATTTATCATTTTGAAATCCATCAAATGGATGTAAAAATAACTTTCTTAAATGGAGAATTAGATGAGAAAATTTATATGAAACAATTTTTATGCTAGGACAAAAACATAAAGTTTAAAAACTAGTTAAGTCTTTATATAGTCTTAAACAAGTTCCAAAGCAACGGTGTGAAAAGTTTGACAAAGTGACTGTTTCAAATGGACTTAATATTCTTGAATATGATAAATGTATATATAGCAAATTCAATGGAAATAAATGTGTGATTATTTGTTTATATGTAGATGACATGTTAATTTTTGGTACTGATAGTGAGAGTATTAAACTCATTAAATCATTATTGTCATATAATTTTAATATGAAAGACATGCAGCTTGCTAATGTGATTTTGGAGATTAAAATTATCAAAAATGATAATGGCCTAACGTAAGCATTTGTCAACACTTTTTGATTCAAACATAATATTGTACCCTACATTATAAGAAAACAGACAATAGATGATGAAAAATAACTGCGATAAAATGAGGTGCATGATAATTTATCTATTATCTATGTCACTGTCATTAATTTATGACAAAATTTTTCCATGAATTTATGATTATTTTTCATCACACATTTCTGTCACACTATTTTAATGTGAAAAAATAATTAAATTAAATTAAAATTTATTTAAATTTTCACCTCTTTTTTTAAATTCTTTGGTGGGAAATTGAATTATCATTTGTAAATTTATTATTCAATTTTGGTAAAAAAATTATTATGACAATGAATTATGGCAATTTCCCGTCATAAAGTTTTGATTTTTTTTTTAAAAAATATATTATAATTATAATTTGTTGATGAAATCCTGTTTACAAATTTAATTAATTAATAAAATCAATATTATCAAAAAAACCAAAAACAATTAATATCAATTAACATCCATTCAATATAACAAATTAATTTCAAAGAAATCGATCTAATATCCAATGTGATCACCATTAATACATAATAAATCATCTCAAATTGAAAAGACTATCCCAAAGTATAAAATAACAGTTAAATTCCAATCAAACTCCAAGAAAAGCAATTAAACTTCCTGCCACCAAGCCAAATTACCCAACAAAACTTCCAAAGTTTAATGCAAGCATTCCAACAGCAAGACCTCCAGCAAAACCTCCAGCAGCAGTACCATCATCCAACAGCACTCTAATTCCAGCCGTATACCCAGTAATATTCCAACTCAGACCCAGCAAATCAGTCTATGCAGAATCAGTTAAAATAACCAATGTTATCAAATGCATAACATCTACACTACAATCCTTAACATCAACCATTATATTTTGACACTACAACTTTAATTTCAACAAATTGGTAACAACCAATATCTATAGTTTCATACTCATACTAACCATTTTGCTGATACGACAAGGATGTTGGAAAAATGGTTAACCCACTCCAAGCGAACATCATCTAATTCATCCGGAGTGTATGCTTTCTCTCTATTAAACTGTTAATCACAAGATTAGTATTGTCAAACTTCAACAATAATGTCACATATGTGGAATAAAAGAAAGTTATCTCGTCATCAACTTACATTGTTCATTAACAAATTAACGTCTGCTATTATTTCCTTCCTATGCCTTAAGACATAATAGTCACACTCCAGTTTTGTGATATTCTGTTTCGGAGCCTGTTCATGCCAAAAAAAACAAAAAGTTAGTTTACACAACCCATCTACTTTAGTTAAGGTAATCAACAGGCACATATAGTTTCTATGGGGTTACTTTTACCTTTACAAATCTCATCTTAGTATTATAATTTCCTGCAAAACTTTTCTTCAATTCCAACACCAACATTATCATATACAACTTAATTTCTAATCTTAAACAATATAAGAAACCACATCAAATATCTCCTGAAAATGAACAGAAACACTAGCACTATCCAAATTCCAATTACCAATAGAATTGTGAATAAGTTCTGGAATGTTGTTGAGTCACATACGCCAATTTTAATCAACACAGCTTGGATAAATATTAATAAAAGCTGAATGTAAAGAAATAAAGAATAACACAGCTTGGATAAATTTTTAGACACAATTTTGCAACTGTTTTGGTAGCAAGACAACCACCTGGAAACTATATAATAAGCATAAACACGTTAACATATGATATATCTGAAGCTGAATCATTAATATTAGATGATGTTTTCTCAAATTGCTTATGGAAGAATGAAAAATCATGAAATTCATAGAAAACAGTTGAGTATTCCCATGATCAAAATTTTCCTTGTCAAATAACACCAAACGCCAAAAAAAATACTTTAACACTGGTATGAAAGTGGCATTTCTTCATTTTAAATAAGAGGCACAATTAAGTCCATGTTCCTCAATTACTCAAAAGCAAAAATGATAATTTATGGCATCAATTTATGCTCACTGAATATCAGATTCTAGCAAGACGGCATGGAAAATTTAATTTCTACATGATGTCAACGTGCCCACTAAAATGCTTGAGGTTTATCATAAGTTTCAATGAACATGGCATCTATAGTGGAATCTGTAATAACTACAGATCCACCATTATATCAAAATATTAAACTTAAAAAATACTAGAAATTCCATACTCCATGTCTATGATCATATAGCTACTGACAAGAGAGATATTGTATCGCTATAAGGATAAATTTATAATTAATTACTTTAATAGGCATGCTGTTTTAGTATTTTCTATATATTCCTTTTCACTTGTTAAAAAATGTTATCATAAAAACAATTAAGTTTATGACTATGCCAACATAATTACCACTTAATTGCAATGAAAAGCAATAAGACCACAAATCAGATAAAGATAGGCATACTTCAATAAAGTTTCCATAGATCATTTATGGGATATCAAATCTTTAAACTACTCAAATCTTAAAATAAAAAATATTGAATTAAATAGCTGGCTAAAAAAAGGCATCACTTTCTTCTTCTTTTATTTATTTTATTTTCTTTGGTAATAATAACTTAAATCAAAATGGTCAACAAAAATCATAATTTAATTTGATACAAAGACCAATAGATTTTGTGAGTGACATAAATTTTACAAACATATAAAAGACAAGGAAAAGTTAATGCAAACTGATGCAGAAATCCTAATCAAAAATAGAATCTTACCTCACAAATTACACAAGCATGCAAATGTGTACCACTCAGAATGATTGTAGCAATGTGTTCAAAACAACAAAAATCAGTGTCTGGATCACCTTTGATTTCTCCTCCTACAAACCCTAGGCAATATGTACCAATCATATTACCCAATTAGAGACTACTTATCTTCAGTGAAAATAAAATAATTAAATCCAAAAGGACTTGTTCATTGTTTTCCAATTATTTTCGCAGACCTTACATTTCCACCTCCTATCTGAGGAACAAGAGAAGTCAGAATGAGAACCGTCATGCCAAGCATAACAATGTAGTTTTGAAAACCGAGACGAATAGCTTCAACTGCATCAGAAATGCACCAGAAAGTTTTCAAAACAAAAGTTCTCCTTGAAAAACTAAGGTCCTCAGTAGAGCAGTTACTAAAAGTGACACATAACATCATATATCAAGTTCCTAATATACCCAGACACAAAATTAATCTGCAAAACAATCATTATTGTTAATACTAATATTATTTTTAGAAAAGAATAATAAAACATCTTAATATTTCCTTTCAGTGATGTGATTAGAATCCACAGCATTTAATTAGAGAAAATACCAAATTACTTTTGTGAAAAAGTGGTATCAACCAAAAAGAGGAGAGGAGTGATAAAAGCTACTTTCGGCTAACAAACAGAACACAGATGAAAGCATATCCTAAACTATTAAAATACCAAAAACTTGTTTAAGATATACTCAAAACAGATCCAGACCAATAAAACACTCACCATAATTACAAATCTATAACATAAATCTCAAGCACTTGCCAAAATAAAATAAAAATTAAAAAATTAAGATGGAAGAAAATAAGAATTAAGGAACAAATATTTAAAATTGGTGGCTTACAGTGAAATTTGAAAGTCCTATAGCACATTCAATTCCCATTAGACAAACATAAGAAAAAATCCAGGCAAATTAGAACATCCAAGGGGTTTTGAAGAGACAAGAAATCAATTGAAATCATAACAATTCGAAGAGACAAGAAATCGAGAAGTTCCAGATGTGAAATTCGGAAAAAAATGAAGTCATAAGGCGGAAAGAATAAGTTCTAAGAAAGAAAGAAATAAACCATAAGATTTATACATAAAATTAATATTCTTTAAGCAGCTATCAAATCTAATCGGTCAGCTTAAGAACACAAATAGATTTCCCACAAATGAAATTGAAGCAGGGAATACATATAAAATGACACAATGAATGATATCATTCAAAGTCTGGACAAACCTCCTTGTCATTCTGATATTTGATGATGCTCTGTGAACATTACATTATTTTGCTTGGCACGACGAAAAACCTAATTTCATTTTTTCTTTTCCCCGCGGGCGCCAATTGCTTTACCTCCATTGCAGTCATTTCAAATAGCAGCCCACACCAGTGCTTTTGCGTGCCATCGGTGGCACAAGGAGAGAGCCTCTATTACCCTGCATGACCATCGCCACCGCCGGCGGCTGATCCGTGCTGGAAACGGCCACCGGAAGCTCACACCTCTAGTCTGCGACAACTGCATAACCAGCCTGAAACACGTCACTGCACGTCGCCAGCCCATGCCGGAGCCTCACGTGCGACCAGCAGCGGCCATGAGCACTGCCACACTTCCGCTACATCAAGAAATGCAGCCCAATTGCAACGCTTCTGCCATAGTGGCTGTGGATGTGAGCAACTACCTGCGCCGATTGAGAGTGGCATTGAGGAGGCTAGGGTTTCAGGTGGCTTTATGTGAGAAGACTTTGGTGAGAGAATGGGAAAAAAAAAGATCGAGGGCTGATTTTTAATTTTTACTCTTTATTTTTATTTTAATAGTTTATTTTTGTTTTATAATAGTAAATTTTAAATATTTAATATTTTAAATTTATAAGCAAAGCGTCGTTGTTCCAACTTACATGAAACATTAATATTATTCATATAATATTTTATTTCAAATAATATCAAAAATTTCAGTCAAAAAAATGTTAAAATTAAATCAACATTAAAATTCTATCATAGATTCTTGATGTAATTACTCTATCACAAAGTCGTCATATATCATTGATATAATTTATTTCTATCACGAGTTTGTCATGAATACTTAATAGACACAAAATCTATCACGACTGTATCATACTTTTATGATTTACGCTATTTTTCTCAAAATCTGTCACAAAATGGCTATTATCTATTATTAATTTTCTTGTAGTGCTAATAATGGAAGAGCATGATCATAGTTAGAATATGTAGGTATCATTGGGCATCTTATGTATGCTATGACTTGTACTAGGCTTGACATTGCTTTTGCTATTAGCAAGCTGAGTAGATATACTAGTAATCTAAGCCCAGCACACTAGCAAGTAGTGTACAAAATTCTAACATATTTAAAATAGACAGTAGGTTATGGTATATGCTACGCTGGATATCTTTAATTTTGAAAGGATTTTTGGATGCTAATTGGGTCACTAATCGAGAAAATCATACATCCACAAGTGGTTTGATATTTAATATTGGTGGAAGAGCAATTTCATGGGATTCAATAGAGCAAACTTATAAAGCAGAATCCACCATGGCTGCAGAATTTGTAGCTTTGGCTTCATGTAGCAAGAAAGCTGAATGGATAAAGAATGTCTAAACCGATGCCTCATGTATCCATTCACTGTGATAGTAAGGTAACTTTGTCAAGGGCATACAACCAAATCTATAATGGAAAGTCTAGACATATTAGTCTAAGATATAGTTATGTGAGATAATTATTTACAGATTGAGTAATCATAATTGACTTTGTGAGATCATGCCAAAATTTGGCAGACCCTTTAACTAAAGGCCTTGCAAAGGACATTGTATTACAAACTTCTAAAGGGATGGGACTGAATCCAACATCATCTTATCACCAATGATGGAAAACTCAACCCAACACTTAAAACGTCAAGATCTTGGGTTTAATGAGCAAAGTACATCATATGTTGTGACAGCAAGCACTATAATATTTTAAGATGCGTCCCAAAGGTGAGTGTTTGACACCTATAACATATGAGAAATGATAAGTTATTTAGCTTTTAATAGATTTATAAATGTTTTTGTTAAAGAGATATTCTAGATAAGTCTATCTAAACAAGTGTCGAAGGTTATGCTGCTCTCTATGTAACTTAGCTGGTTACTAAAGCAATCATGAAAACATGATATAGATACAGGGCCAATCCACGTGTCAGCTAAAGAATATTTGAGAATTTGAGAACTTATATGTGAGATATATCCAATTAGTCCAACAAAGGTCGTTGGTTCAAAACTTGTCTATCATGCCACATTGATTAATTTTAATGTGTTATTACTCAGTGAAGGTTTAAGTCCAAAAGACACCTTCATTTGTGCATAAGTTTTCCAAGCTTGTGCAAGATAATTTTTCAAAATTCGTTTATTTTGAAAATAGTAGGGGATTGTTGAAATATTTTTCAAAATAAATGATGTCTTAGTATAAAGACATGCCCAATTTATTATGGCTTAGAGAAGAGACATCTTTTCACCTAAGAATACATACATTTATGGTGGCATTTCATTTGAAATGGTGATGGTTCAATTTGACCTATTAATTAAAATCAAATATTGATACCAATAACCATAAATGAAGAGGTATCATGAAAGATGACAACCCTAATGGAGGAACACAAGTTTATCTATAAATAGAGGCTATATTTAGGCTATTTAGACATGGAAAATAATAATCCTACACCACTCTTTTCTCAACCCTCTTTCCTAAAACAAATTTAATCATATAACACCTCTTTTTTAGGCATTAAATATCTAATATATTGTTTACTGCATAAACAATATATTTATTCTTGGTAAGCTTGCAGCATTCAAGAGCATTCATGTTTGCTTTTGTCAATGCACGCAAGCAAATAAATAAATATGACTTATGTAATAATCATAAGTGATTATTTAATTCTATAAGCTATTTTAAATTTTTTAATATTATTTGATTATTTTTTTAGTAGATTTTTTAAAGATTGAATAAATTATTTTATCTCTACTAGCAAAAATTCAAATTTTGTACTCTAAGAGAAGAGATTGAAAGTTTTTTTAAAAAATTAAAATATCTAAAATATTATTTACTTATTTCACAATTTTATTTTATTTATTTCAAAACATAACTTTAAAAATTTATTTACTAAACTAATTTTATCATTTTTAATAAAAATTCTCATTAATAAATAAATTTTTTGATAAGATTTTATTTATAAAAATTTTATCAATAAAATTTCTATTTAAATAAGTTATGTACGAAAAATTATATGAAACGAAGCTATACTGCGAGTACTTTGCGTGGAACTGTTAAAAATGAAAATCATAGCCCAACAAAAAATTTTCTTATACTTTCCTTCAGAAAAGATCAAAAATGAGAACAATTTGTTTTCTCAAAAAATGGGAACCATGAAAATAGAAGAATTAAATTAATTGTGCGTTTACTAATTTGGAATCCGAATTAAGTAGAATCAGAATGTGTTGGAATCGTAATAGAGAATGCGAATCAGAATAAATTATTCACTTTATCTGTGGGAATTGGAATCGAAATGAACTGTACTGCAATTGATGTGTTTACTTTATCTTGGGATCAGAATGGATTGCTGTAAATTATTAAAATGACCTTAGTTGATTATTGTCATTATTATTATTATCATCATGATCATGATCATCATCATTATCATTATATTAATAATAGTAATATTTATTATTCTTATTGGTATTATTATTATTATAATTAGTACTTAGTATTAGTATTATCAGGAATAATACTAAGTACTAATTATAATAATAATAATAATACCAATAAGAATAATAACTATTACTATTATTAATATAATTATTATTAAAAAAATAATAATAATAAATAAATAAATAAATAGTGATAATTATTTTGATAATAGTAATTATTATTATGATTACTATTATTATTATTTATTATAACGACTAATAATTATAATTAATTTAATATTAACTTTTTTATTATTATCATTGTCATCATTAATAATAAATTATTTAATAATAATAATATAAGGAAAGATAAAATAGAAATTTTATTATTTAAGTAGGGTAATATGATCACTTTAGGGAATAAAATTTCTATTGCCACCTCCCCATGGAAATGAAAACTCTAATAATTATTTTTAATTTTAAATTAGACCTATTATTTGAATTCTCATTCCAATTCTCATTTAAATAAATAAATATATTATTCATTTTATTAAGTAAACACATCGTAATAGTTGCAGTGAATCGGGTTTGGTCTTTGAAAACCGAAATGAGGCATGAGTGGATCCGGTTTTAAACCGGATTCCCGATTAGCACGTGGGTCAAACCCGAACTCGGACATTGAGGGGAGAAAATGATATTTTCACACAAGATGCTTTCGGTCGGCTCATTGGCGTTGCACTGGAACATTGAGACGAGCCAAAGAAGAAGAAAAAACCTATAAATTCTGGTGATCAAACTTAGTTATCACTTTGCAGAGATCTTATCATGGCTCCCGTTGGTCCTCGATCCGGTGACGCAATCTTCGCCAACGTGGAACGCGTGGTAACCGTTTGATTAATTTCCTCTTAAAATCTCTGAATTTATTTATTTTTTCATTTTCAAAAATAATTGCGTTGAATTAACAACTGTTCGCACTTTGAAATTCGATTTCTGCAGAATGCTGAGCTGTTTACATTAACTTACGGCGCCATTGTGCGTCAGCTGCTTACGGATCTGGAGGAGGTTGAGGAAGTTAACAAACAGCTTGATCAAATGTACGCATTTTCAATTTCATTTTCGTTTAATATTTTTTGGAAAATTTTAATTTAGAGTGAATGATTAGGTACTAGTGAAAAATATGTAGCGTTTCGAGGAATTTGCATTTTTACACCAGAAGCTATTTTGTGTTTGATTTATTAAAAGAGAGAGAGAGAGAGAGAGAGAGAGAGAGAAAATAGAATCGGCAAGCATTTGAGAATCTTTGACAAGCGCTATTATTGAATTGAAGTTCAAATTTGTATTAATAAATCATCTTGAAGTTGGTACTACACCAGAATTTGATGGAGTCCTTAGGATTATATGATTACATTAGAAGATGATTCCTTTGTACTGAATTGTGTTGCAGGGGCTATAATATTGGGATTCGACTGATTGATGAGTTTCTAGCAAAATCTAATGTCACTAGGTGTGTAGACTTCAGGGAGACTGCTGAAGTGATTGCAAAGGTCTGTTTTCATAGCTTAGTGAATATGAAGTGAAAAATTTATTAATCTTAGTTGTTTTGAAATCTGTGACCCTTGGTTCTAGCCAAAATATGGCTTCTTTATATCAGTTTATGAATTATTTTCACTTTCGCATGTCCCATAGATTATTATTACTATCAATTGCGAATATCAATATGGTGCAACTGTGTCTGTTTGTGGATGTATGAAAGATGTTTATTATTCTCTGTCTATGATGATTCACGCACAACAATCTATGTTGATTCATGGTATATACTACATTGGTATTAGAAATATGTCCATTTGAGCACCACTTTAACGTAGTTCTCCGTGATTTGATCTTTATACATATGCAGTTGGGCATTTCTGATATGTAGTTGTTAAACAATTTCATGTGATGTAGCCTATCAAAGACGTGTGTTTTGTTCTATTGAAAATTGTGGTTGCTCAGTTTGATTTTGGATACTTGCTGAAATATACTTCAAGTTAATTTTTATTCTGCTGTTTTCCTAAAAGAAATGATGGATTTATTTGGAATTCTCCTGGCTAATGTCAAACTCAGGTGGATTTGAATCTTCTATTATAGAGGCTTTATAATTTGAACTAATGCTTATTTAACCAGAACCAAATTGCTGGCCAAGTTGAGCTGAACTTAAACGTGAGGTTGGAATTGTTTGAGGCCTTTAAATGACCTTTTCCTGAACTGTGTACTGATAATTACATTAGTATATGAATTTATTCTTTTTATCTTTCCAATGTGAATGTAGAGAATGCATGATGATAATTTCATGCTTTATCACCAACAGGCTTGCTAAGATGTTGCTGAAATGCTACTGAATTTGGGTGATTCTTATTTAATCAATTAAATTGTTGAGGCATTAACAATTACAAACTGGATGTAGTTTACTTTATTACATGCACAATTCTGCAGTTCTACTTTAGGAAAGCCACAGATGTGTGGAGTGTAGTGAAAATACAGGTTATGACTTATGATGTTGCCATTTATGTTGAATTGTGTTTATAATGTTGGGCATTTCTTTAAAGTAGTAATTAGGGCTATAGTTGAAAGACCACTCAGCGCTGTTTTGGGATTGTCCTTCTGAAACTCACAGAACTCTGGTCTGGATTCAATTGACATTCAGAGTAATTAAAGCTGTTGTCTATCAGCCTTAGATAGATTCTGATACTTGGTTGTTCTGTTGTACTTTTTTTCATTTTCTTTTCAGCTTGGATTCTTTGGCTTTTCTATGACATGTATTTAGTTGATGTGTTTTGATTCATAAAGCCGACCTTTTGATTCATAAATACTTTCCCAATCTCAACTTCTGAAAACGAAATGGCTCAATTCACATGATCTCTGATGAAGGTTCTGTACAGGTGGGTTTCAAAATGTTTTTAGGGGTTACTGCATCCGTGAGCAGCTGGGATGCTGATGGGACATGTTGCAGTATAATTTTGGAAGATAATCCCCTGGTGGATTTTGTTGAGCTTCCTGATGCTTGTCAAGGTCTTTGTTATTGCAACATCTTGAGTGGAGTCATTAGAGGGGCTCTAGAGATGGTGAGTGCTATTCCTTGTATTCAGAGATTTTTTTACAATCTTTCTGTGGGTTTTCTTTTATTGATTTTTTTTTGGGTGGGTGCGCTCTATGCACTAGTGTTAGTCCTTTGCAAGCTACCTGCTGAAATTGCACAGCCATGTGCTAGTAATTTGACATCCTTTTGTATGCTAAGCAAGGATGTTATTAGTGAATGAATTCAACATGGGTGACTGTGTCTCCTAGATGGAAGCTTTTAAGAAGATTCTGTTTTAAGCAGTTCTGTAATGGAAGTGAACATTATGAATCTCTACACCTCATATATTGCTTATATGTTGTGTGGTTGGTTCAGGCATCTCCTTACTGTAAATGTAAGAATGAGATTAAGAAAGAGGATTTGTGTCTCTTATGGTATTGACATCTCATTTCTTAACTATTTGATCCCATGTTTGCTGGAAAAAAAAAAAATAGTTGTTTCTTTTTTTGTTCTTATCTGAGTTTCTAAAGAGTCCACTGTATTGATAGAGTGAGGCCTGAGATTGAGTTGAGTTGAGTGTGGAATGGTTCATTTTGTCTTTCAACTTATTGTGTTCTACATGTGCTCAGTGCTGTAGCCTGAGAAAACATACTGTTTACCTCTCATGTTTTCCTTCTCTTCCTTGTCAATTGGTGGTGGGCTGAATTTTCCTCCATTTGCAGGTGTCAATGAAAACTGAAGTCACTTGGATCCGCGATGTGCTTCGAGGGGATGATGCATATGAGCTGCAGGTGAAACTTCTGAAGCAAGTCCCAGAAGAATATCCATACAAGGATGATGAGTAATACCCTGTCTTGGGGCTTGATGTCGACATACTAAGTTTACATTCTTGCACTTCATTTTCCCTAAAGAATATCAATTTTAACAGCTTGTTCTCTGTATAAATATTCACTTTGGAGAAACTTTGAATAGGTTTTCCATTTTCAAATGCATGCCTAATATTTCCAGATTTATTAGCTTTCTGAGCAAAGCCCCGCAAACTAGTTGCCCATGCATAAACATTAAAATCAAGCGTGAGAAATTAGAAGTTGCACAGCCGGGAGAAACATTGATGCATTTTCCTCCAATTCTTTCCAACTATGATGCGATTATTAATCAATAATCAGAATGGGTTAGAATCGGAATGAAAAATGTGAATCAGAATAAATTATTTACTTTAGCTGTGGGAATCAAAATCGCAATGAACTGTATTGCCATTAATGTGTTTATTTTATTTTGTAATTGGAATATATTGTTAAAAGTTATTAAACTGATCTTAGTTGATTATTGTCATTATTTATTTATTTATTTATTTATTATTATTATTATTATTATTATTATTATTTTGATAATAGTAATTATCATCATCATCATTAATAATAAATTATTCAATAATAAATAAATAATATAAGGAATGATAAAATAAAAATTTTACAATTTAAGTGAGGATAATATAGTCACTCTAGGAAATAAAATTTTTATTTCTATCTCTTTCCATATGAATGAAAACTCCAGTAATTATTCTTAATTTTAGATAAAATTTATTACTTTAATTTTTATTCTAATTTTTTTAAATAAATAAATATATCATTCATTAAAATAATTTTTATTTTTATTTTCATTAAATAAATACATTACTAAAACTATTAAAACAGTTCGTGTTAGTTGAAGAGGAGACGGCAATTTCCACATCATTAATTCGTCCACGCGGCATCATTTTCTGATTGCACATTCAGTGATCTTTTCTTAATTTGCAAATGTCATGCATTATTTATCATTAATTGAGGGATGAAGTGGCCAGTAGGCACTCGGCAGTCGGCAACGTTGCTGTAACATCATACTTTTTGCCTTTAGATTCTTCTTTAATATATTAAATGACAAACAAATAAGGCTTATACTGGTGGCTTCATAGCCTCAACTTATGAAGCACGGCCAAGTTTTATTATTACCTTTTTTTTTTTTTAATACTGTTTATACATTAAATTATTATTATTATATATTAAGATTTATAATATTACATTAATCTTTATCAAATATTTACTTAAATAAATATCATTTACAAAAGAAAAATATCTTTACTCCACCCGCATTTCATAAGAAAATTTTTTTTATAAATTAATTTTATTTAATTATATTTAATTGATGGAGGTTCAGTCTATGACGACTCGAATCCCTGATCTCACAATTATAAGAATAAAAGTTCTAGGCCAAAGAATAAAAGTTCTAGGCCAAAGGCTAAAGTGACAAGTTTTATTATTACTCAATCAGCAAAGCCACTGGTGTGTATTATGTAGTTGGGTTTATTTGAACGTGGTCGGTAATGTTGCCGCAATCAACTCAACTAATATCATTCGTACAAAAAAATTTGAATAAAATGTTAAGGAAAAACATGCATGAAAGTTTACTGGGTGGAGGAATATATTCACTTGAAAAATGATACTTACCTGGCAGACAGAAATAACTGTATAATTATATGATATCAATGTGTTTTTTCACTATTTTTTTAATTAACGGTAATTCCATATAGTTTCAATATATTTTTTCTTTTTTTTTTTCCAGTTAACTACAATCCCATATGATTTTAAAGATGATTCTATCACTGTTCTGAAAATTTTTTAGGTAAATATTGATACGCTATTTGAGTCCCAACTTAAATTTTAATGTTATGTGTCACTCATTTTATTGGATGATAAATTTTATAACTTATGAAATTATTTAATCACCATCAAATGAATGATTGTCACATTAGTTGGGACTCAAATAGAAATTTAAATATTAAAATATCTAGCATTACAATTTGATAAAGTACTATTATTTTGGGCACTCAAATAGCTCTTGCACATCCTCCTGAGTTTAATTTTTTTTCTTTTTCCTTTTTGACAACGAATCTCTATGAAAGACACCGAAATACAATCTCTCGGTGTTTCTACCGATTCTTATAATAATATAAGAAATGTAAAATTCCTAAAGAGAGAAAATAGAGAAGAAGGATAAGTATGAAAAAGAAAAACAGTGAATTCCATAAGTGAAATAAGAAAAATATTGATTTGACCTTTTTAGATTTCTTTGAATCCATATGTCTTATGTGAATTAAAATTAACTACAATGATAAAGGATTAAAGATGGCAATGGTACTTGCAAACCCCCACAAATCCGTCCAAACCCACTTGTTAAAACTCGTCCGCTGTAAATAATTTTACTGGTTGCGGGCGGATTTGGTATCATAAATTAAAATCCACACTAGGATGCGGGTAGGTTTGATATTAGCTAAATATCCGACAGATATTCGTATGGATATCTACTAACCCGCAGTTTTTTAAAATATTTTTAATTGAAAAATATTTAAATCTAAAAAATATAAAAAAAAATAATGCAATTATACAAAGTGTCAAATAGCCACAGTGTAAACGCGTGCATTTTATATAACAGTGCAACTAGCAATGTGGCCCTAATAGTCATAACGTAAATAAAACTAAAGAGATTTCCCTTGAGCTGTGCACCCATCTCTCC
The DNA here is from genome assembly GCA_030449075.1 of Murraya paniculata. Lineage (NCBI taxonomy): Eukaryota > Viridiplantae > Streptophyta > Magnoliopsida > Sapindales > Rutaceae > Murraya > Murraya paniculata. The sequence goes on along the minus strand of JAEVFN010000008.1, from coordinate 2,459,760 downwards.
TCTCTATCTTCATTCTTCACTTCTTCAGTCGTGAGCCCATGATAGTGAGCCAGCGCCCAACTTCCTTCATTGCTGACAACAATGCGTCGTGCTATTACAGCTCTCGCAGCCATGTTATTGTAGCCAATTATATACCATCGCTGTTGCAGCCGATTATGTGGTCGTGGAAGGTACTTGAGTAATCTATTATTTTCATCAATTTATTAATTTTGTTGCTTTTGAGTTGGTTATGTAAATAGTCAGTCTAAGCATAAATAGTCTAAGTGGGATATTGTCGAATTCCCTTGGTAATTTTGTATCTCATCTTCGCTATTTATATATTTTAGCTAATCCAATATCTGGTTCCATCGCAACTGAAAAATGGGAAAGTGAAAAATTTGATCATAATAGCCATTGAAAAATGTATCCTCACAGGAAGCATACCAATTTCTGTTGTTGTTGCTTTTGAATTGATTATGTGGTTGTCAAAGGTGCTTGTTCAAAATCAACATGCTGCATGCATAATTTTGTGCTTTTAGCTATTTGATACCATTTAAAATCAGTTATAAAATAGCATATTAATTTGATATAATTTAATTTAGCTTGTTTAAACTCAGCATGCATAATTTTGTACTTTCGGTTAGGTTAACTTGTTAATTTGATATGATATAAAATCAGTTTTCTTGTATATTGATTTAAAATTTGTTGAAATTTTTAAGGTAAAAGATGGAGCAAGTCTTTGATCTCAATGACAATGATTAACCTACAATAAGAACAAAAATTTAGATAGCTTCGAACCAATCTCCAATAACATGTGAAGAAGAACTTGTAGACGTTGAGGTAGCTTCAACCCAAACTCTAGTTCCAGTACATGAAAAAGAAATTGCTTCTGGTGAGACTGAGCAAAAATAGTTAATTGACTAGTGATGTTTGAGAATATTTTAAAAGATAGAAAGTTGAGTATGTTATGTGGAATTTGAAATTATTATTATAAATTTACATATTGAATATTTATGATTTTAAATGTGGAAACTTGTAAAATATTTGCAGGATACCATTGCGGGTTTGGTAATTGTCAAAAACCACAGCATGAGAGTTTTCTTAAAAAAATTAAAACTCGTTTGCGGATGGATTTGTTAATTTAAATTTTATGCGGATTTAGGTTTATTAATGGCAAATCTGCTGCGGGCGGTACCCATTACCATCCCTATAAAGGATAATTATTGCGAAAGTAAGCACATACCCACATACATCGAATTTTTTTAGCTTTGGCGGATATTTCTGTGGGTGCAAAAAAGAATATATAAATATTTATTGAAAAGGTTCGGTGGAAGACAATCTAATATTTCAAGAGTGTGTAGAATTAAAATTAATTTTTAAAAATTTGTCACATAAGTATACAAATTAAAAAAGTGTTCAAAATAAATTTCGTGAATATCTTTTGCCCACACTTCTATATTCATGGACATGCAGATGTTTGTCCTTGTTACTGAGACAAAGAATATCCTAATGGCCCCTTGATACCACGAGTAAATTAAAGAAATACCACGAGTAAATTAAAGAAATACTTTAAGTTGAGAAGAGGAAAAAAGATATTTTATACCTCGGTGTTGTTGATTTATTATTTATTTATGTTAACATATGTAAGTGCTAAAAGATATAGTCACTTACACTGCACCATGTGTCTAAAAATATTACAAAACATATTCAAGAATAAGTGAAGTTACTTCAGATCCAGACTAGAGTAAAACCAATATGCGATCGCATGAAAAAATACGAGTCAAACTATATGAAATCTAGAGAAGGTTGCTGATCTAATCGAGAAATATAATAATAAGCAACACGTGATTACTAACAAGATCATGGGTCAAAAACTTAAATGCAACCAAAAACAGCTATAAAATCTAATGGCATATTATATAAATACATACCAAAAAGATTGAAAAAGGATTTTTATTCTAGCTAGAGAAAACCAAAATTTTAATTTATTAAATCCAAAGAGTATACAAAGATGACAAGAGCATTGGAGTGCTTTCACAAGTACATGTTCAGATAAAATTTGTGGAAAAACATCAACAACAAAAAGGAATTTTATTAACAAAGAACAATCAGGTATAATTTAAATCTTTACTTCATTTATATTATATACAGGATTATTGAAGGATCAAAGATCCTTCAATAAATAATGCATTTGATGAAAAGATCAGTTGGGTGCAAGTGCAACAATGGGGTATCACGTAATCATGCATAGTTTTCATTAAATTTATTATATTAATTAAAAAGAATTTTGAAGTTAAAGAAACAATTGAAATACGAGTAATTAAAATCACTTTCACTAACAAATCATTCTTTGATTCATGAAGTTGAGGATTTAAGTCTCTTTGTGAGTGTGTAAAAACATTTTTTGTTTTTGTTTTTGTTTTTGTTTTTTTTTTTTTTGGGAATGGAATTCATTTTATCGAAGTGCATTTTTGAATTGGACTTCTACTTTTATATATCAAAGTAGATTTCGTTCCCATTAAGACTGTATTTCGAGTGTTACCAAACACATTAAGACTTTATCAGTGTATTTCAACTGTAAACGCCATAGAAGAGCAATATATATCAAATCAATAAGCTGTAAGAAAGTGCTGCCGTGTATACAGTACCTACTTTCTCCAGATTTCCTAACTTCCAAATTCCAACAAAATTTTGTCTTATCAATAAAAATGCTTTTGAAAATTAGGTTAGTAGTTCATTGTTAATAAGCAAAATATTGAGTTGAGGCTTATGCATTTATAGAGAGGAGAGGGAAACGATGAGAGACTGGGAGGAATGGAGACAAATTGAAAATTTTAGATGTGAGATATTTACAACGTATTTTTATGGATGGCAATGGGGTGAGGTGGGGGTGGAGAGGCCTATCTCATTCTCCATTTTGTTAAAAATTTCACCTTCATTCTTCAATAAAATTTGTGGGGTGGGGATAGAGAATCCTTATGTGGGGAACGTTTTTCCCACCCCTACCCCATTCCCTATTTACTTATTTTATAATAAATATAGATAAATAATATCAGTAAATTAAAAATTAGGGACTTAAATAAAATCATTACTGTATTATAACCTATTTAAACTATTTAAAAAAATCTCTAAAAGTCTGAAACAATATCTTGAAATGTTATCAAAATTGAAAAACGTTTGAAGAGAGCAACACCTTAAGAGATAAAAGAAAACATAAAAATATTTTAGGTTGGAATAAATATTTTAGGTTGGAATAAATATAATATTATAGAATTTTCTTATAGTTTAGCTTATTTATATTATGTAAAAATAAAAAGAAAATTTATTAACTAATATTGTAATTGATAAAATAAAAATTATTAAAAAAATAAAAAAAAAATATTTATATATAATGGAGATTAGTTGAGGGTAGGGTGGGGAAACTCCAATCCATTAAGAATTTGGAGATTATTTTTCCTCCATTTTCCACTTCATTCTCCAAAACTTATTTAAAATTCACCTCATTTCGGGCGGAGCCCCAACCTATGGAGGCATCTCCAAGTGTCCTTTTCAACTTAATTAAATAAAAATCTTTGGATTTTTTAGTTAAATATACTTTTCCACGATATTTTGTTTGGAAGAGGGTTGTGGAAATTTCCACCCCACTATTTTTAAAAGCCCAACCCATCTTCATGGAATAATTACAACGAGTTCCGATTGTTTTATAGAATTACAAATTAATAATAAGTTTGAACAATTAATTAATTAAATCATTATTATAATATTTATTTTCTTTTCTGACTTAGTCTTTTAACAATCTTTAATTATGTAAGGTTGCTTTAAGATAAATTTGATTTGACTATTTTACCCTTATAATATAAAATAACCAAATTATCCTGTGAAATATATACTATTGTAACTAATTGTTTAGGCATTTAGTTTTATGTTTTATAATCTAATATGTTTTATACAAAATATAATAATTTTCAATACTCCACGTGTCCTAATTATATCTTGTTAGTTTAGTGGAATACTAATAGTCATAGGAATAAAGTACTACTTATGTATCACTAAAATATAAACAAATTTTGTATAAAAGTAATTAAAGTTAAAGTAAATTTTTAGATATTTTTATACTTTTATCTTATCAAGTAAAATAATTATATTAATTTATTTTAAAACAACCTCATTGATCAAATATAACAAAAAAAATAATCTCAAGATAAAAAAATAAATGAATATGGATTTAATTGATTAAGTTTATAAATTTCTTCTTAATTTCAATTTTTAAAAACTAATGTGTATTTATTGTAATAATTTTTTAAAAATGGGGTGGATTTATAAAATTGGTGGGATGGAAGTATCACCACACGTTTAGAAGTGACTACTTCTAATAACTCCAACAATATATAAATTACAAGAATTTATTTTTCTATGGATTTGTTTTCTAATTTAGTTCAAAGACCAACAGAAAACAGACCCAAGTTATCGCGGACTTAATTAATAATTAACGTAGGGTTGCAATGATATTTTCATCGACCACCAGGAGGGAGAGGGAGGAAAATAAAAAAAGAAAAAAATCACCGGTGACTTCAGTCCCTACTGGTCTCTTCATGGTTCCGTGAACGCTTTTTCTTGTTAATTACTTAGAAGCGTCTGTCCCTCTTCCCTTCAGACGGTTGTTTAGACACGTGTTATTTATTATAGCCATAAACTAATGATCTCAAAAATCTGCAATGCATATACTTTACCAACGTTCAAAACTTTTATAAATGATCCCATGAATTCCAGAAACCCTAAATTACACAAACTAGCATTTCAGATTCATTCTCTCTCTTTCAGCTGTCTCAAAATTTAACTCATCACGTTTCTATGTTTTTCTTTACAGCAAATTAATAAGTGCTTCTTCTTGTTTTGCTTCTGCTTCTTTTCTGTGTGATTACTTATTAATTAAGAGGAAACCATGGCATGGAATGAGTGAGGTGATGATCATTTTGCATTTATCATAATTCGCTCTCTCTTGATCTTGACATGTTTCATTTGTTAGTTTCTACCCTGAATTTTGTCTAGAAGGTCACTCAAGTGGGTAATCTTCTGTGCAAATTAACCACATATATAGCTATTATGCTATTGGTTTACTGTGGTAATTACTGCAATAATAGTTCCTTTATCGGAATTCTTGGCCAAAATAAAATCTATTTTAAGCAAACACTTCAAACGTTGTAGTAGAATGGTTTTAATTAGCTTCATGAATGTGTTTTTGCGAGTGCCAACAAGGACATGTCTAAATGCATACTTAAAAGTAATGAGCTCAGAGGTAAGGATATTATTATTTTGAAGCATACACCCTTACTGTTTTTTTTTTTTTTTTTTGGGAAAAGGGTTTCCTTTAATAAATTGGTAATTAATTAGTTGTTTTGGACATTGGTTGTAGATATGAAATACATCTTGTTGCTCCTCACCTAAGCCGATGTGTATAAATCTCCAACTGCTAATATTTGTGCAGAGCACGACATTGACAAAGCCATGGATGCATAGGTGAGGCAGTTACAGTTATATAATGTTCAGATCAGTTAATAAACAATTGCCAATTACTTCTACATCTCTGTGTTTTAGCTTAATTAATTTCCAAATTAAGCCTTTAAAATTTTTATACAGTAATTCATACATATAGAAGTAATTGAAAATTATTGGAGAGTCGAAACCTTCTAATTAAGGTGAAAATTCTGTTAATGGGATGAACAAGTAGGAAGGTTTTCTAATATTGACAAACTGCTTTTCTTTGGTTAATTATAAATTGACAGGAGACAATAGCAAATTAAACACCAACTCTTGAGTCTTGATAGTGAAAGTTCTCAAGTCTTGTGTGTATTTAGTTACCTACGCAAATCAGTTAGCCCTATAAACTTCTATATCAGAACATGCATTCAAAGAAATGTTGTAGAGATAGGATAAAAAAATTGAATTTCTTCTATGGAGTAATTTTCAAAGGAAAATAATTTTGGTAGGACAATTTGGATAGACCAAAGAACCATTGAATCATAATTGAAAATTCTTCTTTTTTTTCCTTTCCTTTGATAAGATGGCTATTTTTTGTGAGTTGGGCTACAAAAATTCATGCTTCTTAGGGATGAAAGAATCAATATTGAGCATATTATTTAATATCTCTTTTTTATATAACCCTCAACTAAGCGAGGAGATTCCGCATGTTATTTAATAAACCGAAACTAATAATTAAACTTTTGTATAGAATTTGTTTATAACTTCACTTGATCCCATTTATTGTAAGTAGATATTTAATCTGAATTTTTTTTCTTCCGCTGTGCCGGGTAATGTTTTTGGTGTTTTGAGTAAAATAATTTAAATGATCTGAGTTGGGATTTTTTGATATTTTAAAAAGCGTATAAAATAAAACTTAATTTTTTAAATTTAGAAGATGAGTGTATATAGTAAAGGAGAGGAAAGGTTGGCCGCACATTTTTCGGGTGGGAGTAATGCCTCCCTGCCAATTACTTCCTCTCTCTCTCCCGAGAACAATGGATCTCGAACGAAAATAAATGAGCAGCACTACCAGAGTACTCAAAATAATGCCTAGAGTGTAAATAGTCCCACCTGAAGAATAAATGGAGGAATTTTTTGATAAAAAAATTTAGGTGGAGCAATCTCAATAGACTATTCAATAAAATCGTGTCACGTGTGTCAAATTTTCTCTTTCATTATTATAATTATTTCAAAATGGCTGAATATATTTTGGTTAGATTCTGTTCGATGATGTAAAGATTAAGTTTTGTGAATGTCCAATTTGAATATCTCTCTTTTTGGAGATATATAAAGAATATGAGAGTTATCAGTTAATACTCCATCATCGATTGCATTTTTGCACAAGTACATTTACCTTCACATAATGGGTTACAAGATACCATGCTATAAATATGGTAAACGGGGATCCCTTTCGATATTGCTGAGTTTAGCCCGACATTAACTTCAGATGTCATTATCTAAATAAGAATGTAATAGCTTTTTCTACATGCATATTCCCTTAACAATATTGCTCAAATGTTAGCTTATGAGAGAATTGCCAAGCTTATGTCTTTGGTCCCAGAAAAATTCTTATTCAATATGAGATTGTCTTACTATAAATTGATCTTCTTACTATAAATTGATCTTTAGCACTTCGCAGGCTTGAGTAGACAGAACTCCTAAGGCAGCATTAATTTCTATTTCTTTATCTCCATGGATGATATAGAACCTCCGTTTGAAGAAACTTACCCAACCCTCTTCCATAACTCTACTGCAAAAGCAAACGATGAGACGCTTTTCGCTGTCGATGAGGAATGTGAGCTTCCATTGATTGATCTTGCTCGTTTTAATTTCTGGAGCTTTGACAAATGGATAGAAGAGATGGCTGAAGCTGCTTCTCAATGGGGTTTCTTCCAAGTTATGAATCATGGAATCCCACTGAAAGTCCTCGAAAACATGCGAAAGGAGCAGACGAAGATCTTTCATCAGCCTTTCCGCAAGAAGTGTGAACAAAAGTTCATGAATTTATCAGCTGATTGTTATAGGTGGGGAAACCCTAAAGCTACTTGCTTGCGGCAGTTTCTATGGTCAGAAGCTTTTCACATTCCCGTTGCTGATATTTCAAAACTGGACGATGAAAGCACTAACCCCAGGTATTTACCACATTACGCAATTACTATTTCATTTTATTGATAATTTGTCTTCTTTTGATTAACTGTTCGATTAATTTATATCTTTAGACACTTTAGGATTTATCAATTATGATGGTAATCTGTATGGAATTTACTCTTAAGTCCCGACTTAATATTTATTGTCACTAAACATATTCCATAAATTGCAACTAACATGATGGGGTGTTTGTGGTATTTACCATACTTGTTCATAAACATAAATGTAACATTATTTTCTGAGTTTACCTCCTCTAAATAATTTATCAAGAGTAAAAGTTGATTTAGTCCCTATATTTTGATATTAGTGTCTGTTTAGTTCTTGTAATTTTAAAATACCTCAAATCAACTATTGAAATTCCTTCCATTACTTTTTGTTTTTTTTACTTGTCTTTATAATATTATCCTCTTATGATAATGTTTCTTTCTTGAGGACATTAATAAAAAGAAAAAAAAATTAAATTATCAATTTAACCCCAAAAATAAAATAAAAACAAAAAGAATATATATTAATTTTTGTGAAAGCTCATGTATGTCCAAAAAATTAATATTGTAAAAAAATTAAATTACCAATTTTTTTAGACATGAATAAATAAATTAATATATTAACTCTTCAGTAGAGCGCTCCAAAAAAAAAGTCAATATATATTCATTTTGTTTCTATTTTATTTTTTGGAATTAAATTGGTAATTTAATTTTTTTTATTATTGTCTAAAAAAATAAACATTCTTGTAAGAGGGTGATATTGTAAAAGTAAGCCATAAGCAACAAAAAGTAACGATAGGGTTTTAATAGTAGGGATGTTTTGGGGTATTTTAAAATATAAAGACTAAACGGATACTAATATCAAAATATAAGAACTAAACGAGTTTTTATTCAGTTTATCAAATACAAGATGAGAAGTACACAAGGAAGTAGGGAGAAGGATTGCACAAGGGAATAAGATCATTTTCTAATATAAGTTTTACTGAGCTTTTAAAGATCTCCTACCATGAAAAAAGAAAAAAAAAAACCTTAAAAAAAGGAAAAAAAAAAAAGCATTTGAATAATTCCAGCAATATTTGAATCTGTGAATATAATGCAACGTACGTGACCACTACTTCTTCCACACCTTTGCAGCACAGTAGGACTAAAATGACCACGCGTAAACTCTCGATGTCGAATTTAATCATGTAGACAAAGGTGTTTTTGGCTAATTAATCATGTAGATGAACTGAAAATAATAATATTAACTGCTTTGATGCCTCTTACAGTCTTAAGGTGTTGGTCCCATAATCACATGTTGATGCCTCTTACATACTCCAGTTTTGTCAAATCTCTTAAATGATCTGTTGCATGTCTGTATTTATCTCCTTCCTTATTTGTTGGTGATGATCCCATGAGTTCTTTGTTTTGATTTGGACTCCTATCGAATTATGAGGATCACAAAAGTTAGATATTCCATGTAGGACATAAAGCTTGAATGTAGAGGCCAGGGACACACAAAGTACTTAGCTTTGTTACTCACTTCAATCTTATCAAACCTCTAACTGGTATTTCTAAGTTTCAAACCTTATCCAAGTCATGTCATGTACATGCTTGACATTACATTGCCGCCTAACTCCAAAACATTTGCACACTCTCCTCAGCATTCCCTCCCTTGAAACTTTCTCGAGATTATGTGTAATTTTTTAAGCATGCAATGCATGTCCAAGAGGCTTCAATACATTAAGATAAGACGCATTTATTTTAGCTGACGACAAGGGTTTTCGAAAATTTATAAGGAACTCGAAAAGTAATATACTAGACTCGTATATAGTTGGAAGTAATATATAATCAGTCATTATGAGCAGTGATATTCAGTTAAAAACAAAAAGGTTGAAAAAAAGGGGTGAATAGTGCTGGTTCGCATCATAAATCGGCAGCAATTTATCAATTTTTTTATCAGTGGTTTGTCCGCTCTTAGAGTTTCTTTAGCATTCTTCAATGTTATTTGTCATGTGTTAGGTGTTGATTAAATTAGAACTGTTACACAATTTTCTGTGTCTATGATATAATCTAGTTAATGTTAAGATCTTATATCCTAAATACTTCACCATCTTCTTCAGATCAAGCATTGGATTGTTTGCAACAAAAGCCGCGAATCTGGCTGAGAGGTTGGCCGAGTATTTAGCTCATAACTTGAGGATCAAGTCATCTTACTTTCGAGAAAATTGCATTCCGAGTTCCAGTTACCTGCGAATGAACAGATATCCTCCATGCCCCCCATCATTCGAGGTGTTGGGCATGATACCTCACACTGATAGTGATTTTCTCACCATCCTATATCAAGACCACGTGGGAGGCTTGCAGCTGAAGAAAGATGGACGATGGCTTGGTGTTAAACCTAATCCAGATGTTCTAATTGTCAATGTTGGTGATTTATTTCAGGTAATTAATTAAGTTATAATTTGGTACTTGTACTGAATTTAATTAATTAAAAGTTTGTAATGGGGCATGCATATAATTTATGATATCCTAGGCATTGAGCAATGGAGTGTACAAGAGCGTTGAACACCGAGTGGTTTCGCATCCAAAAGTTGAAAGACACTCAGTGGCATACTTTTATTGTCCCTCATATGAAGCTGTGATTGAGAGTACGGAGAACATTATCAAGCCAGCAATCTATAGAAAGTTTAGTTTCAGAGAATATAAACAACAAATCGAAGAGGATGTTCGAGCAACAGGCAACAAAGTAGGCCTCTCAAGGTTTCTCTTATAATAAAAAACATATCTAATTTGCACTTTGTCAAGGATTGAAGAGGATTATAGGTAAAAGTTAAGAATAATGTACACTAATACAGCATTGCAGTAATAAAAAATTTTGATCCTAATTTTGGTCAATTATAAATAAGAATAAATTTTACATTATAATAATTTATAATTTTTCTAATATTCATCTTAAAGAAATTGTATTTGCTCAGTAATAATAATCTATTTATTACAAAAAAAATATAGAGCGATAATAGATTTACAAACTCTTGTATAAATTGATATGACTTAAATTCATTAGTTAGATGAAAATTTAAAATAATAAAAATAAATCGTTTAGGCGAAGAACTATTTAATCTAACCAATTAAATCATGCTTTGCACAAAATAAGTTTGTACAAAAGTTTATAGCTCTATCATTACTTAAAAATATAATTTTTATATATCTTTGAACTTACAGGTATGTAATCACTTGCTAGCATGGACAGCTTCTTGCTGAAGCCAAAATATTTCTAGCTTATCTATTAATTAATTAATTAATGTAGTAAATATTTTACCTCTATAGCACTTGCACTAAGATTAACTAGGTAAAATAATAATAATAATAATAATAATTTTTGTCATTACACTTCTATTAAGTTATAATTTGCTCATAAAAATAAATTAATTTGGTCCCAATATTATGATTATAGAGAGGTTTTACAGTAGAAAATACAATTATGGAGAAAATAAATCATGAAATTATGAAAATGTTGTTAATTGTTAGTATGAGCCATTTTGCAACTTTCTAATACTAGTGACAATTTTATAACACATTTACATATTTCCTTTCAATTACACCAATAGCAACATTTTTTCATTTTTTTTTTGTAATAAGTTAAAATAGTAATAACATTTTAGCCTCCTAATGATTTCAATTTATTCAATACATAGATAGTTTAAGCATTTTATAAATTAAGTCTCTAACTCTAGTTGATGAAAAAAAAATGTTGAAAAATCAAAATCCTCTCATGATCTGATTATCTCCTGAGCAATTTTCATTCACGTTATTTATGGTTAATAAATTAAAAAATAAAGGTAGTTAAAAACTAATTATACACTAGCACTAAAAGATGATGGCAAAATATTTTTAAAAAATTAGAAGAGCTTAGATCAAGAGAAAATTCTAATCTAGTACTGAATTAGGGACATACATGAAAATAAAATAAAAACTAATTATTGTATGAGAATTAGAAAAAATCAAGACGCAATTTTATCCTACAGCATTGGTCTAACCCGCGTTTACATCCTTCAATGCCAGCTACTCGACTTTCCTCCTACTCTATGTTGTTCTTTTCAATGAATGGTATTATGGTAATTTCCCTTTTGAAACTATTAAAATCTACAAATACATTATAATCTAAAATCAATTGAAAGTTAATACATATATTTTATAGTATAGTCCAAAACTATAGTATTAATTTTAAAATTTAATCTTATAAATATATAAAGAGATGTTTATTTTTATTAAAATTTGAAAAAATATGACTCGTGAGAGCTTGAAACCATGATGTATATTCGAGGATGTGGATTATTATTGAAGTAAAATTCTAATGAGGCACGAATGTAATCCAATTGAAGACTTGGTTTAATTTCAATTATTGTTACTGTTGTAAAGAAGTTGACCTAATATGAAACGAGGTCATGACTCATGCATTTTTATTTTCTTAAGGATAAGCTTCATTACATTTTCCCTAACTTATATTGACTTTGTTCTTTTTATTTAAATAATATTTCCCTTTCTCAAAAAAAAAAAAAAAATATTCCCCTTTCCTTTAAAAACAAGAAAGGTCATGACTCAAGAGAGGACGAGTGGCCAACTAGACATGATGATTGATGTGATATATTATCACACATAGGCCCCTCTTCTCTTCTGTTCGCTCCAATATGTGTTATCCTTCAATGGGGTCTTAGTCGACCAAGCCCATGCGCTCACGTTGGTGACGGCATGCGGGCACGGGATCGTGTCCTTTGTTGGGGACTCTATGCTCCTCTCCCGATAAAAATTGGATAAAATAATAAAGGTAGATATTTTTTTCTCTAATATTAGTAGAATAAATATTTCTCTAATGACGAAATGGAAACGTTTAAAATTGAATGATAAAAGAAATACATGTTTCTAAATAATGATGTTTTATTGATTTAGTCTGAATTAACAAAATTGGGATTTTAAGCCTCCTTATAAAATAATTTTAAATATCTCAAATTTACCGAGATAAGTAAATTTAAAATATTGTTTTATAATAAAATTTTCTTAATCTAAATAAAAAAAAGTAAAATAAACAGTATTCAAATTTAATATCTAAAAAAAATAAAAATCCTAAAAGAAATAAAAAAAATAAAAAAAATATCTTTAAATTGAAAAATAACTAAGAAATAAGTAGAATTTTCGTCTCAAACACAAGGTAGAACGACCCAAAGAATTCTGAATTTGGCTCGTCTCATCGTAACCTTCAAAATAATATATTATACATCGAAAAAAGACATATGTAATTTAAGTTATGTTATTTAGAAAGTACTCTACTCGTAACACGTAACCAGCCTACATCATTTAATTCTTATAAAAATAATTACAAAATGCTCACTTTTACGATTTTAATATTTTCATTCGGTTCTCTTTTAAATGGAATCCACCAATAGTATCTCTTTCATCCATGTTACATGGCATTTGAAACCTAAAGAAAATTCGAAGCTTAAAAAAATTGGAAGAATAAACTCATGTTCCATAAATCTTTGGGAAAGAAATAAGAATAATTTGAATGTAATAACACAATTACGCCTAGTTAACATTTGTTTACTTTAATTATCTCACGTGACATCCTTCCTCACGTATGTCATGATACTCGAGCTGTACAAAATATCCATTTAATAGATTGTAGAGTACTTGGTGCTTTATCTGATAAAGGGTTGATAATTGTGATCTCTTTAGAAGTTTATAGTTTTATGTGATAAACACAATCATAGGATTAGAGCAATCTGCATATTTTGTATTTATATTAAAAGGCTCGGCTTTACAACGATTATGCATTGAATATAACTCTCTCAGAATGAGCGCTAATGATTCAATAAGAAGCTGACAATTCATAAAAACGAAATAAAAAAAATCAGCAGAATTCCCTCTTGTTTTAAAAATTCCATCCAAATTAGAAAATGTACTGTAAATAGTAATATCTCTAATGCTGCTAAAATAGTCATTAAAATTTTTGTCGCATTTTTGTGAATATTGAAGTGTCGCTCTGTTCATCATTAATACCCAAAAAAACACATAGAAACTAGATCAGAAGCACATGGGCTAATTTGTATTTTACCATCCAATTAATTCAATCGTTAAGAAGTATATGTTGAGTATTTGTCATTTCAGCAGGGTGGACTGGCATTTGTCAAAAATTTATGAGTGTTGGTTAAGATTAACCTAAAGTCGACAGACAGTTGTTATCACAACTGTCCAATTTCTGTCCGTTTATCCAATGGCCTGTATCGATTTTGGTGCATGGTGCAGCTGCAGCTAGTGCACCTTCAGGCAGTGGCGGAGCCATTAAGGTAGTGCCCACTCAGTCCAAAAATTATCTTGCTGCTCCGTTCATTTGATTTTCTGACTATCCTATTGTCTTTTTGGCAGCTCCCACCAATGTTGAACTGCTGGGAGCATGTTGATTTTAGTTCACGTGTACATGGCCAGCAAAATGTTGTGTCCGTCCGTATAGATTGCTGGCAAGCTTATTGTATGATATGATGTGATGAGATCCCCACCAGATAAGCTACAGACTTAATTTTTTTCGTTTTTGTTTTCTCTGTTGCCGACCGCGGCCACGGAGAAAGAAGTAGTCTCATCAGTTGTTCAAGTGGCCAAAACAAACACTGCTAATTTTTATGAATTTAATTGGAGCCATATGCCATTCTCTAAAAGACAAGTAGCCTCATCAGTCATCAGTTGCCAAGTGGCCACAAACAAACATTACTTACTTTTACGAATTAATTGTAGCCATATTGCGTGATATTATGAAATGATTACGTTTTTGGGATCATGATTCTCTCGTAACATGTATTTCTCTTTAATAAAATTCACTTAAATTATTGATAGTTAATAAATTAAAAAAATAATAGTAGTTAAATCTTATTCTTTAAGTCACTTAACCATACATTGTCATTAAAGAAATTTTTAAAAGTTTAAAAGAACTCACATTAAAAAAGAATTATATTTCTTATTTTTCTCCCTTTTTTTAATTAATTAAATTGATTTTTTTTAGTTAATAATACATTTAAAAATAAAAATTTTACCAGCAAACTCGCAAATTCTCTACTACCCACCCACTAGGAGCAAGTTTACGGATAATGGGCAAATTTAATAATACAAACTAAAACTTGTTGCAAGTAGTGGCCGACTATTGTAAAGATTAGGAGATGCGATGCCCACTTGTACAAGTATTCACTAACTCGCATTATTTTTTAATTTTTAAATTATTTAATATTCAATAGTAGTGAGGAAAATTAATTAATAGCTTGTTGATATCTTTTCATCCTCTCGTGTTTGTTAATTAATTGATGTATCGTTAATTTCTTTTTCTAGCAATCGTAATCGGTTTGACTGATATTTATCTAATAAATGGCACATTCCAGTGTTTAAATGTGATACTTCTTGATCTGCTTAGTTAACTCAGACTCAATACTGAGAGTAAGTCTTGCATTGCACGGCGAGATGCAGCTGAAATTGCAAATTAAAGGTCTTGCTAGTAAGTTATACATTCTTTGTAGAGGTTCTTCTTCTATTAAGCGACTAATAGGGTTGATTATACTAAATAGAAAGTAAATTGACTGGGTAAATGATGATAGGATAAGTGCAAGAACTCACCTCAAACTGTCAAGACAATACCGAACGTAAAATTCTTAGTAAGTACTTTGATTATCTTTCCTGGCAATCTTCAGCCAGATCTGAATATTCAATGGTACACGCTTCAGGCTTCATTTGTAAGACCAGCAATGGAAAAGTTTTTAATTGCCGATAATAGGCTAAAATAGGTGAACATTTGAGCCCTCGGGTTTTGTTTTTCCGAAAATTTTCCCTCACCATACACACCAAATTCCAACAACTTCAATTAAGGCCAGTGGACCGATTGATGCTTCCCCAATTAGAATTTAGAAGAAAATGCAGATACATTTACGCATTGTTTAATTGGAACATAGAAATACAACACAGAAATCAGACGAGAAAAGGTCTATCGACCAGTAGGGTAACGTACATTAAACATGTATTTATTCAAGAAAAAGATTCTTAGATATTATAATTTATAACCTGACCTTAGTGGGACCATATCAATATCTTAGAAACAGAGTTCAACAGCCACAAACCAAAATAAACTTCAAATAGTTGTTACTACTTATTTAGACCATTTTACCAATGGCAAGCAAACATCAACCATGACAAACCGAAGCAAATAAAAAACACACACAGATATGACCAAACTCAGAAACCTCCACGAAGACGGAGCACAAGATGCAGAGTGGACTCCTTCTGGATGTTGTAATCAGCCAGAGTCCTCCCATCCTCAAGCTGCTTTCCAGCAAAGATCAACCTCTGCTGATCTGGTGGAATCCCCTCCTTATCCTGGATCTTAGCCTTAACATTGTCAATTGTGTCCGAACTCTCAACCTCCAATGTGATGGTTTTCCCAGTGAGTGTCTTCACAAAAATCTGCATACCACCACGGAGGCGAAGAACCAAGTGGAGAGTGGATTCTTTCTGGATGTTATAGTCTGCAAGAGTCCTTCCATCTTCAAGCTGCTTTCCAGCAAAAATGAGCCTCTGCTGATCTGGTGGGATACCCTCCTTGTCTTGAATTTTGGCTTTCACGTTATCGATAGTGTCAGAACTTTCAACCTCAAGAGTAATTGTTTTTCCTGTGAGGGTTTTCACAAAGATCTGCATACCGCCACGGAGACGAAGCACCAAATGGAGGGTTGACTCCTTCTGGATGTTGTAGTCAGCAAGAGTACGACCATCTTCAAGTTGTTTGCCGGCAAAGATTAACCTCTGTTGATCAGGTGGGATGCCCTCCTTGTCCTGGATCTTGGCCTTGACATTGTCTATTGTGTCAGAGCTTTCAACCTCCAAAGTTATAGTTTTACCGGTCAGGGTTTTCACAAAAATCTGCATGCCACCCCTGAGACGGAGGACCAAATGAAGAGTTGATTCCTTCTGGATGTTGTAGTCTGCAAGTGTGCGTCCATCCTCTAGTTGTTTACCAGCAAAGATGAGCCTTTGCTGGTCTGGTGGGATCCCTTCCTTATCCTGAATTTTGGCTTTGACATTATCAATGGTGTCGGAGCTTTCCACCTCAAGAGTGATGGTCTTTCCAGTGAGGGTCTTTACAAAGATCTGCATACCACCACGGAGACGGAGGACCAAGTGGAGGGTTGACTCCTTCTGGATGTTATAATCAGCAAGTGTGCGACCATCCTCAAGCTGTTTACCGGCAAAGATAAGCCTCTGCTGGTCTGGAGGGATCCCTTCCTTGTCCTGAATCTTGGCTTTCACATTGTCAATGGTGTCGGAGCTTTCCACCTCGAGGGTAATCGTCTTGCCAGTAAGGGTCTTTACGAAGATCTGCATACCACCCCTCAGTCGAAGGACCAAGTGGAGGGTTGATTCCTTCTGGATATTATAGTCAGCAAGTGTGCGACCATCCTCGAGCTGTTTACCAGCGAAGATAAGCCTCTGCTGGTCTGGTGGGATCCCTTCCTTGTCCTGGATCTTTGCTTTTACATTATCAATGGTGTCGGAGCTTTCAACCTCAAGGGTTATAGTCTTGCCGGTGAGAGTTTTCACAAAGATTTGCATCTATTGGACCAAAGAAACACCATATCAGAATATATCCATACAAAACAATCAAATCAAACAAACAATATTAACATAACCAACAGCAGTCACTACATAATTCAAAGACACTTTTGGGCAGGCATCTCGAAGGAAAAATTGACAGAATATTCAGGGAAGTTGTACATCTCTAGATAGATTAAAAAAATAGAAAAGAGATTTTCAAGAACATCTAACATAAGTAAAGATTTGGGTATATCTTTTTCTTTATTTCTTTTTTAATTAAAAATTTTCACAAATCTTATAGAATTACAAGACATGCCTACAGTTAACACCGGAGAATTCAAAATTATCTCCGAGAGAGCACTATAACACCGTTAATCAAAACCCTAGATAGAATCAACGAACCTGATTTCAGTGTTAAATCGCCATAATTATAAACTCAAACCACAAATAAGCGATCGCCTAGAAAAATTTACAGCTACTGAAAAGATTATAAATAACATATCAAGACAGACAATAATTTAAAAAAACAAACGAAAACCCAATTCATAAATTAATCAACAAGGCATGGCATTATAGCAGCTAAATTAATCGGTAAAATAAATATTAATTTGAAAAAAAAAAGAAACAAAAAGCTAAAGAGAGGAATTATAATTATTATTACCTTAACAGAGGGAATAGAAGACGGCCTTTTATCGAATCGTATTCGTAGATTATCTGAGAAACGGTGAAGAGATAAGGTTTGCGGTCCTCACTTTTATAGTCGCGACTGACAATTGAAATGACGAAATTGGCCAGATTCCATCCAGCAGAATGATGCCACGTCTGCAATATTTGGTGTCCTTTTACTGGCCCACACGCCAATATTAGTTTCGGAAACCCGTTGGCTGATAGAAAGAGGCGGATATCTTTAGATTTTTAGGACACGGTTTAGCATTCATGTCACGCGCATTTGATACGAGTGTGGGCCACACGCCCACACGTTAGCTTATCATTCTAAATTTCTAATAATAAATTGTGGATTATTTTTAACTATTTAAAGTTATTTTGAAGTTAAAAAGTTATTTTAAAAAAATTAAATAAGTTATCCTGAAAAAAATTGTGAAATCTAATTTAAAAATTGTGAAAATTTTTAAAACGTGTATTTTTAAATTTTTAAATTTTTAAGATCCCATTTGAGATTGAGGTTAGAATTCGATAAATTACTTATTTTATAATTTTTGACAAAATAATATTTTCTAAATTTTGTAAAAACTGCTTATTTCTTAATTCTCCATTTTGACAATAATTTTTAAAAGTGGTAGGAAGTTACTTTTTATAAACAACTTATTTAATAAGCCATCACACTTTTATAAATTTCATGTTATAACCGTAATAATTCAATAAAAAAATAATTATATCTTATTTTTTTTCATACACCCAAATATATAAGTAATTAGATATTATATTACCATAATAATTTACCGCCATAGTTACTATACATTCTCTTCGGTATCAAAATTTTGATCTAGTAAACTCATATTTTTTTATATTTAAGATTCAATAAGACTTGCATATGATTAGGTAAATTTTCTTTGAATTATGAACAATTTCTTATGAAAGTCAACCATGACTTTTTAATGTTCAATCTATTTATATATTTTTTTAATGTAATTATGGTGTCTATTTTAGCAAGTTTTAAGTGAATGTAATGCATATTACTTTTTTATTTATTTGAATTACGTATTACTATGAATTTTTATCATATTTTATGTAGTATATTATAAAATTCATTAGATTTTATTTAATTAATTTTTTTCACCTTATATATTTTAAAAAGAAAAAGGCATGTCTAAACATCATAAAAATACTCCAAAAAATAAAAGACAATTTACATTTATGTTTATTTTGGTCATTATGTAATGAAATAGTACATTTGTAATAAATTTACCAAATGCATGTTACTACTTTTCAAACTTATAGCAACCGCAACAATACAGTTTACCAAACAACAAACTGCTTTTTTAATCAACAACTTATCTTTTTTACACAGCAAAAACAACTTATTTAATCAGTCGCCGTAATCCCAAATTGGCCCTAAATTGGATGAAAATTGAAAATTGCCCCACCAATATTATAGGAGCCATTGCAGTAATATAATTGAATTAATAATAAATATATATAGTGATTTGGGACTAAGAGGGTAATTTTCAATTACAAAAAGAATATATGATTGAGAATTCTTGATTAAATTGATAATTCATGTAAAGAACTTATGACGAATTTACGTAAAATACCATTGAGATTTATTGATCATGCAAGAAAATTATAGTTCGGAATATTTAATCAAGCTACGAACTTCAATAATACCATATTATGTTAGTTAGATTGCATAAATTTGTTTGAATTTAAGAAATTTAAGAGTCATAATTATTTTTTAATATTCCAGTTTTTATGTTTTTTTCAGCATAGAAAATAAAATGCATTATAATATTCCAAATGCATAACAACAATACAACCCATGGTCCACACGCAGTATAAGATTCAATCAAATTACTATAATCCATTGCAATAAATAACTGATTAAATCACTGTATATTATCGCTACGCGGAGAGGGAAAATCGTGCACCTCCAGATATCAATATAGGGCATCTCCAGAACAACGTGCAAACAATAAAACAAACCCACGCTCATTACAATAAATAACTGGCTCATTGCATGATTTCGAAATTACTCTTTCGTGATTGTCTTGGCTGTTCTTACCAAAACCAAAATGTTAGAGCACGCGCCCATGCTTCATACATGAGCGTGGTGGGTTTGTTTTTCTTGATAATGTGGGTGTGGTTGGTCTCCGTTACTTTTTCCCATCAACGGGGTCTACCAAGTCATTAGTCGATAATAATTCCGCCATCACCCACTTGATAATTAATTAATTATTTAAATTCGTCCTTTCTTTTTCCCCATTGAAAAGTCAATTTATTATCCGAATTACAGCTATCGGGGAGGCCCCCCCCCCTTCCCGGCGAACCCGCCGTTGGAAGTAATATAGTCCTTACAACGACATAAACGTGGTTATTTTAACGAGAAAAATAGACGGAAGCTTTTAGCTGAGTCGACTCATTGATATTTGTGCCGAAACGAGCTAAAGAAGATATATAAATTCTGATACTAATTTGGTGATCAAATTCAGTTTTCAGTTCACTTATTGCAGAGATCTCATCGTGGCGCCCGTTGGTCCTGGATCCGATGACTCAATCTTGGCCAACGTGGAACCTGTGGTAACAGTTTGATTTAATTCCTCTTACCATCTCTAAATTTGTTTTCATTTTTTTATTTTCAAAAATAATTGTGTTGAATTAAAAACTGTCTGTATTTTGAAATTCAAATTTCTCCAGCATGCTGGGCTTTTTAACATTAACTTACGGCGCCGCTGTGCATCAGCTGTTAGAACAAAAAAATCTTTTAGTGAAAATTATCACTTATAATTCAAGAATATTTATGTTATATAATCTAAAATCAATAATAAAATATATGGAAGCGTACTTGAATGTATAATATTTAATTACCTTCTGGAGTCGTGAGGTTGGTCTAATATTAGGCTTAATCTTATATGACAGTCCACAACACATTATTATTTACATACAAGCCTAATATTAGATTAAGAATTCAACAATACTGAATTAAAGATCAAACATCAGCTGCTTAGTGCTTACGAATTTGAAGCAAGTTGAGGAAGTTAACAAACTGCTTGATCCAAGGACAGCTCAACTAATTTTCGGGCCTTAGGCGAATTGTTTCAATTAGGCCTTTCAAAAAATTTATTACTAAAAATTCATTAATTTGAAATCAATTTTTCTAGCTTTATGAGATGCAAAATTATTAATTAAATGTTTATATTCTAGTTCTGCAAGTATATTTTTCTCAATAGATAACATAACTAATACATTTAATCTTTCTTGCAACATGGTTGATCTTAAATAAGATTTTATATTCTAATTGTCATGGCTTTTTCTTTATTTGATAAAAACTATAAATGGTTAATAATAAGTTAATAAATATTTGGCTTTTATAGAGTTTTAAATGAAATAACGTTAATTAGAGATTTTATAGAAATAAATAGGATAAAAAATGTTAATTCTAACGTTAAAAAGAGATTTTGAAGGATTTAACAATTTATTTATGGAAAAGATTATAATAAAATAACAATAATAAATACAAATTAATAACTTAATAGCTATAATTTTGAAAAAAAAAATTGAGGCCTTTAAATGTTGTGGGGCCTAGGGAACCACCTAAGGAAGAGCCGCTCTTGGCTTGATCAAATGTATGCATTTTCAACTTTATTTCATTTAATATTATTTTGGAAATTTCAGTTTACGTCCTGCTTCGTATTGAAATATTGTATTTTTTAAGTCACAGATAATATAAACAAATTATAATTATAAAATAAAAGTTGATAATGTATTATAAGCATAAAATTTAAATAATAATTTTGATAAAATAATAAACATATTATAGATTTTCATCATGCAAGTTTCGATTCAAATTAACTTTAGTTTCCAAGTCACAAAAGCACGTATTAACTAAACACTTTATTGTTACCGCTACTTAATATTAATATCAAATGGCAAGGCCTTAAAGTGAATGATTAAGGACAAGTGAAACATGTAGCGTTTCAAGAAATTCCTTTTGTACAAATCATTTTTAACTTTTAAATCCCAACAACAAATGTTTATCAAATAATATTATAGCCTGCACGTATTCTGGAATTAAAGTTCAAATTTTATTAATAAATAAATTATCTTAAAATTGGTAGTAGACCAGAATTTGATTGAGTCCTTATGATTATACAATTGCAAAATAATGTAGATTTTAGATCATGATTCGTTTGTATAATTATGTTGTAGGGACTATAATGTTGGGATTGTTTTGATAGCTTAGTGAACGTGAAGTATGAAATGTTATTCATCTCAATTCTTTCGAAATCCTTTAACTAAGACCCTTGCTTCTAGCCAACATGGCTTCTATATATTACTTTATGAATTATGTTCACTTTCCCTTGCCCCATTGTTTGTTAGTACTATCAATAGTTACTATTATGAAAGACGGTGCAATTGTTGATGAGCACAAGTTTTTGACATACATTACCCTTAATTCTATATCGGTAGTTAATTTTATTTGTTATTTTTAGTTACTTTATTCATTTTATTGAATAAGGAACTAATTAAAGATTATGGATTAGCAGTGAACAGTGTATAAAGAATAATAATTTAGATAGCGTCATGATTAATTGATTTTGGGAGCAATTGGGCCAATTTTATATGTGGAATTTAAAGCATAATAATCAAAAGTCAAATTGGTTAAAAATCTAACTCATTCATGCACGTGATATTGACATGACTAAAATGTGATTTATAACTCCTACGTATAAGAATATCTTCTTATAATATAATTTGACGAGTTATCCACAGGAAAAATATTTAATTTGTTAATTTTCTTTTAATTTATCTAAAAAATAGAAATAAATACAAATTATTTAATTTAAGTGAAACCATGGAAATAAATTAGTTAGGGTTATGGATCTACTCTTACTAGTAAATATAATTTAATAAATTATTATTTTTTATTTTTTATTGCCCAAAAGATTAATTGTATAAATTATCATTATTTTTCCATTAATTTTATTATGGATTAATTACTTAGTGTGCCAAAATTCAATTTATTTACAATAAGTCAAAATATTATTTTACCATACTTTATACTAAGATATTAAGAGTTTATTATGCTAAACTCCCTTGTTTGTCTACAATAAATCAAAATTTTAAAATATAAAAAAATATAAAATTAAATAGAAAATAATTTAATTTATATAATTAAAAATGAATTTTAATTAAATCATATTTTTCTGCTAGAGTTTCACCTTACTCTTAGTATTTAGCTAAGCACAATTGAAATAAAAATAATTATTTAAAATTAAATTATACATAATTAAAAGAAATAAAAACAACTAGACTTGGAAACTAAATTTATTTATGAAAATAATTTACATAATTGAAATAGAGAGATGAGGAGAAGAACTTGGAAAGAAAGAGGTGAAGAAACGAGTAGGAAGCTGTGAAGAAACGTGTTTCCCATCGCCCCCCCACAAAACGTCCAATTATACTAGCTCATGATCAATCTACACCACACATATAAATAAAAGTCAATTATTTCATGGTCTAACCAAATATAAACCTAATTCTATTTGCTAAAGCACACCCAACTTATTCCACTAACAATTATCACAACTAATATGGTAAAAACTAATTCCACTAATAATTACCACACCTAACATAGCAAAAACTTATAATTTTACAACAATAGGCACATATCGTTCCAAACAATGACTTAACTTTTTTTATCTCTGGAGTCCAAATTTAACATTAATTTATTTATTTGGAGTCTCAAATTAAGTGAAATTATTATTTTACCCAATAAACACACAAAAATATACAAAATCAAATATTTGGAAACATAATCACAAATTCATAATATGTTACATAATTACAAATGTAAATGACAATATAAACACAAAATAACATTTTTGCTCATTGGTAAACTTATAATTTTTAACACTGATCATGAATGAATTAAAGATATAAGGAAACATGCTCAGCTTCCTTAAGTCAGCTAGCTTGGATTATTTTGTTCTTAATAATATAATGGTTTTCTCTTTCGTTGTATGTTTTTTTTCATAAAATTAGATATTTGAATGCTTAAGAAATTTTATTTCTTTCTCTTTCAATGAGGTACATGTAATATTTAGAATTGCATATATATTGTAGCGAAAAGAAATTATATTAGATTTAATTACTGGGCTTAATTGTTATATCCATAAGATGATATATATTATCTTCGAGTTGTTATTCTAGTATTGAAGATGTTAAGAATTAGTTAGAGTACTTAGAACACTAACCCCCAAGATTCTTCCATACACTGATCTTGAAACTTACGAATGGGTTCTAAACAAATCAGAGATGTGTGATCAATTGGAATTTGCAGAGAAAGAAAAGATAATAGAACTTGGACAAGAAAAAGATTATAGAGGTTTGGCAATGGTGCCTACATCCTCTTGAGAAACAGAAGCCATATCTTTGATTATTGATGCTCAACAGATTACAAGCCTAATGACTGAATTACAATGAATCGAATCACTCAAATTTCAGTGCTTAAGTCCTTATATACAGCTATGGAGGAGTCCATAAAGTGGTGCCATTTGCTAGCTTCTTTTCTGGGTTTGTTGTAACAGAACCCAGAAAAATTCCCGCAAAAAATAACCGCATTCAACAGCTTCTCCCACGCGACATTCATGTGATGTTTCAAGTGCCCCAAAAACGACCCTTCTGATTGCCGTTTCAGGGAGTAAGTTTGCTTATGCCAATCACGTGTATTCCAGGGCCATGTGGATGACAATGATTTAGATGTCGTACGAGTAATGGGAACCTCCTGTTGCCTTGTCGTCCTGATAGCATCACTGCAACCGACAAAGTCGTTTCACCCTGAGTTTCTGATTCTGGTTCACAGTTTCCACAATCTCCACCTTGAACTTGAATCTCTGCATTCCTATAGCTTCTTCTTCTCAGCTATCTGCAATTTTACCTCCTGCAGATACCAGCTAAGTCTAAGCAGTGCTAAAACTTAGCTATGGGGACTGGTTTTGTTAGTATATCAGCAATGTTTTCACTGGTATGAATCTTCACAAGTTTGATAGTATCCTTAGAAACTTCCAGCCTGATGAAATGAAGTTTAATGTCTATGTGTTTTGTCTTTTCATGATGGACCTGATTCTTACTTAGGCTTATTGCACTTTGACTGTCACATAGAACTGTTAAGGATGCCTGTTCATGCCCCAGTTCATTTACCATGCCTTTTAGCCATATTGCTTCCTTAAATGCCTCTGCCGCAGTTGTGTACTCAGCCTCTGTTGTTGATAAGGCTACCACACTCTATAGAGAAGCTTTCCAGCTGATTGTGCAATTATTTAGGGTGAATAGGAAACCAGTGAGGGACCTTATGTAGTCCAGATCTCCTGCATAGTCTGAATCTACATAACCTTCAACAAGATTATAGGTTATTCTCTCTCCCCCATATAACAATCCATAGCTTACAGTCCCTTTTAGGTACCTTAGTATCCACTTCACAGCCCTCCAATGTTCTCTTCCTGGATTTGCCATAAACCTGCTTACCATGCTAAATGCATATGACAGATCAGGTCTTCTAAACACCATGGCATACATTAGACAGTCTACTGAGCTGGCATATGGAACTTTGACATTTCATATTGTTCCAAATCAGTGCTTGGACATTGCTGACTTGACAATTTGAAATGTGCTGCCAATGGTGTACTCACTGGTTTGCTGTTTGCCATTCCAAACCTTTCCAAGACCTTTGTTATGTATTTCTCTTGTGTAAGGAACAAAGTCTTTGCTGTTCTGTCTCTTATCAGATCCATGCCTAGAATCCTTTTAGCTAGACCAAGATCTTTCATCTCAAACTCATTCTTTAGTTGTTGCTTCAGTAGATCTATCTGCTTCATATTCTTACATGCCAGAAGCATATCATCAACATATAGAATAAGATAGATCACCTCTCCTTCATCTTTGTTCTTCCTGAAGTATACACAGTAGTCATAATTGCACTTTTGAAAGTTCGGCTTCTGCATATAACTGTCAAATTTCAGGTACCACTGTCTTGGAGGTTGTTTTAACCCATAAAGTGATTTCTTGAGTAAACAAACCCTATCTGGATGGTTTGTATCAATGAAACCCTTAGGCTGTGACATGACAATCTCCTCTTGAAGTTCACCATGTAAGAAGGCTGTTTTGACATCCATTTGTTCGAGATGCATATCATATGAGGCAACCAGTGCCATTAAGATTCTGATAGATGTGTGTCTGGCTACTGGTGAGAAGATTTCTGTGAAGTCAACCCCTTCCTTTTGTGTGAATCTTTTTGCTACTAGCCTAGCCTTGAACCTCTTAGGTTCAACACCAACTATCCCCTCCTTTATCTTGAAGATCCACTTGCATCCCACAATCTTTCTTCCTTCTGGTTTTTGTACTAATTCCCAAGTACCATTCTTGTGAAGTGATTCAATCTCATCCTGCATGGCCTTGATCCACAAAGTTGAATTTTTACTTGCAACAGCTTCTTCATAAGTTCTTGGTTCTTCTTGGTCTACATCCTGTGCTGCCGTCAAAGCATATGCTATTAAGTCAGCATATCCTAGTCTCTTAGGTTCTCTTATCTGTCTCTTCTGTCTATCCCTGGTAAGCTGATAATCCTGGATTGAGATATGCCCAGGTGATTGAGTTTTCTCCTCACATGTGGTCTTATTTTCCATATAATGGTCTGTGGTGAGATCATCCTCTGACTTAGACAGCTCCACCTCAAAATGAAGTGTATTTCCCCCTATTATCCTCTGAGTTGTGCATTGTGCAGCATCTTGATTCATCATCTCAGTCTCATTAAAGATTATATCTCTGCTTACTATGCACTTTGGAGGTTTTAGGTCTATGCACCATAGCTTGTAACCTTTAGTCCCATCAGGATACCCAAGAAAGGCACATTTCAATGCCCTTGGTTCAAGTTTGCCTTGTTTAGTTTGTGCATAGGTAGAGCAGCCAAAGATTCTCAGTTTTGAGTAGTCAGCCATCTTTCCTGACCAAACCTCATAGGGAGTTTTGAAACCAAGAGCAGTTGAAGGGCTCCTGTTTATTAGATAACATGCCGTGTTTAAAGTTTCAGCCCACAGTGTTTTTGGCAGCTTAGAATGGAAGAGCATGCATCTAACCCGTTCCATAAGTGTTCTGTTCATTCTTTCTGCCAAACCATTTTGTTGTGGTGTATACCTCACTGTCTTATTTCTAAGGATCCTATTCAGATCCCATTCATTCTACACAATTCATCAAATTGCTTGTTACAAAATTCAAGACCATTATCAGTTCTCAGCCCTCTAACTTTCTTATTAGTTTGGGTTTCAATCAAATTTTCCAGGTCTTAAACTTATCAAAGACCTATTCTTTACTCTTCAAATGGTACACCCAAACCATCCTAGAGAAATCATCTATCATAGACAAGAAATAATAAGCTCCACCTAGAGACTCTATCTGTGCTGGTCCCCACAGATCAGAATGTATGTAGTCTAAAATGCCTTTAGTAGTGTGCACTGCAGTCTTAAACCTGGTTCTTGAGGACTTCCCTAGGACACATTCCTCACAGAAACCTATGGCACTTATTTTATCACTACCTAGAGCTCCATGTTTTTCAAGTTCTTTTAGCCCCTTTTCACTCATATGTCCCAACCTGAGATGCCACAGCAATGTTTTATCTTGAATCTGTTTTTCTATTAGACTAGCATCACCAGAGATAACTGTACCTTGCAATATATATAGGCCATTTTGCATTACTCCCTTCATCAGCACCATAGACCATCTAATGACTTTTAATGTGCTGGACTCAACTCTTATGGAACAACTAGCCTTATCCAGCATACTTAGGGAAATTAGATTTCTTTTGAGTTCTGGAACATATCTAACATTATCTAATTCCCTAATTAATCCATCATACATCTTTAGCCTTACAGAGCCAATTCCAATGACCTTACAAGTTGCATTATTACCCATTAAAACCTTACTACCATCATAGGACTGAAAATCAATGAATAGGTGTTTAAATGGGCACATATGGTAAGTACATGCAGAGTCAAGAACCCATTTACCTTCAGTTTAGTTACAGGAGGCTACTGGAACACCAGCAGAGTCATATCCTTCATCTAATTCATCAGAAGCAACAGCAGCATTACCATTTCTGTTCTTTGCATCCATAGGCTTATTCTTTCTCTCAGGGCAGTCTCTTTTGAAGTGTCCCTCTTTGTGGCACTGAAAACACTTCAAAACCTTATTCTTGGATTTTGATCTTCCCTTTTTTTTTCCTTTCCAACCATTCCTCTTTTATGATCTTCCTCTTACTGTCAGTCCCTCACCATCTCTAACTTCTGTCTTCTTGGAGCTTTCTTTGGAATTCAGAGCTTCTTTAACATCCTGCATTGTTAAAGATTGTCTCCTATACAACAGTGTGTCCACAAAGTGTTCATAGGAGGGTGGCAGTGAGGATAACAGGATAATGGCTTTATCCTCATCATCAATCTTCACATTAATGTCTTCAAGATCCAAGATGATCTTATTAAAGGCATCAATGTGAGCAGTTAAGGAACTGCCTTCTTCCATTTAGAGTGTGTAGAGTCTTTTCTTTGTACTCAGTCTCTTTGTGAGAGACTTCTTCGTGTACATATCCTCTAGTTTCTTCCAAAGGCCTGTAGCTGTTGTCTGGTCCCCCACCTCTCTGAGTACACCATCTCCAAGACTCAAGATTATGGTGCTGTGTGCCTTATCCATGGCATCTTGCATGTCTTCATCTTTGATCTTACTGACTTTCTTTGAGGTTTTTGCATCCTCCAGAACCTCCTCAATTCCCTGGTGTACCAGCAATGCCCTCATCTTTAGTCTCCAAAGATAAAAATCATTTTCGCCTGTGAACTTCTCCACATCAAGCTTTTGTGTTGCCATTCCCAGTTCAAGAATCAGAGATGTGAGCTCTGATACCAATTTGTTAAGAATTAGTTAGAGTACTTAGAACACTAACCCCCAAGATTCTTCCATACACTGATCTTGAAACTTACGAATGGGTTCTAAACAAATCAGAGATGTGTGATCAATTGGAATTTGCAGAGAAAGAAAAGATAATAGAACTTGGACAAGAAAAAGATTATAGAGGTTCGGCAATGGTGCCTACATCCTCTTGAGAAACAGAAGCCATATCTTTGATTATTGATGCTCAACAGATTACAAGCCTAATGACTGAATTACAATGAATCGAATCACTCAAATCTCAGTGCTTAAGTCCTTATATACAGCTATGGAGGAGTCCAGAAAGTGGTGCCATTTGCTAGCTTCTTTTCTGGGTTTGTTGTAACAGAACCCAGAAAAATTCCCGCAAAAAATAACCGCATTCAACAGCTTCTCCCACGTGACATTCATGTGATGTTTTAAGTGCTCCAAAAACGACCCTTCTGATTGCCGTTTCAGGGAGTAAGTTTGCTCATGCCAATCACGTGTATTCCAGGGCCATGTGGATGACAATGACTTAGATGTCGTACGAGTAATGGGAACCTCCTGCTGCCTTGTCGTCCTGATAGCATCACTGCAACCGACAAAGTCGTTTCACCCTGAGTTTTTGATTCTGGTTCACAGTTTCCACAGAAGATTAATTGATAATTAGATAATTACTGAGTTGAACAGTGATAAAATTTAAAACCTCTTTAACATTTGGCTTTTAAATTCTTCCTTGTATTAATTGTTCTCTTATTTAAATTAGTTTAATTTTCTTTAAAACTGAAATTCATCACTAGTTTAGAATTAAAATTAATTGAGATTTAATTGGGCTTTTCAATTCTGACAATTCCTATGGGATCAATTCATCACCATTGATCTTTATCTATTGATTCACAAACTTGTAAATATATTAAAATTTGCATAAAATTTTAACATGATTCCCGTGAATAATAACAAAACATTAATTTAATTTAGGTTATAGTTATAATTTAGATTGTGCTAGTGGTAAAATGTAGATAAGAAATATTGAGGGAATGACATATGGGAGTGTGATTGGACTATGATAAAGGATGAAAGGGAAGCTGAGAAGGGATGATGAAATGAGAAGATTTCAAAGAACTAGTATCAGCCATCCAAATCATCTAAAGATAACAGAAAGCGCCTCCTACATTATACCTATATCTGCAACGCCACGTGTTAGCAAGGGATCATAGAACAATGACGACTTCACTAGGACACATCATTACAACATGGTCCCCGCCTCAGATTGTCTCCAAAATATTTTCTTGCAATCCCCCAAAGTCAAAATTTAGAAAGGGGAACACAGAGAAAGCAACATGCAACCATATCCTGTGAAATCAGGCACTCCTTAACAAATTGGTTCATTTAAAATGAGCCAATTAGAGCTAAGGTCACCTTGTCAGCACAAAATGTTCGCAAATGAAT
This sequence comes from Murraya paniculata, assembly GCA_030449075.1. NCBI lineage: Eukaryota > Viridiplantae > Streptophyta > Magnoliopsida > Sapindales > Rutaceae > Murraya > Murraya paniculata. The sequence continues at coordinate 2,429,455 of JAEVFN010000008.1, read as the reverse complement.
GACTGTCTAACCCAAGTAAGCTTAAAAGTCTCTACAAAAGGGGTCAAATTACCTTTAAAACCCTATTTGAGGAGGGAAATCACCAATAACAGCTCGCTGCGTGTCCAAAAGGACACAAAAATGACTTCAGGAAAACTCCATCTTAAAAGGTCAGATTGGTCTCATAAAGAGAATAAGTTCACAAAAACGCTCAACTTTTCTTCTATACTAGGATTTCTTGAAAACCTATTACCTCATTTAACTTCCCATTAACTTGACTATCTGAGTGCGATTGCTGGCCACTGCCGGTGCTGCCTCTAATGGTTGTTTGCTGTGATTTCATGTTTGTCTCAACTGTCACTGTGCTTAAAAAATTGTCTCCGGATAGCCTAGTCTCCATTTTCACCAAAAAATTACATTTTTTTTTAGAGAAGTTCTCTTATTATTCTAGGCTGAACCAAAACTGATTGTCTTTTATTTTATTTTATTTAAAAAAAATTGTTGCAATCGGGTTTTGTTAACAGTGCATGTGAGTGACGTGAAATCTTTGGTACTTTTGCTTTAAAACCTGCACTTGAAACAAAATTAATCTTATTTACTTTAGCTTTAATTGTTTTTGCCTAATTGCATGTGAAGTGGGTTTGCATGATATCTGCATGCGAAAATTTGCAAGTTACGTGATTTAATAGACTTTTTATTTTTCTTTTTATTATTATTATTTTGTTTATTTGGCTTCCAGTTCACTAATTTTATTTTTATTTCTGTTCTTTTTATTTCAGTTAGTTTTTATTTTTTGCTCATTTTAATTCTCATATATTAATGTCACTGTTAGTTTTTATTATTATTATTTTTAGTTTTTACGGAAACTTCACTTTTCTTGTTAGAGAGTGCGCGTGTGTGTATATATAGGTTAAAAGATAGGGTAGAATCAGTGGTGGACCCAGACAATTAAATTAGAGGGGGCTTGGTTGAAAAAAAATATATTTTATTTAGATTTTTTTAAATGTTCACTCGAACATATTTTAAGTCTTATAAATTTAAGTTTCGTTTTTTTCTTTTAAATTTTAAATAATAAATATAATACATTATTTATTTTACATGCGTAAAAATATCATATTTCTAAGTAATTTGTGAAAATATCATTTTTCTAAGTAATTTTCATAAAATATTTAAAAAATCAAAATAATGTGGTTATAACGATTTAAACCAAGATTCTAAGACCATCACATAACACTTTTATCACTGAACTACAAGCCTTTAACAATCTAAAAAGTGTGTCTAATTTTTTTTTAACTCATTCAGAAGAAGTTTGGAGTACATTTAAAAAAAAAAATTAATGGCCCAGAAGGGGCTGAAGCCCCTCTTTGGCCTTAGCTAGATCCGCCCATGGGTAAAATAACTTTGTAACTTTCTTCTTAGAACACCAATTACTTGCACACAAGGCACCCTTCTATTTTTATTTTTCTTTTTCTTGTTTAACTTGCATTGAACATTATGCACTCAAATATTAGTAAAGGCAATAACCCCAACAAGACAAGGATTAGACTTCATCACTAATTCTTTGCCCACAGTTAAAAATCTCTTGCATATCTCAACCCGATCCTTAAAGTAAATTTAAAAGTAAACAAAAATTTCCCTTTATTAGAGTTTTACGCTCTGATTTAGATCATCTTCTAATCTAATCTTTAATAATGTTTGTGCGAGATTTTAACACATGTCATTTAAGTAATTCTATTGTCAAGATTTAATTTACTCTATGGCTTTTCTTAATAAACACAATTCATCAATTTGTTTTAGAGACAGGTAATTAAAAGCCGGAGAAAGTGATAAAAGAAATAAAGAAAATTTAAAAAAATCTAAAGAAATAGAGTTAGTAGTAGTTAAAAGTAAAATAAATTTTTATCATAGAATTACTTAAATGACATATATTAAAATCTCATATAAACATTAAGAAAGATTAGATTAGAAGAGTGTTAAGGTTTTTATTATTAGCATCTTTGTGTAAATAATATTTAATTTATTTCTTTCTTTCAGTAGGGATTTGTTTCCTTTTATTAGTGATTTATCTAGTCTTGGGAATTAATTAAAATTAAATTACATGAAATATTGGAGAATATTTTTGGAGGCATAAAATAAGCAAGATGGCATATAATTAGGATTACATATAAAAGAGTTTCAAATGAAAATGAATACTACATTAGTAAGTATATCAACTATTTATGGAATACTAGACGCTTAAGAAAATATACTCTAGTATCAAGTATTTATAAAATATTAGACTCTTAAGGAAATATATATTAATATTCCTCTACTAGGATTTGGGTGAAATACTACTTCTATATAAAAAGAAGTATTTCACATGTTGAAGAATGTAAAAAAGATATATCGTATTTTATATCAGAGAAGTAGCCAATGCAGAGAATAAGAAGAAACCTATTTGGCTGCATATGATGTTTCATATCTCTATGATGTTTTGGTATTCTTTATCAAGTCTTCATCACATCAAGTATTTCATTAGACATTCTTTATATTCACTTTAGCTTCTTCGAGACAAGGAGGACATTTTTTGTGTTGAGGGAATCCCAAGAAAAATAGCAAACACAATTGAAGATGAGAGGTTCTTGCTAAGCAAGTCTAAATAATTGGATACAACGAGGTGATGGCAAGAGTAAGAGGCTATCTGAAATTGTGTAAGAATCTAATCAGTTGTTATCCTTGCATTACTTAATGAATTGCTTATTGTCTGAGCTTGGCCTAGTGGATATAGGATTGTGATTCGAAGCACGTAAAAGACCTCTATGCGCTTTACTTTCTATAATTTACTATTTCCAGTATACTTATGATGAATGAATAGTGAATGTGAACAGTGCGGCGAATAGTTATGATAAACAGTATCTGTAATAGTAACTTATATGCATAGTATCGCATGAACAATAATTGCTGAAGAGTATTTTCAGGATTAATTAATTAGGGAATTCATTTATCTATTGTTTTAGTTTGCCTACACTTGTTTAAATAAATCTAAATTTTTAATAGGTGGTATCAGAGTAGTGTCACTAACAGTTTGTTGGTGAGATTTACTAACAGTTTGTTGGTGAGATTTTAGGATGGATTTGCAAAGAGAAGAAGGATCTACCGCTCGTCCACCTTTACTTGATGGTACCAATTAATTATTCATATTGGAAGCAAAGGATGGCTACTTTTATTGAATCCATTGACATAAAAGGTATGGAATGTGTAAGAAAAGGCTATACTTTACCCACCATGTCTAATCGAGATGGAAGCATATTCCTAAGCATGTGAATGAATATTCCAATGCTGAAATTCAAGAATCTAGCTTTAATTCTAAGGTGCTTAATGCTATTATCAATGGAGTTGACATCAATCAGCATGATTTAATCTCTACATGTACGACTGCCAAGGATGGTTGGGACATTATTTGAAATACTCACGAAGGAGACAATTCGGTAAAACGTTTTAAACTTAAAAAATTTGCAACTGAATTTAAGAATCTTAAGATGCATTAAATTGCTGAATTTAATGCTAAACTTCTTAAGATTGCTATTACTTTATATTTTCTTGGTAAAAGAATTTCTGAGGAAGAATTTGTTAAAAAAATTTTGAGATCCTTGCTGGATAGATTTCTTATTAAAGTTACAGCTATTGAAGAATACTGCGATATTAGCACCATGACCAGAAATCAAGTGATTAGTAAGCTTCAAACTTTTGAGACTAATCAATTGAAGAAGAAAGAAAGAAAAAAGTATTGCTTTTCAAGTTGAGATGCCAAATTTAGAAAGTGATGCTGATGAAGCTTATGAAGCTAATAAAGAAGTTAAAAACGTGCAAAATTCTCTGGCTATGATCGGCAAGAAGGTTCAAAATTTGTCTGGAGGAAATTCTAGAAGCAACAAGAAGAAGAAATTATCATCAAAGCCGCCACCTGCACAACGGGTAAATTTTCTTCTAATTCTAATTTTCTTGAAACTAATATAGATTGAAGTTTTCAATGTAGGGCCTGCGATGGTTTCGATCATATTCAAACTCAATATCCTAATTACATTTTGAAAAAGAAGAAAGCAACACAAACAAAATGGAGTAATAATGATGACTCGAGCATTAATGATAAGGATATTGTTGGCAAGCTTGTTATTCATGAGAAAAAGTTGAAACTTGAAGATTCTGGCGATAAAAGATCAAAATCACGTGATGTTTCTGCTTCTTGTGATTTACTGATTCTTCTCCATAATAATGTTAAAACTTCAAGTGTGAAGTGAAGTGATGAATAACCTAATTCAGAAGCCAAAAGTAATCATGATGTTAATGCCGTTGTTAGAATTATAAGTGAAGCATATGACTACATGTATTCAGAATAAATAAAAATGAATAAAAAATGTAAGAAAATGCAAGCTCAATTATCAGAACTTTTTCATGAAAAGTTAATGTTCGAAAGTGAGGCAATCAACCTTCTTGAAAAAGAAGAAAAATTGAAGGCAAATTCGGCAGAGCTAAAAAGGACTAAAAAATCTTTGAGAATGATGAATTCTGGAATGGAGCAACTTGATCAGATTTTGACTATAGGAAAAGCTAGTTCAGATCATCATAGTCTTGTATATCAGAATGTAATTGCTTCAAGTTCAAATACTATTTTTTATAAAGCCTCTCAACCAATGACCGAACTGTCATTACCTATGGCAAAACTCATTAATGAAGTGGAGGGGAAATTTGTGGCACATTATATGTTGAGCTCACATGGTAAGTATGAAAGATTTGCTCTTACTTGTCACTTTTGCCATGTTAAAGGACACATAAGACTTAGATACTTTAAGCTCATAAAGCACATAAAGAAAGTTGTTTCATCAAATTTATCTTCATATGATAATCTAGATATGCTTCTAATTCTAAGCTTGAATCCAAAGGTAACTTTACTAGACCACTTTAGATTAGAAAATCTAAACTAAAAACATGTGTGACATTTACATCTTTGCGAGCTTGTAATAATAATTTCTGGTACTTTGATAATGGCTATTGTAGACACATGACTGGTTATCGTAGTGCTTTAATTAATTATGAAAAATGTAGTTGAGAATATGTAACCTTTGCCGATGGTATTAAAAGTCATGTGCTTAAAAAAATAACTTTAAATGTTAAAGGTCTTCCTAGACTTGAAAATGTTTTATTGAAAATTTGAAAGCTAATCTTTTGAGTATTAATCAAATTTTTTACCAAAACCTAATGATAAATTTTGATAGCAGTAAATGTCAAGTATTTAATAACAATGGAAAATGTATACTTGAAGGAACTAGATCGTCTGATTATTATTATAAATTAATCTAATCTATTACTTGTTATAAAGCTGCTTTTGATGAGACTGAGATATGACACCAAAAACCTAGTCATTTGAATTACAAATTATTGAATAAACTCATGAGCTTAGAAATTATAACAGGAATGCCTAAGCTCAATAAGAAAAAAACTGGAGTCTGTAATTCTTATCAGTTCAACAAATCAATAAAAGAACATCGCATGAGGTATGCAATACATCACTTCATTTAAGATACTTGATTTACTTTATATGGATCTCATCGGTCCAATGCAAGTAGAAAGTGTTGTTGGAAAGAGGTATGCTTTTGTTTGCGTACACGATTTCTTTAGATACTCATGGGTTGATCTTATTAGAGAAAAATCTGATACATTTGATGTGTTTAAGAAATTATATGTTAAATTGAAAAATAAAAAAGATTGCAATATTGACAAAATTAGAAGTGATCATGGAAAACAATTTGAAAATGCCAATTTTATAGAATTCTATGATAGATATAGTATAACACATGAATTTTCAATACCTATTACTCCTAAACAAAATGGAATTGTTGAATGGAAAAATAGAACTTTACAAGAGATGGCATGTGTGTTGTTAAATTCTAAGAAATTAACTAAACGTCTTTGGGCAAAAGCTCTTAATACTACATGTTTTATTATTAACCATGTGTACTTGCATCTAGGCACTAAGAAAACTTTTTATTAATTTGTGGATCTTACCTAATCTAAGTTGTTATCACATCTTTGGTAGTACATGCTATTTCTTAAAAGATAGTAAATACTTGTATAAGTTTGACTCAAAAAGTGATGAGGATGTTTTTCTTGATTATTTTATTAAAAATAAAGCTTTTCGTGTTGTATAATATGAGGACTCAAGTTATTATGGAATATGCCAATGTTATTATTGAGGATTTCAAAGATATTTGTAAAATTTTCCATTAAAGAGAAAATCACCAAATTCGTTGAGAATGAAGAAAAGTCAAACTCAAATGATAATACAATAAATGGCTGAACCCTTATTACAAAAGAATGCAGTCAATCTAACTTCAAATATCAGAGTCAAGTAATTGATTTTATAAATGATAATTCTTCCCAATCGTCTCAAGAAAATAAAAAGAAAAAAATATAAAATCACAGCCCAAAATTAATATTCATGATAAAAAGGATCATCCTCAAGAGTTGTGAAGAACCACCCATCAGATCTTATTATTGGAAGTCTAGAAAGCTCCATAATAACTAGAAGGAGGTATGCAAATCTTGCTCAATTTAATTGTCTTGCCTCACTCATTGAACAAAAAAAATATTAAAGAAGCTTTATTCGATGAATTTTGAGTTAAAGCTGCGCAAGAAGAACTTGAACAATTTGAGTGTAATGTTGTTTGGACATTAGTTCTTAGGCCAAAACAATCTAATGTTGTTGGTATCAAATGGATGTTCAAGAATAAAATAGATGAATTTGATAATAGAGTGAAAAATAAGGCTAGGTCAGTAATGAAATGTTATTCACAAATTGAAGACATTGATTTTAATGAAACCTTTACTTCTGTAGCTAAACTAGAGTCTATTAGGCTATTATTTATTGTAGCTTGTTTAATTGGCTTTATATTATTTTAAATGAATGTTAAAAATGCATTCTTGAATGAAATTTTGAATGAAGAAGTTTATGTTGAATAAGGCTTTGAAGATTCATATCATTCTAATTTGTTTTCAAATTGAAAAAAAAAAAAAAAAGCTTTATATGGATTAAAACAAGCTCCTAGGGTATGATACGAAAGATTAACCGAATTCTTGTTTGAAAAAGGCTATAAAAGAGGGGAGTAGATAAGACTTTATTTATTAAATATTTTAATCCCGAATTACGATAGCTCAAAAATTTATGTGGACGATGTTGTTTTTAGTTCTACATCTCTAATGCATGTTCAAGAATTTGCTGATCAAATGAAGAATGAACTTGAAATGAGCATAATTGGTGAAACTTGAAATGAGCATAATTGGTGAAGTAACCTATTTTTTAGGATAAAAAGTGAAACAACTTGAAAATGATATCTTTATTTCTCAAAGTAAGTATGTCAAAAATTTGGTGAAAAAGTTTGGAACAGATTCGGCAAACACATGAGACACCTATGAGCACTAATTTAAGATTACCAAAATTTGATAGTGGATCTAATGTTGATCCAAGTCTATACAGAAGTATGATTAGTATCTTACTTTACTTAACTACACAGAGACTGGATATTTATTTTAGTGTTAGTGTTTGTGCTAGGTACTAAGCAAATCCAAAGGAATTTCATTTATCTATAGTCAAACATATCATTTGTTTTGTAATGGAACTATTGATAATGAAATTTGGTATACTAAAGACACCAATTCAAGTCTTGCAGGATATAGCAATGCTAATTGGACAGGTAATTCTGATGATAGAAATAACACCACTGGAAGTTGTCTTATCTTTGTAACAAACTTGTATCTTAGCACAATAAGAAATAAAACTTAAATTTTTTATCTATTGCTGAGGCCAAATATATTGCTACTAGTAGTTATCATACTCAATTGCTTTAGTTGAAGCAAATGCTCAAAGATTATAGTATTGTTCAGGATATTCTTAATGCAAATTATTGTAACTTAGTTGAAAGCATATTGATATTAAACATCATTTTATTTGTAACTTAGTTGAAAGCAAGACTATATCTTTGGAGTGCATTAAAACAAAAAAATTAGCTTGCAGATATCTTTACTAAAGCTTCGGATGCATCTAGATTTGATTCCTTAAGAAAACTTTTAGGTATTGGTTCTACGTAGTCATGTTCTATAACATCTTGCATATGTATTATTATTCTTACATCTCATGACATAGTTAATGCATTATTCGCATGTGTTTTTGCATGACATATTCTTTATTTGAATCACTATCAGCATAAAAGTCTTTATTTGATGACCTAAAAGTCTCTTAAACTTATTTTTATGCACATCTCTTTTGAGTCTAGATTCTAACTTGATTTTTAATTTTGAGACTTCTGATGTTGAGATTGTTAGATTGAACAACTACATACTTTGGACACTTATCTGAACTATAGATATCAAGATGTGCAAGCATCTCAGTCAGAAATAGCTAACTACAACTTTTAAGAGTGAAGTTATCCTTGGGTAATCTGAGTCTGCGTATCACGAATATGACAGAGGTTGAACTACTGTGAAAAAAAGACTAACTTAAGAGATAAAGTGGAAGCTACTAACTGTAGAAAATTAAAAAAAAATCTTAAAAAATTTATATGTACAGTAGAAAGAAAAAATTTATTACTGCAATCTCTTATCATATTGCCTGATACATTGAAAAGATCAATTCAAGATTATAAGGTTAGTTTGACTTGTTCATTCTATTTTTTGATACAAAAGTTATTGATTTTGAGAAAAATCGAGATTGAGTCTTGATGGATTTGTATTAAACACACAAAAGTTTAAATTTCACTAATCTTCTATTGGTTGAGTGACCAAGGTTTGATTATCTTGATTTTGTATGTATTTTGATGATTATTGATGAACATGACTTTTTAACTATTCAAAAATCATGTTTTATTTTACAAAATTGCATATTAGCTTGTTTTGTTTTTAAATTAAAAAAATAATTGGCTTATTGCATAAAGATTGTATTATTATGAGTTTTATTTATCAAAAGGGCATTTTAGTCATCATTGCTAGGATATTTACATAAAACATTTTTGCATATATTTTATTTTTAGGGTTTTTCTCGATTTAGGGTTTAAATTGATAAAAATTAACCATTTAAGCTGTTCGTGTATTTTGCAATCTTCAGGGATCTTTCAATAATTGTTACATAAACGCTTGAACTTTTTCAGATTGAGCATGAAACTTTCCCATATTTGTATGGTTTTTCCAAATTTGACGCAATTCTCAATGTAGTGCTTCTAGTGATTTTTATGATTCTACGTGGATATAATCCTTATTTATGATTTGATTTCAGTTATTTAGCTATTACTGTTATATAAAGATTATATGACCTTGTTTGAGTTGTTTTGTTATTTATGAAAGATATAATTATTGATTCCTATCCATAATACACTTTCCTACCCATAGAAAAGAGTTCTTATTTAGCCCATTTTTCTTATTCTTTCTCATCCAAACAGCAGTCTCTCTCTCCAGAGCTTCTCTGTTTTATTATTATTATTTTTTTGGTTGAGATTCTCCGAGATTGCTCCCAATTCTAAACCCCAAGATTTTGTCACACACTGATCTTTGAACCAAGAATCGTTTGTGGATCAAATCAAAAACAAGAAACAAATGTAATTTGACAGAGCAAAAATTCAAGGAACTAGACAAAGATTTATAGAGGTTTGACTGGGAAGCCTACATCCTTTTGAGAAACAGAAGCCATAGTCACTCTTATTGATGCTCAACAGATTACAAGCTTAATAAGAGAATTACAATGAATCATAATACCCTTAAAATCTGCCTTAGAGACCTTATATACAGCTTAAGAAGGCTCTAGAAAGTAATGCTACCTTGCCAGCTCATGTTCTGGGTTTGTTGGAAAAAACCTAGAAAACTTCCGCTAAAAATAACTACCATCAGCAGTTTTTTTGTTCTTGTGATGTACATGTGGTACTCTTTAGTAACTGAAACGACACTTGTAGTTGCTGTTTAAGGTTTAACATGACACATGCCGATCACATGCATTACTTATGCTATATGTATGACAAAGGATTAATGTCATATGGGCAGTGGAAAACTTTCTGATGACTTGTCGTCGGTATGGCCTTATTGCAACCGATAAAGTCATTTCTCTTGGAGCTTATGATTCTGGTTGACATTTCAACATTTTTTATCAGTTGTGCATCATGGTTTCCGTAAGATCAAGTGCTATGAAGAAGAGATCAAAGGTGCATGTTGAACAAGTAAAGGAAGTAGCTGCTCTTGATGATTCCAACTTGTATAAATCTAATCCAATTAATGTGATACGTGCTGCTCATGAAAAAGAGAAAGATGACAACCCGTGGCCGAAATTGCTCAACACACAAGGATGAGGGACTCATGTCGATTGCATCAATTGACGCAACAATCTTGTTAGATCTCATGAAGGCAATGACGATTAGTTAAAGAAGATCCTAGCGAAGCCAATTCGGATGAGCAAGTCCCAAAGTCTCCAAATTCATCGAAACAGTGGCCGCGCAATGTTTGTGTATGAGTTAGCTTGTGTTTATAGTAAAAAGTACTATAAACGGTAGCCACTCAATCTTTGGGTATGTGTTTCCCTTTGTTTTATAGTAAAAAGCACTATACTCATCCTCCTAGTGCTGGTCTTGATCTCTTGCTCTCAAGAAAATTTCATTCAGAATGTAGTGTTACTATTTCTAAGTTTATTCCTTTTGAGATTGAACCATTCATTAATGCTGCTAGTTTGGAAAACACCATTAAGAATATCTTTTCATATGTGCCTAACTTAGTTCGGGAATCTATGCCAATTTGAATGAAAATATTTCAGATAAGACTAAGCCAGGTTTATTGTCTGTCAGGAAGGATCTCCTTACCCTAAAGACCTTTTGGTTTCCAAGCTTGATTCCAGATATCAAGCTTTACATTGGATTAGGGCGTACAATTGATATCCTACTGAAAATTATGCTGCAGTGGACCCTTTATTTGCTAAAATCTTTTTTTCCTAATTGGAGGCGGCGTTCCTTTCGCTTTTGATTTATTTGTAAAGAATGCATATGTCTTTCAGGAGAGACATGGATTATAATTTAGTTGACGACTATGAGGATTTTACTTCTTTTCCTATTTATATTGAACCAATCTATCCTATGTTCAAGTCCCTTGGTGTTGTTGGTGATCAAGATGAAGATACTCAAACTAATAATGCTCTCCTAAATTCAGCCACTATCAATTTTGAGCTTCAAACTCTCCACTTTTCAACGCTTGGATGATCAAAGGGGTATGATTTTAGATTTATTAGGTCAATTTCAATGTATTGAACACACTCTTGCTGACATTAGGCATGTTCATTGCCCTTTTTTTTATAGGTAAGGAGGGTGGGAAAAGCGCAAATTCTTTTTTTATTTTTCCCCCTTATTACCTTGGTTTATTTGCTTTATACCCTCTTGTTTGTTCGTTTTGATTGTCTTCTAGTTTAGGATGCTATTTCAAATTTTCATTTATGTTCTTTACCATTCTTTGGCACCTTTTGTCGAAAAGGGGGAGAGTAAAGTATTTTAGTTTTTATTGCCTCGTGAAAGGAGAAGAGTAGCTCTTTACTTTGTTTAAATTGTATTTCAATTATAAAGGGGGAGTTTATTTATTTGTTCATTGAATTTATTTATTCTTTCTCTAAGGGGGAGCTTGTTTGATTTGCATACAATCTTTATCAATTATTTCTTTGATATGCATTATTGCTCTCTTCATTGATATGAGATTATTTATCTTAGAGGGATAGTTAATTTTCTCAATTGAATTATAGTCATGAGCATTTATTTATTAGAGGAGATTTTTATCTAAACTAACGGTGACTAATGATTTTCGTTTTGGTTAGTTCTTTGTTTGTTTTTGTTGCCTATGTGTAGGTCATTGCTCGTGATCTATCTTCCTTCTAAACATGCCATTTGAAGAGTAGAAAATTGGGTAATTTATATTTTAACTACAAAGATGCCAAAGGGGAAGATTGTTGGGGTTTTTATTATGGGCATCATTGTATCAGAAAAGCAGCCAAAACAAATAGAACGAGAAGGAACCTATTTGGCTGCATATGATGTTTCTTATTTCTATGATGTTTTAATCTTTTTCATCAACTATTTATCATATCAAGTCTTTCATCCAACATTCTTTATACTTACTTTGGTCTCTTCGGGATGAAGCGGTTGTTTGTTGTGTTAAGCGGATCTCAAGGAAAACAGCAAACACAATTAAAGACGAAGGATTCTCACTAAGCAAGGTTGACTATGTTAGATACAACGAGGTGGCGGCAAGAGTAAGAGAGTGTCTGAAATTGTGTAAGAATCTAATATGTTGTAATCTTTTCATTAGTTAGTGAATTACTTATTTTCTGCGTGTCGCCTCGTGGATGTAACATTGTGATCCAAACCATGTAAAAGTCATCTGTGTGCTTTACTTTCTGTAGTTTACTATTTCTAGCGTATTTACGATGAATGAACGGTAAATATAAACAATATGGTGAATAGTTATGATGAACAATACTATAAACAGTATATGTGAACCATAACTCGTATAAACAGTAATTGGTAAACAGTGCTTTTAGGGTTAATTAATTAGGAAAATTAATTTATCTATTATTTTATTTTACCTACATTTATTTAACTAGATCTAAATTTTTAACAAAGTGTACACAAATCTTCTACGGTCATATGACATTTAGAAAAGATCCAATCTTTAGTCATTCTAGTTAGTAATTATTAAAATTAACATTAGGCGGCTAGTTCGGGCTAAGAAAATCTTGGAATTAAGTAGGCCGGTGTCTCACTTCACTTACTTGGGAACTGTTGTCTTGTTCGTTGAATAACCCTTAACTAGTGGTCTGTCACTTCCCTTACTTGGGAACTGTTGTCTTGTTCGTTTAATAACCCTTAACTAATAGTCTGTCAATTTAAATCGTGAAACGAATAGGAGCTTCTAAATTAGGAGAGAATTTCTATTGGGAAAGTATCTTAATAATTCTCTACTAATTGAGACCAAAAAAATATTTTTATAATGATCTGACCGTGTCAAATTATCATATGGCAAGTGTTTATGAATGGTGCGAAGTTTTTGAACTTACCATAAGCGAATGGTTGGGATTCTTTAATTCATTATCCAAGATTATGGTGCAAATTAATGTTGATGAGCATAAGTTTGCATACCTTTTAGTTAATTTTATTTGTTATTTTTAGCTTATTTATTTATTTTATTGAATAAAGAATTAATTAAAGATTTTGCATAAAAAATGCATAAAGAATAACTCAATTCGGAGCAATTCGGCCAATTTATAGATTCAAGGCAAAGTCAAAATGGTTGAAAATCTAACTCATGCATGCACTGGAATGAATTAAAGAAATAAACATGCTTGGCCTCTTAAAGACCTCCATGTCATGGGATAAGTTTTGTTGCACAGTAATTTTGTGCGGTACTTAGACAATTTCTAGCATGTTTAGATAATTTCTTAAACCAGTCAAACAAGAATACTTACAATAATACTAGAAAGAAGAGAGAGTAATGAGGTCAAATATAATTTTATTACTCACAAAGAGAAAATATAAGAGAGTTTTTCACAAGAGTATGTGAGTGGCTTGTGTGGTGAGTGTCTGTGCTGGCATGGTGCGTGTGTTGTGCAAATAATGGGTGCTTACCTCTATTTATAGATGAGCTAGGCTAAGTATTGAAGCTTCCTAACAAGTTGTTAACTTGCCTAAATATCTAGCTAGGGACCAAAGTGCAAAAATGTGAAAGCTTTTAAGCAATTTCTAATTGTAGAGAATTGTAGATTTCGAGCTAGGCTTGATTACTTGCTGAGCACACCACGGTTGGCTAGTTGTATGAGGTAGCCCAGTACTAAGTGCACCCTACCACTAAGCGCATCTCACCTTTGAGTGGAGCGCACCCCGTTGCTAAGCGCATCTTGTCTTTAGGCAAACTTTTTCTGAACGAACGCGTGCGCGCCAATTTAGCCTCCGTTTGCAGAAAATTTGAGTAGCATGTGACATCTGGCTAACTTCTAAAGGATTTAGGATTTCAAATGAAGGAAGGAATTATGAGTTGAAGGCGTCATGAGGTGGTGTTTAAATAATTTTATTTAAATAGTTTTATTTAGTTAATTATTTAAATTTCACTTTTAGAAAAGTTAGAAAAATAATTGAAAATATTTTACACTTTATCCACCCTGCTACTTTTAAAAGTAAAAAAAAAAAAAAGAAAAGATTAATTGTAAGGCTGACATAATTCTAAGTACAGGGAGCCAAGCTGAGAGCAGCAAATTAGGGGGAAGGATACACACATGAAATGCAGCACGTGTACAGATACATCCACGTCCACGAATGAAGTGGTTCAATCTCCTATCTAAGAATGAAGTGGCTCAATTATAGTGATCTTGTTGAAAGCTTCTGTACAGGTGGGTTTCAAAATGTTTTTAGATGTTTCTGCATCTGTGAGCAAAATTGGGTTGCTGATGGGACTAGGGGCCATGCTTGGTAGTTCGGCCCAAATCTGGAAAATTTTACTCAAGCCTTTATGGCTATTAGTAATTACAAATTTTGCCTTTAATATCTCTACGAAACCGTCAATATAAGCAAATTAATTTATAAACCTGATACACAAGTTTGAATTATTTTTAAAATCAGTTCATTATCCTTTTTCCTTAAGTTATAGCTACTTTCGTAAGTACCTTTGATTTTCAGTTATTTATTACAAAATTTATTAAGAGGCTTGTCCTTTCAATTTTACAACCAATTTTCTCTCTTTCCTAATTTCTTAATCTTTATTTCCCTCTTTCTTTCTCTCACGTCATGTACACAAATTTGTGAAGGCAAAGAAGCTTAATTCACGAGATAATTTTCAATCGCAAGCTCTAAAATATTAGCTTGACATTTATCGCATTTACTTTTAGAGTTTTACTATTGTTTTTATTTTGTTTATTTCAGTCATTATTCCTGAGATTTGACCAGTTTTACAATCCAAAGTATCGTTAAGGGCAACTTTAATTTGATAGTGCATAATTATATTTGTATTCTTTATGTATTTCTTACATATTAACGAAATATTATTTGACATTTTGTTAGCAATATTTTTTTTTTATTGAGATAAATGTTGTAATAAAGGCCTTGCAAAATAAAATAAAATTATAATGAAGTGAAGCTTTCTAGCCCAGCCAGGAAAAAATTTCTGGCTTCGCCCCTAGATGGGACATGTTGCAGCGTAAGTTTGGATGACAATCCCTTGGAGGATTTTGTTGAGCTTCCTGATACATGTCAAAGTCTTTATTATTGCAACATCTAGTGTGGAGTCATTAGAGTGGCCACAGAGATGGCGAGTGCTATTCCTTGTATCCAGAGCTTTTCTAAATCCTTCTGTGGGATTTCTTTGATTGTTTTATTGTCTTTGTGTGCTATGTACAGTTAGTTTGACATTGTTATGTATGCTAGGCAAGGATTTTATTGGTGGATGAATTCAACGTGGTTGAGTGTGTCTCCTTGATGGAAGCTTTAAGAATATTTCGTTTTAAGCACTTCTTTAATGGAAGTGAACAATGTGAATCTCTAAACCTCTTATATTGCCTGGACGTTGCGAGGTTGGTTCAGGTATCTCCTCACTCACTGTCTATGTAAGAATTGAGATGAAGAAAGAGGATATGCGTCGCTTACCATACTTACATCTCATTTTAAATCTGTGAACATCTCACTTTAAATCTGAGCATTTGAATGCCATGCTTTTATGCAATACAGCTTTTTTGAGTACACCGTGTTGATAGAGTGAGGCCTAGGATTGCATTAAGTTGACTGTGGAGTGATCCATTGCGTACTTTAACTGGATTAGGATCCTATCCTTCTAACTTAATATGTTATATATGTGCTCAGTTCTCGCTGTAGGTAGCTTAAGAGAACGTGGAAGGGGCTCGAGCCCACATGCTTTTTACATCGACCTTCTGTTTTCCTTTCTCTTCCTTGTAAATATTGGTGGCCTGAATTTTCTTCCATTTGCAGGTGTCAATGAGGACTGAAGGCACTCGAATCCATAATGTACTTCGAGGGGATGATATGCAATTTAACAGTCTGTTCTCTTATAAATATGCAATTTGGAGAAACTTTTCATAGATACGCTAATTTCCCCTGATTTTTCAGTTTTGTGAACAAGCCCCGCAAACTACAATGATCTGCTATAGTCTTTATCCGGTTTTTGATGACGTGATGATCAAAATGTATGATCACATAGTCTTAACAGAACTGTTCCTGCACCTGATTAACTAGTTTGAATTTCAGTTAAAATCCCCTTTAAAAATCTCTAAAGAGTGTTAGGGATCGCTAGTAGCACTATTCAATATCTCCAAAAATCTACCATAGGTGCTAGTGACTGTTCTTGGACTTTTAAAAACCATGCATATGAAAAAAGTACAACCAGAACAAATTAACTTTGGTGCACCAATTTCCCAATTAATGGTAAAATTAGAAACAATTTTTTTTGTGAACTCGGGCTAAATTAAAATATTGAACATTAGTTATTGAGGCTGTTATGAATATTTTTAGTTAAATATATGAATTTTGCTTGGGACTAATATGAACCTTATTAAATTTATTAAATTATAATGAAATGTGCCCAGGACCAGTATGAACTGTTTTAAAAAAAAAATTAATCCTCAGAGAAATTTTCAATAGCTTGGCCTCTGTTCCCGATCCTTTCCAAGTTTACAATTAATTAAGGATCATTGGCCCAAGTGGCACCATTTTCTGATTGCCGACAACATAACTATGATTGTATTCAGTTTTTTTCTTCAATTTCGCTCTTTCTGTTTTAATTTTTGTGAGGGTAGCTGCTATGACAATCATTAAACGTCTTAGTGTCAAAAAGCATTCATTAATTATTAATCTTTATAATCTGCTTCTATGTATGAAGACAAAGAAATAACTTGTAAGGCTACGCTTGTGGCTTTATAATATCAGCTTAATTATGAAGCACAGTGAAGTGTTATAATTATTTAGTCGACGGACGGCATGATATTTGTATTAGTTAGACATTTTTAGTGTGGTGGGTAATGTTGCAGCGATCATATCAACCAAAAATATCATTCATATGCACTTATCATTGATAAAAATAGAATGTACACTTTATCTTTTGCCTTTAAAGGAAATACACATAAAAGTTTATGATATGACATAGCAATGACAAATGACAATTGGTAATTAATTATTTTATTACTTGTGATGTAAGTTGTTAACTATTGCCAGTACTTTTAATAATTAATGAAATACAGTAAACTTATCTTGCATGTATATATTCACACACAAACAATAATCTGAAAAACCATATATAACAATTGACACTTGAGCTCCAATTAATGTGTGAGGTTTTGTGTAATTGACACATCATATTAATCATTGATAATCGTTAATTTTTATCATAAATTTCACCCCATCATAATAATTATTAATAATCGACGGATGTGGTAAATATAAATAAACTGACATATTAATTGAATTTTAATAATATGATCATTTGTAGTTGAGATTACTAGTATTACTCAATATTAAAAGTGCTTTTATAAGTTATTATAATTTTGTAATTTGCTAAATATTTATCTAACTGCTTTTCTTTATAGCTAAGTTATTTCTCCACTATAACTATGGTGTTTGTTAAGAAGAAATAGGGTGGACGTTAGGCAAACACTTGTTTCTGTGTGTTACTAAGGAGTCAATAGTATTTATCAAGCCTTTAACAATTTACGTACCCTGTGAATTAAATTTATGTTCGAATACGAAATCTTATTAGTTAGCCCATGAATGCAGTAGCTACAAACTATGTAGAGCTAGAATGGTTTTAATTAGCTCCAGGAATGTGTTTTTGTGAGTGCCAAGGAAACTTCTACGTCCACATAAAAGCAAGGAGCTTAACGGTAAGGGATTGAGATTCTCTCCTGATTTGAGTATTCATGATCTTTTACAAATCTTCTGCCACCTGTATTTTAGTAGTAGTGTATGGTTAAGATTCAACTACTTTTTCCTTTTAATTTATTAACCACAAATAAAAATTGCTCAGATGATGCTCAGATCAGGAGAGGATCCTGATTCAACAGCAAGGATTTTTAATATTTTGAAGTTCACACTTAGTGTTTTTCTGTATTTTCTCTAGAAAGGAGTTTCTTTTAAATTGAGTACAATTAATTGGTTGTTTAGGACATTGATTTTCGATACGAAATACGTTTATGGTTTATCGTAATTACATCAAAGGTAATATATACAACCAATTGATGCAGATGGATATGTACAATTGAATTTTATATAATTACTAATTGCATGTTGTTCTTGAAAGTAATGCACATGTATTATAACTTCATTTACTTGTTATGTAACTAGCATGATACCTCAAAAGTACTCTAAGAATTTCTCCCTAACTCATGTATCAAATATTCGACTGCTAGCTAAGATTTGTGCAAAGGCCTACATTAACAAAGCCATGGTTAGGTGAGACAATTAGAGGTATATAATCTCAGATGATCAATTAATAATGAATTGCCAAGTACTTCTATACTTTTGTTTTAACTTAATTAATTTCCAAATTAAGACTGTAATTTGTATAGACAGTAATTCATACATAAAACTAATTGAGACCTATTCGAGGTGGAAAACTTGTAATTACGGTGAAAATCCTTTAGATGTAAATTCTCTTAATGGGATGAACAAGTAGGAGAGTTTCCTAATATTGATCATAAAGCTGCATTTCTTTTATTACTTGTCAATTCACATGAGATAATAGCAAAACACCAACTCTTGATAGTGAATGTTCTCAATTAATTCTTGTGTGTATTTAGTAACTAACTAAACTCAATTAGCCCCAGGGATAGAACATGCATAAAGAAAACCGTTGTAAAGATTAAAGCAAGAAAAAATACTTGAATGCTAACTTAAATACTTCATTCACTAGAGAATATTATGAAGTAATTTTTTAATGATTGAGAAAAATTTAGGTAGGACAGTCTCAATAGACTAAAGAATAATTGAATTCTAATTGAATATTCTTCTTTCAATAGTGAATATTATAGACTAACTTCAAAATGAGAAGAATTTATATGGATCAATCTCAATAGATTATCCAATAAAATTGTGTCATGTGTTTCAAAATTTCTCTCTCATTATTTTAATCGCTATCATGATTGATCAACTTGAAAGCGACTTAATATATTTGGTATGCATGTCCAATTTGAGTTCTTCTTCATTTTTTTTTTTTTGAGATATTTAAACGATTTGGGAGGTTTTTTTTTTTTATTTACACTTCCTCACACATAAAGAAGAAACATAATTTTTTATTTTATTTTATTTTATTTTTGTGAGTTATCATTTATTAAGTGTGGGTAATACTTTATGTAAAATCAAAATAACTAATTAAATTCTAAAGAATTGGGCTTTTGGACGTGGGGTAGGTTGAAACTTTTCGAAATTGGCCGAGACTTTTTCATAATTTAAAAAACTCATATGGAGCACTTTTACAAAATTTAAAGAAAATAAAGTTTTTTTTTATAATCATACTTTAAAATTTTCCAAAAGCCATCTGAGACCATGTCCCGCCCTTAATCCTATGCTCGATATCCGCCCATGCACAAATATTTTTACCTTGGTTGTCCAAATTAATAAAGTATATACTGAGAGTACCACTTGGACGTGACATAAATATATATTGTAACAATTAATAAGCTAAAATAAGAAAGTGTGAGATGTCATTATCTAAATAAGAATGTAATGTATTGTAACAATTAATGAGCTAAAATAAGAATGTATGAGATGTCATTATCTAAATAAGAATGTAATATGTAGCTGATTCTACATATCCACTTAACGTTGTGTTTGACTGCTCAAATGTTAGCCTATTGAGAGAGCTGCCAAGCTTATATCTTTGGTCCCAAATGTATTCTTATCCAATATATGAGATTGCCTTACTATACATAAATTAATCTTTAGAACTTCACAGGTCTGAGTAGACAGTACACTTGAGGCAACATTAATTTCTCTATCTTTATCTCCATGAATGATATAGAACCTCCATTTGAAGAAACTTACCCAACCCTCTTCCATAACTCTGCTGTAAAAGCAAACGATGAGAGGCTTGTCGCAGTGGATGAGGGATGTGAGCTTCCTTTGATTGATCTTGCTCGTTTAAATTTCTGGAGCTTTGACGAATGGATAGAAGAGATGGCTGAAGCTGCTTCTCAGTGGGGTTTCTTCCAAGTTATAAATCATGGAATCCCACAGAAAGTCCTCGAAAGCATGCGAAAGGAGCAGATGAAGATCTTTCATCAGCCTTTCCACAAGAAGTCTGAACAAAATTTCATGACTTTATCAGCAGATAGTTATAGGTGGGGAAACCCTAAAGCTACTTGTTTGAGGCAGTTTCTATGGTCAGAAGCTTTTCACATTCCGGTTACTGATACTTCAAGACTGCACGATGAAAGCAATGACGCCAGGTATTTACATTTTTTTTTCCCCAATTTACAGACCTATTGAAACTCGAATCCAGAACCTAATAAGAAGGCCGCTCCATGATTCATGATTTTCTTTTTCTTTTTTTTTTTTGTTGCTTTTTATTTGATTAACTCTTCAATTAATTAACTACACGTATATAGACAGAGTTAGCTCAATGGCAGAAAAAAAAAAAGCCCAGAAATTTGAATGGTTACGAAATCATATCTATTAGGCACTTTAGAATTTATGAATTATGATGATAATTTTTCTGGATGGAATTTAATTACTCTTAACTCCCGATTTTATATTTATTGTCACTAAATTTGTTCTAGTGAAACGAAACTAATTTGTGTGTGTGTTTGTAATTTTTATTGTACTTGTGCATAAACGCAAATGTAACATTATTTTTTGAGTTAACCTCTGACTAAACAATTTTATTAAAAAAAGTATAGGATTAAACCAAGGCTGAAGAACCAAAACAAAAAGCCAAAGAATAAAGAAACATTCAAACAATCTTTGAATGTATAGCCTCTTGAATCGGTGAATATAAATGCAACATGACCACTACTTTTTCTACACCTTTATATTTTTGCACGAATAAAAAGACCACAACGAAACCCTCAATGTCGAATTAACTCTACTACTATAGACAAAGGTGTGTTTGGCTAAGTAATAATCGAAATAAATTTAAAATAATAATATTAATTATTTTGATTAAGCTTTTGTCCCATAATTACATGTTGAAGGCTTGTTTACAATAAGGAACGATATTATTGAGATTAGTGATTAAATGATATTACCATTTACCCACTCTTTACACTGTACTAAACTCATATATATAATATACATAATATGACATAAAAGGACAGTAAAACATTGCACGTAGTTATTTTTAGATACCTTCTCTATGGATTATTGATTTTCTAACCTTTAGTTGGAGTTGGTCAAATCCCTTAAATGATTTGTTAATGCTACGATCGATATTTGTTGACATGTGTGTACATATCTCATTGGATAAATTGCTTTTTAGCCTTTATATTTTATGTTGAGTGTCTATTTAGTCTCCGAATCCCCTTTACTAATCAGTATGTTACACTTCTACATCTGTTTTTTCTTTGCTTCTACAGTAATAGCCTTGCAACAATCTTGAGGATATTAATGAAAAGGAATGCTAATTTACCAAATTAACTCTAAAAATAATATAATATAAAAAGTTTACATTTATTTTTATGTACATAATTTGTTAAATTAATATTTCCTTCATTTCATTAATTTCTCGAAAATTATTTTAAGGATATTATTATAAAAGTAAAGCAAAAATAAAGACAAGAGTGTAATATAATTAACAATAGTGTCTTAAAATATTTTTTGAAAATATGTTTTCAAAATATAGGATGCAAATGAATATTCAAGCTATCTCCTTTCTTATTTGTTGGCGATGATCCCATTAGTTGTCTGTGTGATGTGGATTCCTATCGGTTAATGAGTATCACAAATGTCAGATATTTCACATAGGACATAAAATTTGAACTTATATAGGGACGCATAAAGTATTCAGCATTGTTCGCTTTAATCTTATCGAACTTCTAACCGGTACTTCTAATTTTCAAACCTTATCCAAGTCATATCATGTACATGCTTGACATTACCTTGCCGCCTAACTCTTAAACATTTGCACACCCTTTTCATCATTCCATCCCTTGAAACATTCATGTGATGATTTTGGTAATTTTAATTAAGGGAGAATAATGACACTTAGATTAAAAATACTTTTACCAAGTACTCGGATTATTTTATAAATTTTAATAACCAATGTAGTCTTTGCTGATAAAATATTTTGTCTCAGGGAAAATTTGCTCTTTTAACATACATTTTAACTAGCTTTAATTTGTTTACCTATTCTCAGTAATCAATTTGCATGTTAAACACAATCATATTTATCCCTCAATAACATATATGTGTGTTTTTTAATGTTTTAACACCATAGGCGAGGCTAAATGGGCTACTAAAAACTTATGATAGGGAAATCAAGATAATGTATCAATGATATAATCCAGTTAATGTTAAGATGTTATATCCTAAATACGTCACCGCCTTCTTCAGATCAAGTATTGGATTGTTTGCGACACAAGCTGCGAATCTGGCTGAGAGGTTGGCCGAGTATTTAGCTCATAACTTGAGGATCAAGTCATCTTACTTTCGAGAAAATTGCATTCCGAGCTCCATGTTACCTGCGAATGAACAGATATCCTCCATGCCCGCCATCATTCGAGGTGTTGGGCATGATACCTCACACTGATAGTGATTTTCTCACCATTCTATACCAAGACCACGTGGGAGGCTTGCAGCTGAAGAAAGATGGACGATGGCTTTGTGTTAAACCTAATCCTGATGTTCTAATTGTCAATGTTGGTGATTTATTTCAGGTAATTAATTTATAATTTGGAACTTGTACTGAATTTAATTAATTAAAAGTTTGTAATGGGGCATGCATATAATTTATGATATCCTAGGCATTGAGCAATGGAGTGTACAAGAGCGTGGAACACCGAGTGGTTTCGCATCCAAAAGTTGAAAGATACTCGGTGGCATACTTTTATTGTCCCTCATATGAAGCTGTGATTGAGAGTACTGAGAACATCATCAAGCCAGCGATCTATAGAAAGTTTAGTTTCAGAGAATATAAACAACAAATCCAAGAGGATGTTCGAGCTGCCGGCAACAAAGTAGGCCTCTCAAGGTTTCTCTTATAATAAGAAACATCTGTTTCACTTTCCTCTGTCAAATATTTAAGAGGGATATAGGTAAAAAAATTAAGAACATCCAATAATGCAGGATGCAATATATACATATATTAAGCAAGATTGTATATTTGTATATATTTTGTTGTTAATTTCTTGGTGAAAGCTATTCGTTCCTTCTTTCTTTTCTTTTGATCACCATTAGACGTTTTATGCTGAATTCTTTGCTATTATTTTGTCTATTGAGCATGCGCACTAGTTTAAGAGCTAAGAGGTTGAGCATCTTTTTATATTCTTTGGCAAATACTTACAGGATGGTCTAATTCATATGGTGGATACACTCTTGGGCGTTTGGTTGAGTGGTGATCAAATAATTTTCGCTAAAGATCAAGTCAACTGAGTTCAAATTTTGAAGAAAATAGGGACTAAAAAATCAATTTAAATTTTATCGATTCCTCTAATTTTTTTTAAATGATTGTATATTTGTATATATTTTGGGTCTTTTGCTTTTCCTCCATTCACCCATGCAAGCACTTCTTTATTTTCTCTTGAATATACTTACTAACTTAGACAGGGTTCATTAAAATGAAAAATTAGGACAAAAAAATGCAAATGAAATTAAAAGAGTTAGCTCGACTGCCTGATTATATTTATATCCAGCTGCTTAACTCTGCTTCTACTCCTTTTGTCATAGGCGGACCTAGCTAAGGCCCAGGAGAGGCTTCAACCCCTTCTGAGTTATTAAATTTTCTTTTAAAATGTACCCCAAATCCCATCTGAATGATTTTAAAAAAAATTTGGACACACTTTTTATATTGTAAAAAACTTATAGTTTAGTGGTAAAAGTGTTATGTGATGGTTTTAGAGTCTTAGTTCAAATCCCTATAGCCACATTATTTTGGTTTTTTTAAATATTTTCTGAAAATTACTTAGCAAAATAATACTTTCAAGCATGTAAAATAAATAATTTATTACAATTATTATTTAAAATTTAAAAGAAAGAAATGAAACTTAAATTTATAAGACTTAAAATATGTTCGAGTGAACATTTAAAAAAACTTAAATTAAATAATTTTTTTGAATCAAGCCCCCCTAATTTAATTGTCTGGGTCTGCACTGTCTGTTGTAGCATCTGTAGCATTTTTACATGGTTGGTAATTCAATTGATAACTGAGTTCTTTTTTTTTTGTTTTTTCATTATTATTACAATAAAAAGTCTACAATCAAACATTTATTGAAACTACCTAAATCAAATTTATGAAGTATAGCTTAAAATTATATTCTCATTAATATTCAAGAGATATCTATTCTACCCACATAAAAAATTTACCTCCATCAATTATATAATTGAGTATTGAGATTGAAAATTATGAGAACTTGCTCTCACAACTGCGGGGGTTGTTTGGCAATTGATAATTAATTTAACTTCCATTATTTTGCCGAATATTTTGATCTGAAATGAACCTAGGTCATGACTTTTACGTAACTATTGTGTGATAACTAGCAATCAATATTACATATCATCCCCAGTACTATATATCGGCCCCCTCTTCTCTTCTCTTCTCTTCTCTTCTCTTGCAACAGCTGTTATCAATCAATGAAGCACTGCTGGGAGCATGTTGATTTCAATTAACCTGTACATGACCATTATAGTTATGGATGCAGCGAGTGGCTAGCAATATGTCGTACTGGCGTCACTGTTCGGTGTTGAGACAAGATGCTATAACTTAAAAGTTATAATATAAAAATATTCGATAAATATTAGTGATTTATAATTCAAAAATTGAGTTGATTTTGCTCAATCATGTATATGATAAAAACTTTACAATATATGTATTATTTTTATTAAAATTATTATTTAAAAATATATTTATTATACATTATTAATTTTTATTTCATAATTATAATTTCTTTCTATATCAGTCATAGCTTTTACACTATAACATCTCAATACTAAATAGTAACTTAACTAGCTAGCTTATTATATGATATATATATATATATGATATATATGATGTGATGATCACCACCATAATTATTGTAGATAAGCTACGTACGTACATGCAGACTTGATTATTGTTTGTTTTTGCTTTCTTTGTTGCCGACTACGGTGAAAGACAAGTCATCTCAGTTGTCAAGTGCCCACACAAACAAACAATACTTGTGCTTCCCAATTTAATTTTAGCCATATGCTCCAATGTCCTTCTTCTGAATACCTGTCTTATGGAGAGACATTGAAATGACTACTAATTAGTTTTCCTCCATCTCTCTTTCTGATTAACTTTTTTTCGTATCTGTCAAAACTCTAAATCCATTTACAACTCACAATTTAGTAGAACTATTTAGATCTAGTGTATAATGCCATAACTTAGATTTCTACTCTTATTAATATAAGAAATATAAGGATATGTCCACCCTAGCGAGTTAAACTATAGAGGAATAAAAGTCCCAATCATTGGATGGTTGCCAATTATATAATAATCCCATGTAAATTTCAAGAAATTGAGATCACATTACACAATATACATGTATAGTTTGATATATACGAATGTTATATATAATCATTTAGCTTTCTGATAAATGTCACGTCATTTGGAATGGAAATTTTAGACTACATCAATGTGCTAAGGGTTAATTTATCATTTGTTTTAAATATGTATATATGTATTTAAATACAAGTCATTTTCTCATATAAGTGTACGTAGATACATGTGGTTTACTGGAACTCTAACCTATTTGTGTTCATAATTAGAGCTCATGATAAAATGGAGTAAGTTTTTTGTTAGTTTTAACCAATAAATTACTTCTTGTTGTTAGATGTAACAGAAGAAAGAAGATAATTTGTTTATGCCAACCGAGGAGTACACTTTTTGTGTTTTTGAAATTTTTATAACAATAATATAATTTAATTAGTTATGATTGAAACCTAGTGGTTAATTCAGAAAAACTTGGAAATCTACGCCCGCTAGAGGCTGGACCTCTTACCCATATTATCATAAGATGTGTCCTATAAATGTATTCGTATGCTTATTATTTTGTTCGGGCCCAAATGGTAAACCTTCAATTGCCATTTGGGCTTTAGTTTCCTGCATGCTTCTCAATTTTTTTTTTTTTTTGAAGGGAAAGTAAAGCTTTCCATTAGATGAACTTTGAAAATAACAACAAAACAGAATCTGGGAAATTCTCCAGCCATAGAGTAGCATTTTCAACACTTAACGCAATTTTGGCTAAAGAGTGGGCTATTCCATTACACCCTCTTGGAACAAAACGAATTGATGACAAGTATTGTTTGTTTGTGTGGGCACTTGACAACTGAGAGGGATTTTAATTCCACACAAACATCTCAGTTGTCAATTTTAATTGCCTCGAATCTGCACATCCAAGCTGAGCCCAATATTGTAAAAAGAACACGAGTTCGATATTTCCCTCGCTTTCACACAAAACAACACACCAATTATATATAAAAGACTAATGATAAAATTACAAATTACTATGCAAAGTAATGCGAAATAATTGTCTTAATTCGATGAAAATAAAATATTTTTTATTTAATTATTATAATTACGTCACATTAATTTATATAGAAACTTTTGATTTTGTTATTACTCTTTATAAATACTTGTCACTCAAACCATCTCGGATTCTAGACTACACACATTACACGTGCATTAAAACATATTACATTTTCCTTTTTTCTTTTTTTCCAAAAGAAAACATATTACGCATATATCTTAGACACACTACTAACCTTTTTCTCTTTTAATTTTTTTTCCCCTTTTATTTGTCTGTTCAGGCATGAGTATGCCCTTTGCAAGATTCTCAGTAGTCAGATCAAGTGTGTTGACTTGACCAACATATCTACAAGTTAATTGTTCCAAAATTGTAATTGTGCCTCCCATTCCCAGCTTCAAGATATATATATATATTTTAATAATTTTCAATTTTTTCCCATTCTCAGTTTCAAGATATATATATATATATATATATATATATATATATATATATATATATATATATATATATATATATATATATATATTTTAATAATTTTCAATTTTTTTAAATAAATTATACCACACTGCAGCACATGGCAAATCATGGTGGCCTTCAAAAATCACCTGCTCGTAACTCTATCAAACACAAAGTGAAAGAGGAGAGACAAGTAGAATTATCCCAGGTGTCTTCTTTATAAGGAAAAACGGGGCAGCCCCTTGTAAGTCCCTTCTCTTTATTCCCTTCGTTGATTCTCCTTCGCCGTCATATATATCATTTCTCTTCTTCACAATTTGCCCTCCCTCTGATAGCTATTTACAGCTTCGCCCCTCATGTCAGAAACCGCCGGCGGATGCGGCCGTTGCTGCTGCAGCTTCATCTTCACCCTAGGGCTGACCTCACTCTTCCTGTGGCTAAGTCTACGTACTTCCAACCCCAAGTGTTCCATACAAGAATTTTACCTTCCTGCCCTCGACAAATCATCAAACAACCAAAACAACACGACACTTCAGTTTCAGTTAAAGCTCGAGAACACCAACAAAGACAAGGGAGTCTACTACGACGACGTGAACATCACCGTGTATGACTTCCCCAATCGGAGCCACATCATTGGCAGGTCCCTGATTGGGAGGTTTTATCAGGGGCACAAGAAGACTGCTCACAAGAACGGAACGGCGCTGACCGATCAGAAAGTGGTTTCCCGGGCGGTTTTTGCAAATGGGTCGGCGGTTTTCCGGGTGGATTTGGTGACGGCGGTGAGGTTCAAGATCATTGCATGGAAGACGAAGAGGCACAAGATCGCTGTTGGGGCTGATGTTGAAGTCAACGGTAATGGTACCAAAGTCAATAAAAAGAACATTAAGCTCACTTCTTCAGCATCAAAGAATGTGAGCTACTATTACTGTTGTGTGGGCATGTTCTTGTATTTTTTTGTCTTGATTTTTGCTTAATTTTAATTTTTCATTTTTTTTGGTGTTTTTATTGAAAATTTGGGAAATTGTTGTCGTAGGATTAATTTGTTGTATGAGCAATTTTTAGGAGGTAATTAATTATGATGATTTTTTTAAAACAGAAATTATTGTTGTAAAATTTGCAAAGACAATGAGTTGACCCTATGGCTCTCTGTAAGTAGAAAAATTATTATTATCATTTCTTCCTTAAAATAGATACGAATTTTTAATCATATTTAGTAATTTTTTAATTTTTTTTCTGCTCCCATTTGTTTAATGATACTTCTTTTTCCTTTTTCTTTATTAATTTTTTTTTTTTTGAAAAGTCCTTATTTTTAATTTGATGCCTCTTGCTTGATCATAATAAATTGGTGAAGCAAGGAATGGTTGTTGGACCAAATGGGCAAACATATTCCTCAATTAAATAAAGGAGTAGTTGCTGATCAATAAATTTCAACAGGCGACATCATCATTGTCAAAATCATAATGATCTCTAACTATCTAGTCTTAAATGCTACCAAGTTAAAGTTGGTCCAATGTTGGATTTGTTAGGCGCTTGTTTTGTTATTTTTCAAAAAAAAAAAAATGGTTAACATACATAAATATAAAAGTGGAGATTACTCCGCGCTGACAGTGAATGCCATCGGGAACGTTATCGTACACGACGGATCAGGTGTCAAGATTTTATTACCCCGACTGTAGGGTCGCCAGCCAAAGAAATCGTGACACGTAGCCGTAAGATTTCTAGGAGTGAATGCTCCATGATTGATACCCCTCGAAGATTTCCAGGCAATTCGACCAGGGATGATAAGCATAAGCTTTTGGTACGCGTTTTATCATTTTGTTCATACACCACTTGACTTAGTAGAAAAGCAATTTTTTGGTATGCAGGAAGCTTCGGAGTATGTTCTGTCAATATTGAATTATGATGTGTTTATTGAGTCGGTAAGAATTTGATTAGTTCTTTGATCAGCACTCCTACAAAATTTCTCACACAATTTCTCAGATTGTGATGGCAAATCACAAATTGTTTTGCGAGAATCTTTCGCATTCAAGTTTCTTACATTAATTGATGTTAGCTCATGCAAAATGATTTATGGAAAATCGGAAATCAAAGAAGCATAATCCTCATATATACATGTAATACTTAAAAAACAATCCTAAGTTCTGAGATAGCCCAGATATTGTATGCAGCAATAATTGTGTGATTTTCATCCATTTTGTGGCTCTCCTCTACCGGAAAGGTGAGCTGCTGCCTTGTAGTTTGATGAGAGAATAGTAAGCTCCGCCGCGACTCAAGGCAACAAGTTCATTGTGTGATCCTTGTTCCACAACTTTGCCATTCTTGATAACAGCAATGGTGTCTGATTTTTGTATTGTGGAGAGCCTGTGAGCTACAACTACACATGTCCTTCCCACCATCATTTTCTCAAGTGCTTCTTGGACTAAGCTTTCTGACACACTATCAAGTGCACTTGTAGCTTCATCCAAAAGCAGAATTGATGGGTTCTTTAGTATTGCTCTAGCGAGTGCAATCCTCTGTTTTTGACCCCCTGATAGCTGAACTCCTCTTTCCCCACAGTATGTGTCATACCCATCTTTCATTCCACTGCAATTGGAAACACAAATTCATATGATCAATAAACAAGCCGATGATATATCTACGAGGATCTCGTGGGCTGAATTTGAATCTTTCAAGCAATTAGTATCATACCTTACGAATTCATGAGCATTGGCAAGAACTGCTGACTTTTTGATCTCGGATTCTGTGGCATCCTCTTTTCCGTAGGCAATGTTTTCGCGGATGGTTCCAGCAAAAAGGGTTGGCTCTTGACTGACCAATGCAATATGTGACCTTAACTGTTTCAAATTATAGTTCCTTATGTCCTGTTCGTCTATGAACACTGATCCCTTCAATGGATCATAAAATCTCTCAAGTAGGCCAATAATGGTAGATTTGCCGCAGCCACTCTGTCCCACTAGTGCCACTGTCTTTCCTGCCTCAATTTTAAGACTCAAGCCTTTGAAGATCATCTGATCAGGCCTAGTTGGATAAGCAAAGAACACATTCTTCAGCTCTATGCGCCCTCTCATCTGCCTTCTGATGTCTCGGCCCTGTGGGCTGTCAGGATCAATCTCACTTCTCCGGTCTAGGATTGCAAAAACTGATCGAACAGCATTGCTTCCTTTGGATATGTCAGAAGTCATGCTTCCGGCTTCTGCAATGACATATGCTGTGAATAGTAGTATCAAAAATGCCTGGAAAAGGTGTTCCGGGGTTATTAACTCTTCTATCAAGAGCCTTCCACCATACCAATAAGCCAATGCTGTTGAGGCAGTGTTGAAAAATTGAGAGCTAAAGAGGCCAACACCCGAATACCAAGAGTGTTTAATACTCTCCTCTTTTGGACCTCTCAAGGTTTCCTTGAATAGCCCTAATATTCTTTTCTGAGAAGAGAAGGCTGTTATTGTTCTGTGGTTAATTACAGCCTCACTCGCCAATTGGCTTCCTTCTTTCTGTGCTTTTTGTGCCTTTCCAGCCATACTCTTCATCAAGACATTTCTTGAATAATAGCTTCCGATGACTAATGGCTGCACCGCGATCATCACAAGTGTAAGCCTCCAAGAAAGAACCAGGCCTACTATGTAAGAGAAAACAGAACCGAAGATTGCTTGAACCAACAATGACATTCTATCCCCAACAAGGGATCGAACCACATTGGCTTCAGTGGCTAATCTTGCACAAATGGCTGCACTTGTGTTGTCTTCTTGTTCAAACCACCCTATCTCAAAAGTCATAAGTTTTCCTAGTAGTTTCTCTCTCACTCTTTTTGTCAACTTTTCTCCCATAACTGAAAAACTGTAGTGTTGGAGAAGGCTGGAGATGAAATTGAGAACAGCAACGCCTAAGAAAATCAGTGACAAGGTTCTGGATTTGGACTTGATTTCAGACTTGTCAGTTCGGAAGTAAATTGATATAAGTGAACCAACACAATAAGCATTTATTGGTTGTACTGCTCCAGAACCTATTGCAGCTATGCATCCTAGCAATGCACTTCCCCACTCAGGCATGTTCATTTTGAGCAAACGCCATTGTGAGGGAATAGCATAACTTGATTGATCCATCCTATCGTCTAGACTATCATCATCAGGATCATACTGTATTGTGTAAGAATAGGGTGTGCCCACAGAAAGTGCTGGGCTGAAGGGGTTTAAAGCTGGTGTGCTTGCAGCACTTGACCTCATGCTCATAGGGCTTGGAGCAATAGTCCTCTTATAGAGATTTATTGCATCCATTTGGTGGCTGACATCATTGTAAGTGTCATTAGAGGTGTCATTTTCTAATGCTATCTGCTGCAACTCTACCATCTGATAGTATTCTCCACCTTGCCTGCGATTCATCAGCTCATTATGTGAACCAGATTCCACCACTTTGCCAGCTTTCAGAACCATGATCAGATTTGCTGTTCGGATTGTTGAGAGACGATGAGCAATTATCAGTGTTGTCCTCCCTTCTGATGCTTTATCAATTGCCTCTTGTACTATTCTTTCAGATTGTCCATCTAGTGCACTAGTGGCTTCATCAAGTAGCAAGATCTTTGGGTCTCTGATTAGAGCCCTTGCAATTGCAATTCTCTGCTTTTGCCCGCCAGACATCTGGAATCCAAGTTGGCCAACCTGCGAAATGACAAAAATTCATAAATTGAAGGCTGTTTTCTAAACCTCTGGAGTAAGAGCATTCTTGACTAACAGACTAAAATTTTCCAAAGTTCATAACTTCATATGACTGAAAGAAGTTGCAATATGTTCTGCCATTCTATAAAGGAACAATTATCTGAAACAAATCATTCAAAATACTTCAACTAACTATTTTAAGTCTCTATTTATTGAAATTGCTTAAAGCTGAAGTTAATATCCCAAGAACAGGAACCTAAAAATAATGGTTGAACTGAGACAGTTGAAGTAAGCTTACTTGAGTTTCATATCCATCTGGTAACTTGGTGATGAAGTCATGTGCATTAGCAGCCTTAGCTGCGCTGATCACATCATCTATGGAAGCTCCTTCCTTCCCAAAGAGTATATTCTCTGTGATAGATGTTGCAAAGAGGACTGGTTCCTGATTAACTAGACCCATTTGGGATCTCAGCCACTTGAGCTGAAGTCTCCTTATTTTGTATCCATCCAAGAGAACTTCTCCTTCAACAGGGTCATAAAATCTTTGAAGCAATGCTATGGTTGTGGACTTTCCAGAGCCACTGCCACCAACAAGTCCAACAGATTTCCCGGCCGGTACTCTAAGATTCAGCCCTTGTAAGACCGGCGTATCAGGTCT
The DNA here is from genome assembly GCA_030449075.1 of Murraya paniculata. NCBI lineage: Eukaryota > Viridiplantae > Streptophyta > Magnoliopsida > Sapindales > Rutaceae > Murraya > Murraya paniculata. The sequence continues at coordinate 2,396,982 of JAEVFN010000008.1, read as the reverse complement.
TGATGGATAACAAAAATAGATGTCCCTGAATTCAATCTCCCCTCTAACATATGACAAAGCCTTCCCTGTTTTATCATCTGTATCTATAGCAGGAGTCCTGTCAATCATTTCAAAGATTCGAGTAGCAGCAACTTTTGCCTCAGTGATGGCAGTTAAATTTGGGAGTGCACCCAAAACACTCCTACAGAAACAGAACAGAAAGTATTGAGTTCTGAAACTGAAATAAGGTGTAATTATTAGTGATCAAGCCTATCATTAAGAGTAGTTAAAGGGAACTAACTTACAATCCTCCCATGATGACACTGATTCCAGCAACAAAGATAGAGCCTCCTTTTTCTCCCTTTTCAGTGACCAAATAAGACCCTACCCAAGCCTGAAAAGCCCAACCTACATAAATCATTCCCATGCTTCCCATCAACAAACCCTTTATGAAACCTTGCTTTATTCCAAATTCCATAGTCTTCTGAAGAGCATTGCTGAATCCAATTAGTGTTTCGTCCTCTGCTACGTATGAATATACTGTTCTTATGGAAGAAACTGCTTGTTCTGCTATCCCACCAGCAACCCCATATGACTCAATCATCTTCATTATGACTCCCATCATCAGCTTCCCAAATAAAAGTCCCGGAACTATGAACATTAGTGTTAAAGGAAGCGCTGCCAGTGAAAGTCTCCAAGAAAGTATGAAGGAAAACAGGAGGCAGAAGAAGAAAGTTGATAGATATGCAAGGGTGTCGGGTATCTACATGAAGGAAACAAGCATATTATTATCAGAACATTGTCGCAGACAAACTGTTCTTCACATTGCACCCATTTCAAGATTGATCACCAAGTTATCAGGTTTACATACCACAGCATGAGTAACTTCAGTACAATAAACACGCAACCAATACAAAGAAAGAATCATGATACTAAAAAAGAATCATGATACTAAAAGCAAACCTTCTCGCAAATTGCAACTTGGATTGAATTGGAATCATTAGAGATGGTCGAGACAACTTGGAAGGTTGTGGAAGAACCTTGCCTTTGGGTGTCAAAGAAACCAACTTCTTGTCGTAGGACAGATTTCAGGTACTCCAATCTCATTCTAGAAGTCTGTCTCTCCGCAGTTCTTGTCCAACAAAGTCCTTCTGCAAAAGCACATATTCGAGAAACAACCAAAAAAAAAAAAAAGAAAGAAAGAAAGAAGTAAACTCCAGTTTATTATGTCCGAATTACCAACAAAAAAATAGTTGAGTGTTTCAACTTACCAACAAAAGCAGAAAGTCCAACTCCTATAGCAACATAAAGCAGCCTGAGCGTATACTGAAAAACAAAAAACATTATGGTAACAAGTTACTAGCAAGGTAAAGTACTAAAAATGATGAAATTTACAAACAGGACTCAAAATGCATACCTTGTCTACAGTATCATTCGACAACAAGCTACTACTGGGATTTCCATAATCATTGATCACAAAGCTAAGCACAAACATCATGAGAGGATACTGCATTCCATCACCAATGCTGCCAATAGTTCCAAATAACATCAACAACTTGTCTTTGCCATCGGCATATCGAAACAAGCCATCATTTCCCCCCATTTTTTTCTTTTCTTTTTTTTTTTTGGTAATTTTTCAAAGTTATAATAACTTCATTAGTACTTCTTTGTTCTAACAAAGATTACCTTTTATATTCATCATTCTTGTGCTCTGCTCTCATTGGCAGGCCCTCATATTTTAAAAAATTGTTTTATGCTAGCCGGCGATTAATTATATTTATTATATCTTGGCAGCTGGGACAAGAATTTATTATGCATGGTTTCCATAATTCTGGTACACGCCATTCTTGCTTAATGGCTTACTATTTGTTTTGTCCAGACACTGATCTAAGTTCTTGTTAGAATTATTCTAAAATCTGTATTATCGTTGTTGATGTTTATGTTTTAGCTGGTAATGACTGACTGTCAAGGACCTGAATTGATTTGACAATTCTGAAGCAAAATGACTTTGTGCAAACCTTCATGTAGGGCCAAAGCAAGGCAAATTACTTTGGTTTTATTATACTATTCATATATTTTTATATTCGTTTGGGTTTTTCAATCACTTTGCTCTTGCCTGCAACGAGCATACTCTTCCAGGGGTTAAAAAACAAATTGTTATGGCGATTAGTAAACATTTTTCTTCCTGGAAGGGCAACCCAAGACGCATTTTCATATTAAATTATTACTGATAGTTTTGTCTGTTTTACATCTTTGCAATTGTTTTTACTGTGAAGTATTTTCTCTTGCGTTGGACCAGCAAGTATCTTTTCTTGTGGCCGACTTGCTACGTGTGTACTTTAGGAAGATTCTGGGTTTGCCCATGAAATTAAAATCTTTCAGAATTTGATATTCACAAATAGTTCATATTTATATTTAAATTTCAACTTAAATGCTGTTTAATTTCATTCAAAAATAATTTAATATAGTCCAATTCAATACTGTACCAAACATAAGATAGTATTATATAATCCAATCTAATCCAATTAAATATAATCTAGTCCAATCTTAATAATTAATCCAATCCAATTCTGCGTACCAAATGTAACCTTTAGTCTTAGATTTTTTGCATGATTTTATTTCTCAATCAGCAGCATTTATTTGTGTCAAACTTTTCTAGAGGTTAATCTTATAAATGCAACAATAGATGTGCCAAAACTTCCTGTGGTAGCAGCTTAAAATTTTGCTTGATCCCCAGTAATGGCATCTTTTATCTGAGGCTGCACGTCCGTGATTGATTTATTTTATATTTTTAACCATTTTTTTATTAGTTTATTATAAATTAGAAATGTTCCAATTTAAGATGTTGTTTTGTTAGTTTATTAAGAATTAGAAATGTTTCAATCAAAAATTAATACTGAATTTGTTAAAACCTGAAAAATCTACTAAACTATGAGATTTAATAGTGTAACGTTTGTGAAAACAGTTAAATCACAGGGTTTAATAGTATAATGACATTATACTATTAAATCGTAATAATTTTTCAGAATTCTGAACTAGATCAGCACTATATTATAAATTAATCCTCTCTCTTGTATCTTTCTTGCACGCATTATATGAAAGGGAGGATGGAAACAAAAGAAATGGAGAAGGGATCTATGAATTCTCAGCAGAAAACAAAATATGATCAGTTGAAACTAATTACTCCTCTTAATGAAGGCCACTTGGTACGTAGTAATTGAGAAATGTTGCAATCATAAACATATTTTCATATTTCTCCGAGTATTTCTACAGATACGTTTCACAAGAAAAACAACATTTGTATATGTCTCTAGTTTTTTAATATCAGCAGGCACTACTGTAATTTTCCTTTTCCGAAGTGTACGTGGTGTTTACATACAACAATACAATCGCGGAGACTGGCTCAAAGCTATAAAAAGTTTCCTATACTTTAGCATGTGTACGCACTGGTGTCTGTGTCGTTAGACATTGTCCGAATTGAGCGTTCGCGTTCGATCTTAAAGTCCGATGTGACCTTATTTTTGCCCTCGGTGTATCGACGTGTCATTGTATTAATGGTCATCTTTGACCTTTTAAATGCAATTTCACTAATTTCAAACAAAAAGGAGGTTTTGACCAGATTCTTTGGAAGATAAGCATAATCTGGTGCCGCACGGTACCTTTCATCGAGAGACTGTATGTTGAGACCCACAACCTCTCCAATAAAAGACTGCCACGTGACACCGGAATTCACTCCGGCGCTGGCCAACCCACATGCATGCCATCATAAATAAAATGCATATGTTCACTTCATGACAAGTTTTGATACAGTGATTCTGAAATCCGAGTTTCTCATCGTCATGGTTGGGAGAAAAATTTCATGAAATGGATCACTGCGAGTATCGCGATATCCGAACTCGGCTCGGATATATTTTTAGATTAATAACAATAGGTTATAAATTTATAACAGATTTTTAAAAAAAATAAATAAAGAAAACTTATATGTTCTAGCCTTGTTTGAGTCTGTCTATTTTACTATCTGTGCATGGACATGGGTAGGGTAAGCAATGGGAAGAGATGCGCCAAAATTCATCAATTCTGATCTTGTCCCGAATCCCATCCCAAGCAGTAAATCAGTATAAAAATTGTCCTAATCTCTCTTAATTAAATTCTTAAATACCAATTGGGATCCTTACTTATTTGGATCACATAAATTTGTTGTCATATGCTAGAGATTCTATTATAAATGACATGTTATATGCATATGACCGACTTGTCATACTCTTATGACCAGCATGCTATATATCTTTTATGTATCATACATACTTATTATACAGATATAACTAATATATCAGATCTATGTGATTCATCAAATCGATTTGTCACACACTTTAAAAAACCTAGATTTTATGATTTTTAAATATCTCAAATCTTATATTGAACAGTGAATCAAGATAAAATTCAGTATCGAATCCCAATTTAAATAGTAAATTGGGAGAAAATTTTCTACCAAATTGGTCGAATTTGGAATCTTGATTGAGATTTGGGAAATTTTGCCAATCCTAAACATGAGAGGCAATAGGCAAGTTTAGAGAATTCAAAACCAACAGACAAAATTGAAATATGTGATAAATTTGTGGACTAATTTGTAATTTTTCAATAATTCTCATTACTTACTTGAGACTAGGCTTGGCAATTTGTCGGGTCGGGCTCGGGCAACAACATAAATAATAGAGCCGAGCCTGATAAAAAGTATAAATTTTTACCTAAGCCCGACCCTAATCGAGTCAGGGTCAGGGTCAGGGTCAGGGTCAAGGTCAGGCTTGGGCCTTGTCCAAAATATTTTAAAATTAAACACAATATTTACTTTAATCAATATCTCAACCATAAAATCATATAAATAACTAAACGTAAAAAAAAAAAAAAGGCTAATTCAAATAAAAACACAAAATTCAAATAAAAATATATTTATTATTATTATTATTAAGTGGTCGGGTCGGCTAAGACCCAAACGCGACCCCGAAATTTGATCGGACTTTTATTTTTTAAGTCTGAGTCCGAATTTTGACTCTTAAATTCAGGTCAAAGCCCAAAAAATTCTGATCCGGTCAATCATGCCAAAAATCGGGTCGGGTTTTCTTGTCATCTCCACTTGGAACAAGGTTTAAAGAGATGGTCGGTCATGCCCATAGTGCTATATTATGTGATAAATTAGTGTACCTTAAACTAGAAGTTGGAGTTGATTAAATTTTTATAAAAAAAATTAATGATATTATTGTACGAATACTCTACTATAAAAGAGAGATGGCAAAAAAGTACAACTTAATTTTTGTCCCGATTGATCTTGTCTTAATTTTCGGGGCCACCTGAATTTAAGAGTTAGGGGTCAGGTTTGTGCTTAAATATTAAAGTCCAGTCAAAATTGGATCAGGGTTCGAGCCTCACAGGCCCTCGACCCGACCGATCTTGACCCTACCCTAGCATTTAAATATATATATATATATATAATTTTGTTAATAATGATAAATTATTATGAAATGACTTTAAATAATTAAAACATAAAATAATAAAATAGCCAATGAAAAGGTTAAAGTGCAGATTTATGGGCTATTCATATAAGCTACTTTACATTTAGTTGATTTTTATTTTCATTGAAAATAAAAATTTGAATATTTACCCAGTAGTACATGAATAATGATAAATCCCTCGTCAAAATTTATGAGAGAGTGGATCTCTCATATATTAATATAATAAAGAACTACATTACCAAATATGGGTATATTTTTTTAAATTAATTAATTGTTATATTAATTAAATATATTACTTTTTTAATTAGCTGTATTCAATTATTAATACTCTAAAGACTACTACAATAGTCATATCATTATTCTTTTATATTAAAAAAATCTACAATTAAATTTTCATAAGTTATGTCCATTTTTTTAAATTTAATTTATTAAATATAAAAAACTTAAGAAAATTTAGTCGACTGGGACCTGATTTTTAGGGCTGGGTTTTTTTAGGGCTCAGGCCAAGGCTAGGTCGGCCCATTATTGTCCCCGCATAAGAGAACACCACTGGCTCGACTTCCAATACGAGCACATAAGAATGGCAATTCTTTTTTTGTTGGAATGGGATCTTGTGGGATTCCTGTTCTGTTTGGAACGAGATTAAGACATATTTTAACATCACAAACTAAAGTGGAATGAGATAGGGATTTACAAAAAAAAAAAAAGTCATGCCTTTATTTGTGCGATGAGAGAAGGACCAACTATAAAATTTCATCCTGACCTATATATCCCATTAATAATATAATTTTAAAATTATTTTAATATTTTAATTATTTTATAATTTTAACTTAAGTAACGTTTAAAGTTGAAATCTAAAGGCTAAAATTAAATAATAAAAGTAATATAATTAAAAAGTAAAGTGTCAGCCAAAAACCACAATTAAAATTAATAATTTATAGTAGTAGTAACCCTTCAGAACTCAATCTCTTTCTCAAATTAATGTCACACCATTAAAATTAAAGTGGTTTGATTTATTATTATATTATTAAATTATTAGATATTTTAACATGACCAAAGTTGGTTACTGTCTAAATCTATAGCTTTGGAAGTGTGAGTTTTAATATTAATGTGCAATGGAAGCATACAAGCAATTAAAAATATATTAAAATAAAATTATATTCGAAATGTAGTCAAAATAAAACTATTATTTAATTATTTAATTTTGTATTCATTCAAAATTTTTACTATATTAAATTACGATGATTCTTACAAAAATTATCAAAATTTATTTATTTATATTAGAGATTGTTCAAGATAATAAAATGAGAATAAAATATTTAACGGGACGGAAATATAATAGATTTTTGTCAAAAAAATAAAAGGAAGAAAATAAAATATTTTTTTATCCCACTTATGTATATGGGATATGAACAAGATTTGACAAATCACGTCTCGTTCTGTCACATTGCCTACCCTACGAGCACAATAGTTCTACTCCTCAAAAGCGGTTCAAAATTCAGAACGTTGGAACGAAGGGGTACATTTCTCATTACTTGCTTTCCACGAATCCATTCGAGCAATACTATAAAGTGGCCATTCGATCAAATTATACAACTCTTAACAAACAGAACCGGCAAAGAGAGCGAGGGAAGATTAAGAACCTAAATCAAATAATTGAGTCCTAAGCAAAAACAAACACTTTGACACTGTCACAGACACTTAACGCTGTCGCAAATTTGTTGTATTGAACAAACAGAATCATTTGTTGTATTGGACAAACAGAATCAATTTCAAATGCAATGCCAGCCGCGGACAAACTCCTAAGCTCGCTGTTCCTTTCAAGTCGAAAAGTACCCGCAGGAGTTAAAAGAACCTCTAACAAGTTAACATCACGCGCCGCCAGTAACGACTCTCCTTTGAAACAGTTCGTCTCTGCTATCGACACCGCGAAGGAGGCGGCGGCTGTGTCGTCTTCTCCTTCTGCCGCCGCTAATTCTATCATCAATTCCTCAGTTAACCCTCCCAAACCCACTAGCTCTCCGTCCGAGGACCCCGCCGACGACGACCCCTTCTACGAGTTAGGGCCCGAACAGGATCCTGTGCCGGACCCCAATTCTGGTATTTGTTGTTTTGTTGCAAGTTTTAAGGTCTGCAGACACTGCCGCTAAAGTGTTTGCTTAAATGCTTACTTGCATTTGATAGTTAGTGACTGCATTGTTAGCTTCGAAAGCCATATTTCATCAATAAACGTTCCTTTCCTAGATGTTTGAAACCAATTCTAAACTCAAAACGTTGTTTTCATTTCTGGGTATTTTAGAGCTTCACAGAGGAAATTGCTTGTTTATATGCTTTTTTGGCAGCCAATTAGAGTGCAATTAGTAGGTGATTGAATAAATTTTTGGTGTGTTTGATTATAATTTAATGTGTCTGATGCAGATAATTCGCTCAAACAGTTATCTGAGGAGATCCAATCTCTGTTAGTTGGTATGTTTCCGTAAAATTTAGTTTATTGGTGCAAAAATTTTGGTCTTTTACTTAGTTATTGAGAAGTTTGAAATGGGGTATTTTTACTACTAATAATGGTGTCCCAATTGATTGCAAGACTAGTCTTTAGCACTTATGTACACAGCGTAGAAGTTTTTAGTTAGTACTTTTAATTTTACATTTGGAAAGAAAGCTTTTGAATGTACTGACTTAACAGCATTCACTTTTTTCTTTGAGGATGTAACAGTTGAAATGATTTCATTTTTATGAAATTGGGAGTTTCTGTTTCATTGACTGGAATTTTATTTTTTTATCTTTTTATTCCTGTCTATTGCAGCTGATGATTCTGATACTTCATCTGATTCAAGTGGATCAAACAACAACCTTTTAGATGTACTGCAGATGCCATGGCTTTCTGCAAGGTCTAATAACAACAATCCATTTCTACGACGAAGAGAAATTTGGCGTGAAAGGAAACAAAAATGGGTATTCAGTAAGGGCCAAACTCATCGTTTTAGCCGGATAGTCAAGATTTGTGCAAATCAGTTGGGAACTGAAGCTACTTTTGAAGTATTTGGTAAGATGGGGCGAGAAAATGGTGTGAAAGAACACAATTCGTTAATAGGTATTTGTATAGAGAAGGCTAGGGCATGTGCTGATGAGGACATTGCAGTAGAGCAAATTTGCAGGGCTTTTCAAATTTTTAATTCAATGAAGGAGAAGGGGTTTCAGTTAGAAGAGGTAACTTATGGTCCCCTTCTTACATATTTCATTGACATGGGTATGATAGAAGAGTTCCACTTTTTCTGTAATACCATCAACAATGGAGGTTCTAGCTCGGTTCCAAGACTAGGTTACTATGAGATGTTGCTTTGGATCAAAGTAAATGATGAAGAAAAGATTCGGGAACTCTGTAAACACACTGTAGCTGATGAAGATGGAAACTATTTCTTTTTTCAAGGCATGAGCTATTATTATTATTAGTATCTTCATTGTTCTTGTTTGGATTTTCTCTATTTATGTGACTGTGCTTTGCTATTTTCACAATCTAACTCAAAGAAACTGATGGTTGTCAATATGTGTACATACTTACGTTCAAGTTATATTTTATCCTAAAAAGATTAAGGTATTGATATTAATGTTTATGTTTCTGATATTCTTTCTTGCAATAGAAAGTCATTTAATGGGTGTTAACTCTACTCATTTTGCATGACCAAGACCTCACCAGATTCACCCCTTGAATTGCAGAGAACTACCTGTTAGCTCTTTGCGAAAGTGACCGGAAGACTGACATTTTGCAACTTTTGGAGACTATAGACATAAGAAAAATTTCATCACTGGACCATTTGGCAAGTATTTTTAAATCATTGGGGCGATTGCTGCTGGAGTCCGATGCAGAGAAGTACATTTTGGCTTTCAAAACATCTGGTATTTTCTTTATATTCTTTTGCTGATTATACTTTCATTTGTCTTGTTGCAGAAACTCCATTGATAATATCACTTATAAAGGCTTAATAATACAGCATGGGAAGGGTAAAGAGCTACTGCATCTACTGTAGGAAAGGAGATTGCAGGAGCAAGTCTTCTGCTACTGTAAGCAATAAAATGTTGATGTAGAAACGAAATTGAAGCACCAACACGCTTGGTTATAAGGATTTTGGATGCTTCAAATGTAATGCCTTTAGCTTAAAAGGACTAAGGCATTGGACCTAGGGGTAGAAATAAAAATAAAAAGAGCTTCATATTATACAGTAGAAAGTAGAATGAATTCTTCAGTCACCATTATGTCCAGAACACGAAGTATCTGATCTCATAACAATTTGTAGGCCAGTAAGCTTGATACCAAGTACACATGCTAGGAAAAAGTTTTACAAGTCAAAAGACCTGCAAAATTCAGCAATTTAATTCAGCTGCTAGGCTAGATCTAAAAAGTTACTGCAACTGTTTTGAGTGGATAATTACAAAAATGATTATGTGATAGAATAAATCAGCAGCACCCGTTTTTGTTGCTAACTAAATGAGTGTGAGATATATAATCTATTAAATTTCTGAGTTGTTTTGGCATTGGCTTCTAGCCAATACTTAACTGTATGCAGCATTTTGAAACTTTTCTCTTCTTTGCTTGTTCTTTGGAATGCTTTTGATTTTTGGATGACTATCCTGATGGAGACACTTGTGAATCTGAAGATCTATATTCTTTAAAACAAAGTAGAGATTTTTTTTTTTTTGGGACAAATATCATTCACATTTACGATTTTAATATTCTTGCCTCCCCCCCACCAAATCTGTGGCATTCAAGTACACAAAGATCCACAATTCTAAATCAGTAATGTTGAAGAGAAAACAATTACAAAAGTTGGACAGGAAGTCCACATGGGACAGCTAAAACTGACCTATCTTATCCATGAATAGGGAGACTATATTAGGCTATATGTATTATTTGGGCTATTATGTTAAGATTTAATGATCTTCTGCATAACTAATTATGTCTAGTTCGCTCTACATCGGCTCTTCTAATGTAATAATGCCATTTCTTCCATATATACTTTTTATTTGAAGTACGTTTCAGAAAATTTTATGGAGTTTGTGATAGATAAAGCGTGTATAAGAAATGATGGAAGAGTTGAAATTTTTGGAATCTGTAATAGATGGATATTGTGTAAGAATACTAAGCATGCACTTTTTCTTAATTGTTTTGTAATTTATAATAGATGGATGGATGTCGTGTGAGATATGATGGAAGACTTAACTTTTTGGAATCTGAAATGATGGAAATTGTGTCAGATATGATGGAAGACTAAGCATGCATCTGTTCTTAACTTTTTTTTGCAATCTGTGCTTGTTAAAATTGCAGATGATGGAGCAAAGAATGCCTCGTATCTTATTGTTAGTTACATTACTGGTATTCCAAATTTAGAGGTGAGGAACTTATCATGAATGCTGTTGTTAATGTCCAAGAGTCCGTTTCCCTTGCAGTTTGATTACTTTTTATTTTTTGTTAACTTCTTGCTTTAGTTATTGGCTTATTATAGTAAAATGATTTTCTGGATATTCTGAACTGATTTATGTAGGAGGGATAGTATGCTAAGACAAAAGGAAAAAGTATTTCTTACCTGTGCTATTCATGGGTACTGTAGCCGGGTTCTTATAGCAGAACTTTGGCTGCAGGAGCATGAAAAACTTCTGCCAATAAAAAAAAAAATTATTTATTTTAAGAGTTGGGTGACATCCGATGGTGCTATTTAGTTAATAACTCTTGTTTTATGCGTAAGCAAATGTCACAAATAGTGAAACCAACTTTTGAGTCTATGTTTTAATGCAGATTTTCTTTTCTCTTTTTGAGGTATCTTTAAATGTATTGTTGTGATTGAAGGTCGAAGATATTTTTTCAAAATTCAAAGACATGCATGCCAAGCTGGAGATCACACCTTCGTCTGCCTCCTACGAGAAGCTCATTACTTATAGTTGTGATTTATTCAAGGTACAAACCACTTTTTCTTTTTCTTTTTTTTTTTTTCAAGTAAGTATGAGTAAATTTGACCAATTAAAGATATTAGATTGAAAGGTTTGAGAGATCTAACACTGTTTTTCGGAGTTGAAGGCGTCATGTGAATTGTTAAATATAACTTGCTGTCTCTCATTTTGAAATATAATTTCTTAATCATTTGGTGTTCGGATTTTTATTTCTAAACTACAATCTAACTGATAATTTGATTCATCTCTATTTAGGTGCATGTGGCTTTGGACGTGGTTGACCAAATGGTTCAAGGTGAATTGGTGCCATCCACAGAGACAGTAAATTCAATATTGCATGCTTGTGAAGAGAGCTGTGAGTTTAATTTGGTATGTGGGCTAGAAAATATATTTTTTTTCTCTCCAAATTACTAGTGTATTACCTGGTATTTGGAAGTAAGCACCTCAGATTTCAAGATGATAGATTGCATCAGTAATGTTTTAACATGTTTTAATACCTAAATTTGCTGATAATGTACTCAGGATAGGAATGATGATTACATACAAGGTTAACAAACTAATGAGAAGATCATGCCAAACAAATCATTTGGTGGTTTGATCTTCTTTATTTTTACACCCATCTCTAGATACAGATAATGAATATGCTGGAAAAAAAACTTCGACTAATTTCCTTCTATTAATGTAATTGAGTGCCTTGACCATCAAAATGTTGAAAAATAATTTACTTGCTTTGTGAACCGGGCAGTTGTCCTAAATTTCCTAGTGCTTTTTGCAGCTGGTGTGTCAATGTCAGTATGTTGGTTGACTTAGCTAAGGTTCTTGTCATTACATTATTTGACATATATACATTTTCTGTTCATTGTAATTGTAGTTTACAGTTAGGAAATACTCTGTGAATCCATTCACTTGAAAAAGTTTGATATCGTGGCTATGTTCTTAAACCAGAAATGCATCAATTTTTTATTTTCATTTTCTTGGCGAACTAACAGATCATAAAGAAGGCATCCTCCATATTGGAGCATTAGAATCAGTGTTCTGACAAGATTGGATCTGGATACTGTGGGTAATTGAATTTGGAAGAGTTGGTTCACCTGTTGAAAATGATAATCTGATGGTCCAAAATTAAAGCTCTTCACCAGTTTTTGATTTAAAAAGCTTTTGTATTGAGTGAACTGATGGCAAGGAGATGCTGGACTACAGGCAACAATAATTTATGGCATTTTTTCTATGTTACATAGTATATGGATCAATATGGTATAGGGATGGAAGTGGAAATGTGTTATGCCACGTACCTGGGATATGGGATGCTGGGCTATCTTATTCACCTTTCAAGCATTTCTGTTTTTAGAGGTTAGAATGTGAAAATGCAGTTTGGAATTAAGACTTATGTCGTTGTGGATATTTGGTGCAAAATCTTCGTAATCCTTTATATAAAAAATTATATTACTTCTTATAATGCCTCTCCAGAAGAAAAAATAAAAATAATAAACGGAAGAAGTTGGAATGGCAGTGAATCCACCATGTTTAGAACCGGGTGGATCCTGAACTTAGTTAATTGGAGCAGTAGTGGATTCTGGTACCTTTCTTTTTGGTCCGCTTATTGCTATAGCTTAGATCTCAATTGGTGCATCACTCTGATCTGAATAAGATAAGTTGGCATGAAGTAGGATTGCTGCAATTATTGACTCGATTTCTATATGTAATGTAATTTGAGTAGCATTCAGTTTTATTTTTATCAGATTACTATACTAACTGATGCATTAATCCTTGTTGTTTCACTCACTATCCATTGGATTTGAATATAGTCTATTGTTCTTTGTTTTCTTCTTCCTCCTTTTTCACCCTTACTTCTTTTTAAGGTTCGGCGAATCTACTCAATGATCTGCCACCATAACTTGAAGCCAAATAGTGAGACCTTCAGGAGTATGATCAGTTTAAGTGTGAAAATGAAAGATGTAAGTTGCATATCCTTGAATTTCCTGCTCCATATGTTCTTGAAAAATTTTATTCATTTATTTTTTGCTCTCTCTTTTAGTTTATTGCCTTATACTAATGTTACATTTCATCTTGATGTTTCTCTTCTTTCAATGCAGTTTGATGGTGCATATAGTTTGCTTGATGATTTGAAGGAAATGAATTTGATGCCAACTGCCAGCATGTACAATGCTATAATGGCAGGGTATTTTCGGAAGGTGATTTCGGTATCCTTATAGTATGCCCAAGCTGTTCTGTTTTCAGTTTTCTGATTTTTCTTTGATTTTTTGTTTTGACTTGCTATATTGCTAAATGATTTGTAGAAAGATGTCCAAGGTGCTTCAATGGTACTCAAAAAAATGGAACAGGCCAGTGTGAAACCGGATTCTCAAACTTTCAGCTATCTGATACACAATTGTAGCAATGAAGAAGATATTATAAAGGTAGTTTAAAATATTGTTTGTCACAGAAAACAATTTTTTCCCCCCTGTTTATGCAAAGTATGGATTCACAATTAGTGATTAAATACCATGGTTATTTACTTGTAGTATTATGAACAACTAAAGTCTGCTGGTGGTCAAATTACAAAGTACATCTTCATGTCACTTATTAATGCATACGCAACTTGTGGAGAGTTTGAGAAGGCAAAACAGGTAGGTTTGTATAATATTCCTTGTTGCATTATCGTCTACTTGACTCGCATCTTCCACTGAGAAGGGGGATGATTTCTTTATCGGTTTTTAGAATAAAACACCTGTATACATATTGTTGTTAGATCTTTGGTTGCCTTGAAATTTTCTAGATTTGATTTGAGAAGTATTCTTCTGGTTGGTAATACATGGTTAAAAAGAAATGTGAGATTTAAGAACATTGACCTTCCAATTAATTCTATAGATCTCGAAATACATTTTGACATTCTTGATTTATTTCATTTTTAAGTAGCTCAATGGCATGGTGTATCTCGTTCAAATTATGTATTTGAAAAATTTCAATTGGATTAGATGACCTGAAAATAATGGGGAGAGCTTAAGAACGTTATTGGTTAGATTGTCATCTTTCCCACCCATCCATATCCATCTTTTATTAAATAAATTCCCCCTTCTCTTTTTTTTTTCTCTTCATGCCCTTCACCTCTCCTGTTTCCTGATTAATCATACCTCCTTTTAAAATGGCTTTACTTCTTTAAGTAATCATTTATATCACTGAAACTGCAAACATAAGAGTGATGGAATGGCAATTAACTAATCTCAAGACTTTAGGCCCTCTTGGTCTATGGATTAAATAATCATCTTCCATCTATTGACTAAATAATCATCTTCCAGCCAACAACCACACCACTCCACTACCCATCTACGCTACCAAAAACACCCCAACTGACCCCATCCCCCGGGAAAAGCAGAAAAGAAAGCCCAAGAAGTAAGGGATTTAGAATTCCTTTCAGGACACCTTGCCAATGTATTAATCGTCTTTTTATGATGCTTGACATGTCACTAAGCATATCGGAAAATTAGAACACAATAGATTTTGGTTTTTTCTGTTTAATGTTTTCATTTGTATGTAATGTTTATTGCTTGATGTGACATGTTTTCCTTAATGATCTGATAGATTCTTCCTTTTTTTGGTAGGTGGTCTTAGATGCAGAGATACCAGTTAAAAGCCGAAGTGAAATCAAAAGTGCACTTGTCTCAGCTCTTGCATCACATGGACGAACATCTGATGCCATCATCGTCTATGAAGAAATCAAGGAAGCAGGATGTAACTTGGAGCCTAGAGCAGTCATAGCTCTTATTGTAAGATTTGCAGAGATATGTTTATTATTCTATATTTTGTCATCAGAATCACATCTTCTATTCCTCTCTCAGGAGCATATCAACTCTGAAGGAGAGTTAAATAGACTGATTCAGTTACTGGAGGAAGTGCATGATCCGGACTATTGGATTGACGGTTGCTGCAGACTTATCTTGCACTGTGTCCGATTTAAGCATTTAAGGTTCGCTGAGAATATAAATAATCTTTTTTTCAATTCAAAAGATTATATACATTTCCCAGTTTGCTTGTGCTGAACATTTTTTTCCCTATTTCATTCTAGTTCTGCCACTGTTTTGCTTAAGCAACTTAAGGATAAATTCAAGGATGATGAAATGGCTATGGAATATCATTTTTCCGAGGTTTGTTCTTGCTATCAGTCCAGCACAAATATGGTATACAAAAAGCTTGCTTAAAATGTATCTTCTCCATTAGAATTATTGTGGTTGATAGAAGGTGTTCATAGCAACAAATATTTGCTGTGTATGTTTCCAAATGTATTCATATGTATTCACGTTTGCTTATTTAGAATACTATAACTTGGTATTCATTGTAAACTCATCACATACTTACGAACTGATTTGATGAACTTTCTCTTCTGTCCATTGGTTTTTACAATCAATAGATATTCTGCCAAATTGCCAAAACGGACCCACCTGATCTACAGATTGGCATCGACTTGCTTCAGTTCATTAAGGATGAACTTGGCTTGCCTCCGTCACGAAAGTGTCTTGATTTTCTTCTCGGTGCATGTGTGAATGCCAGAGATTTGAAGAGGGCTCACTTGATATGGAAGGAATATGAGAATGCCAGTCTGCCCTATAATGTTTTGAGTTATTTATGGTGATTGATGCTCATTCTGGTTCTTATATTTATTTTTATCCCTCGTGAAAATAACTTTGATTACAAGAAATAGGGAGGTGATCATTCGTCCTCACTTCTGATCGGATCTTGTTATTGAATTGTTTGCAGGATGTACAAGGCCTTCTTGGCTTCAGGCAATCGTAAATCTGCAATTAAACTACTGAGTAAAATGCCCAAAGATGATCCCCATGTTCGATTTGTCATTCGAGCATGTAAGCAAACTTACATCAATTCCCCTCCTGCAAAAGGAAAGGGGGGTGAAAAAGATTGAGACACTGGAGTGTGAAAAAGATTTGAGACACTGTGACGCAATTTTTACTGTTCAGCTCAGGGAAATGAGGAAAGCTTTCAATTCTTGTCTCTTCATTCGTTAATCCTTGTAACCAGGGCCATTATATACGGACAATACATTGTAGTGCATCATTATAATCAATTCATAAATCTTTTGAAAATGCCATCTTTGGCAGTGGATTATGGAACCTTCATAAGAAGATTGCTTTGACACACAAACATATGGGAGATGAATATACATTATGTCTCTGTTATTTTGTCAAAAGGAATTAGCAACAAGTATGGCTTGCCTACAGCGAGCCTTAGCCTGTTCAAGCCTCTCGTTCAAAGTCTCTTCTTTAACAGCAGCTTTCACCATAGCCAAGTCCATCTCCATCAACCGCAAAACCCTAGACAACTCGGTCACCATTCTCTCCTCCACTTTCCCTTCATCTCTCAACACCTCTGCTTCTTCTCTTGCTCTCTCTGCAACTAACTCTCCAACTTTCGCCAAAAGCGCTGTTGACCCGTAATCTCTCTCCATCAGCCCTTGTAACTTATCCAAGAAGTCCATTATCACAAACCCTGTTGGCTTCTCTAAGTTTATCTCTTTGGTTCTTTTCCAACCAACTTCAAAGTTTGGCGGTTCTGGTTTCACAAGGCCGGTTCTTGCTCTTCTTTCACGTAGGATCTCCGATTTTCTTCGGTTTTCGATGGGAAATGTATCTGAGCTTTCTGTTGCAATGGAGTTTGGAGATGGAGAAGGGAAACTTTCATCTTCAGGCTGAGCTGGGACTTGAGTTGAGTTGTTTGAAGAGTTGCTGCATTTGATGATATTGTAGCTTCTTTGTGATGGGTTTCTGCTGGTTTGATTATTTGAAGTGAAATGGTTAAAAAGAGGGGAGTTTGGTTGAGAGAGGAAGGGAAAGAATGTGGCAGCCATGAATGTTTTGAGCTCAAGCAAGAAGATAAGATTAAGGATATTTGTTTATACGCTGTTGATAGTTTCAGATGAAGTAAAGAAAAAGAACACTTGTCATACAAAATATCCATATCAAGAATTAGTCAACTACTGAATTTTGGTTTTACTTTGGCAAATGGTGTTAGAAGTTAAATCTATATTAAAATTTGGAAAACAATTTTATGGGTAGATTTGGTGGTTGAGAGTGTAGGGACTGAATTGAATTTGATAAAATTGAATCAGATTATATTTAATATATCTTGTGTTTTGTATAATTTAGGAATTAGGATTGGACTTCAGTTAATTGTATTGACTTAGAAGAAAATTAAATGTACTAATATTAATTTATTAATTATTTGATATTCATAATTAATTCATGAATGATATTAATGAGAACAAATTTTCAATTTATTGTACGACATGTGGTTTATAAATTGATCAAATATATGACTACTGGTGGTAAAAAAAAAAAAACAATTGATGACATGACATATAATTTTCAATCCGCAGAAAAAGGTATATGCCCTGGCGTTTGTAAGGATTTCATACAGTTGACAATACGTACAATTTATTAAACGTACATGTCACGTCGTTTGTATTTTCTACATACAGATGACGTGTAAATTTTTTTTTGCTTTTTAAAACGTAGTATGAGCTATCGTTTATAAATTATGACGGAGATGAAATGTCGGAAGATTTTTCATAAATTAACTTTATAGGTAATCAAAGGTAGACATTATTTCACAAAAATATCCCCAAAATACATCGACGAAACGCTTCAGTGGTTTTCCTGTAGAGGCTACGCAGTGACGGGTGCTAACGTGCGCACGATGGCGAGGACAGCGATCGGCTGCGAGCCACTGGTAGGATCACTAACGCCGTCGAAAAAACGCGAGTACAGAGTCACTAATAAGCTCCAAGAAGGCAAGCGTCCTTTATACGCCGTTGTTTTCAACTTCATCGACTCCCGCTACTTCAACGTCTTCGCCACCGTCGGTGGAAATCGCGTAACTATTCTTCATTTTGTATTTCTTTTTGTTGTTTTAAGTAGCCTTTGCGTTTTCTATTATAAAAATTATTTATTTGTCGGCGTTAAATTAACGTATTCGCTATTCAAGCTTGTTTGAAGTCTAATTAGAGTTAATTATTTTTCATTAGGTCTGAACAAAAACATTAAAAGAAAAAAAAATTTTCCTTTCAAAGCTTTAAAATTTTATTGATTTTTGTTTCCAGAAAATTGTTTAGCCAAATAGTGCTCTAAAAATGAGTTTCGGATTTGATTTATTTATTTGTGAAATAGTTGCTTGATGTTGTCACAGGTAACTGTATACCAATGTCTTGAGGGGGGTGTTATTGCAGCGTTGCAGTCTTATGTTGATGAAGATGTAAGAGGATTCACCACTCATTGATCTGATTTTATTGAATTGAGCTGTAGTTTAGTGTACATATGTGAATTTGAAAAATATTATTTAAAGAACAATTGGGAATTCCATGTGCTATGTAGATCAGAAGGAAGAGTCATTTTATACTGTGAGCTGGGCTTGCAACATGGATGGGATCCCCTTCTTAGTGGCAGGAGGCATCAATGGTATCATCCGAGTCATTGATGTCAGTAATGAGAAGCTTCACAAGGTAGAGATTTTTATTTTAAGCATCCTAGCTCGAGAAGTGCTTCTTGGCTGCTTTTGTAGTCACGTAAAAATTGTAGTCTATCGGAAATGGGGAACAGAACAATGATGGTTAACTGTTGGTAGATACATGGAGTGAATCTGCTGCTTCGGGAAGCCCCATTGCTTTTTCTTTTAGTTTCAATTATATATATATATATATATATATATATATAGCTAATTTGATATTTCACTTTCTAAAGTATTTATAATGTGAAGGCATATTTTCGAAACGTCTTCATGTACATGATAAATGTTCATCCGATAATGAATTTTCTGATCTATCCTTCTTCTGTCTAACTACACGCGCTCCCGTATGTGCAGAGTTTCGTTGGCCATGGGGATTCAATAAATGAAATCAGGACCCAACCACTGAAACCCTCACTTGTGGTGTCTGCAAGCAAAGTAATTATTATTAGTAGTTTGTCTTTAATATGTTTGTTATTGTTTATTAGATCTAATTGTTTAAGAGTTGGCCAGGATGAATCAGTTCGTCTCTGGAATGTGCAAACTGGAATATGCATTTTGATATTTGCTGGCGCTGGGGGTCACCGTAATGAAGTTTTGAGCGTGGTAAGCATAATATTATTATGTTCTATTATTCTTTCTTTTATAGATTTAATAGATTACAGAAATCATTAGCCAATGGTACGGTTTCTGTCTTGCAGGACTTTCATCCTTCAGATATATATCGCATTGCAAGTTGTGGCATGGACAACACTGTCAAGATTTGGTCAATGAAAGGTCAGTATACTTTTTAATTTAAACTAATTGTTGTTTTGTAGCGGTCTTGTAAGCAAATGATGGGGTTATTACATTGAGCTAGAACTTTGGATATTTGGGGGGGGGTGGGAATTTGAAGACTTGAAACACATGTATGAAGATTATTCCCTATCGTTAACTGTACTCTTTACTTGGCATTTATATTTCTGTATGATCTATCACAAAGTCCAATCAAATTTGAGGTTTTAGTCATCATAAATTGGTTGAGGCCTTTCCTAAGAATGTATCTTTTTTCCTTATCATTCTATCTGCAGAAATTTTTCGATCATTTATGTTGCCAAGATCTTGGAAAGATGTATTTGAGTATGTCATCTGAGAATTTGGGTGGTTATGGGGGTGGTTGGGATGGGTCCAGGATCCTCATACTATGAATATGTTTTATTAAACTGTTGGACAGGCAGGACAGATGTCCTACTTACAGTTAAGCATACATCATTTAATCATCAATTTTTTTCCTTTTTTGCCTTTCCGATAACCTTCTTGCAGAGTTCTGGACATATGTAGAGAAATCATTCACATGGACAGATCTTCCTTCAAAATTTCCTACAAAATATGTACAATTCCCTGTAAGCTGAGTTTCATTTTTCCTTTTCACTTTTTATACATAAGAAATGGGCATGCGTGTAAGATGACTCTCGTCTTTTTCAGGTCTTCATTGCATCAGTTCATTCAAATTATGTTGACTGTAATCGGTGGCTTGGTGATTTTATTTTGTCAAAGGTGAAGTCGGTCAATCTCTTTTAGAGTGACTTTATTAAACTAAAACTAGAATGGATAATGATATTTGGTCATACTTAGTGTTTTTGTTGTCTTTTAACTATTGTACCTACTTACTTGGACATTGATTCCAGGCATATTCTGTGCATATGGTTTTCTTAGCATTCAGGAATTTCTACTCTGTCAATACTTACATTTTAGTAGTATGGTTTGCATGATTGCAGAGTGTGGACAATGAAATTGTATTGTGGGAACCAAAAATGAAGGAACAGTCGCCGGGGGAGGTTAGAACACCTCAGGACTCTTGCTTTAGAGTCTGTCTATTTTTTTAATTTAATTGGCATTCTGTACTGATGCATCTTTTTTATCTTTTTCTAATATTTTTACTTTTATTTATTATACAATGCTTGTTTATATTGACCACTTGGAATCCATTTCATTAAATTTTTTCTGTTATGAGACATTTTTTCGTGATTCCTGCTTAGGGTACAGCTGACATCCTTCAGAAATACCCTGTCCCAGAGTGTGATATCTGGTTCATCAAGTTTTCCTGTGATTTTCATTACAATGCAGCTGCCATAGGTATTGCTAGCTTAGTCGTTCTCTCTGTGGTCTTTATTGTCTGCCTGTGCTCAGATGCATCTTATTAGTGCAACTGCACATTGAATTTTGCATAAATACTTGTGAAATTCAATACTATATGCATATGAGCATTGTATTCTTGAAGATATTGTGTTGCTGAAATCAACTCTTGGTGACTGCCAGGGAATAGAGAAGGGAAGATTTTTGTTTGGGAGCTACAAAGTAGCCCCCCTGTTCTCATTGCAAGGTTGGTATGGTTTTCCCTGCATGTCAAATAAATCCCGCAATCTGTGTATTGATGGCCTTACACCCTATTATACATTTCAGGCTATCTCATGCTCAGTCAAAATCTCCCATTAGACAGACTGCCATGTCCTATGATGGAAGGTAACTTGAACATACACTTTTCCTTAAGAAAATCTTGGGTGCTCTTGGTGCATTGCTCATTTCCCATTCATTTTTTATCATGTGTGTCTTTCAACCAATCAAGAAAATGCGGATATACACATGGCACGAAGTAAATGGAAGGGAGAAATGCTCTGGAAACACCCAATCCCAACTCTTTCCTCTTCTAATGTGTTATGATGTTATTATTAATGCTAAACAAACTCATTTGCTGCAAATAACTTATTTTTACTTTGCTGCAGCACCATTCTCAGCTGTTGTGAGGATGGGGCAATATGGCGCTGGGATGCTATACCAACTTAAGAAGTCTATCCAATTGGGTCTATCGGATCCGCATTTTTTTGTTTTCTTTTTGGGGTAATATATTAATGTTGTTTAATTATGTTCTAATATTATTAGTTATGTTTCCATGGGCGTTTGGTTAATCACGTTGAGGCTGACATGGCAGGACTTCTTGGACTTACAGGCAAACTATACCTTTAGCATCATCATATTTGCATATAACATGAGATAGTTGCGTGAACTGTCAATCATTGTAATATTGGTGATTCATAGTCATGCTACTTAAAAATGAGTCAAAATATGCAAACCAAGATATCAGCTTCTAGAATTCTCATATGATTGTGGAATTTTGAAGTAGAGAAGACTGTATCATTTACGTTTCTCTTGTTGTAAAGCGTATTAGGAAGTAGAAAGGATCAAAGAGTAATTTGATGCATTTTTGTTTGGAAGATGATTAACGCTGAGAAGAAGGAACATGAAACCGAAGTCTAAGATCTTGAACCTCTAGTCTGACAGCACTTGTACCAATTTGACGGTGCTTGGTGATGAAGGAGACAACTATAGATAGACGGGAGAGATAACAAGAATCCGGTGAAAAATCAGACTGAAAGGGGAAGGGGGACATAATCATCAAGTCTTCTTGAAGATAAAGTGCAGTGCCCTATTTGTAGTGGCTATATCCAGCCAAAAATGGAGGACACTCACATGCACAATTAACAAATCCATCCATTTCATAATCTAGTTCCCAAAACTTCATGCAAAGCTGTGCTTTGGACCATATTCCTCAATTCCCTAAAGTTTAGGTACTCACACTCTTCCATTCCTCTCAAATCTCTAGTATTTGCAGTTTCAATTGGATCAATCCCATTTATACTGTTTAATCTTTAATGGTTAAGGAAGAATATTTAGGGCACGTGCGGTAGTGAAGTGTTGTGTTTCTTAAACTATAACTCTGTATCTGTTAAAGAAAACCTCACGGTTGTATGGTGAACAATAATTTTCTTACCAAACACCCCAGCAGCTATGTGACAATTTACCTCCCGGAAATGAGAGCCAAACAGGCGCTTATTACCCGCTACCGTGACCAGCCCAAGCTGCAACATGCAAGCAGTGCCCAACTTGTTCCACCTATGTGGATTAAAATTATATTGTTGCCCTTTTTTTTCTCAGGATAATTTATATTGTTTTCTCTAAGTTGCTGCAACTAAAGATTGTCATCACTGTGGATGAATTGATGCAAGAACTTGACATCTTCTTCCTCTTACTGCCTTGTACATCAAGCAATACATTGCTTCGTTAATGGCTGTTTTAATTTCCCCAAAATTAAGTGCTCATTAGTAGGTCACATTTGGTCTTTCGCATTGCATACATTTAAAATAATTATTTTAAAATGGATGCTGTGTTTCATTAGCAAACAAACCAACTCTCAAGTTAATAGAAAATTTCTGGTATCACTGGGTTCAGTAAATACAAAATTCTGAATATACTAATATATTAGTAAACAATACTCTATTTGTATTCAATTTTCGACTACAACATACAGAAATGAATGACTTGGGCGACGCACCAAGATCTCTGTTTTGAAAAAATAATATTGCAGACGGGCAAAAAAAAAAAAAAAAATCAATCTAAATGATACAAAATTCCGGGCCCTATGAACAGCTTTCTCTTCCGCCCGAATACACTTACCATGCTATTACACGTATGCTATTTACACAAAAGAATGTGGGGGAATCTATATGATCTGTATCCTTTTTAACCCAAAATTGTGCATTGAGTAGCAGAAAAAGGCATTTTTCTTTTCCAAGCAGTAGGAGCAACTAAATTTGAGAACGCAATTGCATCAATAAACTCCGCATGCTTTCAATTTTCTCTCTGAGTTGATTAATACTGGCCAGATGATCTGAAGAAGATTCTGTGCTACCGTAGTTGGTTACTAGAGCAGCACACTTGGCCTGGGAATCTGAAACTGCCTCTTCAAGTGAAGTCAGAGTTGATTCTAATGATGTACGTGGGCTTTTACTAACCGAATTTTCCAATGAGAATTGTCCGATACTTTGACCACTGCTACGCCGGCTGAGATCTGGGGAGAAAATCTTGTCAAAGCCCTCACTTCCTGCAAGTCAATAGTTGTCAAAAAATCCCTAACTTCGGAAAAATAGCTACCTAGACTGAAGAGGTTAACTGCAACCTACCAGAAAGCACGACTCAAAATGAGAATTTATCTTTTCCTGTTCAATATACATAATCATTTTATATTCAAAACGCACCCATGCATCAACCACTTTTTATTATTTATTCTAGAAAGCTTACTATAAGCTAATCAAATAATATATGCTACCAATTATTTCAGTTTCATTTCCTAATCAAT
The DNA here is from genome assembly GCA_030449075.1 of Murraya paniculata. Taxonomy (NCBI): domain Eukaryota; kingdom Viridiplantae; phylum Streptophyta; class Magnoliopsida; order Sapindales; family Rutaceae; genus Murraya; species Murraya paniculata. Next base: position 2,372,874 of record JAEVFN010000008.1, on the reverse strand, counting down.
TAGAACAGGTTAACCCAATTTTGACAACCTCTACCTCAAATTAAATTCTATCTGCTTGCTATAAAACTTTTGAGTACTTTTGTACTTGCAAATCCACAAAGGACCAATATTTGCAATCAAACAAATTGAAAAATGATGAAACGTTAGTTCAGAACAAAATTGATAAGAATGTTATTAGATCAACCATACCAAGGTTGCTCAGTTGATCTATGGCTGCCTGGCCGATTGTCTTTTCTAGCTTGAGTAACCGCAAGACTCCAGCAGCAATTCGACCCATTGACTCAACTTCAGACTTGCACAAGAAGGCAAGGTGTTCAACCTCATCCTTGGTAACAATGGCCTCAATCTGCAGCAAAAAATCACCATCATACAAAAAGATCCATTAAGATAAGTGGCAGCAACCAAAAACCTAAAAAGTTCATATCCCAGTACCGGTTCCTTGACAGAGAATTTCAAGTTCTCCACCATCCATTTGTCCATTTCATTCTCAGCATTGTCCTCTGATATCACCATACGAGCTTCAACATTTATACCACAAGATGAGCCAGCATTTTCTTTGATTCCGTTTGCAGGTAAGACACCTGGTTGGAAACCCTTTTGGACCCGAGGCTTCAAGGTCCGCAGGCCATCCACACTGACCTACAAGCGTTAGCATTTATCATGTGAAATGTCAATTAGAAATAACATAGAGACATGAATATAATTCTGTCATTAAATGAATTAAACAAGAAAGACAGACATCTCTGCCACTGTCTTGTCTTGAATTGACCTCAGGGCACAACTAAATTATTCATGCCTGAAGTGTCAAACCGGAGAATAAAAAACTTCCAGTCCCATAATCCAACCATATCTGACCAAAATTCTATTTACATGTACAACAAAATATAATCAATGGACAGTATGAAGCATGTCAATAAAAAAATTCTAACAAAAACAAATGAAGCATATCAATAACAAAATTCTAACAAAAACAAATGTTACAGTGAACCAAATAAGTTGTCTCATGGGTCCCATCTAATTGAGATGGTAAAATCTCATGTATTGAAAACAAGAGGTCTAGGGTATAACTAAATATAATCAATGGACACTGTGAAACATATCTTAACAAAATTATAACAAAAACAGATGTTACAGTGAACCAAGTAAGCTGTGCCTTGTCAGTGCCATCTAGTTGAAATGTTAAAATCTCACGTGTTGAAAACAAGAGGCCTGAGGTTCGAACGCTGCTCACATGTGTGGGGAGGAGATTGGGTTGCCGTTAGACTGGGGGGGAAAAAAAAAAAAAAGATTGTGCCTCTAATTTTTTTTTTTTTTTTAAAAAAAAAAGGCTTCATGGTAACTATTTCAAGTATTTCTGATTCAATAAAGTCATTGGGACAAACCCACTCATAACCCCCCACCCATTAAGGAACTATTTCAGAACAGGAAAAATTAAACTGAGTGCATCTCATAATGCTCTGCTTCCAAGATGGTCCTAACAAAATAACAGAAATTGTTCATAATGATTTGCAAGGACAAGACTAAACTTTCCCTTTATTAAATTTAACATTTTTACATAGTTTTCTCTTAAAAATGCTTTGACCACCTTCAAAATAAAAATGAAATAAAATCCTATAGAAGAAAAAAGCGAAAAAGAATGTGAAATCCTTACTGTAACCAATTCCACAGGGTGTTTCTGGGTTCCATGTGGTTTTCCTTGCTTCAGATTACTTTTAGCTTTTGCTTGCACACTCTGGAAAGTTGTGTGCCAGCACCTCTCTTCCCTGCCCATTTCTTGATTGGATAAACATCTTTCTGCCTTGTCCTGGGCACCTTCAAGGGCGAATAACCAGTCTTTCAATTCTACACATATATCAACATCATCTGGCAATCCCAAGTGCACAAGACCATCTTTCCCATCTCCTGAATTTCTACCTGGAGAAAAGACACAACAATAAGAGCAGTGCAAGTAGTATGACAAATAGGTACAAAACAGCATCACTCATTTACATGAAAAATTACAACCAAACATTTTTGCTATACAATTTTTTCCATACCCTCTCCTACGTCTTCAACACTGAGAGGTGATGCTTTGAAAAGTTTTGACAGTGGCCCTTCCGATAAATGCTCAATCCCTTTAGACAGCCCCTGTCCAGGACCACCATCAGGTCCAAGTATTCCAAATCGGTGAAGTAGGGCTTCAGCGTAGTTCATTCCTCCACCAAGGCGAACACCTGAAATACAAGCCGATAAGCTTAAACTATGACACTCTCTGTCCCCTTCACTTAGAGGTATAACGTGTACTGCGCTCATATCCAGAAAAGGCATCGGAGATGTACTGTCATTCAATCGATGCTTCCCTTTCTTGTGCACCCAAAATACTGCTCTTAGCTGAGGGCATCCATTCCCAATGTCCTGAGGACTGCTTTCAATGGAAGGTAAAGGTATACCATTTTCATGTGGCAAGTTTTCCTCAGTGTCCACACAGTCCACCTCAACGCTCTCCCAAAGCATAGTGGATGAAACTGCAACTGCACCACCAAGGGTTCTATGAGTAACTTTGATGAACATATCTTCCCCAACAAACTGAACCAGAGGCATTCCCTCAATATTCATGGAAGAAGGTTCCAGAAATCTAAGTTGAAGTTCCTTCACTGCTAAACTTACAGCAGTATCATTAGGAGCACTCTCCATCAAATTTACGCCCAAAGATTCATTACTACTTTTCTTTGCACTTTTATTTTTTCCAACTTGGACAATCTTTTCACTGACTCTCCCAAAGTACGTATAAATGTCAAGGACAAAAAATAACTGCTCAACAGAAGTGTTTGATAAATATTGCTGACAGGCAACCCCTATTCTGACAACACCACCTGGAGGAGGAACAGCTGTTAATGGTTTCCCATCAGCAGATACCATAGCTACCTCAATACAAGCATCTTTCAGCTCAACACATTTCCATGAGCCTGAATTAGAGTTCTGAGATCCAGTTATACTAGTACATGTTTCCAGAGATAAACTAAGGTGTGATGCTCCAGCTGTCCATTTCCTCTGGCTAGCATCAATTGGTTGATCCTCCCACAAACAAAAGCAAGCAGGATCTTTCTCGAGGTGTAGTAAACTTAGTTTTAGGGAAGGTGACTCTAAAAAGAACAACTTCTTAATATGAAGTCTTGCTCCAGCAAAGGAGCTATGTGCTGTAAGGTTTCTCTGACTAGCATGGTTATCCAATTTATTCATGTCCAAAGGAACAGTAACGTCTAAGTCCTCAAGATAGAATGCAAGGGAGTTAACTGAAGAATCAGGTAACACAGCACGATGGTTGACAAGAATGCCATCAGCTAAAAAGGAAGATATCCTCAAACAGGATTCTTCCTGAAGATGAATCTGAGCAAATAATAGGAAATAATAGTAAGAAATGAGATGGCCAGATACAAATAAATACAAAGAGTTCAAGCAATAAATTTGTTGTAGCATACCATAAGTGGCTGGCAGCTGATAACCGTCTGCGAAGCAAAAGAAGGCGGGGCTGGGGAGGGCTTGACCTGAAGCGTATGAAGGCACATCAAAGGAACACCCTTATTTATCTGCCACTGCTTGTCACCCAGTGGACATATAACAGGGCAAAAATCCTTAGCTGTTCAAGCAGTCAAATTAGAAATGGATCAGCTTTAAACGATAAATGTTGAATCTGGCAAACAATATATAAAATTAAACTTAATTGCTCTGTTGCATACAACAAATTATTCAATACCAAAGTCAGGAATAAGCACAAGATCTTCTGAGACGGCCTGCATAGATGGTTGCACCAAAGTACACGGAGGGCGTGAAAAAGTATCCCTGCATTTCAGCCATCCACATAGTGATTAGAATCCACTTAGATGATGGCGTGAAAAATAAAAAAGGCCGGTATCAACAAAGTTACTATATGTAATGTATTTCATTTGTTCCTGCATGGCTCTGGGTATCTTCCTGCATTTTAAGGTCCAAAGTTAAACAATGCAAACAATGGAATGAGAGCAACATGCAGCAGAAGATACCCAGAGACATAACGAAAACCAAAAAGCGAACGTCTAAGTAAATTCATCAGCATCAAATTTCTAAACAATTATGATACAATGATTTTACCTTAAAAAAAGCCCAGCAACTGTAATCTTTGTCAAGTTACTAGCAGTTTCTCCATCAGAAACAGTTGCCTGCATAAAAGTACATCCCATCATAAGTTCTCAGACTGCTAGTTAAACATGGCATAGCGCGCACAATGCAGTTAACAAGCACAATATGCTTATGATTTCAAAGAACCATGAAAGGAAACTATTCCGAACTACAGGAAAGGTCATCTTCATTTGTCAAACTATCAGTCAAAAGGCAGAGGTTTGGTCCCCGTAACAGATCCTTGCATATTTAAAGCCAAACTAGATGAAGAGCATCTAGGCCACGTAGAAAGCAGCTCCAAGTAAACTTTAATTTCAAAGGATATAACGATATACCTATATAATTTGAGTTACAGTTCCTTGAGATAAAATGGGGAGGTAATCAAAGTAGTTTTACATGTTCAAGCTTCATGTTCGGCAATTCATATTTCCATGTTTCTCTACTGTTGATTAATAGTATTAATCATACAACATTTCGAGACAGACACGCAGTTGTTTGCCATCAATCATATATTTCTTGAAATGTGATAAATCTTTTAGCAACAAATTTTTACATCAGGAAACTAATTAAACATCATGAACATATGAGATATTTGTGCCAAGGAACAATACCCGTGAAAAAAAAAGTGACTGCATCAAAAGCTCGAGCTGAAACTCTGCAAGTACATCATTGTTAAAAAGTATTTAAACTGTATCAATCTGGTCTAAGAAAAAATGTCAAATACTATCATAAACAGTTGTATAAGAATAGCTATATGGATTGAAGAAATGTAGAACCTACAAAAATATGCAGAGAAAAGGACAAAAGAACAAGAAAATCAGAACACAGAGAAACAGACCAGAATCTTTGATGCAGAGAAATATGTGGTCCACAACAATAGAGACCAGAGAACGCCCAGCTGCTTCAGTAGATAGCTATCAGGATTCAATATAAATAGAAAGAAATTAGATAGAATTTCCTTGAGATTTACCTATAACAAAATACATTATGTTTTGTCAAAAGAGTAATCAAGAATGCAACTTAATACCTGTTGGGTTGTTAGATCAACATCATCTCTATTTAGACAAACATACAAACCAGACAAGAAGCGGAGAAGAGCACGTAATCCTGCACAGAAATGACAATGCTATGATTAGTCACTTGAATCATCCCAACAGTGCGGGGAAAAGCAGTGGAAGACTTGCCACTTTGATACCTGGCTCGCTTAATGCAGGACAGACAGCTTCTGTAACATGCAACTGAACCTCAAGCCCAAGTGGGCTGTTCAATTCTGTCCTCTGCACAGTGATCTGAACAAAATTACAGAGTCAGTACCAACAGACCCTATAAAAAAGCTGAACCACGCTATGTAAAAAAAAAAAATCATCAAGAAACAACTACAAATGTTTAAGTTGCTTTACATAAGCCTGTGCAGATATTCCTTCAATGAAGCGCTCCCCACCAAAGAAAGCCCTTTTAGCACCATCCTTATCTCTCTGACTTGCTCCCTCATTAGAGCGTGCTATGCTACCATCAGCGAACATATCAGGATGAGGCAGGAGATCAACAGATAAAGTTTCCCATTCAAGTTTCTGTCGAGACAAAATGAAAACCATTAATTATTAATGTTGGAGGACATGTTCAATATAGCATACTTGTTGCACACGAAACAGAAGCAAACTCAGAACAACAAATAAAACACGTGTGCAGATAATAATAAAAACACCAACAGAAGCAATAATAATGATGATAAACAAAACAGCAAAACAACATCGATGCTAATAACAATAATTAGAATTTTAGTTAGATCAAACCAAAAGAGTAGCATAACCTATGTCTCCTCACTAGCACCCCTCATCTCTGCCGAATACAAAATCCATCAAAAAGAAAAGGAAGGGGGAAAAAATATAGTGATAGTCTGTGAATGGCGCATGTTTGTATTACCTTGAATACGTATATGAACTTCTTGTTCAAAGAGAAATCCCGGGCCTCCTTAAGATTTACAACCTGTGACAGGGAAATTGTTCAAATAAGCAGTACTTAAGAGCACAGTAACGGTCCTATCATAACCACATCCACTAAATCACCTGCCAATTTTCATTTGTTGTACACAAAACCAGATTGCGTATAGTGATCGATGCCATAGGAGGTGTCCTTCCAACAGAGAAATCAGCAATGTCAGCATATCATCTCCCAAGATGTGCACCAAAATGGGAAAATTAGCAAAAAGAAGAAACAATTTTGCAACCCACGGGAAGACGAGTTTAATCAGCAGTTTGTATGAGACTTAAAAACAATTCATGAAAGTTATCAACAGCCTTCATCATGGTAGAAAGTGGCATTAAAGCAGATAGGTGAGGCATGAAGGAGAACATTCCTCCCTAAAGAATGGGAAACAACAAAAATCATGTGAAAAGAAAAAAGTTCAATGAGCAAAATACGAACTCACCAGGATGCACCTCCATCGCGTTGAGCACCTCCCCTAGTTACGAGAAGAAGATTGACTGTATTAACCTGTAGAGTCATTCCATCTGCAATCTGATACTTATAACAAGTCAGTATGTAATTTTACTCAATGGATACAACTATATGCATGTAAATAACAACCCCACACAAGGAAGAACTGCATCAGTTAGCCAACATGGCTGCTAGTATAGATCATTGACTAAATCCCCATTAACACGGATCCTGACCTTATGTTTGGTCCCTATATTGATATCAGTAGGATGAGTGATCTAGTACTACTTAAAAGTTGCAACCTGAGTACTAGAAAGAAGTTAGTAAAGGCATTAGAGTAGGAAACTATAAGTGGTTCGATCAAGTCAATGACAGCTTAATATAAGCCACTGCAAACAAGCAAACAAGCATAAATGCCCATACCCTTATAAATTATATGAATAAAACCTAGTCTGATTTCTCAGGTTATGGCACAACTTCCACTGAGATGCCTCGGTACAATAACAAAATGGTGGATTTCTTTAATCTTTCGGTCCAAAGGCATGCCCGAATCCAACTAAGAAAAAGAGAATCCACACACAAAACCCTTTGAGGAGAAAATTCCTAATATGTATATCAAGGATTGAGTTAACGATCATATATGAATAAGTAATATGTAACCTGTATCCTCTTAAGCAAAGATTTCTAGAATTACAGTCTTCAAATCATTAATTACTAAAGAGGGAACACAGAGAAAAGGAAACAAAACCAAGAAATTATCATATGCACATCTTAAGTTTAGCAGTTCACACAAGTTCTACACACCAAATGCTAATATAACAACACCACGATAGCATCTAACCTTATCAGCAAATCCGTAACCACTACCCTTGCTGGAGCTAGTGGGCGTCGGGGTACTGCAAGTGGAAAATGTGAGATTAAAATGTTTAACAAAGAATAAAATAATGATTGACCTCATCCATAAAATATATAACTCAACGAGCAACATGAAAATACAGTACCTGCTTGCGTAATTACATGCATCCTTGTCCGGGTTCTCCTCCAGAACCAAATCAAGCCTATCAACTTGCAGAACAATTGGCTCTATTTGTACATTACTTACAGAGGAGGGAAGCTATTCGTAGATAGTAGATGATTAAAGGTACGTTAGACAACAACCATAGAAGAGAAAGCATAAAATGAGACAGAAGCAGATAAATTGCCAGAAACTCAAAATACACTCATGCAAAAGTTAAATTAAAGCTTACATTGAAAATGACCCACTAAATAAAATCATCTACCCTAAGCTAATCCTGAATGTAGAATTGACTACCGCAGGCCAGCAGATGCAGAAACCTCTGAAATCTTAAAATTACCACTTCTCCAATTTCTATTATTACCAAAACAGACACTAATACAAGCATTGGAATTTAAGAAAAATCTAGCTCCCCTAACCAAATAATCATCAGTTCAATTTAGCCAACACCATTTATTACCCTAAATAGACACAGTTTCTGAATTTCCTGAAATGAAACAACTGACAGCAATGGATTCAATTCTATGCTAAACCAATCATTACCGTATAATCTGATCTGACAAACACTTACAGCATTACGGATTTAAAAAAAAGAAAACGATATATTTAATTCAAAATAAAAAAACGAATTAAACGTTTGCAATGTAAGAACAATTAAAAAGCAATACTGACAATTATTTCTAATTTTCCAAGTTTTGCTGTGGTCACGTGCAATGCCGGTGGCAATCCCATACTCGCGTGCAACGCATCTCCATTTATATCTAATCATCCAACGAAATTCAAACATATAAGCATAATGATGAGATCAATCCGTTAATTAACGTAAAATTAAGCCAAAATTTTACCTAAATTGGAGAGCTGAGCAGTGCGGCCTTGAAGCTTGAACTGATCTCTTGAGAAAGATTTGAGCCAGTACTTGAACGTATACTCCAAGGCGCGTGCTATTATCGACTCCATTAAATCTCTTCAATCTTCTTCGTCTTCGTCGTTCCTTTTTATCGCTTTCTTTTAAAGGATCTATTGCTGTGACGATCACATTAAAATTTGTGGAAATTGTTTCGGATTCAATAATGTGAAAACCTAATTTAGGTTTTTTTTTTTTTCTTTTCGGGGGAAAATGTGAAGGAAAATTTTACTGCGTTTTGATGAGAGTGGCTTTTTCGTATGGGAAAGAAATGCGTTCAGGTGGGAATCTCCCACTCTCAGAACAGAGAAAGCAAAGGGAGAGTCGGCACGTGTGAGTAAAACTGGAAATTGGAGGAGTTGGTACGTGCGGCACGTGCAAGGAAAAAGAGTGGGATTCAATCATCAGGCTAAAATGCATTGGATCTGTCGGGGGTATGCGCGTGGAGCTGGAAGGGCTGTGTCAGAAGAGGATTTGTCGGTGTTTTTTGTCTTTGGCTTGTGGTAGAAGAAATAATTTTCAGGACCGATGATTTTCTTCTTTAAAAAATTATTTATTTTCTGCTATTTAAAAGTTTTATTGATTGTTTAAAAAATAATAATTTTAAAAAACATAAGTTTAAGAAAAATCAAATTAAATTTTTAATCTCATTTTTCTATTCTATTTAAAAAATAAAAAGTTCGAAACAATTAAAATTTTTTAAAGATTGGATGCAGTTATTAATTCATGATCCGTCATACAAAAACTTTATTATCTATTGTACAAGAATTTTTATGAAAATCTTTCATTTGCTTCCCTTGGATGGAAATTTTATTTTTTCAAAATGTATCTTAATTTTTAGCCTAATTTTTCTTCTAATAATCGATTGAACCTTTGATAAAAGAAATATAAAATTTAAATTTAAACCATCAATTAAATAAAATTTTTGATAACTACTCGATCTAATCTTATGTTTAAGTATTTATACTCTTTAAAAAGTTTCCATAAAGCCTAATAAGACATCTTGATCTATGGAATATATGTAGCCTGTCAAAAGTAAATGAAGGGTTAGCAAATGATTTTGAAGCCACATGCAAAGTATGCAACACAATTTTGCATGGAATGTGACCAATTGGCCATTTGAGACACTTTTGTATTAAACTAATGGCTTTAGACTTAAGTATGACAATGACTTGGCCGATCATATATATTTAATACATTCCAAAATCGGCTCACATGCTACATAATGTAATGATCGAGCAAAATGACATGTAAATACATAAGAATAAATAAAATAAATTTGGTTTTAGGGCCAGTTCGGAAATGCTAGATTTTAAAATAATTGTTATTAGTTGTGCTGTAAAAATAATTAATTGTGAAGAGAATCAGTTAAGTATTTGATAAATTTTATTTTCAAAAGTACTGTGAGTTTTAAAAACAGTTATTGACGTTTGGTAAATTTTACTGTTAAACTGATGAGAGAAATCAAATGACTAAAATGTATATAATGTAGGATAAAATATACTTATACATATAAAAATATGTACATATAATATTTTTAATTGTGTATTATAATAGTTTTAACTAAAAATAAAATTTATAATATATTGATTTTATTTTATTTTTTATCTTAAAACAATTGATAATTAAATTTATAATATAATAAACAAATTTAAATATAATATTCCGACTAACAAATTGATATTAATAAATTTAAGTAATGATTTTGTTTCCAATTTGAATAAGGATAATTGTGAGTTTAGGTAATAATTTTAAGGATATTTATGGAATTATATTAAAGTATAAAATTGATTATCAAAATTAAAATGTAAAAACTACTCCTTCTTTATTTTTCAAAATCAACTTTAGGACGGGTTGATTTTAACAAAAAAAAATTTTTTTTTTTACCAAACACTAAAATTAGCTTTTAAATTTTTAAAATCACTTTAAATCTCTAAAAAACAATCTTAAACGGGTCCTTAGTCAACTCGAACTAATTTGTTATTAAAACAATTCGTATTATAATTCCTTTTGGGCTCAATCTGGGTTATAATATTTTGATCATGGTAAAAGAGTATTTGAAAAGAAAAAAATGATACACTTAAGCTATCAATTAGGTTTCTATTATTATTTATCACACTTCTATTGGGTATTTTTAGAATGTATTTTTAACAATTGATTTCGATGTATTTTTAACAATGATTATTTATTTTAATTGAAACCGATATCTTCTTGTACATCTATCATGTATGCTTGGTGCAATACATTAAAAAAAAAAAAAAACTGTTACCAACATTAAGGCGAGGAAAGCTTGAACCAATACCATTATTAGTTTATTACTTCAAAATTATATATCATTATGAACGAATGTTCACAAATGCTTCATGTAATAGCAAGAAAGATTTGCTTATTCTAAAATGTAAATCAAATGTTCTTTTTTCTCTCTAACATCAACATAATGATTCTTGTGAATCAACTGGTACTTAGATGCAAGATCAGCTTAATTATTTGACAAAACAAAAGTTGGCATAGCTAATGATGATAAGTTACTTTGACAAGCGTGGAGGAAAGGTATCAATTCATTCGGATTAGTTCCTTCGACGGTGATAAGAGAAGCCAAAATTCTACTTAAAGGCCTCACCAGTCACCCAAAAAAGATGGACCGCTTTGACTCTTTTTCCTCCCCTTCCCTTATGTTTCATTTTCAAAACTACTTTTACGCGGTTCTATGCATGGCTCGCAATGGGCCGATCCGAGAATGGAACCCAAATTTGTGACTAAAAAGACCCAATGAAATTTTGGCTTAGGCAGTTAAAACTAACAATAACAAATCCGTAAACGAGTTAATGAATTCAAGCCCATACATATTTAAAAAAAAAAAAATCACCAATTTGAACGATTTAGTAAGTTTCGGTGGCTAATGTTTGGCATCCTTATTCATGGGTGGTTTAAGCTTAATACCGATGCGGCTGTTGACGTTAAGCTCGTTAAGGGTGGTTATGCACCTATAGTGTGCATGAAATCATGAAGGCTTAGTTATGGCTTCTATGGTTGATTGTGGTGTTTACTCTGACGATGTTGATATAGCCGAGGCAAAAGCATTATGCTTTGGTATTTGCCTAATTAGTGAGATTGGTTATTATTTATCGAGTCGAACTCGTTACGAGTTATTTAATTATTATAAGGATAGTGTAGTGCTTGTACGGAGTTGTTTTGAATAATTACATGCAGCTTTTACTGTTGCCAAAGCAGGATGTCACCAAAACAAGATGTCATCCAATCATATACATAGAGATCGTAGTAAAGCAGTTGATATTTTGACAATATTTACACTTAGCCAAAATAGTAATTTAAATGGGCGGAAGACTTTCCACATTATTCAGCTTGTTTCTGTATGAAATAATAAGAATCCGTTTAAAAAAGATTTATATGTTTGGGTTAAAAATTGTGATGCTATTATTATTTAGTGAAAAGTCAAAGGAATCCCCTAGTTGTCGGAGATTAGATTTCTTTCCTGATTTGATTTTTTTTTAAGTAAATTTGATTAATGTGATTGGTAGTTAATAAATTAAAAGGTAAAGATAGTTAAATTCTAATAATACATTAATACTAAAATATAGGTGATATAAGATCTGTAAAAAATAAGAGAGCTGAAATTAAAAAAAGATCATAGTTGAATTGTCGGAATATATCAATTAAAGTCTTCCACATTTCAGTTTTAAAACTTTTTTGTCCATTAACAAATTTGACAGTTACTTCTTCTAAACATTCAAGGGGTTTTGATTATATGATACAAAGATACTTGCAAGTTAAAAATGATACAAAACCGTATCTATATTTGAATCATTAAATTTCATCCCCTTCAATCCAACGGTTCATATGCCTACTGTTAGTGAATTCTTTAATCATTCTATGTAACTTTAGCCATGAGGATTTGTATCGTCTTAGGATTTGTATCGTCTTATAATCTAATTTTACTTTAGCTGCGAGGATTTGGATCCTCTTATAATCTAATGTTCTTTAATACTTGTAGAAGATTTTGACACATGACAATTAAATAATTTTGTGGACAAAATTTTGATGGACTCTCAATTTTTTTTTTAACACAAAAACTCATTATTTTGGGCTAACTAAAATTCGAAAATAAACAAACAGTTGTTAACTCTTTAATTGTTCTTTCTTATGTTTTTGTTTTAGTTCATCTTCATAGCCCTCCTTCACTTTCATTGCACTCCCTAGCATAACCAAATCTAAAAGATACTGATAGGGTATGATAATGGGTATCGCTCACAGTATGTTTATCATTACCAAATTCAAACCCTCACAAAATTTAAATTACCAAATCCACTTGCAACCCACTGCGGGTTTTAATTTTTTTTAAGAAAAACTATCCGCTGGTGGTTTTAATAATTACCAAACCCACAATAGCATCTGACAGATTTTTTATGAGTTTCTAAATTTAAAATCACAAACGTTCAATAGATAAATTTATAATAGTAACCTAAAATTCCACATAATATACTCAATTCTAAATTTAATCAATGTAAATGGAAAATTAAAATTTCAACATCAATCTAACACAAATCCTCAAATTTAAGTATAAATTACACAAATCCATAGAAAAAAGTCACAAACTAGTATATAAAAATAACAATTATCATTTCATATTACCATTCAACATAAGTTCCAAAAAAAGATCTTCATTTCATTCGCCACCATTAGCACACATCCAACATGATTTCTACAATAATAATAAAGATTAATATTTTCTAAATAATAATACGTTTTAAATACTAATCCGAAGAATAAAATTATAATAATGAAATAATTCATGCATTAAATTAAAGCATAATAGTCCATACAAAATTATAATAAGTATATAATAATCCATGCATTAAATTAAAGCATGTTAGGACCTAGGCACGTTGTAACTTGCACACACATTTGTACTTTATATTGTTTACATTATATATTTTTAGATTTAAATATTTTTATTAAAATTAAATTAAAAATATTTAAAAATAATTAAGAGTTGATGGATTTTCATGCGGGTATCCGTCAGATATTTAACTAATACCAATCTCACTCATAACCCACAAAATTATCCATCATAGATGGATTTGGATAAATTTACCGATACCATTACAGCAGGTCTCAAATGTATTGGAAGCTGGAAACATCGATAGAGCTAAGAAAGCCATGGCTGTGACAAAAGTGACAATCGAGCTCTCTGTCATCCTTGCTCTTATGGTTGTTTTGGCTCTAGCTTTTGGTCATGAAATCTGGGCTGGCTTCTTTAGTGACAGCCACGAAATAATAAAGAAACTTGCTTCTTTGACACCTTTAATTTCTTGCAATCTCAATAACATTTGATTCCGTGCAAGGCCTCTTTATCAGATTTTTGCAACTGCTTTAGAAATTTCTAAGTTGATGTACGCATGAGTGAAATTTTGATTATTAATAGATTAAAGGTGTGGGGTTAATGGTGCAGGGGTGGCAACAAGATGTGAGTGGCAGCACTTGGCTGTTTTGGCCAATTTGGGAACATTCTATTTCATTGGCATGCCAATTGCAGCTGTTCTGGGGATTTAAAGTGAAGCTTTATGCTCAGGGTATTTTTGGATGCCGAAGCTTCTGCCAATTCATCCATTGTAATTAAAGAACTCCTTGTTTGTGCTTGCTTATGTTTTCCAAAAAATGAATAAATTGATTTAAGCATTTCTTTTAGCTCTTTGTTTTCTTGAGGTTGGTGATAAGAATGTGGTTCCTTTACTTTCTCTTCCAATTAAGGTTTATATTGCGTGTCTTTTTCTATCAATTACAGCACTTGCTTCTTAGTCTTATCAATTTCTTGTGTTCAGTTTCAACCACTAAATCCCTAAATCGCTTGCTAATATGGATACAAAACTCTTATGTGTGATTTGATATCTTGATTAAACATTACCAATTACAATTATTATCTATAAAATCATAGTTACAATGGTAGTTAATGCGGATGTCTTGAAGTCAGGAAAAAGTTAGAAGATTGATGTTCAATTCAACCACACATTAGAATTGAAAACTAATTTCGAATAATTTGATCAAAACAACTAATTAAGAACTAAAAAATTAAAAATATATATAAAAAATAGTCATTCACGCTAATCATGTCAATTGTTGGTCAACCATTGGTTTTTAGTCGATCATTTATCCGTCATTTATTGATCACTCGCGGATTGATAATTACTTACGAATATTTATGTTTTAAATATCATTTTTTTAACTACCAAACTTTGAACAGTAGTGTGTTTGTCCCGGGTCAAACCCCGAAAGCCTCCCAAAACGAGATTGTTTCATCCTTTTTTTTGTTTTAATTTGAAGTAAAACGGCGTCGTTGAGCAGCACCTGTAATCTTCCTCTTCGTTCCACCACAAAAACCCAACAAACAACAGTGGCTGCGAACTCATTTCTGTATTTTCTCTGCACTTACAGTGACTGCGAACTCGTCGAGCAACCTTCTCTTCCTCTTCGTTTCACAGCCTGCAGAAGCATTTTGACCCTTCTCTTCCTCTTTGTTCCACGTCGAGCAGTTTCAATTGTATGTGGCCTTGCCATAAGGAAAGGTATTGTCTTCTTTGGCATCATATTATTTTCAAAGTTTCAATTTTGCTTGAATTTTGTTGTGTAATTTTGTGAAGCGATATTGACGTTGTTGTTAAATGAAGTTAATTTTGTGAAGCCACCAAACGTTGTCGCTGTCGCGTGATTCTTGTTAGTGGTGGCGGTGACGGTGGCTCTGACTTTTGGATTGCGAATAACTGTCAATTGCTGGATCGCGATCGATGAAGGAGAGGGGATAAAGGAGAGGCAACTGATTGTTGTCAGTGGCGACGGTGATGGTGGATGGGTATGTGTGATGGTGGCTCTGTGTGTTTTATATTGCAAACGATGCGTTTTGGCTGCGATCGATTGCGATCGATGAAGGAGTGACGATGAAAGAGAGGCAAAAATTTGACAGCAGAACGCAATATTTTTTCTTTAAGTGAAACAATATATTTTGGCTTTTGAAGTTTGACCCAAGATTTAACCCGGTGTGAGTATTATTTTCCAACTTTAAAAAATAGTAAGTAGAATGTTTTCGTAAATATACTTTTAACAAACGTAGAGTATTTCGTAAATTCGCCTAAAACTCTTGGGTCCACGTGGCAAAACCACACAGGACCAGCAGAGTAAAAGCTGTTAGGACAACTTGTGTACTTTTTGTTTTATGGCGTGTGTTTGCATTTCGGCACAAAATCTAACAGCGTTGGCTGACAGACACTACTTTCGATTTTCGACAACGACACCATGCGGCGCTCGGCTAAGGTTCATAAAAGAGATCGCATCTAGATTATTTTTCCCTAAAAAAAAAAAATTAATAAAAGAGATCGTATCTGGCCATGTGCACTTAAAACATTGGATACTATTTGTTTATTCAAATATTTACAAAATAAAATTAAATACTATTAGGGAAATTTTCAAATTTCAACGGCTGTGATTATGGTACCTTTGGAATAGTGTACACCGATCCGCGGCTTCGGCACCATTAGGTGGTAAGATTTTACTCAATTTTTATTAATTATGACCACTTAATGGTGCTCATAAAATGGCGTACTATGTTGGGACCCAATTTTGGTATTCTCTTTTGATTAATTTGTTTGTGATGTAAGTTGATTGACACATGTAGAGCTGAGTAAATGCGATGTCTTACTTTTAATATCAAGACTAATTTGTAATTTTAAAACATTTCATTTCGTAGAAAAAAAAAAAAAAGAGAGAGAGAGAGAACAATTTTGGATAATAATCTCCTTCTTTCTCTTTTCTTTTTTCTTTTTCTCCCCGTAATGATAGCCAGCTAAAACGGTCATTAACTTGGTTAAAATTGATAGGTAAAAGAACGTGGCTCAACTATTATTATTAATAAAGTGTGACCACTTACTTTTTTCTCATTTGGTCTCAAAGAGAGTAGTCAAGCTATTGCCATTATAAAACTACGAGTGGTTTGGCACGAAAATGAAGCTGGTTAATCATACGTAGAATATAACAATTGATCAACAATCTACAGTATTAGTCACAAGGACTTCTAACTTTTTATTTTTTCTAATTAAATAATTATTAGTCAAATTTTCTATAATAATGTTAAGAATCTTAATATTTGAGTTTCATTTTAAATTTTAATACTATATGCCATTCATTTAAAATGATAAATTTTGTAATTTGTAAAATTATTTATTGATTGGATGAATACCACATCAATTAGGACTCAACTTTCTAAATTTAGTTTTACTTTTATTTAAACATTAGTTCAATGTACGGGCTAATAAAAAAGATACAATCAATAATTATTTGATAAAAATATAAAACTAATTAAATCTTAACTGCATATTGTTATATGTGCACTTGTGACATAAAAGTATCAAGAATTAAGTACAAATCATCTAGTATTAATTTCAAATCTAATAAATATAAGGAACTCATTTCAGAGTTTCATCGACATGATCATATAAATAAAAAGAGAAATTGTTTACTAATAATCAATATATAATTAAAATTAAATATATAATTAAGCCACTGCATGTTTGAAAGAAATTAATTCAAGATTTATGAAACAATGAACAACTGAATTACCTTCCGATAAATTTGTAAGTTGTAAAGATAAGCGATTGATTTATTCTAAACTTAAGGCGCTTCCGAAGCAAAGTACATCATTGGATGATTATACTGCCACAAAGTATATTCTAAGCTTTTTACATATTTATTGAATTATTCCAAACTTTCTCATTGCTTATTGCCTCATTCAATCTCTTTTCACATATGACTCTGTTATCACATGATCACGTGCGACAACTGATAATCATCTCTGATTTTTCATGTCCAGTTTTGGTATGACAAAGACAATTTATAAGATTTTTCCACGTCACGGTTGCAAAAGATTCTTTACGGATGATTCCACTGGAATATTGTAACCGTTGACCGTAACAGCGATTTCTAACGGCGTTTAATTGAAAACATGTGAATGTATTTAAGCTGAAACGGCCAGAAAGGGATATGTCGAAGATCGACATACGCCAGATAAGCCGAGACGGCGCCGACTGAAATTTAGAATTAGCATTTGGGTTATTTTAAGGCTAATAATATTATCTTGTTATTTAATATTTATTAATTTATGTATTAAATGTGATCTGCGGGCTCTGTAGGTTTGAGCGTGTTATTTATAGAGTACATAATTAGACATTTTTTTTTTTTAATATTGATTATATATTAGATTATTGTTATTACAATAAATATTTATAACTGTTATTATAATAGATAAATACACATTATGACTTATAATATTACATTAATCTTTATGAAACATTTGTTCAGACAAATACCCTTCGCAGAGGACTTACAATATTATGTTAATCTTATAATATTACATTAATCTCATAATATTACATTAATCTTACAATATTACATTAATCTTTATGAAACACTTGCCCATATAAATACCCATTGCAGAGAACTTACAATATTACATTAATCTTTAATCTTATAATATTACATTAATCTTACAATATTACATTAGTATTTATGAAGCACTTGTCCATATAAATACCCCTTGCAGAGTACTTACAATATTACATTAATCTTTATGAAAAACTTGCCCAGGCAAATACCCCTCTACCCCTCACAGAGGACTTACAATATTACATTAATCTTTATGAAGCATTTGCCCAGACAAATACACTCGCAGAGGAAGGATATCTTTGCTCCACTCGCAAGACTTACAATATTACATTAATCTTTATGAAACCCTTGCTCAGACAAATACCCCTCGGAAAAAAGTTCGCCACTGGGCCAAATGTGATATGTAGTACTAATTAATAGTTAGACATCTAAAACCCTTTATCAATCATTTTATAAGAGTGTTTTAGAATAAAAATTTGGGATATGTAGTACTAATTAAGCTGAAATCCAAAGTCATTTTCTAGCGAATTGTAAGTAATATGCGCTAAAATATAGAAAATGCGAAAGATCAGTTTTTGATTAAATAGTTGTCACCTCCTTATTTTCTTTAATTATTGATATTAAGAGTTAAGAGTAATAAGTAATTTGTGTTAAATATAAAAAAATGCTAATAAAAAGTTTGTCTCCTTGGGCAGGAATTATTATTGTACATTATAACAATAATAATAACAATTTTATTTTGAAAAAAAAAAAAGAAAAGGAGTGGACGGAGCCCAAGTTAATTTTTTGAGTAATTATAGAGTTATAAACTCTTATACAAATTTATTTTGTATAAATTAATATAACATGATTCAATTGATTGAATTAAATATATTTTAGTCTGCATTATTTATTTTTATTCGACCAATTAATTTATGTCATGTCAATTTATACAAAATAATTTTGTACAAATCTATCATCATTTTTCCCAAGAGGTCTAACTTAGGGTTTCGAATCTCATAGACTGAACACTATTAGATGGTGAGTATTGCAAGAATCCTAACATTTAAGCCATAATTTGAGTTTCCAATTGATGTGGCACTCACTATTAGACGATAAAATAGACTAACGAGTAATTTTACATGAATAATGCTAGAGATCATAACATTTGTGTTCCAATTTAATTCCCAACTTATATAACATTCATTAATTGAATGATATAATAGAGTAATAAATAATTTTATATTCATCATCTAATAGATGGTGGAGGAAGTGGATTGATATAATAAATAATACTAGATATCATTATAGTACCGTACCGAGTCATTGCGATTAAGTTACATTCTAATTGAAGCATGATTAGATCTCGTTCTAATCTATTAAATAAGATTTTTAATAACGTACAAAGCGAAATTATATGACGCTCTAATTCAAACAACTCTGCAAAAAAAATTTTGATAGATAATCCTAATAATTATAAAAAGGTGTCTATTAAAATAATTGAAGTTGAAGTTATGAAAAAAATAATAAGACCTCTGTATTTGTAATTAAAAAAAAAAACGTATCTCTCTAAGTTAACTTAAAAAAGAAAATTAAATCATAATTATAATAAGAATAAAAAAAATTAAGACACATGCCATAATTGACTCCAATTAAAATGAAAAATTCTAAAATAATAAAATCCTAAAATAATGTCTTACATAAATAGATGAGTGATATATAATATTAAAACTTAAGTTAAGACTTAAATATTGTGATTTCAAACATTATTCTTATTATAAATAAGATAAGCATGCACAGTTCATCATTTATGGGGTGTACGCATCGCATGTTAGCTAACAATATCAATAATTTAACAAGCCCATATGCATGTGTTATAAATTTTACCAAATACACTATTGTCACCGAAAGCCTCCTAATGAGTTGTGTGTTTAAAGAATTTTCGTTACAATATTAATTGTGATTTGCTTGCATATGATTATTCAAAAGAATCAAAACGTGAATGGCATGTATCGTGAAAGTATACGCGATTTTATAAATGAATAAGTGCTTGGTAAACATCTTAAAAAGATTAAGCATCAATTTCTTTCTTGGGTTCTAACAATCAAAATTTTCCAAATTTAATTTATAAGCCCATCAAAGAATACGCACTTCAACTCAGTTTAGACATGTACAGATCCACGTTATTAGTTTAGTATTTTTTTTTTCCCTTGAATGAAAGAGTTATCAATAATTGTTTTCTAGATTCTCGGGAGATAATTAATAGCATATAGTATGCTTGGCAATCAAGTAAGCTTGAGTCGGAAGAAACAGAGAAAATCAAAGTAGAAAATTAATTCTACATGATAATATCAAACTTATATAGAAAATATTCGTAAACTCATATAATAATAATAATATTAATAAACATTTTGACCGCGGGTGTTTTTTATTCTATTTTGAGAGTTTTGACACCAAGAGGATTAATAAAGGCAGACTTTTAGATAAATTACAATCATATCCATCAATTTTAAAATATTTTTGTATTATCAAATTATTCTTGAAAAAAAATGAGATCTACCTCAACAAAAAGATTGTGAATGACGTATTAAAAACCACTTGCCTGCGCCATGAAAGACAAAGTTAGACATTATATTTAGAACATAGCTAGATATTGTATTCAGATCACAGGTGCAACCATAGTACCCTCAGATTAGTATGTTGAATTGGATTAAATTAGATAATACTAAATTATATATAATATTATGTTGTGTTTGATGCAATATTGAATTGAACCATAAATAATTATGTCTTCTATTTAGTATGTCACGGGATTGGCTAATAACTAATAATTTGTCTTATATATTAATTTTAAAATGACATGGAATATAATTTACTCTTTGCTATGAACAAATCTATAAAAAGGTACACCCATCGCAAACAATTAATCTCCAAAATTGATTTATACACATGAAAATTAATAGAAACTAAGAAGCACTCAACTACTACTATATAAGACATTAAAATTCATTCTATTAAATAATTACAACAAATAAATAAAAGAATAAAACAATTTAACATAATTTAATTTTTTTTGTTAAGATTTGAGTAGACTTACTGCAAGAACAGAAGAGATTTGGCGATGAGAAGAGAGACTTTGGCGTTGAGAGCGTGGAGAGGAATTTTTTTATCCTGTGAATACTGGTAGGCTAAATTTTAGCTTGTATGTTATTATCCCATGCCTCCCTCGTTTAAAAATTTCGATACTTTGTTGGATTAAATGATGGGCTTCACTAATTTATCCCACAATTATTTTTGTATACCAAACATTGTACTAGGATAATTTTATTATAAAATTATCCAATCCCATCATTTTATACTCTAACCAAACGAGCTCTAAAACTATCGTTCTTCCACAGTTTAAGTATAATTATATAATAAAAAAATTAATAAAATCTAGCTATGAGATATAATATTCTTAGATACCATAGTCAGAACATTGAGTCACATAAAAAAAGAGTCACATTTAAGTGTTAATATAACATTTCATGCTATAAATATTTTGCGATCCGAAAGAGTAGAAGACTTGGAAGTTGGAAGTTTTAGACTTTGAAAAGACGTGTGAGAATGTTTGGTTCAACAACGAGAAGCCGAAACAACAACGAAACCAAATCCAAACCCAAGACACAAAGCAAACGCACTTTTGAAATTGAATTTCAAAATTTTTCAACTTTTTCATTCAACAAATAAGAAGACTATTTTCATTAATTATTTAGTTTAATTATCAAACCAAACCAAACCAAACCAAATCCAAAAAACATTCATTAAAAAAAAAAAGAAAATACAAAAACAAAACATGTTGTATTGTATAACCCTTCATTATCCAACTTCTGCTTCAATCTCTCTCTACAACTTTCTCTCTCTAAGAAACCTTTCGTCTATCTTCTTTGATTTTTCCAGCTAAATTTTTAGTCTTCGAAAAACCATTCAATGAAATTATCTACTGTAAAATCTTTCAAAATTTGAGAAAACAAATTCGTTTATGTTTTCTGTAAATTTTTTAATTTTTTGATTTTAATTGTATATTACGATACTGATCAATAAAAGTTGTTTTTCCAATTGATATCTTTTTAATTTTCGTTTCTGGGTATTAAACATATAAACCCAAAAAAACTCTTTCAATTTCAAATAATTTTTTTTCTAATTTGCGTTTGCTTTCATTTGTTGTCTGAAAGCAGTTTCTATTTTTCTTCAGCAAACCAAAATCAAACGGGCTCTTGTTTCGTTTGAGAGCTTTTTTTCATCTGGGTTCTTCACAAAACCCAACACGAATCCACTTGAAAGCTGAAAATTTGAAATTTTAGAGCTGTTTCTTTACACAATGATATCGGGTTTTTATTTTTCTGGGAGCTCAAAAAGGTTTTGATTTTTAAGATAAAAACAGCCTGGGGTTATGCTTGAACAACAAATTGGAGACATAGAACTGAATTTCGTGTTCTGGGTATTCGTTAATTTCATTGTCCGGTCCTTTCCTGGGATGAGGAATAGTACTGATGGGCCTAAACCGCAAAACGGTGTCGTTTCGCGGTCCGCAAAGAGCCCGTTTCGTGCAATATCGAGTTATTTGAGGATCGTGTCGTCTGGGGCGTCAACGGTGGCCAGGTCGGCCGTTTCGGTGGCATCTTCCATTGTAGAGAGAGATGATGAGTCAAGCCATGATCAGGTACTTTTACTTGTTTATTTGCGATCTTGTTTTTTGGTTAATTAAGTCAAAACTGTGTTTGTGTTTTGATGTATTAGAAGTAGAGTATTTGAAGCTTTGAGTTTGAATGTGTTTATGATGTAGGTGTAAGTGCTTCTAAGGAAAGTGTAATTCTGGCTGAAAGTAGGTAAACCATAGTATTTTGGTTATGAAAAAGTACCAGCTGTGTAATTCTTATTCTTCTTATATTGACACGTCCAAATTGATTTTGGCCTTTAATTTGAATGCAAATGTGAAATTTAGATGATTTGTGGGTTGTGTGTGTGTGTGTGTGTGTATTTAAAAAAAAGGTTTTGAATGGATGTAATTTTCTATTTATGAGTGGATTTTGGAGATACATAAAAAAATTTGATATTCCCATGCAGAGATTATTATTGGATATGTAGATTTTGGGTTGTGGAATAAACATGAGTTCTCTTTTCAGTTTTCAAAGTGGGTATTCTGACTTTGGGGTGGATTTCGATGGAGAGTCAGAATGTGGCATGCTTATTTTAGATTATCTATTAGTTGAATTTACGGGTGGATGTTTATAGTTTAGGTAGTTTTTGGTATATAGCAATATGTGTATGTGGTAATCTGTTTTATTATTTTGGACTGAGTGGTTTTTGGTGGCATTTTGATGCAATCTATTGAGTAGACAAGAGTTTCTGTATGTTTATCATTTTGTCATCTAAGTTTTATGATTGCGGAATTAGTTCACTTGTGGTACCTGGTAAAACAAATGTGGCACCTGGTAAAACAAATGTGGCTCGTGGGGTGATCTTTTACCAAAGGAGTTGAGGATTTGAGCTTGTTCATTGAATTTTGCCATATGGTACGAGTTGAATCTCTGGAAACTTGTTTTTCTGTTTATTAATTTGTTTTGAAATTTTTTTGAAAAGAAAGCTGGCTTTTATTAACTTCTTCTTTTGTGCTTGGTATGGATGGCTATGCTGCTGTCTTTCCTGTTGATGTTATTCTTATGGCACGATTCTTGCTAATTTGAGTACTTGAAATTATGATCTGAGAGTTGAAATGGCTCATACCAAATTTCCTTTTTATGATATGAAGGTGCTTTGGGCTGGGTTTGACAAATTCGAGAGTGAGGCAGGTGCAACACGGCGAGTCCTCCTGCTGGGTTATCGGTCTGGTTTCCAGGTTTGGGATGTTGAAGAGGCGGATAACGTTCATGACCTGGTCTCCAGATATGATGGTCCTGTCTCATTTATGCAAATGTTACCAAGACCAATAACATCAAAAAGATTGAGAGACAAGTTTGCAGAAGTCAGGCCACTCATGGTATTTTGTGCTGATGGGTCCCATTCTTGTGGTACTAAATTTCAGGATGGGTTAACTATTGCTTGCAATGGGACTTCTACAAACTACCATGACTTGGGGAATGGCAGTTCTGTGCCCACTGTTGTTCGTTTTTATTCCTTGAGATCTCAGTCTTATGTGCATATGCTAAAGTTCAGATCTGCCATTTATTCTGTAAGATGCAGCTCTAGAGTCGTTGCCATATGTCAGGCAGCTCAGGTATGTACTTATGCATTTGTTTCCAACCACTCTTATCTTTTCCCTAGTCACTGTATGAGAATTAATTTTTTACATACTGTAGGTACACTGCTTTAATGCTGCAACATTAGAGATTGAATACGCAATTCTAACAAATCCTATAGTTACGGGACATCCTAGTTCTGGAGGTATAGGTATTGGCTATGGACCTCTTGCAGTTGGTCCGAGGTGGCTGGCTTATAGTGGAACTCCAGTTGTTGTCTCAAATGACGGGCGTGTAAATCCACAACATCTAATGCAGTCCCTGAGCTTTTCTGGCTTTGCTTCAAATGGGAGCCGTGTTGCACACTATGCAAAAGAATCGAGCAAGCATCTAGCTGCTGGGATAGTGAACCTTGGAGATTTAGGATATAAGAAGCTGTCACGATACTGCTCAGAACTTCTACCTGATTCCCAGAATTCTCTGCAATCAGCAATTCCTGGTGGGAAAAGCAATGGAACTGTTAATGGTCATTTGCCTGATGCTGATAATGTTGGAATGGTACCTTCTATTCTTCTTAAATTTGTTTGTTTCCTTTCTTCTATAGTGTTTGGTTATTTGCCTGCCCTTCCCAATCGCATACACACTTGTATAATGATGGTATTTGAGGAACATTCTTTTTTAGCTTTATTTGGAAACAATATTACTATCTGTGTTTCTCAATATTCTTTTTTTTTAAGTCTGAATATAATGATGACACTTTTATGCCTTACCTCTTTTCCATTACTTCTTTTTCCCCTATGTGTTAATCAGGTCATTGTCAGAGACATTTTCAGTAAAAATGTTATTGCCCAGTTTAGGGCTCACAAGAGTCCTATTTCAGCATTATGCTTTGATCCTAGCGGGATACTTTTAGTGACTGCTTCAGTTCAGGGTCATAACATAAATATTTTCAAAATAATGCCTGGACTCCAAGGAAGCTCCTCTGCATGTGATGCTGGTACATCTTATGTACATCTTTACAGGCTGCAACGTGGTTTAACAAATGCTGTAAGAGCACTATCATTTTTCATAGTTTTCTTTTACAATGTAATCCATTGACCCATTTGCTCATTATATTATATATTTTTTCCCCCTTTTTTCGGTTCCAGGTTATACAAGATATTAGTTTCAGTGATGACAGCAATTGGATTATGATTAGTTCCTCTAGGGGGACGAGCCATTTGTTTGCCATAAATCCTTTGGGAGGATCAGTCAATTTTCAGTCTACTGATGCTAATTTCACCACAAAACATGGTGCAGTGGCTAAGTCAGGAGTTCGTTGGCCACCCAATTTAGGTTTGCAAATGCCTAATCAACAGAGCCTTTGTGCATCTGGTCCCCCAGTTACTCTCTCTGTGGTTAGCAGAATAAGAAATGGAAATAATGGATGGAGAGGCACTGTTAGTGGTGCAGCAGCAGCTGCGACAGGAAGGGTGAGTTCGCTCTCTGGGGCCATTGCTTCATCTTTCCATAACTGCAAAGGCAATAGTGAAACAAATGCAGCTGGCAGCTATTTAAAGATAAAGAACCACCTTCTGGTCTTTTCTCCCTCTGGATGTATGATTCAATATGCCTTGCGAATATCAACCGGTCTAGATGTAACAATTAGTGTGCCTGGATTAGACAGTGCTTATGATTCGGTTCCAGAGGATGATCCTAGATTAATTGTTGAGGCAATCCAGAAGTGGAATATTTGTCAGAAACAAACTCGAAGAGAGCGAGAAGATAATATAGACATATATGGTGATAATGGAACTTCAGATACCAATAAGATATACCCTGAAGAAGTGAAAGATGGAAATTTTACTTCTACTGAAGCTAAGGGTGTGATTGAGAAAACAAAGGTTATTCCTGAAGATAAGCACCATCTGTATATTTCTGAAGCTGAACTGCAGATGCATCCCCCTCGCATTCCGTTGTGGGCTAAACCACAGGTATTTCCTTGTTGTGCAGGGTTTTCTATGAAGCATTTATATATAGAATCATGCGAATGTTTTCTTTTATGTTTAACATGCTTCTTGTTCTTGTTCCATTGCTTTATAGATATATTTTCAGTCGATGATGATAAAGGACTTTAAAACGGGAGAAGAAAATTTTCTGAAAGGGGAAATTGAAATCGAACGATTTCCAACTCGCATGATTGAAGCAAGATCAAAAGACTTGGTACCAGTTTTTGACTATCTTCAAAGTCACAAATTTTCGCAAGCAAGGTGCCCTAGAGTTCTATAGGTTCTTTAATGTTTATGTTTAACTAGCCTTTATACCATTAGGTTTATAGGTTAGCTATTTGACTCTTTTACAGTATCATTCTAGTGGGGTCTATGAAATAAGGTTGTTAGCTAATTATGTGGTGTATATGCACAATTTATGGTTTATATGAATTTAGTAGATACTGGCTTAGTTTTTGTTTACATGTTCATTCTTGTACATGTTTTTCCTCATCTTCAAACGTGAAACTTCATGTTGACTTTCATGAAATTTCGTTTGTTGTTATGCGCGGTTCAGTTATATATTTTTGTAAATGAATTTTGGTGCACATTTATGAAATCATATGCTGAAGTCATGAAATATATAAATGTTTTTCTTGTTGCAGGGTTCCTACTGTAGGTAGAAATAGCAATGAGCGACTGCTACATTAGAGATCTGGGCTGGCTGAAAATGGCCTGCTTTTAAGGAGGAGCAGCTCTGGCTCTCTTGATTCTGTAACTGACAATGGTGCTTTAGCAGTCGAACTTAACAATGGCATCGAAGAAACAAGTTTAGATTGTCCTCAGATGCCAGTAGATACCAAGGGCTTTGTAAATAATAGTGTCAGCCCTAAAAGCAAAACTCGGCTTGAGATTGTAAATAATAGTGAGAGCTTAAGAGTGGAGGCTCAACTCAAGTTTGTAAATAATAAAATAGAGGGCCTGAGAATGGAGAATCATTTTGAAGACGAAGGGGATGAGTTTGATTAGAGGTAATTTCCCTGTTCCCAATTTAATTTTAGGCTCCGTCTGGAATTGACGTGTAAGGGCTTTTAATCCACATCTATTGTGGAATGGAATTCCTTGCTGATGCTATAAGGGCTTGCAGTAAACATTAGTTAAGGAAAAGTGGGTGTTTATGAGACACCGGTTGCTGCTCTTCCAAAAATTAAGCTGAAGAGTTACTATCTGGCTTTTAGATTGCAATACTTCAGATTATGGTGTATTAATAGTTAGTATATGTCTTGCATTTGTTCCTATTCAGGTGTGCGGTTAAATTTTTTCTTCTCTCCTGGGAGGCTGATTAACAGTGTTTAATACCATGGGGGTGAAATGTAGACACGATTGAGGTGTAGTGGGTTTGACTATGATGAAGATCATCATCCGGAAATTGAAAGTGTGGATACCATGTTGTTTGGGTTTTATCTTCTGGCGACTTTGTAAATAACAGATCAGGAAAATTACATTTCCGAATAATCAGTTGTAATATGTAAATAATAGCATTACATTGTAACTCTTGTTCTCCTCCCGTTATTATGTAATTTGTATTCATTTTGTTTCAATCCTTGTGCAAATTTGTCAAGTAAAAATCAAATTTGTAAACCTACAATGGAGCAACCAGTTTCGTGGGTGCAAAGTTGATGCTAGAACCATACAAAATTTAAGTAGAAAGTGAAAAAGTCCTCGTAAGAAGCAAAAGATGCATTATTCCTTTGGAGGCTTGAACCCGAATCGGGGTTGTGAATCATTTCACTGCCAAGGGAGAGTCTAGACCGTTTCTAACAATGCTGGGAGGTTTGAAGGAATGCTGCAGGCTCGCCTTGGTATGTTTATTCTCCCATTGCAATCGAGTCCACCATTCTGGTCAGCTAGAGCAGCTTCAAAATTACAGGGCAGCTGACTACTTTAATCTTCTGTAGATTTGGAGCTGCCATTTTCTTAGGGAAGAACTCTTCTAGCTTGATACAAAAGCTAACTTTGATTTCCTGCAGTGATTCAGTGTTGAGCATGGAATTGCCATTTCGGCTAAACTACCTGAGTTTGGGACAGTCACTCACTTCTATTAGTCTTAGTCTACATAGTCTAAAAAATCTCTGGCCTCGATACTGAATGGAGTCTGAAATGCTCGCTAGGTGCTTAAAGTGACAGAGACGAAGTTCCTCCAGGTTCGGTAATAGGTCAAATTGAACGCGACATTCTCTTTTTCGCATGAAGTCGGTGATAGTATCTGCATTGATAGTTAGAGATCTCAAACCAGCATACGTATAATTGCTATTTATGCCCAAGATATCGACCATTTTATGCAGACCAGAACAACGACTAAGGACTAGAGAATTTATGTTGGTCAACAACCAACCAATCCTTTCTCGATGACGATCAACTTCAGTTGTTGTCACCCTATTTTCATCAATCTCAGTTGGCAAATTGATAATAACACTACAGTTTATAAGGAAAAATCAAATAAAACAAAAAAAATTAGATGACAAATGGAATTAATTCGAGAAAACCCAAATCTCCAAATAGGTATTGGTTATTCGAGAAACCAATAAACTCCCAAATATAGCTCTTATGTTGCCAAAATAATAAACTCAAGATATTTTTTATTGAATAACATTAAACTTTATATAATAAAGCTTATTTAAGTTTACAACCTAAAAATTAGTAACGCTAGGCATGATTTCACATAATGCTCTAGTATTTACATGTAGTTCCACAAAATAAGTGTAACTACTTTTGACAAATTCAAAATTAACCAACATCATAACATTAAGTAAATAAAATAAATAATTTTAATTATTTTAAGAGTTTGTATCACTCATTCCCCCTGAAAATACCCTTGTCCTCAAGGATAGATTTTTCTGAAATAATTTGCTTTCTCTTCCGTTTCCAATTCATAATTAGATATAATGATGCCTTGAACCTCTTTTGAAAATTCTCCATTGATCCAACCATGTTCTTCATCTCAATTTTTGGCACTTTAATTATGAACAATTTTTCATCATGGTAACTAGGCAATTTGGCTTTGTCCTTAAAATAAATACTCTGCACCTTTGATTTGTATGAGAAAGCTCTAACCTTTTGAATGTTGATTTTTGGAATTTTCTTCAATGATGCCACTACTTTGTTGCATTGTTTAACACCTCCATCATGCGTTGCAAGTGCCAAATTATCACTTTGTTGGAGACGTTGAACTTCAACTAAAGACATAATTTTCTCTCACATGTTTGATATGATGGCTACATGAATTCAACTTTGCATCCATGTTCTTGATATTTCATCCATTTTGCACAATAATTTCTTGGTAAGTTCCTTCTGCTCAAGAATCATAACCTCCATCATCTTTTGAATCCTCTCAAGTCTCTGCTCCATTATAAGAATTTACTCCTTATTTATTATCAAGCTCTGATAACAAATGATACGAACATTATAGTCTATAAAGAGAAATGAAATGAAACAGAAAAATTTTGATGACAAATAGGGTTAATTCAAGAAAATCCGAACTTCTAAATAGGTATTAGTTATTCGAGAAACTAATAAACTCTCAAATACAGCTCCTATGTTGTCAAAATAATAAACTCACGACATTTTTTATTGAACAACATCAAGCTTTACATAATAAAATTTATTTAAGATTACAACCTAAAAATTAGTAACGCTAGGCATGATTTCACATAATACTCCACTACTTACATATAGTTCCACAAAATAAGTGCAACTACTTTTTACTAATTCAAAATTAACCAACATCATAAAATTAAGTAAATAAAATAAATAATTTTAATTATTTTAAGAATTTGTATCACAAAGAGGGTACATCTTAGCCCATAAAGAACTGGAACATTTTCAATCTACGCATCCAGGAAGCATAAGATGGAATGCGCTTCAAACTGGTGTAAGACGAGTAATTTTTTAAGGCATCCCAACTCTCTCATATTTGCTTGTCCATCATCTTCCCCATCTTGCTTCGAATACCAAATATAACCACAGTGTGCCATGTCTAGAACCTCCAAGCTTGACAATTTGGATATAATCCCGCCTTGAATGGCTTTCAGGTTGTGTGTGTGAGATATGTCTGGCTTCCTTAAGTTGCTCAAGTTCTCCAACCCGCTTGGCAATTGTTCGATACCAGTTCCACTACAATCAAGCACCTGCAGTTTACTAAGGCCACTTAGATGAGGTAATTCTTTAAGATCAAGGTAATCTCTTAGTATAAGCATCCTTAGATCGTCCGGTTGGAGAATTGAAGAAGGCAATGACTTGATGCTGCTTCCACTAACATTCAAATTCTTGAGTGATTGAAATGCTAGCAGAAATCCGTCTTGAATTTGTCCGAGTGGGCAATTAGCTTGTACCAACAATGTTGAGGCCTCAGGACAATGAATTTACTGATCAGATAATTCTGTTATTTTGTTATTCATGAATGAGACTATCTTGAGAGACTCTGATATTATAACTTCTGAAATATGAGTTAAGCCAGTTCCTGAGTGGACAAGTGAGTTACAGTCATTCTCCAACGAGGATGAAATCTATATAGCAACATCGCGAACTACATCATGCATCTTCACAGTTCCCACACAGGATCCTTGTTCCAGCAAACAAGAGTCCTGTAAACTTTCAATCAAAACAATCCCCCTATTTCGTGAGCCCTCATAATTCAGTTGGTCATCCATCAAACCTTCCGCCAGCCAGCGATCAACAAGTTCACTCACTTCAATACAGAAATCCTCAGGATACAATGAGCAAAGCAGAAAACAATGGCTAATGTTTTACTTTGTAAAGAATCTTAACTCCACTTCAAGGACTTGTAGAGTTTGTTCTCTATGCCTTTGATGTAAAGAAGTCATCTTTTTAACCCATTCAAGGCATCCTTCCACCATTCAACCATTTTCTTTCCCCTGATAGCTATTTGTTAAACTACTTACCTCCCCAGCATTTCTGCTAAATAATTTCTATTCTTCTTCTTCATTCAATAGGTCAACTTTCACTTCTTGATTAGTCTACATCTCCCTGCAAAACTCAAGAGAGCAACACGACACTATAATCTTAGAACCTGAATGAACTTCAGGTCGTAGAACACCCACAAAGTACAAATTTATTGCCTCCCAAACATCCTCCAATTTAAGAAGAAATTTCTTCTCATTTAGGAGCCTCTCATGAAGTTGAGTGGTTAATCTTTCCTCAATTTCAATGATATGCACCCTCAAAATCAATCTCTCTGTTATCTCTGCCTGAACCCATCTTAGATCACACTCCTTGGACACAGTAACCCATACCACCATGCTAAAACTTGTCCTTGAAGATCTTGTGAGCTTGTTGTTCAAGTTCTTGAGTAAGGTGGTCTTATCGACACCTCCTATACCCCAAACACATAACCTTTTCATCATTCCCTAGGTCCGTAACTTTGGCCAAAGTTGTTGAATTGTTGTTTGATTTTCAAGTATATATCCAGGGATATGCTCAACAAGTTTTGCCAAGTAACTCCCACCCACCATCTTAGCAATTATACTACCAAACTTAACAAGCGTGTGCACCTTATTGAACAATCTAGCTACGTCCTTGTTAAGTCTATACCTTTCCTCATAAGTAAAGAAGCATGCACAAAGTGGGTTAGTGTTCACTGACTTACCAGCTTGTTCTGAATTCACTTTAAGTTCGATTTGTTCGACTTCTCTAAGCCATTCGGTCGTTTGAGTATCTGATGAGTCAAAGTTCCTCTTTGACTTTGTTCCTTATCTCCATTAGACTCTTCATCTCCTTTTCCAGCGCACTGCAATTTGATTGGAGTCTAATAAAGTTCTTGATGTTCTGACAGCTGCCATAAAACAATTGGTTACTGGGTACAACTGCTGAGCCTACAATTGAAGCCAACACTTCCATCCTGAAGAATTTTTGCTAAAAATGAAATTGCTGCAAAAGGAATGCTAGTTCTCGAAATGGTGTTGGAGATTGTATAAATTGCTTGTTTAGAATTTCATATGAAAGTACATTTTTACCGGATCGTTATTTACATAATCATAAAGAATTAAGGAACCTCAAATGCCAGTAATTTCATTTCATTTGATCATTTTTGTATTGATTATCCAGCTGTTCTTTGACACTGCTGTGCTGCTGATGAAGCAAATCAGAATTGCACAGGACTTTTGAGTGTCAGCATTTTGGTTTTGTCAAAACGACACAGATGAAGTCGTTTGAATTGTGGTGGCATAATACGATTTGAATTTTGAAGCAATTCCGTTTTGGTATAAGTGAATCACGCGTTATACACGTGCATAAAGAAAGCCTCTAGAAGTCTGTTGTAAGCCATTATAAGCACGAGCCTGTCATGTGCATTTCTGTGTGGCAACCGAGTTGGTTGCAAAGTTGTTATAATATATGCAGCTGGTTCTGGTGCAAAAAACTAGATTGTATTGTGAGCTATATAGAGAGAGGTTGCTGAGAGAGATGAAGCATTCTTGTTCTATGTTTTGAGCTTTATAAAATCTTTGTAACTCATCTTGTTAAATCAATAAAGCTAATTATATTGTTCTTCCCGTGGATGTAAGCTAATGAAAATTTAGATGGATCACGTAATTCCTTTTGTCCTCTATTTCCTTTGATTCTTTAATTCTTTTTGTTCTTAGTCCTATTTTGTTTTAATCACAATCTTGGTTGTGATTAAAACTTGTTAAGTTCTATCTAGTTCATTCTTGGAAGCATCTTGATTGATTTGATTTATGATCTTGGGTAGTAACTGAGGTTAGTTGTGTTGTGGAGGACTCCACTAACCTACAGGAAGCTAGTAGGCCATCAATTTCGGTAAATTGTGGGAATATAATTAAAAGAATTAAACATTCACTTAATTGCAGATAATAGTAGTATAGCAAATGTTTATTTATTTATATTTTTAATTCATTAAAAAAAAACACTAATGGCATGATAGTCATGACAATAACCCACAGAATAAATAGAACACTTTTTGAGTGTATGTGTGTGTATATATGTATGTATGTATAAGCTAAGAACTCACTTTAAAAACGAAAATGTTTAAAAAAGGATGTCCATGAGCTTAGATACCAACTTATTTTTTCAGTTTTTACTTTTATACTTTTAGCCTTTAAGATCCTCAAAAAACGGCTAATAGAATTATTGACTCCAAAAATTGAAACAAAAATTTCATAATAATATTATAATAAGTCATGAAGAATAATTTTTTGTGAAACATTAGTGTAAAAGAAGAAAAATATTGGAAAAACTTCGATACAAGAGAAAGACTTTTATTAGAGCGTCTAATAAAATTACATTACATATTTTAAATTTTTTCTTTGGTCAGTTGACTAATTTTAAATTAAAATATACGAGTTAATTAAATTTTGTTGGACAAAAATACAGAGTGCTAATATAAAACAATTTAAAATTGACATAGAATAATGTTTTCAGGGCAAATACTAAATAGCCGTCGGTCATCGTGATTCATGCATGCTAAGTTGTAAAGTTTGGATCTTTTATTTGGACAGCAACCCTCTCCAACTTATGAATGATTGTCAATAAAAGAATATCAAAGAAACGAAAATGTTAATCAGATGGTATTAAATTTAATACCCACTAATTGTCATTGAATCTTAAAGTACTAATAAAAACATAAAATAACGTAAAGAAGAAATGAAAGTTCATCTTTTCAAGTCTTCACTTGCTTTTTGGCTTGGGCATTGCCATCAGGGTCCGTTTGGTTGCTGGGGAGTTGAATTTGATTGTGGAGCAAGCAAACTAAATAGTAAAGCCAAAAGTGTTTTCACAAAGCTAAGCTTAAATGCTTGAAAGAAAATGTTTCAATTTGTGTTCTTGCTTGTATCAAAAGTCTATTACTTTCTGATGAAGCTAAGCTAAAAAGGCTTAAAGAAAGGTAAAAACAAACAAATTATCGTGGAACGAAATCAAATTTACATTTCATTCATGTCTATAAAGTTCAATTTGAATCAAGGAGATTAACATGGCATAACAAGAGACAAATACCTGTAACCTGTTCACAAACACACAAGATACTTGAGAGAATAAATTGTTGTGTCTCAAATCATGTCCAAGCTTCAGATTTGATTATTGCAGCTGTGACAGTGATAGGTTTTAAACAATGCTGCAGACACACCTTGATATCATCATTGTCCCATTCCACGTTGCTCCACCAGGTTGTTTGTCCTCTTATCTCTTTTAATAGGTATTTGCATTCCTGTCGAGTGATCTGCAGTTGATAACTCCAAGTTGCTCTAGACTTGCCACCAATCTTGTTGGTTGCAAATTGTTCTCAACATGCGCAAGTTCTTCAGTGCAACTATCCGTAGGTCCGGAACAACAGAAGCTGGAGATCGCAACATACCAGCAGGAGTGCGGAAGAGCTCTTCCAGATGGTCACAGAAGCTAACTTTGATTTCTTCCATGATTTCTCTGTTGAGCATGGAATCACCATAGGAGAGAAGATGATGCAGATGGGAACTCTGCATCACTTCTATTACTTTTAGTTCTAGAAAATCAGACTCCAAGGTAGCCTGATAATTATGAAAGGCTCTCCAGGTGTATGAGATCATGGAAACAAAGTTCCTCCAGGTTGGGTAGCAGGTCAGACCGGCCAAAAGTTTCACTCATCTGTATGCAGTTCACAGAACTTGCAAAATTTGATGCTGATTTTGAACCAGCAAAGCAACTTGCAATGGTTAGTGATTTTAAACCTGCAAATCGATAAGCACTTCTAAGTATGTTTTCGAACATTTTATTCAGTTCCCAATAGCGAATCGATAAGCAACTGCTATGTATTCTGCTTTTATTGTAGACAAAACCAAAATGGTCTATAAAGTTAAAACCCAGCTTACAGCTCCTCCAGCAAGTGTAAACACATAGCCAGTAGTGGATTTCTTTTTATTAAGGTCTTCTCAAAAATCTGAATCCACACAGCCCTTTATAATAAATTCTGATCTTCCGTAACATAATGCAACATCCATGGTTTTTCTGATGTATCATAGAATCTTCTTTACAGCTTTCCAATGCTCTCCACGACATATTGCTCCTACTACTTGCGTACTGTTCAGTCTTGTACTACAAATCATAGCGAGCATCAAACTTTCACTGTTGATGCATACGGTATTTGAGACATCTCTTTCCTCTCTGCTTCATTGCTTGGACAGATACTTGATGAAAACTTAAAATTAACAGGAAGTAGGTTAGAGATTGGCTTACAATCATGCATGTTGAAACGCTGCAAGATTTTCTTCAAGTAAGTCTTCTGAGAATGCCAAATCTTCCTATTATTTTTGTCTCGATGAATTTGTATCCCTAGAATTTTGTTTGCTAGTCCCAAGTCCCTCATGTCAAGTTCCCTAGCAATTCTGCCTTCAATTTTTGGACTCAATCTTTTTTGGGGCCTGTTACCAACATGTCATTCACATACAACAGCAAAATGATGAAATCATTATCTTCAAACCTCTTGTGATATACACAATGGTCTGAACTGAGTTTGTTGTATCCAATGCTCATGATGAAGGAATCAAATCACTTATACCAACATCTCGATACTTGTTTGAGACCATATAGAGATTTGTTCAAACTGCAAACTCTGTTCTCTTTTCTTATTTAAGAAAAACCTTTTGGTTGGAGCATATAAATTTTCTTCTTCAAGTCCTCCATGATTTCAATTTTTACATCTAGTTGCTCTATATGTAGGTCGAGTGTAGCACACATCGCACAAAACTACTCTGACTGTTGTGAGTCAAATCAGTAAAGAAAATATCTCATTGAAGTCAATACTTCTTTTTGAGCATATCTTTTCACCATCAATCTTGCACGATACAGATCTACTTGATCATCACTATCACGCTTGGTCTTGTACACCCATTTGTTACCAATGGCTTTTCTACCACATGGTAGTGGTATAAGTCTCCATGTCTTATGCTTGTGTAGAGCTTCAATTTCTTCTTGCATTGCCGTCATCCATAAAGCAACATCTGGGCTGTTTAAAGCTTCATGGAAAGTTGATGGCACTCCATCTTCTGTTAGATAATAGTATGCAACATTGATCTCTGTGACATACTCCAAGTGCCACGCTAGTGGTCATCTCTTATGAGTTGACGATGAATTTATGGAGCCTCGAACTCGACTGGTTCTTGTTCGTTTGTTCTGGTGCTACCTCAGAAGAATCTAAAACTTCTTTTTTTGAATTATTTTCCATATATACCGGTATAGTCTGACTTTTTCTTCACAGTGTTATCATCCTCATCTTGCCTTTATGGTTGCTCTTCTACAAATATAACATCTTTGCTGATGACTATCTTGTGGGTAGTGAGATCCCACAGACGATACCCCTTCACTCCATTAGCATACCCCAAGAATAAACATCTTCTGGATTTTAGATCCTCTGTGATCTATACTTCCTCTCTAAACTACTCACTGAAAGCAACTGAATTACATATCTCATTGGAACACAAGCTAAATCACTTGGGTTTCTCTTTCGTAGACCTTGAAGCAACAAAAGCAATGAAAGCAGAATGGTTATTGTCTAGCTTTTGAATCCGTAAAACCTTGAGTCCTCAACTTCTCTGATAAACGAAATGATAAATTTGATAATTAGCGCACTCTTTGCAAGGTGTTTAGTGATTATCCCCAATGATCTAGAAGGAAACTGTTTTTGCCTTTGAACACTTTCTGAATATGTACCACCCTTTATTCATTCTAAAAATTGGTCAAAAAGTACAGTTTGTCCAAATAATCCCAAAATTAGAAACAGAATCCAGCCATTACTAAATACATACTATCTATTGAAGCAAAAACCAGAAGGCATGATCTAAAAGATAGCCACACATAGAGCATGTAGAAACAATGACTAGAAACAATGACCACAATAACTAAATAAAACACAAAAGCTAAGTGGTCAACCCACTCAATTCTAGAATATGCAAAACTATGTACTTGAATTCATTCAGCTAAATAAGATTGTTAACCAAATTTAAAAAAAGACAAGCTTGGATTTAAAATTAGATCCCCTAACCAATTTAAGTTTCTTATTTCTACCATTTAATCAAGCTTTTGATAATAAATTATTGAGAGGCCATTAGAAATCATAAAAATTGTATAGATTAAAGCAATGATAGCGAGACATACTAGATCAATTTCTCTCTTTTTTTTTTTAAAAAAAAACACTTCTATTTAATTAATAATCGGTTAACCCAAACACAAAACTGTGCGTGACAAAATTAGCGTCTGTCAGGGTTTAATTGGGGAAACAAAAGAGTCAGATTTGAGTTGAAGAGAAATGAAACGGATAAGTTGCCAAGCAAAAGCACAAGTCGATGTGGCCAAAATCCCGAAGTAACCCAAGAAAGCTTAAACCATGGCCATGATATTCAAAACGGCAACGTTTTACTTCAAAATATATACATATATATGTATATGTATACATATATACATATATATATATATATATATATATATATATATATATATATATATATATATATATATATGTGTGTGTGTGTGTGTGTGTGTGTGTGTGTGTGTGTGTGTGTGTGTGTGTGTGTACATATGTACATATGTGTACATATGTGTACATATGTGTACATATGTGTACATATGTGTACATATGTACATAGATGTACATACACATATATGTATACATATATATACACATATATGTATACATATATACACATATATGTGTATATAGATGTATACATATATGTGTGTATATATGTATACATATATGTGTGTATATATGTATACATATATCTACATACACATATATGTATACATATATACACACATATATGTATACATATATACACAAATATATGTATACATATATGTATACACATATATACATATACATACATATATATATCTACATATATGTATACATATACATATATATCTACATATATATATATATATATATACATATACATATATAAGCACAATTGATAGAGGGTGACGTGGCAAAGAAGTCACATCAGCATCAGTCAAAGATTCTATATTATAAATATCAATTGAAGTTGAATACAAGTAAAAGCTAACAAAAGAATTGAGTAGCAGAATAACAGAAAAACAATCAAGAGTCAAGGAAAATTGTTTTCCCCCCAAATTCGGTTATGGCCAATCAGCCCTCGGATTCCGACGCACCTTACTCCATGGCCCTCCCACCAATACAAGTGGTCTATGAAAGAGGACGACGACGACAGGCAATCCCCGTCCAAGAAACCATTTCTGCCCAGAACTGCCACCAAGACCATGTCTTTGATGCGGAGTCAACCACTCCATTGGTTGCCCAAACAACACCGAATCATTCCGCTGCCGCCTCTAATGGCCGTCCACCAATTCAAGTGGTTGAAACTGCAATCACTGTCCAAGAAACCATTCCTTCCCAAAACAACAGTAAGCCTAAATGTCGAATCTTTCTGCCATTGCTGCCTCATCAGCTCCCTCCGCCATGCCATTGTCGGCTCAAAGAGAGGCCAAGACGAAATGTCGAATCTTTCTGCCATTTCTGCCTTCTCAGCTCCTTCCGCCATCCCATTATCGGCTCAAAGCAACGGCCAAGACCAAATGTCGAATCTTTCTGCCATTGCTGCCTATTCAGCTCCCTCCACCATGCCACTGTCGGCTCAAAGCAGCGGCCAAGACCAAATGTCCAATCTTTCTGCCATTGCTGCCTCTTCAGCTCCCTCCGCCATGCCATTGTCGGCTCAAAACAGTGGCCAAGACGAAATGTCGAATCTTTCTGCCATTGCTGCCTCTTCAGCTCCTTCCGCCATCCCATTGTCGGCTCAAAGCAACGGCCAAGACCAAATGTTGAATGTTTCCGCCATTGCTGCCTCTTCAGCTCACTTCGCCATCCCAATGTCGTCTCAAAACAGTGGCCAAGACCAAATGTTGAACCTTTCTGTTATTGCTGGCACCTCATCTCCCTCCGCCATCCCAATGTCGGCTCAAAACAACGGCCAAGACCGAATGTCAAATCTTTCCGCCACCGCCACTAATGGCCGTTCACCGATTCAAGTGTTGGAAAATGCAATCACTGTCCTAGAAACCATTTCTCCCCAAAAAAAGGGCCAAGGCCAAATGTCCAATATTTCTGCCACTACTGCCTCTTCAGCTCCCTCCGCCATGCTATTGTCGGCTCAAAACAACGGCCAAGGCCAAATGTCGAATCTTTCTGCCATTGCTGCCCCTTCAGCTCCCTCCGCCGTGCCATTGTCAGCTCAAAGCAGCAGCCAAGACGAAATGTCTAATCTTTCTGCCATTGCTGCCTCTTCAGCTCCTTCCGCCATCCCATTGTCGGCTCAAAGCAATGGCCAAGACCAATGTTTAATCTTTCCGCCAATGCTGCCTCTTCAGCTCACTCCGTCATCCCAATGTCAGCTCAAAACAGTGGCCAAGACCAATTGTTGAACCTTTCTGCCAATGCTGGCACCTCATCTCCCTCCGCCATCCCAATGTCGGCTAAAAACAACATCAAAGACCGAATGTCAAATCTTTCTGCTGCCGCTTCTAATGGCCGTCCACCGATTCAAGTAGTGGAAACTACAATCACTGTCCAAGAAACCATTTCTTCCCAGAACAATGGCCAGACCGAATGTCCAATCTTTCTGCCATTGCTGCCTCTTCAGCTCCCTCTGCCAAGCCATTGTCGGTTTAAAGCAGCGGCCATGAAAAATGTCGAATATTTCTGCCATTGCTGCCTCTTCAGCCTCTTCCGCCATCCCTTTGTCGGCTCAAAGCAACGGTCAAGACCAAATGATGAGTCTTTCTGTTATTGCTGGCACCTCATCTCCCTCCGCCATCCCAATGTCGGCTCAAAACAACGGCCAAGACCGAATGACAAATCTCTTCGTCGCCGCCTCTAATGGCCGTGCACCGATTCAAGTGGTGGAAACTGCAATCACTGTCCAAGAAACCATTTCCTCCCAAAACAACGGCCAAGGCCAAATGATAAATCTTTCTGCCATTGTTACCTCTTCAGTTGCCTCTGCCATGCCATTGTCGGCTCAAAACAATGGCCAAGTCCAAATGTTAAATCTTTCCGCTGGCGCCTCTAATGGCCGTCCACCGATTCAAGTGGTGGAAACTGCAATCACTGTCCTAGAAACCATTTCTTCCCAAAACAACGGCCAAGGCCAAATGTCTAATCTTTCTGCCATTGCTGCCTCTTCAGCTCCCTCCACCATGCCATTGTCAGCTCAAAACAATGGCCAAGGCCAAACGTCGAATCGTTCTACCATTGCTGCCTCTTCAGCTCCATTCGCCATGCCATTGTCCGCTCAAAGGAGCGGCCAAGGCAAAATGTTGAACCCTTCTGCCATTGCTGCCTCTTCAGCCCCTTCTGCCATTCCATTGTCGGCTCAAAACAACGGCCAAGACCAAATGTTGAATCTCTCTGCTATTGCTGGCACCTCATCTCCCTCTGCCATCCCAATGTCGGCTAAAAAAAAGGGCCAAGATCAAATGTCAAATCTTTCCGCTACTGCCACTAATGGCCGTCCACAGATTCAAGTGTTGGAAACTCCAATCACTGTCCTGGAAACCATTTCTCCCCAAAACAACGGCCAAGGCCAAATGTCGAATCTTTCTGCCATTGCTGCCCCTTCAGCTCCATCCGCTGTGCCATTGTCAGCTTAAAGCAGCAGCCAAGACGAAACGTCGAATCTTTCTGCCATTGCTGCCTCTTCAGCTCCTTCCGCCATCCCATTGTCGGCTTAAAGCAACGGCCAAGACCAAATGTCGAATCTTTCTGCCATTGCTGCAACTTCAGCTCCCTCTACTATCCTAATGTCGGCTCAAAACAGTGGCCAAGACAAAATGTTGAATCTTTCTGCTATTGCTGGAACCACATCTCCCTCTGCCATCCCAATATCGGCTCAAAACAAAGGGCAACACTAAATGTCAAATCTTTCTGCCGCCGCCTCTAATGGCCATCCACCGATTCAAGTGGTGGAAACTGCAATCACTGTCTAAGAAACCATTTCTTTCCAAAACAATGGCCAAGTCAAAATGTCCAATCTTTCATCCATTGCTACCGCTTCAGCTCTCTCTGCCATGCAATTATCGGCTCAAAACAACGGCCAAGGCCAAATGTTGAATCTTTCTGCCATTGCTGCCTTTTCAGCTCCCTCCGCCATTCCGTTGTCGGCTCAAAGCAGCGGCCAAGACGAAATATCGAATCTTTCTGCCATTGCTGCGTCTTCTGCCCCTTTCGCCATCCCATTGTCGGCTCAAAGCAACGGTCAAGACCAAATGTTGAATCTTTCTACCACTGCTACCTCTTCAGCAAACTTCGCCATCCCAATGCCGGCTCAAAACAGTGGCCAAGACCAAATGTTGAACCTATTTGCTATTGCTGGTACCTCATCTCCCTCCGCCATCCCAATGTCGGCTCAAAACAATGGCCAAGACCAAATGTTAAATCTTTCCGCCGCCGCCTCTAATGGCCGTCCACCGATTCAAGTGGTAGAAATTACAATCACTGTCCAAGAAACCATTTCTTCCCAAAACAACGGCCTAGGCCAAATGTCCAATCTTTCTGCCATTGCTGCCTCTTCAGCTCTCTCCGACATGATGTTGTTGGCTCAAAACAACGGCCAATGCCAAATGTCGAATCTTTCTGCCATTGCTGCCTCTTCAGCTCCCTCCGCCATGCCATTGTCTGCTCAAAACAGTGGCCAAGACGAAATGTCGAATTTTTTTGCCATTGCTGCCTCTTCAGCTCCCTCCGCCATCCCATTGCCGGCTCAAAACAACAGATAAGACCAAATGTTGAATCTTTCCGCCATTGCTGTCTCTTCAGCTCACTCTGTCATCCTAATGTCGGCTCAAAGCAACAGCCAAGACCAACTGTCAAATCGTTTCGCCATTGCTGCCTCTGCAGCTACTTCCGTCGTGCCATTGTTGGCTCAAGGCAGCGGCCAAGACGAAATGTCGAATATTTCTGCCATTAATTAAATCACTTTTCTATTTTTATATTAGTTATTAGTTTTGTCTTCATTAGCCGTTGGATGTGGTTGTCAGGTTTGGATGGAAGCTAATTTTGGACGGACTTGATTTTATTAGTTTGATCTTCGGTAGCCTTGAATCTTGATTATTTTATTAGTTTATTTTCAATAGCCGTTGGATTAAATTAATATTGTGATATAATTTGTTTAATATTTTGTCTTATTCACTATCTCGTGGGTTACTGCAACCTGAAAATTATTATTAACTTTAATTTTTATAATTTGTTTCATATTCTGCCTTATTCATTGTCTTATGAGTTAAATAAATAATCCATTATCTCACCGTGCGTGTGCTGTTGACTTGTTGCTGCCTTGCAAGCTTGGCACTCATCCCACGTGCTTGTGCCTTGCTCAGCGCGCTTGTCTGCTTGGTTTGGTGCTTGCCTATCGTCCATGTGCCTGCAGGCTCCGTGTGCATGTATGGTCTTGATGTGAACTTACAACAACCAGGGGTTTGGAAAATGCGACACTCATTTGACTATCATTATTTTACAGTTTATGCCGTAATATAGGAATTGAATGATCTGCCTCTCATTATTAAGCTAGCTAGCCCTCCGTTGAAACTCTCTTCTTCACTCTGTTAGCAACATGGAGTACCAACTGTCATCCTTCCCAATCTTTCTCACTTTCCTGCTTTTTGCTTTTATGATGTTGAGAAAATGGAAGAAGTCTAAAAATAATTAATTTCTCAACTTTAAATCTACCCCCAGGTCCATCCGACCATGGAAACTAGCTACCTCTGATCGGAAACATGCACTTGCTTGTTGGGTCATTGCCCCATCACCGCCTGAGAGACTTGGCCACAAAATTAATATGGTCCGTTCTTGCACCCTGAACTTGGTGAAGTATCACATTTTGTCATTTCTTCACTGGAAGCTGCCAAAGAAAAAATGAAAAATAACGATATCTGTTTTAATCAAAGGCCCCTTTCTTAAGACATCTTGTTTGCCCCATTCAGAGATTACTGGAGACAGGTACGGACAATCTGCACAATGGAGCTGCCGAGCATGAAACGCGTGCAATCATATCGACCCATTTGAGAAGAAGCATTTAATGTCATTAGGT
Organism: Murraya paniculata; assembly: GCA_030449075.1. Lineage (NCBI taxonomy): Eukaryota > Viridiplantae > Streptophyta > Magnoliopsida > Sapindales > Rutaceae > Murraya > Murraya paniculata. Next base: position 2,329,672 of record JAEVFN010000008.1, on the reverse strand, counting down.
CCATTCTTCAACTCCAGCAGGATTTCCAATCATCCGAAAAGGCTAATATGTTAGGTTAATAAGAAAATAACGAAGAAAGCAAAGGGAAACAGAGGAAAGTTGAGGAACAACCTGGAAGAGTTTCTATTATTAACTAGCTAATGAAAATTCATTACAACTTGATGGATTTACAGTATAATAAAGTAAAAACAAATTAACTAAAGAATCTACTAGAAGCTCTGCACACATTGTTGATGTTTGTTGATTTCTGTTAAGTCATAAGCTGAGCTGTGTTACTAACTTAACAAATCAACAAGGCTGTGTTGATTAGTTACCGAAGGACTCACTAAGCTTAGTTACCTAAGGACTCACTGAGCTTATCATACTCTTGATTATCAAATACTAAACATATGCCCTCAAGCTAAAGGGACCTGGTTGGAGATTTAGCTTGCATCTTAGATAGTGAAATTGACCATATGTGAGAGCTTTAGTGGGAACATCAGTTGTTTGATATTTGCTTGGCTGTAACTTTCTCTCCTTCAAATGGACGTCTAACTCATGTGCTTGGTTCTACCATTATAAACAGGATTGTTAAACTAAAACAATAGCACCTTGATTGGCACACCACATGACTACTGGCATTCCAACCATATGAATTTTCAACTTCGAAAGTAAATTTGAATCCATAGCACCTCTGTTGTAGCTAGAGCTGAAGCCCTATACTCTGACTCTGTACTTGATCTAGAGACTAAAAATACTACATATCTAGCCATTGATTGCCTATCATCACAAGCCTAGTCTAAATCACTAAAATAATTTATTTCCATGCTACCACAACGATAAAATTGTAGGCCAGAATGAATTGTACCCTTAGGATATCTGAGTAGTCTTTTACAAGCTACCAGTGTTAATCTATTGGACTAGAGAGAAATTGACTATGCTTTTTAAATAGAAAAGGCTATCAGATGACGAGTTAAGGTGATATATTGTAGAGGTCCAATGATGCTTTTATACTATGAAGCATTGTCAATAGCAATTCCAGACTCCTTTGTAAGACAGTGAGTTGTTGCCATAGATATGTGGGACAAGGGATGCTCTTTTCCATATCATGTTTAGCCAGTAAATAAGCAACATACTTAGCTTAAGATAGATGAATACCTTCCTTTGTCTTAGTTACTTCTATGCCAAGAAAATAATTTTGAGATCTCCCGTATCTTTGAAAGCAAATGCTGCTTGCATATCTGAGATTACTTTCAACATTATGGACAATTTAGAACCAATAATAATAATATAATCAAGATACATTGGTGTAGGTAATAGATGGCCATTAATCCATTTGTAAAACGAAGGAGAAACTAATCTCGAATTAGTAAAGACCACTGGCTAACTATAACAAAATTGAATCTTTCAAGCCAGGCACTAGGAGCCTGTTTTAACCCATGGATTGCTTTCTTCAATTTACAAACTTGATGAGACTTTGAAAGGTCAACAAAATCTTCTGTGTATGTATATATATATATATATATATATAGAGAGAGAGAGAGAGAGAGAGAGAGAGAGAGAGAGAGAGAGAGAATACTATTAAGAAAAGAATTATTTACATCAATTTGCCTAATAACCTAACTGTTCATAACTGTTATGCTGAGTATAGCCTTACTGTTCAGGCCTTTACTATAGGATTGAAGGTCTTACTATGATTCACACCATAGGTTTGATGAAACCCTTAGCTAAAAGCTAAGCTTTATACCTTGAAATTGAGCTATCAGCATTATATTTTATTCTAAAACCCACTTGTTCCCAACTAGCATTAAATTTATATTTTATAGATATTAGCTTTTGATCTTGTCACCATGGAATGGCCAGCGGGATAGGAGCTAGAATTCAGTGAGTTTTGAGATTGTGAATTTTGAGATAGAGTATTAGATGATTGAGAGATTAGAAGATTTTGAGAAGGATTAGGTAAAGGAAATGTGTAAAGTAGAGTGTACACACTGTTAAGAATGAACCTGAGAATCAATTGTTGTAGCAGATGCTAGAAAGACTTGTATCATAGAATGAGAAATTGCAGTTGGAGATACATGAGAAGTTGACGTGTCTGAGGAATAAGACTGCCAAATAAAACAAAAATCAACACAATATTGACAATGAAAAGAAGACTCATCAGAGAATACATGATTAAAGATATACACTCTCTTTAAGAAATGCAAGCATTTATATCCCTTATGATGAAAACTATATCCTATAAAGACAAATCTGTCAGTCCTAAATTCAAGTTTATATTTGTTGTAAGGCATGAGATAAGAAAAGCAAAAATAACTAAAATCCCTTAGAATACTATAATCAAGTTTTTAATGCAAAAGTTGACAATAGGAAGGCTCATTGTTAAAGATAAGTGTAGGCAATCTATTGATAAGAAATACTGTAGTGTGAAAAGCACTTAACTAAGAAAAGAGAGGCAGCTTAGCTTGTGTGAGTCTAATATCTACTATGCTTTCTCTCTATTATGTCATTTTGATAATGAATATGAGGATAAGGATGCCTAAAATGTATCCCTAAAAAATCAATAAAAAGAAAAAATATTAGAACTATCCCCTTAGTCTATATGGATAGTTTTAATTTATCTATTTAGATGTTGTTTAGTAAATGTTTTAAAACAATGAATGGAGGTAACGCATTAGATTTTGTAGTTTAGGAAAATATTGAGAATTTCATTTTACTTAAAGGTCTATCTTTTTCAACTTAATGTCAAACCATGCTAACCAATATTCATACCACTTGCTCATGGAAGTCATGTTGGCAAAAATCCCAGCTGTTATAGGGCTTGGGGATCCAACCAAATTGGGTCGGGTTTGGAAGCCGGCTTTGATTGGACTTGGTAGGGCCTAGAATCAAAGTCCAGATTTAGATTGGGTCGGTTTTGGGGTTTGTCATTGCCAACCCAACCCAGAGTGCTTCTGGTTTTATCTAATGGTATTAAAAATACGGGGATGTAAATTCTTGCCATTTCGCTTTGCTTTGATCGATAAAATATACTGCTTTTGAGTTATTTGAACATTTCCTTGCAATTTTTTAATAAAGCTCATCAATAAGATACAAACAAAAAGAAAGTCAATATAAAATTATGGAGGATCTACCTCTTAAAATAAATTGAAAAGACAATAAGACAAAAGTTAAGAGAACAAATAGTTAGGAAAACCCTATTTATTCTTAAAAGAACTTCTTGAACTTGAGAATGAGGAAAATGAAATCGAGCAAATTGAGGACAACTTAATCCAATATTTTCTAGCGGATCTGCAACTTGATTGCCCTCACAATAAACGTGAGTGCAATAGAAGGACATGCGTGAAATGATTACACGACATATCTTTGCATTAGTTTTCTAAAAATTTTCATAAAATTACATCAATATATACATATATAACTCAAATTATAATCCCATTTCAGGACATTTTTATAGAAAGAGCTATGTTAAAAATGCTTAAACACCCAAGAGTGATGGAAAAGGCACAAGAAGAGGTGAGGAAAGACTTTCCCAAGAAAAGAAATGTTGATGAAGCAAGCTTCATGAATTACAATACTTAAAGATAGTCATCAAAGAAACTCTAAGTTACATCTTCCTCTGACATTACTCAGGGATATGATATTCCTGAAGAATTCAAGAGTAATTACAAGGGAAATCGTTTTGAATTGATCCCAATTATAGCTGGAAGGAGTGGCTAATGTTGATCTTCCTCTTGCTCACGAAAAATAATAAACGAAGATTTGACACGACAAAGGCTTTCGGTGTGATTGTAAGAAGAAAGAGTGATCTGTTTTTAGTTCCCATTCCTTATAATTCTATTTATGAAAAATAACGATATATGACAGTTTAGGAATATTTTTAATTTGTTTTAATTTTTCCAGTTTAGCAGTTGTCACAATCAAGCCCTATTGTTGTTTTGTCTAATTGCTGTATTCCTCATTCGGTATACCAATTAGGTAGCTACACCCAGTAGGGGAATGTAATGAGTCTTAACTCTTCATAATTGTCCTTTAGACATAAGAATGCAATATATGATGTAAAACAAATTGACAATCAAAATCAAAACAAATAAAAGATATTACAAGTCCAAAAGTACATCAGACGAACAACACTAGGTGTGATCAAGCAAGGCGATAGCGCTGAAAGCCATTTGCATGATGAGTAAGGAACCGTTTGGTCCGAACAGCATCATATCAATCCCGCCAAGTGAAGAAAACACAAGCCAATCCGGGATTAGCTGTACAATCTACATCACCATTAACCTATCTATAGGCATGAGAAAGAGTAATACTGAGTATCTTAATATATAAGTCTCAATTTAAGCTCTAACTAATGAGGCATTTATCTATTGAAATTAATTTTAGTATGCATAAAATCGACCGTTCAACAGATAAGTGACGTATAGCATTAGGACTTAAGTCGGAACTCAAACAGTGGAATCTCCATCGTTATTGGCGTGAGAAATATAAAAGTGCATTTACTTCACCAACTAAACACAATTAATCCTCTAAAAAGAGAGTTATGAAAACATAAATGTTGTTTTGGTTAACACATATGATGGAAGTATTTATTCTTGAAATAAGGTATAATATGATTTCGTTTCCTTGTAATTTTCTTTCTGATAATTAATCATACAATTTTCAAAGTGTATTTTGGGAAAATATGAATATTGTTACTACTTTTATTTTTTAGAAGATAATAGAAGAAAACTATAGTCCGGAGGAACATGAGATCTAAACCAAAGAAAAATGTCCAAAAAGAATCAAATTAAGAATAATTATAAGGGAGCTGCTAAGTTACAGCCGGCGTAACTTACAGCCGCAAAAATTGCGTGTGAACAGTAACACGCGTGGTTACTGTTCACGCACAATTTTTGCGGCTGTAAGTTACGCCGGCTGTAACTTAGAAAAATCCTAATTATAAACATCCTGAAAGTGGACACCGAATACCCTAAAAAGGTTAAATCACTGCTTTTAAAAAAATAATAACAAGGAAATTCATTACTTAAAAGGTCAAAAAAAAAAAGATTAAGTATATTCTGGGACCCACTCACAACTATTGTAAGGATCATTTTTCAACGTAACATTTAAGCACCGAAAGAGAAAAAAAAATTAACGAACACGCAATTCATAGTATTTAGATGCAGCAGCAAATGACAACATCAGCATCTTGTTGAGCCTTCCAAAACTGAACTTGTCTGTATAAAGTGTAAACTACATTTCCACAAGTTTTTAAAAATAATAATAATACATTATAAACAAAATTTCCACATGATGCGTTCTGATATGATTCAAGCATGCGCATGTCCATGATGCGTAGCGTGAAATAATGGCAAAGATCTTGGCTCGCAATTGACTTCATTGAGAAGCTTCTTAATCTTTGCTCGTGATCCATATGATTCTTGATCATATTTCAAGGTTCCTAATGTGATCCCCATCATTTTTAATAGTCCCTGTACGAATTAGTACGAATTAATTATAAATATATGCAGAACTCACATACGCATAGACAGGGGTGGAATTAGGATTTTGATCTGGAGATGCCGAAATGCATGCATATAAAAAATTATTGCAGTAAAAATAAAATAAATGCTATTTAAATCTCAAATTGATGAAAATTCATAATAACATTTTATTACACGATCTAATTCAATCATATATAAAAAAGGAACTTATACCTAGAGTTAATAACTATAATTAATAAATTAACAATGCACAAATCTTCATACTAAAGTAAAAGACATAATTCGTAAATTAACACATAACCTCACCAAAAGAAATTACATTTTAGTTGAAAATGCCGTAGTTAGATAAAACTTACAAAGTTAAAGCTTCCTAAGAAATTTGATGCTCAGGTTCATACAATGAGTCTGTTGCCGCATTTCTGAGTAATTAACTTGTGCAGGATTAATTAATTTTATTATAGACTTTAACAGAATATAAGCCTTTATCTCCTTGATCAAATTAATGCAACTATTTAACTAGTGTACGAGTTGGAAGGCCAAGGTCAAATTAGTTTTTCTTGCCCGCTGAGGAGACCACAGTAAGTCATTTCAGCATCTATCAACAGAATATTAATTGGTTATAGCATTGGCTTAAGCCACCATTTGAATTGCAAAATTTTGGTATATTGGGCGCGTAGAAAATTTAAGCAATGAAACATGGGCTTCCACAGACAAAGATTCAAGCTAAGAGCTGGCAAATTATGTATAAACAGAGCAACCACCTGGTTCCTCTTATTAGTCTCAAAGCGATTCATATAGTAAAGGATTCATATGTAATACTCCATATATTATTGCGTACATCTCATTTGGGTGACCCCAACGCAGAGTTTTATAAGTTTGGGCAGTTAAGTAATTAAAGAAAACTTAAAGGGACAAATAAAATTTTACATTAAAATAGGATTTGGAAAAGCGCACTATATAAACAAGAACAAAAGGCAAGAGGAAGAAGATAGTGGCTGGATATTACAATTTGGGTGTAAGATTTTCAATATTTGATTGGACGATCGGAAAGTAAAATTGACTTATTTTTCTCTCAAATTTTGAGGATAAGTTCGCATTTTATAATTCTATTGGTCTTGATTTTTATTTTATCATTTCTTTGGTTATTGTTTGAGATACTTACTTATTAAAGAGACAATTATTAACCTATTACTGTAGGCCAAAAATATTGTGATTTTTAATATTATTTGCCTCTAGCATTATCTAGAGAAGAATTTGTGTTATAATCCCATTAATATAGTGGAAGATTATAACAGAGTACGGTCCCGTGATTTTTTCTGTTTTGAGTTTTCGACGTAAAATCTATGTCTCTTGTGGTAGGTTTATTACTTTGGATTTTGTTGGTTTATTTTTCTGTCTATTTATTTGTGGTATACATCCTATTTCAATCAGACAAAGAGGGAAAAAAATTTGTTTTTGCTTAATTTGCAACAGTTTGTATGAGTTCTTTTCTCAACAGAGTGGTATCAGAGCGTCAGATTGTGTATTTTTTAATTACTTGTGTGGTTGAGATGGAGGGGTCCTCAGCATGCATAATTAAATTAAAGTCATAGAATTATAATATTTGGAAGTCTAGAATTGAGAATCTACTATATATGAAAGACTTATATGAGCCTATTGAAGGCAAAGAAGTTAGACCCGCCGATTCAGGTGATAAGAAGTGGGCTTAATTGAACCAGAAGGCCGTGAGTACTATTAGGTCATGATTGATTAAAGTGTGTACCACCATGTAGCGAAGGAATCCAAGGCTAATGTCTTTTAAAGGAAATTGGAAACAATTTATGAGCAGTCAATAGTACAAAATAAAGCAAATTTAATGAAAATACTTGTGAACTTGAAATACAAGGAGGCGCGCAGTATATCTAAATACATTAGTGAGTTTCAGAGTTTGGTTGATCATTTGACTACAATGAAGATTGTTTTAGATGATGAGTTATAAGCATTGTTGTTGCTTAATTTTTTAACTGATAGTTGGGAGACACTAGTGGTGTTAATGAATAATTAACTATGGAATGGAAAATTAACTTTAAATATGGTTACAGATAGGCTGCAGAATGAAGAATCTAGAAAAAAGAGTGTTGAAGCAGTTCTCTCTAAGTCGGATGCACTTGTTTCAGAAAAGCAAGAAAGACGAGAGAAAAGCCAAAGCAGAAATTGCCGCCCACAGAATAATGATAATCCCAAATGAAGATCTAAGTCCCAAAAGAGAAACTCAAGTGCTTTCATTGTCAGAAAAATAGGTCACGTTAAAAAGAGAACAAGCGAGATAAAATAGTGATGCTCATAAAAATGACAAAAAAAAAAAACACTGCAGCTACAGTTGATGGTGATATGGTTATTATTTATAATGAGAGCTATGTAAATCTCACTTGTCATACTAGTGATTGGGTGATTAATTCGGGTGCTTCATTGCATGGTACTGCATATCGTGATTACTTCACATCCTATCTTAATGAGGATTATGGCCGTGTTCAGATGGGAAATGAGGAGGCATCTAAAATTGTATGCATATGAGATATTTGCTTGGAAACTAGTCCTGGTTGTAAGTTGTTGCTTAAAGATGTTAGACATATACCGTATATTCACCTTAATTTGATCTCCATAGGCAAGCTTAATGATGATGGTTATATTAACCAATTTGGTGAAAGAAAATGAAAGCTCCATAGACTCCTTAGGGTTAGCTAGGGAGAGGAAAGTAAACACTCTCTATATGATAGAAGTCAAGATCAAGAAAGAATATGCAAATGTAGCTGTAAAAGAGTTTGACATTGAGACATGGCACAAAAAGCTTGGTCATATCGGTGAGAAATGGTTGAAAACTCTTGGCAGAAAAGGATTGGAGTGGATGTTTGAGAGCATGATTTATTTGTTCAGCACGATTAGAGCTAGTATGAGATATCATTGATTTAAGGCGAGTGGTAGTGAAAACTACGGCTTCATCTAAAATATCTTCTCTGTTAATGGCTAGGTGTGCTGCCTCGTCCAAACATATCATGCCTTGAACATCGTTGATCATTGATGCCTTGAATTTACCTTCATCATTTTTGAACTTCTGAAACTCATCTGATCAGATCACATTTGAAAATATATAATAAATGTGAGTCTTGATTAGAAAATAATCTCACAATTATATAAGCTTAATGAAAAATAATCTTTGTATGAATAGTATTTAAACTGTAGATTAACTAGACAATATCAAGTAGTATTATCGCTCATCATAAAGTAAGCATTGTTACCCACTAGATTATTATTCAGAGCTTAATTAGTTACAAATATTAATTACATATAACACATGAAAACTTAACTCCAAGCTGCCTAAGAAGTCGAAAACGAAGAGAAACAGCGTATAGATCATCACTGTCTTTGTCAAGATCGTGAGATATTTTTCCCAACTCATCTTCAATCTCTTTTTGAAAATGATAAGCGACACCTAATTGTACTGCATCAATCAGGTGCAGTTTACGGGCAAGCTTATCTGCAGTAGCGGTTATCATCCTCCTGACCTTTTGCTTCAGTAATGCGTCCTGTTCTTGAGTTGTAGCATCAATTGTCTGCAAACAAAAGAAATTACTTAACATTAACACAAGAAATTACTTAATATTAATGTATTACATATGTATAAAAAACAATTATACATGATATATGATTGCACATCAATCGGGCATGCATCTCTGATAATTAATGAGGTATTTTGATTTTTCAGTTCTTTGATTACCCTGAAATCAGAAGCGGATTTCAGGAAATGGTTTCCTCATACAGTAGGATGGAAATCTGCAATGGGACGAACAGTTTCTTCAGTTGAACTGGAAACTGCTGTTGGACCTGGAATAGACATATCTTTCTTTCCGTTTCGGGCAAACTAAATACAACTTTATAGTTTGTGTTTCACAGGAGGAGTTGCTGAAACCTCGAGATACTAATGCTCTATATATACAGGGAGAGAAATGCTAAAGGTTGTGTCACAGATCATAGGTAATTTAGTATGTGGAGAGTAGTGGTCCTGCGTTGGGACCATTAAATTTAATATTAAAAAAAGGAAGTGGGTCATGTTTTAGAACCCACTGTTCTGTGGTAAAAAATTCATTTTAACTTACTCAACTTCACGCAAGAATAAATATACAAAAGTTCAACTAATAACAAAATTGCATGAAATTTATGTTATTTGGATTGAGGTGGGATTTATTCATGGGGCGCATATCATTTTTCATCTTTTTTTTTTTGCAGTTTGAAGATTGTAAAATATTACATTAATTAATTACTCAGCGCATTGACAACAAATTGTTTGAAAACCCCTCTCACTTTTAATATCACAATAATAATATTTTAAGCAGACCGTCATTATTTAACTTACATTTATTTTAATTGCTCTTATTAAGCATGATAATAAATATATTATAGTTATTCTTAAAATCAAGGTCTAGCTCTAATCAGTTTATTGGGGTCTGTTTCTGATAACTCCAATTATATTCGAAATATTATCTCAAACAAATTCTCTCATTTAGTTCAAAGATAAATAAAAGTTGAACCATTGGGGGCTTAATTAATATTTTACTTAGAGCCATGGCCAGATAAGGCTAGGAGGGGTTTCAGCCCCTTCTGGGTTATTAATTTTTCTTTCAAAATGTACCCTAAGCCCCTTCTGAATGAATTAAATAATAAGAATTTAGACACATTTTTTACATTATAAAAGACTTGTAGTTTAGTGGTAAAAGTGTTATTTGATGGTTTTAAAGTCTTGGTTTAAATCTCTATAGCCACATTATTTTAGTTTTTTTAATATTTTATGAAAATTACTTAAAAAAATGATTCTTTCTATAAAAATTACTTAGAAAATGGATACTTTCACGCATATAAAATAAATAATTTATTCAATTATTATTTAAAATTTAAAAGAAAATAATGAAACTTAAATTTATAAGACTTAAAATGCGTTCGAATGAGCATTTAAAAAAGTTAAATTAAATAAAAATTTTTAAACCAAACACTTATAATTTAGTTGTCTAGATTCGCCACTGCTTAGAACTCCAACGATTTTCACTTTTGAGATAAAATTTTATTCCGTGTAGGACGCTCAGGAACGCACCCCCCTCCCCCGTCCCGGGCGACGGCCGATCCCTTCACGGGTCCGCCAATGATAATGAGTGGTGGCTAACAACAATAATAAATATTTTTTTTAAGTGCTCGATAAAAATAATGACAAAAATTTTGTCTTTTAGTCAATTAATCAATTTCAAGGATTTGCAGAAAAGGAAAAGTATGAAATCATTACAAAAATTTAAAAATTCCCAAAATGATAAATATTTTTATTATTATTTTTTCATGCATTTATTTTTACCTTCTTTTTTAATAAAAATAATAAGTTTATTTTTTTAATTGTACATTTATAATTAGGGAAAATTCGAATCTTCTGCCTTATGAATAAGGGGAGAGAAGAGCTGTCAACTAGCTTTGCTAAGGAGTTGTATAGCCTAATTTACTATTAAACTTTTGCTTATTTTATTTATAAGTGGGACAATTTGTACCATAAAATATACTTTAAAAACCATATTTTACTAAAAAATTATAATGCTAAAATAACCTTCATATAATTTATTATTCATGAAAAATTAACAAAAATAGTTAAATGATTTTTCCGTTGGACACCTATCCACACATCCATTAATCATACCATTATTTATGCTAACCTTAATTTTTCTTAACTCTCCAGTGACGAATTGAATTTATATTGTGCTAGGATATCATAAAAGATTTATGGGCAAGACCCAAAAATATGTTTCTATTAATCCTTTTCGTTATTTTTCATTTTTTAATATGTTAATTTATGTGGGTCTTTTGCTTTAATGTTTAAAGTACACGAAGATGAAAAATGTTCAAAAGCGTAAAAGCTTGTTTGTCCCCATATCATGAGAATAGTGCTCATTTAATCTCTCTATGTTTAAAAATATCACAAAACATTTTTACTACTAAACTATTGACATCCTTACAGTTCATTTTTGTTCCTTTTAATTTACTTTTATGATATTACTCAATTACAATAACTTTTTTGACATAAAAAAATGAAATTACTACTTTAACCCACACAAAATAAAATAAAAACAAAAAGAATATGTTAGGAAATTGAGATTCCTCCCAAGATCACTCCAAGCAATTTGTCAAGCAACAAATAAATAGAAAAATTAAATGCAGAATACACCAATTTCACAGCACAAGATTTATATGGAAAACTCCAAATCCGAAGAAAAACCATGAGCGTTGTCAAGAGACAACCAAAGAAAAATATTCACTATATGGAAAATTATTACAATCACACTCTCATTAGTAATTTTCTCTCATCCAAGCCCTAAATACACCCAAAACTCTCAATTTAAGAGTAATTATACTTAGCTCTCAAATTCCCTCTAAATACAAGAGGAAATGAATTTTTTGGGATAATCAAAACCTATAGGGAACTCCCCCTTTTATAGCCAAAATTGGCAATTAAAATAATATTTTTTTCTTTTTCAAAATGGGTGACACCAAAATTCGGTGCGACATTCAAAGTTGGGCGGCACCGAGTCAATGGTACCATATTTGACATTCTCTCACTTGGAGATTTGATTGAGAATCAATCATATCTCCACACCAACTTTCTTCTAGCTCAACATAGAGAATTATCATACTCACCATAAAGAGTATACTCACTTAGAATTAATGACCGGGTCTAAGAATTTTCCATTGGCACATGTCGAAATATCCTGCTAAAGTTTATGGTGCAACTTTCATGTTGGCTTTCCTGGAAGTTCGTCAGCCATCGACATAAGTTCCACCACACACCTTGCATTAATGCCAACCATGCCTTGTGTGCAAATCTTATGGACCCGCTAGCACTAATACATCCCTTTCATGGCACTAGCGTCATACCATGAGGATGTCATAATCATCTATTTTACAAGGGACCATCGTCTCCCACAATGATGAGAGACTTACCACTAGCAATGCTATCAGTATCTTATCTAGAGCCATTTGCTGACCCTGCTCCATTTCTCCTTTGACAATCTCTTTTTAGGTGTCTTGATTGTCCACACCTCCAGTAGACTCCTTTTTTTTTTTTGAGTTATCTTTTTTCCAATTGCCCACAACTGCCAAGCCGAGACATTTATACTTGCACTACTTTCACCACTAAGTCTTCTTTCTTCTGAGAGTAAAGTACTTGTAAGATCTTCAAGATCTACCGTCTCCTTCCCATACATCAAAGTAGGTAACAGGTGTTTGTAGGAAGTTGAAAGTGACCACAACAGTTTAAGCCCCTTGTCCTCATCTTTAGTTTTAACTCCAGTGGCTTCCAGTTCTATCACAATACCATTGAGAATATTGAGGTGATTAGAAATTGTTGTACCTTCAGCCATTCGTAGCATGTGAAATTGCTCTTTTAGGTACAATGGATTTGAGATGTTCTTTATCTGATACAACTTTTCTAACCTCTTCCAAAGCTCTTTGGCTGTAGGAATTTTCCCTTATTAGCAAGAAAATTCTTTGCTAGAAACAATCATATAGCACATGCAGCTCTATCATCCAATTCATCCCAATCTTCATCGCTTGTACTAGCTTTTCCAAAGTCATTACTAGAAGTAAGGGATGGCTTCCCTTTCAATGCTTTGTGTAGCCCAGATTGAATTAATGCACCCCTAACTCAAATTTGCCACAAGCCAAAGTTGATTTTCCCATCAAATTTTTTCTATTTCTATCTTCATCGAATTTGAAAACTTCAATCCTAACATACTTGATTTGTAGATCAGTCTTTGTTTTTCTCCATGGACTATTTGAATTGGCTCCCAATGCTTCACGTGAACAGTACCGTATATATGAATAGTACCCCGACACCAAAAGTTCAACCAATGGCTTTGATACCACTGTCAGGAAATTGAGTTCCTCTCTAAATCACTCCAAGCAGTTTGTCAAGCAACAAATAAATAGAAAAATTAAATGGAGAATACACCAATCACATAACACAAGATTTATGTAGAAAACTCCAAATCTAGAGAAAAACCACAAGCGTCGTAAAAAGACAACTAGAGAAAAATATTCACTATGTGGAAAATTATTATAACCACACTCTTAGAAATAATTTTCTCTCACCCAAGCCCCAAATACACCCAAAATTCTCAATTTAAGAGTAATTATATTTAACTCTCAAAATCCTTCCAAATACAAGAGGAAATGAATCTTTTTGAGATGATCCAAAACCTATGGGGAATTCCACCTTTTATAGGAAAAATTGACTATTAAAATAATTATTTTTTTCTTCTTCAAATTAGGCGGCACCTAAATTTGGTGCTACATTAAAAGTTGGGCGGGACCAAATTATTGCTGCCATCTTTGATAGAATATATACTAATTTTTGTGAAAGCACACGTTTGTCACAAAAAATTAATATTGTAAAAACAAATTAAATTACTAATTTTTTGGACGTTAATAAAAAAATTAATATATTAACTCATTAGCAGAGTGTTCACAAAAATTAATTCATATTCTTTTTATTTCTATTTGATTTCACAAAAATTAATATATATTATTTTTATTTTTATTTTATTTTTTGTGAAATTGGTAATTTAATTTTTTTTCTTTTTCTTAATGTTAAAAAAGAAAACATTATTGTAAGAGAGTAATATTATAGAAGCAAGGTAAAATAAACAAAAAGGAATGGCGGGGGTGCCAATAATTTAACAGTAGAGATGTTTTGAGATATTTTTAAAAATATAGGGACTAAATGGGCACTAGCCTCAAAATATAGAGACCGAACAAACTTTTTTCCTTTTGCATACGCTGGTTCGATGAATAAGATGGAACATGAAAGAATTATTTTGAACATATACAGCCAGTAGGGTATACTTTTAGTTTCTAGTTATCCTGCTTCACTCTTAACACTAGAAATTGGGGGCCAGTGCTAGGGTGGTTAAAATGTCATTACTGATATTTATATCGAGCTGAGTGTGATCTCTTCATTCTAAAAGTAATCCTTGCCGGAGAGGCACTTCGAGCAGATAGAAATTTGGTCGATCATTTGGGAATGGTCAAAGAGCCCATGAGGTGAGTCGGAATTAGGTCGATCCAAGTACTCAGTCAAAGGTCGACCGGCGAGTTGTCCAAAAATACCGACCACGATGCCCACACCCGGACAATCACCACATCAACCCCCAACATTCTTGTAACTGGTACATCCACCCATTGCCCAATCCATGCATTCAACCAACCCATTAAAATCCACGAATCAAGGATGATGCGGCATGTTCGACTCCCTATAAAAAGCTCTATGAATTCGAACCAAGGTAAGACACCAAGACCAAGGGGAAACTCTGCTTCAATGATTCCAAAATTTTCTTTTAAATATTTCCTTGTGGAAATTAGAAGTTTCTTAGATCAATAATTATAATTAAATCACGGAGAATCGTGGAATAAGTTTTTCTAAAAAACCCGAGAACTGACTTAAACGTTGGAGAATTTTTTCACCGAAAAAACATTCAGCGCCCCTAATTATTCCTTGTGATTACAGGCATGAGCAGTGTCGTAAGTGCGTGGTCATCAGTATCTGCTGAAGGGAAGCAACTACAAGTAGGACCTCCCCATTAAAACAAATTCAAGTGTTGACATAGTAACTTGGTCATCATAACTAGCTCGACCAGATTTCTGCATCGATAGGAAGCATCCCTAATATGACAAAAAAATTTTGGGTACCACCTAGTTAAGCATGTTGAGGTGGAAATTAAGCTTGTCTCAAAAAAATTCTTTCTTACAAATCTTGATAACATTGGAACTCTAATATATTGTATCATACAAATTCTTTTCTAAAATTAGCTTACCGGTCTTATCACTTCAACCTCTCTCTTTCCTTGCTGCAACAACTTTTTATTTATCAACATTTTATCTTGTTACTTTTAATTTCGATCATTCGATTGAATATTCAATTATTTGGATCAGACATCCCACTCCGATAATATAATCTGACAATTATTGATATTTATGATCAAACAACTACTGAAATTGCTAGTTTATATTAATTTTTTTGAAATACTGTTCAAATTGTCTACCCTCACTAATATTCGAAAGATGTCTACTCTACTCACATTTAGTCTCAGAGAAAGACTGCAGACTGCATCCACTCAGTTGTTCTTAATTGAGTACCGATATTCAATATAGCTCTCACTAATATTCAAGAGATGTCTACTGCACTTAAATTTTGTGATTGTCTCCACTCAATTATTCTTAATTGAAGGAGAAATTGAGTCCCCATATTTCAAAATGGAGAATCCAACTAGAACCACTCAACACTTGGCCAAAGGCCGAATGGGTAGGGTTTATTGATTTGTTGCTATTTACCGTTCAATTTGATTTATTTCTCCCACCAGTTTTAGTGTTTGTTATTTACCTTTTTACAATTTTCATAATACCCTATTATTCTTCCAATGTTAAAACTTTCAAAAAAAAAACCCATTGCAATAATTAAATAACATTTTTTTTTTTAAAGTTTAATGCCAAAAGTGTAACGAGGTGCCTTGAAGGACTATGAAATCAGAGGCGGATTTAACTCCAGCAGAATTATTAAGTGAGCTTTTTTCTTTTGTGGCGAATAATTAATTAGTTACTTTATCCAAATCAAAATAAAATAAAATCTCAAGAATGGATTCTGTTGAAAGAATCGTGCAGATAATTATTTTACAGATACAATGGACTTTATTTTATTTTGATTGAAAACTGCAATGGGACGACCAATTTCTTCAACTGGAGCTGGAGTAGACAACTTCCTTATAGACAAACCAAATTGAACTTAATTAATTAAATCTGTACAGAATCATTAGGGAGGGTGATTTTAAAAGATTAGAAAAAAAAAGTTTAAGACACTACTATCAAGTCAAGCAGCTTATTCATTCTTCAGTCAGCCACCTTTGAAAATTAAGAAAAGTTGTCTGTGGCATATTTTTCCCGTTAACTTAGAGGTATTTGTGAGAACTTGTACTTATTTTAAAAATTTGTAATTTGTGAGCACATCCACATTCTAGATTATGTGTGTGTGTATATATATATATATTCTCTAAGGCAGCCACCTCTGGAGATTAAGGAAAGTTGTTTGGGGGCATATTTTCCACTATACCTAAGAGATATTTATAAATTTGTACTTATTTTAAAAATTTGTGTGGACATCTGCAACTAAGAATAGTCATATATAGAAAAAAAAAGTTCTTGTAATCTGAAGATTTAAAAAATAGTTATATAGATTCTTAAGTTTTCAATAAAAGAAACTAAGACTTTTTTTATACCTAACTGTATTAAATTTAGGAGTAAGTTAAAAGAAAAAAAAAAACATAGAGACTACAATGCAATGTGTTTTGTCATATAATATATTGAAATTTGTGAGTTCTTATTTTTTAGCTCGTTGCTCGATATACGTATATAGATAGTATTTTTATAATAAGGAGATCTCTTCTTTTAATAAAGTGAGGAACAACTTAAAAAATAATAAAGCACACATTCCAATACAATATATATAGTCATTTAATGTATTAAGATATGTATTTTTTTATTTTTTAGTTTATTCATTACTTTAATAAAGTATGAAATTCTCTTATTATAAAATAACTTTATTTGTGTTCTGATCATGTGCCGCCATAAAACTAGTGTTGCAATTTCATTCTACTTAAATTAAAGTGAATCAGTGTCAACTTACGGTGATCTCAAACCATGCTAGCCAAAAACAAAAAATAAAAAAAAAATTAAAAAAATACCATACACCACATACCACATTCTCATGATTCATGAAGCTATGATGAAGAAAATCCCAGCTGCTATGGGGCCTTGGGGATCCAACTGAATCCGACTAAATTGGGTGGGGTTTGGGTGCCAAATCTGCTTAAAACCTGATTGGACTGGGTAGGACCTAAAATCAAAGCTCAGATTTACATTGGGTTGGTTTTGGGGATTGCCATGACCCCGGAACCCAACCCAAAGTGCTTCTGGTTTTATCTAATGGTGTTGAAAATTCGGGGTTGCAAATTCTTGCCATTTCATTTTACTTAAAGCAATGATCCACAAAATATACTGTTTTTGAGCCATTTCTTTGCATTAATTTCTTAAAAATAATCATAAAATTACATCAATATATACATATATGACTCAAATTATAATCCCGTCTCACGACATTTTTATAGAATGGGCTATGTCAAAAATGCTTAAGCGCCCAAGATTGATGGAAAAGGCACAAAGAAAAGAAATGTGGATGAAAGCAGGACTTCATGAGCTAAAATACTAAAAGCAAGTCATCAAAGAAACTCTGAGGCTACATCCTCCTGCTACATTGCTACTCCCAAGAGAATGTAGAGAGGCTTGTAAAACTTAGGAATATGATTTTAGAGTCATGGTTACCAGGGAAACTTTGTGCAGTTCCAGTGTTGGTTCTGTCTAAAAAAGATAGGTCATGCTTGTAAAATTCAGGAATATGATTCCAGGCATAGTTACAAGAGAAATAATTTTGAATTGATCCCATTTGGAGCTGGAAGGAGGATGTGCCCAGGTCTATCTTTCGGTTATCTTCCTCCTACCACTTTTGACTGGAAACTCCATAATAGAAAAAATAGCCAAGATCTTATTTTGAATGAGGCCTTCGGAACATGTTCCTGTAAGAAGGAAAGGCCATCGGCCATCTGTTTTTAAGTCCCATTCCTTATAACTCTATTTATGAAAAATAATGATGATGACAATTTAGGAGTATTTATAATTTATTTTAGTTTTCTCAGTTTAGCAGTTGTTATAATCGAGTCCTGCTGTTGTTTTATCTAATTGCTGTATTTTCTGTTCCTCGTTGCGTATACCAATTAGGCAATTACCATAGTAGGAGATTGTAATGAGTCTTAACTTGTCATAATAATCATAGCACATTACACGAACAACACCACAGGTGATCGAGCAAAACGATAGCACAGAAAGTCATTTGTATCATGAGTTAGGAACCGTCTAAGTTGATCAGGAGGCATACCAATCCAACCAAGTGAAGAAAACACAAGCCAATCCAAAGATTAGCCATACAATCTGCTCACCATTAACCTCTCTACAAGCATGAGAAATATAAAAGTGCATTTGCTTCACCAATTAAAGACTGCTAATCCTCTAAAAAGTTGTGAAAAGATACAGGTTGTTTTAATTAACAGACATAATGAAAGTATTTATTCTTTCAAATAATCTACAATACGATTTCGTTTTATTGTAACTTCTTTCTGATGATTAATCATACAATTTCCAAAGAGTATTTCAGAAAGATTTGAATATTTTTATTATTTTATTTTTGAGAAGATAATAGAAGAAAACTACAATCATGTTCAGAAAGATTCAAGACCACTTAACATATTTTAACTGAAGACATGATAACAATAATTATTCTTTTAAATAATGTAAAATATGATTTTCTTTCCTTGTAACTTTCTTTCTTACAATCATACAATTAATTTCTTTTAAATAATGTCAAATATGATTTCCTTTCCTTGTAACTTTCTTTCTTACAATCATACAATTAATTTCTAAAGAGTAAAATAGAAGGAAATTACAATGAGGAACACTATGCCTAAACCAAAGAAAAAGGTCCAAAGAGTAATTATATACACCCTGAAACTGGACACCAAACTGGCCCCCTAAAAAGGTTATATCATTGCTTTAAAAAAAATTACTTACAAAAATATAAGTGACAAGATTTAGCCTTTCTGGGATCCATTCACAACTATTGTAAGAATCACTTTCCAAGGTAACATTTAAGCACTTAAAAAGATTTTAATGAACATGCAATTCATAGTTAGATGCAACGGAAAGACAACGTCAGCTTCTTTTTGAGGTATTCCAAAAACTGAACTTGTATGTATGAAGTGTAAACTACATTTCCACACCTCTTTTATAATAATACATTATAAATATACACTCTCCTGCAACAAAATTTCCACATGATGCATTCTGATATGATTCAAACATTTCCCTGATGCATAACATAATATAATGGCAAAAATCTTGGCTCGTCATTGGCTTAATTGAGAAGCTTCTTGATCTTAATCATATCCTAATGCGATCCTTATGATTTCTAATAGTCTCTTTACGAATTTATCATATATGTATGAAGAACTCACATGCGCACAAACAAGTGCGGAATTAGGATTTTGATTTGGGGTTGCCGTTGTTAAGCCCATTATTTATAGAGTTGGCGTCTTATGGCAAGTCTAGTTAAATTAGAATTTTATTTATTGCATAATAGGGATTAATTTATTAATTCCCTAATTTAGTGACATTCCAATTTATTAGGAATATTTGTTTCCTAATTTAATTAGATGTCTAATTTAGCAAGTCAATTAATAATGGAATTCTATAATTGGCGCATGAGATTTATTTAGAGCAAGAAGTTGGTTCAAATAAGAAGCTTATTAAATGCTCTAGATATTTCTTGGGAGACAAGTAAGGCAAGAAGATCAGATAAATTCCTATTCAGATTCATATGAATTATAAGAGGAAAGAAACTCTTATTTGGTAAGTATCCAAGTCTTTTGAGACTTGCTATTTTGGTGAAACCCTAGTGACTATATAAAGAGAGGTATTTTACAATTGAAAGCATGCACAACACAGAGCATAAAGCAGAGAAGCAAAATTCGGCCTTCTCCCTAGAGAATCAGATTTGGCGCCTTATGTTGTATTGATTTGTTTATTTATCTTCTTTTCATCTCTGTGGAGAGTCTATGTGGATCTTGGATCACTAGACATAGAAGAATTGCTATTGATCACTTTGCGAAGTGCCTTGAGGATCGTGGATCAAGAGGGGTAGCAATTATTCAAGAGAAGCAGATTCAGTCTAAGGTTGAGTAAACTGTATGGTGATAAACTGTAAGTGAGAGTCTTAAGTTTGGTAAATATATATATTGTAACATTTCAACTTAGTAAATTACTTTTCACCTAAGCGTGGCCTCGTGGATGTAGGATTGATTAATCCGAACCAGTTAAAAATCTTCGTGCCATTTATTTTCTACATTTTATTGTGTTTTTGGAAAATTAATCTTTTATGCGGATGAACAATAACGGTAAACAGTAACTATAAACAGTAACGGTGAACAATATTTTTAAAAATTAATTAAGTTGTTAATTTTTAGTTTTTAATTGCCTACTTCTATTTGTAATAGATCTAAATTCCTTTCAGTCGTAATGCATATGAAAATTTATTGCAGTAAAATGAAATAAATGCTATTCAAATCTTAAACTAATGAAATTACATTATAATGTGTGTTACACCATCTAATTCAATCATATGTAAAAAATGAATTTATACCTGAAATTAATAATTATAATTAATAAATTAACAATCAATGCACAAATCTTAATACTAAAGTAAAAGAGATATTTCGCAAATTAACACATAGTAAATTATACTTAAAAATATAAATTAAGAGTTCATAATAGAAGATTTCTTATTAAATAATATGAATTTAAAGAGGTAAATACAAATAATATAAACTTGAAAAGAAAAGAAGGTAAAGAAAGCAAACAGTGAAAGCAAACTTGGATCTTGACCAAGTTAACCTTGGATCCTTGGCAGGAGAGAATTTGAGAAATTAAGAAGAAAGTTGAATTGTACATGTGGACTAAAATGAGAATTGTACATGTGGACTAAAATGAAAATAACAACAACACAGGATGACGTTTTTAAGCAACGTTTAAGTGACGCACTTGAGAATTCATGTTTAGAAGAGAATCGAGTTAGTTGTAAAGCCGTTATCCATATGGCTGAATCCTGTGCAATCAGGGTTTGTTATCAGCTGTTATATAAGCTGATTGTTGAGGCAGTTTCAGCAAGAATTAGAGAGTTTTCCAGAGAGAATTAGTTTGATTGTTATTTTTGATCAAATTCTAGTGTTTCCGGTCTTAATATTTTTGTTGCTAAATTCTTAAACAATCAATGAATAATCTTGGTTAATCATTTGTTCATATGCATCTTGTCTGATCTTGCAAAGAATCCTGGGCAGCGTTTGATAGCATGGAGAATTTAAGGCTGTACAGACACCACAGTGCGTTTAGTTATGTTATGTGAAATAAACTTAAAAGAGGATGAAGGCGCCAATTTCTTTCCCTTATTGCTATCTTGTCTTGGCAGCAACTCCCCAAGAGAAATTAGATTTTAGTTGAGAATACTGTAGTTGGATAAAACTTACAAAGTTAAAGCTTCCTAACAAATTTGAAGCTCAGGTTCATACAATGAATCTGTTGCTGCATTTTCTGAGTAATTATTCCGAATTAATTCTTTTATAGACTTGAATAAAATATAAGCCTTTATCTCCTTGAATTATACATTCAAATTAATGCAACGATTTAACTAGTGTATTTAGTTGTAAGGCCAAGGTCAAGTTAGTTTTCTTGCCCGCGGAGGAGACCACTGTAAGTAATTTCAGCATCTATCAACAGAACATTGAATTGGTTATAGCATTGGCTAATTGGCTTAAGCCACAATTTCAATTGCAAAAAATTCGGTATATTGGGTACTTAAGCTTCAGAAATTTAACCCAATGAAACATGGAGCTTCCAGAGACAAAGATTCAAGCAAAGAGCTAGCAAACTAGGTATAAACAGAGCAACGGCCCTGTTTCCTCTTATTAGTCTCAAAGCGATTCATGCGGAAATGATTCATACATATGTTTTTATATATAGAACTAGTAGCTTCATAGGGTAATGGGGTCCTTAAGCACTAAGGCAACTTGGTCTTTCATCAAAAGTGGTTGTGTGTAGCGATCGCCATCCTCATACATAAAGTGGCATACACGAGCAAGATTAAGAATCCGCTCAAGCAGAGGCAATGACACAGCAGTTGGACTCAGAAGCTCTTTATTTATATCCTTCCACGCATTATCAACTTCTATCTTCAAGGCCTTGTTTGCCTCTTCCTCCGGTACACCATGTTGCTTCATGTAGCATTCAACAGCCGAGGGAATATGTCCCCTCTTTTGCTCAAACTACGTCCACCATCATCAATAAATGCAAGACATTGTAATAAATTAATTTATATGAAGATATTAAATTTTTATTATCCTCGGCCGATGTGGGATATTGTCCCTAACACATACCTCATGGCCAGCTATGTCATCCATCAGTCTGCCAATGGTTTGCGCAGCAACTACAATCTTAGGCTTTTTGATTAGCCATTCAAAAGCCTCCTTAGTTGCAATATCACCCATGTCAACGAAGGAAGCCGTTGCAATTGTTAAAACACCGCTACTCCCTAAGGCAACACCTTCATATTCCTCTATTTTTGGGATAAAACCTTCATGTAACCACTTGGCTTCGCTAAAGTACATCATAATTAATTCTTCCATCTGAGGAATATCAATTAATACACACACACACACAAACACACAGCCCAAGCCAATTAGTCAATAACAATCCCCAATGTATATAGGCATGCCCAACCAACAAATGAAAGATGGAGAAATTGATAGCGAAATGTTACCGTCTGTTTTATATATTGTATGCCATATGACAATCTTCCTTCCTTGGCCAAGCTTTCCTCAGCTTTATCGTAAACATCTAAGAGTGATTTATAAATGAATTTCATGTATTCTGGTAGTGTGTCTATGGTGCTAATGTCCCATCTGAATTGAAAATCAAATAAGCACGCTACGTCGGACTTGGATGGCTAGCCGAATAATGAGACTAAAGGCCACTTGGCCATGCCCGAGGGGCAACTATGCTTTAAGTCTAGTAATAGATAAATAAATAATCCAAAATATTTAAACAGAAACTCAAACCTTTTGACTGCTTCTACGAAGAGCATGAGCTCTTTGTAAGTACCGTGGGCGTCAAATGTATCATCCAGGATGGATATCATGCTTATTAATTTGGACATAAAAATTCTGCCAAAGGCATATTTGGGCTCATAGTACGCTCCCATCAATATCCAAAAATATAATTCTACTATTCTGTCTCTTGCGTAAGGCAGCTTGGTAGAGAAATCTAAATCTATCCACCACCTGAAATAAATTTGATGTAAAAGATTCTCTTTATTCTAAGTTATTGAAATTGGAATCTATTGTGAACAATGCATAAGAAATACAAAGAAAGGAATAATTTGGTTTCATCATTTATTATATGTAAGATTGGATAATAAAATTAACCCTCCCAATTTTATGCAATGACATCCTAAATTTATGCAATGACATCCTATTTAGGGTGAATAACACTTAAATTTTTAAGTTTTATTTTAAAATTTTTGCCGTTTAGCTCGGTTCCCAATATTTTTAACTACTCATTGTGTTGCTGACGTTAAAGTAGTGATAGGAAAAACACCTTCTTCTTTTTTTTATTTTGTTAGAATAAGAACATACCTGGTCATGTCACTTACTTCCTTCTGGTGTGCTGCTTGTAATAAATTGAAGTCCAACTTTGCAAACTTGAGCAAAGATTTATCATGCAGATCACCTCTTGAATAGATATCCAAAAAATATCTTGCCTGTAACCTTGGTAGGGCTTTACGTAGTGGAAGTTTGAGAGCATGATTTATTTGCTCAGCAAGATTAGGGCTAGCGTGAGATACCATTGACTTAAGGTGAGTGGTAGTGAAAACTAGGGCTTCATCTAAAATATCTTCTCCATTAATGGCTAGGTGTGCTGCCACATATAAACTTAGCATGCCTTGAACATCGTTGATCATTGATGCCTTGAATTTACGTACATTATTTTTAAACTTCTCAAACACATCTGCTTAGATCACATCCAAAAATATATAATAAATGTAAGTCTCGATTAGAAAATAATCCAACAATTATATAAGCTTAATCAAAATAGTCTAGTAAGTGCCAGTGCCTACCATATGGTGAGCATGTGGAGACATTGCAAAATTCCATGACTTTTATGAATAGTATTTAAACTGAAGATTAACCAGACGACATCAAGTGAAACTATTGGTCACCATGATATGAACACTGTTTCCCACTAGATTATTACTCAAAAGCTTAAGTCACAAATATTAATTACATACCACATGAAATCTTAACTCCTTGCTGCCTAAGAAGTCGAAAGCTAAGAGAAAGAGTGTAAAAATCATCATCACCAATACTGTCATTGTCAAGGTGGTCAAGTACTTTTTCCAATTCATCTTCAATCTCTTTTTCAAAGTGATAAGCAACACCTAACCGTTGTACCATATCAATCAAGTGTAGTTTATCAGCAATTTTATCCGTGGTAGCCGTTATCATCATCCTGACCCCTTGTTTCAGCGCTTCATATTGTTCATGGGTCGTAGCATCAATTGCCTGCGTGCACAAATTAACAATAATTACTACTGGTCGAAATGAAAATAATTTGTATGAATCCCATTATTTTAGTTTGTCTTCATATTCATATGATACATGTTCCTTACAAATTACAGCACACGCGCACACACACATATATGTATGGCTGTCTATACATAAATATTTATAATTTATATAGAACTCTATCTGTATATATCACCTTGAAATCAGAAGCAGATTTCAGGAAATGGTTTCCCCATACGGTAGGATTAAAGCCTGCAATGGGACGAACAGTTTTTTCAACTACTGCTGGAACTGGAGTGGACATCTTCCTTACAGACAAATCAAATCTTTTTTTTTTTCTTAAGCAAACCTCGTTGAAGCCAAATCTAAATTGATTAATGTTGTACTGAATCGTTGGCGCGGATCATTTTAAAAGAAAAAAAGGTTTGTATTAATTAACAAGTTGCAGCAACCTTAAAACACCTCTGCTCTATATATAGAAAAGTCAAGCATCCTGTTCATTCTGTTCATGCATATCCAACTTCGAATGGTACGTGTAGGGATCAGTGTTGAAAACAATTTGTGGTAATTAAGCGCCTTCTTTTGCTGAATTTTGTGGCAAATATTTGACTATAAATATTTAATTGAAGAGAAGAAAAAGAGCAACGCATACCATTTTTAGGATCCTATAGTAAAACGGGCTACAGAAAGAGCTATGGATCAGAAAAAGGAAAAACAATTTTTCCTAAAGATAATTTCCTGTCTGAATCGCAGAAGCACAATATATAAGGCAGCAATAAATCATTAAGGCTCCTTAGTGAATATAGACCCCTATAACTCTCGTTTGTATACAAGAAAAACAAATAAATTTAAAGTTTTTCATAATAATTTCAAATCATCATGATGTCAGATCTGAACCAACTCTTTCTCAAGGATAATTGATTTACCGAATGTGCATGCTGATACAATAATGTTCACTACAATAATTAAGGTCTTCTGCAACCAAATTTTCTTTAGACGATTACAATTTAGTCGCAAATGTCACTTTCCACGTCCAAAGATAAGATTATCTAAAATGTTATATTTTTTTGCCACTAAATTTATTTTTATTGCTATATATGTGCCTTTTGCGACCAGATTATGATTGGCCGCACAAGAGTTTATCATTTTTCTCTTTAATATTTTAAGCATTTAGCGACCACATTCTTATTCGTGGTAAAAAATGTTGTAAAAAATTAGAAATTTATTTTCTTTTTATGACTAAATACAATTTTTGTCCCACAATATCTACCTTTTCCGACTATTTTACACTCTTGGCAAAATGTTAGAATTTTTGGCAGGACATTTCCCACCTTACACTATTTTAACAATATTATATTATAGTTTTTTCACAACCAGTCAACCACTTTAAGCGATCGCAAAAGATAAAAAATGTTAGCATATTTAGTGACCATTGACATAAGAGTATTTTCAGATTTAGTGAAAAAGGGAAGCACGGCGCAAGATTATATTATATTTCCAACCTTGCACTATTTTAACAATATTATATTGTAGTGTTTTCACAACTACTTTAAATGTGACAGCAAAAGATAAAATATTTTGGCATATTTAGTGACATTAAAGTGCTTTCAGATTTAATAGAAAAGGAAGCAAAGCACAAGATTATCACTCCAATTTTTCAAATTAACTATTTGGTTGTAGAGGTACTAATTATGAATTATATATTATTAGAAAGCAATATATGTCTAGATTTTATAAAAATTTTACGGAATCAAATTTGAAGTTCTCTACTTAAACATATTCAAGATTTAGTTAGTAAAGGTCAAAGCTGTTAAGAATTTTGCATAAGGTCGAAAGTTGTGAATTAACTGGCATCAATTCATCTAGAATCATCACTAGAAATCTCTGTGAGTCACGAGTTTAATCAACTTTATGGTGTTTGATTTGGTTTTTACTACATCAAGATATGATTAAATGAGTGGTGACTGCTCAAATTTGCCATTGAAACTGACTTTGAAATCAAATTATATTTTGCTTTGCTCTCTTTTGCCATATTATAACTAAGACCTTCAATTCAAGTTTGAATTGATTTCTAAAATGATAGAATATCATATCCTAAGTTTGAAGGAATGTTTCAAGTTGTCTATATAAAAGTAATAGATAGTAATTTTAGGATGCGTGTGTAACTTAGAAGGGTGCTCTTGTGTTTAGAGTTCTTTTTATGTAACTCTATATCGCTTGGGTAAATTCCTTAGAGTGATAAGTTAGAAAGCCATATATCTTTTGTAGGACATCATATTGGGTGGTGACTGTCTATATTTCTTTGTAGTACTCTTGAATTATGAGATTTGCTGAGTCAAAGAGCTCTGTATCTCTTGTCGGACATCTTTGAGTGGTGAATATCTGTATCTTTTTGTAATCTTTTTCAATGATAAGCTTGATAAGTCAAAGAGCCATGTATCTCTTGCAAGACATCTTTGAGTGGTGAATTTTCTGTATCCCATTGTAATCCTCTAGAATGCTGATATTATAAGAAAACTAGCAATAGATGACAATCACTTTATGATAGAAATCATTTTATCATGTAAGTATGATAGAGTTGTGTATCATTAATCGTGCTTGTATATCAAGAATTTATGATGTGTATAATAGAAATTAACTCAGTTGCAAACATTATGATAGAAATTTTATATTGACTATGTTTGACCAAAATTAAAAGTATTATTTTAATTTTTTGAAAATCCACGCTAGTGAAATGATTTCCAAAAAAAAAAAAAAAACAAAACGGTGCATTTACCCAAAATCTGAAAAAAAAAAAAATTTCTAAGTCCTGAACACTACACAACTCAGCCATTATCACTCTTAGTCTCGCGCATGAAGGCCATTGAAACCCAAGGAGCACTCATCATCACTCTCACTCCACAACCAGCTGTGAAACCCTAGCAACAATCACCATTACACCTTCAATCAATCAGCCTACACTCACCATAGTCATCTTCACTCACTATGACAAATGGCAATCAAAAAATGAAAATACTTGCTAATAAACTTGCTTGTCATGGTGATAACATACTTGTTGATAAGGACTCTTAATGGATTGGGACCTGGTTATTTGGATCTGGCTTCAATAATCACAGCTAACAAAATGAGCTATGATGATGCATATGCACTATTGTTAAAACATGAAGCTAGGTTAGAACAAAATCAGAACCCTCAGTCTATGTTTAATGCAAATTACAGCATGATGAATGCCAACTATTCACAAATGAGAGGTACTCCTAGGAGAAGCACTTATGTTAATGGGTCTTATGGTCAATTTAGAGGAAGAGGTCAAAATATTGGTCGAGGCATGTTCTTTACTTCTTATCTTAGGGGCTTTCCAGCTGGTAATGGTACTCTTGGTGGTTTTGGCAGAGGTCATATTGTAGGTTATGGAAGAAATTAGTCCATGCAGCTTCACAGATCACCACATGTGAGCACTATGTTTTCTCCTGCATTTAACTCAATCATTCATACTGGTGAATTTAATGAACTAGCTCCTACATGTCAAATATGCCACAAGCAAGGTCACACTACTGATGCTTGCTGACATAGATATGGTGATACTTATTTGCCTTCACCTAAACTGTTTGGTAGAGGCAAAATGATGGGATCAAAGGCAGCATATATGGCTAATTTTGAGCCATTTCTTTATCAACAATCATCATTTGAAGATCCTTATGAAGTTTCTTATTCCAGCCATCAATCAGTGAACCATTCTCTTGTCTCTTCTTATTCTACAGAAGCATTTACTCTGCCTGAAGCTTATGTTGCCAATCTTGAAGGATCTACTGATGAAGGGTGGTATCTCGATAGTGGTGCTACACATCATATTACAAATAATCTTGCCAACATGCATGTGAGAGAAGAATTTAAATGTT
The DNA here is from genome assembly GCA_030449075.1 of Murraya paniculata. Classification (NCBI taxonomy): domain Eukaryota; kingdom Viridiplantae; phylum Streptophyta; class Magnoliopsida; order Sapindales; family Rutaceae; genus Murraya; species Murraya paniculata. The sequence continues at coordinate 2,300,977 of JAEVFN010000008.1, read as the reverse complement.
TAGATCAGCTTACCATCGGAAATGGACAAGGTTTGGCTATTACTCATATTAGCGATGCCTGTTTTAACTATAAAAGCTTCAATTCTACACCACAAACACACCTATAACACTTAAGGATATCTTATTAACTCCTTCAATTACTAAGAACCAAATAAGTATATCCAAGCTAACAACTGATAATAACCTTTCCATTGGATTCGTTGGTAATGTGTTATGTAAAGGATTCACTGAAGGGAAGAGTACTTCTGCAAAGTATTGCTGAGAAAGGATTATACAAGTTGCTGTTAAAGTCATCTCTGTTTTCTTCCTCTTCTTTCTTGTGTCAAGCTTCTTCAAATAAGCCTTTTTCTATGCTTTCAACATGTCATCTCCATTTTCCTACTACAACTGATGTTCAAAATAACCATTCAAGTCCTATGGCCTGTTATAAACATACTGATTCTTCTTGTATTACATCAGTCAATAAAATCACTTTGTTTCATAGACGATTTGGTCATCCTCATCATGATATACTAATGCATTTGCTCAGGAATGATCAATCCATTAATCTCTCAAATGCCTTTATTAAACAAGCTGCACAACAAATATGTGAGGCCTGTCAAATGGGTAAAGTTCATAGACTACATTTTCTTGTCGCTGAAACTAAAACTTCTCAAGTACTTGAACTTGCTCATACTGATTTATGGGGTCCCTCACCCATTCTTTCTAGAGCTGGTTATGTCTATTATATCAGTTTCGTTGATGATTTCAATAGATTCACTTAGATTTATCCCTTAAAACTGAAATCAAAAGCCTTACAAGTCTTCAAACTATTCAGATTGCAAGTTGAAAAGCAATTTTAGTCTCCCATTAAAATGTTGCAATCTGACTAGAGGGAGAGTATCGAGCATTCACTGCCTTTTTGAACCACAATGGAATCATCTTCAAACATTCATGTCCCTATACACATCACCAAAATGGGTTGGTTGAAAGAAAACATAGACACATTGTTGAGTTAGAACTCACACTCCTAATTCAAGCTAAATTACCCTTTAAATTTTGGTGGGCAGCTTTTCAAACAACAGTTTATCATATCAACAGGTTGCCTTCTGCAACTTTGAAATTTCTTACACCTTATGAAAAATTATTCAACCATAAACCTGATTATAAAATGCTCAAATGCTTTGGTTGTGCATGCTACCCTTATTTGATAGATTATAACAAGCATAAGTTTGCATATCATTCTAGTAAATGTATTTTTATTGGTTACAGTCCCTCTTATAAAGGATACAAGTGTCTACATCCATCTGGTCAAGTATATGTAGCCAGACATGTCATTTTTTATGAGCATTCCTTCCCTTATTCCTTAGACTCTGTCTTTACTTCTAATGAATCCAATTCATGTCAAAGTTTTTCATTCACTCCTCAATAAGTATATCATCTATCCACTTTGTCAATATCCTCAATCTCATATGACAACAACTCTTCTAATCCTGAATTTGCAAGTTCCACCAGCAGCAGTCCTCATCACTCAGTTAATCTTAATCAAAACAGCAACTCTTAATCATTACCACAAACAACTGAACCACATACAAAGCCTTTCATTCCTTTATCTACTCAGCCAAATACATCAGTCACTGCCACACTCCCTATATCACAACCATCACAAAAAATTGTTCAACATACACCTGTTTCTTCAAACACACTATCTTCAAACACACTACAATCTATTGAACCGGTATATACACATTCTATGATCACTAGAAGTAAAGTTGGTATTTTTAAACCTAAGCTCTACAATGTAGAACTTGTTCATAAGGAACCACATTTTGTAGATGAAGCTCTACAGAATCCCAAATGGTTTGAAGCCATGAGGGAAGAATATAATGCTCTGCTTAAGAACAACACATGGTCTTTAGTTCCAAGATCAGCTGGTTAGAAAATTATTGGCAATAAGTGGGTGTATAGAGTGAAACATAATACATATGGAAGTTTGGCCAAGTACAAAGCAAGATTAGTAGCTAAGGGATTTCAACAGGTTGCAGGAGTTAATTACTTTGAAACTTTTTGTCTAGTGGTGAAATCAGCTGCTATTAGAGTAATCATCAGTTTAGCTATTATGCATCAGTAGCAGATAAAGCAAATCGATGTAAACAATGCTTTTCTTAAGGGAGATTTAATAGAAGACGTTTTCATAGATCAATCAGCAGGTTTTGTTGATGATCAAAAACCAAACTTTGTATGTAAACTGCATAAGTCACTCTATGGTCTCAAACAAGCTCCAAGAGCTTGGTATGAGAGGTTAAAAGGTTGCTTATTACAGTGGGATTTTATAAACTCAAGAGCAGATTCATCATTGTTCATAAAGAAAACTAAATCATCCATGATATTGGTACTGATATATGTGGATGATATCCTAATTACAGGGCCAAGCAATGTTGAATTAGAATCTTTCATTGGTGAGTTTAGCAAAGTCTATGCCTTAAAAGATTTAGGCAATCTCTCTTACTTTCTGGGCATATAAGTGTTACATGGAGCATACTGCTTTTATTTGTCCCAAAGAAAGTACATAAGAGACTTGTTATCTAAAGTTCAGCTGCTTCAATGCAAAGGCATTGACACACCTATGAGCACAGGACTCAAGTTGCAGAAAGAACCTCAAGGACATCTTGGTCAGTATGTTGCTGATCCTACACATTACAGAAGAATTGTATGAGGAATGCAGTATCTAATTCTAACAAGACCAGAGATTGCTTTTGCTGTAAACAAGTTAAGTCAATATGTTTCCAATCCTACAATGTAGCATCTTATAGCTTGTAAGAGAGTGCTCAAATACTTGAAGTCTACTCAGGAGTATGGACTCAAATTTACTCAACATGGAGAGATGAAACTTACAGGGTTCACTGATGCAGATTGGGCATGTGATTTGGATGATAAAAAATTTATTGGTGCCTATTGCATCTACTTGGGCAACAATATGATATCATGGTCATCTAAGAAACAATCAGTCATTACTAGATCAAGTGCAAAAAGTGAATATTGAGCCTAAGCTTCAGCTAGTGCAGAGTTAAGCTGGTTACAATCTCTGTTTTCTAATATTGGAATACGTTGTACAAAAACACCTACTATTTGGTGTGACAACATTAGTGCCACTGAATTGGCTCATAATCCTGTTTATCATTCAAGGACAAAACATATCGAGCTTGATCTACACTTCATCAGAAACAAAGTAATTGCGGAAGAGCTAAACATACAATACATTCCCAGTGAAGAACAAATTGTTGATATCTTGACCAAACCTCTCTCATTTATTCAGTTCAATTACCGAAGATTCAAACTCAATGTTCATCCATGCTCCTTGAGTTTGAGGGGGGCTGTTAAGGAAGCTCATTATACTAAAATCACAACGGATAAGAAGAAGAAGAAAGAGCATCAGCCTCAGCTAAAACAAGTCAGCAGTGCCAGCTCATTAGAGTTAGTTACGAAGTTTGACCGATCAGCATAAGTTAGAGTTAGTTAAGAAGTTTGACAGATCAGCATAAGTTGTTATAGTTGTTGTTAGTCATTTTAGTGTGTAACGAAATGTAATTAGTTGAAATGATTTGTGGTTGAAGTTAGTTGGAGGTGGTTACAGTCACGTGTATATAAAGCATTGCAGATTCAATTGTAAGGTGTGAAGAAAAATCTAGAAGCAATAAAATTCATTTCTTCCCTGAAAAAAATTTCTCTCAAAACAAACAATCTTAATCTCTTTCATGTGTGTGTGTGTGTGTATATATATATATATATATATATATTTATGTGTGTAAAAAATATTAAGACAAACTAAAATTATGGAATTGATAAAAGTTATTTCATGTTGACTTGTAGTAATTAATTATTGTTAATTTGTGCACGCAGACAATTGATGCCACAACCCAAGAACAGCACGCAGCACTGAAGCAAGAGGTCAGGAGGATGATAACCGCTACTGCAGATAAGCTTGCCCATAAACTGCACTTGATTGATGCAGTACAGCGATTAGGTGTCGCTTATCATTTTGAAAAAGAAATTGAAGATGAATTGGGAAATATATCTCATGATCTCGACAACGACACCGATGATCTATGCACTGTTTCTCTTCGTTTTCGACTTCTTAGGCAGCTAGGAGTTAAGATTTCATGTGGTAGGTAACAGTTTTTCGTTTTGTTAATTAAACTATTTATGTTAGTTACAAGATTACAATTGTTAATTGTTAAACTAAATATAAGCATGCACACTAATGGAGCCTAGCTCGCCTTTAATTCTTTTGAATATGGTCATCAGATGTGTTTGAGAAGTTCAAAGATGATGAAGGTAAATTCAAGGAATCATTGATCAACGATGTACAAGGCATGTTGAGTTTGTATGAGGCAACATATCTAGCAATTCGAGAAGAAGATATTTTAGCTGAAGCCATTGTTTTCACTACCACTCACCTTAAGTCAATAGTATCTGATCATTATCATGTAAACTCTAATCTTGCCGAACAAATACGTCATTCCCTGCAAGTTCCTCTCCGTAAGGCCGCAGCAAGGTTAGAGGCAAGGTATTTTTTGGATATCTATTCAAGAGATGATTTGCACGATGAAACTTTGCTCAAGTTTGCAAAGTTAGACTTTAATATATTACAAGCAGCACACCAGAAGGAAGCAAGTAGCATGACCAGGTAACTTCATAAATATCGTTTCAACACAGAAATGCCTATTTTTGGTGTTGTTTTGAAATGGGATATTGTCACTTTCCCCAACAAAAGAAATCATATTTTACCAGTTGCCCCCTTGTATAATCAAAGGCTCAAGGCAAAATATCGTATGATAGTAACTATTATTTATTTGGTAACACCAAAACCGAGATTTTTAGTTTGCAATAAAATTTCAGTTATATATTCTAGATTTGTTAATAGTGGTAGCGGTTGTAATTTTTGTATATATATTATGTGCTTGATGCAAATAATAATAATAATAATAATAAGTTATAGCATCTAGAGGGTAATGTGTATATGAAAGAGTAATGATATAGTTATAAATTGTTTTACAAATGGATGTAGTATAAATTCATTGGTTAGATTAAAATATGAAATAATAAAAATAAATCATCTTATTTCTCTTTTTTTTTTTTTTTACAAAACAAAATTTTCAAATATAATATGTAAGATTTCCACTTTCTCTTTAAAATTTTTAACTTCTGCTACTTATCCCTAGAGTTTTCATAATTCTCTTGTTATCTCCTTGAAAGATGAAACCAAATTGTGTTCGTCTTTGTATTTCTTATATACTACAGAAGTAACAATTGTTATAGTAACAACTTTATAATATAGCAAACTATCTATCTAATTTAGATTTAAATTGAATTTCAGGTGGTGGAATGATTTAGGCTTCCCTAATAAGGTGCCTTATGCAAGAGATAGAACAGTAGAGATGTATATCTGGATGTTGCTCGGAGTGTCCTATGAGCCCAACTTGGCATTTGGTAGAATTTTTGCATCCAAAGTATTATGCATCATATCCGTAATAGAGGATACATTTGATGCTTATGGTACGTTTGAAGAGCTCACACTTTTTACTGAAGCAGTCAGAAGGTTATAAAACTATATATGTCCCTCTATATGGCGGCTGTTAATTTAGCCACGCAACACAAGAAAATGGCAGCTTGTGAAATAATTGGGACATTATGAGTGACTGTTTGGGTTGCTGTAAGTTACAGATAATGCAACCTAGCAAGACCCCATGTCTTTATAATATAATTCTTTGATTGGATATTTAATTCGAAATATATTTTTATTAGAAATAAATTTATTGTATCGCTTATATATGTTGTTAAGAATGTGTTAATATAAATGTTATATTTGATTTTTCAGATGGGACATTGGCCTCATAGATACACTGCCAGAATACATGAAATTTATTTTCAAGACACTCTTAGGTTGCATTTGTTTTTTTATCTGAAATCTGAATAGATCTGAATTTAGCTGAAATCTGAATAGGTCTGAATGAAAATATCTGAATGACATGTTTGTTTTTTCTTTTTCAACATCTGAACAGGAAAGTCTAAATGTTAGTAGTTTGACATAAATATCATTTTAAGTGGTATATATATTTATTCTTCACAATTTATAGTTTTCAGAAGTTGATTAGTTTAATAGCATTTAAAAAAAATACTTTCATTATTGATCTTAATTTAATTTTGTAACATCAACCTTTATTATAAAGTTAATATTTTTACTTTAATTTTGATTAATCACAATGGACATAATTTGATTTGTTCAATATTTTAGTTTAGTTAATATTACCATGTGAATAAAAATTTTAAGCAATTAAAGAAAAAATAACTTCAAGGATAATACAAAAAATTAGGTTTATACATAATATTAGAAATGCATGAATTATTAAGGGTATTTTTGAGATTTAAAACTAAAATTTTTCATTTAGATTTCCGACTTAAGATAAAAGTAGACTTTTTTTACTTTTTCTATTCAGATAAAATTGTCTGATAATAAGTGATAAGTTAAAAAAACAAACAACCTATAATAAGTAAATCTTTGAAAAAAAGTTAAATTCAGACTTCAGACTAAAAAACAAACAGCACCTTAGATATTTATAGAGAAGCTGAGGAAGAATTGGTAAAGAAAGAAAGATCGTACGGCATACTACATGCAAAGCAGACGGTAAGCATTTACTTTAATAAGCAATTTAATTTAACATGATTTTGTAAGGTGTTTACTATTGACTTGGGTTATATTCTTCAGATGCAAGAATTAATTGTATTGTACTTTACCCAAGCGAAGTGGTTAAACAAAGGTTATGTTCCAAGCTTGGACGAATATAAATCAGTTGCACTACGAAGTATCGGTTTTTTGCGACAGCGGTAGCTTCTTTCGTGGATTTGGGTGATTTTATTGCAACGAAGGACAATTTTGAATGCGTTCTTAAAAGCCCTAAGTGTGTCAAAGCAACGAACACCATTGTCAGGTTCATGGATGACATAGCAGGCTATAAGGTAAATAATACTCTTCATTCTAAATTATAATTCAATTCAATAAGACTATATTCACTATTAAACCCGAGGGAATATTTTGTAATGTATCTTAAGGCGCCTCACCCTAATACATAATTTATTTATTTGTTTTAAAGGTAGAGAGGTGGGTGAAGTCTAAATCAATTTTTTAATACCTATCTACTCAAGATTCTAACTTAAGAGATGTCAGTTAAATAAAGTCCAAATCAATTTTGTAACGTATCTCTATGGCTGCATTTTTTTTCGACTCACTATAACACATGGCATAACATATATGCCCCAAAAACAGGAAAAAAGTAGCCAACTAATGGTTTCCTCATAACCAATTTATATGCATTTGTGATGTAGTTTAAGCTAAAGAGAAAACATATTCCCTCAGCAGTTGAGTGCTACATGAATCAACATGGCGTGTCCGAGGAAGAGGCAGTTAAAGCGTTGTCTTTAGAAGTAGTTAATGGGTCATTCTATGATGCCGTACGGCATCAATACCGTAATTAAATATAAATAATATAAATAAGACATAAAATTTATAAATTTAATATAAAACTTGTAAATCAACATTAAATATCAAATAAAATATAAATTTTAGAAATTAAACATAAGACTTATAAAAAGAAGGTAAAACAAGTAAATTAATATAAAACAAGTAAAATTAATGTGTTACTGGTAAGCAAAACAAAAACTTACAAATATAATATAAAACTAGTAAATCAAAACTAATTGTAAAATAAAACATAAATTTTAGAAATGGAACATAAGACTTGTAAAAGGAAGGTAAAACAAGTAAATTACTATAAAACTAGTAAATTAATGTATTACTAGTAAATAAAATAAAAACTTATAAACATAACATAAATTTAGTAAATCAACATTAAGCGTAAAATAAAATATAAATTTTAGAAATAGAACATAAGACTTGTAGTTGAATGGTAAAACAAATAAATTAATATAATACTAATAAATTAATGTATTACTGGTAAACAAAACAAAAGGTTGCAAAAATAACATAAAACTGATAAATCAACGCTAACTGTAAAATAAAATATAAATTTTGGAAATGAAACATAAGACTTGTAAAAGAAAGGTAAAACAAGTAAATTACTATAACACTGATGAATTGATGTATTCTTGGTAACTAAAATGAAAACTTACAAATACAACATAAAACAAGTAGATTAACATTAAGTGCAAAATAAAACATAAACTTTGTAGATTATGCTAAAAACTTGTGGATAAAAGTTAAAATGAGTAAATTAATATAAGAGTTACTATTAAAAAAAAAGTTCACAGTTGTAAAATAAAATCTCATTATAATGTTTATAACTTATATATTTGTTGCCTTTTTTATTTAAATTGAATAATGCTAACTTTGCATTTATGTAATACATATCTTTTTATTAAAGATGAAATTTATTCTTAAAATCGGATTTTGAAAAAAATATTATTTTAATATCTTTCATAGTTGTTGTAAGATGAGGATATTTTACATCTTTTTACACTTCCTCAACAACCCTAAATGATCTCTAAGCACAAGTAAAAAGTTTAAAACTATGTGAAGTATGCATAAGATTCAAAATTAGATATAATTTTATTAATATATCATATATGCGTCTAATAATATAAGATTTTTTTTATTTTCATTTTGCTTGTTTTACATTAAGATAAATAATTGCACTTGATTAACTTGTGTAATGAATATATATTATTATAACAAATGGAGAAAAAATGTACACAAATATCCTAGGATAAATATAGAATTTATGGTTAAACCAATTCAATAAAATTTATTCCACTTTTTTTAGTACAATTTTTTGTTTAATTAATGAGTAATTTTTTTACATGTTTAATTAAAAAATATTTTTTTATAAAATTTTCACTAAAATTCTATTGAAACAATGTTAATTTTTTAAATAATTAATAATCTTGTATAAATTTACTAGTTTTACTTTATATTTACTAATCTTATGTGTAATTTATAATATTTATGTCTATCACGGTATTGATGCCGTAATTTTCATTACGGCATTATAGAATTTTCTATATATATATAATTGGTGCTGTTTTGTCTGAGATTGAAATAAATTGCATTCCTATTTGCTAGCAAACAGTGTCGTACACATTTCGATTTGCTATAAAGTATTACCTTCATTACCATATTTTTGTTTTTAAATCTTACTAGTCTAATGAAGATTTCATGACAGCTAGTTGACTCTTTAAAATCAAAATTTCTATATTAAAAAAGAAAATATAATGATATTTGTCCCGAAAAGCATTAAAAAATTAGTAGAAAATTTATAAAAGACAAAAAAAAAAAAAAAGAATCTTGTAGAACAATTTTTTGTCCCGTAATGAAATTTTTTTTATCCCCAGGATGCATGAAAGACTCACTGGATTGAGTAATCGTGCTGAAACTTTCATTGCTTTACTAGAATCCTATATAGAAGGAATTTTCATAATTGCATCTTGTGCACAACAAAATGTTATCCAGAAACCTGTTGGGTGGTTAAATGTAAACAGTGGTGATGTTTGCCCCGGGTCAAACCCCGAAACCTCCAAACGCACCGTTTCATTTTCCTTTTTTTTTTTTGTTTTAATTGGCTTAATTGGCAGATTGGAAGCAAAACTGAACTGTTGCTTGTTCAGTTCGAAGAAGGTTGTTTCGAACGGAAAGCTGGTCAAAGTCTTGACTCCTTCAAGCTCCCTCCTAAATCGTCCTCTTCTACTGCCGCCGCCGCGAAGAAGCCTAAAGCTAGCTCTACTGACGCTGCGGCTAAGCAGACGAAGTCGAAGCCAAAGGCAAAAGAAGCAGCAGTGAAGTCGATCAAGTCTCCGACGAAGAAGGCGGTGGTTATTGCCAAAGTGAAGAAGTGAAGAGCATAAGGTCGCCGTTTAAGAAGGTCGAATGTGTGGCTCTGTTTGATTTAGGGTTTAGAGTTTGTCCAGCACTGTGTCGAGCATCGCGTTCTTCATTGCTCCGTTTCAACCGCATGACGTTTAAGTGCCAGCACTGTGTCAAGCATTTCGCTTCTTCATTGCTCCGTTTCAACCGCACGACTGATTTTGTGATTGACGGTTTCTCAAAGTGAATTGCAGCACCCCAACTGATTTGTCAAAGTTGAGTACAACACGTCTGTATTAGCATTTGTTCCTTATTATTGTTTATGAATTTAAAGAATTTAGGATAACTAATTAATAATATTATGAATTGGTTTCTAAAGTTAATGAATCTTGGACTGTTTTATTTTGATTTGTGACTTGAATCATGAGCATTTGTATCTATATTATTGTTTCTAAATTTAATGAATCTGGGATAATTAATTAATAACGTTCATTTTATATTTTAATTTGTTTCTAAATTTAATGAATTTGGGATAATTCATTATTGGTAATATTCTAAATTAATTTAATTTATTTGTAAATTTAATGAATCTTGAGCTATTTCATTTTCAATAGAATCTTGAGCTATTTTATTTTGAATCGTAAGCATTTGTTTCTATATTATTGTTTCCAAATTTAATAAATTTGGGATAATTAATTAATAATATTATGAATTATTATAATTTGCAGCAATAATGGATGAGGTTGATGAAGTGGAGGTTGATCAAGTGCTGGTGGAGGAATTGCAATATTTGCGAAAGGCTGATTTTGAAGAAAATAATGAGGAATTGGTGGAAAAGGTTGCTGAGCCAAAGGTTGGGATGTCTTTTAATAGTTCTGATGAAATGTTTGAATATTACAAAGCTTATGGCGTACAAGAGGGGTTTCCTGTGATGCGGAGATCTTCTAGAAAAGGGGATGATGGGAGTATGAGATATGTGACATTTACTTGTGGGCGAAACGGAAAGTCAAAAAGCAAATCCAATCATGTCTTGCGGCTTCAACCGAACCAAAAAATTGGAAGCAATGCAAAAATTGGAGGACGTTTGGATTTTGTTAGCGGAAAGTAGATAATTAGAAATTTGTATCTTGAACACAACCATGCCGTGAGTTCGAGTAAGAGCAGGTATTATCGATGCAACTGTACGATTAGTCATTTTGTTAAAAAGCAGCTTGAAATAAATGAAGAAGCAGGAATTAAAATGGCTCAAAGTTTCAAGTCGATTGTTGTTGAGGCCGGTGGCTTTGAAAATGCCTCATTCTTAGAAGAAGATGCTAGAAATCATGTTGACAAGGTGAGGCGATTAAGGCTCGGGGAAGGGGATGCTGCTGCAATTCAGAGATATTTTAAGAAAATGCAAAGCGAAAATGATGGGTTTTTTTTCATTCTTGACTTGGATGACGAGGGTAGGTTAAAAAATGTATTTTGGGTTGATCCAAGGAGCAGAGCGGCCTATCAAGACTTTGGAGATGTTGTTACATTTGACACCACATACCTAACAAACAAGTATGATATGCCATTTGCTCCTTTTGTGGGTGTTAATCATCATGGTCATTCAATTTTGTTAGGATGTGGGTTAATTTCGCATGAGGACACGGAGACATTTACGTGGTTATTTGACACATGGCTATCATGTATGTCTAACTGTCCTCCCCTTGGAATCATCACGGACCAAGACAAAGCAATGAAAAAAGCAATTGAGATTGTTTTTCCAAATACTAGACATCGATGGTGTTTGTGGCATATATTGAAGAAGGTGCCTGAAAAGTTGGGAAGGTATGCAGAATATCATGACATTAGAGTTGCATTACATTCTGTTGTTTATGATTCACTGACTCCTGTTGAATTTGAAGAAGCTTGCATGACATGTTAGAGAAATATGATTTTGGTAATAATCAGTGGTTAAATGGTTTATACGACGAAAGAAATCGTTGGGTTTCATGCTTTGTTAAAACTACTTTTTGGGCTAGAATATCAACCACTCAACGTAGTGAGAGTATGAATGCTTTCTTTGATGGTTATATTAACTCAAAAACAATCTTAAAGCAATTTGTAGAAAAATATGAGAAAGCAATAGAAAGTAAAATTGAGAAAGAATGGCAAGTAGATGCTAGGTGTTTTAGCCAACATATGCCATGTCGTACCAATTTTGCAATGGAGAAGCAAGTTGAAGAAGTGTACACTATTTCCAAGTTTCAAGAATTTCAGCAGAAGCTAATGAATAAGATGTATTGTGAGGTTTTCAGTTGTGGGGGATCGGAATATGAAGTCATTGAAACTTATGGAAATAGTAAAGAAAAGACTTTTAAAGTTATTTTTGAAAAAGATGATGGTGAAATTCGTTGTGTGTGTTCAATGTTTGAATATAAGGGCATTCTTTGCAGCCACGCAATTGCAGTGTTGTCACGTAACCGTATACAATTACTTCGTGAAAAATATATCATGCGAAGATGAAGGAAAGATGTGAGAAGGTGCTACAGTAAAGTCAAAGTCAGTTATGATTTGCGGAGTTCAAGCGTTGAACATCGGCGATATAAAGAGGAGTGCACTGCCTTTTATGATGTTGCTGAGGTAGCTTCAAAAAAAGAAGAAAGCCATAAAAATGTTATGGGTTGGATCGAGAAAGCAATGAATGATGTATCTTTGAATATTCGATATGACGGTGACGATACAACTATTTATGGTGGGTTGGGAAGTTGTTCCGAAATCATACAGGATCCAGTAGTAACTCGTCGTAAAGGTCGTCACCTTGTCAAAGAAAGCAAAAGCAATTTAAAAAGCCAAAACAAAAGTCGAACGATGGGTCGATAAGCACAACTGTTGAGGTAATTCTATTAAATCAAAGTTAAGTACCATTACTTTAATGAATGTTTAATGCATTCATTTTTAATTAATTTAATATTTATTTTAAACTTTGGTGATTGCTTTTGTAGGACTCGGAGATACTTGATTTATCATCTTAAGTGGCTACTACAATCCCAACACAACAAAGCAATATGGCAATGGTAATACTTTTTTATTTGTCATTTCCATTAATTTTCATATGTTTGATAATTTGTGTTTAATAATTTTTTTTTTTTTTTACAATAGCTAGCACAACAGGCACTCCCAGAACATGCATTTTTTCCCCCTTACTATCAGTCTTGGATAAATTATAGCGGAACTCATCATGTAAACTTCCAACAAGTACCACAACAAAATTTCGAGGATGCCAATCGGAGGGAGTTTTCAACTAATGAACCAAACACATGATCGAAGTGCATTGAAGTTGCTTGGTGAATCAAGGAAGTTAATTTGTGTTGTTATGTATTAATTTCGTACAATTTGAATTTAATTTGTAACTTAATTACGTTAAACAACTCGGAAACATATATTTCATATCATATGAAAACACTATTACATATGTCTAAAGGTCTTTTCCAGTTGCATAGTACAGCTTGAAACAACTTAAAAATAATACAACAACCATGAGTATTTTAATAAAATCATGTCACGGTGTCTGTCTCCTTCGACGTTCATCATCCAACAATCGCCTCTGCACTTCACATTCTCGAATATGCTCAAGTTCTTTATGCAATAATTGAAATTTAACGGACATACACTCAATCTGTAATGTCAGCTTCCTAACCTCCTCCATTAACATGTCTATTTTGTCTTTGCTAAATTTACGGTCTTCTGCCCATTGAAAGTTCTTACATCGTCTACAAATCCAAAATTTACAATTTAGATTCTTGGTTGTACGTGATGTTAACAACTCCATCTGATTACCGCATCCACTACATATTTGCAATGAGGTTCGATTCTCACTTGTGCTGGATGACATTCTCAGTAATAGACTTCCAGAAAGAAACTGCCAAAAAAAAGAAACCAGCCTAAATGGCACCATTATACTTATCAAAACAATCCAGCATTCAGTTTATTACCCACCATGCATAGACTATGGCATTAATAATGTGAGATTGGAAAGTCGCAAAAATAAAGATTATGGCATTAAAATAGGTGAAGCATTCCTTTTAATTTCGAGATTTCAGCACACAAACCCAACAAATTTTCTAGCAATTCAGCACCAGCAGAGCAATTGCAGAGCAACTGCACAGCAATTGCAGTAATTGCAGCAATTGCACAACAATAGCAGAGCAATTGCTGCTCTGCAATTGCAACAATTGCTGCTCTTGCTGCAATTACTTTGCAGCAATTGCACAGCAATAGCAGAGCAATTGCTGCTCTGCAATTGCAACAATTGCTGCTTTTGCTGTAATTACTTTGCAGCAATTTCACAGCAATTGCTACAATTACTGCTTAGCAATTACTGCACTTTGCAGCAATTGCTGCTCTGTAATTGCAGCAATTGCAGCAAGTGCAATTGCTGAGCAGTAATTGCAGTAATTGCTGCATGCAAAGCAATTGCAGCAATTGCACAGCAATTACTTTGCAGCAACTGCTGCTCTTGCTAAAATTGCTGAGCAGTAATTGCTGCTCTTGCTGCAAAGCAATTGCAGCAATTGCAGCTAGTGCCATTGCAGCAATTGCTGCTCTTGCTGCAAACCAATTGCAGCAATTTCTGCTCTTGCTGCAAACCAATTGCAGCAATTTCTGCTCTTGCTGCAAGAGCAATCCAGCAATTGCAGGTGCGTCTCTGTCTCCAACCAAACTCCAGAAATTGCTGCAAGGGCAATCCAGCAAATCCAGCAATTGCTGCAAGAGCAATCCCGCAATTGCAAGAGCAATCCAGCAATTGCAAGAGCAATCCAACAAAAAAATCCACCAACGCAACAGCCAACCAAACTCCAGCACACAAACCCAGCAAATTCATTATGAAAACACAAGCAAAATGCACCAAGGCAACAATCAACCAAACTCCAGCACACAAACCCAGCAAATCAGCACAATTTAACCTAAATCAGCACTAGCAGAACAAGTCAACACAATTTATCCAACACAATTTATCCTAAATCAGCCAAATTATCCCTATTTTGCCGTAACCTAAATCAGGCATAGAAGGAAGTATTACCTCACGCTGGACCGCGATCGATGAAGGAGAGGGGATGAAGGAGAGGCAACTGATTCTTGTCAGTGGTGGCGGCAACTAATTGTTGTCAGTGGTGGCTGGGCTCGGTGCGTTCTTGATTGGAAATGAGAGACGACGAAGAAAGAAAGACAACGAATGAGAGTTTGGCAGCAGAACGCACCGTTTTCACACGACGAAGCAAAACTGAAATGGCAGCAGAACGCACCGTTATTATTTTAACTGAAACGACGCGTTTTGGAGGTTTTGGGGTTTGACCCGGAGTTTGACTCGGGACGAGTATCATTTTCCAAATGTAAATAATTTCTATGGCAATTTGACTGACTTTTCTTGATGATGCTATGTGGCATAGTATCCTTTCTCAATCATTATAAAGAATTTTTATTGGTCTACACCAACACGGTAATTTTTTATAAATTAGATAGGTGAGATGGTGACAGTGACAATAAATACAATAATAATGGCAAAAAATATAAAAAGATAGTCTTGACTTTTCGTTTGTGACTATTTAGCCAAATTTTTTTTTTGGTTACGTAAATTTATTAATAAATAAATGTTGAGAATATTTAAAAACATCAAATACCTATTTTTTAAAAAATATTTTTATTACTTAAATACCCATAACTTAAATCACTATCATAGACAAGGCTATAGAGTTAAATTAATATTATATTGCTCCATACACCCATCTTTAAATACACTTCAAATTCCATTAAAACTAAAAAGATGACACTATCTCTTATATTAACCCATCGTGAAATTTGCCCAACATAAATCATCAATAAAATTATCTTCAACAGTCTTCATAATCCTAAAACAAAGGAAACATCAATTATTTTTATATTTATTATGAAATTAATATAGATTACTCAAATCAAAATATATTTTAATAAAAGATTTACCTCTTTCAGTTTTCACCAGATAAGAAAGATATATTTTACAAATAATTTTTTTAATATTTCGAACTTTTTAGCTTTTTCTTTTTTAGATGACCTTCTTTACCCACAACTCAACGCACGAAAAATTGCAAGAAAAATTGTGAAGGCATTTAATATTTTGACTTTTTGGAAAGTGACAGTGTAACACTCCTCAATGTTTAATTCCTACAAAATAAATAAAGCAAAAATGTTAATTACTTTTATAAACACAATAAAAATTGAACATGGTACTTTCTAAAGAGGAACTGAGCTATTATATTAAAAACTGAACTACGAAGGAAAGTGTTAATCTCTCCTAAATCCACTAAAATTACTTTGGAAGAAAATACTTTTTCTTTAAATAAAAAGAAAAATCGAAAGCCAATTATCATTTTCCTACTATAATAATAGCGTACCATCCTTCATGAACAAATAACCAAACAAATGACATAACTATACTTTAATTCCTCTTAAAACTTATTTTGACTGCTTTAGTTCTTGAAAAATTTTTAGTACCTCATTTCAACCATTTTTTTCAAATATTAATAGAAAAAATACACCATTAAAAGATAAATGTAATCTTTTCATTAAATATTATAGATCTGCCTAAATTAATTAAAACTAGTTAATATTGCTAATTGAAATGTAACTTTTACCCTCCAACCATGTGGTACCGTACCACCATAGAAGAAATGAGATACTAAAAAATCTATTTGGGCTCAAGTGTTGAAACACGTTCAGTAAGCGACTAAAGCGTCACTCTCCCCAACTAAAATAACATACCACATTGAACTGAACAAGAAATTAAATTTAAATGAGAAGTACCAAGCCAGCTGTGGGATGAGCTTGCATAGGAGGCATTATTGGAGGGATAAGCTGTTCAAGTTATGCAGCCCTACAATTTATCTATTTTATTTCAGAATGAGGTACTATCCCATGAGATTTGAGTGCCAGGCGAATTTGACTTAAATTTTATTACGGGTAAAGGGTACGTTGTATTGTCAATTGCATATAACCCTATTACTGACATAATTTCACCAATAAAGGTGAAAAAAAAGATAAGATAATAAAATAATCAATTTCCAGAAAATGAATGAATTTGTGTGAAAAATAAAGTAATCCTACGAACTTCTCTCCGGGTGGTGTTTGGAAATTGCATTTAGGGTTGGGCATTATCCGGTTCAATTCAGTTCAGGCAAATAACCGAACTAAACGGAAACCAATCAGTTCTTTAAAATTGGAACCGAATATGAAATGAATTTTAAAACCGAATCGAAATTTTTCAGTTCGATTCAGTTCAGTTTTAAAATTTGTTTTGATTCGTTTAGTAGGTTTGGTTCTTGTTAGCTTAGATTTGGATCATGAAGCCCTTTTATTGGTGACTATTGCTCACTGATTTTAAATCAGAGGTTGTATTGAACTCTAATAATTTGATATCAAAGTGAATAAAACTAAAAGAAACAAGCAATCTTGATTCATTCAACCATTTATTTATAAAACACCCAACAAGTTAAACTCCAATCTATGAATCCCAACTCACAAAATTAAGGAAAACAGGCATGAAATGGATTATTGGGCATGACAGTCGCTACAAGCATATTTAAAATCGATTCAATTGAAAACAACAGCCTCTCCATGAACTTCACGAAATTTATTTGGATGTTTCAGATAATTTGTAATTGTAAAAACTAAACTTTCCATTTGCTTCCGAATCTTTCCATAAAGATCAATTTAATTTAAGAAATAATCAATGAATAAATAAATCAATAAATCAACACAAGTTACACAACTCCACTGGCGTGATAACATTGGCAGGCTGTCAACGACACAAGCGTGACAAACGGGAGGTAAGGCTAACATGAGGGTGACGGGATGAACTGCGACAGGCTGGCTACGGCGAAGACGACAGGCTGATTGATAAGTGACAGTGGTGGATGAGGTGTGTGTGTGTTGGCAAAAGTGAGAGAGATGGTGAGTGTGTGTGTGTGTGAGAAAGATGAAGCGAGAGTGCAGAGGTATGTGTCGGCTGGTGTGAGAAAGATGGCATGTGTTGTGCGTGTGTGTGTGAGAGATTTTAGGGTTTAGAATTATATTTTACTTATTTATGTTTTTTATTTTGAAATTTATTTAGTTTTAAGTGAAAAAACCGATCGGTTTGTCAGTTTGGTTTGGTTTTGAGCCGAACCAAATACAAACCAATCTGTTCGTAACTTTTTAAACCATTCGATTTTTGCCCTTGAACCAAACTAAACCGAACTGTTTGTCCACCTGATGATACAGTAATAAATTCTTGTACAAATTGATTTGGCATTAATTCATTGGTTAAAAGAAAATATAAAATAATAAAAACAAATCATATGGACCAAGTGATATTTAATTCAACCAATTAAATTATGTCACATCAATTTATACAAAAATTTATCACTATATTATTACTCTTTTCAATGTATGCCTTTTCTATTTATATATTGACCATATTTTTTTTCCCCCAATTTATAAAGGGTGCATGTAGAAATTTCCAAGAGTGCACTTCAAGTAAATAAATTCATGGCTAAGATTACATCATTACAAGTCATGATAGATGTTTGTCATATTTGATAAACCACACTGGATTGCATTATAAACCACGCATCATTTTATATGGATTTGAAGTAAAAAGAATTAATATAATTTAAATTCTTAAAAAAAAAAGTGCATGACATATACCTGTCATTCATCATTAATAATATTGTATAAGTCACCAATGTGTTATAACATCTTGATATGACCGTTGTATATCACGAATATATCATGTTTGCATGATACATTCTTAACACAACAATAGTCAATATACATCAGAAAATTCAACCACTAATTCTCATTTTTCTTCTTTTTTTTTTGTGTCGGTATATATTTCTTCCCCCTTTTTTTTTATATATATTTTTGTCTGCACAAATTGCAAATGTTATATGCAGTTTGAGCAAAAAGAGAGGACATATTCCCTCTACTGTTGAATGCCTACATGAAGAAACATCGAGTATCAGAGGAAGAGGCTGAAAAGGCGTTGTGTTTAGAAATTGCAAATGGGTGAAAATTTCATTTAAAAATTAGAGAGTGGGCAGCAAGAGTAAAACTTAGTCTTCATTATATATATATATAACACTCTAGGCACACGGCTGCTGCAGAACTTTATTATCGCTGTTCGTCGTGCTTAAGAACATGACCGCATGACCAATCAATTCGCTAGGCGCTGCTGAGAAGATCGAACTCATCGCCATCATTAACCAGTACTGGAACCACCACGAAATGGACCCAAAGCTTGCGGATTGGCGAAAATTTTGAAGTGAAAGAATTAGTTCAACTTTTGAGATAGAAGCCATAGTAAAAAACCACTACGAGAATTATGATCATTTGTGACCAATAAATTCGTCACAAATAACACACAATTTTTTGCTATAAAAAATGTGACCAGAAAAATATTGTCGCAAGTTCAATATGACATCCACGTGATGTCAGTCATTTCTTGCAAGTAAATCACATGTTCTTCACGTGATTTTACTTACTCAAAGACGGCATATTTGGCAGTCGTTTTGATCCTTAGTTGAAGCATGAGTTTAAGCACGTGACTTTTGTAGAGTCTTCAAGATCTGTGTATGTAGGGATGGTAGAAATCCCCATGGGGATGGAGATCCTTGTGGATTTTTTCTATTCGGAAAGGGTACGAGAATAATTTTATACTAAATTTCTTATTTGGGGAAGTGACGGAAACAATATTTTACCCAGTTCCTTATTCGGGGAAGGGACCAAGAGTTTGCTGGGCTTTTTGGGGATCAATGTCACTACTCTTCTCCGCATCATTTACCATCCCCTCCCCATTTCCCCATTTCCTCATTTTTATTTTTAATTATAATTTTTTTAGAATTGTTGATAAATAAATAACAGAATTTAAATTATAAAATATTAAATATTAGTATAAATATCAAATATTAAAATATTTATACAAATATACTATAAAACTTTCAGGCTTAATTAACTAGTAGTGGTCTTGAATTACTATTCGAACATACATTATTTCAAAAGTTTTGGCCCAAAACTATTTTAGATTATGAATTATATTGTTTATATTATTTTTATTGTTTTAGATTTGAAACTTGATGCTATCTCTCAATTTACTACATTTGAAGAACAGAAGGAGCATGAGGTACAAGAGTAAATTATTAAAATATTAATTTTAGTATCTATACTCATTTAATTTATTTCATTATTGATATAAAAGTAGTTTTTTTCTTTTTATTATAAGATTATGAATATTAACGAAGATAATTATTCTGATAATTTATATTTTAAAGTGTGAATTTTATAATTGATTAATGTTAATGTACAATATATTGTTAAATCTTACTTTTGTTTAAGTTTTTTATTTTAGTATGACTAAATCAAGTTCAAAAATTAAAAATATATTAATTATTCGGAGATCGGAGACCATTCAGCGATTCCCTGTTATTATTCGGGGAGGGGACATGGATCCCCTCAAGGCATTTTTACAGGGACGGGGACATATGCAGAATATCGGGGATGGGTACGGAGATATCGGTCCCCTTCCCTCCCCTCTCCGTTGCCATCCCTATGTGTATGTAGTCTCAGAGACTATATAGTTACAATTAATTTGAAAAGCTTGAATCTTCTACTTGAGACTTGTAGCTTGTTCTCTGTTATTGAAATAAGATTGTTACTCCGTTTTTCAGTGGATGTAGGTTATCTCCAAGCGAAACCATTTTAAATTGTCTCTAGTTTACTTGTTTCTGTTTTTAGTTCTTGCGTGATTTATTTGTTATTTCAAAATCGTCAATTAGAGACTTTAGTCAGATCTTGGTGGGTTTAGATTAAATTTTAATCGGTCTAGAATCAACAGCTTAGTCTTAATTGCATGTTTTATGACCATTTAATTGTCGCAAATTATAATTTTTTGTGTACTTATATTGGTTGCAAATTTTAATTTCTTTTTAGAAAATAATATTATGTTTTGATGTAATTTGTTGGAATTCATTTTTTAAAAAAAATTAATTTTTTCTTTAAGAATTTAAAACAATTATAACTAACATTGTGAAAGTAGAAGAATTAATTTAAATAAAATTTATTATTAATTGATAATACATAAAAACTATTACAAATGAAATTAAAGTATTTAGAACAATTACATAATAATCTTAGTAACAATGTAATATTACAATTACATGATATTCATAAATTTCTTCATTTTCTTCATCTTATTGCATAATGATCCTCAATGTTTAATTCCTGCAAGACAAATAAAGGAAAAAAGTAAAATAACTTCTATAAACACAATAATTAAATAAAATGTGTAACATGAATAAGATGAATCAAGGGAAAAAAGATTAAAAAGATTATAAGAAAAAATAAGTTAATAATATAGACAGAGAATGTGAAAGTGATATTTAAGAGAGATAAGAGAACAAATGAAACATATATATAAAGTAGAGTTTTGCAATGAAATCCAAAATTTCGTTGCAAACAAGTTTTTAAATAACTAATTTCAATTATGGAAGGTAGTAAATTTTTCGCCAAAATATTTGATCTTTTGCAAATCACATTTTAAAGTAGTTGACACCGAACTAAAGATAAAATAAATTTTTATTATCAAAGTAAACTACAATACCGAAATAAAACCTCACACTACAAGAAAAATAACAATAGATGACCGAAAAAAATATCATAAAGGGGGGTGCACGACAGTGAAATTATCCTTCATCTATGTGTATGTCATCTTTTATGATAAAAAATATATATATGTCATTAACTTATGATAGAGTTTAGATGTCATATGTCTGTCATAAAAAAAAAAAAGAATACATTAATTAATTTTTGGCTGGAAAATTATTTTTTTTTAATTTTGAAATTTTGGTGGGAAAATTGATTTTTGAACGTGAATTATAGTATGGATAATTTTAGTAGGTAAAATTCTTAGTTTGCGACGGAATTTATGATTGATATTTCCTATCATAAATTATTTTTTTTGTGAATTAATTTATGATTAATATTTTCTGTCACAGGATCTAAATTTATATTAAAAGAAATTATGAATTATTTCATTTAAATTTATGCATTCCTGTATATGAAATTCATGTTATGACAAAAAAACCTTTGGTGAAAACCATTACCTGTAATCTAGGAATATTCATGTTGTATCACTAAAAATGAATAATAAATTATGCGGAAGCGTACCTGAATTCATAATGATAAATTCCTCTCTGAGGTTGTATGGTTGGCCTCCAGATCAATGCGTTTTCCTAGAGAATCTTTTAAGTTTCTCACTGCTCTCTCTCTGATGATGGGATGTCAGTAGAGTAGAAAAATACGTGTCACCTAGGGATCATGACCACTTATATAGATAACTTTTCCTGTTGTCATTATGTATTCCTAACTCTGCTCATCATAAAACTAGAATACAATTAGGTCTCTATACATTAAATGCCCATACCATTTTAGATACATTAAAGCCCATAATACAGAAAACCTAAATATATCACATTTAATTGGTTTTAACCTTATTTGACAGTCCGCAATACATAATTATTCACATATAAGCCCAATGTTGGATTAAAGATCCAACAATCTCTCACTTAGGCTATATGTGTAACCTTATATTTATATTTTGCAAAAATAACCATATGAGCTCAACCTTACTGTCATTACCGAAATGCATCTATAACCAATCCGATCCATCAATCATACCTACATAGGATCAAAGCGACCTTCGTTGCAACTATCGTAACTCGACCCATCAATAGTCACTATGCAACTGAATGACACGAATCATGGTGTGGATGTGTAACATGAAAATTTTATGCAATGTGATCTTGACATGCCTGTTTCCAACCGGTCCACCTTAAACCTTAATGAGATCAACCATACTAAAATCATAGTGTGAATAAACAAAACATTATTTCTGCAGAAAATAACCTTAAATATCCATAAACTAAAATAACTAAAAATATCTATAATATAAGAGCATCTAAAATTATAAACTCCCACTAAAATTGAATATCCTTTAATGACATGACACCCATACGAGCAACATGTTCATAGAATGTTTTAGGTGGCAATCCTTTAGTAAGCAGATCCGCAATCATGGAGTTTGTACTAATGTACTCTATAGACAACTGTCCACTCTGAACTCTTTCTTTAACAACTAGGAACTTGATGTCTATATACTTTGACTTCGTTGAGCTCCTATTTTTATTGGAATACAACACTACTAACTTGTTGTCACAAAATAATCTGAGCGGTCTATTAATACTATCTACTATACACACAAAATTTCGTAACCATATTTCGTGATTGGATGTCTCATAACATGCTATGAACTCTGCTGCCATAGTGGAAGAGGCTTTAAGAGACTGTTTAGCACTCTTCCAGGAGACAGCATCCCTAACTAGCGGAAAAATGTAACCCGAAGTGAATTTCATATTATCTTGACATCCAGCAAAATAGGATCAGCATACCCAACGATCTCAAGTTGATCTGACCTCCAATATGTGAACATGTAGTCTTTTGTTCTCTGCAAGTACCGCAAGACCCGTTTGGCTACTTTACAATGGTCTACTCTTAGATTGCTTAAATATCTACCCAACCTCCCAGTAACGGACGCAATATCCAGTTGTGTACAAACCTGAGCATACATCAGACTTCCTACCGCTGACGCATAAAGAATCTTACGCATTTCCTTTTCCTCAAAATTATTCTTGGGGTGTTGATTGAGACTAAATCTGTCTCTTTTAGCCACATGGATATCACCTGGTTTGCAATCTTACATGCCATATCTTTAGAACTGTTTTGATATAGCTCTTTTGTGATAATCCAAGAATACCGCAGAAGTGATCCCGGTGTATCTATATGCCTAGCACAAAAGAAACGTCACCAAGATCTTTCATCTCAAAATTCTTGGCTATAAATCTCTTGGTGTTGTTCAATAAGCCTATATCACTGCTGGCAAACAAAATGTCATCGACATATAAAACTAGAAAATACTTGCTCCCACAGAACTTATAATATATACAATCATCGACTAAATTCATATCAAAACCGAATGAGATGATCACTTGATGAAATTTAAAATACCATTGTCGAGATGCTTGCTTGAGCCCATAGATGGATTTTTTAAATTTACAAACCATATTCTTTGAGTCTCTGGACACAAAGTTTTCTGAATACACCATATAGATCGTCTCATCAATGTCACCATTGAGAAACGCTGTCTTAACATCCATCTGATATAACTCAAGATCGAAATGCGCCACTAATGCCATTATAATCCTGAAAGAGTCTTTCGAAGAAACTGGAAAGAAATTCTCTTTATAGTCGATGCTTTCTTTCTGTGTAAAGCCTTTTGCGACAAGACGCGCTTTGTACTGGTCCACATTATCTTTCGAATCCTTCTTGGTCTTAAATATCCATTCGCAACCAATAAGTTTCGCACCTTCTGCAATGGGATGAGATCTTATATGTCATTGTCCTTCATAGACTTCATCTCCTTATTCATGGCATCAATCTGAGTTAGAACTTTCCATAACTTGATGGAAATTGATCGGATCATCGTCCATCACACCGATGTCTATCTCATGTTCTTGGAGATATACAATATAGTCGTCTGATACTGCACTTCTCCTTTCTCTAGTGGATCTCCTCAATGGCATAGGTGGTGGAGTTTGTTCTTTTGGAACAAACTCTTGTATTGGGAGTTCTCCAATATTATCTTGATTTGTTGTATCTTGAACAAAGTCAGAAATGAAACTCTGATCAATGCCAATGACACCTATGGGAATATCTACATATTCCTCTTCAACGATAAAGTCTCTAACTGTTTCTCCCCCCTGCAAACTCGACATTCTTAAAGAACCGAGCCTTTCTTGACCCAAAGATCGACTTAGTCGTGGGATCATAAAACTTATAGCCCTTAGATCGTTTAAAGTATCCAATAAAATAGCAACCCACCCTTATTGAGTCTAGTTTCTTCTCATTAGACCTATAAGGCCTTGCCTCAGATGGACATTCCCAAACATGCAGGTGTTTTAGACTAGGCTTTTTGCATGTCCAAAGCTCGTAAGAGGTCTTGGCAGTCATATTAGTTGGAATCCTATTAAGGATATACGCTACAGTCTTAAGTGCTTCTCCTCAGAGTGATCTGGTAAGGTAGAATGGCAATCTCCTTAGTCTTAAGTGTTTCTCCTCAGAATGATCTGATAAGGTAAAATGGCAAATCATACTCCTCATTATGTCATTAAGTATCCTATTTCATCTTTCAACAACACTATTCATAGTGGGCGAACCCGGTATAGTGTACTGTAGGACGATACCACATTTCTCTAGGAATTTAGCAAATGGTCCTGCACGTTATTCACCTGAACCATCATATCTGCCATAGTACTCACTACCACGGTCAGATTTGACGCTTTTAATTCTTTTACTAAATTGGTTTTCAACTTCAGCCTTAGAATTTTTGAACATATCCAATGACTGTAACTTTTCATAGAAGAGATATATATAGTCATACCTAGAAAAGTCGTCTATGAATGTTATAAAATATGGTTGACCATTCCAAGCAGTTGTAGGAAATGACCCACAAATGTCTATATGTATGAATTCTAAGACGTCCGAAGTCCAATTGGCTTCAAATCTCATTTTATTGGTTTGTTTCCCTTTGATACAGTTAATACAAATATCAAAGTTTGTAAAATCTAAGAGGTCAAGATTTTCGTTTAACACAAGTCTCTCTATTCTCCGTCTGGAAATATGACCCAATTTCTTGTGCCATAACGCAGCCGAATTCTCATTGGTTAATTTTCTCTTTAAACATTGTGTACTTAATTGCATGGATTCATTAAATGAAGCAATTGTATCAAGCATATAAAGATTATCATTACCCTACAAATAACCGGAACCAACCAATTTTGGATCATGAAACAAACTGAATTTTTCATTCCCAAATGAACAAGAATAACCAAATTTGTCTAAAACAGAAATAGAAATCAAATTCTGTCGAAAAGAAAAAATAACAAATGCTTCATCAAGATCCAAATAAAATCTTGTCTTTAATAATAATTTATATTTTCTAATTGCTTCAACATTAATTGTCTTTTCATTGCCCACATAAATGTATCTCTCATCATCACTGGGTTTTTGACAATTCAGGCAATTATGCATAGACACACTGATGTGAGTGGTTGCATCAAAATCTATCCACAATGTGTGTCTAGGTACCAAAGTTAAATTAACCTCAGAACAAACCAAACTGAAAAGCATACCTTTCTTAGCACACCATGAGTGACAATTAGTGCAATGCTTCTTCTTATGCCCTTCAGCCCCACTGAAGAAACAACCAGTACATTCCTAATCACCAGGTTTCTTTTGTTGTTTCTTTTGGAGAGTTGTATCTGCAGCTATCTTAGCCTTCTTCCTTTTTTTGCCCCTATCTTTGCCCATAGAGGTAGAGGCAAAGTGAGCACTCTCTGTCTTATCTTTCTTAAGCCTATCATCTTTCTAAACACAGTGTGATATGAGCTCATTCAGAGACCAAGTCTCTTTCTGACTGTTATATCTCACTTTAAACTGATTAAACTATGTTGGTAAGGGTATTAAAACCAAATGTACTAGCAAGTACTCAGAGAGTTCAAGCTTAAGTGCTCTTAACTTAGAAGCAAAATGAGACATCTCCATGATGTACTCCCTAATATTGCCTTTACCCATATACCTCATTGAAATTAGGTTTTTCAAGAGAGTACCAATTTCAGCCTTTTCGTTCTTGACAAACCTTTACTGAATCTGTGCAAAGAACTCTTTAGCTGTAATTGCTTTTTTAGTTATTGAGCCCCTAAATGCTTTCGGAATGGCCTTCTTTATGATCATGATGCACATGTAATTTGATCTCTCCCACCTTTCTATTTCTCTTTTATAATCAGGGGTACTCTCATTCGAAAGAGGTGGGGGAGAATCAATCCTTAATGCAAGATCAAGATCCATGACTACAAGAACTATTGAGAGGTTCTCTTGCCATGATTTGAAGTTAGAGCGATTTAGCATAGGAATTGAATTGATGTTGGCAGTAATATTAACAGCAGACATAACTGAATAGAGAGTAACAAACAAATAAAACATGTTCTATTAGTCTTAAAACAAAATTAAATTTAAATAAAGGTAAATCCCATCTCAAGATACCGGATACTCTATTAATATTTCATCTTTGGACAAAATATTAACTTATAAGTGATATCTTAGTGTAGTAATCAAACACTGATAATAAGAACATGTCAAACAATAAATCTTTTTTTGGGCTGATCTATTATTCACATGTAAAACCGAATAATCATCACGTATTTATTATCATAGGTGCACATACAGTTTTATTAAATATGGATTTTCCTTTGGGTCGATCGATATTCATAGAAATTACATATACAAAACCTTTTATATTCCAAAATAAACTAATTTCCATAAGAGATGTTACTTTGGCAACATATTTTTTCAATTAATTTATCTCAAAATATATATAAATCCACCAATATTTGAATTTAAATTTGTCCCAAAAATTACAATATTTTTTGAATTTTGGGTCAAATTTAGTCAATTATTGACTGATTCAGAGCTGGACCGGTTCGATTGACCCGCATCGGACTTGAACCAGCTCACAAATTAAATCAATCCTCTTTTTTTTTTTTTTTTTTAATTTTACCTTCATGAGCTTTGTAAACTTTTTAATTTATCAAGCCCACTCTTTATTGGACCAAAACTAATGTTTAATCAAGCCCAACTAGTTTAGGACTTAAAAGATAAATTTCTTTATTATTATGTCGAAAAGACAATTTATAACACCTGAGGAACCTTTATGATATAATCCATGAAACCTAAAATTATTTTTCTTTTTCTTCTTCCATGCGGCAGCCATGCCGCCACTTCCTCTTTTTTTTTTTTTAAACCGAATTTCCAAATTTAAAAAAAGAGGAAAAAATTTCAAATTCCAGATTTATAATATTTTACAATATAAAAAACAACCATATGAGATTTGTTCTTAAATTCAATAATTTTAATAATTCCTTTATTATTAAATTCAAGAACACCAGAGATTTAATCATTAATTAAAATTAAATTTGATTCCCAATAACTCAATATGAAGGGTCTCTGATACTACTTATTATAACAAAAAAATCTTTGGTAAAAACCATCACTTATAACCCATGAACATTCATGTTATATTACCAAGAACCAATAATAAATTATGAGAAAGCGTACCTGAATCCATAATGCTAAATTTCTCCCTGAGGTTGTGTGGTTGGCCTTACAGATCAACACGTTTTCCTAGATAATCTTTTAAGTTTTTCACTGCTCTCCCTCTAATGATGGGATGTCAGTAGAGAATAGAAATATACGTGTGACCTGGGACCATGACCACTTATATAGACAACATTTTTCTGTTGTCATTAGGTATTCTTAATTCTGCCAATGATAGAATTAGAATACAATTAGGTCTTTGCCCATTAAAGGACCACGTCATATTAGATACATTAAATCTCATAATACGAAAAACCTAAATAGATCACTTTTAATTGAGCTTAACCTTATTTGATAGTCCACAATACACAATTATTCACATATAAGCCCAACGTTGGATTAAAGATCCAATAATACTGAATTAAAAATCCAACAATTTAATCACAAATTCAATATGAACAAAAAATTAAATTATACATTCTATTAAGTCCAAAAACACTTTATATTAATAACATCATCCAAAAACACTTGTATCCAACAGTTATATCAAACAATATCAATTCAGAAGATAAAATCCAGCAACTAAGAGCAAATGTTCCAAGTTTTACAAGCTAAGAAGCCATCAAATCTTGTAGTGCAGAACTTCCCCTATATTCTCAGTAAACTTCCAGTATATCAACTGCCATTTTCAACAAATACCCAGCGGAACTCCAAAGTCCAGCAGCTTCTTTCAACCTGCATGTGCAACACCAAGTGAATATACCCAGCACTATTATTATAAAGAATTAACTACTACAGTAAAAATCTTAGGTTTTAAATACAATAGAATCATTACAAATTTAAATTCAATTTGCATGTGCAGCAACAGGAATATAGCCAACATATCATTATAAAGATTTATCTACTAAAGTAAAACTCCAGATTTCAGATGCAACTTAAATTAATTCCTTGCTGAAATAAAATATGGAACCAAAATGGTACCTATAAAAATAAAATTACTTTCCTGCAAGTATTAAAATAAAGAGCAAGCTTTGATTTGAATAGAAAGTATACAAATTTACTGCGAAACGCACGCA
Source organism: Murraya paniculata (assembly GCA_030449075.1). Taxonomy (NCBI): domain Eukaryota; kingdom Viridiplantae; phylum Streptophyta; class Magnoliopsida; order Sapindales; family Rutaceae; genus Murraya; species Murraya paniculata. Next base: position 2,271,805 of record JAEVFN010000008.1, on the reverse strand, counting down.
TAGACCACATGTTCACATGATATATCAATCAACGAAAGAATAATTCAATTCCATTTCTTCTCTTACAATTACAAGAACCGATTCCATTAACTAAGTGGTGTGTGTTGTTTGGTTCAACTTGTTTGCATTTTGCTGTTTTCTGTTATCAGCTTTTTTTATTGTTATTTTAATTTTTGCTTTAAAATTAACCTCATTATTCAAATTCATCAATAACTACCATGGATAGATTGACATGGACCCACCAAGTTTCTCTATTATTACCAATCTTATCTCTAAATAATGATGTTACTATCAAGATAAGAACTTTGCCTGCAGTTGTTTGTTGTTCAATTAGAAGAATAAGCCTAGTTCAAGAAACCTAGGTGGCTTGTTAGGTCACTAATATTGTCACTTTATTTAAAATACTTTTGAATTGTCAAAAAGAGAATGCATATGCCCATATATTCAGGGAATGACACACGTTTATGATCCAATAGTTACTAATCTCAATTAAGGAGGTTAACTCATTCGAGTGTACAATCAACTTGTCTCTAACCAATTATAATATATAAGAAGTAATAAAAATGTTTGTGCATAGTTTTAGATTCATACTAACTATTTTTTTCTGTGTTAATTATTTTAGAACAATGGTTAGCCCACTCCAAACGAACTTCATCTATCTCAGCATGAGTGTATATGGTCTTTCCATGGAACTAAAAACTATAAAATCAACATTGTCAAATTTCCGTAACAATGCAGAGCATATGGTATAAACCAATCCTATGATATTATTCATCACCGACTCACATCATTCATTAGCAAATTAAGGTCTGCTATAATATCCTTCATAACCCTCAAGATGTAATAGCCACATTCCACACTTCTCGGTTGTTGAGGGTCTATTCACAATTATAAACTAAAAAAGTAATTATAAATATATTTTATTTTAAGCTTAAAGTGACAGATACATAGCATTTTAGTTTAAGTAATCCGTTTACCTTCACAAATCTCATCTTAAAGCCATAATTCCATCTTTCCTTACAATCCTTAACTGAGAACAGTGTCATAGCACTATATGATAAAGTACAATAGTTAAAGTATTGAAAATATATTAAAGAAAGCGAGAATATTAGGATTATGAGATGAAAAGGAATACATACGATTTAATCAGCTGTTCTAAATCAGGATCAGGAGCATCATACCCTTATGATCCAATTAAAACACTTTCTTTTTCACCACATCAATCACAACTAAAACCCAACGGAAGCCAAAATAGAAAAAGGCAAAGAAAACAAAGCAACAGTTATGAAAGACAAGATAAAATGAATAACTAATGATAAGAACACTTGATTACAGTTTGAAAATTCCAGACTTGGGATTGTATGGCATGAACAAGAATTGTCCTTTAGGGGCCTTTTTCAAGCGCTTGCACATACCTTTTGCTATGCTTGGACGGGAAATGTTTTGCAACGCCAAAAATTTTCATAATTTTAAATTATGAAAATTTTGTTTTATAGGGATTTATAAATGACATTATTACCCTTACTAATAAAGATTATTTATGAGATAATTTTAGAAAAAACTTACTCTTTCCAAAGTTAATAGGATTTCTTAAGTTTCCCTATAAATTTATACTTTTTCTCTCCTGTAACCCTAAGTTACTTTCTTCTATTTTCTCTGCTGCTCATTACTCTTTCACTCATATCTTAGGATTCAAACTTTTTCTTAGGGGAGAGAGAGTCTTAACGGTTGGTAAGTTTTACTCTCTTTATTCTCCATAAGTTTTCCTATCACTCTATTAAATGTTTTATTGACATGGTTTTAGATTATTACAGACCATTGGGGTTTTGATTTATTGTTCAGTCTTGCTAATCAGTCATTAATGCAATAAACATACTGAAAAATTCTAGATAGTATGGATATCTCGAAATTAAACACATATTTTATGAAAGATTCTTAAGAAGAACCTTATCTTTCTGAAAACTAGACATGTAGGGCTTATCGAATAAATTTTGTTTTATAAGATTTGACTTTGTTTTCAATTTTATATGAATTTTCGAAACAGAAACTACTGCACTGTAAAACTGCAACTTCAGCAGAATAACAAATTTCGCAAAATTATTTGAGGTATCAAACGAATTTGAAAAATTCAAAATTTTAAACAAAGATTGATATATGTGTCTAGTATGAGTTTTAATTTCATAATGTTCTGATTAATTTATGATTTTATAAAAATCTTGGAACCCGTTCTGTTCAGTTAAGGCACTGTGAAACAGTTTCGAACTTGTCAAAAAAAAAGTTTTGAAAATGTTTTTGGTATTGGATCTTCTTGAAAATTTTACATGAGATACCTATGGATGTCCAGAATGGTTCTGTAAAATATTATATCATTCGGACTTTTATATTAAGAGTTAAAATTCTAAGAGTCAGACTTGTACGGGTATGAATTAGAAAATCAGGTTATTAGAATAAGTTCTTAATAGTTTTATCTTGTATTTGTTTAAGGTGTTAAGGGTGTTTGAGACTTTTAGAGGCTTAGAGGTGTGTTAAATCAATTTTTTTATTGAGGTAAGTAAGTTCATTCCTAATATACTGGATATGTATAATTATTTTGATATTATTATAAATATAAGTGTTTTTATACTGCTTAAAAGATTAATTATTTTCATAACAAAATTAGTTTATGTAAATTTTTTCAAAATTATTTATTTTTTAAACAAAATATTATAAATGCTTTTGAATATGTAATTTATTTTGTCACACGAATACCTTTTGTGATTTTGTCTATAAAATATTTTATAAGCCTAAATTATTGTTATGGACATTTATGAATCTGATACGAATATTTTTTGCCTATATACGATTTAAATTATTTATGATTGTACAGGGGCCACCTCTTGAGATTATATGGGGTCTATCTCTGGAAGGCTAAAATGCCGCAAAATGCTACATACAGTGCAAAGTGCCACGTACAAGTCATTACATATGAAAAAATAATTTGAATGTTTTGGCTCATTGTCCATAGTTATTCTAATTCTGATTCTGATCGTACAATATGATATATATATATATATATATATATATATATATATATAATATATATATATATATATATGTTATGGACCAGTATTGGATTTCTGTTCTGAGTGTGCACACGATATTTTGATTCTAATTCTGTTTCTGACCGGGACATCGAGAGTATAAGTGACACCATGCGACATGAGCTAACCTTTTATTTTCTGTGTATGTGTTATACGACTTGCTTTCATAATTAACCATGCTTTTTATATTCTGAATTACTATGAATTTACGTCATCTTATTGTAGTATGCCGTTTTATGAAATTTATGAATTATAATATATGTTTTAATAAAAGGAAGGCTTGCAATATTTTTTTTTGTACCTGATAAGCCTAGTGTGTTGAGAATGGTTTTACTTACCGAGTTGACGGCTCACTCCTCGTCATTACTTTTTACAGATTAAGTACCTTATTGAGAGGTGTGCTTGTCATTGGAGTTAGAGATTCGTTTCCTTTTACTAGTTAAATAAGAGAAGGATAAACTCATGTTTCTTTTAAGTTTATTTATTTTATGGACTCGTAATTGAGGAGTTTTGAGACTTTTGTTATATTTATGTCTTCGAGAGAGATTATTTAGTGTTAGACACATGAATTTGTAGTATTATTTAATTAAAATTTGAGGTATTAAGTTTGAGAATTTTGTGTAAGGATTTTGATTTGAAAGTAACATCCTTCATCGCATAGTGTGCACGTGTTAGATTTGGAATGTTACATGTCTGGTATTTATCTAGGATGGGGTGACAAAACCTGGACATATGAATCCAAATGGTCTTGCTCCTTTTTTATTTGGGATAGTTTAGTCATACAGCAACCTGAAATAGTGGAGGCCAAAAAAATATCGAAACTTATCATTAGACAAGTATTGCAACATCGTATAAATTAATTCAAGTGTAAAGAAAAACAAAAATCTCTTACGCATTATACACTTCAATAGCATTAACTCACATCACTTGCATCTTTAGCATCGCATCACACTTCATTTTCCCAACATGGGCCACAACACCTTGTAGCTGAAATACATCATCATCAATTAAATATGGAATCCAACCGGATGGAGGCAAGTACATGTCACACAATCTGCCAAGATTTGCAGCATTGGATGACTATTTTTATGCGTCGTCGCCGCGTGCCTAGTGTTTCTTGGCACATGCTACACTGCACCTTTCTTCTTTTTGTTTCTGTTCAGATTTGCAGCCCTTGTTCTTGGCTGTCAAGTGGAACTTGCCATATACCACCAGCTAATTACACCTTCTCCTGAAATAATGGCTTTTTAGAACTACCAAGCTTTGGTTTTTCCCCCTTGTTTGCATCACCCATTGGCAAGTTAGTGTTAAGTCGTGGACTTTTTCTTGGCATGACAGTAGTGTTTCTTGTTGTCCCTCTTTTCTTCTTAAGTGTAACCTCGTCCTTTTCATTAGCTTTTTCTATTAGCTTTTCTACCGCTTTTTAGGTGAGGATTTTCTCTCCTGCATAGCTGAGTTTTCTAAATTAGGAGGCTCTTGAAAATTGCAATGTCAAATACCAACTCAATAAACCTACTAACATAGTATATGCACTGAAGCTGGAAAAAAAAAACTAACTAACCTTCTATTCAACTACATTCACCTTGTCATTATCCTTTTCTTCCAAGCAACCAGCAACATCATGGCTAGGAACTGGTGGGAAGGTGCAACTTCCCACATCTGAGTGGCGAGGTGTCTATTTTAGTTGTTTGGTGATTTCCTCCAGCTAACTTTCAATTGATTTCTTCCAGGTATGCAGGTCAGTCTCTGTAGCATGTTCATTATGTGCATGAACTATGTGAAAGTACTCTGTAGGCGTTACAAATTTACCAAGCCCTTGCATATGGCTAGTTCGAGGAAGCCTTCCTAATGATTATGCAAGTATGTCGTTTCTTCCATCTGACTTCGGGGAGCCTTTCTCAACCTCCTTTTTGAGCTTTTCTTATCACCATCAGAAATAAATTAGTAATAATATAAAGTTGTAATCTACTCATGGTAAACTAGTTAAAGAATATTTAACTTTATTGAAGCTCCTCACAATTTTCATAACAATCTTCTCAGTTCCAAGGTTCTAACACCCATTTTTCATTCTTTGGGCTCTCTTCAAAAGTTCACTCATGTCTACTAAGTCTTCTGAAAGATTGATTTCTAAGCACCAGTGGATAAACAAGTCATATTATTTAAGTCCACACAATAATTATTATTTTAAACAAATTAACTTTGTATAAACTGAGAGCCATGTACTTACCATATCTTGCATCAATCCAACATATCCTCTTCAACTAACTCGATAATTCAACTTGTTGGAGGCTCTTTTCTCTTATTATTAGCACAACTGATTTTTTGAATAATTTTAAAATATTATGGTGTTTATTAGATATCTACATCAAATATTAATAAGTGATAAAACGCAAGTTGAAAGGCATCAGATAAACGTTGATCAACAAACTTCATCCAAATAGGTATCTTGATTTGCGAATAGTCAATTGGAGGTCTGTATAGTCTCTTCCGATCTCATGCGAATGGCACACTGTACTTTCTTGTCAGCATGTACTTGAAGTTACGAAATAAATCCCCAATTGACTGTAACAGCTGCTTCTTACTTTTAGGATGAATTATGAAGCACTCCTAATACCATATATGATGTTACAATAATTACATACAAGACCAGAAAAATGACTAGAATTAATATAAAATAAAATGTATCATATTTGTTTCTGATATGAACAATAATTACATACAAGACCAGAATAATCACTAGAGTTCTCCTAAATGCTTTTTTTCCCCAAAGTATCAACTTTAAGATCAATAGATTAAAGATTTTGGACATTTACCTGAATGGATTCCCATAAACGCTCCTTTGTCTCAGCTGGAGCTTTACGCCAATCAGGAAATAAAATCAAAACTGAAGTATGAACTAAGACTCCAAGATACGAAGCTAGCTCAACGGCTTCATCACTAGCAGGGAGGCCCAGTACATTATATTGTATCGCAATCCTCCTTTTCCTTGTTTTCTACTTTTTGTTCTACCTTGCACCCATATTCATGCCTCTGGTTGCATTACCACTCTTTGGAGCATCCATTTTAGCACCTTCAACAGTATCAGTAGCACTTTCCACACAAGCCATTGCATCAACAGCACCTTCCATGTCCTCTTTATCTTCTTCAAAGTCAGAGCCCATAACATACAGAGGAACATCAGGATTAGTGCCATCATCAAATAGATAATCATAATCATCATCCATACCATTAATGCTATCATCAGGCACATTATCCTTAGCAATACCTTTTCCTATATCCATTTAAGTACACCTAAAATACACAAATAACAATTAGCCTTAATAAACCAAAAATAACAGTTCAAAAAGCCAATAAATAAAATAAAAAGAAACAAGCCACCGCACACAAAACATGCTAAAGAAATTAACACATCCAAAAGCGACAATTTGGACAATCATAATTTCCAAAGCTTAGTTGTAATTAAATAATAATTAATAAATAATACTTACTATCAACTCTGTAAAGGGACATATCAGCTGTTAATCCAAATTCCCTCATTAGAATTTCGTGCATAGATTACATTTTCTCCGTTAGCAGATTCTAATAACTCATTATTTGGTAATTCAGTGGTGAACTGAGGGTGTTTGTTGTATTTTGCACATCATGTTCATTTATAAGGTTGGGATCGCCTCTAGTTGGCATATGACACACTACCGACTACTTTTTTTCAACCTGATCAGTACATAAGAAACTTGTTTGGCTTGAAAAGCCAATATAAATGGATCAGATTTATACCCTAATCAGTTTAAGTCCACTAAAATGATCCATGTTCATCCTTATTCACACCACCATTATTTCAAACCCAATCACACTTTAGCATAGGAATTTTTGGCAAATTGTAATTAGCAAACCATATCTTATTTATAACTCCATAAAATGTCGTGTCACATGTTATAGGATTTTTATCTTTTGCACTAGCAACATGTATAGCTTCTGCAACTAGAGTCACTCCACTGTTTTGAGTAACGAGTGGAGTCTCGATCTTTTATTACAAGGTGGAAACCTCTAATGTCATATCCTGTGTATTTAACCACAAAGGAAGTGGCCCTTGTGATATTCAACGCAGGGTATCTGATATAGCAACACCATGTTCTATCTCAGTATACACCTAACGAGCAAGTTATTACCAGTGAAATTTAATAATATGTGAGCGTGAACCTTATTTGATAGCCAATCAGCGAAGGTACGATTATGTTCATCTTACAACCATTCGTCATTTTGATGTGGACAACTAGTTTTAAGCCATTGGATTTGCTCACTAAAACATTAAAAAATTCAGATTGTTAGATTACCAAAAAAAAAGTCGAATTCAATTAAACATATATTAAAATTTATTAGTTAAGAGGATGAATACATTTCCTAATATATGGTTCAACTTCTCGTGTGTTGTGTAAGACATACAAATGTGCTCGATCTAGCAAATTTGGATTAACTTGCACCCATTTTCCACCAGATAATGGCTTCTCGATTGACAAGTTTTGTTTGTGTCCACATGGCAGCCCAACAGTACATCTATTTGACATGTATTCTGCACAAAATTCCAATGCTTCTTCGGCAACATAACTCTCCGCTATATAGCCATGAGGACAGTTACGATTCCGAACATAACTTTTAAGAATTTTCATGTATCTCTGAAATGGATGCATCCATGGAAGATAGATTAGGCCACGTAGTTTAACTTCATTCACCAAATGTACAGTAAGATAAACCATAATATCAGAAAAAGAGGGGAGGAAACATTTTGCTATTAAGCACAAAGTCACTATAAGTCCAATTGTATTTTATCCAATATTGTTATATCAACTACAGTTGCGCACAAAGAATTAAAGAAGAAGCACAACTTGATGATATCATCTTTAACATGCTTTTGCAGGATGCACTTAATGGCAACGGGTAAAAGTTGTTGCATAAGAACATGACAGTCACGAGACTTAAGGCTTTGAAGTTCAAAGTCCTTCATTGACACAAGATTCTTGATGTTCGAATAATACCAGTCAGGAACCTTGAAACTTTTCAAAGCTTTGCAAAATCTGGCCTTTTCCTCTCTAGTTAAAGTGTAAGAAGCCTGAGGTAGAGAAATATCCGCTTGTCACTTTGAACATCTAGTGCTAATTCAGCCTTAATTTCCAATGACATAAGATCCACCCTTGAGGCCATCTTTGGTCTTCCCCATAATGTTCAGTAGTGTTCCATATATGCTCTCACAAACCTTTTTTTTCAATGCGCATTACATCTAATTGATTACACACCAGCAAGTACTTCCAATGCTCCAAAATTATAGAATATGGATTTTTTCTTCCACCACACACTATCATTATTGTCAAAACTTTTGCACTTTTTACTTTTACTTTTCCCCCCCATTTATTTTCAATAGACTCAACCAACTAAAAAATCTCCTCACCATTCAATAGTTTCAGAGGTGGATCTCTCTCTACTTTATTATTAAAGGCTTTATTTTGGTTTCGGAATTCATGGTTACTATGAAACCAACAATAACGGCCTAAATATGCATTTTTCCAACTATGTTTCTGTCCACTTTTGGGTGTATTTAAGCCATAATATGGACATGCATTATACTCTTTAATAGTGCAACCATTAAATTCACATATGCCGGAAAGTCATTTATAGTCCATAACAACACAGCCCTTAGATTAAAGAATTCCTTTCTATTAGCATCATAAGCTTCCACCCCAACATCTCATAAAGTTTGCAAGTCTTCTATCAACGATGCCAAGTACACATCAATGTCATTGCCCATTGTTGAGGACCAGAAATCAGTAAGGACAACATCATAAACTTCTGTTTCATACACAGCCATGGAGAAAGATTGTATGTTATAAGAACAACCAACCAACAACTTGATGTGCTACTAAGAGAGCTATGAGGGTTGATTCCATTAGCCGATAGCGCAAGATGGAGATTTCTAGGATGTGATGCAAAACTAGGTTATTTCTCATCTACGAACTTCCATGATAGTGAGTCAGTAGGATGTCGAACCGTGACATCAACTACCCTCTTAGTTGCATGCCAAGTCAAATCCTTGGCAGTTTGCAATGAGTGAAATATACACCTAAATCTAAGAATGAGAGGAAAGTACCATAATAACTTCACCGGAATACCTATTCCATATTTATCAACACTACCATCATTTTTTTTTTCATCTAAACAAACCACAAATAGGACATTCATAAAGTCCTTCATACTATTTTATGTTAATATACAATCATTTCAACAAGCATGTAATTTCACATATTCTAAGCCTAAAGCAGGCTTTTTTTTTTTTTCTTCATACATAGATTTGGAATTTCATTTTTTTTTTTGCAACAATTCTTTTAAAAGAACTTAACGATGTGGTAAAACTACTGTTAGACATCCAAATTTACTCTTTATATTGAACGACTTCACCAAAGTGCTTAACTCAGTGAATTTTGTACATTTGGATACATATGTTTCTCAACTTGTTCTAATAGTTTTCTAAATGCCTTAGGATCTCCCTCACAATCCTTATAAGCATTATTGACCATATCTATTGTATTATCGTAGCTGAAGTCCATTGAGTCAAATGGAATATCTACATTACAAGATCGCGTGGTACAGCCATCTTCCCCATGCCACTTCCAAATTTTATAAGACTTTACAAAACCGTGCCAATACATATGTTCGGTTACAATTGTAGGTGTACGAAATGATAAATTCCTACATTTATAACACAGACATCTAATGACGCTAGCATCTTCGACATTTTTAATAGCAAAGTTCAAATTCGACGACCTATCGCTTTTTCATACTCAGGTGACATTCTACTATAATATCCAAAACTTTTCCATTTTAGTTTCAACGAGTTTTGATCCTAGCACATAAAAGAGGGCAAACATAAAACAAGAATATTGGCTTTTCAAATTTGTTCTTTCATTAAAAAAAATGACAAAATAACATTGACTTACACACACGTGGAACCAAAAAAAAAAAGATCAAAACATATTGGCCTCACATACTAAAAAATAATTTGCATATTAAATAAGCAATCAACGGTGCAGTACAAAAATAAATGGAACATAGAAACAAGACAAACTCAAATATCCAAAACAATAGACAAAAACAATGAATAAAGGACGTTGGATTAATTTCTTAAGCATGTCAAAATGTATTTAATTTACTAAGTTTATTGCCTGTAAATGCATATTAAAGAATTAAAATACCTTGGTTTTGATTGCATGCACTGCAAAAATCTTAAAGGGCCTTTGAACTCAGTAGTAAAGCGTAGATTTGAAAGAAATGGTTGCAAATATATCCAAGACTGAAACAAAAATTCTACAAAAGCATATCAACAATTGATAATAACGCATTGCTTTGACTTGAATAATTCATATAAATGTATTTGGGACCATGTGTGACAAACTTGATTGCCCCACATGCACATGCTATTATTACTTTATTTTAACATAATGAAAACCATAGTCGCCCCACATCTCTTTTTGCAAAATAGATAACCTTTACCTAAGCAAAACGTTCATAAGATACAAATCAAGATAACATTTATCAATATATAACTTCATGTCATTGAAATACAATATGAAACAAGAAAAGATAGTTAACGCTGCAAACAAGAAAAAGAATTAAAAAGTAAAATTTGATTTGTGAGGTAATGGAATGTAATTATAACCATCAAAAGCAAAACCAGACAGCCCATTTCAATCTTTTTCTCTCTCTTATGGCTATGACAGTAACAGCCTTATCCAAGTAAAAGGTTTGCTTCTTAAATTGAAAAAAAAAAAAAACTAAATCCAAATTACTACTATTATTTGGCATTTTCCTTTTCTGGGTTTGCAAGTTCCACATTTATGTAAAAATGAGGAAGCATAGGTGGCAACTACCTTATACCCCCCGTTCCTCCTCCACAAGAAATTCACAAATACAAACACAAAGCAACCTCATCAGTAGCCTTACACAGTCTCAATTTTCTGTGCCCATCTCTAGCTGCATTAACTTCAACCTTTACAAATTTCAAATTAAAGAAAACCTTCACTCTCTCTATCTCTATCATTTAATGCAACTTCTTAACCAAACCCATCATCTCATTCAATCAGTCACTCACTCAAAAACTCTCCAAAATAAAAAATTACTCTCAATCACTTGGGGTCTTAAACAAAATTAGATGAAAAAGAAAAACAAAACTTGGAATTGAAGGTTTAGGGCTGCAATCCTCTAGTTTGCTTGACGGCATTAGGATGTTGATGGTTCATGTCGCATTGCACCATTGCCATTCATGGTCATGGTGGCTGGTTTGAATTTGATCAATGGGTTTGTGATTTGGGTGTCCTTGTTCACTCAGTGCTGGTAGTGGCCGATTGTGTATAGAAAACTTAAATGTAGAGAACGATTGGTTGGCTAGGGTTTGCATAGTGGTAGTGGCTTATCAATTGATAGTGTGATGATGAGTTTGGCTAGGTTTTAAGTGTTGATTGTGAGTGTGACAGTGACACTACTGCGCCAAGGATTTGATTGCCATTTGTCAGAGTGAGAGTGAAGATGACTATGGCGAGTGTAGGCTGATTGATTGAGGCTGTAATGGTGATTGTGGCTAGGGTTTCAGAGCTGGTTGTGGAGTGAGAGTGATGATGAGTGCTCCTTGGGTTTCAATGGCCTTCATGTGTGAGACTAAGAGTGATAATGGCTGAGTTGTGTAGTTTTAGGACTTAGAAATTTTTTTTTCATATTTTGGGTAAATGCACCATTTTGTTATTTTTTTTCAAAAATCATTTCACAAGCGTGGATTTTCAAAAAATTAAAATAATACTTTTAATTTGGTGAAACATGGTCAATATAAAATTTCTATCATAATGTTTGCGACTGAGTTAATTTCTATAATACACACATCATAAATTCTTGATATATAAATATTCTATCACAAGTAGATCATTAATCGTTTGATAGACCACAATTCTATCACGACTCTATCATACTTACATGATAAAATGATTTTTATCATAAAGTGATTATCATCTATTGTCAGTTTTCTTATAGTATCAGCATTCTAGAGGATTACAATGGGATACAGAAAATTCACCACTCAAAGATGTCTTACAAGAGATACATGGCTCTTTGACTTATCAAGCTTATCATTGAAAAGGATTACAAAAAGATATAGATATTCACCACTCAAAGATGTTTGACAAGAGATACAGAGCTCTTTGACTCAGCAAATCTCATAATTCAAGAGTATTACAAAGAAATATAGATAGTCACCACCCTACAAGAGATACATGGCTTTCTAACTTATCACTCTAAGGAATTTACCCAAGCGATATAGAGTTACATAAAAAGAACTCTAAACACAAGAGCACCCTTCTAAGTTACATTTCAAAATCACACACGCATCCTAAAATTACTATCTATTACCTTTATATAGACAACTTAAAATATTCCTTCAAACTTAGGATATGATTTTCTATCATTTTAGAAGTCAAATCAAACTTGAATTGAAGATCTTAGTTATGATACGGCAGAAGAGAGCAAAGCAAAATATAATTTGATTTCAAAGTCAGTTTCAATAGTAAATTTGAGCAGTCACCACTCATTTAATCGTATCTTGATGTGGTAAAAACCAAATCAAACACCATAAAGTTGATTAAACTTGTCACTCACAGAGATTTCTAGTGATATATATACACTTTGATGATTCTAGATGAATTGATGCCAATTAATTCACAACTTTCAACCTTATGTAAAATTCTTGACAGCTTTGATCTTTACTAACTAAATCTTGAATATGTTTAAGAAGAGAAGTTCAAATTTAATTCTGTAAAATTCTTATAAAATCTAGAAATATATTACTTTCTAATAATATATAATTCATAATTAGTACCTCTACAACCAAATAGTTAATTTGAAAAATTGGAGTGATAATCTTGGGCTTTGCTTCCTTTTCTATTAAATCTGAAAGCACTTTAATGTTACTAAATATGCCAAAATTTTTTTATCTTTTGCTGTCACATTTAAAGTAGTTGTGAAAACACTATAATATAATATTGTTAAAATAGTGTAAGGTTGGAAATATAATATAATCTTGCGCTGTGCTTTTCTTTTTGACTAAATCTGAAAATACTCTTATGTCAATGGTCACTAAATATGCTAGCATTTTTTATCTTTTGCGATCACGTTTAAAGTGGTTGACTGGTTGTGAAAAAACTATAATATAATATTGTTAAAATAGTGTAAGGTGGGAAATGTCCTGCCAAAAAATCTAACATTTTGCCAAGAGTGTAAAATATTCGGAAAAGGTAGATATTTTGGGACAAAAATTGTATTTAGTCATAAAAAGAAAATAAATTTCTAATTTTTTACAAACATTTTCTACCACGAATAAGAATGTGGTCGCTAAATGCTTAAAAAATTAAAGAGAAAAATGATAAACTCTTTTGTGGCCAATCATAATCTGGTCGCAAAAAGCACATATATAGCAATAAAAATAAATTTAGTGGCAAAAAAATATAACATTTTAGATAATCATATCTTTGGTCGTGAAAAGTGACATTTTGCAACTAAATTGTAATCGTCTAAAGAAAATTTGGTTGCAGAAGACCTTAATTATTGTAGTGAACATTATTGTATCAGCATGCACATTCGGTAAATCAATTATCCTTGAGAAAGAGTTGGTTCAGATCTGACACCATGATGATTTGAAATTATTATGAAAAACTTTAAATTTATTTGTTTTTCTTGTATACAAACGAGAGTTATAGGGGTCTATATTCGGACGAAGCTATGGTGCCCCGGGTGCACGGTACCCCTTATTTGTGGTAAACTATTTTGCAGTCCCTCTTATTTGCTGAAAAGTGAAAAAATTAGAAGTTTTAAAATTTAACATATAAGTCCAATATATATCTACTATTTACATTTAGGTAGCGTTTATTTTTTTATCTAAAATTTAAATAGTTATGAATTAGTCTAAATTATAAATAAAATTAAATATTTGAATCTGAATGATATGTTTATTTTTTATGTGAATTACTAAAAATAAATATTAATTTATTTATTTTTAAATTGAAAAAAATCTGAAAACTAATATTTTTACATTTGTACCCTTATAAATTATTAATGTTAAATAAATAATAAACATCTCAACAACTTAAATAAGATAATAAATTATCATAACATAAATCATGTTCAATTGAATACAACTTTTTATATTCTAAATTAGTATATATTAATCAATTTTATAGTAGTTCACAATGTTTTCATATGAAAAATATTCATAAAAATAATGAAGATAAATAATATTAATTTAAAGAAAATAAAAAGATAAAAATAATAATAGCCTACCACTATATTATCACAAGTTATAAAGATGGGTAATAATGCTAATTATTAAATTTATTTAGGTAAGTATTAAAATTAATTAATTAAACATGAATATTTTGAAAAACATTTTTTAATAACACCATTCAAACTTTTTAGATTAAGCAAAAGTTAAAAAAAATTAGCTTAATAATTTAATGACTGAAAATTTTCATTAAGTGGAAAAATAAACGGACTTAATGACTTAACTGATTGAAATTAAGTCAATTAAGTCATTAAGTCAAAAAAACAAATAGCTCTTAGAATATATTTCTCTTATTTATATTTGAATACTAAATCATAGTTGATTATTATGAAATTTTTTAACAAATAGCTTCAGGGTGCTTGACTTTTCTATATATAGAGCAGAGGTGTTTTAAGGTTGCTGCAACTTCTTAGTTAATACAAACCTTTTTTTCTTTTAAAATGATATCCTTGCTAACGATACAGTACAACATTAATCAATTTAGATCTGGCTTCAACGAGGTTTGCTTAAGGAGAAAAAAAATAGATTTGATTTGTCTGTAAAGAAGATGTCTACTCCAGTTCCAGCAGTAGTTGAAGAAACTGTTCGTCCCATTGCAGGTTTTAATCCTACTGTATGGGGAAACCATTTCCTGAAATCTGCTTCTGATTTCAAGGTGATATATACAGATAGAGTTCCATATAAATTATAAATATTTCATTACCAGACATGTTCGATATGTATAGACAGCCATACATATATGTGTGTCTGCGCGTGTGCTGTAATTTGTAAGGAACATGTATCATAAGAATATGAAGACAAACTAAAATAATGGGATTCATAAAAATTATTTTCATTTCGACCAGTAGTAATTATTGTTAATTTGTGCACGCAGGCAATTGATGCTACGACCCATGAACAATATGAAGCGCTGAAACAAGGGGTCAGGATGATGATAACGGCTACCACGGATAAAATTGCTGATAAACTACACTTGATTGATATGGTACAACGGTTAGGTGTTGCTTATCACTTTGAAAAAGAGATTGAAGATGAATTGGAAAAAGTACTTGACCACCTTGACAACGACAGTATTGGTGATGATGATTTTTACACTCTTTCTCTTAGCTTTCGACTTCTTAGGCAGCAAGGAATTAAGATTTCATGTGGTATGTCATTAATATTTGTGAATTAAGCTTTTGAGTAATAATCTAGTGGAAACAGTGTTCATATCATGGTGATCAATAGTTCCACTTGATGTCGTCTGGTTAATCTTCAATTTAAATATTATTCATAAAAAGTCATGAAATTTTGCAATGTCTTCTCATGCTCACCATATGGTAGGCACCGGCACTCACTAGACTATTTTGATTAAGCTTATATAATTATTGGATTATTTTCTAATCGAGACTTACATTTATTATATATTTTTGGATGTGATCTAAGCAGATGTGTTTGAGAAGTTTAAAAAAAATGAAGGTAAATTCAAGGCATCAATGATCAACAATGTTCAAGGCATGCTAAGTTTGTATGAGGCAGCACACCTAGCCATTAATGGAGAAGATATTTTAGATGAAGCCCTAGTTTTCACTACCACTCACCTTAAGTCAATGGTATCTCACGCTAGCCCTAATCTTGCTGAGCAAATAAATCATGCTCTCAAACTTCCACTACGTAAAGCCCTACCAAGGTTAGAGGCAAGATATTTTTTGGATATCTATTCAAGAGGTGATCTGCATGATAAATCTTTGCTCAAGTTTGCAAAGTTGGACTTCCATTTATTACAAGCAGCACACCAGAAGGAAGTACGTGACATGACCAGGTATGTTCTTATTCTAACAAAATAAAAAAAAAAAAAGGTGTTTTTTCTATCACTACTTTAACGTCAGCAACACAATGAGTAGTTAAAAATATTGGGAACCGAGCAAAATGGCAAAAATTTTAAAATGAAACTTAAGAATTTAAGTGTTATTCACCCTAAATAAGATGTCATTACATAAAATTGGGAGGGTTAATCTTATCGTCCAATCTTACATATAATAAATGATGAAACCAAATTATTCTTTTCTTTGTATTTCTTATGCATTGGTCACAATAGATTCCAATTTCCGTAACTTAGAATAAGAGAATCTTTTACATCAAATTTATTTCATGTGGTGGATAGATTTAGATTTCTCTACCAAATTGCCATACGCAAGAGACAGAATAGTAGAACTATATTTTAGGATATTGATGGGAGCATACTATGAGCCCAAATATGCCTTTGGCAGAATTTTTATGTCCAAATTAATAAGCATGATATCCATCTTGGATGATACATTTGACGCCTACGGTACTTATGAAGAGCTCATGCTATTCGTAGAAGCGGTCAAAAGGTTTGAGTTTCTGTTTAAATATTTTGGATTATTTATTTATCTATTACTAGACTTAAAGCATAGTTGCCCCTCGGGCATGGCCAAGTGGCCTTTATTCTCATTATTTGGCTAGCCATCCAAGTCCGACTTAGCATTCTTATTTGATTTTCAATTCAGATGGGACATTAGCACCATAGACACACTACCAGAATACATGAAATTCATTTATAAATCACTCTTAGATTTATGATAGAGCTGAGGAAAGCTTGGCCAAGGAAGGAAGATTGTCATATGGCATACAATATGTAAAACAGACGGTAATATTTCGCTATCAATTTCCCCATCTTTCATTTGTTGGTTGGGCATGCCTATATACATTGGGGATTGTTATTGACTAGTTAGCTTGGGCTCTGTGTGTGTGTATTGATTGATATTCCTCAGATGGAAGAATTAAGTATGATGTACTTTAGCGAAGCCAAGTGGTTACATGAAGGTTTTATCCCAAAAATAGAGGAATATGAAGGTGTTGCCTTAGGAAGTAGCGGCGTTTTAACAATTGCAACGGCTTCCTTCGTTGACATGGGTGATATTGTAACTAAGGAGGCTTTTGAATGGCTAATCAAAAAGCCTAAGATTGTAGTTGCTGCGCAAACCATTGGCAGAGTGATGGATGACATAGCTGGCCATGAGGTAGGTGTTAGGGACAATATGCCACATCGGCTGAGGATAATAAAAATTTAGTATCTTCACGTAAATTAATTTATTACAACGAATTTGCATTTATTGATGATGGTGTACGTAGTTTGAGCAAAAGAGAGGACATATTCCCTCGGCTGTTGAATGCTACATGAAGCAACATGGTGCATCGGAGGAAGAGGCAAACAAGGCCTTGAAGATAGCAGTTGATAATGCGTGGAAAGATATAAATAAAGAGCTTCTGAGTCCAACTGCTGTGTCATTGCCTCTGCTTGAGTGGATTCTTAATCTTGCTCGTGTATGCCACTTTATGTATGAGGATGGCGATCGCTACACGCAACCACTTTTGATGAAAGACCAAGTTGCCTTAGTGCTTAAGGACCCCGTTACTCCATGAAGATACTAGCTCTATACATAAAAATATATGGAGCATTATGTATGAATCATTTCCGCATGAATCGCTTTGGGACTAATAAGAGGAAACAGGGCCGTTGCTCTGTTTATACCTAGTTTGCTAGCTCTTGGCTTGAATCTTTGTCTCTGGAAGCTGCATGTTTCATTGCATTAAATTTCTGAAGCTTAAGTACCCAATATACCGAATTTTTTGCAATTGAAATTGTGGCTTAAGCCAATTAGCCAATGCTATAACCAATTCAATGTTCTGTTGATAGATGCTGAAATTACTTACAGTGGTCTCCTCCGCGGGCAATAAAAACTAACTTGACCTTGGCCTTACAACTAAATACACTAGCTAACTCGTTGCATTAATTTGAATGTATAATTATATTTTATTCAAGTCTATAAAAGAATTAATTCGGAATAATTACTCAAAAAATGCAGCAACAGATTCATTGTATGAACCTAAGCTTCAAATTTGTTAGGAAGCTTTAACTTTGTAAGTTTTATCCAACTACAGCATTCTCAACTAAAGTCTAATTTCTCTTGGGGAGTTGCGACCAAGACAGGATAGCAATAAGGGAAAGAAATTGGCGTCTTCATCTTCTATTTCCTCTTTCACATAGCAGCCTTAAATTCTCCATGCTATCAAACACTGGCCATGATTCATATGAACAAATGATTAACTAAGATTATTCATTGATTGTTTAAGAACTTAGCAGCAACAATACTGATAAGCAAGAATCACATAACAATCACTCTTCATTAATTCCCAAGATTATGATTCTGATCACTCTCCATTAATTCTCAAGATTATGATTCTGTATATCCCATAATTTATGCCTGTTATATTTGTATTTATTTAGTTTCTTAATTGAGCTTCATGTAAAGCCTATATATAGGCTCATTCTCTTTGTAAGTAGATATAGAATACACAATAATAATACTTCATATTCGCTTTCATGGTATCAGAGCTGAAGTTTTCTTAAAGGTCGCAGATTGTGGCGTTATATTACTGGAACCATTGTTCAACCAGTCCAGAAAGAAGATGAGGATGCTGAAAAATTTGTTGATCATCTTGAGGAATGGGGTAGCAAAAATCATCAAATAATCACATGGTTTCGCAATACATCCCAACCATCTATTCATCTCCAACTTGGTCGATTTGATACAGCCAAATCGCTTTGGGACTTTCTTGCTCATCGTAATACTACCACAGATCTTTCATGTCTGTATCAGTTGTTACAAACTCTCCATCAGCTTAGACAAGAACCTGGACAATCAATTGATGATTTTCACTCTCATATGCAATTCCTTTGGGATCAACTAGCACTTTCTGAACCTGAGTGGAATGATCCTACAGATGTAGAAAAATTCTCAAGCTACCGGGATCGTCAACGATTTAATACAATTTCTCACGGCACTACATAATAATTTTGAGCCCACTCGAGCAGCTTTGCTTCATCAGACTCCATTGCCAACTCTTGATCACGCTATTGATCATTTAACTCAGAAGAAACTCGTTGAGCTAGCTTACAGTCTCCTCCCAGGGATACAGCTTTGGCAACTCATCAATTTAAACCAAGTCATAGCTCAAAGAAAATATGCAAGTATTGTCATGAACCTGATCATATTTTACTTGATTGTCCAACGAGGTAGGCCATTATGAAAAAGATTGTCCCAATAAAGGCAAACAACTTGTCCCTAAGAATGCACTTTTCAAGAGTAACCCACTTTCTGTTGTAGCTGCTCATGATAGTTCATCCGCTCAAACAAATATTAAGCAGTCTCCTTTTTCTACCTCTATTACTGTTAGTAATTTAGAATCCCTTCTCCAACAACTTCTCCAGAAATCTAGATCCAAAGACGGGACAGACACTTGGGATAGGCCGTAAAGTAAGGCGCTTGTTTGAACTTGTTAACCTTCACATCCCATCTCATTTCTCTCGTCCGCATCAGTTTGCCGCATCCACCTCAAAAGTGTCTTCTGCAAAACTCTGGCATTCACGTTTAGGATATCCGTCACTTAATCGTTTGCAGTCTTTAATATTTAGTGGGCAATTAGGTACTATTACCAATGAACATGTTGATCGTTTATCTTGTCGGTTAGCAAAACAAAATGCTTTACCTTTTAATAATAGTGAGTCTGTTTCTCTCGCTCCTTTTGATTTAATACATTCTGATATTTGAGGACCATCACCAAAATCCACTGTAAGTGGATCTAGATATTTTGTGATTTTTGTTGATGACTATTTTCGCTTTACACATATTTCTTATGAAAAATAGATCTGAGTTTACTAAAATTTATTGTGACTTCGCACAAATGATTAAAACTCAATTTTCTCGGTCTATTAAAATTTTTTGTACTGATAATGCCATAGAATACAAGGATAGTGAATTTTTAGACTTCTTACATAAACATGGCATTATATGTCATCGCTCTTGTCTAGGTGCTTTCCAACAAAATAGGCGAGCTGAACATAAACACAGACATATTTTATAAATAGTCCACTCCTTTTTAATTTATGTTTCATGTCCTGAACGTTTTTTAGGAGAAGCTACTTTCACTGCTGTGTACACTATTAATCGTATTCCCTCTCTAGTTATAAATAATTAATCCCCTTATGAGAGATTATATGGGATCTCACCTAATTATCATCAACTTAAAGTTTTTGGTTGTGCTTGTTTTGTTCTTCTCCAACCCCATGAACGTACAAAATTAGAGCCTCGTGCTCGCTTATGTTGTTTCTTAGGATATGGCATTGAACATAAAGGCTATCGATGTTGGGATCCCATCTCTAATAGACTTCGTATCTCTAGACATGTGGTTTTTTAGGAACATAAAATGTTTTCATCTATGTCATCTTTTCATAATATCCCTAAATCATCCACTCACCTCTTTACCAATACAACTGTCGATTTGTTTCCTGATAATTATACTCCAAGAATATCTTCTAAACTCCAAACAAGTGCTCTAGAGAATGTTATGCCTCCCTCTGAGTTACCTATCTTACCTCATGGATCCTCATCAACCAACTGTAGCTCCTCTGACACTATTCATTCTCCACCTCGTCGCCGTTCCAACTGGGTAAGAGAACTACCTCTTAAGCTTAGAGATTACAAATATTTCTCTACCACCCTTTCCTTGCATGAACCACAATTTTATTCCGAGGCCAGCTCTAATCCTATTTGGCAGCAAGCTATGACAGAAGAATTACAAGCTCTTAAAAAATTACATACTTGGGACTTAGTTGAGCTACCACCTCGAAAAACTGCGATTGGATGTAAATGGGTGTACAAAATCAAAACCAAGTCTGATGGTTCTATAGAATGATACAAAGCTCTACTTGTCGCAAAAGGGTATTCTTAAGAATATGGCATTGATTATAAGGAGACTTTTGCACCTGTTGCACGCCTTACATCTATGAGAAGCTTATTAGTTGTTGCTGCTGTTCATCATTGGTATTATTTCAGATGGATGTAAAATATTCTTTTCTTAATGGCGATCTTTTTGAAGAATTCTATATGAAAACTCCTCTTGGTTACTCTCATCCTCCATATAAGGTTTGTAAACTTCGTCGTGCCTTGTATGGCCTTAAACAGGCACCGAGAGCATGGTTTGAGAAGTTCAACACCACAATCAAGTAATTTGGTTTTAATGCCAGTTCTCTGCCTTTTTTGTACGCAACACCGACAATGGATGTATTCCTTTACTAGTTTATGTTGATGATTATTACTAGAGATGATCTTCCAGGAATTACAGATCTCAAAGTTTTCTCCAGCATCACTTTAAGATGAAAGATCTTAGACAGCTTAGTTTCTTCCTTGGTCTTGAGGTACTCTCTGATTCATTTGGTTACTATCTTTCACAAGCTAAATATACTTCTGATCTTTTTGCTAGAGCTGGGTTGACTGATGGTCAGATTGCCTCTACATCTCTCGATCCTAATATTAAATTTGTGCCGTCTGATGGAACACCACTTAGTGATGCTACTCTTTATCGACAATTGGTTGGAAGTTTGGTTTATTTAATAGCGACACGGCCTGATATAGCCCACATTGTTCATGTTGTTAGTCAATTTATGTCAGCTCCTCACTCCACTCACTATGCGGCTGTCATTCATATCCTGCGCTATCTTAAAGGGACAATATTTCATGGTCTCCACTTCTCAGCCATTTCTTTTTTAGAATTGCATGGTTTTTCTGATTCTGACTGGGCAGGTGACCCTCTTGATCGACGCTCTACCACTGGTATTTGCTTCCTTTGAGGTAATTCACTTATTTCTTGACGTAGTAAGAAACAAATTGTTGTTGCTTTGTCTACGACTGAGGCTGAGTACCAGGCACTTGCTAATGTAACTCAAGAGGTCGTTTGGCTTCGTCGATTACTAGGGGACATGAGAGTTAGCTTTAATGAAGCTACACCTCTGTACTGTGACAATAGAAGTGCCATTGCAATCGCTCACAATGATGTCTTCAATGAGAGCACTAAACACATAGAGATAGATTGTCATTTTCTTTGCCAACATTGTGAGCGATTGTCATTTTCTTTCATATCCTGCGCTATCTTAAAGGGACAATATTTCATGGTCTCCACTTCTCAACCATTTCTTTTTTAGAATTGCATGGTTTTTCTGATTCTGACTGGGCAGGTGACCCTCTTGATCGACGCTCTACCACTGGTATTTGCTTCCTTTGAGGTAATTCACTTATTTCTTGACGTAGTAAGAAACAAATTGTTGTTGCTTTGTCTACGACTGAGGCTGAGTACCAGGCACTTGCTAATGTAACTCAAGAGGTCGTTTGGCTTCGTCGATTACTAGGGGACATGAGAGTTAGCTTTAATGAAGCTACACCTCTGTACTGTGACAATAGAAGTGCCATTGCAATCGCTCACAATGATGTCTTCAATGAGAGCACTAAACACATAGAGATAGATTGTCATTTTCTTTGCCAACATTGTGCCCAAGGTATCATTCAGCTTCAGTTTGTGTCCTCTTGAGATAACACAACTAATCTTTTCACCAAGTCTCTTTTACCTAGCCGTTTTGGTGACTTGGTTTACAAACTCAAGCTTGTTTCTACTCCACCATCTTGCTTGAGTTTGAGGGGGGGTGATAAGCAAGAATCACATAACAATCACTCTCCATTAATTTTCAAGATTATGATTATGTATATCCCATAATTTATGCCCATATTTGTATTTATTTAGTTTCTTAATTGAGCTTCATGTAAAACCTATATATAGGCTCATTCTCTTTGTAAACAAATATAGAATACACAATAATAATACTTCATATTCGCTTGCAAATACTAAGACTAGAAACACAAGAATTTGATAAAAAATAACAATCAAACTAATTCTCTCTAGAAAGCTCTCTAACTCTTGCTGCCTCAACAATCAGTTTATATAACAGTTGATAACAAACCAAGATTGCACAGGATTCAGCCATATGGATAACAGCTTTACAACTAACTTGATTCTCTTCTAAACTCAAGTGCGTCACTTAAACGTTGCTTAAAAACGTCATCCTGTGTTGCCGTTTTCATGTTTAAGTAAGCCACGTGACCAGCCCGTGACAAATCGAAAACATATTAATTAGCAAAACGATCCCGTATAAATGCTTCAAGTTTTGAATTCATCATTTTAGTCCACATGTACAATTCAACTTTCTTCTTAACTTCTCAAATTCTCTCCTGCCAAGGATCGAAGGTTTACTTGGTCAAGATTCAAGTTTACTTTCACTGTTTGCTTTCTTTACCTTCTTTTCTTTTGAAGTTAATATTATTTGTATTTACCTCTTTAAATTCATATTATTTAACAAGAAATCTTCTATTATGAACTCTTAATTTATATTTTTAAGTATAATTATTACATGTTAATTTACGAAATATCTCTTTTGCTTTAGTATTAAGATTTGTGCATTGTTAATTTATTAATTATAATTATTAATTTCAGGTATGCATCATGGAAATGTTTGAATCATATCAGAATGCATCATGTGGAAATTTTGTTGCAGGAGAGTGTATATTTGTAATGTATTATTATAAAAGAGGTGTGGAAATGTAGTTTACACTTCATACATACAAGTTCAGTTTTTGGAAGACCTCAACAAGAAGCTGACGTTGTCTTTCCGTTGCATCTAACTATGAATTGCATGTTCATTAAAATCTTTTTAAGTGCTTAAATGTTACCTTGGAAAGTGATTCTTACAATAGTTGCGAATGGATCCCAGAAAGGCAAAATATTTTCACTTATTTTTTTAAGTAATTTTTTTTAAAGCAATGATATAACCTTCTTAGGGGGCCAGTTCGGTGTCCAGTTTCAGGGTGTATATAATTACTCTTTGGACCTTTTTCTTTGGTTAAGGCATCGTGTTCCTCATTGTAATTTCCTTCTATTTTACTCTTTAGAAATTGATTGTATGATTGTAAGAAAGAAAGTTATAAGGAAAGGAAATCAAATTTCACATTATTTAAAAGAAATTAATTGTACGATTGTAAGAAAGAAAGTTATAAGGAAAGAAAATCATATTTTACATTATTTAAAAGAATAATTATTGCTATCATGTCTTCAGTTAAAATATGTTAAGTGATCTTGAATTTTTCTGAACTTGATTGTAGTTTTCTTCTATTATCTTCTCAAAAATAAAAATAATAACAATCTTCAAATCTTTCTGAAATACTCTTAGGAAATTGTATGATTAATCATCAGAAAGAAGTTACAATAAAACGAAATTATATTGTAGATTATTTGAAAGAATAAATACTTTCATTATGTCTGTTAATTAAAACAACATGTATCTTCTCATAACTCGCTTTTTAGAGGATTAGCAGTCTTTAATTGGTGAAGCAAATGCACTTTTATATTTCTCATGCTTGTAGAGAGGTTAATGGTGAACAGATTGTATGGCTAATCTTGGATTGGCTTGTGTTTTCTTCACTTGGTGGGATTGGAATGCCTCCTGATCAAATTAGACGGTTCCTAACTCACGGTACAAATGACTTTCCGTGCTATCGTTTGCCTTTATCACATGTGGTGTTGTTCGTGCAATGTACTATGACTATTATCACAAGTTAAGACTCATTACATTCCTCTACTAGGGTAATTGCCTAATTGGCATACCCATTGAGGAAAATAAAATACAGCAGTTAGACAAAACAACAGTAGGACTCATCAATTATGACAACTTCTAAACAGGGAAAATTAAAATAATTAAAAATGCTCCGGAATTATCGTACATCATTTTTTTTAATAAACAGAATTATAAGGAATGGGAATCCAATTTTAAAAAAATTGTTGTTTTCTGAAAATAGATCTTGGACGGTCCACGACAATTCGATCTGCGCTTTGATCAACACGAAATAGGTGACGGTGACGTTTTTTTTTGGATGAGATGCCCTTGATGGAGCATTTCATGATCTAGAGTAAGGGCTTAAAAACATATCGCCTTTCCTTCTTACAGTGACACCGAAAGCCTCAGTTAGAACAAGATGTTCGTTATTTTTTCCATCATGGAGTTTCCAATCACAAGTGGTAGAGCATTTGAGCAAGAGGAAGATAACCGAAAGAAAGACTTGGGCACATTCTCATGATACAAATGACTTTCCGTGCTATCGTTTTGCTTGATCACCTGCGGTGTTGTTCGTGTAATGTACTAGATTGTTATGACAAGTTAAGACTCATTACATTCTCCTACTAGGGTAATTGCCTAATTGGTATACCCAATGAGGAACATAAAACACAGCAATTTGAAAAAACAGCAGCAGGACTCGATTATCACAACTGCTAAACTGGGAAAACTAAAATAAATTAAAAATAATCCTAAATTGTCTTGCATCATTATTTTTCATAAATAGAGTTATAAGGAATGGGAATTAAAAACAGATCGCCTTTCCTTCTTACAGTAACACGTACCCGAAGGCCTCGTTCAGAATAAGATCTTCGTTATTTTTTCTATTATGGAGTTTCCAGTCAAAAGTGGTAGAGCATTTGAGCAAGAGGAAGATAACCGAAAGATAGACCTGGACACATCTTCCTTCCAGCTCCAAATGGGATCCATTGAAAATGATTTCTGTTGTAACCATGACTCTGGATTCATATTCCTCAGTTTTACAAGCATGACCCATCTTTTTTAGGCAAAAGCAGCAATGGAACCGCACAAAGTGTCCCTTTTAACCATGACTCTGGAGTCATATTCCTAAATTTTGCAAGCCTCTCTACATTCTCTTGGGAGTAGCAATGTTGCAGAAGATGTAACCTCAGACTTTCTTTGATGACTAGCATTAAGTATTGCAATTCGTGAAGGTCTGCTTCATCAACATTTCTCTTCTTTGTGCTCTTTGTGCTACTAAGCATTCTTGACATAGCCCATCCTATAAAAATGTCCTGAAATGGGATTATAATTTGGGTCATATATGTATATGTTGATGTAATTTTATGAAAATTTTTAAGAAATTACTGCAAAGAAATGTTGAAATGGCTCAATAACAGGATATTTTGTGGATCTTCGCTTTGAGTAAAATGAAATGGCAAGAATTGACAACGAATATTCAACACCATTGGATATAACCAGAAGCACTTTGGGTTGGGTTTCGGGGCCATGACAATCCCAAAAACCAAAAACCAACCCAATATAAATCAGGGCTTTGATTTTAGGCCTTACCCAGTCCAATCAAATTTTGAGCAGATTAGGCACCGAAACCTGACCCATTTCAGGCGGATCCCCAAGGCCCTATAACAACTGTTCGCCTTAATTTAAGAGGATTGAAATTGCAACACTGGGTTTATGCCCCCACACATATATAATCATTCTTAAGTATAGGCGTTTATATGTTTTTTAAAATATATGCGGTTTAACAAAGTTATTTTTGAATAAATTATAAAATTATGTAGTTTAAAGAATTAAAAATTAAGTCTCTTACACCTCATAATTTAAGAGTGTGTCTGCATGAGAAAAAAATGAGAGCTCCTGCACTAAAGAAGATATATATATATATATATATATATATATATATATATATATATATATATATATATATAAAAGAGAATTTCATAATTTATTAGAGTAATGGATAAATTAAAAAATAAAAATACATATAATATTGTATTAGAGTGTGTGCTTTATTATTTTTTTGGTTGTCCCTTTATTAAAAAAGAAGATTTTTTTATTGTAAAATTACTATATATATAGAGTGAGCATCGAGCTAAAAGATAAGTAAACATAAATTTCAATACATTACAAAATAAAATATAATGTATTAGAATCTATATTTTTTTTCTTTATTTTAACTTACTTATGACTTTAATATGTTAAGTATCTCTAATTAAAAAAAGTACTCTTAGTGTCTTTAATTTAAAAATTTGATAGTCTATATGACTATTTCTTTCAATCTTAAGATTATAAAAGTCTTTTTTTTTATATTTAATTATTGTCAAATGCATGTATCTGCACAAGTTTTTAAAATGAGCACAAATTATCACAAATATCTCTTAGATAACGTGAAAAATATCTCTTGAGTCAACCTTTCTCAATTTACAAAGGTGGCCGACTAAAATATCTCTTGAGACAACTTTTCTTAATTTCCAAAGGTGGCTGACTTAAAATGATGTATGTATACATGTGTATATTTGTGCATATGTGTGTACGTGTGTTTAATTTTTTTTAGTAAGGACGTCTTTACTTTATTAAAATAAAGATGCACATAAAAATATAAAAATATATAAATTTTAATATATTAAAAATTATAATTTTTTATTTATGTATTAAAATTTATATTTTTTTATTAATTAGTGGTATTCTTATTTTGTTAAAAAAAAATATTCTCATTAAAAATTATTATTATATTATTATATAAAAAAATTTTAATCTAAAATTTTAAAGTGCAAAAAAGTTAAAAAAATTTTTAAAATTTTATGGTTTTAAAATTTTAATTTTGTAATATTATAAAATCATACGATTTTTAAGTTTTATTAAATTTTTCGATAGTTTAAAATTTTGGATAAAAATTGAAATGCAGATAACGGCACAAATTTTTAAAATATCTCTTAGTTCTCATAAATATCTCTTCGTGCACGTGAAAAATACACCAGACAACTTTTCTTTAATTTCAAAGGTGGGTCACTCAGAATGAATAGGCTGCTTGACTTCGTAGAAGTGTCTTAAAGTTTCTACAACCTCTTACGTACTAACATTTTTTCAATGTCCCCTCCAACGAATTCCCCCAAAAAAAAAGCCTTATTCTAATCTTCCTCCCTCATGATTCAGTACAGATTTAACTAATTAAGTTCAATTTGGTTTGTCTGTAACGAAGTTGTCTACTCCAGTTCCAGTTGAAGAAACTATTCGTCGCATTGCAGTTTTCAATCAAAATGAAATAAAATCGGTCATATCGATAAAAATAATTATCCACATAATTCTTCCTACAATAAAATTTTATTTTACCAAAGACAAATTCATTCTTTGGATTTTATTTTATTTTGATTCAAATAAACTAACTAATTAATTATTCACTATAAAAAAATAGTTCATTTAAGAACTCTGCTTAAGTTAAATCTGCTTCTGATTTCATAGCCCCTGGACACCTCATTACTCTTTTGACATTAAACTTTAAAAAAAAGATGCTATTTGATTATTGCAATGACTTCTTTTATGAAAGTTTCAACATCGTAAAAGAGTATTATGAAAATTGTAAAAAAATAAATAACAAATGTTAAAAATTGGTGGGAGAAAATTAAATCAAATTGAATGGTAAATAGCGACGAATCAATAAATCCTACTCATTTGGCCTTTGGCCGGGTGTTGAGCTGCTGTAGTTCGAGTCTATTTTAAAATATAAAGACTTAATTTTTTCCTCAATTAAAAATAATTGAATGAGGGCAATCTGTAGTCTTTCTCCTAAAGTAAACATCCTTTGAATATTAGAAATGGCTATTTTAAAATATAGGGACTCAATTTCTCTTTCAATTAAAAAAACTTGAGTTGAGGTAGTCTACATTCTTTCTCACACACGAAATATGAGTGGAGTAGATATTCCTTAACCACACCAAATATAAGTGGGGTAGACATTTTTCAAATATTAATAGAGGCAAACAATTTGAACAGTATTACATAAGATTTAAATCCACTTACAACCAACTACCTCTTTTTTTATGGTCTTTGTACCAAATCCCGAGTATGGTTAAAAAACCAATGATTGCATTTCCTCATCCATTGCTGCTATCTATTTCTCTGAGTCACTACTATTAACAGCTTTTGAGTATGTCCTTGGTTCATTAATTTCAATATCATGTGCTGCTGTTAATGCAAATGCAATCAGGTTTACATATGCATATCTCTTAGGTGGCCTTATATCCCTCTTCTTTCTTTCTCTAACCAACTGATAATCTCTAATTTCACTATCAACTACTGATTCTTCTTCTGGCTCAGATATATCCCTACTAGATATAGGTTCAAGCTCTGATCTTGAATTACACTTTGTGCTTGTGTTTGATAACTACACCTCGAAAGAAGTCTTCTGGTTCTTCTCATCTGACTTTATCTCTGTTGGTTTTAATGAGAATGAATTTTGAGGTATTTCAGACTCATTAAACACAACATCCCTGCTAATTATAGCTTTTGGTGGCTTTAAATCAGTACACCAAAGCTTATAGCCCTTCACACCATTAGGGTAGCCAAAAAACACACATCTTAAAGCCCTAGGCTCTAACTTCCCTTTCTTGACATGAGCATAAGCAGGACAACCAAAAACCCTTATATGAGAATAATTTGCTAGTTTACCAGACCAGAGCTCATAAGGAGTTTTGAAATCAATTGCAAATGAGAGACTCATGTTTACTACGTAGCAAGCAGTAGAAAGAGCTTCTGCCCATAGATTCATAGGCAACTTTGAATGGATGGGCATACACCTAACATTTTCAATTAAAGTCCTATTCATTCTCTCTGCTAATCCATTTTGCTGTGGAGTGTATCTTACTATTTTGCGTCTAACAATACCATGTTTAGTGTAGAAATCATAAAATTTCTTGTTACAAAACTCTAAGCCATTGCAGTTCTCAGCCTTCTAACCTTCCTATTTGTTTGTGTTTCAACCAGAGTTTTCCAGGCCTTAAACTGTTCAAACACATTTTCTTTACATTTCAACACAAACGTCCACACCATCTGAGAAAAATCATCAATTAGAGATAGAAAATATCTAGCCCCACCTAAAAAACTGTCTGTGCCGGCCACCACAGATCATCATGGATATAATTCAGAGTTCCCTTTGATACATGAATACCAGTGCTGAATTTAACTCTTGAAGACTTGCCTAGGACACATTCTTCATAGAAACTCAAAGTCTCTATCTTATCCTGACCTAAGACCCCCTGTTGTGACAGTTCTTTTAAACCTTTTTCACTCATATGACCTAACCTTAGGTGCCACAACATTGTCTTGTTTAGATTTTAGCTTGAAATCTCAACTTCCGCTGTACACAGCTGATCCATGAAGAACATACAAGCCATTGATCATGTTTCCCTTCATTAACACCATTGACCCCTTCATCACTTTTAAGGTACACATTCTTCATAAAAACTCAAAGTCTCTATCTTATCCTGACTTAAGACCTCCTGTTTTGATAGTTCTTTTAAACACTTTTCACCCATATGACATAACCTTAGGTGCCACAACATTATCTTGTTTAGATTCTAGCTTAAAATCCTAACTTCCCTTGTAACAACTGATCTTTGAAGAACATACAAGCCATTGCTCATGTTTCCCTTCATTAACACCACTGACCTTTTCATCACTTTTAAGGTACACATTCTTCACAGAAACTCAAAGTCTCTATCTTATCCTGACTTAAGACCCCCTACTTTGATAGTTCTTTTAAATCATTTTCACTCATATGACCTAACCTTAGGTGCCACAACATTGTCTTGTTTAGATTCTGGCTTGAAACCCCAACTTCCCCTGTAACAGCTGATCCTTGAAGAACATACAAGTCATTGCTCATATTTTATTTCATTAACACCATTGACCCCTTCATCACTTTTAAGGTATCTGATTCAAGCCTAACTAGACACCCTATTTTATCAAGCATGCCTAGGGAAATAAGATTTCTCTTCAATTTAGGCACATGTTTAACATCTTTTAGTTCCCTAATCATGCCATCAAACATTTCCAATCTAATTATGCCTCTACCAACTACTTTACAACAAGCATCATTTCCCATTACAACTATTCCTCCATCATAGGCTTCATAGTTCATGAATAGATTTTTATTAGGGCACATATGAAATGAACAATTAGAATCCAATATCCAATCACCTCTGGTCTGGCCATCAGTGGCAATTAGAACTCCAGCAGAGTCATAACCATCATAATCTTGGATCTCTTATACAACAGCAGCATCTCCACTCTTCTCTCTTGCATCTTTATGCTTATTTTTTCTCTCTAGGAAATCTTTCTTGAAATGGTCTTCCTTGTGGCATTGGAAGCATTTCGGGTTTTTTGACCTAGATTTGGATCTCTTTTTATTTCCCTTGCCATTTTCTCTCTTTTCTGTTCTCCCTCTCTAACTTCTTTCCTGGTTGCAACCTTGGAACTCAAAGTTTCCTTAACATCCACCATGGTGATAGTTTGTCTCCCATACATATGTGTATCCACAAGGTTTTCAAAGGAACTTGGCAGTGAGCAGAGTAGAATCATGGCTTTATCCTCATCTTCAATTTTTACATTAATATCTTCTAGATCTAAAATGATCTTATTGAAAGCTTCAATATGATATGAGATTGATGATCCTTCTTCCATTTGCAAGGTGTACAACTTCTTTTTAGTGGCTAACCTTTAACCATCGATTTCTTTGTATATAAATCTTCAAGTTTTTTCTACAGCCCTGCTGCTGTCTTTTCACTACCAACTTCCCTGAGTACACCATCCCCAAGGCTTAGAATTATTGCACTGTGTGCCCTATCCAGCTCATCAAATAATTCTTCATCGGTCACCTTTCTTGGTTTCTTGGACGATGAGGATTCATCAAGTGCAACATCCAATCTTTGATGCATCAATAAAGCTCTCATCTTGAGCCTTCACAAGTGAAAGTCATTTTCTCCTATAAATTTCTCTACTTCAAGCTTGGTTGAAGCCATTCACAGAAATCAAAAACCTCAAGATTGGGCTCTAATACCAGTTTGTTGAGCCCAAACCAGTGAATAACACAAGTTTGGACTCCCCAAGAACCGCTCCAAGGAACTAACTTCTGATCTTGTTGTTTTTTTGATGACCTTGAAGTAATTTGAACTAAGTAACCGATACAAATGACAAGATAGAAGTAAGAACAGAAGATTATCACACGCCTTTAACACAAAGATTTATAGTGATTCGGCCAATTTCAAGCCTACATACACTGTGAAAAGAGAAGCAAGTTTTCACTAATTACAGAGCTTTACAAGATACAGTGATGAAGAAGGAACCTCGTGCCCTTAAGTAACAGATCATAACCCTATATATAACAAGAAGAATCATCCAAAATGACCCCCAAAGACCATCTCAAGTTTCTTGGTTCATCTGCAGAAGCAAAAACCTAGCTCCGTCTCACGTGTATAACGGAATGTAACGGCCTCTTTAACCTTGGAATGACACTTGTCAAAAACCACATAATTTGCTACACAATACGCAAATATGGTTGTCGTTTAGATTAGTTAAACACGTGATGATTCACGTGTATGACTAACTCATCCAGCCAACATATCATACTTGTTACCCAACTCTTGGAATCCGAAGAACTGACATGTCATTCCTCTCACACACATACATTTGACATATCAGACACATGTCCGAAACCCAGATTTGAGCTTCACATCTTCAACAATCAGTTTAACTATTTTATCTTTATTCTTGTGTGAAGTTGAGGTAATTTATAGTGAGTTCTACCATTAATTACTTAAAGAAATCCTAAATTGAAAAACTCTTTCTCTCTCTCTCGCTATATATATATATGAGAAAAAATTTGTGTAAGATTATCTTACTACCTTAACATGTTGACATGGTAGGTTAGTTCGGCAACACTTTATCATATGACAGAGCAATGAGTTCGGAAACATAACCCACTGATTTTTTTAATATTAAATTGAATGGTCCCAGCGCACGACCACCACTCTCCACATGCTAAAGCAACTATGATCTATGACACTACCTTAGCATTTCTCTCCCAATATACATAGAGCATTAGTGCTTGAGGTTTCAGCAGCTCCTCCTGTGAAACACAAACTATAAAGTTGTATTTGGTTTGTCTGAAACGGAAAGAAAGATATGTCTATTCCAGTTCCAGCAGCAGATTCCAGTTCAACTTCAAATTTAATCGTCCCATTGCAGATTTCCATCCTATATACTTTATGGGGAAACCATTTCCTAAAATCCGCTTTTGATTTCAAGGTAACTAAAAAATTGCAAAATCAAAATATCTAATTAATTGTCAGTGGAGTTAATTCTACTTATATTTGTGTTTATATGTAATTGTAATACAATAAGAATTTTATGAGATTAATGATGGGTTCCCATAATCAAACTTCTAACTTTTTTTTTTTTTTGATAAGATAATCCAACTTGTCACTTATTTTGCCTTTTAGCTATAAAATATATATAAAGAATTGAATAAACCTTTTAACAAATTAAAATAATCTTGCTGCTCTGGACTATAGTATTTGAGGTGCACCATTACCATAGTAGTGTCATTTACTCTTGGAAGATCAATCTGCAATTTAATCCCTTAACGCACCATGATATCATCCTAGGGGACGCAAAACTTCTTTCCCTTTTTTTTTTTTAATAAGTACAAAGCACTTCGGGCATGCCTGGACATGATTATTTCTAGTTCCTTGCTCCAAGTTGTAAACTTTGCCTACGATTAATTTGGTTACGAATTGCTGGAAAATTATAATTTTTTATTATATTTACAGTCAGTAGTTATTGATTTTAACTGGCCATCCGAGTTCAAATTCGAAGAGAAATAAAGAATTAAAAAATTGACTTTAAGTTTTGTCCACCCCTCTACAAAGTCTGTAATTATTGACAACTCTATTTCTACAATTTTATTTGGCTACTAATTATCTTGGTTTGTTTGTAGTGATCTTATTTCTTGTTGTTTTGCAGTTTTTGGAATTGTTTCAAAGTTGCGACTGGATTATTAAATATTTATCGGGTTACTGTTATTTTCACCTGAGGATTATTTGATAACATTGTAACTTCTTACTGTGTGAAGAATTTCAAATTGCTTAGAACTCTTTCATGTCTTATCCAATAGGCTTAGGATATTGTCATGAAATTATTGCCTAACATTTTTGGCGCCATCTTCAATTATTGACAATGCAATTAATTATTTTGTTGATCACCATAGTCGAAATTTATCAAGAAAGTTCTTGGCGCATGCACCACTCTCCTGTCATTGTCATGTCTGTATTATATTAAAAAATACACGTAAGAAAGAGCGATTTAAAAGGAACTAATGATCCATGAGCATCTAAGATTTTTTTCAATTTTATTATGTGTTCCCTTTATGTGGGGCAGACCATCACGACGGCTAGGTAATAAAATTTTCACTCTTTTCTCAAGTGTGTTCCTAAAAATCAAATTTATGAAAAATCAAATTTTATGTACTGAAATGATTATTGAATACTCTTTACGGTAGACCTATTGTTTTTTCTTTTTTTAATGTAACATTGAAATCCACTCATTCATAAAAATACTTTTCACATTAAAATTTAGAGATGACAAATATCCTTATGGGGATGGAATGCTAAAGAGATTCTCTTTATTTAGCGATTATATAAAGACAACTTAGTACTCAAATTCTTATCCAAGGAGGAGATTAGAAAAATTTAATATCTAATTTTTTGTTTGGGGATGTAAGGTGACAAGGATTAAATAAAATCCTCATTCCCTCCCCATTTCTCCTGGATTTTAACTTTTATTCTAACCGTTGCCTATAATTACTAAATTATTATTAATCAAACACATATTTTATATATGAGTTGGG
Source organism: Murraya paniculata (assembly GCA_030449075.1). Taxonomy (NCBI): domain Eukaryota; kingdom Viridiplantae; phylum Streptophyta; class Magnoliopsida; order Sapindales; family Rutaceae; genus Murraya; species Murraya paniculata. The sequence goes on along the minus strand of JAEVFN010000008.1, from coordinate 2,236,922 downwards.
TTATTTGAACTCACTTAATACATTATTATACTCATTTACTCAATAAAACCACTACTAAAATTTAAAATTTGAAATTTTGCACTGTACACATACTTTAATGCCATGTATGCCCTCGTATAATTGAATTCTTCTGACATTATTTCTAAACAAAACCATCAAAACTATTACATTGCCATTGACAAGTAATACTAAAACGATCGATGGAGGAAAAAAAATCAAATTCTGCCTAATTAATTTTGACATACTCGGCTCCATTAACCGAAAAAGAGTTTGATATCAGGCAATAAAATAAGTGCTGGAATTGAATAGATTTCAACGCACATATAAAAAATTATCTTGAATATAATTTCAGTTGTGTAATCCAAGTCAGAATCGTGAAGCTTGATCTCTCACTAGTTTTATTCTATCAATTTCCTTGCCTAAATAATAAATAAATGAAAAAATTAAAAAGTCTCGTAAATTAAATTCCATATCTAACCATTATTTGTGAACAATCTATTCGGAGCCTGTGATTTGCTTTGTAGTTAAGTCTCCAGAAGCCTGACATGATCTGGTGTGAACTTTTTAATTTTAGGTTTTCTTAGCTGCTTGCCTTAGTCAAATTGAATTGAAAAAAAAAATTGAATTGAATTTTTTTGGACTTTTGCTGGTAGAGCTTGAGACTAAGGTTAAGGAACTAATTTTATTTTTGGCAATTCCATTTTATCAATGTTGTAAAAAATATTTGAGTTGAAAGCGTTTTAGTTTTAATAGAATTAGAAGTGTGTTTAAAGATGGGTGTAAGAAGCAATATAATATTAATTTAATTATGTAATCTTGTCTCTGATAGTAATTTAAGTTATAGGTATTTAAGTAATAAAAATATTTTTAAAAAATAATAGAGAGTCTATTTTGTTGCGTTTAAAACTTTAAATATTCTCACCCTTTATTTATTAATGAACGTGCATGAGTACATCACCAAAAAAAAAAAAAAAAAAAAAAAAAAAAAAAAGAGGCCAAATAGTCAAAGACGAAGGATCAAGTCTATCGTTTTGCATTACTCACCACCATCATCATGTTTCTTTGTCACACTCACCACCCAATTGAGAAGCCATTAGGTTGGGCTCAGCCTAATTTGCTTACAATCAATCAAGAGTAATAATATAGTCACAAACTCTTATATAAATATATTTTATACAAACTAATGTGATATGATTTAATTAGTTGAATTAAATATCACTTGGTTCACATCATTTGTTTTCATTATTTTATATTTTCTTTCAATCAATGAATTAATGCCAAATCAGTTTGTACAAATTTAGTTTGTACAAGAGTTTGTGACTGTATCATCACTCAACAATCAATTCGGTGACGATGTAGATAAAAGTTCTTCGTAATGATGGAGAAAGGAAACTGTGCCATATATCATTAAAAAAAAACATCAAATAAGATGCTATAGAAATTATTTGGAAAATTTACAAATATAGCCTAAAAAGTTTTATAAATTTTGAAATTAACCACACCAATAAATTCCTATCATAATTAGCCAAAATTTTCATTTTCATCCCAAACTACCCTCAACATTTCTCCACTCTAAACCCACTTAACTCCACCGACAACTTATCATCTTCAATGGCGAACGGCATCTGGCAATCGGCGACTGCAACGGCAACATCAACGGCAACGACGAAGGCTCGGTGACTTAATATCCAACCGGATTCACCATAATCTAGAGGAACCGGAAATGAATCCAAGATTTTCAAGAGAGTTCAAACCCTAGGTAACAAAATTCAACCTTTTATAATGATTTGTGTGAAATTGTTTTGTGTTGTAGACATGTATAGGTTGTTGGAGTGTTATGATGAAGTGAAATTTAATTAGAATGATGAATTATAAGCAGTGCATATCAGGTGTTTGATAAAATTTCTCTTAGACAATTTATGTTTAGTTTTAACAAAATCAATGTTTGATGAGGGGATTGTTGAGTTGTATGTATTGTTTTGAGTATATGAAGTGCATTTAGTGATGGATAAAACAACGCAAGGCCGGGTATCGCACCGGTCGACAGGCACAATGTGGCACGCAATGCGCGCTGGCGGGCTCGCGCGTGCGCGCGCTGTGCGTGCCATAGGGCCTGTCGCCCGCGCACTGCACCCCTGCGTCGCCCGCGCTGTGCGCCCGACAGGCCCCGTCGTACGCACAGCGCGTGCGCGCCCCGTCGCACGAAGAGCCCCTGGCTCTTGGTGCGACGGGGAGCGCGCGGGGGCGCGAGCTGCGAGCATGCGTCGCGTGCGCTGGGCGTGCGACCGGGCCTGTCACCCGCGCGCTAGGCCCCGTCGCACGCACCGCATGCGCGCGCCTCGTCGCACCAAGAGCCAGAGGCTCTTCGTGCGACGGGCCAAGGCAGGCGCGCGGGGGCTAGGCCTGCCTCGCGCGAGCGCGGTGCGTGCGACGGGCCCCTGTCGTATTATTTCGAGGCCAACTTCTTTCGCCCGATATGCCTGCTGGTATGTTAATTGCACACCGTATTCCTGCTGCATGTCTGCTCTGATATCATTCGGAGTGTATATCCGCTTATCCTGGATAAATTTATCGGCGATAATATGACCAACAACCCGACTTCTTACTTGTCGAAGACCACTAGGCAACACCCCATTAGAACATGTGTGTACATTATCAACCCTTCTCACTACGCAAGGAACATTCTGCTCATTCGAAGCTCTCGTTGCTCGAATACGCCATTTGCATGATTCCGATGAACAGTTGGCCTCAAAGCGTGACGTTGTGGAGCGTGCAATCTTAAAATCAAACTTATCCCTCAAGGCAGCTTTCCGTTGTTCTAGTATTAACTCATTTTCTTCGGCTAACAGTGTACCCACGCTAATATTAGCATAATTACAACTTCTAACTAAGTCTGGACTGACCAAGTTTGAAGGCAAAACTGGAGCAAGACTCAGAAGGGGATCAACTGTTGCCTTTCTCCTCGAACGGGCCATTGGAGGAATAGATCGGTTGTCTCTGCTATTAGTGGGAATATCATGTTCATGCTCATCCTCATCATTGCTAGGAATATCGGAATGACCGATGCTCTGATTATCAATTGGACTATTGGACACAGTGGGCCTCGCACTATTGAATGGTTCTGCAAAAACATAATCAGCTTCTGTGTTGTTGGTGTCATCAACAGGATCATTATTGTTGCGGAAATCATTGTTCTGGAATAGAGAGTACCGTTGCTCTAACGATGTCGTTACTGGTAAAACTTCTTCTTCAACATTGGCAAATGTAATACTGTTCTCATCAACGAAGTTATTGTTTTCATGGAGTGGAGAGTAATGTTGCTGCCTCAATATCAGCTGTGGTAACACCTCTTCTTCAATATCGGGGACAGAGTCGTTTGCTCTAAAAGAAGATTCAGTTTCTACAAATGGCTCAAGATCTTCGACCGGAACTCAAGGAGATGTGGTAACAAATATAGAAATACATCCATAGTTGACCACATCAGAGGCCATATGTAATACAACCTTTACTATTTTATCATTAAATATGTCCACAGGTAGTGAACATGCACGATACATTGTGTTGCTCGACCTCAAAGTTGTCTTCATCGTCATAGTATATTCATTAGGATTTATCTGTAAAACTTCATACACTCTTGCCAAAAGCTGATCAAACGTACAATCTTTCCGAGCCAAAAAAGCAGTATTTTAGCATTCACGTACTCCATACGGCCATCTGCCAACGTCTCCCACCAACCTTCGTAACACAATTGAAGCACAACCGATTCCATCAAGCCTAAAACCATTAAAAAAACAAAAGAAATAAGATTACAAACTACAAAATATGATAAACAGAATTGCGGCACATTTTTTATATGTACTTGCCCATCGCAAAATTTAAACAAATTCTTAGTCCAACCATTTCATACAATGCAATTCAAGATTTTAGATTTGATTCATCTTCACGCAAGCTTCGAAACGGGATATTATACGCTCTAAACAGACACATGTAGCCAAAGTTATGACTTTCAAAAAATGTCTGAAATTTGGTGAGACAGGCTGTTTTAGTAAGACAGGCAGTGGGACAGGTGCCTGTCTCACCAGGTGCATGTGCGACAGGCAGTGGGACAGGTCCTTCTCACTGCCTGTCCCACATGCACTTAGTGAGACAGGCACCTGTCATACTGAAATACAACAAACATAGTGCGACAGGAAGTGGGACAGGTGCCTGTCGCACATAATCTGAACCCAGATTTAGTGAGACAGACACCTGTCCCACTGCCTGTCTCACTAAATCTGGGTTCATTTTTTTTTCGAATTTCTGACTTTTTTTTTTTTATTTTTTCTCGATTTCTTTACTTAAACTAAGTTTCTCTACTCCAAGTAAGCAGTTTTAGTTTTATGAATGAAAAATAACAACATTTACAACACAACCATATCAATTTCGCATTTAGGTTTGTATTGTGCAAAAATAGAAACTAACCTCAAGAAGCTTCCAAATTATCAATTGATGATTATATCTTCAGCTATACAACACTTGTTTGATGAGATTTGATGATTTGTAGAGAATATTGGTAGTGTTTGTTTGAGAGTGTTGAGAGTGTAGAGAGTGTGTAGAGAGTGTGGAGAGTGTATGTGTGGCATTGGTTTGTAAATTTGTTTAAATTGGAGAGGACAATTTAGTCCAAAAAACTAACAATTGGCTAGTTATGATAGAAAAAAATTTGTGTGGTTAATTTCAAAATTTATAAAAAATTTTTGGCTATATTTGTAAATTTTCCAAATTATTTACATTTAACATTTTTTGAAGAATATTTTGTTGTGCTAACATGCAATTGTGCAAATTTCTTTCTCTATAGGTTCTAGATATAGGTTCTAGATCCACCTAGTAAAGCAATGAATATGTATGTCAGCACAACTATTCAATTATGTGAGTCCTTTCATGCATTCTGAGGGAAGCTTGATAAATCATGCAAACTATTCATTATGTCTTTTTGAAATTTTGAATAGGCTAGACTGTGCACTTGATTTTTGGTACTTATAAAAGACCTGAATTTCTATAAAGTTCAAAAATCATATGTCTTTACAAGTTTTCTTGCGTCGAATAATGGGTAAAGAAGGTCATCTTAAAAAGGAAAAGTTAAAAAGTTTGACAAATCATAAATTTTATATGTAAAACAGATCTTATCTGGTGACAAATGAAAGTGGTAAATGCTTTTATTAAAAATATAATGAATTGAGTAATCTATGTTAATTTCATTATATATATAAAAACAACTGCTATTTCTTTTATTATTGGATTATGAAAGATTGATGAAGAAAATTTTATTAATCATTTACAGTGTAATTTTTGTAATGGGTTAATACAAGAGATATTGTCAATTTTATAGATGTGTTCAAATTTGATAATTTACTTTTGAATAATTTTGTAGATTATGGCACTGACTTAGTTTAACAAAAATATTTTTTAGTTCATTGAGGTTATTTTTATGCTTTTGTGTTGGTAATATAATTTTATATAATAAAATTATCAGTTATTCAAGAATTGAGTACCTTCAAAGTCAGAAATTTTCATCCCTACCTTTAAATACTTATAATGGAGATAGAGAGGATACAATAACATAAACAGAACATCAAATATAAATATAAGAATATCGATATTCTCCCCTCTCTCCCATTGCCATCTCTGCTAAAATCAAATTATTCATATATTATTTAGTAATAATATGCGTACTTGTAAGTATCATTATTCTATCTTCTTCCATATTTTGCCAATTTTTAACCTACTCGGCAGCCGCCGTATCCTCTTATTAGCCACGTGTTCTAACTGCCATCTTTCAAAATTCTAATTTTGTTTGATGTTTTTTAATTTGAAATTTTGCTGACAAATTGCAAGAATTATCCTTAAAATGTACATTAATTCTAACATCTATATATAGGGGACAAGTGTCTAGAGAATTTTGCAACTTCCGCTAAGCACAAACGTAAGTTCTTTTTGGTAATTTGTGTGAAAGAAATTAGATGTCTATGCCAGTTCCAACAGCAGGTTCCAGTCCAACTAAAGAAACTATTCGTCCCATTGCAGGTTTCCATCCTGATTTATGGGCAAACCATTTCCTGAAATCTGCTTCTGATTTCAAGGTTGTTAAACAGGTTCTAAATATCTCATTAATTATAAAACTATTCATCTATATGTAGGATTTAGATTCAATGATGATTTGCTTTTGTACTAATTTTTTCCTTTACATTTAATCCTTTAAATTGAGATTGCTAACTAAATTATTATATGACTAAATTTGAATTTGGAGATTGCTAATTTCTCCCTTATTGAAATTAATATATACCACTTACCACCTATTATTTTTTTAATAGTCAATAACTGTCATGCCAGCATAATTTTAGAGTATTATCTTTATTTTCAAATACAATTTATTCATATTTATTATAAATTAAATAAATTAGAAATTAAAATAAAAAAGTTTAAGTATTAAAAATAAGAAATATATGTTTTCATGTAGATAAAGAATTAATAATAAGATATTTTTCTTATACTTTTTGTTATTTATATATTTATTATAAAAAAATTATAAAATAATAAAAAATATAAGAAAAATATTTTATTATTAATTTTTTATTCACATCAAAACATATATTTCTTTTTTTAATACTTAAATTTTTATTTTAATTTCCATTCATATTATTTATTTTAACCCGATTTGCCCACCCCTCATTTTGACTAGATTTGAAGCTTAATCAATTGAACCATCTACTAGCTACGCATGACTATCTAGCTAAATAGCCATCACGAACTTCATTTATTACGATTGCTCAAATATACATGATGGAAAATCAATAACATAACGTTAATCTTCAGATCTTAAGGGGGTCCGTCAGCAACAAGGCAACTTGGTGTTTCATCATCGATGAATGGGTGAAGCGATCACAACAATCATCGTATATAAAATGGCCCGAACGTGCGAAATAAAGAATCCGGTGAAGCATAGGTAACGGGACAGTCGTGGGTTGAGAAGCTCCTCATTTATATCTTTCCAACTATTAACTACTTCTAAAGACAACGCTTTAACTGCCTCTTCCTCGGACACGCCATGTTGATTCATGTAGCACTCAACTGCTGTGGGACTATGTTTTCTCTTTTGCTCAAACTAAATCACAAATGCATATAAATTGGTTATGAGGAAACAAAATCATCAGTTGGCTACTTTTTTTTGTGTGTGTGGGGGGGGGGGCATATATGTTATGTCATGTGTTACACTGAGTCGAAAAGAAATGCAGCCACAGAGACAGAATGATTTTTAAGTAATTTTATTTAACTGACATATCCTAAGTTAGAATCTTGAATAGGTAGGTGTTAAAAAATTGATTTGAACTTCACCAACCTCTCTACCTTTAAAACAAATAAATAAATTATGTATTAGGGTGAGGCGCCTTAAGATAGGTTATAAAATATTTCCTCGGGATTAGTAGTGAATATAGCCTTATTGAATTGAATTATAATATAGAATGAAGAGTATTATTTACCTTGTAGCCTGCTATGTCATTCATGAGCCTGATAATGGTGTTCGTTGCTTTGACACTCTTAGGACTGTTAAGAACGCATTCAAAATTGTCCTTGGTTGCAATAAAATCACCCAAATCCACGAAAGAAGCTACCGCCGTTGGCAAAAAACCGATACTTGGCAGTGCAACTGATTTATATTCGTCCAAGCTTGGAACATAACCTTTGTTTAACCACTTGGCTTGGGTAATGTACAATACAATTAATTCTTGCATCTAAAGAACATAACCCAAGTCAACAGTAAACACCTTACAAAATCATGTTAAATTAAATTGCTTATTAAAGCAATTGCTTACCGTCTGCTTTGCATATAGTATGCCGTACGATCTTTCTTTCTTTACCAATTCTTCCTCAGCTTCGCTATAAATATCTAAGAGTGTCTTGAAAATAAATTTCATGTATTCTGGCAGTGTATCTATGCGACCAATGTCCCATCTGAAAAATCAAATATAACCATTATATTAACACATTCTTAACAACATATATAAGCGATACAATAACTTTATTTCTAATAAAAATATATTTCGAATTAAATATCCAATCAAAAAATTATATTATATAGGCATGGGTTCTTGCTAGGTTGCATTATCTGTAACTTACAGCAACCCAAACAGTCACTCATAATGTCCCAATTATTTCACAAACTGCCATTTTCTTGTGTTGCGTGGCTACATTTGGGTTGTTGTAACCTACAGAGCACAAATAATGTAAATTAACAGCTGCCATATATAGGGACGTATATAGTTTTATAACCTTCTGACTGCTTCAGTAAAAAGTGTGAGCTCTTCAAAAGTACCATAAGCGTCAAATGTATCGTCTAGTACGGTTGTGATGCATATTACTTTGGATGCAAAAATTCTACCAAATGCCAAGTTGGGCTCATGGGACACTCCCAGCAACACCCAGCTATACATCTCTACTATTCTATCTCTTGCATAAGGCACCTTATTAGGTAAGCCTAAATCATTCCACCACCTGAAATTCAATTCAAATCTAAATTAGATAGATAGTTTGCTACATTATAAAGTTGTTACTATAACAATTGTTACTTCTGTAGTATATACGAAACACAAAGAAGAACACAATTTGGTTTCGTCTTTCAAGGAGGTAACAAGAGAATTATGAAAACTCTAGGGATAAGTAGCAAAAGTTAAAAATTTTAAAGAGAAAGTGGAAATTTTCCATATTATATCTAGAAAATTTGTTTCATAAAAAAAAAAATTGAGAAATAAGATGATTTATTTTTATTATTTTGTATATTAATCTAACCAATGAATTTATACCACATCTATTTATAAAACAATTTATAACTATATCATTACTTTTTCATATACGCATTATCCTCCAGATGCTATAACTTTTTGTTATTATTATTATTATTTGCATCAAGCACATAATATATACACAAAAATTACAACCACTGCCACTATTGACAAATCTAGAATATATAACTGAAATTTTATTGCAAACTAAAAATCTCGGTTTTGGTGTTACCAAATAAATAATAATGACTATCATACGATATTTTGCCTTGAGCCTTTGATTATACAAGGGGGCAACTGGTAAAATATGATTTCTTTTGTTGGGGAAAGTGACAATATCCCATTTCAAAACAACACCAAAAATAGTCATTTCTATGTTGAAAGAATATTTATGAAGTTACCTGGTCATGCTGCTTGCTTCCTTCTGGTGTGCTGCTTGTAATATATTAAAATCTAACTTTGCAAACTCGAGCAAAGTTTCATCGTGCAAATCATCTCTTGAATAGATATCCAAAAAATACCTTGCCTCTAACCTTGCTGCGGCCTTACGGAGAGGAACTTGCAGGGAATGACGTATTTGTTCGGCAAGATTAGAGTTTACATGATAATGATCAGATACTATTGACTTAAGGTGAGTGGTAGTGAAAACAATGGCGTCAGCTAAAATATCTTCTTCTGGAATTGCTAGATATGCTGCCTCATACAAACTCAACATGCCTCGTACATCGTTGATCAATGATTCCTTGAATTTACCTTCATCATCTTTGAACTTCTCAAACACATCTGATGGCCATATTCAAAAGAATTAAAGGCGAGCTAGGCTCGATTAGTTTACATGCTTATATTTAGTTTAACAATTAACAATTATAATCTTGTAACTAACATAAATAGTTTAATTAACAAAACGAAAACCTATTACATACCACATGAAATCTTAACTCCTAGCTGCCTAAGAAGTCGAAAACGCAGAGAAACAGTGCATAGATCATCGGTGTCGTTGTGGAGATCATGAGATATTTTTCCCAATTCATCTTCAATTTCTTTTTCAAAATGATAAGCGACACCTAATCGCTGTACTGCATCAATCAAGTGCAGTTTATGGGCAAGCTTATCTGCAGTAGCGGTTATCATCCTCCTGACCTCTTGCTTCAGTGTCGCATGCTGTTCTTGGGTTGTGGCATCAATTGTCTGCGTGCACAAATTAACAATAATTAATTACTACTAGTCAAAATGAAATAATTTTTATGAATTCCATAATTTTAGTTTGTCTTAATATTTTATACACACACACACATATATATACACGTGCGTGTGTGTGTGTGTATCACCTGGAAATCAGAAGCTGATTTCAGGAAATGGTTTCCCCATACAGTAGGATTGAAATCTGCAATGGGACGAACAGTTTCTTCAACTACTGCTGGAACTGGAGTGGACATCTTCCTTGCAGAAAAACAAAAACTGAATTTATGTTTTTTTAAGCAAGCCTCGGTGAAGCCAAATCTAAATTAATTAATGCTGCTTCTGCTCTATATATAGAAAAATCAAGCAGCCACTTCTTTAATTCTATGCATGCATGGCCGCCTCTGAATGGTACGTGCAGGGGGCAGTGTTGAAAACAATTTGTGAGAGGCGTTGTCGTTTGTTGGCCTTTTTTTTTGGGTTACTTTTTTTTTTGGCTGGACAAAAGTTTATACGATACATTAATAGAATATAAAATTAAACGATAAAACGATATTATCGAATCGAGTTTTAATGGATAGATCCATTGCTAAAACCTAAACATTTAATGAAGGGCCCGGTTTTGTTCTGTCCTAAAAAATCGTTTTTCTCATATATTTTCAACAATTTTATCATTTTATTTTTTATAAAATAATGAAATTAAATTTGGATAATATGTCCAGTAATATAATTTAAAACACTAGACCCGTCAATATTTGTATTAAAAGTCTTCAACCTTAAACCTTTTATTTTAAGCCAAACAGTTATTTAGATAATTATACATGTTGTAATGAGAAATGTGAAAAGTCAAATAAGCACAAGTACAAGAGAGTATGATAAGCATGAGAGCATTAGAGAATGAGAGTACAAAAGCATGAGAACTCAGTAGCAGGAAGCGTAAATGCGTAATTAGTCAAGTAAGCACAACTACATGAGAGCATGAGAACTCAGTACCAGGAAGCTCACAAGTCAAATAAACATAGCAACACGAGAACACGAAAGCATGATAGCTCAATAGTAGGAAGCTTAATAAGTCAAACAAACAAAACTACGTAAGAGCATGGCAACATGGGAGCATGAAAGCTTAGTAGTAATAAGTCAAATAAGCTCAACTGCATGAGAGCATGACAGCATGAGAGCATGACAGCATGAAGCTTAATAAGTCAAACAAACAAAACTACGTAAGAGCATGGCAACATGGGAGCATGAAAGCTTAGTAGTAATAAGTCAAATAAGCTCAACTACATGAGAGCGTGACAGCATGACAGCATGACAGCATGAAGCTTAATAAGTCAAACAAACACAACTACGTAAGAGCATGGCAACATGGGAGCATGAAAGCTTAGTAGTAATAAGTCAAATAAGCTCAACTACATGAGAGCATGACAGCATGAGAGCTCACTAATAAGAAGCTTAACAAGTCAAATAAACACAGCTACATGAGAGTGTGAGAGCATGAGACACTAAAAATATGATGGTTTAGTAGAGGAATCTTAATAAGTCAAATCAGCACAACTACATAAGAGTACGCGAACATGTGAGCATGGGAGCTCATGAGAACATGGGAGAATGAGAGCTCAGTACGAGGAAGCTTAATAAGTCAAATAACCATAGCTACATTAGAGCATGAGATGACGAGAGCTCAATAAAAGGACACTTAATAAGTCAAATAAGTACAATTGCAGGAGAGTATAGCCGCAACATGATAGCATGCGATCTCAAAACCTTAATAAGTCAATAAGCATGACTGCAAGAGAGCATGATGGCACGAGAGCACAACCTTTGGAGCTAAGTTTAATGAAATAAGCCTAGTTGCTGAATCCAACAGCTAGGGTCTAGAAGTTGAAGCCTTACATAAGGCCAGTAAAAGAATTTAGAAGCTCTCGAAGTCCGATGTGAGTAAATAGTCAGAGGACATATTTTTTCTGTAAAAAACAAAATTCTTGCATTAATATAATGTTAGGGTCTCATAACAGCTGAAACATTTTACATATATGCATGACTGTGGTATGTAAGTTTATATGTACACGATAGTAGTCGTGTAACTTATTAAAATACACTACTGTAGTACAGTAATAATCAGAGAGCATATCTAGTGAAAAAATATATTATTTAGCACTAATAGAATGCAAAGGTATCATAGCAATTGGAACATTTTGCACTCTTGCACGACTATAGTCGTGTAAATTCATACATACACAACGGTAGCCGTGTATGTCGGGTGCAGAACAAAATTTTGACAACAAATTCAGGTTTCAACGCATCTAGTTATAAAACCTATCAAATAGTAGTAATACGATACAAACGTAATGAAAATGTGAGTTGTTTTATTGTTTATCACAAACCAAACAAAACCTTAAGAATAATATAATGTTCAAAAAATGAATAAATAACATAAAATAAATATAAAGTTTAAAATACCCTATTCTTTGGATGAATAATGCACCCAGCTGTAAACCAAAATCTCAGTACATTGGCTGTTCATGAGTGATTTTGAGAGTGTAGAGTGAGTTTTTGTTGTGTCGAGTAAAAATGTGTGAGAAATAAAAGAGTGTATTGAGAGTGATTTGTGTGTGTTTTAGATTTTTCTTTAAGGGCATTTTAGACAATATACCACATAAAAAGACATAACTACATAATTTTTAAGCGTGGGGTATCTTTAATTAAATACCCTATTTTTGGGGTATATTTAATTAAAAACCCCTCAAGCTACTGTCGTCTTAAGAAGATCTTGAGTCGTCTGCTTCTGATCTAACTGCAGATCTTGAGTCGTCTGCTTCTGATCTAACTGCGATCATCGCTGCCTCCCTCTTCTTTTGTTGTCATCAACTGCACAAGGTAAGGATGTAAGGTTATGTTTGTGATTGCTATGCTGATGAATGGGACATGGCAGGGGAGATATTGTTGATTGAATTAAGTAAGTTTTCTAGGATCATATGCAATATATATGTATTTTTTGTATAACAGCTGTTTCTATGTTGCAATTTAATCGGGCATGGTTGTCGTCATCCAACTCTTGTGCATTTCTGTTTCTTGGATGATTATTAAAGTGTAGATGGCTTTCATCATGAATAACTGATAGACCATTTTAGGAGGTTTTTGTGTAAAATTATAGAACCCCAGTTGAAATGGTATATTTGTTTTTATTTTTGCATTAATCCGGGCTGCAGGGATGGGATTTGAACTGTTGTAACTTGAATTGGACCCAAACAGAGATATAGATTTGAATTTTCGAGCCACACTAATCCGAAATGCAATCTAAACCAAAAACGAACTGAATTAAATACAGTTCGGTTCAGTTCTGTTTAGGTTCGCTCTTTAAACCTAATTGGGTTGAATTTTCAACCCCCCCCCCCCCTCATTTTGACCAGATTTGAAGCTCAATCAATTGAACCATCTACCAGCTACGCATTACTAGCTAGCTAAATAGCCATCACGAACTTCATTTATTACAATTACTTAAATGTACATGATGGAAAATTAATAACATAACGTTAATCTTCAGATCTTAAGGGGGTCTGTCAGCAACAAGGCAACTTGGTGTTTCATCATCGATGAATGGGTGAAGCGATCACAACAATCATCGTACATAAAATGGCCCGAACGTGCAAAATAAAGAATCCGGTGAAGCATAGGTAACGGGACAGTCGTTGGGTTGAGAAGCTCCTCATTTATATCTTTCCAACTATTAGCAACTTCTAACGACAACCGTTTAACTGCCTCTTCCTCGGACACGCCATGTTGATTCTTGTAGCACTCAACTACTGAGGGAATATGTTTTCTCTTTTGCTCAAACTGCATCACAAATGCTTATTAATTGCTTACGAGGAAAAAAAATCATCAGTTAGCCACTTTTTTTTTGGGGGGCATATATGTTATGTCATGTGTTACAATGAGTCGAAAAGAAATGGAGCCACACAGATTGAATGATTTTCTAGCAACTTTATTTAACTGACATCTTCTATGTTAGAATCTTGAGTAGGTAGGTGTTAAAAAATTGATTTGGACTTCACCCACCTCTCTACCTTTAAAACAAATAAATAAATTATGTAATATGGTGAGGCGCCTTAAGATACGTTACAAAATATTTCCTCGAGATTAATAGTGAATATAGTCTTATTGAATTGAATTATAACGTAGAATGAAGAGTATTATTTACCTTGTAGCCTGCTATGTCATCCATGAGCCTGACAATGGTGTCCGTTGCTTTGACACTCTTAGGGTTTTTAAGAACGCATTCAAAATTGTCCTTAGTTGCAATAAAATGACCCAAATCAACGAAAGAAGCTACTGCTATTGGAAAAAAGCCGATGCTTCGTAGTGCAACTGATTTATATTCGTCCAAGCTTGGAACATAACCTTTGTCTAACCACTTGGCTTCAGTAAAGTACAATCTAATTAATTCTTGCATCTGAAGAACATAACCCAAGTCAATTATAAACAACTTACAAAATCATGTTAAATGAAATTGCTTATTAAAGTAATTGCTTACCGTCTGCTTTGCATATAGTATGCCGTACGATCTTTCTTCCTTTCCCAATTCTTCCTCAGCTTCTCTATAAATATCTAGGAGTGTCTTGAAAAGAAATTTCATGAATTCTGGCAGTGTATCTATAAGGCCAATGTCCCATCTGAAAAATCAAATATAACTGTTATATTAGCACATTCTTAACAAAGAAAATTCTATAATGCCGTAATGAAAATTACGGCATCAATACCGTGATAGACATAAATATTGTAAATTACACATAAAATCAGTAAATGTAAAATAAAACTAGTAAATTTATTTCTAAGCGATACAATAAATTAAATATTGTATAGGCGATACAATAAATGTATTTCTAATAAAAATATACCTCAAATTAAATATCCAATTAAAGAATTATATTATATAGGCATGGGGTCTTGCTAGGTTACATCATCTGTAACTTACAACAACCCAAACAGTCACTCATAATGTCCCAATTATTTCACAAGCTGCCATTGTTGTAACCCACAGAACACAGATAATGTAAATTAACAACTGCCATATATAGGGACGTAACCTTGTGACTGCTTCGGTAAAAAGTGTGACCTCTTCAAAAGTAGCATAAGCGTCAAATGTATCGTCTATTACGGATATCATGCATATTACTTTGGATGCGAAAATTCTACCAAATGCCAAGTTGGGCTCATAGGACACTCCCAGCAACATCCAGATATACATCTCTACTATTCTATCTCTTGCATAAGGCACCTTATTAGGGAAGCCTAAATCATTCCACCACCTGAAATTCAATTTAAATCTAAATTAGATAGATAGTTTGCTACATTATAAAGTTGTTACTATAACAATTGTTACTTCTGTAGTATATACGAAACACAAAGAAGAACACAATTTGGTTTCGTCTTTCAAGGAGGTAACAAGAGAATTATGAAAACTCTAGGGATAAGTAGCAAAAGTTAAAAATTTTAAAGAGAAAGTGGAAATTTTCCATATTATATCTAGAAAATTTGTTTCATAAAAAAAAAAATTGAGAAATAAGATGATTTATTTTTATTATTTTGTATATTAATCTAACCAATGAATTTATACCACATCTATTTATAAAACAATTTATAACTATATCATTACTTTTTCATATACGCATTATCCTCCAGATGCTATAACTTTTTGTTATTATTATTATTATTTGCATCAAGCACATAATATATACACAAAAATTACAACCACTGCCACTATTGACAAATCTAGAATATATAACTGAAATTTTATTGCAAACTAAAAATCTCGGTTTTGGTGTTACCAAATAAATAATAATGACTATCATACGATATTTTGCCTTGAGCCTTTGATTATACAAGGGGGCAACTGGTAAAATATGATTTCTTTTGTTGGGGAAAGTGACAATATCCCATTTCAAAACAACACCAAAAATAGTCATTTCTATGTTGAAAGAATATTTATGAAGTTACCTGGTCATGCTGCTTGCTTCCTTCTGGTGTGCTGCTTGTAATATATTAAAATCTAACTTTGCAAACTCGAGCAAAGTTTCATCGTGCAAATCATCTCTTGAATAGATATCCAAAAAATACCTTGCCTCTAACCTTGCTGCGGCCTTACGGAGAGGAACTTGCAGGGAATGACGTATTTGTTCGGCAAGATTAGAGTTTACATGATAATGATCAGATACTATTGACTTAAGGTGAGTGGTAGTGAAAACAATGGCGTCAGCTAAAATATCTTCTTCTGGAATTGCTAGATATGCTGCCTCATACAAACTCAACATGCCTCGTACATCGTTGATCAATGATTCCTTGAATTTACCTTCATCATCTTTGAACTTCTCAAACACATCTGATGGCCATATTCAAAAGAATTAAAGGCGAGCTAGGCTCGATTAGTTTACATGCTTATATTTAGTTTAACAATTAACAATTATAATCTTGTAACTAACATAAATAGTTTAATTAACAAAACGAAAACCTATTACATACCACATGAAATCTTAACTCCTAGCTGCCTAAGAAGTCGAAAACGCAGAGAAACAGTGCATAGATCATCGGTGTCGTTGTGGAGATCATGAGATATTTTTCCCAATTCATCTTCAATTTCTTTTTCAAAATGATAAGCGACACCTAATCGCTGTACTGCATCAATCAAGTGCAGTTTATGGGCAAGCTTATCTGCAGTAGCGGTTATCATCCTCCTGACCTCTTGCTTCAGTGTCGCATGCTGTTCTTGGGTTGTGGCATCAATTGTCTGCGTGCACAAATTAACAATAATTAATTACTACTAGTCAAAATGAAATAATTTTTATGAATTCCATAATTTTAGTTTGTCTTAATATTTTATACACACACACACATATATATACACGTGCGTGTGTGTGTGTGTATCACCTGGAAATCAGAAGCTGATTTCAGGAAATGGTTTCCCCATACAGTAGGATTGAAATCTGCAATGGGACGAACAGTTTCTTCAACTACTGCTGGAACTGGAGTGGACATCTTCCTTGCAGAAAAACAAAAACTGAATTTATGTTTTTTTAAGCAAGCCTCGGTGAAGCCAAATCTAAATTAATTAATGCTGCTTCTGCTCTATATATAGAAAAATCAAGCAGCCACTTCTTTAATTCTATGCATGCATGGCCGCCTCTGAATGGTACGTGCAGGGGGCAGTGTTGAAAACAATTTGTGAGAGGCGTTGTCGTTTGTTGGCCTTTTTTTTTGGGTTACTTTTTTTTTTGGCTGGACAAAAGTTTATACGATACATTAATAGAATATAAAATTAAACGATAAAACGATATTATCGAATCGAGTTTTAATGGATAGATCCATTGCTAAAACCTAAACATTTAATGAAGGGCCCGGTTTTGTTCTGTCCTAAAAAATCGTTTTTCTCATATATTTTCAACAATTTTATCATTTTATTTTTTATAAAATAATGAAATTAAATTTGGATAATATGTCCAGTAATATAATTTAAAACACTAGACCCGTCAATATTTGTATTAAAAGTCTTCAACCTTAAACCTTTTATTTTAAGCCAAACAGTTATTTAGATAATTATACATGTTGTAATGAGAAATGTGAAAAGTCAAATAAGCACAAGTACAAGAGAGTATGATAAGCATGAGAGCATTAGAGAATGAGAGTACAAAAGCATGAGAACTCAGTAGCAGGAAGCGTAAATGCGTAATTAGTCAAGTAAGCACAACTACATGAGAGCATGAGAACTCAGTACCAGGAAGCTCACAAGTCAAATAAACATAGCAACACGAGAACACGAAAGCATGATAGCTCAATAGTAGGAAGCTTAATAAGTCAAACAAACAAAACTACGTAAGAGCATGGCAACATGGGAGCATGAAAGCTTAGTAGTAATAAGTCAAATAAGCTCAACTGCATGAGAGCATGACAGCATGAGAGCATGACAGCATGAAGCTTAATAAGTCAAACAAACAAAACTACGTAAGAGCATGGCAACATGGGAGCATGAAAGCTTAGTAGTAATAAGTCAAATAAGCTCAACTACATGAGAGCGTGACAGCATGACAGCATGACAGCATGAAGCTTAATAAGTCAAACAAACACAACTACGTAAGAGCATGGCAACATGGGAGCATGAAAGCTTAGTAGTAATAAGTCAAATAAGCTCAACTACATGAGAGCATGACAGCATGAGAGCTCACTAATAAGAAGCTTAACAAGTCAAATAAACACAGCTACATGAGAGTGTGAGAGCATGAGACACTAAAAATATGATGGTTTAGTAGAGGAATCTTAATAAGTCAAATCAGCACAACTACATAAGAGTACGCGAACATGTGAGCATGGGAGCTCATGAGAACATGGGAGAATGAGAGCTCAGTACGAGGAAGCTTAATAAGTCAAATAACCATAGCTACATTAGAGCATGAGATGACGAGAGCTCAATAAAAGGACACTTAATAAGTCAAATAAGTACAATTGCAGGAGAGTATAGCCGCAACATGATAGCATGCGATCTCAAAACCTTAATAAGTCAATAAGCATGACTGCAAGAGAGCATGATGGCACGAGAGCACAACCTTTGGAGCTAAGTTTAATGAAATAAGCCTAGTTGCTGAATCCAACAGCTAGGGTCTAGAAGTTGAAGCCTTACATAAGGCCAGTAAAAGAATTTAGAAGCTCTCGAAGTCCGATGTGAGTAAATAGTCAGAGGACATATTTTTTCTGTAAAAAACAAAATTCTTGCATTAATATAATGTTAGGGTCTCATAACAGCTGAAACATTTTACATATATGCATGTACTGTGGTATGTAAGTTTATATGTACACGATAGTAGTCGTGTAACTTATTAAAATACACTACTGTAGTACAGTAATAATCAGAGAGCATATCTAGTGAAAAAATATATTATTTAGCACTAATAGAATGCAAAGGTATCATAGCAATTGGAACATTTTGCACTCTTGCACGACTATAGTCGTGTAAATTCATACATACACAACGGTAGCCGTGTATGTCGGGTGCAGAACAAAATTTTGACAACAAATTCAGGTTTCAACGCATCTAGTTATAAAACCTATCAAATAGTAGTAATACGATACAAACGTAATGAAAATGTGAGTTGTTTTATTGTTTATCACAAACCAAACAAAACCTTAAGAATAATATAATGTTAAAAAAATGAATAAATAACATAAAATAAATATAAAGTTTAAAATACCCTATTCTTTGGATGAATAATGCACCCAGCTGTAAACCAAAATCTCAGTACATTGGCTGTTCATGAGTGATTTTGAGAGTGTAGAGTGAGTTTTTGTTGTGTCGAGTAAAAATGTGTGAGAAATAAAAGAGTGTATTGAGAGTGATTTGTGTGTGTTTTAGATTTTTCTTTAAGGGCATTTTAGACAATATACCACATAAAAAGACATAACTACATAATTTTTAAGCGTGGGGTATCTTTAATTAAATACCCTATTTTTGGGGTATATTTAATTAAAAACCCCTCAAGCTACTGTCGTCTTAAGAAGATCTTGAGTCGTCTGCTTCTGATCTAACTGCAGATCTTGAGTCGTCTGCTTCTGATCTAACTGCGATCATCGCTGCCTCCCTCTTCTTTTGTTGTCATCAACTGCACAAGGTAAGGATGTAAGGTTATGTTTGTGATTGCTATGCTGATGAATGGGACATGGCAGGGGAGATATTGTTGATTGAATTAAGTAAGTTTTCTAGGATCATATGCAATATATATGTATTTTTTGTATAACAGCTGTTTCTATGTTGCAATTTAATCGGGCATGGTTGTCGTCATCCAACTCTTGTGCATTTCTGTTTCTTGGATGATTATTAAAGTGTAGATGGCTTTCATCATGAATAACTGATAGACCATTTTAGGAGGTTTTTGTGTAAAATTATAGAACCCCAGTTGAAATGGTATATTTGTTTTTATTTTTGCATTAATCCGGGCTGCAGGGATGGGATTTGAACTGTTGTAACTTGAATTGGACCCAAACAGAGATATAGATTTGAATTTTCGAGCCACACTAATCCGAAATGCAATCTAAACCAAAAACGAACTGAATTAAATACAGTTCGGTTCAGTTCTGTTTAGGTTCGCTCTTTAAACCTAATTGGGTTGAATTTTCAACCCCCCCCCCCCCCTCATTTTGACCAGATTTGAAGCTCAATCAATTGAACCATCTACCAGCTACGCATTACTAGCTAGCTAAATAGCCATCACGAACTTCATTTATTACAATTACTTAAATGTACATGATGGAAAATTAATAACATAACGTTAATCTTCAGATCTTAAGGGGGTCTGTCAGCAACAAGGCAACTTGGTGTTTCATCATCGATGAATGGGTGAAGCGATCACAACAATCATCGTACATAAAATGGCCCGAACGTGCAAAATAAAGAATCCGGTGAAGCATAGGTAACGGGACAGTCGTTGGGTTGAGAAGCTCCTCATTTATATCTTTCCAACTATTAGCAACTTCTAACGACAACCGTTTAACTGCCTCTTCCTCGGACACGCCATGTTGATTCTTGTAGCACTCAACTACTGAGGGAATATGTTTTCTCTTTTGCTCAAACTGCATCACAAATGCTTATTAATTGCTTACGAGGAAAAAAAATCATCAGTTAGCCACTTTTTTTTTGGGGGGCATATATGTTATGTCATGTGTTACAATGAGTCGAAAAGAAATGGAGCCACACAGATTGAATGATTTTCTAGCAACTTTATTTAACTGACATCTTCTATGTTAGAATCTTGAGTAGGTAGGTGTTAAAAAATTGATTTGGACTTCACCCACCTCTCTACCTTTAAAACAAATAAATAAATTATGTAATATGGTGAGGCGCCTTAAGATACGTTACAAAATATTTCCTCGAGATTAATAGTGAATATAGTCTTATTGAATTGAATTATAACGTAGAATGAAGAGTATTATTTACCTTGTAGCCTGCTATGTCATCCATGAGCCTGACAATGGTGTCCGTTGCTTTGACACTCTTAGGGTTTTTAAGAACGCATTCAAAATTGTCCTTAGTTGCAATAAAATGACCCAAATCAACGAAAGAAGCTACTGCTATTGGAAAAAAGCCGATGCTTCGTAGTGCAACTGATTTATATTCGTCCAAGCTTGGAACATAACCTTTGTCTAACCACTTGGCTTCAGTAAAGTACAATCTAATTAATTCTTGCATCTGAAGAACATAACCCAAGTCAATTATAAACAACTTACAAAATCATGTTAAATGAAATTGCTTATTAAAGTAATTGCTTACCGTCTGCTTTGCATATAGTATGCCGTACGATCTTTCTTCCTTTCCCAATTCTTCCTCAGCTTCTCTATAAATATCTAGGAGTGTCTTGAAAAGAAATTTCATGAATTCTGGCAGTGTATCTATAAGGCCAATGTCCCATCTGAAAAATCAAATATAACTGTTATATTAGCACATTCTTAACAAAGAAAATTCTATAATGCCGTAATGAAAATTACGGCATCAATACCGTGATAGACATAAATATTGTAAATTACACATAAAATCAGTAAATGTAAAATAAAACTAGTAAATTTATTTCTAAGCGATACAATAAATTAAATATTGTATAGGCGATACAATAAATGTATTTCTAATAAAAATATACCTCAAATTAAATATCCAATTAAAGAATTATATTATATAGGCATGGGGTCTTGCTAGGTTACATCATCTGTAACTTACAACAACCCAAACAGTCACTCATAATGTCCCAATTATTTCACAAGCTGCCATTGTTGTAACCCACAGAACACAGATAATGTAAATTAACAACTGCCATATATAGGGACGTAACCTTGTGACTGCTTCGGTAAAAAGTGTGACCTCTTCAAAAGTAGCATAAGCGTCAAATGTATCGTCTATTACGGATATCATGCATATTACTTTGGATGCGAAAATTCTACCAAATGCCAAGTTGGGCTCATAGGACACTCCCAGCAACATCCAGATATACATCTCTACTATTCTATCTCTTGCATAAGGCACCTTATTAGGGAAGCCTAAATCATTCCACCACCTGAAATTCAATTTAAATCTAAATTAGATAGATAGTTTGCTACATTATAAAGTTGTTACTATAACAATTGTTACTTCTGTAGTATATACGAAACACAAAGAAGAACACAATTTGGTTTCGTCTTTCAAGGAGGTAACAAGAGAATTATGAAAACTCTAGGGATAAGTAGCAAAAGTTAAAAATTTTAAAGAGAAAGTGGAAATTTTCCATATTATATCTAGAAAATTTGTTTCATAAAAAAAAAAATTGAGAAATAAGATGATTTATTTTTATTATTTTGTATATTAATCTAACCAATGAATTTATACCACATCTATTTATAAAACAATTTATAACTATATCATTACTTTTTCATATACGCATTATCCTCCAGATGCTATAACTTTTTGTTATTATTATTATTATTTGCATCAAGCACATAATATATACACAAAAATTACAACCACTGCCACTATTGACAAATCTAGAATATATAACTGAAATTTTATTGCAAACTAAAAATCTCGGTTTTGGTGTTACCAAATAAATAATAATGACTATCATACGATATTTTGCCTTGAGCCTTTGATTATACAAGGGGGCAACTGGTAAAATATGATTTCTTTTGTTGGGGAAAGTGACAATATCCCATTTCAAAACAACACCAAAAATAGTCATTTCTATGTTGAAAGAATATTTATGAAGTTACCTGGTCATGCTGCTTGCTTCCTTCTGGTGTGCTGCTTGTAATATATTAAAATCTAACTTTGCAAACTCGAGCAAAGTTTCATCGTGCAAATCATCTCTTGAATAGATATCCAAAAAATACCTTGCCTCTAACCTTGCTGCGGCCTTACGGAGAGGAACTTGCAGGGAATGACGTATTTGTTCGGCAAGATTAGAGTTTACATGATAATGATCAGATACTATTGACTTAAGGTGAGTGGTAGTGAAAACAATGGCGTCAGCTAAAATATCTTCTTCTGGAATTGCTAGATATGCTGCCTCATACAAACTCAACATGCCTCGTACATCGTTGATCAATGATTCCTTGAATTTACCTTCATCATCTTTGAACTTCTCAAACACATCTGATGGCCATATTCAAAAGAATTAAAGGCGAGCTAGGCTCGATTAGTTTACATGCTTATATTTAGTTTAACAATTAACAATTATAATCTTGTAACTAACATAAATAGTTTAATTAACAAAACGAAAACCTATTACATACCACATGAAATCTTAACTCCTAGCTGCCTAAGAAGTCGAAAACGCAGAGAAACAGTGCATAGATCATCGGTGTCGTTGTGGAGATCATGAGATATTTTTCCCAATTCATCTTCAATTTCTTTTTCAAAATGATAAGCGACACCTAATCGCTGTACTGCATCAATCAAGTGCAGTTTATGGGCAAGCTTATCTGCAGTAGCGGTTATCATCCTCCTGACCTCTTGCTTCAGTGTCGCATGCTGTTCTTGGGTTGTGGCATCAATTGTCTGCGTGCACAAATTAACAATAATTAATTACTACTAGTCAAAATGAAATAATTTTTATGAATTCCATAATTTTAGTTTGTCTTAATATTTTATACACACACACACATATATATACACGTGCGTGTGTGTGTGTGTATCACCTGGAAATCAGAAGCTGATTTCAGGAAATGGTTTCCCCATACAGTAGGATTGAAATCTGCAATGGGACGAACAGTTTCTTCAACTACTGCTGGAACTGGAGTGGACATCTTCCTTGCAGAAAAACAAAAACTGAATTTATGTTTTTTTAAGCAAGCCTCGGTGAAGCCAAATCTAAATTAATTAATGCTGCTTCTGCTCTATATATAGAAAAATCAAGCAGCCACTTCTTTAATTCTATGCATGCATGGCCGCCTCTGAATGGTACGTGCAGGGGGCAGTGTTGAAAACAATTTGTGAGAGGCGTTGTCGTTTGTTGGCCTTTTTTTTTGGGTTACTTTTTTTTTGGCTGGACAAAAGTTTATACGATACATTAATAGAATATAAAATTAAACGATAAAACGATATTATCGAATCGAGTTTTAATGGATAGATCCATTGCTAAAACCTAAACATTTAATGAAGGGCCCGGTTTTGTTCTGTCCTAAAAAATCGTTTTTCTCATATATTTTCAACAATTTTATCATTTTATTTTTTATAAAATAATGAAATTAAATTTGGATAATATGTCCAGTAATATAATTTAAAACACTAGACCCGTCAATATTTGTATTAAAAGTCTTCAACCTTAAACCTTTTATTTTAAGCCAAACAGTTATTTAGATAATTATACATGTTGTAATGAGAAATGTGAAAAGTCAAATAAGCACAAGTACAAGAGAGTATGATAAGCATGAGAGCATTAGAGAATGAGAGTACAAAAGCATGAGAACTCAGTAGCAGGAAGCGTAAATGCGTAATTAGTCAAGTAAGCACAACTACATGAGAGCATGAGAACTCAGTACCAGGAAGCTCACAAGTCAAATAAACATAGCAACACGAGAACACGAAAGCATGATAGCTCAATAGTAGGAAGCTTAATAAGTCAAACAAACAAAACTACGTAAGAGCATGGCAACATGGGAGCATGAAAGCTTAGTAGTAATAAGTCAAATAAGCTCAACTGCATGAGAGCATGACAGCATGAGAGCATGACAGCATGAAGCTTAATAAGTCAAACAAACAAAACTACGTAAGAGCATGGCAACATGGGAGCATGAAAGCTTAGTAGTAATAAGTCAAATAAGCTCAACTACATGAGAGCGTGACAGCATGACAGCATGACAGCATGAAGCTTAATAAGTCAAACAAACACAACTACGTAAGAGCATGGCAACATGGGAGCATGAAAGCTTAGTAGTAATAAGTCAAATAAGCTCAACTACATGAGAGCATGACAGCATGAGAGCTCACTAATAAGAAGCTTAACAAGTCAAATAAACACAGCTACATGAGAGTGTGAGAGCATGAGACACTAAAAATATGATGGTTTAGTAGAGGAATCTTAATAAGTCAAATCAGCACAACTACATAAGAGTACGCGAACATGTGAGCATGGGAGCTCATGAGAACATGGGAGAATGAGAGCTCAGTACGAGGAAGCTTAATAAGTCAAATAACCATAGCTACATTAGAGCATGAGATGACGAGAGCTCAATAAAAGGACACTTAATAAGTCAAATAAGTACAATTGCAGGAGAGTATAGCCGCAACATGATAGCATGCGATCTCAAAACCTTAATAAGTCAATAAGCATGACTGCAAGAGAGCATGATGGCACGAGAGCACAACCTTTGGAGCTAAGTTTAATGAAATAAGCCTAGTTGCTGAATCCAACAGCTAGGGTCTAGAAGTTGAAGCCTTACATAAGGCCAGTAAAAGAATTTAGAAGCTCTCGAAGTCCGATGTGAGTAAATAGTCAGAGGACATATTTTTTCTGTAAAAAACAAAATTCTTGCATTAATATAATGTTAGGGTCTCATAACAGCTGAAACATTTTACATATATGCATGACTGTGGTATGTAAGTTTATATGTACACGATAGTAGTCGTGTAACTTATTAAAATACACTACTGTAGTACAGTAATAATCAGAGAGCATATCTAGTGAAAAAATATATTATTTAGCACTAATAGAATGCAAAGGTATCATAGCAATTGGAACATTTTGCACTCTTGCACGACTATAGTCGTGTAAATTCATACATACACAACGGTAGCCGTGTATGTCGGGTGCAGAACAAAATTTTGACAACAAATTCAGGTTTCAACGCATCTAGTTATAAAACCTATCAAATAGTAGTAATACGATACAAACGTAATGAAAATGTGAGTTGTTTTATTGTTTATCACAAACCAAACAAAACCTTAAGAATAATATAATGTTCAAAAAATGAATAAATAACATAAAATAAATATAAAGTTTAAAATACCCTATTCTTTGGATGAATAATGCACCCAGCTGTAAACCAAAATCTCAGTACATTGGCTGTTCATGAGTGATTTTGAGAGTGTAGAGTGAGTTTTTGTTGTGTCGAGTAAAAATGTGTGAGAAATAAAAGAGTGTATTGAGAGTGATTTGTGTGTGTTTTAGATTTTTCTTTAAGGGCATTTTAGACAATATACCACATAAAAAGACATAACTACATAATTTTTAAGCGTGGGGTATCTTTAATTAAATACCCTATTTTTGGGGTATATTTAATTAAAAACCCCTCAAGCTACTGTCGTCTTAAGAAGATCTTGAGTCGTCTGCTTCTGATCTAACTGCAGATCTTGAGTCGTCTGCTTCTGATCTAACTGCGATCATCGCTGCCTCCCTCTTCTTTTGTTGTCATCAACTGCACAAGGTAAGGATGTAAGGTTATGTTTGTGATTGCTATGCTGATGAATGGGACATGGCAGGGGAGATATTGTTGATTGAATTAAGTAAGTTTTCTAGGATCATATGCAATATATATGTATTTTTTGTATAACAGCTGTTTCTATGTTGCAATTTAATCGGGCATGGTTGTCGTCATCCAACTCTTGTGCATTTCTGTTTCTTGGATGATTATTAAAGTGTAGATGGCTTTCATCATGAATAACTGATAGACCATTTTAGGAGGTTTTTGTGTAAAATTATAGAACCCCAGTTGAAATGGTATATTTGTTTTTATTTTTGCATTAATCCGGGCTGCAGGGATGGGATTTGAACTGTTGTAACTTGAATTGGACCCAAACAGAGATATAGATTTGAATTTTCGAGCCACACTAATCCGAAATGCAATCTAAACCAAAAACGAACTGAATTAAATACAGTTCGGTTCAGTTCTGTTTAGGTTCGCTCTTTAAACCTAATTGGGTTGAATTTTCAACCCCCCCCCCCCCTCATTTTGACCAGATTTGAAGCTCAATCAATTGAACCATCTACCAGCTACGCATTACTAGCTAGCTAAATAGCCATCACGAACTTCATTTATTACAATTACTTAAATGTACATGATGGAAAATTAATAACATAACGTTAATCTTCAGATCTTAAGGGGGTCTGTCAGCAACAAGGCAACTTGGTGTTTCATCATCGATGAATGGGTGAAGCGATCACAACAATCATCGTACATAAAATGGCCCGAACGTGCAAAATAAAGAATCCGGTGAAGCATAGGTAACGGGACAGTCGTTGGGTTGAGAAGCTCCTCATTTATATCTTTCCAACTATTAGCAACTTCTAACGACAACCGTTTAACTGCCTCTTCCTCGGACACGCCATGTTGATTCTTGTAGCACTCAACTACTGAGGGAATATGTTTTCTCTTTTGCTCAAACTGCATCACAAATGCTTATTAATTGCTTACGAGGAAAAAAAATCATCAGTTAGCCACTTTTTTTTTGGGGGGCATATATGTTATGTCATGTGTTACAATGAGTCGAAAAGAAATGGAGCCACACAGATTGAATGATTTTCTAGCAACTTTATTTAACTGACATCTTCTATGTTAGAATCTTGAGTAGGTAGGTGTTAAAAAATTGATTTGGACTTCACCCACCTCTCTACCTTTAAAACAAATAAATAAATTATGTAATATGGTGAGGCGCCTTAAGATACGTTACAAAATATTTCCTCGAGATTAATAGTGAATATAGTCTTATTGAATTGAATTATAACGTAGAATGAAGAGTATTATTTACCTTGTAGCCTGCTATGTCATCCATGAGCCTGACAATGGTGTCCGTTGCTTTGACACTCTTAGGGTTTTTAAGAACGCATTCAAAATTGTCCTTAGTTGCAATAAAATGACCCAAATCAACGAAAGAAGCTACTGCTATTGGAAAAAAGCCGATGCTTCGTAGTGCAACTGATTTATATTCGTCCAAGCTTGGAACATAACCTTTGTCTAACCACTTGGCTTCAGTAAAGTACAATCTAATTAATTCTTGCATCTGAAGAACATAACCCAAGTCAATTATAAACAACTTACAAAATCATGTTAAATGAAATTGCTTATTAAAGTAATTGCTTACCGTCTGCTTTGCATATAGTATGCCGTACGATCTTTCTTCCTTTCCCAATTCTTCCTCAGCTTCTCTATAAATATCTAGGAGTGTCTTGAAAAGAAATTTCATGAATTCTGGCAGTGTATCTATAAGGCCAATGTCCCATCTGAAAAATCAAATATAACTGTTATATTAGCACATTCTTAACAAAGAAAATTCTATAATGCCGTAATGAAAATTACGGCATCAATACCGTGATAGACATAAATATTGTAAATTACACATAAAATCAGTAAATGTAAAATAAAACTAGTAAATTTATTTCTAAGCGATACAATAAATTAAATATTGTATAGGCGATACAATAAATGTATTTCTAATAAAAATATACCTCAAATTAAATATCCAATTAAAGAATTATATTATATAGGCATGGGGTCTTGCTAGGTTACATCATCTGTAACTTACAACAACCCAAACAGTCACTCATAATGTCCCAATTATTTCACAAGCTGCCATTGTTGTAACCCACAGAACACAGATAATGTAAATTAACAACTGCCATATATAGGGACGTAACCTTGTGACTGCTTCGGTAAAAAGTGTGACCTCTTCAAAAGTAGCATAAGCGTCAAATGTATCGTCTATTACGGATATCATGCATATTACTTTGGATGCGAAAATTCTACCAAATGCCAAGTTGGGCTCATAGGACACTCCCAGCAACATCCAGATATACATCTCTACTATTCTATCTCTTGCATAAGGCACCTTATTAGGGAAGCCTAAATCATTCCACCACCTGAAATTCAATTTAAATCTAAATTAGATAGATAGTTTGCTACATTATAAAGTTGTTACTATAACAATTGTTACTTCTGTAGTATATACGAAACACAAAGAAGAACACAATTTGGTTTCGTCTTTCAAGGAGGTAACAAGAGAATTATGAAAACTCTAGGGATAAGTAGCAAAAGTTAAAAATTTTAAAGAGAAAGTGGAAATTTTCCATATTATATCTAGAAAATTTGTTTCATAAAAAAAAAAATTGAGAAATAAGATGATTTATTTTTATTATTTTGTATATTAATCTAACCAATGAATTTATACCACATCTATTTATAAAACAATTTATAACTATATCATTACTTTTTCATATACGCATTATCCTCCAGATGCTATAACTTTTTGTTATTATTATTATTATTTGCATCAAGCACATAATATATACACAAAAATTACAACCACTGCCACTATTGACAAATCTAGAATATATAACTGAAATTTTATTGCAAACTAAAAATCTCGGTTTTGGTGTTACCAAATAAATAATAATGACTATCATACGATATTTTGCCTTGAGCCTTTGATTATACAAGGGGGCAACTGGTAAAATATGATTTCTTTTGTTGGGGAAAGTGACAATATCCCATTTCAAAACAACACCAAAAATAGTCATTTCTATGTTGAAAGAATATTTATGAAGTTACCTGGTCATGCTGCTTGCTTCCTTCTGGTGTGCTGCTTGTAATATATTAAAATCTAACTTTGCAAACTCGAGCAAAGTTTCATCGTGCAAATCATCTCTTGAATAGATATCCAAAAAATACCTTGCCTCTAACCTTGCTGCGGCCTTACGGAGAGGAACTTGCAGGGAATGACGTATTTGTTCGGCAAGATTAGAGTTTACATGATAATGATCAGATACTATTGACTTAAGGTGAGTGGTAGTGAAAACAATGGCGTCAGCTAAAATATCTTCTTCTGGAATTGCTAGATATGCTGCCTCATACAAACTCAACATGCCTCGTACATCGTTGATCAATGATTCCTTGAATTTACCTTCATCATCTTTGAACTTCTCAAACACATCTGATGGCCATATTCAAAAGAATTAAAGGCGAGCTAGGCTCGATTAGTTTACATGCTTATATTTAGTTTAACAATTAACAATTATAATCTTGTAACTAACATAAATAGTTTAATTAACAAAACGAAAACCTATTACATACCACATGAAATCTTAACTCCTAGCTGCCTAAGAAGTCGAAAACGCAGAGAAACAGTGCATAGATCATCGGTGTCGTTGTGGAGATCATGAGATATTTTTCCCAATTCATCTTCAATTTCTTTTTCAAAATGATAAGCGACACCTAATCGCTGTACTGCATCAATCAAGTGCAGTTTATGGGCAAGCTTATCTGCAGTAGCGGTTATCATCCTCCTGACCTCTTGCTTCAGTGTCGCATGCTGTTCTTGGGTTGTGGCATCAATTGTCTGCGTGCACAAATTAACAATAATTAATTACTACTAGTCAAAATGAAATAATTTTTATGAATTCCATAATTTTAGTTTGTCTTAATATTTTATACACACACACACATATATATACACGTGCGTGTGTGTGTGTGTATCACCTGGAAATCAGAAGCTGATTTCAGGAAATGGTTTCCCCATACAGTAGGATTGAAATCTGCAATGGGACGAACAGTTTCTTCAACTACTGCTGGAACTGGAGTGGACATCTTCCTTGCAGAAAAACAAAAACTGAATTTATGTTTTTTTAAGCAAGCCTCGGTGAAGCCAAATCTAAATTAATTAATGCTGCTTCTGCTCTATATATAGAAAAATCAAGCAGCCACTTCTTTAATTCTATGCATGCATGGCCGCCTCTGAATGGTACGTGCAGGGGGCAGTGTTGAAAACAATTTGTGAGAGGCGTTGTCGTTTGTTGGCCTTTTTTTTTGGGTTACTTTTTTTTTTGGCTGGACAAAAGTTTATACGATACATTAATAGAATATAAAATTAAACGATAAAACGATATTATCGAATCGAGTTTTAATGGATAGATCCATTGCTAAAACCTAAACATTTAATGAAGGGCCCGGTTTTGTTCTGTCCTAAAAAATCGTTTTTCTCATATATTTTCAACAATTTTATCATTTTATTTTTTATAAAATAATGAAATTAAATTTGGATAATATGTCCAGTAATATAATTTAAAACACTAGACCCGTCAATATTTGTATTAAAAGTCTTCAACCTTAAACCTTTTATTTTAAGCCAAACAGTTATTTAGATAATTATACATGTTGTAATGAGAAATGTGAAAAGTCAAATAAGCACAAGTACAAGAGAGTATGATAAGCATGAGAGCATTAGAGAATGAGAGTACAAAAGCATGAGAACTCAGTAGCAGGAAGCGTAAATGCGTAATTAGTCAAGTAAGCACAACTACATGAGAGCATGAGAACTCAGTACCAGGAAGCTCACAAGTCAAATAAACATAGCAACACGAGAACACGAAAGCATGATAGCTCAATAGTAGGAAGCTTAATAAGTCAAACAAACAAAACTACGTAAGAGCATGGCAACATGGGAGCATGAAAGCTTAGTAGTAATAAGTCAAATAAGCTCAACTGCATGAGAGCATGACAGCATGAGAGCATGACAGCATGAAGCTTAATAAGTCAAACAAACAAAACTACGTAAGAGCATGGCAACATGGGAGCATGAAAGCTTAGTAGTAATAAGTCAAATAAGCTCAACTACATGAGAGCGTGACAGCATGACAGCATGACAGCATGAAGCTTAATAAGTCAAACAAACACAACTACGTAAGAGCATGGCAACATGGGAGCATGAAAGCTTAGTAGTAATAAGTCAAATAAGCTCAACTACATGAGAGCATGACAGCATGAGAGCTCACTAATAAGAAGCTTAACAAGTCAAATAAACACAGCTACATGAGAGTGTGAGAGCATGAGACACTAAAAATATGATGGTTTAGTAGAGGAATCTTAATAAGTCAAATCAGCACAACTACATAAGAGTACGCGAACATGTGAGCATGGGAGCTCATGAGAACATGGGAGAATGAGAGCTCAGTACGAGGAAGCTTAATAAGTCAAATAACCATAGCTACATTAGAGCATGAGATGACGAGAGCTCAATAAAAGGACACTTAATAAGTCAAATAAGTACAATTGCAGGAGAGTATAGCCGCAACATGATAGCATGCGATCTCAAAACCTTAATAAGTCAATAAGCATGACTGCAAGAGAGCATGATGGCACGAGAGCACAACCTTTGGAGCTAAGTTTAATGAAAAAAGCCTAGTTGCTGAATCCAACAGCTAGGGTCTAGAAGTTGAAGCCTTACATAAGGCCAGTAAAAGAATTTAGAAGCTCTCGAAGTCCGATGTGAGTAAATAGTCAGAGGACATATTTTTTCTGTAAAAAACAAAATTCTTGCATTAATATAATGTTAGGGTCTCATAACAGCTGAAACATTTTACATATATGCATGACTGTGGTATGTAAGTTTATATGTACACGATAGTAGTCGTGTAACTTATTAAAATACACTACTGTAGTACAGTAATAATCAGAGAGCATATCTAGTGAAAAAATATATTATTTAGCACTAATAGAATGCAAAGGTATCATAGCAATTGGAACATTTTGCACTCTTGCACGACTATAGTCGTGTAAATTCATACATACACAACGGTAGCCGTGTATGTCGGGTGCAGAACAAAATTTTGACAACAAATTCAGGTTTCAACGCATCTAGTTATAAAACCTATCAAATAGTAGTAATACGATACAAACGTAATGAAAATGTGAGTTGTTTTATTGTTTATCACAAACCAAACAAAACCTTAAGAATAATATAATGTTCAAAAAATGAATAAATAACATAAAATAAATATAAAGTTTAAAATACCCTATTCTTTGGATGAATAATGCACCCAGCTGTAAACCAAAATCTCAGTACATTGGCTGTTCATGAGTGATTTTGAGAGTGTAGAGTGAGTTTTTGTTGTGTCGAGTAAAAATGTGTGAGAAATAAAAGAGTGTATTGAGAGTGATTTGTGTGTGTTTTAGATTTTTCTTTAAGGGCATTTTAGACAATATACCACATAAAAAGACATAACTACATAATTTTTAAGCGTGGGGTATCTTTAATTAAATACCCTATTTTTGGGGTATATTTAATTAAAAACCCCTCAAGCTACTGTCGTCTTAAGAAGATCTTGAGTCGTCTGCTTCTGATCTAACTGCAGATCTTGAGTCGTCTGCTTCTGATCTAACTGCGATCATCGCTGCCTCCCTCTTCTTTTGTTGTCATCAACTGCACAAGGTAAGGATGTAAGGTTATGTTTGTGATTGCTATGCTGATGAATGGGACATGGCAGGGGAGATATTGTTGATTGAATTAAGTAAGTTTTCTAGGATCATATGCAATATATATGTATTTTTTGTATAACAGCTGTTTCTATGTTGCAATTTAATCGGGCATGGTTGTCGTCATCCAACTCTTGTGCATTTCTGTTTCTTGGATGATTATTAAAGTGTAGATGGCTTTCATCATGAATAACTGATAGACCATTTTAGGAGGTTTTTGTGTAAAATTATAGAACCCCAGTTGAAATGGTATATTTGTTTTTATTTTTGCATTAATCCGGGCTGCAGGGATGGGATTTGAACTGTTGTAACTTGAATTGGACCCAAACAGAGATATAGATTTGAATTTTCGAGCCACACTAATCCGAAATGCAATCTAAACCAAAAACGAACTGAATTAAATACAGTTCGGTTCAGTTCTGTTTAGGTTCGCTCTTTAAACCTAATTGGGTT
Source organism: Murraya paniculata (assembly GCA_030449075.1). Taxonomy (NCBI): domain Eukaryota; kingdom Viridiplantae; phylum Streptophyta; class Magnoliopsida; order Sapindales; family Rutaceae; genus Murraya; species Murraya paniculata. Next base: position 2,203,236 of record JAEVFN010000008.1, on the reverse strand, counting down.
GAATTTTCAACCCCCCCCCCCCCTCATTTTGACCAGATTTGAAGCTCAATCAATTGAACCATCTACCAGCTACGCATTACTAGCTAGCTAAATAGCCATCACGAACTTCATTTATTACAATTACTTAAATGTACATGATGGAAAATTAATAACATAACGTTAATCTTCAGATCTTAAGGGGGTCTGTCAGCAACAAGGCAACTTGGTGTTTCATCATCGATGAATGGGTGAAGCGATCACAACAATCATCGTACATAAAATGGCCCGAACGTGCAAAATAAAGAATCCGGTGAAGCATAGGTAACGGGACAGTCGTTGGGTTGAGAAGCTCCTCATTTATATCTTTCCAACTATTAGCAACTTCTAACGACAACCGTTTAACTGCCTCTTCCTCGGACACGCCATGTTGATTCTTGTAGCACTCAACTACTGAGGGAATATGTTTTCTCTTTTGCTCAAACTGCATCACAAATGCTTATTAATTGCTTACGAGGAAAAAAAATCATCAGTTAGCCACTTTTTTTTTGGGGGGCATATATGTTATGTCATGTGTTACAATGAGTCGAAAAGAAATGGAGCCACACAGATTGAATGATTTTCTAGCAACTTTATTTAACTGACATCTTCTATGTTAGAATCTTGAGTAGGTAGGTGTTAAAAAATTGATTTGGACTTCACCCACCTCTCTACCTTTAAAACAAATAAATAAATTATGTAATATGGTGAGGCGCCTTAAGATACGTTACAAAATATTTCCTCGAGATTAATAGTGAATATAGTCTTATTGAATTGAATTATAACGTAGAATGAAGAGTATTATTTACCTTGTAGCCTGCTATGTCATCCATGAGCCTGACAATGGTGTCCGTTGCTTTGACACTCTTAGGGTTTTTAAGAACGCATTCAAAATTGTCCTTAGTTGCAATAAAATGACCCAAATCAACGAAAGAAGCTACTGCTATTGGAAAAAAGCCGATGCTTCGTAGTGCAACTGATTTATATTCATCCAAGCTTGGAACATAACCTTTGTCTAACCACTTGGCTTCAGTAAAGTACAATCTAATTAATTCTTGCATCTGAAGAACATAACCCAAGTCAATTATAAACAACTTACAAAATCATGTTAAATGAAATTGCTTATTAAAGTAATTGCTTACCGTCTGCTTTGCATATAGTATGCCGTACGATCTTTCTTCCTTTCCCAATTCTTCCTCAGCTTCTCTATAAATATCTAGGAGTGTCTTGAAAAGAAATTTCATGAATTCTGGCAGTGTATCTATAAGGCCAATGTCCCATCTGAAAAATCAAATATAACTGTTATATTAGCACATTCTTAACAAAGAAAATTCTATAATGCCGTAATGAAAATTACGGCATCAATACCGTGATAGACATAAATATTGTAAATTACACATAAAATCAGTAAATGTAAAATAAAACTAGTAAATTTATTTCTAAGCGATACAATAAATTAAATATTGTATAGGCGATACAATAAATGTATTTCTAATAAAAATATACCTCAAATTAAATATCCAATTAAAGAATTATATTATATAGGCATGGGGTCTTGCTAGGTTACATCATCTGTAACTTACAACAACCCAAACAGTCACTCATAATGTCCCAATTATTTCACAAGCTGCCATTGTTGTAACCCACAGAACACAGATAATGTAAATTAACAACTGCCATATATAGGGACGTAACCTTGTGACTGCTTCGGTAAAAAGTGTGACCTCTTCAAAAGTAGCATAAGCGTCAAATGTATCGTCTATTACGGATATCATGCATATTACTTTGGATGCGAAAATTCTACCAAATGCCAAGTTGGGCTCATAGGACACTCCCAGCAACATCCAGATATACATCTCTACTATTCTATCTCTTGCATAAGGCACCTTATTAGGGAAGCCTAAATCATTCCACCACCTGAAATTCAATTTAAATCTAAATTAGATAGATAGTTTGCTACATTATAAAGTTGTTACTATAACAATTGTTACTTCTGTAGTATATACGAAACACAAAGAAGAACACAATTTGGTTTCGTCTTTCAAGGAGGTAACAAGAGAATTATGAAAACTCTAGGGATAAGTAGCAAAAGTTAAAAATTTTAAAGAGAAAGTGGAAATTTTCCATATTATATCTAGAAAATTTGTTTCATAAAAAAAAAAATTGAGAAATAAGATGATTTATTTTTATTATTTTGTATATTAATCTAACCAATGAATTTATACCACATCTATTTATAAAACAATTTATAACTATATCATTACTTTTTCATATACGCATTATCCTCCAGATGCTATAACTTTTTGTTATTATTATTATTATTTGCATCAAGCACATAATATATACACAAAAATTACAACCACTGCCACTATTGACAAATCTAGAATATATAACTGAAATTTTATTGCAAACTAAAAATCTCGGTTTTGGTGTTACCAAATAAATAATAATGACTATCATACGATATTTTGCCTTGAGCCTTTGATTATACAAGGGGGCAACTGGTAAAATATGATTTCTTTTGTTGGGGAAAGTGACAATATCCCATTTCAAAACAACACCAAAAATAGTCATTTCTATGTTGAAAGAATATTTATGAAGTTACCTGGTCATGCTGCTTGCTTCCTTCTGGTGTGCTGCTTGTAATATATTAAAATCTAACTTTGCAAACTCGAGCAAAGTTTCATCGTGCAAATCATCTCTTGAATAGATATCCAAAAAATACCTTGCCTCTAACCTTGCTGCGGCCTTACGGAGAGGAACTTGCAGGGAATGACGTATTTGTTCGGCAAGATTAGAGTTTACATGATAATGATCAGATACTATTGACTTAAGGTGAGTGGTAGTGAAAACAATGGCGTCAGCTAAAATATCTTCTTCTGGAATTGCTAGATATGCTGCCTCATACAAACTCAACATGCCTCGTACATCGTTGATCAATGATTCCTTGAATTTACCTTCATCATCTTTGAACTTCTCAAACACATCTGATGGCCATATTCAAAAGAATTAAAGGCGAGCTAGGCTCGATTAGTTTACATGCTTATATTTAGTTTAACAATTAACAATTATAATCTTGTAACTAACATAAATAGTTTAATTAACAAAACGAAAACCTATTACATACCACATGAAATCTTAACTCCTAGCTGCCTAAGAAGTCGAAAACGCAGAGAAACAGTGCATAGATCATCGGTGTCGTTGTGGAGATCATGAGATATTTTTCCCAATTCATCTTCAATTTCTTTTTCAAAATGATAAGCGACACCTAATCGCTGTACTGCATCAATCAAGTGCAGTTTATGGGCAAGCTTATCTGCAGTAGCGGTTATCATCCTCCTGACCTCTTGCTTCAGTGTCGCATGCTGTTCTTGGGTTGTGGCATCAATTGTCTGCGTGCACAAATTAACAATAATTAATTACTACTAGTCAAAATGAAATAATTTTTATGAATTCCATAATTTTAGTTTGTCTTAATATTTTATACACACACACACATATATATACACGTGCGTGTGTGTGTGTGTATCACCTGGAAATCAGAAGCTGATTTCAGGAAATGGTTTCCCCATACAGTAGGATTGAAATCTGCAATGGGACGAACAGTTTCTTCAACTACTGCTGGAACTGGAGTGGACATCTTCCTTGCAGAAAAACAAAAACTGAATTTATGTTTTTTTAAGCAAGCCTCGGTGAAGCCAAATCTAAATTAATTAATGCTGCTTCTGCTCTATATATAGAAAAATCAAGCAGCCACTTCTTTAATTCTATGCATGCATGGCCGCCTCTGAATGGTACGTGCAGGGGGCAGTGTTGAAAACAATTTGTGAGAGGCGTTGTCGTTTGTTGGCCTTTTTTTTTGGGTTACTTTTTTTTTTGGCTGGACAAAAGTTTATACGATACATTAATAGAATATAAAATTAAACGATAAAACGATATTATCGAATCGAGTTTTAATGGATAGATCCATTGCTAAAACCTAAACATTTAATGAAGGGCCCGGTTTTGTTCTGTCCTAAAAAATCGTTTTTCTCATATATTTTCAACAATTTTATCATTTTACTTTTTATAAAATAATAAAATTAAATTTGGATAATATGTCCAGTAATATAATTTAAAACACTAGACCCGTCAATATTTGTATTAAAAGTCTTCAACCTTAAACCTTTTATTTTAAGCCAAACAGTTATTTAGATAATTATACATGTTGTAATGAGAAATGTGAAAAGTCAAATAAGCACAAATACAAGAGAGTATGATAAGCATGAGAGCATTAGAGAATGAGAGTACAAAAGCATGACAACTCAGTAGCAAGAAGCGTAATTAGGGATGGCAGAAATCCCCACGGGGACGGGGACCCTTGGGGATTTTCACCATTCGGGGAGGGTATGAGGACGATTTTATACCCAATTTCTTATTTGGGGAAGGAACGGGGATAATTTTTTATTCAATTTCTTATTCGAGGAAGGGACGGAGATGAGCTAGAATCCCCATCCCCTCCCTATTTCCCCATTTCCTCATTTTTATTTTTAATTATAATTTTTTTTAGAATTATTAATAAATAAAAACATAATTTAAATTATACAAATATTAAATATTAGTATAAATAACAAATATCAAAATATTTATACAAATATACTATAAAACTTTGAGGCCTAATTAACTAGTAGTGGTCTTATATTACTATTCGAGCAGACCTTATTTCATGAATTACTATTCGAACATACCTTATTTCAAAAGCATTGGCCCAAAACTGTTTTAAATTATAAATTACATTGCTTATATTATTTTTATTGTTTTAAATTTGAAAATTGATGCTATCTCTCAATTTGCCACATTTGAATAACAGAAGGAGTAGAAGGTACAAGAGCAAATTATTAAAAATATTAATTTCAGTATTTATACTCATTTCATTTATTTTATTATTGATATAAAAGTAATTTTTTTCTTTTTATTATAGGATTATAAACATTGACGAAGATAATTATTCTGATAATTTGTATTTTGAAGTGTGATTTTTGTAATGGATTAATGTTAATGTATGATATATTATTAAATCTTACTTTTGTTTAATATTTTTATTTTAGTATGATTAAATCAAGTTCAAAAATTAAAAACATATTGGTTATTCGAGGATCGGGGACTCTTCAGGGATTTCCTATTATTATTCGGGAAGGGGACGGGGATCCCCTCAAGCAATTTTAATAGGGACGGGGAGGAGACGAGGACATATGCAGAATATCAGGGATGGATACGGGGATGTTGGTCCCCTCCCCTCCCCTCCCCATTGCCATCCCTAAGCGTAATTAGTCAAGTAAGCACAACTACATGAGAGCATGGGAACTCAATACCATGAAGCTCATAAGTCAAATAAACATAGTAACACGAGAACACGAAGGCATGATAGCTCAATAGTAGGAAGCTTAATAAGTCAAACAAACACAACTACGTAAGAGCATGGCAACATGGGAGCATGAAAGCTTAGTAGTAATAAGTCAAATAAGCTCAACTACATGAGAGCATGACAGCATGAGAGCTCACTAATAAGAAGCTTAACAAGTCAAATAAACACAGCTACATGAGAGTGTGAAAGCATGAGACACTAAAAATATGATAGTTTAGTAGAGGAATCTTAATAAGTCAAATAAACACAACTACATAAGAGTATGCGAACATGTGAGCATGGGAGCTCATGAGAACATAGGAGAATGAGAGCTCAGTATGAGGAAGCTTAATAAGTCAAATAACCATAGCTACATTAGAGCATGAGATCACGAGAGCTCAATAAAAGGACACTTAATAAGTCAAATAAGTACAATTGCAGGAGAGTATAGCCACAACAGGATAGCATGCGATCTCAAAACCTTAATAAGTCAATAAGCATGACTGCAAGAGAGCATGATGGCACGAGAGCACAACCTTTGGAGCTAAGTTTAATGAAATAAGCCTAGTTGCTGAATCCAACAGCTAGGGTCTAGAAGTTGAAGCCTTACATAAGGCCAGTAAAAGAATTTAGAAGCTCTCGAAGTCCGATGTGAGTTCTAGAAGGAGATAAATGTTGGAGACAAATGTTGACATTAAGATAAAACTCTAATTAAGTTATAAAGATCATCAAAACGAGGAGCCATTTATAAGTCAGATAAGCATGACTGCAGGAGAGCGAGAGAGCCTGATGGCATGAGAGCAGAACCCTAGGAGATAAGTATAATTAAATAAGTCCAACGGCTGAATCCAACAACTAGGGTCTAGAAGTTGAAGCCTTACCTAAGACCAGTTAGAAGCTTCCAAAGCCCAATGTGAGTTCCAGATGGAGATAAATGTTGACATTAAGATAAAACTCTAATTAAGTTATAAAGATCATCAAAACAAAGAGTTATTTAGGATTCAGATACCTAAAATGTATTATAAATAGAGAACTCTTGTTGCATAGAAGGGGATAAGTGAATATTTAAATCATTTTAATCTTATTCAATAGTAAAAATTACTCTTTCTATACCAGTGAATATAGGCCAAATGCTGAATCACATAAATTTCCTATATCTTGTTTATTATACCATCCCATTTATTTATTTCTCTAATTGACTAAAAATTAGCATCAACAATACACTGACAATTATATGATGTTAGAAATCAAGACTTAATTTTTTTAAAATTCTATTCTATATATTTTTGCAATTTGATCTTGCAATTTTGTTTTCTTTTTCTTACACCAGATCTTCTAACAATTATTAAAAAAAAATTAGTGAACGGGTCAGCTTCTATAAATCCATAAAAATTCGAAATCGTATAATAATTTTCATCTTTGCATGTGTGTGTATATATATAGAATAAAATAAAATAAAAATATGCATAAAATTAGTACAAATTAATTTTTTAACTCTCTATTTTTTTTAAATTTTCTAAGATTTAAACTCACAGAGTCAACTAAATAAAATTATTTGATAGTCATATGATCGTCCACGAAAGCTTATGCGTATATTAGAAGACCCCATACTAGCAATGAAAGTATGAAATGTACGAACTATTTTATTTAGTAAAAGCAAAAATATCAAAATAAATAAATAAATAATATCCGTCGGTTGTCTCCGGAAAGGCAATAAAATATTCCTCGGATCAATCCTTGGAATTGGGTAACAACGAGAGCCTGAGATCGAGCCAAGAAATTCGCTCGAATGAAAGAACGGGAAAATGGATCTACCTCTGATAATGTATGAAATAAATAATTGACAGGGTCTTGCTACTGTACATCATCATTAGTTTTCTCTCATCTGTGATAATTTGTTTATAACAACATGTCGTAAAATATAATCCATGAAAACATAAGTTGAATATGCCATAAAAAAGATATTATTATCAATAACAAAAGTTTTTTTACCGATAACTTAAAACAAAAAAAAAAAGAAAAAACAAAAACCACTACAATAGAGTGTTTCATATTAATCATACTATAATTTTGCACAGATATTTAAAAACTAAAAGAATACCGTCAAAATAAAAATAAAATCTGCATTAGTAATCGTTACATTAGAAGTTCAGCCCAGAAACCCAAAATTAAGTAATTATAAATTGCCTTAAGAATCACATCTCACATTGGTCGAAAATAAATTAAGTTAATGGTAATAATATTATCATTACTTAAAACAACATTTTGTAACATATAATACATGAAAAATAAGTTGAATATATTATCAAAAAATTACTAAAGAAAACTTTTAGCAACAATAAACAAAAAAAATATAAACAACTAAAATTATATGCATGTTATTAGTAACAACTGTTAAATTGATGTATATTATATAATTATGTACCTTAATAGCTGCCTTATTTTTAATTAATAAATAACTATTTGTTGGATTTCGTGTATTTATCACTTTCATTGATTCTCTTTGTTGTTTAGTTTTATATTTTTGCAAAAATCAACTAGTCTTGATAAATTATCTCACTACGATTGATATAAGCATCACGGAGGTATCTAGTATAGGACCAGGTGAGGCCCATACCCCAGCTGTTGGCTCCTGATTACTCCAAATATCTTAAAAAATTCGCATTATCCCTAGATTAAATGTCTAATTCTAAATAATTTGATCAACTACTAAATATTACGAAACTTAAATAAAAATAAAAGACGATAGACTATTAAGAATTTTTCTCCCATCCAAAGAATAAGGAACGTTTGAAACAAGGGAAATTAAGTTCCTTTTCTCTTTTTTGGTTATGTTGCCTGCTTCTGAATCTTGAATGGAACTTGAACAACCTAAATTAAAAAAATATAATTTAAAAAAAAAAAGAAATTCACTTTAATCTTTTTTCTTTTTATGGTTTCTTTCCAATGCTTTGAATTAAAAGCACACTTTCTTTATTTGTGTTTCGCGAGGTCAATGCATGGATTTCATTCCAGTTCTCTAAATCAGAAGTACTTTCCTTCAGTTATTTAGTCTTTCAACATTGATCCACAAGTTGTAAGTCTAGTTAATTCTAATTTTTTCATTTTCTGATTAATCTTTTATCTAGTTCTAAAATCCCTAATTTTATCATTATTCATAATTACTCTTTGCGTCGCGATATATGAATATTTTTGTTATTATTAAAAGATTTTAAGAAGAAATTAAGTGATAACTTAATTTTGGACATTAGAAAATATATTTTTGTCTTGCATAGACTAATAGTGATGAATTAATTGTTAAAGGCTTTCCCATTTCCTATAATACGTAATTAAAAAAAAAACCTTTATGAATTAGAGAATTATTAAGGAAATACTTAAAAAATGAGCTATTTCCAAAATATAGGGCATTAGATAACCGCCTTGTTCGCGTATATCTAAAGCCGCCACTATTCTAATGTATTGTTTGCACAAGGTTAAAGTCTAGCTTTACAAACTTTAACAAAGTTTTATCGTGTTTATCATCTCTTGGATAGACAGACAAGAAAATCTTGTCTCTACTCTTGGGAGGGCTCTACGGAGAGGACAGTCGGGAGCATGATTAATTTGTTCAGCAAGATTATTAGGGATCATGAGATACCATTGACTTAAGGTGAGTTCTAGTGAAAGCAATAGCTTCTTCATCTAATATGTCTTCTCCCTGAATGGCCAAGTGTCGCGCCTCATAAGAACTTAGAATGCCTTGAACATCCTTCAGCAATGATGCCTTGAATTCACCTTCATCATCTTTGAACTTCTCGAACACATTGACATCAGCTTGTGTAAACACATATATAAATGGATAGGAATAGTTTCAGCCAATTACACAACTAAATAGTTACACTACTTTCAAACATGTCCCAGAATGTCTCTATTGCACAAATTTGTGTTAAAATCTACTTGAGTATATGACCATTTTCTTTTTACCAACTCTTATCCAACACCGACAAATGTAACGACAAGTCTTTTGAGTATCTTTAAAAATTACAAGAACTATGTAATTGGCAGAAACTGTAGAGACCCTAATTAGCTTTAAACAACCACACGAAACCTTAAATCCTTGCTGCCTAAGCAGTCGAAAACGAAGGGATACAGTATAGAGATCAACATCATCATTATTGTTAGAGTCATCGTGATAAATCTTGTCTAATGAATCTTCTATCTCCTGTTCGAAGTGATAGGCCACACCCAATCGTTGGACTGCATCAATCAGTTGCAACTTCTGAGCAGGCTTGCCTGCCGTAGCTGTTATCATGTTCCGGACTTCTTGCTTCAGTGCTTCGTATACCTCTTGATTTGTAGTATCATTTGTCTGCTATCCATGCATGTACAAAACAATTAATTAATATTTATTAGTCTCTATGGGAGTCAATCGCACACATGTCTAGCTAGGTGGTAGTTATTGAGTTATTTAGGTGTTTGAGGGGTAAAAAAGGGAGCACGACCAGAGGCTGCTTTGCGAATCCTGCTCTCCTCATCTAAAGCGAGGACATTTTTTTTGTTGAACTGCAAACCGTTGCTAGAACTTGAGCGAACAGTTTTTTCTGTTGTACCGCAAACCGTTGCTAGAACTTGAGCGGACATTTTTTTCCCCCCCTTTTTCACTCAAACCAAACGAACTAATTACTTAGTTTGAACTGGGCAGGACTTCTGCTCTTTATATACAGAGTTTCCCAGAGATGGAGAAATTCTATAATACTTTTCAGATATCATGTCAGTCATACAATAAAATGTAAAATTAAAATAAATAAAAATTTTTTGTTGTTATTTTATAAATAATTACTAGCAAGATTATTGCAAAAGTATTAATTTTTTTTAAATTATAGTAAGAGTTATATTATGCAAAAAGAAAAAAATAAGGGCATGAGTGTCACATATTTAATAAAATTGATTATGTATTTTTTAAAAGAGTAATGATACAGTCACAAACTCTTGTGCAAACTAAATTTGTACAAACTGATGTGGCATTAATTCATTGGTTGAAATAAAATATAAAATAATAAAAACAAATCATGTGAACCAAGTGATATTTAATTCAACCAATTAAATCATGCCACATCAGTTTGTATAAAATAAATTTGTACAAGAGTTTGTGGCTGTATCATTACTCTTTTTAAAATATTAGAGGCTAAACAAGCACCTAACTGAAAATGTAAGGATTATTTTGGTCCGATTTTGGTTCTACCCAAAATACTACGCGAGCTTCTTCTTTCTGCAAGTATTTTTGGCAACGGTGGAACTTATTTGACTTATTAAGTTTTTGAGGTCACATGCTATCTTGTTCTGGCTGTACTCTCCTACAATTGTTCTTATTTGACTTATCAGGTGTCCTGCTATTGAGCTCTCATGATCTCATGTTCTTATGTACCTATGCTTATTTGACTTACTCAGCATCTTGCTATTGAGCTCTCATTCTCCCACGTCTCATGAGCCCTCACGCTCCCATGTTTTTGTGCTCTTATGTGGTTGTGCTTTTTTGACTTATTAAGCTTCCTACTACTAAGCTATCGAGTTTTCGTGGTCTCATACTTTCACACTCTCATGTAGCTGTGTTTATTTGACTTGTTAGACTTCTTGTTACTGAGCTCTCATGCTGTCATACTCTCACGCTTTCATGTAGCTTTGCTTATTTGCCTTATTAAGTTTCCTACTACTGAGCTTTCATGCTCCCATATTCTCAGGCTCGTCTATAGTTGTACTTATTTGACTTATTAAGCTTTTTACTACTGAGCTATCATGCTTTAATGGTCTCACGTAGCTATATTTATTTAACTTATAAGCTTTCTGGTACTGAGTTCTTGTGCTTTCATGTAGCTATACTTATTTAACTTATTACGCTTCCTATTGCTAAGTTCTCGTGCCTTCGTACTCTCATTCTTTTATGCTCTCATACTTATCATACTCTCCTGTACCTATACCTATTTGACTTTTCTCATTTCTCGTTACCGCATGCATAATTATCTAAATAAATGTTTGTCCTAAAAAAAAATTTAATGCTAAAGACTTTAAATTTTAATACAAATATTGACGGGTCTAGTGTTTTAAATTATATTACTTGACAGAATATCCAAATTTAATGTCATTGTTTTATTAAAAGTAAAATTGATTAAATTGTTGAAAATATACGAGAAAAAAGATTTTTAAAGACCAAAATAAATTCCAATCATTCATTAAATATGTAGGTTTTAACAATGGAGCTATCCATTAAAAACTCGATCCAATAAGATCTGTAATTTTATATTCTATTAATATATCATATAAACTTTTGTTAAGCCAATGATCATACATGGATTGCGAAACTCTATATGAAGAGCAGAAGTCCTGCTGAGTTCAAACTAAGTAATTAGTTCCTTTGGTTTACTTTGATTTCAAAAAAAAAAAAAAAAAAGTGCCCCCTCAAGTTCCGGCAATGGTTTCCACTTTCCAGTTCAATATGAAAAACCGTTCGTGCCGGATTTAATGTCATTTTTTAATAAAAAGTAAAATGATTAAATTGTTGAAAATATATGAGGAAAACGGCTTTAATAATGGATCTATGTTTTAAGAATTCACCTCGATTAGATACAAACAATCATTTTATTGTGTAATTTTACATTTTGTTAATGTATCGCAGCAAATTTTGTCAATCCAAAGGTCATTTATGGGAGAAATTCTTGATTACATTATAGATAATACAATTAATTGATATATGTATGACATATATAATTGGATTTTATGTTGTGCAATTGAAAATATAGAAATAAAGACGAACAAAAAAAATATATTTTGAAAGGGTTTGAGACGTGTTTGGAAACTTTAAGGTTTTATTTCCCCTCGCCACACTTGGTTTGCTATAAAGTTGAATGGCAAATTACACCCCAAGATACAACAAATCCTTAACACAATCTCTAGCAATGAAATTATGTTCGAGAACAAGTTATGAATCTGTAATAATCTGGAATATTTATAGGAAGTTAAGTGTCTATTCATGAAGTAATATGTTTATTCACAAAACAATACAACCCTTCAAACAAAGGCACCTTTCTAGAATAGATACACCTCTTCAGGTAGACACTTTAGTGAGAAACATTGCACCTTTCCATCATTTAATTTAATTAATTTATTTAAAATTAATTAATTACGAAGGAGATATATTTCGATCTCAAAGCTTCGTCATTTTAGAGCTGCAGCATATATAGCTCTCTTGGTGCGGCAGCACCAATATTCTCCCATATGTATAATATATAATAATTATTATAATCTCTTTTATATTTTATATAATCACTAATTACATGCTGATTTTTTTAAAATAAATACACAAATACCATAGCATCATTTCACTAGATTGCAAGCACTAATGAAATTGGTGCTTAGCCTAGGTGAGACGTAAGGTTGGGGAATGAAATAAATATATTTCTTAACATCGAGCCTGTAACAATATAGCACTTAATTACTATAACTAACACAAATTGAACTTTCCCTTTGTCTATTATATATGTCAGCAGTACTGCATTAGCTCACAATTAATAATCCAAAAGCTATATATGTGGCCACTCTCTACAAACCCTCTTAGCGTTACCCACATTTTTCAGACCTCTTGGGGTCTTCTTAAACGATGAAATGAAGTAGATTGAAAACTAAACTAAATGTTCATTTAGTTCTTATATTTTGTGCTAAATATTTATTTAGTCTCCATATTTTAAAAAATGCCCTACCTTTTTTGTTGAATATGAGACACTCATGTCCTTATTTTTTCTTTTTCTTTTTTAATATAACTCTTACTACAATTTTAAAATAATATTTAATACCTTGGCAATAATTAATCTTGCTAGTAATTATTTATTAAATAATAACAAAAAAATTAATATTTATATTTATTTTACGTTTTTATTGTATGACTAAGCCTATCAGGATTGAGGACACACTGCAAGTAGGGACAGCCCCACAAAGGACAGTTGTTACCCATGCAAGCTTAATAGCGTCAATAAGAAAGGCCATAAAACTCCTACCTGAGGAGGGAAATAACCAACAACGGCTCCCCATGTGTCCAAAAAGATACAAAGACGCCCTCGGGGGCACTCCACCTTACAAAGTCAGGTTAGTCTCACAAGGAGGCAAGTTTTCTCACTCACACAAAACACTTAAATTTTCTCCTCTTCTTGGGTTTCTCTAAAACCCATCATATTCTCCAACCCCCAGTTGACTTGACCATCGGAGTGTCTAACGGTCTTTTTCCTTGATTTCAGGTTCGTTTCAATCACAACTGTCCCTAGAAAGCTATTTTCTAGGTCACTTAGTTCCACTATTATAAAACAAACAATTTATAAGTTCAGTATTAAATCTGCATTGTCTAAAAGGTATAAAAGTTATACAAAGTTTTGTTACGAAAAATATCCCACATTGAATGAAATTTATTATTGGATTAAGAATAATGGGTTGAGTAGGGCCAGCTCTAGATTATTGGGGCTTAGGCGAAATTTTTTTACGAGGTCTTTTAGGTTTAACACTCAAAGAAACATAAAATATCTTAAAATGCAATCAATTTTTAATATATCTTGAATATCAACAGTCAATAAAATAGCAAGAAATTTCAAAAAGAAAAATAGTCAAGAATTTTTTTTCTTTGCAATTATTATTTCAAGAAAATATTTTCTTTTACTTCAAAAGTGATCCAATAAATTTAATAATTTTCTTTATAAAGAAAGGCGCAAGAAATTTTATAATGTTAAATAATTGTCTTTTTAAACTTATAAAAAATTTAATGGTTTTTATTGGAAAAACTAATCATGAATTAATGATTGGACAATATTATTAACTATAGCTCTTTAACATTAACGTTATTAAATATAGAATTTGTGCAAAAAATCTTAATTGTAGGATAATTATTAATTAAAAATAGGCCTAAAAAATAAGCTTTCCTATTGTAAGTATAACTTATAATATCTATTAATTTGAGTATATTGGGGAAATAAAAAAAAAAAATCTTCCTAATATATGAAGTCTAAACGACCACAATGTGGCCATCTTAAAAACTTTGTTAATTAACATTCTTTTGAAATTAGTTAAGAGTAATAATATAACCACAAACTCTTGTACAAATTTATTTTGGCAAACTGATGTGGCATGATTTAATTGGTTGAATTAACTATCACTTGGTTCACATGATTTATTTTCATTATTTTATATTTTCTTTCAACCAATGAATTAATGCCAAATCAGTTTATGCAAATTTAATTTGCACAAGAGTTTGTGGTTGTATCATCAGTCATTAGTTAATATCCGCAAGAATATTGTTGCAAGGGTATTACCGTAAAAATAAAGAAAAACAAGGGCTTGATTATAATATATTTAACACCAGGGACTTCTTGAGGTATTTTATAACATATAGAGATTAAACGGATAATTAAGTCAAAATACAGGAACCAAACCACCATTTACACTTTTAAAAGTTATCCAAAACTTCCCTATTGTCTAATTGTTTCTACTAAAATTTATATGAATGTCAGCTTTTTTTTTAATATTAATTATCTAAGAAATAAAATGTTTGATTCTTAAAAAATCAAATTCAATAGTTATAGGAGTATTAGATCTAGTAATGTCATGAACCTTTTGGATATATGTTTGAAATTTCTGGAAATACTTGAGTAATTATTCCAAAGCCTACGGACTAATAGGGTATTTATTTGTCAATTAATCTTAAGCTGCAAAACTAGCTTAATGTTTTATGCATTGAAGACCGATAGTGTTAATTATTTCAGTGAAGGCTATGTTTCAAGAAACCTAAGATTTCAAGAGCGTCATTAGTTATTTGCAGACTCATGAATGACATTGCTTGCCACCAGGTAAACAACATCGAAACATTTGTCACAACCGGGAGTTTGTCTTTAATACTTTCCCATATTCAAGTCAATATTTGAACAATTGTCCACCTTCACTTGAACATTACTGAACTCCTTGTACATCAAATCATCCTCTAATCTCTGCTTTCTTCACTGTTTTAAACTCACAGGATATTGATCAACTTTAGACAATGCTCAGACTTGATGGCCGTCACCACCTTGGTCAACATATCTGTAGGATTCTCTACAGTCTAGATTTTCTGAAGGAGAATCTTCCCCTCATCAATAATTTTCCACACAAAGTGAAATCTTACGTCAATATGTTGCATACATACATGATAAACTTGATTCTTTGCTAAGTGAATAGCATTTTGACTATTGTAATATACATTAATGTTCCCCTATACTAGTTCCAAGTTTTCAAGCAAGCCTTGTAACCAAATAGTCTCTTTAAAAGCCTCTATAATTGCCATATACTCAGCCTCTATGGTCGGCAGAGCAACTATAAACTATAATATATACTTCCAACTTACTGGCCTTCTAGCAAGAGCAAATACATATCCGATGGTTGACCTTCATTTGTCTAAATCACTGGCACAGTCAGAATCAACATACCCAATCACATCTTGACAAGTGAGTCATCCTATTCAAACAGTAAACCAACATCTACGGTTTTTTGAATGTACTGCAGAATCCATTTCTCAGCTTGCCAATGCCCTTTACCAGGATTATGCATAAACCTGCTCACTATACTAACTGCTTGTGAGATATCAGGCCTTGTACACACCATTACATACATCAAGCTACCAACTGCATTTGGATACGGAATTGGTAACATATATTCTGGTTTCGCATATGTCGAAAGAGATAGCTTTGCAAAAAACTTGAAATGAGAAGCCAACATGGTACTTATAGATTTTGTCTACTTGGTTACACCAAATTGCTATAGTACTTTCATCTAATATTACTTCTAAGACAAGATTACTCTACCACGAGCTTTATTTCTGCATATCTCCATGCCAAGAATCTTCTTAGCTTCACCTAAATCTTCATCTTAAATTCTTAATTAAGTTGAATCTTCAACTTTTTGGTCTCTTCTTTATTCTTAGATGTTATTAGCATGTCATCAACATACAAGAGCAACTATATGAAATATTCATCTTGTAGCATGCGAAAATACACGCAATGATCAAATTTACTTCTCGTGTACTGATGCCCCTTCATGAATCGATCAAATCAATTGTACCACTGCCTCGGAGATTGTTTCAGTCAATAAAGCAACTTTGTCAGTTTACAAACCCAATTTTATGTTCCGAGAACCTTGAATCTATTTGGCTAAGTCATGTAGATTTTCTCTTTCAAATCACCATATAAGAATGCAGTTTTCACATTAAGCTAAACTAGTTCAAGATCAAATTGCGCAACCATGGCTTGCAAAATTTGTATGGAGGAATGTTTCACAACTAGAGAAAACACTTCATTGTAGTCTATTCCTTCTTTTTGAGTGTAACCCTTCGCTACCACAATCTAGCCTTGTATCAATTTTCATTCCTTTACATGATAATAGGCAATGGAAGCAAAGACATGTAAAGAATCATAGTCTATAGTAGGTTTGCCAATCCACATTTCCGTTGGTGTTTTGCTGCAATTACATCTAATGGCAAATTGTTAATCAGATGGCATGCATGTACAACTGCCTCAGCCCAAAAACTCCTTGCCCAACCCAACATGGGGCAACATACACCGAACTTTCTCCAATATAGTCTGGTTTATGCATTCTGTCACTTCATTCTACTATGGTGTATCCTAAACAGTGAAGTGTTGCACTATGCCCTCACCTTGGCATACTTATAGAAATGGATCACTTTTGTGCTCACCACCATTATCAGTCTAAGTCTTAATCATCTTCTTCCATTTCAAAAATGTGCCCAAAACTTCAATTTTGGTTTTCATCAAATACACCCATACATTTCTTAAATAGTCATCAACAAAAGTAACAAAATAGTGCATATCTCCCAAAGAAGCTGCTTTGGTAGGTCCCCACACCACACATCACTATGAAACATAGTCCAAAATCACTTTTGTACTAAGGATTGCTGAATCGAACTTTAATCTAGTCTTATTGCCCAAAACACAATGTTCACAAAAGTTCAATTTGCAAGAATTTGCACCTTAATTTCACCAAGTCTTGCTTCACGAAATTTTGCAATGCTTCTCCACCAGCATATCCTAGTCGCATATGCAACAACTTGGTTACCTCTGAACCTGTATTTTTTTAGAAACTATTG
Source organism: Murraya paniculata (assembly GCA_030449075.1). Classification (NCBI taxonomy): domain Eukaryota; kingdom Viridiplantae; phylum Streptophyta; class Magnoliopsida; order Sapindales; family Rutaceae; genus Murraya; species Murraya paniculata. The sequence goes on along the minus strand of JAEVFN010000008.1, from coordinate 2,185,696 downwards.
ATGCTAATCTAATAACTATATTTCCTTAGAAATAGTACAAGCTATTTCTTCTTATACTTTTTATCACCGTCAAAACCCAGCTACTATTTTTAAATATCCATCTCCCAGAGTGATTGTGAGTCCTTTCGGTTCTAAGACACGTAATGAGATGGGATTTTTCTTCAAGCTTGGTACGTAGCAAACATTTGTCAAGACTTGGATTGATCCATCGTGATTCTTCAATCAAATTGATTTAATTTTAGATTTTAGACAAGTGGAAATTAGTACTTAATGAATCAATTTGATTTAATTTAAAATTAAAATAGCGTCTTTTAAATTTAAAAAAATGTTTATGTATGGCGAAATCTGGTAAACCCTTTAATTATTTAATTCTCTTAACTTTTTAACATAGAAAAGATTTTAGTGTGGGCTTATTAGAAATCACAATTTTAGGGGCTTGAATAAATATACTTTTTGTATTCTAAAAAAATATTTTAAATGCTCTAATTCTCTGTACACTCATCTGCCAAATTTAAGAAATTAACTTTTCATCTACCAAATTTAAAAAATTAGTTTTTACTTTATACACTCGTTAAAATACCAAAAAAAAAAAAAATCCCCACATAAATATTTACATTAATAATCTTTTTATGCTTTACAGACCCATAAAACCATTGAACGCACCCAAAAACATTCTTAAGAAGTTAAAATATATACTTGGAACACTAAAATCAAGCCAATTTATTTATATTTAGTTATTAAGTTTTCAAAAATTCATTTTATCTCCTATCAAATTATCTGTTTCATTCTAATTTATCTGTTTTGTGTAATATATTTATCTATTTAAATAAAACCCACGGAATTTTTTCAAAACAAAAAGAAAGGAAACAAACAAACAAACAAACAGGGGCATGAAAATATATGTTGTAGCAGTACATATGTACACCAGGTGAAGAATAATTAAATATTGCATAGATATTTAGATTTAGATGCTTAAGCATTAATTTTTCTCCCGATTTGCAGAGTAATATAACAAATGTTAATTGTGAATGGATTAATTAGTTCATTAACAATTGGATGAGTTTGGATCAACTATATTACATTGATTCATATTGATTGTTCTTTATAGTAAGAGCTATGCTAAGTATCGCAATATTTAAGTCCCAATTTGAGTCCTAATTGATGCGTCATTCATCATTTTGATGGTGGTTAAATAATTTTATGAGCATGGATGGTGGTTTAAAAAAATGTAATTTTGAATAATTGCGAATGGATTGATTTTTTTTTAAACAAAGAGCGAAATAATTATTAATTATTTCATTAAGAATTGGATGAGTTTGGAGCAATTATATTACATTGATTCATATATATTGTTATTTATAGTAAGAGCAATGCTAAACATCTCAATATTTATGTTCCAATTTTAGTTTTAACTAACGTGGCATTCATTCATTAGATGGTGTTTAAGTAATTTTATGAGCATGGATGGTGGTTTAAAAAAAAGTAATCGTAAGTAATTGTGAATGGATTGATTTAAAAAAAGAAAAAAGAAAAAAGGTGAATGGATTAATTAGTTCATTAACAGTTGAACGAGTTTGTAGCAATTATATTACATTGATTCATATAGATTGTTCTTTATAATAAGAGCAACACTAAGCATCCTAGTAGTTAAGTGTCAATTTTAGTCCTAACTAATGCGGCGTTAATCCATTAAATGGTGGTTAAATATATACTTGCAACACTAAAATCAAGCCAATTTTATATATACTTAGATATTAAGTTTTCAAAATTCATTCATTAAGTTTTCAAAATTCGTTTTAACTCCTATCAAATTCTAAGTTTTTCATTCTAATTTATCTATTTCGTGTAATAGATTCATCTAGTTTAATAAAACCCAGGGAATTTTTCAAAACGGAAAAAGAAAAAGACAGAAAGAAACAGGGGCATGAAAACATATATTGTAGCGACATATATGTATACCAGGTAAAGAATAATTAAATATTGTATAGAGATTTAGATTTTTGCATTAATTTTTCTCCCTATTTGCAGAGTAATATAACAAATGTTAATTGTCGATGGATTGATTTGAAAAAAAAAAAAAAAGTGAATGGATTATCTAGTTCATTAACAATTGGATGAGTTTGGAGCAATTATATATATTACATTGATTCGTGTAGATTGTTCTTTATAGTAAGAGCAATGCTAAGCATCACAATATTTAAGTCTTAATTTGAGTCCTAAATAATATGAGCACTCATCCATTGGAAGGTATTAAGTAATTTTACAAGGTATAAAATCCATCATCTAATAAATGAGTGACAGATGGCATTGAGACTTAAATTAAAACTCAAATGTTGGGATTCTTAATATTTTTGTAATAGCAATTCATATCAAGCGTATTCTTGTAATAAATAAATTAATTAAAATAAAAATGTTCAATATAATTTTTAAAATGTAAATAGCCCTGCCGTACATTTAGTATAAAATTAACTATTGGTGTAAAGCATATAAGTAAGAATTTATGAGCAAATTCGTTTTAAGCTGGGACTTTGGACCACTATGGTCACAACATGGGCCCGTCACTGATTTCAAGTTACACTAATTCTACACTTTTAAAGATCATGTGAAAAGATTTTATTCCAACTGAGTCTTTCAACTAATTAATGGACGATAGATTTCTAAATTACGGATTAATGAAATCTTTAAAGATTACGAAGTGTAGTATTATTATTTCGATGGCAAAGCACTTGTGGCATTAACCAATGTCGATCTCAGACTCAAAGCACCTTATTTACCCCGAAGGTATAAATAACATTTATTCCCAAACAGCAAGAGATGAAGAGTAACTCAATCCCTTGATACAAACACTATTTATTTCAAAAACACCATGAAATATAACTGACTGAAGACTTATAACCCTTCAAATGGTAACAGGGTCTCTGAGCACTGCGGCAATCTGGTCTTTAATCGCATAAGAATGAGTGTACCAATCACCCTTCTTGTTTAGAAATTCAATCACACGTGCGATATTGAAAGGTCTCTCAATTAAGGCCACAGGAAAAGCAGTTGGTTTCAGGAATTCCTCATTCAGATCTTTCCATGCATTCTCAACTTCTTCAGTAAAAAATTTAACTACCTCTTCTTCTGAAACACCATGCTGCTTACTGTAGCATTCAAGTCCGGTGGCAACATGTCCTCTCTTCTGTTCAAACTATACACATATATAATAGAGAAAGTTTATTAGATAATTATATTGTTATTAAAATTTCACGACATCAGTCTCATCTAATCTTGACTGTACATTAAACCACACTGTTCTATGCAATGCACGCATGGCAGAAGATTATAAAATGCTGAGCACAACTCAATTCAGCACTGGATCCAAAACCAAGTACAAATAGTCACGATCTAAGGGGGAATTGATAAATTAGCTAATTCATAGTGTGGCACGTACCTGGTGGGATACAATGTCATTCCTTAGTCTGCAGATAACTGATGACGCTGTTGAAATCTTAGGGTTCTTGGATATCCATTCAAAAGCTTCCTTGTTTGCAACATCACACATGCCAAGGAAGGAATTTGTTGCGAGCATGAAGTAGCCGCAACTTACAAGTGCAACCGGATAATATTCCTCCCACGTTGGAGCATAACCTTCACTGAGCCACTTGGCTTCAACAAAGAAAACTTGAACAAGTTCTAGCAGCTGAGCACCGCAAACCAATTCAACGGAATAATCAACACTATCGTAATCAACACTACCGGTCTAATAAGTATTATAAAAGACAATAATAATTATTGGTTAATTTGGTAAAAAACAATAATGGATTAATTTGGTAATTAATTTATTCCATGGCTTAATTAATTAATGTCTCCAAAAGGGTAAAAGATAAGAAAAAAAAAAAAAGCCTAAGACTGTCATATATTCGATAATAAGGGTATCTTGAGACATTTTTCAAAATATAAGAACTAAACGGATGCTTACCCAAAAATATAGAGACTGTTCGAACATTTATCCTTTTTAAAATACATAGACTAATTGAGGATTTACTCCTTAATTGCGTACCTTTTCTTTGTCATAATGTAAGTAGGACGATCTTCCTTCCTTGGCCAAGTCTTGCTCAATTTCATTGTAAGTATCTAAAATGGTCTTATAAAGTATTTTCATGTATTCTGGAAGTATATCCATGGCTCCAATGTCCCATCTGAATACAAAGTAATATATCGTGCGAATGGAAATTTAAAAATAATAACAATAATAATAATAATCATTTGTTATATTTATATAGACCACAAAATATTTTAAACCTCTGGACTGCTTCTGCAAAGAGTTTGAGCTCTTCAAAGGTACCATAGGCGTCGAAAGTGTCATCTATGAGAGATAGCATGTAAATTGATTTGGTCATTATTTTTCTGGCTAAAGTGTATTTTGGTTCAAAATACGCCCCTAAAATCCAAAAATATAACTCCACGATTCTATCTCTTGCGTAAGGCAGCTTTGTAGTCATGTCTAAATCTTTCCACCACCTGAAATTTAAATATTTCATATTAAAATTATCTAATTAGTAGTTAAAACTAATTAACAAATTCACTTGCATTGTGCAATTTAACAGATAAAAAGGGAGAAACAAAGCTCGGTGTTATTGTTCACTAAAATTATACATGTATGATCCATATCATAATTAAGAGAAGAGAACGTCTGGCCCTTGTGTGAAATTTTGTGAGATCGTTAAAATTAGTTAGTGAAAAGTAAATAAGAAATTAAACTGCCTACATTTATTAGCATCCTCTGCTAGTTTTTTTTTCCTCTCCTTACTACTCCTAGCTTTTCAAATTTACTGAAAAAAATTGGTTTAATTATAAATAAAGTAAAAAAAATTGGCTTGATTATCAATGTAAAAATTCAAACTTCAATCTTGATCACTCATTAAATTAGGAGAGGTTAGGAGAGAATTGATCCTTTTTTCCTTTGTTAAACGTTTAGAAAATTATCTGGGCAAATGTCCTTATAGTCTTTAGGTTCGCCTAAATGTCTTATACTTTTAAAATTTACTCAAATTGTTCTTGCTGTTACATTTAGCTCCGTTAAATCAATTCTTTTATTTGTTTTCATATTTTATTTTCAAAAGATAAGAGGAGGGCAAAGCCCCAAAATAATAATTTACGTCAAACAGGTAATGGGCTGTTACATATAAAAGCGTAAGGATGTAAGTAGTAAAACTAAGAATTATAGAAGGAAAGTGACAATTTTCCACAATAATTGAACAAGAACAAAGAAATGACATTATCTTGTCCTACAATTTTAAATGAACAGAAAAGACATTTGTACGTTTTCAAAATCTTTTTCTTAATTACCAGAGCAAAAAAATGTGTCTGTTGATTTTATCTTTTAAAGTAAATAAACACATGGGTGGGTTAAGAGCTTACTGTGTGATGGCACTTAATTCCTTCTGATGCATTGTTTGCACAAGGTTAAAGTCTAACTTTGCAAACTTTAACAAAGTTTTATCGTGTTTATCATCCCCTGGATAGACAGACAAGAAAAATCTTGTCTCTACTCTTGGGAGGGTTCTACGGAGAGGACAGTCGAGAGCATGATTAATTTGTTCAGCAAGATTATTAGGGCATACATCACGAGATACCATTGACTTCAGGTGAGTTGTAGTGAAAGCAATGGCTTCATCTAATATATCTTCTCCGCGAATGGCCAAGTATCCTGCGTCATACAAACTTAGAATGCCTTGAACATCCTTCGCCAATGATGCCTTGAATTTACCTTCATCATCTTTGAACTTCTCGAACACATCTGATAATTTTAGTAAACGATTTATTGCGCTCAGTTACATTGACATCAACTTGTATAAACACATATATAAATGGCTAGGGATAGTTTCAGCCAATTACTCAATTAAATAGTTACCGTATTTTCAAACATGTCCCAAAATGTCCTATTGGACAAATTTGTGTTAAAATCTACTTATATGACCATTTTCTTTCTACCTACTCATATCCAACACCTACAAATGTAACGACATGTCTTTTGAGTATCTTTTAAAAATTAAAAGAACTACGTACGTAATTGGCAGAAACGGCAGAGACCGTAATTAGCTTTAAACAATAAACTTACTTACCACACGAAACCTTAAATCCTTGCTGCCTAAGCAGTCGAAAACGAAGAGAAACAGTGTAGAGATCAACATCATCAGTATTTTCGGAGTCATCGTGATAAATCTTTTCTAATGCATCTTCTATCTCCTGTTCGAAGTGATAGGCCACACCCAATCGTTGGACTGCATCAATCAATTGCAACTTCTGAGCAGGCGTATCTGCCGTAGCTGTTATCATGGTCCTGACTTCTCGCTTCAGTGCTTCGTATTCCTCTTGATTTGTAGTATCATTAGTCTGCAATGCATGCATGTACAAGACAATTAATTAGTATTTATTAGTCTCTATGCGAGTTAATCACACACATATCTAGCTAGGTGGTAGTTATTGAGTTATTTAGATCTGTCTTTAATTACCTTGCAATCAGAGGCGAGGGTGAGGAAATAGTCTCCCCATAAGTTAGGATGGAAACCTGCAATGGGACGAACAGTTTTTTCTGTTGAACCGGAAACCGTTGCTAGAACTTGAGCAGACATTTGTTTTTTTTTTTTTTTTTCCCCACCTATTTCACTCAAACCAAAGGAACTTATTACTTGGTTTGAACTCGGCAGGACTTCTGCTCTTTATATAGAGTTTCCCAATCTGCAGATAGAGAAATTCTATAATACCTCTAAGATATTATGTCCGTTATATAATAAAATATAAAATTAAAATAAATGTAATATGTTTGTTATTATTTTATAAATAATTACCAGCAAGATTATTGGAAAGTATTAAACATTTTTTAAAAATTACAGTAAGAGTTATATTATAAAAAAGAAAAAATGAGGGCATGAGTGTCACATATTCAATAAAAAGAATGAGGTATTTTCCAAAATATTAGAGACTAAAGCATTTAACTAAAAATATAGAGACTATTTTGGTCCGATTTTTGTTCAGCCCAACACACTATATGAGTTCCTTCTTTCTGCATGTGTTTTTGGCAATAGTTCAATTTGTGTTAATTATTGTTACAGGTTAAGAAATATATTGATTTCATTCTCCAACCTTACGTCTCAACTAGGCTAAGCATCAATTTCATTGGTACTTGCAATTTAGTGTAACCATGCTACGGCATTTGTGTATTTATTTTAAAGAATCAGTATTTAATTAATGATTATTTATTTATTTTCTTTTTTTTTTTTAATCAAAGCAAACCAAAGGAACTAATTAATTAGTTTGAACTCGGCAGGACTTCTGCTCTTTATATAGGTTTCACAATCCATATATGATCATTGGCTGGACAAAAGTTTATACGATACATTAATAGAATATAAAATTAAACGATAAAACGATCTTATCGAATCGCGTTTTTAATGGATAGATCCATTGTTAAAACCTAAACATTTAATGAAGGGTCGGGTTTTGTTTTGTCCTAAAAAATCGTTTTTCTCATATATTTTCAACAATTTTATCATTTTACTTTTTATAAAATAATGAAATTAAATTTGGATAATATGTCCAGTAATATAATTTAAAACACTAGACCCGTCAATATTTGTATTAAAAGTCTTCAACCTTAAACCTTTTTTTCTAAGCCAAACAGTTATTTAGATAATTATACATGTTGTAATGAGAAATGTGAAAAGTCAAATAAGCACAAGTACAAGAGAGTATGATAAGCATGAGAGCATTAGAGAATGAGAGTACAAAAGTATGAGAACTTAGTAGCAGGAAGCGTCAAGTAAGCACAACTACATGAGAGCATGGGAACTCAATACCAGGAAGCTCATAAGTCAAATAAACATAGTAACACGAGAACACGAAAGCATGATAGCTCAATAGTAGGAAGCTTAATAAGTCAAACAAACACAACTACGTAAGAGCATGGCAACATGGGAGCATGAAAGCTTAGTAATAATAAGTCAAATAAGCTCAACTACATGAGAGCATGACAGCACGGGAGTTCACTAATAAGAAGCTTAACAAGTCAAATAAACACAGCTACATGAGAGTGTGAGAGCATGAGGCACTAAAAATATGATAGTTTAGTAGAGGAATCTTAATAAGTCAAATAAGCACAACTACATAAGAGTATGCGAACATGTGAGCATGGGAGCTCATGAGAACATGGGAGAATGAGAGCTCAGTATGAGGAAGCTTAATAAGCCAAATAACCATAGCTACATTAGAGCATGAGATCACGAGAGCTCAATAAAAGGACACTTAATAAGTCAAATAAGTACAATTGCAGGAGAGTATAGCCACAACAGGATAGCATACGATCTCAAAACCTTAATAAGTCAATAAGCATGACTGCAAGAGAGCATGATGGCACGAGAGCACAACCTTTGGAGCTAAGTTTAATGAAATAAGGCTAGTTGCTGAATCCAACAGCTAGGGTCTAGAAGTTGAAGCCTTACATAAGGCCAGTAAAAGAATTTAGAAGCTCTCGAAGTCCGATGTGAGTTCTAGAAGGAGATAAATGTTGGAGACAAATGTTGACATTAAGATAAAACTCTAATTAAGTTATAAAGATCATCAAAACGAGGAGCCATTTATAAGTCAGATAAGCATGACTGCAGGAGAGCGAGAGAGCCTGATGGCATGAGAGCAGAACCCTAGGAGATAAGTTTAATTAAATAAGTCCAACTGCTGAATCCAACAACTAGGGTTTAGAAGTTGAAGATGGAGATAAATGTTGACATTAAGATAAAACTCTAATTAAGTTATAAAGATCATCAAAACAAAGAGTTATTTAGGATTCAGATACCTAAAATGTATTATAAATAGAGAACTCTTGTTGCACAGAAAGGGACAAGTGAATATTTAAATCATTTTAATCTTATTCAATAGTAAAAATTACTCTTTCTATACCCGTGAATATAGGCCAAATGCTGAATCACATAAATTTCCTATATCTTGTTTATTATACCATCCCATTTATTTATTTCTCTAGTTGACTAAAAATTAGCATCAACAATACACTGACAATCATATCATGTTAGAAATCAAGACTTAATTTTTTTTAAAATTCTATTCTATATATTTTTGCAATTTGATCTTGCAATTTTGTTTTCTTTTTCTTACACCAGATCTTCTAATAATTATTAAAAAAACATTAGTGAACGGGTCTGCTTCTATAAATCCATAAAAATTCGAAATCGTATAATAATTTTCATCTTTGCATGTGTGTGTATATATATAGAATAAAATAAAATAAAAATATGTATAAAATTAGTGCAAATTAATTTTTTAACCCTCTATTTTTTTAAAATTTTCTAAAATTTAAACTCACAGAGTCAACTAAATAAAACTATTTGATAGTCATATGATCGTCCACGAAAGCTTATGCGTATATTAGAAGACCCAACACTAGCAATGAAAGTATGAAATGTACGTACTATTTTATTTAGTAAAAGCAAAAATATCAAAATAAATAAATACATAATATCCGTCGGTTGTCTCCGGAAAGGCAATAAAATATTCCTCGGATCAATCCTTGGAATTGGGTAACAACGAGAGCCCGAGATCGAGCCAAGAAATACGCTCGAGTGAAAGAACGGGAAAATGGATCTGCCTCTGATAATGTATGAAATAAATAATTGACAGGGTCTTGCTACTGTACATTCATCATTAGTTTTCTCTCATCTGTGATAATTTGTTTATAACAACATGTCGTAAAATATAATCCATGAAAACATAAGTTGAATATGCCATAAAAAAGATATTATTATCAATAACAAAAGTTTTTTTACCGATAACTTAAAACAAAAAAAAAAAAAAAAACAAAAACCACTGCAATAGAGTGTTTCATATTAATCATACTCTAATTTTGCACAGATATTTAAAAACTAAAAGAATACCGTCAAAATAAAAATAAAATCTGCATTAGTAATCGTTACATTAGAAGTTCAGCCCAGAAACCCAAAATTAAGTAATTATAAATTGCCTTAAGAATCACATCTCACAGTGGTCGAAAATAAATTTCGTTAATGGTAATAATATTATCATTACTTAAAACAACATTTTGTAACATATAATACATGAAAAATAAGTTGAATATATTATCAAAAAATTACTAAAGAAAACTTTTAGCAACAATAAACAAAAAAAAAAACAACTAAAATTATATGCGTGTTATTAGTAACAACTGTTAAATTGATGTATATTATATAATTATGTAACTTAATAGCTGCCTTATTTTTAATAAATAAATAACTATTTTTTGGATTTCTTGTATTTATCACTTTCATTGATTCTCTTTGTTGTTTAGTTTTATATTTTTGCAAAAATCAACTAGTCTTGATAAATTATCTCACTATGATCGATATAAGCATCAAGGAGGTATCTAGCATAGGACCAGGTGAGGCCCATACCCCAGCTGGCTCCTGATGACTCCAAATATCTTAAAAAATTCGCATTATCCCTAGATTAAATGTCTAATTCTAAATAATTTAATCAGCTGCTAAATATTACGAAACTTAAATAAAATTCTAAATAATTTAATCAGCTACTAAATATTACGAAACTTAAATAAAATTCTAAATAATTTAATCAACTACTAAATATTACGAAACTTAAATAAAAATAAAAGACGATAGACTATTAAGAATTTTTCTCCCAACAAAAGAATAAGGAACGTTTGAAACAAGGGAAATTAAGTTCCTTTTCTCTTTTTTGGTTATGTTGTCTGCTTCTGAATCTTGAATGGAACTTGAACAACCTAAATTAAAAAAAATAATTAAAAATAAAAGAAATTCACTTTAATCTTTTTTCTTTTTATGGTTTCTTTCCAATGCTTTGAATTAAAAGCACACTTTCTTTATTTGTGTTTCACGAGGTCAATGCATGGATTTCATTCTAGTTCTCTAAATCAGAAGTGGGGATGGCAATGGGGAGGGGAGGGGACCAACATCCCCATACCCATCCCCGATATTCTGCTTATGTCTCCGTCTCCTCCCTGTTCCCATTAAAATTACTTGAGGGGATCCCCGTCCCCTTCCTGAATAATAACAGGGATTCCCGAAGATTCCCCGATCCCCGAATAACTAATATGTTTTTAATTTTTGAACTTGATTTAATCATATTAAAATAAAAAAATTAAACAAAAGTAAGATTTAATAATATATCATACATTAACATTAATCCATTACAAAAATCACACTTCAAAATACAAATTATCAGAATAATTATCTTCGTCAATATTTATAATCCTATAATAAAAAGAAAAAAAAATTACTTTTATATCAATAATGAAATAAATGAAATGAGTATAGATACTGAAATTAATATTTTTAATAATTTACTCTTGTACCTTCTACTCATTTTGTTACTCAAATGTGGCAAATTGAGAGATAGCATCAAGTTTCAAATCTAAAACAATAAAAATAATATAAGCAATGTAATTCATAATCTAAAACAGTTTTGGGCCAATGCTTTTGAAATAAGGTATGCTCGAATAGTAATTCATGAAATAAGGTCTGCTCGAATAGTAATTTAAGACTAGTACTAGTTAATTAGGCCTCAAAGTTTTATAGTATATTTGTATAAATATTTTGATATTTGTTATTTATACTAATATTTAATATTTTTATAATTTAAATTATGTTATTTATTTATTAATAATTCTAAAAAAATTATAATTAAAAATAAAAATGAGGAAATGGGGAAATGGGGAGGGGATGGGGATTCTAGCTCATCCCCGTCTCTTCCCCGAATAAGAAATTGGGTAAAAAATTATTCCCGTCCCTTCTCCAAATAAGAAATTGGGTATAAAATCGTCCCCATACCCTCTCCAAATGGGAAAAATCCCCAAGGGTCCCCGTCCCCGTGGGGATTTCTGCCATCCCTGCATTTAATGAAGGGTCGGGTTTTGTTTTGTCCTAAAAAATCATTTTTCTCATATATTTTCAACAATTTTATCATTTTAATTTTTATAAAGGGAAAATGACTGATACATCCCAAACGTTTAAACAAAGAGACATAAAAGTCCTTAACGTTTTAAAAAAGACAATTAAATCCTAAATTATTAACGGATTCCGTTAATTGTAACAGAAAATTCATTTTCAACTTATAATTACCATTATCTCCCTCTAACATACAAGTCCATGTATTGACCTGGAAATGTCATCAAAAAATTATTGATTGCCCAATTTGCCCATGGATCATTAATAAAATTACAAACATACTAGAGATCCAATTTAATTTTCTATATTTCCATTTTAACTGTTCATTGTTAATTAAATTACAAGAATATTGTTATTTAGAAGGAAATAAAAAGCTGCAGGTTACAACAAAATCATTAAATCTTAATACTACAAATAGCATATCCAATTGACACAAAAATCACAATTATCTGGCTAGCTTTCATAGAAAGCCATAATCTTTGAATTAGTACCACCATTCCAATAAACATAACAACAAATCATTATATCATAGTCCTATACCAAATTAGTACCCGTAAACATTACAACAATAACCATAATCTCTTTTTTTTTAAAAAAAAAAATCTGTTCAAAAAAAAAAAAAACTAATCATAATAATAACTAAAATCCTAAAAAGTTATTGTGATTCATACTCGAAAAAAATTGCGCATTGAAAAATAAATCAAAATGAGTTCACTGAAAGATAAAAAAGAAAAAAAATACCACAATTTTTCAAGCATAATTTTTTTAAGGAAAATTCATCAACAGAATGTCACAAACTTTGCAAGACTTCAGGTGATCTATGATTTAGTAAAAAATCATAGTGAGATGTAATGCCAACAGCTGCATAAAAAATGAAAAAAAAAATATTAATATATCAAAAACATATATAGATAATAAACAAAATAAACCATCCGGCCGGACATATATTTCTCATTCACATATGTTTATCAAATGTAAAAAAAGAAGATTTAGTTTTTACCTCGATCTGATATCAAATTGGAATCATATCCATCATTAATGATGACTTGAATAGGGCTGTTTTTTACTCATGTTAGGCTGCTGTTGACTTGAAGATGGGTGATATTGTTGCTCACTTGAATGCCAACTTGAAGAGGGGTGTTGTTGCTGACTTAAAGAAAAGTACTGCTCATGTTGAATTGAAGAAGGTTGATGGTGATGTTGACTTGAAGAAATGTGATACTGAGGTTGAATTAAAGAGGGCTGATGTTGACTTGAAGATAGCATATTACAGTTCACAACTGATTGTAAGAGTGAAGCATGTCTTCTTGAAACATTGTTTTGAATTGGCAAATTTGTATGACAATTCTGGTTACTAGCTTGTATAGAGCTTCTGCTCATAGCTTGTGTGGTTGTTGCTGCATTATCAATCATGCATGATTAGTGTAGAAAGAAAACAACCATAAAGAAGAAAAAGATAGTTTTAGGCATACCTGATAGGTGTTGAAGGTATTCTAGCGTAGTTATGCTCTCTGCTGCATTTCTTTTTTTTTTTCATGGTGACCTACGAATGTAAATGATAATGTAAACTATTGAGCAATGGATACTAAGCATTTTAGCTACTAAGTAGTGAATATTAAACATGCTTTTGCATGAAATAAGTAGGGGCAAATCTAAATAACTCAAAACCTGTCCAGTGCCATCATCAGGTGCATTTTTGCATGCTCTTTTGTTATGGCCGAAAATGCTACAATTGCTACATCTTTGCTTGGTCTTTCTTTTCCCTTGCTGTTCCCCTGGCTCTCTTCTCCTCACTGTTTTAGGCCTACCAACTCTTGCTTTGACATTTGGTGGTAAGATTTTTAGGCCTTCAACAGTAGGCCAAGTAGTTTGATCTGGAAGTGGATGTATGATATTTGCATATGTGGCCAAATATGCTTCCACTGTCAATTTTTTGTCCACATAATCAGCAGCATCCTCATGTCTTCGAGCAATACATGGCATGACATGTTTACATGGTATCCCACAAATTTGATAGACACCACAGTCACAAGTTTTATTTTGCAGGTTAACTATAAATGTTTTGTTATTCTCATCCATTACCTCAAATTCATACTCACTAGCCACAAGCACCCTTACGAATCTTCCTTCTTGCTTGGAAACATTCAACTTTCTCCTCACGATTGGAGGTAGCTTCCCAATCCATTTTCTTGCATCAGAATGCCTTTTGTACAATCTTTTCATAACTTTTTTCCTAATGAATTCCATAAGTGTCAACACAGGCTTGTCTCTGCATTCATTTAACCAACTGTTCCAAGACTCAGTTAAGTTATTGGTTACATGATCAACTTTTACATCATGTGCAAATGCATGTCTGGCCCACTCTTTCTTGTCAATCTTGATCAAATAATCATAAGCAGCCTGTGTATCTTTTTTAGCTATTTTTATCTTTTTCATATTGTCCTCCCATTCATCTTCACTAGTGGCTCTTGCTGTAGCCCAAAATAGGTTTCTGTAAATGATATCAGGATGATTACTTCTTAAGTTAGCAAATATATGCCTAGCGTAATGCCTCACTGTTGCACCATGCCAATATGCTTCCAAGCCTAACAATATTCCTTTTTGCCTATCTGTCATAAATGTTACTTGACTATGATTCCTTATATTCAGCCACTCACTCAATATTGCCAAAAATCATTTCCAACTATCAGCACATTCTGATTCACAAATACAAACTGCAATTGGAAAAATTCCATTGTTTGCATCTAATGCCACTGCTGACAATAGCACACCTCCAAAAGGCCCTTTTAAATGACAACCGTCTAATCCTATAAACCATCTACATCCATTAATGAATCCATTAATGAATCCATTCTTCAAAGCTACAAAGCTAAACATAAACCTCTGAAACTTCAAAGCTGGCTTTCTATCTTTATCAAAACCAGACACGAATTTCATCTTTACTAACGCATCAGGATTCCTCTGTCTAAGTATTTGGGCATAATCCCTTAGCCTTTGATAAGAATCTGCATAGTTCCCATTTAATTTATCCATTGCTCTTTTCTTGGCCCTATACATTTTCTTCATGTTTGCCTTTATCCCTAAGTTGCTAACTAATTCATCTTTTATTGCCTTCACAGGCATTTTGGGGTTATTCTTCAAGGTTCTCTCAAACTGAGAGGCAATCCATTTATATGATGCCTCTTTGGTCTCTAACACTCCATTACACTCATGTACATCACTCAGTTTCTGAATTCTAAATTTGGTCCCAGATTCTACTTGTGCTGCATAAATAAACCAAGGACAACCCTCATTTGAGCACTTTGCTCTGAACCTTTTATTATCATTCTTGATCCTATTAAGATCAAACCCATTCTTAAGAATGTAATTTTGAAGTACTCTTCTGAAATGTTGGACATTTTCAAACTCCTGCCCAATAGCCACTCCAGCTACTTCATTAGGATTAGCAGTGTAATAGTTACTTCTATTATGTTCATTTATCTTATTGATTGTTTGCTCACCTTCAGAATCCGAAAGCAGGCCATGTTCTCTATCATCTGACTCACAGTTGGAAAGAATTTCATCTCCTTCTTCACTATCTTCATGATCTATTTCTTCACCACCTTCAATGTGTCCAACAACCCTTCTATCGTCATCCCAATTTAATTCACTTTCATCATCAACAGGTGTTATCTCTTCATTGTCATCATTTGACCAATATACTTCATCATCTTCTTGTTCAATAAAATAAAGTGGGTTAGTATTCAAGTTCTGGGATGACTGATCAACCTGAGACTTTGGATTTATGTCATGAAAGTCAATCTCAGCTTGAAATGACTGTTGTGGTTGGCCATTATTTGTTGCCATCTGCACACCAGTACATGCTTTTCATTTATAAAGTTAAGCATTAACTTCACAAGTTTCATGACCATGAACAAAAAGGAGAAAATGTATAATATGGCACCTAGGTGAGTATTGTAACAAAAAGAAAAAATGCACATACGTGAAAGAATATAGATTTAATTACATGTGTTCAATTACTGATACAGGTATAACTACAAAATGTGAAAAAAAAATTCAAAGTGAAATTTGTGATGAAACAAAGTTCCACATTATGCTATTAGATGTGTTATTTTCTGGATAGTAAAGCTAAAAAAGTCATTAGATGTATACTTTCTACAATCATGCAAAGAAATCAGGTATAGTAGCAAAGACAATCATTTAAAATTATAATAGGATAAAATCATTCATTTATGTTTGTTAAGCTTATGGCGAAAGCTCATGTCTGAAACTTAAAAAACTAAATCACTACTAAAAGAATAAACATATATGGTAAAGCAAACTAAATTAATGAAAAAAAAACTAATTATTATGATGAGAAAAAGCATATCTTTTGTCCATAGTCACTGTGATTTCAATCTATCAAATATAAATGTAAAATCCGATTCAAGCTTCTATTAAAAAAAAAAATCTCTTTTACTGTAAGAAAAATTGAGAAGCATAATAATATATTAATACCCTTAAATCATAGAAACCCAAAACTAAATCACGTAAACGTTGTTCAAATTTGATCTATATTGCTGTTATGATCAGAAAATATTTAGGTAATATTTTTTTTTAATGAAAAAGTTTAATACAAAAGCAAAAATTTATATGTTCTGAACATAAATACTAACCAGAATTTTTTATGGAGAACGAAACTACCACCGCCGACAGTTGCAAAGTGTGAAACTACCACCGCTGAGAGTAGCCGTGCTGGTGCTAGAATAGGAACATGAACTAAAATAAAGAGTTTTCAATTTTCCAAAGGGAAGGGAAGGTTTGTGATTTTTGGGTTTGTTTAGGTTATGAAGATGAAAAGTTTGACACAGCTTTTAAGCGCGAAAAGATCTACACAAATCAACTTACAACGAGTGCCATTATTTTAAATATATTGTTTGTGAATTTTCTGATGTGGCAGGCCACATGTCATACCCAAGTGAATGTACAATATTAACCTTTTAATTACTTAAATAAACGGAATATGTTAAGAAACAAGGATTTAATTGTCTTTTTTAAAACGTTAGGGACTTCTACATCTCTTTTTCTAAACATTTAGGGTGTATCAGTCCTTTTCCCTTTTATAAAATAATGAAATTAAATTTGGATAATATGTCCAGTAATATAATTTAAAACACTAGACCCGTCAATATTTGTATTAAAAGTCTTCAACCTTAAACCTTTTTTTCTAAGCCAAACAGTTATTTAGATAATTATACATGTTGTAATGAGAAATGTGAAAAGTCAAATAAGCACAAGTACAAGAGAGTATGATAAGCATGAGAGCATTAGAGAATGAGAGTACAAAAGTATGAGAACTTAGTAGCAAGAAGCGTAATTAGGGATGACAGAAATCCCCACGGGGACGGGGACCCTTGGGGATTTTTCCCATTTGGAGAGGGTATGGGGACGATTTTATACCCAATTTCTTATTTGGAGAAGGGATGGGGATAATTTTTTACCCAATTTCTTATTCGGGGAAGGGAAGAGGATGAGCTAGAATCCCCATCCCCTCCCCATTTCCCCATTTCCCCATTTCCTCATTTTTATTTTTAATTATAATTTTTTTAGAATTATTAATAAATAAATAACATAATTTAAATTATAAAAATATTAAATATTAGTATAAATAACAAATATCAAAAAATTTATACAAATATACTATAAAACTTTGAGGCCTAATTAACTAGTACTAGTCTTAAATTACTATTCGAGCAGACCTTATTTCATGAATTACTATTCGAGCATACCTTATTTCAAAAGCATTGGCCCAAAACTGTTTTAGATTATGAATTACATTGCTTATATTATTTTTATTGTTTTAGATTTGAAACTTGATGCTATCTCTCAATTTGCCACATTTGAATAACAAAATGAGTAGAAGGTACTAGAGTAAAATATTAAAAATATTAATTTCAGTATCTATACTCATTTCATTTATTTCATTATTGATATAAAAGTATTTTTTTTTTCTTTTTATTATAGGATTATAAATATTGACGAAGATAATTATTCTGATAATTTGTATTTTGAAGTGTGATTTTTGTAATGGATTAATGTTAATGTATGATATATTATTAAATCTTACTTTTGTTTAATTTTTTTATTTTAATATGATTAAATCAAGTTCAAAAATTAAAAATATATTAGTTATTCGGGGATCGGGGACTCTTCGGGAATCCCTGTTATTATTCAGGAAGGGGACGGGGATCCCCTCAAGTAATTTTAATGGGAACAGGGAGGAGACAGAGACATAAGCAGAATATCGGGGATGGGTATGGGGATGTTGGTCCCCTCCCCTCCCCATTGCCATCCCCACTTCTGATTTAGAGAACTAGAATGAAATCCATGCATTGACCTCGTGAAACACAAATAAAGAAAGTGTGCTTTTAATTCAAAGCATTGGAAAGAAACCATAAAAAGAAAAAAGATTAAAGTGAATTTCTTTTATTTTTAATTATTTTTTTTAATTTAGGTTGTTCAAGTTCCATTCAAGATTCAGAAGCAGACAACATAACCAAAAAAGAGAAAAGGAACTTAATTTCCCTTGTTTCAAACGTTCCTTATTCTTTTGTTGGGAGAAAAATTCTTAATAGTCTATCGTCTTTTATTTTTATTTAAGTTTCGTAATATTTAGTAGTTGATTAAATTATTTAGAATTTTATTTAAGTTTCGTAATATTTAGTAGCTGATTAAATTATTTAGAATTTTATTTAAGTTTCGTAATATTTAGCAGCTGATTAAATTATTTAGAATTAGACATTTAATCTAGGGATAATGCGAATTTTTTAAGATATTTGGAGTCATCAGGAGCCAGCTGGGGTATGGGCCTCACCTGGTCCTATGCTAGATACCTCCTTGATGCTTATATCGATCATAGTGAGATAATTTATCAAGACTAGTTGATTTTTGCAAAAATATAAAACTAAACAACAAAGAGAATCAATGAAAGTGATAAATACAAGAAATCCAAAAAATAGTTATTTATTTATTAAAAATAAGGCAGCTATTAAGTTACATAATTATATAATATACATCAATTTAACAGTTGTTACTAATAACACGCATATAATTTTAGTTGTTTTTTTTTTTGTTTATTGTTGCTAAAAGTTTTCTTTAGTAATTTTTTGATAATATATTCAACTTATTTTTCATGTATTATATGTTACAAAATGTTGTTTTAAGTAATGATAATATTATTACCATTAACGAAATTTATTTTCGACCACTGTGAGATGTGATTCTTAAGGCAATTTATAATTACTTAATTTTGGGTTTCTGGGCTGAACTTCTAATGTAACGATTACTAATGCAGATTTTATTTTTATTTTGACGGTATTCTTTTAGTTTTTAAATATCTGTGCAAAATTAGAGTATGATTAATATGAAACACTCTATTGCAGTGGTTTTTGTTTTTTTTTTTTTTTTTTGTTTTAAGTTATCGGTAAAAAAACTTTTGTTATTGATAATAATATCTTTTTTATGGCATATTCAACTTATGTTTTCATGGATTATATTTTACGACATGTTGTTATAAACAAATTATCACAGATGAGAGAAAACTAATGATGAATGTACAGTAGCAAGACCCTGTCAATTATTTATTTCATACATTATCAGAGGCAGATCCATTTTCCCGTTCTTTCACTCGAGCGTATTTCTTGGCTCGATCTCGGGCTCTCGTTGTTACCCAATTCCAAGGATTGATCCGAGGAATATTTTATTGCCTTTCCGGAGACAACCGACGGATATTATGTATTTATTTATTTTGATATTTTTGCTTTTACTAAATAAAATAGTACGTACATTTCATACTTTCATTGCTAGTGTTGGGTCTTCTAATATACGCATAAGCTTTCGTGGACGATCATATGACTATCAAATAGTTTTATTTAGTTGACTCTGTGAGTTTAAATTTTAGAAAATTTTAAAAAAATAGAGGGTTAAAAAATTAATTTGCACTAATTTTATACATATTTTTATTTTATTTTATTCTATATATACACACACATGCAAAGATGAAAATTATTATACGATTTCGAATTTTTATGGATTTATAGAAGCAGACCCGTTCACTAATGTTTTTTTAATAATTATTAGAAGATCTGGTGTAAGAAAAAGAAAACAAAATTGCAAGATCAAATTGCAAAAATATATAGAATAGAATTTTAAAAAAAATTAAGTCTTGATTTCTAACATGATATGATTGTCAGTGTATTGTTGATGCTAATTTTTAGTCAACTAGAGAAATAAATAAATGGGATGGTATAATAAACAAGATATAGGAAATTTATGTGATTCAGCATTTGGCCTATATTCACGGGTATAGAAAGAGTAATTTTTACTATTGAATAAGATTAAAATGATTTAAATATTCACTTGTCCCTTTCTGTGCAACAAGAGTTCTCTATTTATAATACATTTTAGGTATCTGAATCCTAAATAACTCTTTGTTTTGATGATCTTTATAACTTAATTAGAGTTTTATCTTAATGTCAACATTTATCTCCATCTTCAACTTCTAAACCCTAGTTGTTGGATTCAGCAGTTGGACTTATTTAATTAAACTTATCTCCTAGGGTTCTGCTCTCATGCCATCAGGCTCTCTCGCTCTCCTGCAGTCATGCTTATCTGACTTATAAATGGCTCCTCGTTTTGATGATCTTTATAACTTAATTAGAGTTTTATCTTAATGTCAACATTTGTCTCCAACATTTATCTCCTTCTAGAACTCACATCGGACTTCGAGAGCTTCTAAATTCTTTTACTGGCCTTATGTAAGGCTTCAACTTCTAGACCCTAGCTGTTGGATTCAGCAACTAGCCTTATTTCATTAAACTTAGCTCCAAAGGTTGTGCTCTCGTGCCATCATGCTCTCTTACAGTCATGCTTATTGACTTATTAAGGTTTTGAGATCGTATGCTATCCTGTTGTGGCTATACTCTCCTGCAATTGTACTTATTTGACTTATTAAGTGTCCTTTTATTGAGCTCTCGTGATCTCATGCTCTAATGTAGCTATGGTTATTTGGCTTATTAAGCTTCCTCATACTGAGCTCTCATTCTCCCATGTTCTCATGAGCTCCCATGCTCACATGTTCGCATACTCTTATGTAGTTGTGCTTATTTGACTTATTAAGATTCCTCTACTAAACTATCATATTTTTAGTGCCTCATGCTCTCACACTCTCATGTAGCTGTGTTTATTTGACTTGTTAAGCTTCTTATTAGTGAGCTCCCGTGCTGTCATGCTCTCATGTAGTTGAGCTTATTTGACTTATTACTACTAAGCTTTCATGCTCCCATGTTGCCATGCTCTTACGTAGTTGTGTTTGTTTGACTTATTAAGCTTCCTACTATTGAGCTATCATGCTTTCGTGTTCTCGTGTTACTATGTTTATTTGACTTATGAGCTTCCTGGTATTGAGTTCCCATGCTCTCATGTAGTTGTGCTTACTTGACTAATTACGCTTAGGGATGGCAATGGGGAGAGGAGGGGAGGGGACCAACATCCCCATACCCATCCCTGATATTCTGTATATGTCCCCGTCTCCCCCCCGTCCCCATTAAAATTGCTTGAGGGGATCCCTATCCCCTTCCCGAATAATAACAGGGGATCCCCGAAGAGTCTCCGATCCCCGAATAACCAATATGTTTTTAATTTTTGAACTTGATTTAATCATACTAAAATAAAAAAATTAAACAAAAGTAAGATTTAATAATATATCATACATTAACATTAATCCATTACAAAAATCACACTTCAAAATACAAATTATCAGAATAATTATCTTCGTCAATATTTATAATCCTATAATAAAAAGAAAAAAATTTACTTTTATATCAATAATGAAATAAATGAAATGAGTATAGATACTGAAATTAATATTTTTAATAATTTACTCTTGTACCTTCAACTCATTCTGTTATTCAAATGTGGCAAATTGAGAGATAGCATCAAATTTCAAATCTAAAACAATAAAAATAATATAAGCAATGTAATTCATAATGTAATATAGTTTTGGGCCAATGCTTTTGAAATAAGGTCTGCTCGAATAGTAATTCATGAAATAAGGTCTACTCGAATAGTAATTTAAGACCACTACTAGTTAATTAGGCCTCAAAGTTTTATAGTATATTTGTATAAATATTTTGATATTTGTTATTTATACTAATATTTAATATTTTTATAATTTAAATTATGTTATTTATTTATTAATAATTCTAAAAATAAAATTATAATTAAAAATAAAAATGAGGAAATGGGGAAATGGGGAGGGGATGGGGATTCTAGCTCATCCCCGTCCCTTCCCCGAATAAGAAATTGGGTAAAATATTTAACCTCATCTCTTCCCCAAATAAGAAATTGGGTATAAAATCGTCCTCATACCCTCCCCGAATTGGGAAAATCCCCAAGGGTCTCCGTCCTTGTGGGGATTTCTGCCAACTTCTGATTCAGAAGTACTTTCCTTCAGTTATTTAGTCTTTCAACATTGATCCACAAGTTGTAAGTCTAGTTAATTCTAATTTTTTCATTTTCTGATTAATCTTTTATCTAGTTCTAAAATCCCTAATTTTATCATTATTCATAATTACTCTTTGCGTCGCGCTATATGAATATTTTTGTTATTATTAAAAAATTTTAAGAAGAAATTAAGTGTAACTTAATTTTGGACATTAGAAAATATATTTTGATTATATTGATAATGACACTATTATACTTTTTTTCAACACATAAAACCCCGTCGAGTCTTCGACAAGAACAATTTTAGTAAATAAATTTATTATCAATGAACATATAGTTGCAATGTTATAATTGCTATCTAAATTATTAGAACCATATTATATTTTAAATAGAGTGTTAATCAGATGCAAGCACTCGCACTCCATAAGAAGCATGACTATGCATGTGCCAAGCTCTCATTTGGAGGCTGTGCAGCCATAACTTAGTTCCTTAAATGAGAGCTTACCACACTTGTAGTCATGCACTTGAATTACGTTTGATTTTAAATGTACACTAGTTCGATCAAAATCCTAGCCACGTCTTTGATAAGAATTATAAAAAAATGTAAGTTAAAAATGTGGCATGATCTGATTAGACAGGTATATGTAAAAGGATTTTCATAACTTGTTATAAAACAAAAATATTTTGTCAAAAGTGATTTTTAAAAGAATTTATTGAACACTAAAATTATACATTTGCTTCTTAATTAAAGACAATTTTGAGGTTGAGTCTCCCATAATAAACCAAAAATAGGTTCTTAGGACATTTTAACTAAGATTTGTTTTTCTTTATTTGGATAAATATATTCAAACATGTAGGTAACATTTTTTTATTTAAAATTTAAATAAGTTTGAACATGTCTAAATGAAAATAGATTAACATTGTGATTGTTTTTCGTGTTTTGACAACTAATCATACGTGATAAGCTGTTTTTTTTAATAAATAGAAACGTTGAAAAGTAAAATTTTTACATTGATGACCTTCCAACTGTTACATCCATTATTAAGTTTTACTAGTTAAATAATTAGTAGTTTCATAAAATCTAAACAAAATTTGTTTTGAGATGAAAAAACAAGCAACCCCTAAATGTTATCAACTGATCATTTACTCTCTTTATCATTGAATTTAATGCAATCAATGGCTAAACGTTTATATCAAAATTTTACCTTGCCCATTTTTAATAGTGAATTTAATTCATCCTAAGTCGTAGGTAATTGGGTGTTATTAGAAATATTATGGTGTTTTAATAATTTATAAGAGGAAATTTTTTCTCTTATCATTTTAATTTTTTTAATTAACTAGTACTCGAGATAAGATATGATTGGCTGCTCTTTCCTCATAAGCATAGCTGATAATGTATGATTGCTTTAGGGTTTAGGATAACTGTATAATCTAATGGCGCGTTTACTAAACTGAAATATGAATGGACTAGAATCGAAATGAGCTGGAATAGAAATAGGGAATGAGAATCAGAATAAGTTATTTACTTAAACTATAGAAATCAAATCGAAATGAGCTAGATTGCAATTAATGTGTTTACTTTGTCTTGGAATCGAAATCAGAATGAGTTAGATTGTAACAAACTACAAAAATGTACTTAATGAATTATCGTCATAATTATTATTTTGTATTTTAATTATGTGCTTATTTATTAAATATTATTATTATCATTAATTATTGTTAATAATATATTAAAATATTAATTAATTGTAAAAAAAAATTTGTCATTAATAATAATAATAACAACATCAACTAACATTAATATTTTAATTAATTATTATTATTATTATCATTAACTACAACAACAACAACAATATATTATTATAATTAATTAATGTAATTTTTCTAATTACTAATATATTTTGAATTTTATTATTATTATTATTATTATTATTATTATTGACGACAACGACGAACGATGATAGATTCAAAATATATTAATTAGCTTGAATAATTATATTAATTAATTAATATTAATAGTATTAATAATAATGTTAATAATAATAATTAACATTAATATATTAATTATTTATTTTTATTTTTATCAATAATAATAATGATGGTGATGGTGATGATGAGGATGAGGATGAGGATAATAATAATAAATTCAAAATATATAAATTAATTAGAATAATTATATTAATTGATTAATTATAATAGTATATTAATTAATTATAATATACTGATGAATTAATTATAATAATTTTTTAATTGAGGACAAAATGGGTATTTTAATTTTATGGAGGGCAAAATTGTCAATCAGGGAAATGGGAGATTGATTCCCACCATCTCTCTTAGGAATCAATCTCCCACTTCCCCATCCCAAATTTAGGTGAGCCCCACTATTCTGATTCCAATTTTGATTCATGTCTTCATTTTACGAAGTAAATACTATCAATGATTTTGATTCTGGATTCTAATTCTCTAATCCACGAATTAAACGCACCATAAGATCCTCTCAAAATTGTCTCCAAGCTACCTCAAGAATGTATAGGCCCGCCCCGTACCAGTGTCCAATAATATTGTTGGGCCGCTTCGCACTCCGCTGGCCCAGTTACCCCAAAACCCATTCCAAATTATCACCAGTTGTTTAATAACATTCCTCGTATATTTGGAGTTGAGAAATATAACAATTATTTGACCAGAAATTTGGTTCAATCCCACTTCATAATTAAAAAATAAAAAATAAAAACAAAAACAAAAAATTTTCACATGCTCAAGGGTTGCTAGAGAATTTCCACAACCATATTCAAATATACTTTACAAGGTTGCCAAAAAAAATTGAAAATTTTTTTAAGTAATTTGCTTTATTAAGTAATAATAAAGCATCGATTCTCTTGATTCAACAGATGTCGTTGCTTCTAACAATCGATACCATGCACAATTTTTCAAATGCCAAGATCATCAGCTGACGTAAAATCTGTCAACATGAAATCTCCCTCTCACCTCATCTTGTTTCTTTACATTTTTCATGTGCAAGTTGATTTACTACACAGATCCTAATAAAAAACGTTATCTCAACAAGGCAGAGCCTGCTTCAAGTTCTCTCCATTGATTTGCTGTAAGATTACAAGTAGATGTTCCTGTGTTTTCATACCAATAACTTGAAAAGAAAGAGAGAAGGTCATTTTCAATTTAGAAACTGTGTATTGTCAAAGTCCAATTTCTAAATTGTATTCTACAAAGACTTCATGTGGAGGCAAAGCTAAGTGATACCAAACAATGCCATTTCATCTTTTATTATTTTTCTTTTCTCCACGTTTAATTTCATTTTACTCTATCAACTTCCCTACTTCTAAATGAAGCCAAATCTCAAGCACAGCTTCTTCTAATTGTAAGTACTCTGTCCTTTTCTCTTTAACAACCCTTCTGTCTGAAATATAATAAACTGCATGTGAAATATAAGCTTGGTAAATATATACATATATATAAAATCTAGCCCAAATGCTAAGCAAGGTTAGGTAAATGACAGCAACCTTAAACACAGCACCCCCATCAAATCCCTCCTTTTACTGCATATGATCACTTGGGATTCTTGCAGTTCTGTTCAGGTTCTTCTTTGGCATATGAACTAACAAACAAAGCCTGGAAAAATAACAAGAAAAACAAGAAGAAAAACTCTAGCCAGACGGGTTTGGTTTGGTTCCTTTCTTTTTCTTTTTCGCGGCTTGGGAGAAAATGCAGCTTCATATATCACCTAGTTTGAGGCATGTAACAGTGCTACCAGGCAAAGGTGTTAGAGAGTTTATCAAAGTGAAGGTTGGATCCAGACGGCTTTCGTATCGAATGCTATTCTATTCACTTCTGTTCCTCACATTTCTTCTCCGGTTTGTGTTCGTATTATCCGCAGTTGATACCATTGATGGAGAAAGCAAATGCTCTACCATAGGTATGTCTTTTCATTAGTTGAACAACATTACCAGTACACTGCAGCATTGATGTTAGAGTTCAAGAAGAATGTATTTGCAGAAACTGCTACTAACAAGCAAAACTTTAAATTCCGAACTAAGTATTAAATACACAAAAACAAAGTTCAAACCATCGTTACATAAAGTTAAATGATTATCCATAAACTTAGTCTATATGATTAATAAGAAAAATAACTTGAGATTGTCTTGCATACTAAAGATTCACTTAGAGATCCTCCATAACGCATTGGATCATATGGATAGACCAATCATAGACAAGCACGTGTACGAAAATCCCAGCCAGGGCTCTTATCAATCTATAATCCAGTGACTTTCCTCCGTAGTATATGATTAAAGCTGCTCATTAAACTTTAATTATCAATCACAGAGATAAGTCTGACATATGCCACCGTGCATGTCATGTGATCCTAATTAAAATATTGGCATCATTAAACAATTACTAAAACATATGGTCGGTGAATGGCTTGCATCAGTGGTTGGCACCTAAGTAACAGTAAGTAGAAAGAGACTGCATAACTACCATGATTATTATGGTAACTCATCTTCTCTTAATTTTGTTTTTTACATTTTTCCCCCTTGTGATAGGTTGCCTGGGAAAAAGACTTGGACCAAGGATCCTGGGAAGAAGGCCCCAGTCCACCGTGATCTCCTGACCCCTTAATTTTCCCTGATCTTTTTTTTTTTTTTTCCCTGTGGATTTGTCTGAAAAGCCAAAGAAAAAAAAAACATTAGGAACTAGTGCTAATTTTGTTCACTAATTAAAGTTGTTTTCGGTTTGCTAAAGGTTCCAGAAGTGATATACCAAATATTAGAAGAACCCATGAGCAAAGATGAATTAAAAGGAAGATCTGATATTCCACAGACATTAGAAGAATTCATGGCTGAAATAAAGGAAAGCAAATCAGATGCAAAAACCTTTGCTATCAAGCTTAGAGATATGGTACCACCCTTGAATATTTTATCTTTTTTAAATTTGACTTAATAATAAGAGATGGGCGAAATATTCAGAATTTTCAGCAATGTTTAGACCAATCAACATTTATTATTTCACAGGTTGCTCTCATGGAACAAAGGACTAGAACTGCCAAAATTCAAGAATATTTATACCGCCATGTAGCATCAAGCAGCATACCGAAGCAGCTCCACTGCCTGGCATTAAGGCTGGCTAACGAACACTCCACCAATGCAGCTGCCCGCCTCCAGCTGCCCTCAGCGGAACTTGTTCCAGCTCTTGTTGACAACTCTTATTTCCACTACGTTCTTGCCTCAGACAATGTGCTTGCCACCTCTGTCGTTGCCACGTCACTAGTGAAGAACTCATTGCACCCTGCAAAAATTGTGCTGCACATAATAACAGACAGGAAAACTTACTATCCAATGCAGGCATGGTTTTCATTACACCCCTTATCACCAGCCGTAATTGAGGTCAAGGCATTGCAACATTTTGACTGGTTTTCAAAGGGCAAGGTGCCTGTTTTGGAAGCAATGGAAAAGGATCAACGTGTACGGGCGCAGTTTCGAGGGGGCTCAGCAGCCATTGTGGCAAATAATACTGAGAAACCTTATGTTATCGCGGCAAAGTTGCAAGCACTAAGTCCTAAATACAACTCTTTGATGAATCACATTCGTATCCATCTACCAGAGGTAAGTATCATGCTCACTGCTCTAAGTTTGTGCGAGTCTACTGATTTCACTCTGTGCTAATGCTCACTGCTCTAAGTTTGTGCGAGTCTACTGATTTCACTCTGTGCTAGTATGCTTAGTCTCAATCACTGCATTTTCTCTGCAGATGTTTCCTACCCTCAACAAGGTAGTGTTCCTAGACGATGATCTTGTGGTACAAACTGATCTTTCCCCTCTATGGGACATTGATATGAATGGAAAAGTTAATGGAGCAGTAGAGACATGTAGGGGGGATGATAAATTTGTGATGTCAAAGAGGCTTAGGAGCTATTTAAACTTCTCCCACCCATTGATATCAAGCAATTTTGATCCTAATGAATGTGCATGGGCTTATGGTATGAACATATTTGATCTTGAGGCTTGGAGGAAGACCAACATTAGCCAAACCTATCATCACTGGCTAGAACAGGTAATCACCATCATCCATCTATTTAAATTGAAGGAAAAGAAAAACATACTCACCTAGAAGTGTTTGAATCAGCTCATCTAAGATTTCAGATGGTTTAAATTCTAACCCTATTATGTTTCCTATTATGCAGAACTTGAAATCGGACCTGAGTTTGTGGCAGCTGGGAACATTGCCTCCTGGTTTAATAGCATTCCGTGGACATGTCCATGTAATTGATCCATTCTGGCACATGCTGGGCCTGGGGTACCAGGAGAATACAAGTTTTGCTGATGCTGAGAGTGCTGGTGTCATTCATTTCAATGGCAGAGCAAAACCTTGGCTAGACATAGCCTTTCCTGAACTTCGGCCATTGTGGTCTAAGTATATAAATTTTTCTGATAAATTCATAAAGAGCTGTCATATTAGGGCATCTTAAGATGAATTTTTAAAGAAAGGTGTTGATTAAATGGATGATAAATGTATTTGTACATGAGATAAAAGGGAAGAGGTAAATGGAGAGAATTCTCCACAAGATCGAGGCCCGCAATTCAGGATGTTAAATGGTAATAGCCCCAGGCTATTGTTTTTCTGGATTCCTTGTTCTTTTAAATGAAAATTCCAACAGAAAGCATGTTAAAGAATTGATACCATTAGTATTCATCTCATGTGGCACAATTCTTTTTCTCTTAAATGTATTAATGATGAAACATCAGTGATTCTTATGAATTTCCTGAGAATTCAACATCAATCAATAAAATCAGGCACCTTGCAACCAATTTGATCAAGTAATGCACTGTGCTATCATTCTTGGCATTGCCCCCATTTCAGAGAGGCACTTTGGATGAAACTTAAATTATATATTCATTTGAGCAAAGAAAATATAAAATATAACAAATTCCTACTGTGGTCCATCACATAAGGAAAACAATGTCTTGAAGTGGGCAGAAGCATACAGGATCTTGAAGTTTAAAAGCATAATTCTTCTAACCTGTCTTCAATTTCTCTGTAGGAATTAATTATGGAAAGTTATATAATAATTAATATCTCTTACTGCATTAAATTAAAAAAATAAAAATAAAATCTATTCATGACTCCCATCTGTTTCCAAGGATAAACATTTCAGAAGTTCACATTATATGCATCATTCAAGTAGAAGCAAAAGCAGTCGAACTGTAGAATAAATGGTTGTCTCATCGATAATTTTTTGCAGAAAGTGGTAGATAGGTTATATTGGCAAAACATAATACCAAATACTGAGATTCAACACCAACATCCTTATCTTCATTCATCTTCCCAACGATGCAAGACAATGGTTGCTCATATTTTAAGTTCGAAGTACAAGCTCAACCATTTGATTTTTTCAAATGAGCTAACATGTAAAAGTTATTTAACTTCAAGAAAAGTTCTGGTTCCAATGATCATGAAGTTATCTAAATGAATAATTAAATTCAGCAGTCAGTGATAATTCAGACAGCACCAAATTTCTCATTTATTTATGAAAAATATCAAACACACATACAACAAAACTTACTTTTTTCCGGTCACATTCGACACCAAATCTCTCAAGAACTTGGCAGATTTTGTGATAGGGGAGTTGATAGCCATCAAATTATACAACACAGTCTCCACTTCACCAATAGATGGTCGTGCCGTAAACCTGGAAACCACCTTCATTTTTCCTTCTTCTTCAACAAAAACATTCCATTTTTCACCACTCAATATCCCATTTCTCACACACTTGAAAATCATTCCTGTTCTTTTACTCAAAACGCCCTGAACTTCTAATCCCAAAAACGAATAAATCACCTCAAAAGAACCCACAAAGCCACTCATATCACCAAAATTCTCCTCCTCTTCAAACGCCCATCTGGGGTTAAAAATCACCACTGGCTTCGGATACAAACTGTCGGTAACTGTCTTGATAACTCCCAGTTGTGACTTCTCTGGCGCCAAAAATATCGCCACCTCAGCAGAACTCACAATTCTGTTATCTCCACTCGTAGTTGTCTTTACATCAATGTGTTCAAATTGGTTCAACGAGTGTGATTCAAAGACTTTCACTGCAGCTTCAATGAAGGCAGCATCAGGCCAAAGAATCAGAATCTTGACTGGTGAGCCTTTTCTTCTGATGGGCAGGTCTTTAAACAAATCAGAAGCAAGCTGAGAGAGGGAAGATGGTGAGTCATCATCTATGACAGGAATCTCAACACGGTATCTAGTTTGCTTCAGTTTCTTGAGTTTGCCAGCAAGTTTCGGGTTGTTTAGAGGCTTCTCAAGGGTGGTTGAGAGGCAAGTTTTGGCTTGGAGAATGGCCTCTTCCTTGGAAGTTGGTGGGTTAGAGGAAGATAGGGAGCAGTTAAGGGATAAAGAAGAAGCTCTTTGGCTTTTGCAAGGAAGAATCGACGGGAAAGAACAGATGTTGTAATAATAAATGTGGTGCGTGGTGGAAAATGGCAGAGATGGGCAAAGGGTTTTGGTTTGAGGATGTGGGGTTGAAGGATTTATGATTTTGAAGGGTTGCATATGAAGTTTGAAGAGACTGGAAGCCATTTGAGTGACGATCAAGCCGCTACTTTCATCAGAAGAAGATAACACCCATCCTATAAACTAGATAAGATATGCTCGTAGGTTGGGAGCCAATGGGTTGCAACCCGCAAGAAGTTTTTAACATCAACAACACAGCAGTCCTTTTAAGTAAATTTCAATTTGTTTTTCAAATACCGTAATCTTTCAAATACCGTAATCTTTCAGACGTTATAAAAAAATTTATATCTTTGTGATTCGTGAGTTTTGGCAGGGGTGAGGCCTTAGGCTCTCATCGGCAATGCCTAAAATATGATCAAACTTGGTAGGTCTCCAAAATTGAAACAGGGGTCGCCAGACGAACTTATTGAAATTTACATGCAAAACCAGCAACAAATCATAGGAGGACAGAGAGATTCAAATACAGTCACCCACCAATCATTAAAGACTTCGGAAAAACTAATACAGTCAGAGAACAATGATAAAACGAATACACTTGTTAGGTGCAAAATGCAAGCCCAAATCGTTGTAGGTTGCATACTTAAGCAACCGGAGGGCGGAGTACATGATCCTGTGAGGTATCCACTGCAGCAGGGGGCATGAATTGCCACATTGCGACTCCAGGGTAGCTGATGAAAGGCACCAGCTTGTTTCCAGGGGCTTGGCCCTGGGCAGCAAATGCAGCAGGGATTGCAGGAGGGGGAGGCAAGAAACCGGGTTGTGTGTTCATAGCTTTCAGTTGCTGTTCTATCTTTTCTTTCTCTGCCTTTAGCCTCTGTTTCTCATCACGAAGCTCATTCTTCTCGGCCTACATAAGAGAAAAGGCTGCTTAATGTATTTGTCACAAATGTTACCTTACATTTCCTTCTCCCATTTTCAGATATCAAAACGCTATACAAATGAGAGAACACAGAGAAATAAAGCCTTGAGACAACAACATTTCATCCACAAAGTTACAATGAAAATTAAGGCAGACTTGCCTTCAACTCTTTGATCTTCTCCTGAAGACTTGAATTTGAGTCCTTCAACTTCTGAGCTTCACTGCGTAATTGAGTCACCATCCGGACGGCATCAATCAAAATAGCTGCCTTATCTGTTTTGGGAGGCCTTCCAGGCTCTAAGATAGAGCCTAACTCCACAAACCTGCAAATCAATCCAAATATTGGACATTCAAGCTTCACACAGACACACACACACACACACAGGGAGAGAGAGAGAGAGAAGAGAAAACAAGATAATACTTGTCATTAAGACGGTCCCTACGCAACTTTTCCCTACATGCCTTGGAGCTAGATGACCCACACGATTCTGTTCTAACCCTGCAGCAGGAAAGTTGGAATAGAGATAATATTAATAACAATAATATATATTGATACACCTTTATGGTCTCATTGAGGCATAACCACCCACAAAATTAAGCAGCTTTGCATCTGATTAAAATCTAGATTCATCCAACATCCACAAGTTCCTGACCATACAAGAACCCAAATGGCTCAAAGAGTGACCAGACTGATTGCTTATTACCACAGCTCTAAAGAATACTCAATAAAGAGCGAACATCTCAAAACAATTTGCATTCAGTATATCCAATTCCGGATCCTATAGAACCAGTTATGCAACAATTCTGTAAAATCCGTAGCTCACAATTTATAAACAACTGACAAAAATTAGAGTAAGGTAATAAACAGAGAAGAAAGGGAACGAAAAATGACAAGAGAAATTGTTTACCTCTTTTTTGAGCTAGTTTCCTTGAGGCCATTTGAATCCCCATATGCAGAATCAATTTCCACGCTACAAACAGATCATGCCAGACAAACAAAAAAAAGTTACAGAAATAACTACAAAAAGAAATGCACGTACTGCACTTAGTTACACTGACGCATTATGTTGATATCATGCAAACCAGGATCTCAACCAAAGCATTTGGGAAGCAAAACAAACTTTCCACGATTCAGGAAAAAAATGGAGCTGAAAAGCTAGCATCTTACTCCTTCCACCAACATATTCAATAACTGGTATCAATCAATTCTAAAGATTAGCAAATACTACATTTAACCACTATTTTTCCCATCTCAGAGACAATTATTTGATCATTAAGACAGAATAAGGCATCGCTTACACACTTGGTTCAAACCTTAAAACATAGGTATGAGTATTATTCTAACAATATAGTTTCAGCCCTAAATACCAAAGAAGAAAAAACATTTAAATAGGGTGCAGAGAATGAAATACATCCATTACAATCATGATGCACAGAAGTGGAGATTTTCTTCTACAAAAACACAACGAACCAACATTTAAAGTTCTACTAATGTCCAATTCCACACCAAAAACTGCAGTAAAGTAACTTCACTTATGCTGCATCAGGCAGCCTGGAATTCTACCATAAAATTGGAACAGGATGGAATGAAGGTTATCTCATTTAGAAAAAAATTACAAACTACCACATATGGCGAGAGAGCCTTCAAATAAACCTAATCCAGAAATGAGAAAAGAATCTAGTAGTGCAACAAACCCCATAATTCCACATACACTGGACAAGTACAACAATAAAATAAACAAGCAAATGCCCTAAAATCAATAACACAAATATGACATCGCATGTATACCATACAAGCTAACCAAAATTAATAAAAGAAAAATTGAAATCAGCTTGTTATATGAACATTTAGCTCCATTTGATCTCCAATTTTCAACTCTGTAATCTCTCCATAAAGAATGACCCAATAGAACAAATTTTCACAATACAATTTCTGATAATTTCAAATTGAAAAACAACTAACACAAAAGAAAACCTAACAGATTAGTTAACAAAATACATAGTAAATGAAAACAAACCCATAATAAAAATACGTAAAGACCATTTCTTTTTCTGCCTATAAGTACCAGCCATTTGACGGCCCGTTAATTGGTGGCTGAACTGTCCAGGTGAAACCCGAAGCAGAAACAGAGAAATTGCCATCAGGGACAGTGATATCGTCGATCAAGGGGTAATCTAACAGCCAATTCGTATTTTCCGGAGAAACCATTTTGATTTTCCGGGATAATATTGATGGGTTTTCCGACAGAGAAATTTTCCTAGGAAACAAACAGGGGTTGGGTTTCAAAGAAAGAGGAGAATGGGGAATCTGCGTGTGGAATTTTGAGGGAATTGTAGTGGCTGGTGGTGGCGTGCTTGTACAGAGTGTTTTGTTGTTCTAACTCTTGGGCTTGGGCTTCAGCATGGGGATTACACAGAAAGCCCATGCTAGTTGAAATTTACACTATTATCATTTTATTTTTACTTTTTTATCTTATTTTTTATTTTGTTCAATAGCCTTTAATTTTTTATACTACTTTAAGCGATATATCTAATTCTATGGAATATTTCACTTTTAGAGAGAAATAACAATATTATATTTATGAAAGACTCTTAAAAATATAAAATATGTTCTAAAGATAATTAATTTTAATTTAAGATGACAAAATTCGATCATAGAAACTCACGTTGAAATCATGAATTAAAAAATGTATGTGAAATTTTTTTAATAAATTATTACTATTAAAGCAATTATTTTTCCCTAATGTCTTTTTTTCCCTAATGTTTTGGGTTTTGCATCAACACCATCCATCAATCAACTCAAGCTTGCAAAGATGGGTTTACTTCTTGTATATAGAAAAGCAAGTTGATTGGATAGGTCCCATCAAAGCAATTGATGATGATCATTAGGATTTTTTGTCAATGTGAAGCATGATTGTGAGATTGTCAACATGACAACACAGTGTGGAAACTTGCTGCTCAGTGCACGCTTTTTACTTTAAAGTGTCTGGATATCGCAATACGAGATGGATGACGTGTAGTTAGCCTATTGGCCAGCTATGATGTGATGAAATGGTGATAGTAGGAGATCAGTGGACTTAAATATTCTACTCTTACCGGCTCAGCTGCCTCAAAGGATGAGGTGGGTCCCACAAACACATTCCAAAACCGAGTAATGGGCCCATGGGCCGCAGGCCTAGAGATCACAGGCCCAAAAATTCATCTAAATTATGCTATTTAATAATCTATATCCTATACTATCTTTTTATTCAAATTTGAACTTATCTATATTTTTTTTTTCCGGTTGGTTAGCCAAATTCTAAAGTTATTTTTTAATCCCTACCTTCTTTAAATTTAAATTCAAATGGCCAAACTTGAAAAAAAAAAACTAAAAATCTCTCTAATTTACTTATGAAGTCATTTCTCTTTCAATCAAATTGTTCATATTCATATAAAATAATAATTGATCTAGTGATTGGCTAGCTGGTAATCCTCAACAATGCAACTGATTGATATGGTATTGGCAGCCCATGTTTTTCTTTTTGCATCATTTGCATTTTTTATTTTTTATGAACATCGACTAGCTAGGTTCATTGACCGCATAACACAGTCACTGAAACCCTCTTCAAATAATTTTTAGTTGATGATGAATGAAATGTTAACTACTAGTGAAAGATTGAATGAGATCCATCTGACATTTTGTATTTTAGAGTAGTTTAACAGTTAAATAAATGAATATTTCTTAGTAGGATGTGACATTTGTGTAATGAGTAATGTAAGCGCCGCAAACTGTTTATACAAATTGATGCAATTTAGCGTTGGTTAAGTGAAACACAAAATACCCATAGAGGTAGTGAAATCTTTGCATCCAATGAATATTATGATACTACATCATCTATATATACAGTCTAGAACTCTAGTATTTCTAATGTATGACACATTAAATGAATTTGTTTTCAATTATACGATTCACTTGAAAAAAGAAAATAATCAAGCTTCAAGATCAATGCATGAAATGCTATTGAATGAGTTTAAGTTTTCTTCAATATGTACATTCTCAAGAAATACCATTCATAGTTTCGAATATGAAACAAACAAGTAATCAAACCGACAAAATATGAAATCAAAGACACCCCAACTAGTCTTATTGACATCCCAACTAATCTCACTAACAATTCTCACAAACCCCCATAATTTTCTTCGAACAATTCTCACCCCCCCAATCTTATTTAAAAAACAAAAAGCGCATACATATCTACATAAATTTCAGCTAGCTAGTTTTTGTGTAACCGAATGGAGTGCATAAAACCATCGATCATTTTTCTTATCGCTTCAGGATTGGCACCCACAAGCTTATCAACCAAAGCTCCTTCTTTCATCAATATAAATGTCGGCATGGCCTTTACCTCCATCTTTGATGCCACCGCCTAATCAATTATTTGCAAAATTATCGTTAGCATTAACGACATAAATGATGTAATTAACACGATCAAAATTAGAATCACGCGATGGTGCCTCTCACACCGCCTAAAGTATGATATATGATTATACAAGTCAGGCAGCAAGGAGTCGGTGTGTGGTCATCGCAACTCTCAAATAGCATTTGGTCCTGTTCAATTCATAGTTTATTCCAAATCGTGTATGTGGATAAGCTTTACTTTACCTAAATAATATAATTGCTGCAAAAGTGAAAGAATTCAACTCACATGACACTCATTCCAATCATTGCTAGACACGTTTAAGGATTAAAAAAATTGTATATAGTTTATAATAGTAAATTCTATTTCACATGGACTTGTTCCCTCCAATCGACATTAAAGATTAGAGATGCATTTGCATTTGCATTTGCATTTGCTTTTGATAAGATGTCATTTAGAAGTATTTATTACTCAGTTTAATGTTGAACATTCTCTGATAAAACAAAATATTTAAATTTAATCTTATGTACTATTGAACAATACCAACAAATTTTAGTATAATTTTTATTTTATAAAATAAAGATGTCAGCATAATTTAAAAATTTCTTAAACAGATAATTAAAAATTACCTTAACTTCATCCACATCGACTGAGAGAAATAGAATATCTTGATAGGTCGAGGCAAGTTCTTCAAAGAGATGATTCATTGCTACTGATGGCATGCACCATGCTGCTGTAAAATGCACCACAGCCTGCATGTTTCACAAAAAAAGTTGATCAGAAATTAGAAATTATGTGCAGTTTTGCATTATCCAATACAATATTTTCTCCTTCCAAAACAAAGAGGAAAAAAAAAATTTGCCAATAACTATTAATATTCGTCAATATATATAGTGGCAAGTTCGTAAGCATAAGCAAATTAATAAATAATTAAGAGAGCACTTACAGGGCAGCCTTGGCCGGTAGCTTGGGTGATAAATAAATCCCATGATTTCTCTGAATTTACTTTGGCAACTCTGGACTTCATTAGCTGTGCTTCATTGCCATTGCTTTGCATCTTTTATTTCTTCTGCTTTCTTTTTTTTTTTTTTTCTTATGTATTCTTATCTATAGATGAGGGAAGACACCAAAAAGGTGCAATCAATGGAGAATAATATTCATGGCTGTTCAGCTAGGCTTTGTTATGAGAGGCTCCTAATTGTCCTTTACTTTCTTTCAAATATGATATTCTTGTATTTTATTTTTTGTAAGTATGAATGATATGATGGAATGGATTTATAAACTAAGCATGACCCACTTTTCACACATATGATCTATTATATATGCTTGAGGTTTTGCATTATCCAGTTCTCTGGTCCCCATATTTAATCATGCATTATTTGATTCATTGTTTTCATGATTAACATTTTTGTTTCTTTCTTTCAAAAATAAATAAATGCTTTATTATTATTATTATTATTATTATTATTATTATTATTTCACATTAATTATGCCCCCTCACTCTCCCACTTCAAATTTAAACGTCGTCTTTTAGTCTAAAACTCACGACCATTTGCTTTCACAAATCATAATCCTTGTATTAGGATTCAAAAAATCATAATCCTTGTATTAGGATAAAGTCTCTTTTTTCTTTCTTTCTGATATTTGATTTCTAGAAAACTACATGTATGGAAGTGGGATTTGGCCAACCACATCCCTTGAAGTTTTGTCTACAAGGTCCACATCAAATAAACAGTCACACACTGGTGAAAATATTACATTCATTTTTTTTATATAAGAAAGGAGTAACAGCATATATCTGATTTTAGAACTGATATACATCAAGTAAATCCCAGAGGACAAATTTTAGAGAACAGAAAATGAAACTATATGCTACTTTCACATCTGAATTTAATGTTTTCTCTACTTTGTACTGTAGTTATTCCAACAATAATAAGCAGACATTCACATAATTATAAAATATTGCAGAATTAGACTAATTGCTAATTACTAGCCACTAGTCGATGACAACAATAAATAACAAATTTTGATACATAATTTGTTATTTTTATTGTTATTAAGAATTAGACTAATTGTAACTAAGAATTAGCTAGTCTAAGTTCGTATTTTATAAAATGTAAATATTCACATCAGCAAAGGACTCATCCTCATCCTAATATATATCTATCTTTCTACATCGTTATCTATTATTTTTTCAATTGGATGGTTATTAATATGGAATAAGAATGATGTGCTTCAGTTTTAACTTCCAAAGTAAAACAAGTTTAGTGATTCCAATTTATATAAGTTTGTTCTTTCAAAAATAAAAATTACATAAGTTTGTGGGTTAGAAGTCATACACCTTGATCCAAAACTGTCCTTTATATAAGTAATCTGACAGAGCGGCGCGTAGCGAAAGCAAAATTGATAGGGTTCTAGTACATACTAAACCAACGCAATTAGATTACACTCTAATCGAAACGTGATTAGATATTTTTTTTTAATCCAAACGACTTAATAAAATTCTTAATAATGCGTAAAGCGAGATTAGATAACACTCTAATCAAAACGACTCAACAAGAGAGATTTTGATAAATAATCCCAAAGAGAATTATAAAAGAGAGATTTAATTAAATAATTAAATATGAAGTTATAAAAATAATTACAAGATCTCTCTATTTGCAATAGAGAAAACCTACTTCCCTAATTTAACTAAAAAATAAAAACTAAATCAAAATTCTAATAAATAATAAAATATCAAATTACATACCATAAATAGACTCCAATAAAAATAGAAAATTTTAAAACAATAACAATTCTAGAATTCTAAATTAACCTCCTACATCGTAATTATTTCCGCACACAAGGGGGAAAAAAAGTGCTATCAGAATTGGTTAATTTCGGATTCTTTCTTCTTCAAAAATACTTCCTAAATTAAATTATTTCAAAATTTCAACTGATCCTTCATTTTTGTAAAGAAGATAAACATTTTTTTATCAACCTACCCCTATTTTTCCTTATCTCTTGAACAAAAAATAGAGAAAAAGTAAATGTTACAATAATTTGGAGGTATTTTGAAAATCAATAGGGCTATTTAAAACCTCCAAAATGCTCATTAGAGCCATTTTTCAATTATCTATTCTTTATTACTAAAACAACCCTAACTAAGTTACCATTATATGCCTAAACAAAATAATTAAATAAAAAACAACTCCCTGCTGCTCCATTTTTAACTGAATTCAAATTGTATGAAGTCATTATATATTTCGATTTGGCCCAAAATTTTATATCGGTGAAGGCTTGAATTTAGCCGATAATTTTTTCTTATCAAATCTTTTGGGATTAACTAAAATTCTCTCTCCCTATCATGCTTTTTTAATGTGTAAAAGAAATTAGCCATCAATAAAAGTATATGCTAATTACATATATTGTTTAAGTTATAATTATTGTTTCTCTAATATATAATATTTCATGGTCGACGATTTCAAATAGTATCTCTACAATTTTTGAGAGAAGATGTGCCTATGAAATTGTGAAAATTAAAAATCAGAGAGAGAGAGAGGAGAAAGATGTAGAAACTAAATTAATTTCATTAAGGGTATAATAGGTATTAAAATGGGTGTGTTAAGTAAATGAGTTTAATAAGTATTTTAATAGGTTCAAACAACCCCACCCTTTGAAAAATTATCATTTCACAATGTACTAATCCAAAACTTACCCTTTGAAAGTATATAAAAAAAATTGGCCTGATTTATAGAAATAATTCAAACTGAAATTTGGCACTCACCAAATGACCACAATACCCTCAAAATGAGGATATACTTCTGGTGGCCAGTAGAAGCCAACACTTAGGAACGGATATAACTAACCGAAACCCACCAATCGTTACTCTATGATTATAACCTCAAGAACTGCGACTCTAACTCAAAATTCTTCAGCAATGGCTCATTTGGCAAACTTAAACGGTGTTTCTGAAAACTCACCAGCCATCCCAAATTTGCCAACGTTTCAAAAATCCCACAAGAGAGCTAAAATAATTGGACTTCTAGGCCACAAAGCAGAAAACTTTCAAGACCAGGCACAAATTACAAGAAGAGTGTCACTAGGCCTTGCCTCTTTAGCACTTATTGGAAGCAGTTACAGCAATGGAGTCTCTCTTGCTGAGGATAATGGCCTCTGGGTCACTGGCCCTTTACCTGTACCTCGTGTATACAACAGTAAGAAAGCAATTTGCCAATTCTTTCTGCTTCTGCATTTTCACCATACTTTTGCTTTGCTAGAAGTGCTTATTTTCATGCTTGTTATTCAGATATTGCTAATGAGAAAACGGGCACACGTTCTTTTCTAAAGAAAGCAATCTATATTGCAAATATTGGAACCAAAGGCAGGATTCATAGGCTAAAAAGATATGCATTTGATCTGCTGGCAATGGCAGATTTGATTGGACCAGACACTCTTAATTATGTGAGAAAGTATTTGAGACTCAAGTCTACTTTCATGTACTATGATTTTGACAATGTCATCTCCGCCGCAGCACCCACTGATAAGCAACCTCTCACTGATTTGGCTAACAGATTGTTTGACAGTTTTGAGAAGGTACATAAACTTGAGTTATGTTCTTTAATCCCTTCTAATACTAAAAGTTTTGATATGCTGACAGCTTGAAGTTGCCGTAAGAACCAAAAATTTCCCACAGACACAATCAACTTATGCAGACACTTCTGTTATTCTTCGTGAGGTCATGGATCGAATGGCATAAATCTGCAGAATCTTATGATTCCTTGTTGCAAAATCATCAGGTAGTTCAAGTGACTGCTAAATTTGTTCAATGCACAATCAACTTTCCTTTGCTATCAAATATATGTTGCGTTTCAGTTCAAACACTGCTGTGAGATTTCTATTCGATACCAAGTAATTTTGGATACAACAATAAAGGATGCAATCACATACATAAAATTTAGATGGTATTCTTCATTGATACACTGAATTTTGTATGCAAAATGTTAGAGAAATCAATCTCAGAGCTGAAAGGATACAAATGCAATGATTTTTTTTACTATACAAAAGCAGCTCCTGTTAGAATCACAATAAACTCTCATTTTCTAGTTACTAGATACACCTCAAGTACAGAAGAAAAAAGGTCAATCTTAAGGTTGTGTTATGAAAGATTAGCCGAGGCTCAGGCGAGATTCTGAAGACCTCATGCTAGTTTGGCGCCGAGGAGTCCCTATCTCACAAGCATTAACCCTTGCTGCAAACCGTAGCGAGCAAAGTGACTCACCCACTGAGGATGCTTCGGGAGATATATTTACAAACATCAATGTTTTTGAGTCTCCTCCTAAACAAGGCTGGTCGACAATTGATTCAAAGAATATTAATATAAATCATGGGATGATCACTAAAGCTATATTTTGTCCACAACACGATGGATTAAAATCAGAAAATGCATGAAGGATCTCCCAGAAAGATATAGTCTCCAACTTTGATAAATTTACAAGGTTTGTGATTTTGTCTAAAAACATTCATGATAATTGTAAGGTTTTAAGAAAAACTTGTAGCAAACAATGATTTGAAAGAAAATAATTTAAAAGGAAAAAGGAAAGAAAAAGATGCCATTCATTTTTCCTGCTTTAAGCTGAGTTTAAGGTAACAATAGGAAATTTCACTCTTGTATGACCAAACGGTCTGCTTCTACCAGAGACAAGTTATGAGATGAAAGGATGACATAGAAAGCTATATCTCTTAATTTAAATTAATCTTTGGAAGTCTAATTGTGACATAAATATAAATCCGTTTTTTTTTAACTTATGCTTATTTTTCTGCATTAAGCCTCATCTATGTTAAAAGAGAAGACTACGTACGGGCTAATAAAAAATAGCTTACAGATTGAAAATTTTAACTCAATAATCCATATGTCCCGCAAGCTTACCTGAAGAAGATAAGTTAACTTCGAGTTCCTAAATGGTACATGGTCCTCTTTCTTCTCCTTCTTCGCCAAGGCAAATATGACATCGCTTAAAGATGACAAGCTTTTATTAATGGCCTATACACAAGTGGAAAAAAAAATCGTTAGCAACCTAACATGCGTATTACAACAAACAACAAAAGTGAATTTATAACAACTGATAAATTACTTGAGTTTCTTTCAGTCGGTCCCCAGTTGAGCCACTCTTTGAAAGACGCTCACTCCCAGCAAGATCAATCAGATTCAAGACACCTTGTACTTGTTGTTCAGTGCTCTAGTCAATTATGAAAACAACAGCTAATTAATAAGATATTACATTTATGGTCACAGCACATTAGGTAATGCAAGAGCAGAAGGGCATCAATACATGCAGATTTTAAAAGGAAAGGGGTGATATACCTCATTCAGACCAGATATCCGCAACGTGAAGACAAAGTGACTTCTTGATGATTGCTCATTCATCTGGGTTTTGCCTACAGACCTAAACAAATACAAAACTCTTCATTAGAAGTCCTCTTAATTGAATAAAATAAGTTAATAGACTTAGATGAAGCTCAAATATGCCACATCCGAGTCTATTTCCCAAAACATGAAGATTCTTCTTTCTTCTGCCAATCAACAATCACCATTTGCCAAAAGTTTCGTCACATCTAACAAGCTGATATACCATTAAAAGGCTACATATTACTGGACAAAATATGAACCATGGAAAAATACAAAATAGAAAATTGAACATAAAACTAAACACAGATAATGAAACAGCAGCCTTGATATACTTCTGAACTACTCTCAAAATATCAGCATCACCAGCGAAAGCATGCATATTCTAGAATTGTTACCTGCTGTGTGCAGCCCTATCTAAAAGATAGGAAACCTCCATAGTACTGCAGACATCCACAACGGTAAGGTCAGTCACATGGGTGTTTCCATTTGCATCATGTTTAATTGCATATTGTTTTCCATTACAAGCATTCTCCAATCTTGATGCATCTCTATTTGTTGATAACAGATCCCGGATTGTTTCATTGTATATTTCCAACATGGACACCTGCACATGTTTGAAGAAAAGGTGAATTCAAAATGTTTTGTTCAAGTAGACAAACAAAGAGCTATGCTACCAAGATCAGTAAGATGATAGTGCTTACCTGCATTTCATATTTCCAGCCTTGAGATAGAAGAGATTGCCTAGTTTGAAATATCTGTTCTAATGAGCGTGGTATCAAACCTTTTAGATCTGGATGTCCTGGTTTCCCCATCATGGTGTAGGTTTTACCCGAACCTGTTTGACCATAGGCAAAAATACAAACCTGAAAAAAAATAAAGAACTATCATCTCTTAATGCA
The DNA here is from genome assembly GCA_030449075.1 of Murraya paniculata. NCBI lineage: Eukaryota > Viridiplantae > Streptophyta > Magnoliopsida > Sapindales > Rutaceae > Murraya > Murraya paniculata. The sequence goes on along the minus strand of JAEVFN010000008.1, from coordinate 2,142,179 downwards.
TGTATTTTACTAGAGATATCCTAAGTAAACAAGTGTGATAGACAAGCGTGTTATGGAACTTGCATATTTGAATGTAGAGGTATATAAAACCTGAAAGATATATTCTACCCTATTTCTCTTTTCTTTAGCAAATGCACAACTAGAGAACATATCTGAGTGTTCTCAAAAAGACTGCAAGAAAAAGTAAAGGAAAAATGCTAGATAGCTAAAATAACATATAAAGGTATCATAGAGGTGCTTTGCATGACCACATGTATACATTTACTAAATATGAGAAAAGAAACTGGAAGTAGAAAAGACACCTTGTACCCATCAAGAGCACTTTGAACAAGCTGAGAAATTTCTACAAAGACATCCTCTTGCGTTTCGTCAGGCATAAAAACCCTATCAAACGAGAAAGAATGTTTTTGGCCTGATAGAAGTGAATTCACGACATGAGTTTTTATTTTCAAAATTCAATTGAATTAAAACAAAAAAGGAATAATACTACAAGCTAAAATCTACATTATTTTGTAAAAAACCTACCATTTTGCATTATATCAATGCCCCGTCCAAGAGCTTCGGTTGTCGTAGGATATGATATCAGTTTTCCTTCACTACCAGAACTATCATCAGGCAATAGAGGCCGCACTCTACAAAATACACGAATGTTCCCCTTGAGTTCCTGTAACATGAGAGCCTTCTTTTCAGTACATGTGTCTGATATTTCAGCTTGTAATTTTAAGTGTGACAGTATTACCAAGATGGTATTATGTAATTTTTTACGCAGCTTCTCTCCTTCAATGAGTTTATATTCTGCATCTTCCAAATGATTTCGTAACTCATTTATGAGTTTCTTTTGCCCTTCGAATTCTGTCTTTGTCTCCAATGCAGATAAGTCAGACACCTAACATGATTAGAAATATAGTTATAACACTGAGGACAATGAACAGAATGACGTAGTGACATCAGAGTATAGCCCATGTGTAAAAATTTTGCTGGATTTATGGCAAAACCTGCAATTTTTCCTCTGCAGCTGTAAGCTGATCCGATAATGACCTAATCTGGTTACTTTGTGAAGCACATCTTGCCTTTAAAAGAAAACCAAAATCTCAATATAATATAAAGAGAAATACACATTCCCGTTTAAAAAAAAAAATCAAATAAAAGGTTAAAACAAACCTCTAGTTCTTCTGAGCTTACTGCCAACTCCTTATACTTAATTACTTCAGCTGTTAAAGCTTGCACTTGCAACAGTTGATGATCACGATCATCTCTAACTTGCTGCAGCTCTACCCTCATACATGCAACTTCGTGCACCAAAGTATCTTTCTGTTTCATAGCCTCATCTTGAGAAGCCTAGAAAATTTTCAAAGATATAAATTTTAAGTAATGAAAAAAATGAATATGAAAATAGTCTAATAATTGAACTTAAAGGTAATATACAAACGATCAAAATTCAGATACATTCAAGCTACATATTAAAGACGAATGGCTGAAAAACTTCACCAAACTCTAAAGAAATATAATGCTAATGATGTTCTAAATTCATTAAAGACATGACCCAAAAGATCACATACTTGGCATATAATGTTCACTTTCTAGATGAATTATAGCCATTTTCCTTATAGAGCAGTTGCTTGTGATGCTCAATTACCTGTTTAAATAGAACTATTCGTCAACCACTTGATCCTCTTCCTTGGTTCAGGTTAATTTTCCCTTCCAACCCAACTTATGTAACCACATTACAACATTGATAATCCTTATTGAAAAGTACAGAATTTAGAATTTGTGGTTTACTAAAAATTTTTACTTTTTACGTCTAAATAGTAATTTGCTTCAGAAAAGATCACATGATAATCTAACTTCTTCTCAATCTTCATGCAAATTTCCTAAATATGCCACTTGTTGGATCACCTTATCACCAAATCAATTGATGTCAATGCATATGATTCACGCAAATGGGTTTTATTCTTAATTTCAGCTTCTCTTGAAATGTTTACGTCTTCTAATGTGTTCCTCTATTCTCATGGAAAGTACAACATTTGTACATTAGTATGAAAGTCTTCCTTCAAAGTGAAAAAAAATTAATTATAACATCATAATTTAATTCTGCATGGTTGAAGAATAATGCAGGTAAAAACCATAGATACCATTCATCATTCATTGAGCGAAGAGTGCTTATAGAAATTTTCAACAATGCTATCTTCCAAGTGCAACAATAAACAAAAACAGATTCACTATGAATAATTTGCACTAATATTCTGTTAAAAGAGCATTAAGAATCACAATCCCCAAATATATCAAAAGCATTCAACAGTATCCCATGTCTGGAACAATGCAAGAGGAGATGGGATAAGGAATAAGAACTCACTTTATATGTAGAAAGTTGTTCTTGCAATGATTTACATTGACCCCTTAAGGTGCTTAAATTTTCCACTATAGCAGATTTTTCTTTCTCTCCACGCTTAATTGATTCATGAGCTGCATCAATATCTTTCTGGAGTTTAGTATTGTAGTGCTGTAAGCTTGAGTTGTACTCCTGTAATAGCTTGTACATATCATTTATTGACGCTATCTGCAGAGTTCAACAAAACCGCATCACAGATTAACCAGGATAAACTTATAACAAAATCAAAAGGCAAAGGCAAAGAGGGCAGGAAAAGAACTTCGATGAATTAGAAATACATTTGCTGTATTACCCTTTGATTAGCACTTTGGAGCTCCTCTTGTGCTTTTCCAAGGTCTTCTGAGAGAGAGGCATGTGATCTTTCTATATTAAGTCTCGTCTCTTTCTCTCTTGCAAGAGAATCAACTACCGCCTAATTGTTGATATCAGAAAGTTAATCACTTCTTTGAACATATATCAAGAAGGAAAAAAAACTCACAGACCACATTGAATTAAGAATCTAGTCCTCTCACCAACTTATCCGATTCTTCTTTTGCAAGTTTCTCTTGTAAAGAAGCAAAACTCTTTCTCAACTCCACAATTATCAAATTGAGTTCCTCTTCCTTGTTTCTCAAAGTCAGCTCTATATCCAACACATCATTTAGCATTTGCAAACAGCTTAAATACAAAGACACTGAAAATGAAAGAAATCAAGATCATACCCATCTCAGCACATTTTTGTTCACTCAATTCCAGTGCATTCCTCAGCCTCTCATGCTCAAATGCATAGTCTACCTCCAGCTCTTGAAACCACTTAATGCAAAGTCTAAGCCTCTTTATGTAGTCCATCATATTCTCACATCTCTCCTACATTTCCGAACCAAGCAAATAGAATTATTTCCCATCTTAACTTCATTATAATTATACTCGAAAACCCAAAAAAAAAAAATAAGATCAAGTTGAGCTAACCTTGTAATTGAACTTGTTCTTGTATCTCATTTTCTCACTCAATAAAGCCTCAACATCCTCTCTTGTAAATTCAATGGTACCACATTCAGAACCCGCATTGCTTGCCGGATTGCTACTCAAGCCAAGATCCTGGATCCCATTTACCACAGAAAAAGCATGCCGGACCCTTACATTATTTGCTGTGCCAACCATTTTTTCTGCTCCAAGCTTTTGCTCTTTATCACAAGTCACCTCATCAAAACCAAACTTCTTCTTCTTAAAAAAAAAAAAATTAATTTAAATTTAAATTTAAAAAAAAAGGAAAGATTTTAGATAACAATACTAAATGATAAAAAAGATTAAATAAAATCAAGTCCTGACTCTTGAAAATGAATAACCACACCATTAGCATACTTCATTTAAAAAGGCAAAATGAAAAAGCGCCCATTTTCAAGAAAATTGAAGAATTTACAATAAAATGAGGATTAAAAAAAAATCAAATTTTTAACCGTTATTAAGAAATCAAAGAGAACCCATTAACAAGAAAATGAGAAGGAACAAAACCCAGAGGCTGAAATTTTTTTTTTTCCAGTTAAAAAATTACTTACATTGGAGAAAGGGCTTGCTCTGGTTATGTTGTTGCTAAGAACCGGAGGCTTGTTCTGGTTATCAGAAGCCACTTTGAAGGTTTTTATTTTTTGGGTTTTCAGAGAAGTGGGGTCATTGATTGCATTCGAAGCTACCGAAAGCTAATCATAGCCGTTGCTTTTACGATCAGAAAGATGACGACTGATGAATGGATGGATGGATGGATGATGAAGAAGCACTGCAGTGTCCCTGCTGCTACTGAGACTGACAGATAGAGAAATGAATTCTTTTTCAAAATATTTGAATATTATAGATTCTAGGGGTATTGTGGTAAATGCGTCCTTCGATTATTCAATATTTTACCGTTGGGTTTTGAATTTTGCATTTTAAAATGAGAGCAGGCGGTACGCTGTGTGAAAGCGACTGTACGTGTTCGTAATGACAATAATACCCTTATGTTGAGGACCCGCTTGGCCGATATTGGATGTTTGTTGGTGGGGCAAAGATGTCCATTCACAACTAAGTAGCTCCTTAAGAATGGATCAGAGTAGGTTTAGCATAAAATTAGAAACTGAAATGTATACTTTTCAGAAAAAAAAAAAAAAGAGAAACTGAAATGTATAAATGTATAATAAATAATGTTGGTTTAATTGATTAATGTTTGGTGAACAATCTAATGAAAGCCAAATCATGATTATATAATCATGTATATATATTGTATAAATGTTTTCAAAAGAATATTTCATGTAATTAGTAGACAATCTAGATTCCAAACTTACTTGAATCTTAGGTTATTAAACTAAATAAAATTTTGAATTATAAAGATTCTTTTTCATTATTTTTTTTTAAGAGCAAAATAAAGAATGTTATAATCATTTTGATTGTTATTTCTTGCAATGATGATCGAATGTCTATACAAGGGCAAGTGGTCCTATGGTAATTGATTATAGTAATTTTAGATTCATTGACATAACAAGATATTAAATAAATTTTTTTTAAAAAAAAATTATTTAAGCAATGCATCATAGATGTGGACTCCGATGAATATGATGGTGTTTTTTTTTTTTTAATAAAGTTAAGAATTTAATATTTGCTCCATTCAACTTTTGCTAATAAATTAGTGAAAGAAAGAATTTATATAATTATGTGACATTGTGCACAAATTAAGTCTAATCCAAATGCACTAATAAAAACCCAAAATTAAAAAAAATAAATAAAATTAATCATTTCTGGCCTTTGCTAAATATTCATCAATAAAAAACTTAGCTGTGCTTTACTCAATAAAATCGGGGGAAATGATTTTCAATTAGGGTAGCAATATATTGGATAATCACATCTACATGCATTAATTAAAAATAGAAAAAAAATAATTCTGTAACATTAGTTAATTAGTTTGTGGTCGTTGAAGTATAGAAAATTATTTATACAGTTTGGAGCCGGCCTATAAAAATATTTGTACACAATCAAATACTTGATGAACAGGCAAATATTTAGATAAGAAAAATAATTGATTGACTTGATTATGTCAACCTAAAGTTTTTATTGAACAAGAAAGAATTAAAGCATCAACATAAAATCAAATTAAAAAATCAAATAGAATTTTATTCATCTATTAATGAACTACTTTTGATTCATTCTTGGTAAGATTAGGTGGCTAAGCTCTGAATATGTATAAAACTATTAATTAATGAGACACACATATTAATCAATTATTTAGCTGAATTAATAAATTAAATGTCAAACTCTTATGAAATAGTATTTGTTAGGTAATAACAAACCCACAAACTTAAATTTCCAGTCTCTCAAAGCCGTAAATAACAAGACTTGTTAGCTTTAAAAAGGTGTAAAAAAAAAAAAATTCTTCTCTCTTTGTTGTTTCTATACCAAATAAAGCCATTATTTCCTCAAACTTTTACCTTTGGAGGCCGATCTGTGGAAATAATTAACTAGTATTTTCTCTTGCGTCAAATGGATGCCAAGAATTTTTCACCTTTATATAAAAATTTTCCCGGAAAACTTTTCTTTCACTCTTTCTTTAAAGGCAAACACTCACAAATATAGGGGGAAAAAAAGATTTAAAGTAACCATCCCACATGATACAGCAGCAAGTTGTTGGCATATCTATTTTGTTTTTGGTACCCGGCTGCATTCATGTGGTGATGTGTTTTATTTCTTGTACTCTTTTTGGAGGCTTCTTCATTAGCCATACACATACCCATATCCAGTTGTTTTTATTTTTTAAAGATAATGTTAAACTTTGCATGCATTTAAAATGTTCCATGCATGGCTGTGAATGTGTCCTGTCCTTAAATTGAAAAGCAAATAAAATTCTCTTTTTTATATTTAGTTGCAGATATGGAAAGTTTTTGTGCCAAACTTGTTGAACTAACACTTCCATTTAGAAAGATAAGTGTATATAGGTAGTGATAAATTGATATGCTAAAATGGTCACTTTCCAGCTTATAATTGCAAATTACGACCCACTTTACGCCTTCACCTAATTGAACAAAGACCAGGCATCTTTCTTTCTTGATTCAAATTTGTGTTCTTGAATCTTAATTGATGATGTCAATGGCTTGCCTTTTTGTTTTAGGCAATTGGCAATTAACAAGAAAATATTTCCTTCTTCACAAGTAAAGGTTATGATAATTTGTTGATTTTGATGGTCCATGAATATAATGTAGAGTAATATGTATATGGAGACCAATGGATATTAATTTGAGCTGATAGCAAAATTAAGAAATATCATATACGTACTAGGTGAGATTTTTCCTTGGTTATAAATTGCCTCTTTGAATTTGATTTATATGTATAAATGATTGAATGTAAGGTCGAACATTGACAATAGTATTGAATTTATCGAGTTATATATTAATATAGAGCATGGAATGTAACAAAATTAAAGTTGAGTGGTGAAAAGATTCTTGATATTTCCCAAGTGCCACCCTTTATCTAATTAAATCTATCTTAGATCCCTTGGCTTAATTAAATATTAATCAACACACACGAGAAATTATAGAATATATTTATTGTATTACAATTAGTTTATACATATAGTTACAATCAGTTTATGTATGTAGGACATGTGTGATTTGATTTAACACAAACATTATTTGTATAATAATTTTTTAAAGTAAATATATACATGTCATAATATCACTTATTTATTATATGACTGATATAATATATTTATATATTTTAGAATTTCTCCACACACACACACACAGAGTTGATGAGGAAATAATATACAATTGGGGAATCACATAATAGTGAGTCAAAGAAACCAGCTGAGCTTTGAATCAGACCATGCGTGTTAATTCATGGGATCAAATATCATATATAAGCTAGTCTTGTCTTTTGTGTTTGACAAATTTATAGCTCAAGAAAACAAGCACGTGGCAAAGTGTCAGATGTGTGGAGGAATCCTAGGGCTGTATTTATTTACATCTTGGCCGGTTGTGGTTACAGGCGGGTGCTGGACTTTGTTTATTGGTTCTTGCTTTTAAGATTTTGGACCACGTTTTGGAGCAACATGGTTGGCCTGCAAGAAATTTGGAGGAATTGAATTCATTACGCAACTTCATTAGATTTGGGGTTTTATGATGGAACTTGTATTATTTAATGATGTGTCTACAAGTGTCATTGTTCAATCTTTGATTAAAAAAGAGGCCTCCTCCTCCTACAATTATTAGCTTCTCAATTATTCGACGCCTAAACATCCAATTTTAAGAAATTTTGATTTTTTTTTAAATATTTAAAAAAAATTGGTATATTTTGAGCTTCATATCGAGAATGCCTCACAGAGCTTATTAAGAGATTTTAGTAGACTTTTGATTGTATATGTACAATATTAAATGTAATTAAAATATAATAATTAAAGTGGGGAGTGATGGGATTAGAAAATGGATTTTTTTTTCAAAACAGCTCTAATATACTTACCCAAATGGTCACAACTACTTATTTAATCTTATAATTTTTTTTAAAAAAATTTATTGTTGTTTTATTGTTGTTTGATTGCTTTACGAGTAGAGCTTTTGAAGATTAAATAAACTATATGTTGTCTCTATTAAAAAAAAAATTAGACTTTTGGAAGTAGAAGTTAAAAAATTTTTCTAAAATTTTAAAATATTTAAAATATCTTTTACTTATTTTTATAATTTTATTTTATTCTTTTCATAATATAATTTTAATTAACTTTCCTATTAAAAATTTTTACTATTTTTAATAAAAAATTTTATTAACAGTCAGAGAGCAACTATTTTTTTTTTTTTTAAATTTTACTTATAAAACCTCTACCAACAAAAATTTTATTCAAATAAACTCTATACCAACGCGAGCCTAAGTGTGAAACCGTGTGAATACAAAATTCGAAGGGAAAAAACCCAGCTTTGGCCCAGAGTATTCATTCTCTTTCGCGGGTATGTAAAACTCGTAATAGGCCTTCAGCCCATTATATTGGGCCTAAAAACGAAAGATTCGAAAAGAACAAAAAATGAGGAAAACTGGAGATGCGGGGTATCGATCCCCGTACCTCTCGCATGCTAAGCGAGCGCTCTACCATCTGAGCTACATCCCCTTGTGGTTTTAAGGGCTTACAAAATTATTTTCAACCTTTATCCATGTACCTGCCCTTGCCTCATGTCTCGTTGGCCAACTAAACAAAATCAGTTAAAAAACTATGCGGCTTAAAATCCTGTGGGCAAATAATCAATGTTTATGTCACTGTATGATTTTGACATTCACATAGGTTGTCAAATAATGGGAAAATTGATTCTAATACTGTGGAAAGCAACCCATTGAACTACCCACAATAAGTTGGCATGGCATCTATTCTTCCATTTTTGTTGATTATGCATATCTAATCTCCATGCGACTGCTAGATGACACAGAAGGCAAAAGCTCTGGCCTGTGTTCAGACAGGGGTAAGAGGGTCAATTCTGTCGGGTAGAAATGTTTGTCCTTTCCATGGTGATCGCTAACTCCTTTGACAAGTTACCATTTTAGAAATGGCCCTTATTCTATTATGATTACTGTTCATTAATCCTTCATCTACTCTTTGCTCTGGAATTAACAGTAGTATGGACTATACAAAAAATCTTTACATATGTAGTCAGAAAATGTTAAATACTATAATCATGTAAAATTTTTCATTTTTGTCAAGATTGAATTTTTTTTTTCCCCCAACTAGCAGTCTGTATCACCCTCCCCAAACTTACATTGCTTCAGAATTTTTTGTCGCGGCACCATTTCCGTGGGAAATATCACAACTTGAAGGGTTCTTGGGAATTCTGATTTCTAAAAGCACGTCGTTACTCAAATACGCTTCTGTTTTCCTCCAGTCTGCATCTTCCGGCAGCTCAAGCCTCCGAACATATCCATATTCCCACCAATGGCCACTTCTCCAGTCCTTTGTCCTGGGATCTCTCTGCTCCTTCCACTGCCCAGAAATTTCCACAATCTTCCCATTTTCGACAGAGACCTGCACTTGGTTTTTCCCAACTCCTGCTTTCAAACAATCAAAGCAATGGCGTTTAGTCTTTAAAAATTACAAAACCAATGCTTGACTTGGTTCTGATTTATAAACCTATAGCAAAAACAAGTAAATCATAGGAAAATGCCTCAACTCCTTAGGTTTCTTCTGTTCCAAGTAACCATGTAAAATTAAAGATTGAAAAAAAAAATGTGCTTAAACATTTACCCGGTAGTTCTGCTTTTAGTACATAAGCTTGGTCTGTCTGAAGCCAATCAACAGAACTCTGGCCAGTGCTCCGAAGATGAGATAGCAAAACATCTGACTCAAATTCCCAGAGTGGAAAGGCATCAGATGGATCAAAGAATTTTCTGAACAACAATGGACTGAACAGAGAGCCCTCGCCAAATACCTTATGCACAGCTGGATTTCCCTGGGAGAGAAATCTTTTGAACACGTCTTCGCCTAATGCAACACACCATTTATGTGGAGTGTGATCGTCTGTGTGAACTTCAAGCTTTATGCAACTAGTCATTCCAGACTAAAGGACCGAAAATTGCACAAATTTGCCTAGGGAGAGATGTGTTGTTGCTTTGCTTTTATACTGTGTTGAAAATGCCTTTAGAAAAAGCAGTGGACAAATTCTCTTGGAATATTTGGAGGGCTATAAAGCAAAATGGAATATTGTTTCTTCCACGGTTTGATCATTGGGGAAAAAATGGAATTTTTTCTAGCAGATTGGGGACGCACCAATGCCATCTGGCAACCACTGACTTAGTCTGTTCAATAGGAGGGGGTAATGTGATAGATTTGAAGTGCATGCTTTGATTGCCATTAGATGAGAATCTTCATAAATTTTCCAAGGCAGAATTCCTTGAGCACTCACCATCAAGCCTTGCCATCCATACAATTTCAACACACCAGAAGCTTCATGAAAATCCAAAGCACAAATCATCTAACTTTCACAACAGGAGACATGGTTTATTTGCTTAATAACAAATTTTTAAACATTTTCCCCTTTATTAGTTGACAATGGCCTAGCTCTAGCAAGAAAGATATTTATTATGTGCCTAATGCTCATTCAGGGCTGATTAATTGAGCCGCGCCTAGAAAACTAGATTTCTAAACTTCCTTCTAATAATGGGATTAGTGAGCTTTTCGGGTATAATTCCACCCATTTGGTTGAATTGACATATTAAGGACATTTAATGATGCAAAAGCTATGTGAAAGGAATATTTGTAAGGAATGGGGGCATGCTGTCATGTTTCTTATTGGCCCTCTTTATATGTAATTAATTATGTATAGTCCTCATATGCTCTTCTTTTCACCACCACTTAGTTTTTGACTACTTTAAAGGGAGCTTTGTGCATTGCACTAATGCATCTTGTATGTGGCATCTGCAGAGCAACTTTTGGAAAAAGCATGATTAGTATCAACTTGATTGCACTTTAATTTCTAGCCATAGCCACCCGAAAAAAAAATGCTGGAGCCATTTTGGATGTTGCGTTGTACGGGCAGATCTGTTCCCCATCGCTATCTTGATAAAGTTCAGGTTATTACGGCACTGAATTGATGGATTGCATAAAATTCAATGGAATGAAATGTATTACGCATAATATAGTGCGGGACTAAATTTAGATTTTAAATTATTACTTACATTAAATTTTTATTAAAGATGGAAACTATACAAATATTATCGACGAACATATATTATTATAAAAAAAAACTAGTTGGTAATCATCAAACAACACATAATAGTTAGTGGAGAGATACCACAACCACGATCCACTTTAGAATTTATCAATTGCCATTTGGTGATGGTAGAATCCTAAATTTTTTGTATCATTCAAGAGATTTTACTAATTGAAATAAATGATAACGAGTAAACGATTCTTCGATCTTTTAATACGTGAATTGTGAAGAAGAGAAGAAGTAATTACTTCATTTTATCAAACTTGTTAAGTATACTAATACATTTGATGTTTCATTTTTTAAAAAATAAAGAGCTCGAATAAGTTCAATTTTCCAAATAGCAATTGGGGTTCGGAGTTTCAATCTTATAACAATTGTCCAATCTAGAAGCTTAAGCCTAATTTGTTGGCAAATGGATTTCATGAGATATAATGATTAATGAGCTCGGAGGATAAAAAATTTGTAAACAATGATAATCTTAAAAAAAAAAAAAAAGAAGAAATATGGAATCCATGAACATGTAAGGTAGGTTTGATGTTATTTAACATAATAATTTTTCGTTTGATAAAATTTAAATAATTACAGGTAAAATTGCTTTCAATAGCTGTAAATTTTTTAACAACACTTTCCAAGATATCTAAACATAAATTATTTAAAATCATTGAGAGTTTCCTTTAAGCATAATTAAAGTAATGAAATAGAGGAAATGACAGCAATTCAAAAACGCGTTGATGACGTAGACTGTAAAATAATAAAAATTACTAATTATGCAAAATTAGAATTTTTTTTTTTCTGGAAACGCAAAATTATAATCTACTCAATGGATAATTGGATAATATACAATAGAGATAAAATCTTTCCAATATATTTTTACTTTTAGGCTGGCTACGGTACTTTACAGTTACTGCACTCCACAATTTGAAGATCATCATATGTTTAAATTTGATTGATTTTTTTTTTAAATTATTTAATGGCACCGTAGCATGAGGTATGATGTTCCTGACGTACCCTAGTCGAGCCTTATTTTTAATGCATTTTTAATAAGTAATTAAGGTCGTTTTAGTGCATTTTATTTTCAATAAGTCTTTGTTTTTATTGCATGATTTTATCTTTTCTAGTGTTCAGTTAGCTTTCTAATTTTAACAACAAAAACACGATGGCATCTGCGATGCCTTGGCATTGAGATTATTATTCATCTTTTCTTCAAAAGCCAATCGTAATTAATTTAGATAAAGCATCAAAGTCTAATTAAAACATACATTTTTAATAATACAACTCGATTGGACTGATGTGGATAATGGGTTGTATTAAAAAAATACACATATATTATTAAAAAAAATTCTGTTTTAGATTCATTAAAAAAGAATTATTGATACAAAAATTGAATAAAGACTATGTTATTTTATTTTTCCAATTTTGTCCCACCCAAAGACATCAAAATTGGCTCGCTTCTCATTGGTCTGATGTGGTAAACGGTACAAAAGTTTCAAAATATACCCAACATAAAATTTTTTAAAAACAAAAATAAAATAAAACAATAGAAATAGAATTAAGGAACCGAAACCCAAAAACGCTGATTCTATTTTGTCAGCGTTTCAACAGAACATGTCTGCGAAGAAAATTCTTCAAAAGTAATTCTGGGTCAACAGTTTATTTTGCAAGCGTTAAACAGCTAATTTATTTGATTGGATCTGGTCATAATCGAAGAAGACCCATTTCATTTTTCTTTCACACAGAAAACAGAGGACCTTCCCTTTTGTGCATATTCACATTTTTTATTTTTAGGGTTTTGTTCAATTAAAGGTTACATTTTTGTTTGATTTGGGGCTGGTTCTGAGCACCCTTTAAGCAAATTTTGAATTTTGTTTTCTGGTTATGGCTTTAAAAGCCATTTGGTTCCTTGTTTTGGCCTTTCCTGGGAAAGTAAATTCTGGGTTTTGTTTGGTTATTTGAGTTCTGATTCCAGTTTCAACTTTTAATTGATTCATTTGAGGCTGTTATTTGAGAATTGTATGTACCTGCTGTTGGTTGGTATCTTTGAAAGGGGGTTTTTTTGCAAATAATATTGAATTGGGTTGTTGTTAAATGCCCTAAAGTTGAAGCGTTGATGGTGGTTTATTTTGGTTATGAAGGAGCTTTGTTAGGGTTTTGCTTGTTTTGTAGGGTTTAGATATTGATGAAATGAAAAGGATTGTCTTTGATAGTGGTGATAATTCAAGAATAAATGGGTATAATAAGAAGAAGTTGTTTCATGTTTTTGGTAGTTCTACTTTATGGATCATTGGTGGTCAGCTCAGAATACAGGAGGACAAGAGAGGAAGAGTTTCTTTGCAAAGTAGTTGATCCAGTGACTGGGGAGGTTGACGATAACTTGGTAAAAGACCATCATTCGTTTTTTGCTTTGCTTGATATCCTCTTGCTGTTGGTTATTTTTGTTTTCAAGTAACAAGCTTTATTGACAACACATTTTGAGATATGATAGCAAGCTAATTGGTTCTGGTTGGTAGCGTAAAGTCATCATCTAGATCAGGAATATGATTGCAATGACCTTGTATCGTCACTGTGGGTGCAACTTCAGTTATGAAACTTATGCACAGGCTAAAGTTCTGAATTGTGTGTAATGAAATTGTTTACGCATAATATATAGTTGGCATGCCAAAAAATTTAACAAGAATTAGTTTAAGGCATTGTATTTTGAAGTCCAAGTCTAAGGTTAGCAGATTTAACAATCAGTAACTGTTTGTATTCCGTCTTTATGAGTTAAGTAATCAAAATTTTTTCTGTTGAAAAACCTTCTACCTCCTGTGTTATGTGGTGCTTATGATAATTACTTACGGGTATATTTCTTATTAGAATTGAAATAGGTGTTTCACAGCATTTCCTTTAGTTTTTTAACTTCTTAAACGTACATATGAGTCTCTTTAGAATTCAAGTTGTACCTATGAGGTCAATTTTATGCTATAGCTGTCCCTAAGCTGTGCTCCTGTGCCTTTAGTCAATTTAATGCATTAGCTATAGCTGAACTGCTAAAGTGCATAAGCGGAGACTAAAATTTATTAAAATTCTCTGACTTTAGGCACAGCTATTATGGTTCAGCTGTGGGATCGATTTGATCCGATTGAAGGAAGTTGTTGAAGATCTCAACTTATGCCTTCCAGAAGAAACACCTGGTGTCACTGATGAAAGCAACTCAAGAAGTCAGTTACTGTCGAAACCCAACTTAGTGAAATTGTATAATGCGCTGCATCCCCACTTGAAGCAAACTCTTTTACATTGTATAAGAAAGAACAGTCTTCTGCTCCATGTCTCTAGAGGAGGTGGCTCTTGGTACAAGAGGTATCTTCAATCTTTATGTTCCCAGCCTGTTGCTCCAAGGCAGAACCAGCACCTCGTACTGTCTCGTAGCCTTGCTGAAATAACCCCTGCCCCTGCTGTTGCCCCTGCCCCTGCCCCTGCCCCTGCACATGCCCGTGTTCTTGCCACCGCCCCTGCCACTAGCCCCTCACAGAATGCTAAACCTCAGCCTCGTACTCCACCAACACCATTTTTTCCAAGCGTTTCTAGTTCATCTCCCACAGCTGACTATAATTCTGCCACAAATTCAGGTTCTGGCACAAGTGCCAGGGCTGATGAGAAAACAAATCACCATAATACTGTTATTATTGCTGTTGTTGTAACAGCAGCTGTGACATTTATTGCTGCGGCACTGCTGTTTTTGTGTTGTAATCGGTTCTGTAGAACTGGTTCTGGAGGTAGGCAAAATGATGAGAGGCCCCTTCTCAGCTTAAGCTTGAGTGATTACTCTGTTGGTATGTATAGATATACTTTCATAGCTTTATTGTTATCTACTAGTGTTCAACACAATCTGATATTAATTTAAACTTTGATCTTTCAGGTTCAGGAAATTCGATCAAAGAAGAGAAGCTTGACATTGGGAAATTTGATGGAACTGCATCATTTGGAGCTGTCGGTGGCACTGCCAAATCCTCTATTGAAAATGGACAGGTGTTACCCCCTCTGAAGCCTCCTCCTGGAAGGGTTGGTTCCACCCTTCAGGGAATGCCTCCTGTGAAGCCACCATCTGGCAGGGCAGAACCTCTCCCTCATGAACCACCTGCTTCTCTCAGGCCTTCTCCACCATCAGGACCCCCCCCTCCCCCTCCTCCAGCACCTCGTCCTCCTCCAGCTCCTGCTCCTAGAGCACCTCCTCCACCA
This sequence comes from Murraya paniculata, assembly GCA_030449075.1. NCBI lineage: Eukaryota > Viridiplantae > Streptophyta > Magnoliopsida > Sapindales > Rutaceae > Murraya > Murraya paniculata. The sequence goes on along the minus strand of JAEVFN010000008.1, from coordinate 2,126,897 downwards.
CCAAAACCTGGTCCTCCACCACCACCCCCTCCAAGGGGTGGTCCTGCTCCTCGACCACCACCACCCATGCCAGCTGTGTCAAAGGTTCCTAGGCCACCTCTTGGACAAAAACATTCATCTTCTACTGAAGAAGCTGGTGCCGAGGGTGATGCTAATGCCCCTAAAACCAAGCTGAAGCCATTCTTCTGGGATAAAGTTCTAGCCAATCCAGATAATTCAATGGTTTGGCATCAGATTAAATCAGGATCATTCCAGTAAGTTACAATTTTCTCTCCCCTCTTCCTATCTACCTGACTCTTTCTATCTACCTTGCATGTCTGACTATGTGGTTTTTGGATCAACCCATGAAACATAAAGTATTATCAGCTACTGATTGTACCGCACTGATTTTACAGGTTCAATGAGGAAATGATAGAAACTCTATTTGGTTATTCCGAAAAGAATAAAAATCAAAAAAAGAAAGAGTCTTCCTTAGATCCAGGACCCCAGTACATTCAGATCATTGATCGGAAAAAGGCACAAAATTTGTCAATTATGCTTCGTGCGTTGAATGTGACATTGGAAGAAGTTTGTGACGCACTTCTTGAAGGTTAGTTTGTCCACACTTATCCAGTTATCATTGCTTTTATTCTTTTTTCATTCAGATCGGAAGCTGTGACACATGTTTCTTGGGTTGGTGAATTAAATCAAACTCATGATATTATGCAAATGTTGTTTCGGAAAAACTGGTTATTTTTTCAACTTAACAGGGGGTATTTTTGGTGCCATTCTGTTGGATTTTCCTGTGCACAGTGACAATCTAACCTTTTTTGATTAAATCAGGAAACGAGCTTCCAGCAGAACTCATTCAAACCTTGCTGAAGATGGCACCAACAGCAGAAGAAGAGTTGAAGCTTAGGTTGTTCAATGGTGAACTTTCTCAACTTGGGCCAGCTGAGCGGTTCTTGAAAGCCTTGGTTAACATTCCATTCTCTTTCAAACGACTGGAATCGCTGCTTTTCATGTGTACTCTTCAGGAGGAGGTCTCTGCTGCAAAAGAGTCATTTGAAACCCTGGAGGTAAGACCTTGAATTTTAATTTGCATCCCTTCTAGGATCTGTTGCTATGCTACATCTAGCATAAGTTAGTCATGATTACATTCGAAAGAGGAAGTCACATCTTGTTTTAACAATGGATAATTGTTGAACTTAGTACCAACCTAATCTTGAATTGTCTATTTTTTGCCTGCTATTTTAAATGAGTTAAAACTACTCACGTTTGTTGCTGATACACTTCTTGAGGTTCAGTATTTCTTGCTTATCTCCTTGCTAGTTTATGACTGATTCTGAAGATCATGCCATGTGCATAAGTGCATGATTTTTTAAATGCTTAAATGATTCATATTTCCGGTATCGAATTGAGCCACATCTATGTTATATGCAGAACCAATTGCAGACAGAATTGAACATGTACAATATTTGGAAAAATTAAATTCAGATACCTTCTGAATGTGTATGCATAGAAAATTTCCGATGCTTATGCTGAGCCACATAGCTCCTTGCGGTTTTCTGCTTATCTGCTTTAATGAGTGTCTGACTTGAATGTTGTCACAATCTCATGTCTAGGTTGCTTGCAAAGAACTCAGAAATAGCCGACTATTTCTGAAGCTTCTAGAAGCTGTTCTTAAAACTGGCAATCGGATGAATGATGGCACTTTCCGTGGGGGTGCACAAGCATTTAAACTTGATACACTTCTGAAATTATCTGATGTGAAAGGTGTAGATGGCAAGACCACTCTATTGCATTTTGTTGTTCAGGAGATAATTCGTTCTGAAGGTGTGAGAGCTGCCCGTAGAGCAAGGGAGAGCAGGAGCTTCTCCAGTGTCAAAACGGATGATCTTCTGGAAGAAACTTCTAAATCTAATGAGACAGACGAGCACTATCGCAACCTAGGGCTTCAGGCTGTTTCGTATTTAAGTAGTGAACTTGAGAATGTCAAGAAAGCAGCAGCTATAGATGCCGACAGCTTAACTGGAACTGTTTCCAAACTCGGCCATGCACTATTAAAAACCCGAGATTTTCTGAACACGGATATGAAGAATTTAGAGGAAAATAGTGGGTTTCATGAAACGTTGAAGAGTTTTGTGCAGAATGCTGAGGGTGATGTCATGTGGCTGCTAGAGGAAGAAAAGAGGATCATGAGTCTGGTGAAGAGCACTGGTGATTATTTTCATGGGAATGCGGGGAAGGATGAGGGTTTACGTTTGTTTACTATAGTAAGGGACTTTTTGATAATGTTAGATAAGGTATGCAAACAGGTGAAAGATGCACCAAAGAAGTCAACAAAGTCACTGAAAAAGGAAGGATCTACAGCGTCATCTTCTTCTGATACCCCCCAGCAACCGTCTCCTGATCTGCGTCAGCGGCTATTTCCTGCTATTACTGAGCGACGAGTGGATGATTTTAGTTCTGATGAAGAGATTTAATGTGCTATGGAAAGGTACTTATACTCTACTTTGTCAAACAAAATTCTAATGTTGAAATATATCAATACAATAGGCTGTGCAGTTTGAAACTCTTGACTATATTGCGATAATGTGAAAATTCTAATAGTATTTCTTGGTGCGCTACAGGTGAAAATTTTTAACGGAATTTCAACACAAGGTAAATGTTCCCGTGGAGTTTGTTGTAAATGTTATCTGTATGTATCGATAAAACTATTCATATCGGAAAAAACCATTCATACAAGTTCCAATGGTAGCAATGGGGCCAAGGCCATGGCGTTCTTCGCACTCTTCATTAAAGCTAAATGTTATCAAAGAAGATATCCTGAGGGAGCTGCCCTCCAGCAGAGAAACTGACCTTGTTTTAACTGCGTACTGAGAGCTTATTCTTGGTATAAACAGATTCTGCCTCCATGTGGCATAACTTGTGCATTAGTCCTTAGATGTAGTGATTTGTTTATTAATATTTGTTTCTGTCAATAAATTTTTGGTTCAAAGAATTCTGTCAAAGTTAGTTTTTTCAGATTAGGCATTGCTTTACAAAATTACAAGTTATGAAATGTTAAGAGAGAAGATTTCTAATTTTCTTCATTAAAGTGCCTGGTCAATAGAGTTCTTCAATTTTCTGATATCAACTGTGCAGGGATAATGGTCACAGAAGCTAAAACAGCCAATTAAGGGTGGGTATGAGTTGGGTTGTATAAAGTTTATAAAAGTCTAACCCAACTCATTATTGAATGGGTTGAGATAAAATTAATTTAATTTAATTAAATAAATATTTTTAATTCAAATTAACCCAATTCTTAAATGATGGGGTTGGATTAATCGGATTTAAGGTCAAATTAAAATTAAAAATTAAATAAAAAATATAAAAATTTATTAAAAATAAATATATTTTATAACTTGAAATTTTCATTTATTATCTAGTGTTTGATAAAGAAAGTTAAAAAATCATCATAAAATTAAGAAAATTTTGACAATGAACTTCTAGACCTTATTCTTGGCTTCTTGCATCTCCTTTTTTAATTTCAAATTTAGATTTTTTAGATAATTAGCTAGCATCATATCCAGCAACAAAATAAAAGTGATATATAATTATGTACTATTAAGTGTTTACTAAAAAATAAAAAAAAATTGAAACCAACTTACTTTTAAAATTAAACTTATAAGATGGATAATAAATTTATTTATATGGGAAAGTGATTTTAGTTTTGCAATTAGAGTCTAAAACAATAGATACGAAAATAAATTGGTCTTTTCTATTAAAAAAAAAGAGTTAAAAAAAATAAGTTAGCCATTTACGTCTTTAAGATTTTACAATAGAGGATTAACATATCATTATTATTATTATTATTTACTTATGTTGGGTTGAGTTAAATGGGTTCATTATAATTAACCCAAATTCAATTATTAATTGGGTTTGAAAAAATTGATCTAATTAACTTATAATATTCACTAGATTGGATCGGGTCTATTAAGTTGGATTGAGTTTGCCCACCCCTACAATTAATGTTAGGGAGCTCCTATCTTGCAGCTGCTGTAAGTTACAGCAGCTGTAAAAAAATAATAAACAGTACCCATGTGTGGTACTGTTAATCGCTATTTTGCAGATAACAAAATCTTAATGTTAACTTTGCCAAACTTCTGATCCAAAAAATCAACAGAAGATACGTGTTACTTGATTCTTTCAATTTTTAAATTCAAAATTGTCTTACCTACGTTAAGTCCTAGAGTTTTCCATCATATATCTTAACATACCCAAATTCTAAAGGATGCATTTCAACTGACAAGTAATCAATCATCCACACGAATACATCATATCTTATTCCCAAAACATTTTCTACAAAGTACTCACATCATATGTTGCTGCTGCTTCATAAACGTAACTATTCATTCATTTGATTATGCATCATCAAATAATTTAAATTATAGGGAGACTTGAGCTCTGTTCGGTATATTATTTTAAATAGTCTTACTTGGTGTGTGTGCATGCTGTATTGAGATAAATTAAGTTAAAAAATTATGAACGTTATTTTACATATATTTATGATTAAATTTTTTAATGTAATTTTTATAATTAAAATTAGAAACATAAATAATTGAAATAAACAATTCGGGTGGTAGATACCCGTGCGGCTATTTGACAGATTTTGTTTTTTCAACCCTAAATGCACTCGCAACTCAAAACAGATTTAAGTTTAAAATACTTAACCCGTTTGCAACTTGTAAAATTATCCACAACGAGCTAGTTTTTACACATGGGTTTGGGCAAGTTTGCAGGTAATTTTACCATCCTTAAACTAAATAAACACTTAACCTAAAATATAGAGGATAAATGAATATTTATCTTTTTTTTCAGTCACATGTATCTACAACAGAAACGATTAAGGAGTACATTTGAGTTTGACACACGTTATTTTTGATAATTTTCTAAAATTTACAAATTTAATTGACATTTGATTATAAGATTTGCAGAGTTTGATCACGTCTTTGTAAAATTGTGGCCAATATTCCTTTAATTTCAATTTCAGTATTATATATATATATTTGAAATTTGATTGCTGGTTTTCCCTTCAATCCTGAATGTAAAATCCACAAACTCAATACAACCACACAACTTCAATTCACATGAACACAGAATGAACACATCTTCATTTTTTATTTTTATTTTTCAATAAATATTACTGATGTTTAAATAAAGTATTTCAAAATTATTCAACACGAAACGTTGACAAAAGTGAACTTTTCATGCATTGTCTTTCTCTATTATTTATTTGCCGTTGGCCTGTTATTTATTAGTTTGATAATTCTAAGGAATTATAATCATTATGTCCTGATTAATGTCATCTTTTCCTTTTCTATTAATAAAATTTACCTTGTAACGTTAAAATTCACCCAATAGAAATCTTTCAAAAAAAAAAGTGATCTCATTATAAATTATAGTAATGTTTAGTTGACTGAAATTTAATAAAGAAGTGCCAAACTCAAATGTACAAAAAGCGATCTCATTATAAACTTCTTCTGAACGAAAATTCACGTGATAATTGATGATTAATAAATAAAAAATAAATAAAGAATTTAAATCATATTCACACACACATGACAACAAAATTTTGAAAGTTGAGGAGAAGTAAGAGAGAATCTAGAGAAAAAAATCATGTGGTAATGATGGTTAATAAATAAAAAAATAAAGAAATTAAATCTTATCCGTGAGCAATGAATCGAGAATCCCATAATAGAATATTTTAATTAATTACACGACACTCATCAGTCCTCCGCCCACCTCTTGGATTTGTTGGAGGGTTATCTAGAAAGAACAAATATATATATACACACACACCTCAAAAATTAGTTGAAATTGAAGAGAAATCTCCCTCTTCAATATCTAAGAAAACTGACAAGAAATTGCGGCAGGTGTTCAAAAAAGCATAAAAAATAGAGATAGAGCTTAAAAGGTATAATGATGAAGAAGAAATTAGAGAGGTTGTGGGAAAGCATATGCATAATGTTGGCGATTCTCATGGACAGAAGAATCTGAGGCCAATGAGGAAACCGAAGCTCAATCGGCCGCGGCGACGGCTGCTCAAGTTGGAACACAAGATGAAGCAGCTCAGGCTGGGACAATGAAGGAAGGCTCCCACACCAGATGACGCTAAAATGTTAATTAAATTCGGCAAAAAAAATTATTTTTTTTCTATTTTCAGTTTTTAGATATGTGTTCAGCCTTCTTTTAATAAAAACAATAATTTATTCTTCCTTAATTTTCTGTGTGCATTGTAGTGTAAAAATTTTGCCATATTTTATCTTTAGCATTGTGAAGATGCAGGTCTTGCGTGGGGAGGATCTATGGCATTGTGAAGATTTTTACGTTTTAACTTTAATACATCAAATTATAAATTTTTTGCATTTTAGTCCGGTACTGGTACTACATGACCAATCTGTAAAGACTGAAGACAATTGGTGCACATTTTGCTCTGAATACGACTAACCGCACCCAATTTAAGCCTCGTAAGATGCCTTTTTAACTGAATTTGCAACCAACTCTAGCTTGATACCTGAATCTTTACCAAAACATTGTGATTCCAGAATTCTTTCTTCAGATTATATAATTTCTGAACTACAAAGTGAAGATTTTAATTTCCAATCAAAGAAATGGGCTCAGCGCGAGGAGTCGAACAAAAGCAGTCACAGAGAATGGAAGAAGAACGGCAGTCTAAAGAAAGAGAAATGGAATCTATTAATGCTCTGACGATGCTAAGACAGTCAAAGACTATGAAAGAAGAACAAGAATCTGAAGAGAAAGAAATGGAATCGGCGATTAATGATCTGCTGGCACTGTGGACTCAGGAAGTTGAAGCTGAAAGAAAGGAGGAACCACCAGTCAAGAAGAGGAAGATTCAGGAGAAGAATGAGAGTCTTGGTGGTGATGTAGATGATGAAAGTTCGCAAATGGATCAATCTTGATGGCCAATAATTGTTTATTAATTTCTTTTGCGTATCTTTCATCTTTAAATGGGTGAAAATTGATTTGATTTTCGTTGTTTCTTCTGTTTTTCCCGTTGATTTTCTTTTCTGGGCTCACTGCTAAATCAAGTTGCAAGATTTTGTGATCCATTTTTCTTCCCCTTGTGTAATAAGGAGATGTGCAAAAAAATTATGTGGAATAAATGTACCGTTCAAAGATAAGCCATGATTGTTTCACTAATTTTTGTGCCTTCGTTCGTTTGTGAGTGAACAGAGAGAGTTGGAATCTATTCTTGTCTCAATCTCTTCAATGTAATTCCCTCTGTAATTGTAACAAAAAGAAACTCCGCTGGTCACTTATAGCCGAACCACATAAATGCACCGTGTGTCTCTTTTGATTCTTTCCAGTTTTTAATAAGAAAAACATCAAGGGTATTTGTTCTGAATAGATTTCTTTGTCCAATTCAGGATTCGCTTTTAATTTGTGTGACTCTTTCTGAACCAACACGGATTAGATATATCATTTCTAGAATAAGAAACAGTGATTTTTCATTCTGGACTTGATATTATTTACTTTGTTTCGGATAAGGGTTTTATACCTATAAGAAGGGGAAAACTAAGCCAAAGCCAAAAGTTAACTGCGACATCCAAATTACCAACAACCCTTTCAAGAATTCTGGTAACCGCGAGAAGATGAAGATGAAGATAGGAATTCAAGAAATTGCCTTGAAGAAAAAACAGTTCTTAGGCTATCAAAGATGAAGGAGTTCGATACTAACAAATTGACTATATTAAAGCCAATATACGGCAAATGCCCTGAAAACTAAGCAGTTGTTTATGAAGCTTTAAATTTCAAGGTCAAGCAACCATAAAAATGCATGGATGCACTTGCAATTTCTGAGCTCCAGAACTGTCACTGTAGTCACCCGAAATGCCAGACCTGCAATAAGGTATGTAGGCCAAATATGAAGCATCCTCTTATTTTAAGCATAGCTAGCTGAACCCTCAATAGATCATACTGATTGGAAGTAAAATTCTTGGTATTGCCTATCATATATGGGTCTAACAACATCCAAAAGCCTCCTAATCATGCAAAAATGTTAAAGAACTTACTAATTGGAAGTGACAAAGGTAACTTAGTGTTTAATAGATAAGCAGCTTGCATTTGAATCGTTAAATCTAGAACACATTTGCAATAGCACTTACTTTGTCAAGTGTACCCACAACAAGATTATTCTATGGCCATTATCATCTACAAGTAGAACGAGCCCTTCAGGAGAGACAATGGGTTCAGGTGTCTTACTCGAGTTGTTATGGTGACCGCAGGGTTATATTGTTCCAGGATATAATTCAAAAATAACATGAGAGGACATTTGCACTGAAAGAATTTTATTACTTTCGAGAATTTCATACATGTTGATAGACAAACAATGATAACTTGCTTCACAACATTTTTCCTTCAGTCAACAAAACGATTCTTGCTAAGAATATAGAAAGCGGTATGCAGAGGGAGAAAGAGAAAAGTAACTGCATTTTCACAGTTGACTGCTGCATTTGAATATTCATTTAAATGACTTCCTAATCATTGAGTGGTGAATTTGATCAAAACCTCCTTGAGTGAGAATCTTCAGTCTGATTCATTCTCAGAGTCTTCAGAATCATCTGCTCAGTATCTTCATTGTCCTTCTTGTCCGATGTCTTGCTGTTCAACTCTTGTGTAGATTCATCCCCAGAGTTTTCAGATTCATCCTCACTGTCTTCACTGTCCTCCTTGTTTGATGTCTTGCTGTTCAACTCTTTTACAGATTCATCTGTCTGGTTGACCATAATTTGTAAGAATTTAATTTCCATTAGGATTTAAAATACATCATAATGTGCAGTTTAGATTCCAAAACAAATGAATGATTAATTCAAACTCCTCTTCTATTGGAAGCCAAAACATCCAAAATTACCCCTTCAATCTTTTATTAACTTGTTTAATATTATCAAATAATTATTATTTACGATTTTATTTTATACATTTAATTTTATAGATAACTAATTTTATATTAATAAAAGTTAAAGTAATGATTTAAAAAGTTTAATAAAATCACTTTATTCATTTTGTTAATTTGTAAAAAATAGAAAATATAAATTTAATAGTTATCAAAAAGTCGCCGTCGTCGACACTAGTGAGTGGGACGTCATCGTCGGACTCACCGGCCAATGACAAACATCATTACATTGTCATATAGAAGTCAAAAAATGGATTTATTTTCTTCAAATCCGATTAAAAAAGTTTGAAAATTTTCTAACTTTCTCAGGTCTGGACAAACGTCAACTATTTCGGTTGCTTCAATCTAGAGATCCTCAATTTCTGATAATTTTCATACAATTCTCGAGTCGAAATGAGATGATAAGCTCCGGCAAATCTGCTTCCTTTTTTGGATTTTCAAATAAAAATTAAAAATTATAATATATTAATTGAGGAATTATTTATATTATGTCATAATTTATTTAGAAACAAATTAAATTAAATTCATTATAAAATAAAATTACGTTAACAAACCTTTAAATAGAATTTAACTATAAATATAATTATATTATTTAAAACAATTTTTATTAGTATTTATAGAGTATATTAAATAAATTTATTGCTTAATTTTTTTAATTATATTTATGACAAATATTGAAAGTTTAACACTAAATTAAGCCGAGCCCACTAATCAACTCAGTACAAACTGACACTACTATAGTAAAAGATAACTTAGACGCTTTAGGAAGTAATTAATTTCATGGAAGTGGCAGTCAAGATGTGATTGAGTTGACTGTTAAGCCTTTGATCGAGCTCAACGATCCCAATCCAACTGGAGAATTAGACGTTCCGGTTTAGCAACCGCAACAACAGACAGAACAGTAAGAGAGCGTAGTTGTGGTCAAGCTGAGAGTTATCCTGAACGAACGAGGAATCCTGAAGTAACAAGGAATCCTGAAGGAATAAGGAAACGCATGATGAGCCTATAAATAAGGGCTACAGATTAACATTAGCGATTTGCTGATTCGTCTATAGAACCCGATAACCTTCTTGCTTGTTTTTCTCCAGGATTCTCTGAAATATCCAGGCTTTTTGTTCAAATTAAAAACAATGGCAGCTGCCCAAACATCCGAAAGTTTGTCAGCAGACAGCCGATTTGCCACGGGTACCCCTTACCCGAACTACCTCTTGAATCTGTTGAAGAAAGCTATAAGAGCAACAGTTAGATACTCCTCGCAATCAAGGAAAATTAAAGAGGAATCTGCAAGATTGAAAAATGAAGAGAAATTGCGGCGGGTGTTCCTGAAAGCAGCAAAATTGGAGATGAAGCTTGAAAGGTACTATAATGAAAAAGAAATCATAAAGTTGGTTCTGGAAGACTATATGCACATCGATGGTAACGATGCTCGGAAGAAGAAGCTAAGGAAAATAGATATCACACTGTTGATCAATTCGCTCAAGTTGGGATATTAATGAAGGCTGGTTGACTCACAGTTTCAGCTTTTAGATGTGTCTTTCTTTTAATAATAAAATAAAACATCAGTTTTCTATTTGTTCTCAATGGATTCCTCTATACCCAATTCAGGTTTTAGTTTTAACACATGATTTGCATATATATGGTTCTCAGAATAAGAAATTAATAGCCTCGGAAATCATACCAACTGCCATTGTGAGCATCTAATTTCTAGTATAATGATTTAGTTTAGACGTTGAACCAAACCGTTTAGGTGAATCAAGAGCTTACCATGCACAATTGCCGCACAAGATCAATCAAGAACTAATCTAAAATTATCTAAGAATCAAAGAAGAGACACGGTGCATTCACGTGGTTCTGGTATAAGTGACCGGCAGAGCCCGAAAGATTTCCCGGGAAAAAGAGACAGAGGGAATTACAGTGAAGATATTGAGACCAAGAACAGCTTCCAATACTCTCTGCTCACTCATGAGCGAAGGCACAAAATTAGTGAGACAATCATGTCTTACCTTTGAATGGTTTGTACATTTATTCCACATAAATTTTTCACACATCGATCTCCTTATTACTCAAGGCGAAGAAGAATGGATCATAAACTCTTGTAACTTGATTTTGTAAATAAGCCTAGAGGAGAAATTAACAGGAAAGACAGAAGAAACAACAAAATCAATTTTCTTGAAAGATATGCAAAAGAAATTAATCAACAATTATTGGTCATCAAGATTGATCCATTTTCGAACTTTCATTTACTATAGAAGTCCTTGTTCATTCAGGATAACCCTCAAATTTTTAAATAATTATTTAAATAATGTAATCAAACTCTTTGCGTAATTCTAGAAAAAGAAAAAGAATCTTGTTACACCTGTCAGTGAATGCCACTTCAGATGGCTCGTCAGTTGAATTATCAATTTTGCATCTGGCATTGTTCCAATGAATATGCCTCTAACTGAAAAATAAAAACAAGTTGATGGTTTAGAGATCAAGGCCTTGAAGAAGCCCAAATAAATTCATATTCATTATTTGAGTGAAATATAAGAAACTGGCGTCAACAAGATAGATTGTCATGTGAAAGTATTGATTGGATGGACATAAAAAGCAAATGCATAACCAAAAACCATGGGACCATTAGGAAACAATTCAAAAGTGCATTACAATAGTATATACAAAGGAGTCCGCATACACATAAATGATGGACAATAGTATACACACACACACACACATATATATATATAACAAGCCAACTAGGAGCACAGATATAAACTTGTCTTGCTAACAAGCCCACGCACAAAAGGTCTCGTCAACTACATACTGTGATCATTAGAAATATTACCATATGAAATAAAAGAAAAAACTGAAAATTTCAATCTTGAATTCATTCTTCGTTAATGGGTGCTCCATTTTTTAATACAACTATTGATTAATTCAAACCAATAGAACTATTAACAACTATATATCCTTTTTCACTTATCAGCTGCAAGACGAAAGGTAGACTTTCTAAACTCCAACGAATCACTTCAAAGAAATCAATAAATTAATCAAAAGTTTAAGAACAGGTAAAGGGCTAAAAATTAAAATCACCTTCAGGTTAAGTAGGTCTGAATCCTACTTTAGGCCGTAGTCGGGCCTAGGCCTCATTTGAAGGGTAGTCATTTTGACACCCCACAAAATTCCTTTTAAAACTTTTTTTTTTAAAACTTGAATTCACTTCAATAAACTAATACAAATTTATTTATTTATTTTTTTGTTTTGAATGGAAACTCAATTAAATACTTAAATAGATTATTCTTTTAACAAACTTTTTTATACCTAATCCATTTGATAATTTATATTTACATTTTAAATTTTAATTGAAAAATATATTTTTTAGAAAATTATAGAAATTCAGAGTTATAAAGATAAAATTATCTAATAAAAGGAAATTTTTTAAAATAATTTTTTATGCAATTTAAAAAAAAAAATTCTTTGGTAAAATTTTATGGGGGATGGTTAATTTTAATAGATAGAGTTGTTATGTTTTATCAATTATACTGTGGGTATTGTAGATTTAAAAGGGGTGTTAAAAGAATCTTAGGGGGTGTTAAAAGCTTCACCCATTTTTCAATGCCCTTCGTTCTGCCATGACAATAAGATTGGAAACGACGCCGTCTAAATCATTTTGTGCGCCCCATTTGAACAGTCTTTCTTCAATCGTTCTCCGTAGCTACTAATTCAAACAACACCCGCTTAGGCCTCGTTAGAGCTTTTCAATGGCCTTCAATTCTGCCACAACAATAATCTGAAAACGACACCGTCCGTATAATTTTTTGCTATTTTAGCAAATAGTTTCCTCAATCGCTCGCAGCTGCTAATTTCACAAAATGCACCTCCATTGGGCCTGGGCCTCGACAGATGTTTTCAATGATCTTTCGATTCAACTATCACAATGAGCTGAAAAACGACACCGTCTGTGTAATTTTGCGCGCGCCATTTGAGCAAAATTGTTTCTTCAATCGTTGACAGCTGCTACTGCTAATAATTCACCACCCAACACGCCTTCATTGATTGTCTTTTCATCAAGCAGTTGATAAGCGCTATGGATGAGTTAAGATCCAGCAGTGGCAGCAATTCCTTGAACTCGTCAGCATCAACCTTCTCCGTGCCTTCAAGCATTTCAACCAACTCATCCACAAAATTGAGTTGTTCAGGTACCTTAACCTTCACTCCAACTAAACTGTTTGCTGATTCTGAAGACAAAGTGTTGCTTAATGATTCAATTAAGTTAGATGATTCATTAGGTTTTGAAGTTAATCAACCAATAGTATATAGTATGAACCACGTGGATGACTTAGTTGGTTGTGATATTAAGGATGATGTAGTTGAATCTGATAATGTGAACAATGATGATAATTCGAGTGATTCTGATGATGTGGACAATGACCAAGATTCGGATGATTCTGATAATGTTAAAAAAGTGGACAATGGCGAAAATTCAGATGATTCTGTTGATGTTAACAATGATGAAGATAATTCCAGTGATTCTGATGGTGTGGATAATGAGCAAAATTTGGATGATTCTGATAATGTTAACAATGTTGACAATGGGGAAAATTCAGATGATTCTGTTTATGTTAACAGTGATGAAGATAGTTCAAGTGATTCTGATGATGTGGATAATGAGCAAAATTTGGATGATTCTGATAATGTTAACAATGTTGACAAGGAACATTCAGATGATTCTGTTTATGTTAACAGTGATGAAGATAGTTCAAGTGATTCTGATGATGTGGATAATGAGCAAAATTTGGATGATTCTGATAATGTTAACAATGTTGACAAGGAACATTCAAATGATTCTGTTGATGTTAACAATGATGAAGATAATTCGAGTGATTCTGATGATGTTGATTATTTGCAAAATTTGGATGATTCTGATAATGTCAACAATGTTGACAAGGAACATTCAAATGATTCTGTTGATGTTAACAATGATGAAGATAATTCGAGTGATTCTGATGATGTCGATAATGAGCAAAATTTGGATGATTCTGATAATGTTAACAGTGTGGACAATGGGGAAAATTTAGATGATTCTGTTGAAGTTAACAATGACGAGGACATGGCTATTTCTGATGTAACTTGGCAACACGATGGCAAGGACATACACGGTCCATTTATCTGTGCTTTGCTGAAGAAGCTGCCCCAAAAGAAGTTTAAAGTTCCGCTCAGAAAAATTAGGGAATTTGATAATAGATTAAGGAAAGTTGCAGAGATTGTGAAAGAAGTTAAGAAGGAGCTAAGACAACATGCAAAATCTAAGGGAAGTAGACTTTTGAATGATGATGACGTGGATTCAATTTGTGCTTTTAATGACAATGACTTTAGTCTCTATCATTTGATGAGGAAGGAGGACTTGGCTATAAAGGATGTTCCTATTGCTAAATTGACAGACATTGAGAATCAGTTAAAGGAATCAAAGAATACTGTTGGAGAAATTATGGAGGAGATTCAAGAGCTGTACTACGTGGGTGCGGATTCTGACCAGGGAAAGGAAAAGGACGAAAATGAAGATTCTGAAGAGGACACCGAAAACTCTGAGGATGAATCTGAAGAAGAGTTGAACAGCAAGACATTGGACAAGGAGGACACTGAGGATGAATCTGAAGACTCTGAGGATAAATCTGTAAAAGGGTTGAACAGCAAGACGTCAAAGGAGGACAGTAAAGACAGTGAAGATAGTGAGGATGAATCCAAAGACTCTGAGGATGAATCTTGACAAGAGATGAACAGAAAGACATCAGACAAAAAGGACACTGAAGATACTGAGGAGGATGAATCTAGACAAGAGATGAACAACAAGACATCTGACAAGAAGGACACTGAAGATACTGAGTAGGATGATTCTGAAGACTCTGAGGATGAATCAGATTGAAGATTCTGACTCAAGGAGTCGTGATCAAATTCACTGTCAATAATTAGGAAGTCATTTAAATGAATATTCAAATTCATCAGTCAATTGCGAAAATGAAGTTTCTTCCCTCTTTCTCCCTCTGCATTTTGCTTTCTACATTCTTAGCAAGGATCATTTTGTTGACTGTAAGGAAAAATGTTGTAAAGCAAGTTATCGTTGTTTGTCTATCAACATGTATGAAATTCTCGGAAGTGATAAAATTCTTTTAGTGCATATGTCCTTTCATAGTATTTTTGAATTATATTCTTTGGTGCTATTGAACTATATAAGCTTGAGGTCACCATACCAACTCCAATAAGACACGTGAACCCATTGTCTCTCCTGAAGGGCTCGTACTACTTGTAGATGATCATGACCCCAAAGAATAATCTTGTTTGGGTATGCTTGACAAAGTAAGTGCAATTGCCAATGTGTTCTAGATTTAATTGCCAATGGCTTGCTGCTTATCTATTAAACACTAAGTTTCAGTTTCACTTTCAATTAGAAAGTTCTTAAACATTTTTGCGTGATTAAGAGGCTTTTGGATGTTGTTAGACTATACATGATAGGCAATACCCATAACTACCAAATATGTTTCTCATTCGTGCTCTCTGGATACAATTTTACTTCCCATCAGAATGATCTCTTGAGATATGTTCTGTGTACTCATTTATGGTTTACTCTTCTTTTTGGTATGTTATCAGCACCAGAGGAAGTCCGAGCCGAAAACATTCCAGTTATGCTTTAGTTTGCACAACTATTTATATTTTATGGTCACAAACAAACCTCCCAGGTTATGAGGGTTGAGCTGGTTATGCTTAAAATAAGAAGATGCTTGTTATCTGGCCTACATACCTTGTTGCAAGTCAAGCAATTCAGGTGATTACAGTAACAGTTCTGGATTCCAGCAGCTCAGAAATTGTAAGTTCTTCTGTGCATTTTTATGGTTGCTTCGCCTAGAAATTTAAACCTTCAAAAACAAGTGCTTAGTTTTACAGATATTTGCCACATATTGGCTTTAATATAGGCAATTTGTTAGTGTTAAAACTCCTTCGCCTTTGATGGTCTAAGAACTGTGTTTTTTTCATGACAATTTCTTGAATTCCTATCTTCATCTTCACATTGTCTCCAGAATTCAAATGTGGAAACATAGTCAGTAATCTCAAGTCCAAACAGGATGAAAAATCATTATTTCTTATTCTAGGAAGATTCATGCAAAACCATATTTGTTTAGAAAGAGTTACACAAATTCAAATGCGGGCAATTGTTTAAAACGGTGAAAAACAAATCCTGAAATGGGTACAAAGGAATCTATTCAGAACAAATACGCCATTGATGCTTTTATTATTAAAAGAAAGATACAACTAAAAGAGTGAGATATTCTTGTTTGATTAATATCCCAACTTGAGCGAATCGATCAACATTGTGATACCCATTTGCCTTAGATCCTTCTTCCATGCGTCATCACCATCGATGTGAATGTAGTCTTCCAGGACCAACTTTGTAATTTCTTTTTCATCATAGTACTTTTCAAGCTCCATCTCTAATCTTGCTGCTTTTCGGAACACCCGTCGCAATTTCTTTTCGTTTTTCACATTTGCAGATTTCTCTTTAATTTTATTTGATCGAGCGGTATATCTAATTGTCCTTCTCAGAGCCCTTTTCAGCAAATTCAAGAGATAGTTTGGATGGGGGGTACCCGTAGCAAATCTGCTGTTTACTGACAAACTATCGGACTGTTGAGCTTGAGCAGCTGCTGCCACTGTTTCAATTTGGAGAACAAGCCTAGATGTCTCGGAGAGTCTTGGAGAAAAATAAGCAAGAAGGTTATCGGGTTATTGCAAAATAAGGAAATTGTTAACCTTAAAATCTAGCCCTTATTTATAGACTCATCATGTGATTCCCTGTTCCTTTAGGATAACTCTCAACTTTAAGTAATTAATTATTTTTAATTACTTAAAGTTGAGAGTTATCCTGAAGTAACAAGGAATCCTTGAGTGGCCAAGGATTCTCACTTTGAACGCCTTCTTTGGAATTCGATTCTACTTCTAAATGCCTAATGGTAATAATATGCAGGGTAATTTTGGTGTAGAGATCTTAATTGGTAGTTATTTAAAATTAACATCTTGAGGTTTGTATATTTTCCACTCACTCCTCTCTCACACCTTGCCTGCCACTTCCATAAAATCAAAATTACTTGCTAAAGCATCTAAGTTATCTTTAACCATACTAATCTTTGTAGTGAGTTGATCGGTGAGTTCCGCCTAAGTTTCCATTTTCGTAAACATACAAATTACATTAATTATTTTTAATTACTTTAATTTGGGACTTATCCTGAAGTAAGAAAGAATCCTAAAGTAACAAGGAATCCTGAAGGAACAAGGAATTACATGATAAGCCTATAAATAAGGGCTAGAGTTTAACAGTAAGGATTTGCTTATTTTTCTCCAAGACTCTCCAAGACATCTAGGCTTGTTCTCCAAATTGAAACAATGGCAGCAGCTGCTCAAGCTCAACAGTCCGATAGTTTGTCAGTAAACAGCAGATTTGCTACGGGTACCCCCCATCCAAACTATCTCTTGAATTTGCTGAAGAGAGCTCTGAGAAGGACAATTAGATACACCGCTCGATCAAATAAAATTAAAGAGAAATCTGCAAATGTGAAAAACGAAAAGAAATTGCGACGGGTGTTCCGAAAAGCAGCAAGATTAGAGATGGAGCTTGAAAAGTACTATGATGAAAAAGAAATTACAAAGTTGGTCCTGGAAGACTACATGCATGTCGATGGTGATGACGCATGGAAGAAGGAGCTAAGGCAAATGGGTATCAAAATGTTGATCGATTCGCTCAAGTTGGGATATTAATCAAACAAGAATATCTCACTCACCGTTTCAGTTTTTAGATGCATCTTTCTTTTAATAACATCAATTATGTATTTTTTTTTTCTAATAGATTCCTTTGTACCCAATTCAAGATTTGTTTTTAACCGACTTTTGAATTCGTATGACTCTTTCGGAACTAACATGATTTGGATGTGTCGTTCCTAGAATAAGAAATTAAATAGCCTCGGAAATCTCCAGCAACCAACTTTCATTGCGAGCATATAATTTCTTGTATAATGATTGTGACCAACACCATCAAGACCTTGTAATGGGTTAAATCAAACAGTTCAAGTGAATCAAGAGCTTAATATGCACAATCACCACACAAGATCAATCAAGAATCAATCTAAGCTTGTCTCAGATTCAAATCTGGATCACAAGCAATCGAAGAAATAAGATCTGGAATGAATCAAAATAGAGACGTTTTTGCGTTACAATTACAGAGGGAATTACAGTGAAGAGATTCAGACCAAGAACAGCTTCTAACTCTCTCTACTCACTCATAAACTAAGGCACAAAAATAGTGAAACAATCAGTCCTCATCTCTGTTTATAGAGCCTGCAATTTGCTTAACCAACTAAAAATCTACCCCACCTGCCATCTCACGGTGCCACGTCACCAGACCCTCTTTAACTGCTTTAACTGATTTGAGAAGAATCACATTTTCATAAATCTCCGCCTTGGTTCACAAATCATCAAACCTGTATCCTAATCATTTACAACAATTTCACTAGTATCAGTGACTTGTAATCCCCAGTTCATCAAGTCCAAAAATTTCATGAACTTGAACGAGGGCACCGTGTGCAATTTGATCTCTAATGAAATGGAGTCTCGCATCTCTGTGTTTGAGCCTTTCATGATAAACTTGGTTCTCGGTAAGCCGTATTGCGTTCCGCAACATCTTTATCCCTGTTTTGTAGCTTCAGTTGCAGCAATGAACTCGGCCTCTGTCGTAGAGAGAGCCGCTACATGCTGTAAAGTGGCCTGCCCACTCACTACACACCCCAGCAAGGTAAATATATACCCTGTTTGAGAGATCTTCTTAGCTGGCATCTTTTTAATTATAAGTACATGATGCCTCTATTTTTTTCGCAAAATTTATGGGAACATGATAGCTAACAAGTAATAGTTTGGGTTCAAACTGCAATTTGCGCACGTTCATAGGCCACAACGCCCAATTATTTGGCCCATCTGTTTTATGGCCTAAGGACTCATTAACATCTCTCCTCGTTGCTTGTGAGTTTTCGAACTTCCCATTTTAGTAAATATTCAGTTAAAGGATCTTTAGGAACTTTAGATCAGGTTTTACCATTGTGTGCATTTTCAAATTTCAATTAAACTGTGCGTATCGGGTATTGACACGTGTGAATCTATCAATTGATCTGCCTCCTCAGAAATGGCCTTTTTTCGAGCAAGTTCGCAAGTAAAATATGATTTTGTTTTAACAGGGGCAGAAGATTAGTTTGCATTAAAAGTAAAAAGCAATTCTTCTTCTATTAAGCAACTGATAGAAATTATACACAAACATAGCTATTTGAAATCCTAACTACAAACACAAAACCAACAAACTAACTAAACAAACACTAAAAAGGCAAATGTCACATAGCACAATTAACACACGAGTGCTGATTATCGTTTCATCATTTTGATTCTTCCAAGTGATGAGAATTTAACTGTCATCATCAGCAGCCTTGGACCCTGAAGTTCCAGTCTTCTTGGGAAGGAGAAGGTTGTGGATGTTGGGCATCACACCACCATTAGCAATGGTAACATCCCCAAGAAGCTTGCTGAGCTCCTCATCGTTCCTGACAGCCAATTGGATGTGGCGAGGGACAATTCGTGTTTTCTTGTTGTCCCTTGCAGCATTTCCAGCTAATTCCAAAACCTGCACAAAATCAGACAAGATTAAAATTTGAGATTTTTCATCAACACAATGCTCATAATCAAAAACCAATTAGAGCAAGATCAAATGCCAAATAAAAGGACACCAACATTCTGATTTAGACATTCTTTTAACAATGCAAGATAGAATCCAGATTCCCCCCAATACCCCTATTTCATATCCAAACCCTCACTCAGAGGGAAAAAAATCTAATTTTTGACAACCAAAAAAGGGGAAAAAAATATAATGAAAAAAATGAATATTTGACCAACAATTTATGTGAAAGAACCCTAATTTCACAATAAAGCAGAGGAATTTGATTATAGCACAATATTTCGAAATATTCTAACTTCAGAAAGTCATAACTGAAATACAATAACGACTCATCCATATAAAAGCAAAATTTTACAGGGGATTAGGCAAAACTAGAGTTACAATAAAATAAAAAATCACGTATGCAGATCCACAGAAACCCTAATTTTACAAATGTTCACAATTTGCAGACGTTATAATAAGAACTAAACTCTACACAAAGATTAAAAAGTAGAGATGCAAGTTTAATAAGTAGCAACAAAAAGAGGCAATTTCCACATTAAAAAAAAAAAAATCCAATTCAGAAACCCTAGATCTACAATTAAAAAAAAAAAGAAATGAATAAATAAACATCTTTCGAAACCTAACAAACAAGCAAAAGAATCTTAAACAAGGAAATCGATTACGCTATAACAGCGACGAAAGAGGAGAGAAAGAAAGTGAAAGACAATACCTCAGCGGCGAGATATTCAAGGACAGCGGCGAGGTAAACCGGGGCTCCGGCACCGACCCGTTCAGCATATTTCCCAGCTTTCAGGAACCTGGCAATACGACCGACGGGGAATTGAAGCCCCGCTTTGCTGCTACGTGAGGTAGCCTTTTTCGCCGCCCCGGACCCGAGAGTCTTGCCCCGACCCGCCATCTCAACTGAAGAAGCTCTTAACGAAGAGAGGAAAATGGAAAGACCGAAAGGTTAAGGCTTGGCGTGCTTTAATGAGATTTGGGAGGTTCGGGGTATTTATAGAGAGATTGAGAGGCGAGGAACTGTCAAATGGGAGTGGAGTACACGGATTGAGATGGCGAACCGTCAGATTAAGAAAAAACGAACGGTAAAGATCTGATTGCTTTTGGTTCACCGGTTTTGAGCCTTAGAGCGTGGGTTGGTTCAAATTGGATTGACTACGTGTCATGACGGGAGGATCGATGCCATTTTTTCATCGAATTGACGAAATTGCCATTGGCAACTTTACACACTTACTCTACTTTTCAAGTGAAAATAAAAACAATACTCATCCGTAGAAATATCATCTGTTAAATTGTACTTTATATAGTATAAATGGAGACTTTAAAAGCTTCTAAATGATTGTAACACCTATTTTCATGTAAGCAAAATTTGCTACTAAATTAATTGAAAACTATTTACTTCAAAATGTATAGCTGAAATATAGCAATTGTTTTTTACTTTTCAATAAATTAAATTTGCTGTAATATTAGATTATGTTCTCGTTTTCATTCACAACATTTGATAAAATACTTAAATTGAATCTCTTTTCTGTCTGTCATGCATCAAAAGACTAATCTCAGGCATATTTATGTTGGTTATAATGAGCATGTTTGGAGAATCTCATTTATGATTAGAGTCTCTAATTGATGGAAATAAAGATCGAATTTTATTCAGGGGTAATATTGGGATTAATGGAGTGCTTATTTGTTAATAAAGATATCTATTGTGCATTATTTCCTTTTTTCTTAGTGCATAGTAGTAATAGTTCAATTAATTAATTGTCAACGTTTACTATGTATTTATACGTGCTTATTTGGTATGACTTATTTAATAATTATAAATGTTTAATTAATCACATAAACTCTTTTCGAACTTTTAATATTGTTTAGTTGGTTTTTGGTAAATGTTTTGAAGATTAAATAAATTATTTTGTTTCTACTACAAAAGCTCAAATTTTGAGTTTTAGAAGTAGAGGTTGAATTTTTTTTTAAATGTTAAAATATATAAAATATTATTTATTTATTTGACAATTTTATTTCATTCATTTCATAACATAATTTTAAAAAATTTACTTATTAAATTAATTTTACAATTTTAATAAAAACTTTTATTAACAATCAAATAACTAAATTTTTTTCGTAAAAACTCTATTTAAATAAGTTTTATTTAAAAAGTTATACCAAACGTAGCTTAAATAAATGTTGTTGAATTGGTTATTGTAGTACTCTTCTACCCTAATGTTTGGAATGAAATGTGGTTAATTTCAAAAAAGGAAAATTAGTACTACCAAGTCAACTTTATTGTGTTAAGTTTTATATCATTTATAGTTACTTAGTTAGAGAGAGCTGATAACTCATCAATGGCTAGCAAAAGAAGTGAAAAATGATATTGAATGATCAATTTTCATAACTAGCATTAATGGTTATCAGAACAAGTGAAAAATGATATTGAATGATAACTTATAAACTAGTTATTGCTCTATCTAAAACCATCCAATTCATAAATTTTAAAAATTGATAATTGGGTAAAACAGATTGGGTTAGTTTCATGCTATCACTCATCAAATCACCCCTTAATTTTGAAAACCTCAATTTATTCCTATTTTTGTTAAGAAAAATACAAAAAAAAAAAACCTAAAATTTGTCTTTTAATTTTTTTCAGTTTCCCATATGAAAATAATCAATTCATATGGGATAACCTAGAATTTGCCTTTTAATTATTTTCAGTTTCCCTTAGATTTTTCGAAAATATTCTGTCACTAAAACCGAAAATCTTATTGGGAAAAGTGTCGATCTCTCTACTTGATTTTCTACTCATGTCAAAATTACCATGATCTTTGCTTTCCGAGTTTAATACTTTGAGAATCAGCAAAAAGGATATTCAGAAATAATTGAGATTAAAAAGAGGATTACGAGGCTGATGTCTAAGACTAACTGCTTTCATGGCTGGTGCTAAAAGTTGCAGAAACGTAAAGAGGAATGCACAATAAGAGAGCATGAAGAAAGCATAAGATGCCACCAATAACCAAAAAATGACTGTGCAACATCCCACACGATGATGATGATGATGATGGTGATGATGATGATGATGATGATAATGATTTCGAGTTCTCTAACACCCCTGTGATCAGCATTGGAAATCCAACGGCCACCACAATCCTAGCAGATCATAATCATTGCACCTTGCTTATCATATTTAACTTAATGTTAAGGTAACAATGTTACTCATTTATTAGTTATATATTTTATGTAATTTGCTGTAAGAAAATTATGAATCAAGAATAGGCCGTACCATGAGAAAATCAAAGAAGCAAACCACAATTTCCTGTTAGCAGTCGATCTTTCAAGCTCCTCCGTGCAACAAATGCACATGAAGCCACCGAGCAAATTAGCCGTAATGTGTGCCACAGCCTGCAATGCCGCCGCAGCTAGCCCAAGCTTAAAGGCTTCTTCACCGTAATGATGACTTTCAGCTCCCTTACACCCAGAATCTCTCTGCAATCAGCCGCACCCAAAAGTGTATATATACTCATTAATTGCATTTGCATGACATACAATGAAAGAATAAAACTTAATTCTTCTAACATTGATTATGTTTGGTTACCTTGTTTTGAGTAATTAATCCCGCTTTGATACTTAAAATGCCAGCAACAACATCAACAGCAACTATCATCACACAAACAACAACACCACCTATTACTCTTGCCATATATCTCTGCAGCAAATAATTAAAGATGGGGCATAAAAATGGATCGATTTGAATAGAAAAGAAGAAGCTAATGATGATCAAAAAGAGGATACAGACCTTGATTTTCAATCTAATGAAGAAGACATCGAGAGACAAGCGCGGATGGGGGGTATTTGTACCAGTCATGCACAAACGCTGCCGACTTTCTTCGTTTGTCGTACCAAAGGGGAAAGTTTGACAAGGAGGTTTCAACTTATTGTCCCCACATCTGTATTATGTATTGTTTTTACATGCTATATTGCTAGTCACTAATTTGTTGTTGGGTTGATTTTTTTTTTCTTTTTTTTTTCTTCTGATTCCATTTCGATTCGCAAGTTTCCAAAAAACCTAGGTTGTGTATACATTGGGATAAAAAATCAAGATGATGTAAGGATGATCCGTTGCTGATGTTAGCTTTTGCGGCAACCGGCATCAATGAAGTCATCTTTTTAGAGTGCACCGTACATTTTATGAAGTGGTTTTAAAAGGGGGTGTAATTAAAATCTTGCCGCAGGACATTTAGTCATATCGGCCTCTTTGCCCAGAAGAGCCAATTTCGTTAGGTCCAGACTAAAACCATTACACGTTGAAAGCCCAATTGTATACTATGCTTTGTGCTAGTAAGTTGGTCCGCATAAATTACTAAATTAGAGTGAAAAAAAGAGTTGGGAATTCGGGTATAAATTGCTATGGCATAATTTAATTGTCTGGATTAAATAAATTTTGATTCACATAATTTATCTTTATTTTTTTGTATTTTTATTCAGTCAATAAATTTAACTATATTAATTTGTACAAAAATTTATAATTTTATCATCACTCTTATTTAATAAATATCATAAACCTACGATGAACTAATACACTTGGATTGCCTTATTCGAATTAAAACTTGTTTCTTTCTCTATTTTTGATGGAGCTGTAGATTTATTTGCACCAGCACGACACGAGAGCTCCAATAAATCCGTGTTGAGCTTTCATTTTAGGCACGAAAGTTCAACGGATTGGCATGTAGGTTGACATGGTTACACTCCTAATAATATGAAATGAAGCATAAATAAACCGACATTTTTTGGGCTCTTGAATGAATGGGCAAAATGGAAACCTCAGAATTCATCATGTGCCGGCATTTAATGGGTGCATCAACACATGCCTGCTATCACCTTCAATTCATGGCTTATGTTACCCAAACCGGTACTTATACGATAAACTTTTAAATTTGTATCCGTCTGTTTTTGTTTTTGTTTTTAATCAACTTCATGTGTTAGTGTGCCTCTATTTAATATGTAACAGCAAAATGACAAAACAATTTAAAGAAAACATATGAAATATAAAAAGGAAAATGATGGAAATTTGTAATCCATTTTTATTTTATGATTTGATCTCTTGTTGAGTGTATCGAAACTTTTCTAGTGCCTCTTTTTCAACAACTTTTTGATTTTCAAAGTTGTATTAAAAAGTTCTGTTTATAGAGATTGGTGTTCAAAGCTAATAATGAGCTCTTCTTTTCTCAAATACCCACTTGTTTTGGAGCCTTGATTTTCATTATTGTTGCCCCCTAAAAATAATAATAAAAATTGCTACAGAGAAGATGTAAATCTAATTTGTATTTTTAACACGTTTTTTAGGACATGTGATCACACATAAATTCAATTAAAATGATTCTTTTATTATATATTTTTTTTCATTTTAGACATATGCAATTATATAAAGAACAATCAGTTCACTTTTAACTGTTTCCTATTTTCACTAACAATCAGTCATGGGAAACTTGGCATTCTCATTAAAATTCTTGTACGATTGATTACTTCATAGCTTCATTTAAAAAATTTTACCCATATTTTTGTTTATCTGTGACACCATTACTAGGCTTTGCTAATTACCAATATTTTGCTAAAAACACATATTCTTTCCACATCAGTACTTTACTATCATTATCATTATCACATTATTTATATTTATGAAAATTTTGCATTAACTTTTATCAGAAAGTATATCCTTACATAATTAAGAATGGCCCATCTTTATCCCCCCCCCCCCCCCCCCCAAAAAAAAAAAAAAAGAATGGCCCACCTTAATTTATTTTTATTGTGTAAGCATACATAAGATTTAGTTTTTTTCGTCTAAAGTTTGAATTTAATTTTTTTTTCAAATATTTACTTATTTTAATTTTTTGTTTTTCTCAACTTATCATTTATAATTAGACAATTATATATGAATAAAAAAAATAAATAAAATCTATTTTTTATCTAAAGTCTTAAATGTAAATAAAAAATTTTAACTTCAAATCTCAAGAATATCCTTACAATTAATATACATCCTATATTACGTATAAACTTAACATTTTTGTATTATACTTGAAATTTCTAAATTGTGAAAAACAAAGACATGCACCACTTAAAAGGATATTTATGTGAAATTATTAGCTTTTAAATTTTTATGTTCAGATGTTGAAGAAAGAAAAATATATATGTTATTCAGATATTTTTATTCAAATTCATTCAAATTTCAGTTAAAATTATACTATTCAACTTTCAGACAAAAAACAAAACAAAAACAAACGCAACCTAACTTTTTTCCCCATTTTTTTCCTCTTTTTATAAGATAAGTACATTAACTTTATGAAACATATGTATACAATTGCAAATTGCGACCATTCTGAGTTTTTTTATTTCTTTTTTTGGTTTATTTATTTGTTTAAAAGGTAGAGGAATATGCTAATAACTACTTGATTGAATTAGTTGACATTTCCTTTTACTTTGATTGTATTATATACAATATTAAAAAATTATTATTTAAAAATTATTAAACTTGAAACACCAGTTAAATAAAATTATTTAAAAATCATTCCGCGAGGCCCTAGGGACCAACTATTATGAGATTAATTTAATATAATTTATATAAAAAAAAAGTTTATTAAAGTGATTCAGTGATAGAAAATGAAAGGAAGATAAATTGAAAATCATAACAGACACCTTTTTGCTTTTTTATTTTTTTTTATAATAAAATGCAAGAATATTCATTTAAAAAAAAAAGAAAATTAAATGGGTTATTAATTCTAGCATTTATCCAGAAATTCTTTTTGAAGAGGAAACATAGAGGATAAACACAAAATCCAAAAAGAAAATACAATGCATCACTGTTGTCCAAACACATAATGGGCCACACGTGTGGTCCTGCTGTGACACAACACTTCTCTCATTAATTTTAACGGTGGTTAATTTAATTGTCAATTAATTCTCCAATATTTTTACCCCAAGATGGTTCACGAGATCAAACAGTGAATGTGAAATCAACAGTGCTCTTGTAATTTAATTCAAGTGGCATTGGTTTGGTAGCAAGCGATATTTAATGACTCACCTCAAAAAGGTCTCTTTTAATTAATAATATATCTTTTATGATTCAAATGCTCCCTCTGGGTATTGATGATCTTGGTTAAATGGAGATTCAACTCATTTAAGACTAAAAATTAAAGAACATCTCATTATGGGAACATTGTTTAATTAATCTTTACTAAGGCTATCTTGTTTTAGAATTGCGGGTAGAGCATAACATGTTTGTAGAACGTTGAAGCTGATTATTATTTTTACTTCAATTTGAAATTATGTTTTAAATATTTAAAATCGATGTCAATTAATTTAGCTGGAAAAATCTCTTTTAAATTGATATAAAATATATAAATTAGGACTTCATAACACATTTTATTTTCCCAAAAGAAGCAATAATAAGGGTTGATGTGAACCTAAGTCCATCTAAGAGGTCAAAACTCAAAAGAAACTTTATTTTATTTTTCGAAGTGTGGTATGAATTATTTTTACTTCAATTTGAAATTATGTTTTAAATATTTAAAATCGATGTCAATTAATTTAGCTGGAAAAATCTCTTTTAAATTGATATAAAATATATAAATTAGGACTTCATAACACATTTTATTTTCCCAAAAGAAGCAATAATAAGGGTTGATGTGAACCTAAGTCCATCTAAGAGGTCAAAACTCAAAAGAAACTTTATTTTATTTTTCGAAGTGTGGTATGAATTATTTTTTTAGTCATTTCAGCCCAGACCATGGTTAAAATTTGATGCAAAATCTGTGAAGTTGTATACAATTTTAAAATTGAACAGTTGTACAAAATTTTCAAATTGAATGAGACAGCGAGAGACACAGTACAAATATTACAAATGCAAATGTCTCTTTCTGAGTTGTTTCACAGTGCTGCCTTCCTTAGTCACTATAGCATTTATTAGAGCCACTGAACATGTTTTGTTTTGTTTTATTTTATTTTATTTTTCAGGTTGGTTGTCATGTTTCCCCAAGAGCCAAAGATTCTCCCATTTCCCTTTAAATTTCATTTTTAATTTCCTTTTCTATCTAATACCCTCCTTTGTTCTCTAGCTTTAAGTTGAGTCCCTGTGTGTCTCTCTCTCTCTCTTTCTCCCTAATGCCCTTCTATATTATATATTTATTTTAATATCACGATTGAACGACTCACAATATGAAGTGCTTACAAAAGCACTGTACTTGTAAGTGCTGCTGATGAAGATCTTTTGCTCTGGTTTTATTTTCTGAGCATGCATGTGTTCTGTTTAGCAGCTGTTGAATGAATGCTAGTTGTTGTCAGAAAATATGGGAAGTGTTTTTATATTCTGATTTGCAGCTGAAATGCCGTCGAAAATGAAAAATGGAAGAGAGCTACAGTGAAAATTGGTACATTTTGTGAACAAGAAAGCTGAAAGCACTAGAAAGAAAGCATAAGGGGAAGTGTAAGTATGCCAACAGTCTGGTTTTCATTGAAGAGATCTTTGCACTGCAAATCAGAGCCATCAGATGTTCATGACCCAAAATCAAGGAAGCAATTGAGCACAATCTTGACAAGAAAAGCTGGAGGAAGGTCAGGTTGTTCAAGGTCAATAGCAAATCTCAAAGATGTGATTCATGGAAGCAAAAGACATTTAGAGAAGCCACCAAGTTGCAGTCCAAGGTCCATAGGTAGCAGTGAGTTTCTGAACCCAATAACCCATGAAGTCATTCTCAGTAACTCAAGGTGTGAGCTCAAGATCACTGGGTTTAGTGGTGGGTTCCAAGATGGAGTTTCAGGTGGTGGCAGCAAGGGTGGGGGTGGGGGTGGTGGTGCTAATAGAAGAGGAGGGTCAAGTTTTGTTGGAACATTAAGGCCAGGGACACCAGGGCCTGGACCTGGAGGGCACTCAACAATGCCTTTTTTTAATCCTTCTTATATGGCACCAGCAACTCCTCCAAGAAAGTCCCCCTTTTTTTTCTCTGATAGAGAGGGGTCTGAATTTGCAGTTCCTAAAATTTCTGGTGCTGGTGGTAATGGTGTTCATTCAAGCAACAGGGTTTCTATTGAGACAGATTCTAAGGATTGTTCTTCATTGACTTGCCATAAATGTGGAGAGCAGTTTACCAAATGGGAAGCTGCTGAAGCTCATCATCTCTCCAAGCATGCTGGTGAGAATTTGATTAACTCTTTAATGATTATTATTATTTTTAATTCTGTGGTTTTTATTTGAAAGCATATCTGTTAGTTTGCTTTGCCTACTTTCTTCTTTTATCCTCATAGTATTAAAATCACCCACATTCATCTGACCACAATATGTAGTGAGAACTTTTGCTAAGCACACAAATTCCTTCTTTTGCGCTTTACTTTTTGGTAAAAGAATTTACTTATTTATTAAAGAATCTGGATTCTCCTGCACATTCTTTTCAGAATATGGAAAAGATCTACAATGATTATCACTTAAACTCAGAAATAAAATGAAGATTATGAAAGGGTAAATTGAGTCATTGATCTTCCAAATGTCTGCTTTTGCTTTTGGGTTTCTTTTGAGCCACTAAAAATGTTTGCATTTGAAAATTTAAAGTAGCTTTATCCACAAGCTAACTTTACTCTCTTTTGACAGTTACTGAGCTTGTAGAAGGGGATTCATCAAGGAAAATTGTTGAAATAATTTGTCGAACAAGCTGGTTAAAGTCTGAGAATCATTGTGGTAGGATTGAGAGAGTCTTGAAAGTTCATAACATGCAAAAGACTCTAGCTCGGTTTGAAGAGTATAGAGAAATGGTAAAGATCAAAGCAAGCAAACTCCCAAAGAAACACCCCCGGTGCCTCGCGGATGGGAATGAGCTATTGAGGTTCTATGGTACAACTGTGGCATGCTCTCTTGGCCTAAATGGTTGCTCGAGTCTTTGTGTATTGGAAAAATGTTGCGTCTGTCGAATTATCAGAAATGGGTTCTCTACCAAGAAAGAACTCAAAGGTGGAATTGGTGTGTTTACAACATCTACAAGTGGAAGAGCTTTTGAATCAATTGAAATTGTTGAAGACGATCCATCTATAAGGAAAGCTTTGATGGTATGCAGAGTCATTGCCGGAAGGGTTCATAGGCCTTTGGAGAATATACAAGAAATGGCTGGCCAAACTGGGTTTGATTCATTGGCTGGGAGAGTTGGTCTATACTCAAATATTGAGGAGCTTTATCTGCTTAATCCTAGAGCTCTTCTTCCTTGTTTTGTGGTAATCTGCAAGCCCTGAGGAAACATAAAGAAGGCGGGGGGTGGGGGGGGAGTTAAGCTGTGATGTGAATGCTTTTATAATATTTTTCCTCTTCTTTTGGGAAGAGTTTTGATTCTTCTTTCAAGCTTTTTGTCACTTGCCATTATAGTCTGATTTGTGCATCACAGCCTCCTCTTACATTACCATTAGCATCACACAACATGCAGATGAGAAGTGATTGCAAATCATATTTTACATTGCAGATTGTATATCTCGCCCATTGGTAACATTAGTCCTTTCCTTCTTTATATATATATATATATATATATATTAATGCTTCAGATCTTATAGGTACAATGAGAAAACAATTCTACTAATTAGCTAAATCATGCTCATAATCCAATTATCTTATACAAAACTAAACAATTAAGAATATAATACTCTTTTAGCCACATCGGCTGTTTTTTAGTGTGCATACTTACAAAGCTAAATGTTCAGAGTGAAAAAGGCATGTGAACGGAGGAGTGCCAGAGTGGCATGTGGTCCTTGCTGGAGGATGGGCTTCAAACAAAGCTTAGTGCCAAGACAAAATGACAAAAATCTTAAGATAACATGATTTATGTTCACCCTATTGGATTTTGAAGCAGCAAATTTTATTGGTCTGTTTAGAAAATGTATATAGGGCTAATCATATCATTTCCTTTTTATCTAGCTGCAATATCTGCTTGCATTTTAATGGTCCTCTGGCACATGTACCTCATAAATGAGTACTGAACCCTCACAACTTGGTATGAAATTGTGAAATTCAAAAATTGAATTTGGGATTCAATATGTCAATTTTTGGTCTTTAATGTTTTGTATGGGGAGTTGTTTTGGGGTAGATGAACACAAATGTAAGATATTTAGTGCAGTTGGCAATGACCCTAGCTTGATTTAGACACTTCAATGTGGTGGGCTGCCACTAAGTCTGCCATTATCAGATTCTTTCAATCTTCTGCTTGATTAGGAAATTGAAAACCATTAACAAACTTTACTTAGGAGCTGATGGACACTGCTACAAAAAGCAAAGCTAAGAATAAGATGACAATTTTGCCCCAACTCCCATTACATATAGTTTTATAATCTGTCAGTCACTACTCACTTTACCCTTTACTATATATGCATTGAAACTATTTCTCCAGCATGTTTTCCTTGCCATTCAAAATACATTTCTGTAGTTGCACGCAATGAAACCAAGCATTGGGCTTCATTGCTGCAGCTCCTGGGCAGCTCTACAAATATCATTGTAACAAGAAGGACACTGATAATAGATAAATGCTCAAATGGCCTACATATCATTACTGAATAGTACTATTGATATGGCTAAACTCTATGACAAAGAAAAAAAATTCATGTGAGCCTATTAGAGGAAGTAGCTTCTACATTAAATCTGCATATATTGATTATATACCATTTGTAACTATTTGTGAAACATTCATTTGTCCTGATTGCTCCAAATTATTCTTATACTTCTTGCTGGATCATGTAGTCAATTTCAACTGCAGTAGGCATACATAGCTATGTAACAGTCTGGCTCCAGTTTGTATATAAAGTTCTATAGAAGAAAAATCACCAGAATCCCTCATGTTCCTAATTAGCTTCTTCCTTGTAGCTTGACTCAAACGAAGTCTAACATTACTAACCAATGAGTCTTTTGATAATCATTAACGAGTCTTTTGATAGTAAACTACTAGCGTAAGTTTGTCGATTCATAGTTTCATACTGATACGACATCGCAGAACTGTTTGGCGCGCAATTGACGCATTTAAACCAGATCAACACAGCAAGTTTCACCCATATTCTCTTAGCTATTTGGTCCACGTGTTGAGAACATTGATAACAACTATTCATTTCCAAGATTGAATGCTGAGAAAGCAACATATACCAAACACCAGGAAGACTTAGGTGATGATCACTTGAACGTTCCTTTCATACTATCATTTATTTCTGCTGATAGTTATATTAGAGCTTAGCCTATTGCAGTCAGCTTAAGTTATCAAAAGCAATCACCTACCTTTACTTTAGAATGGAGGGAAGGAAGCCACAATGCACACAGCTAGCGATTGTTTGACATATAATATCTTCGACACCATGCTTGTAATTAAACCCCAAATCTTTTAACTTCTTTGATGAAATCACGGAAGGTACTGAACTCTGATTGTCACCCTCAAACCTGGAAACATAACACCAAATCAACATCCACATCACATGATTCTAATATGAATGTTATCTATCTTATAAGATCGTAAGAAATACTTACGTGTGCATCTTTGAGGAAGGATACTCTAACTTGAGATGATCAATAAATTCAGAAATTGGACAGCTGTTCACACAGCAGACGTATTGACCTTGTGCTGCATCGATTTCCATCAGAAAAATGTGTGCATTGCATATATCTTCAATGTGAACTAAAGCAATTGACCCCATTCTGTTCTTTACAGAAGATAGTATTGAAAAGAACTTGGAGTCACCTATAGAAGTAGCCAATTTAAAAGTTATAATACTTTCTTTATTTCATGTGTATGCATGCATGCATATACCTATTGCTAGTAGTTTCTGTATTACACATGTTGAAACCATTATAAGCAGAAATATTTCAGCCACAATTCATTTTATGACCAAATTCAAGTTGATTGTGTGTGAATAATAAGTTTTTCTTTGCACACTGTAAAAATTATGGTAGATGCTCATGAAATGAATAGGATTATATGCCTATCTACCTGTTATTGGAGACAGAAGAACTTGAATGCTTGATGGAACACTTGAAGTCAGGAATGGTCCTGCAACTGTGGTTGTAATCACTGAAACAAGATCAATGTTGTTCTCATTCGCAAATTTGAATGCTGCTTCCTCTGACAGAAGCTTGGAAAGAACATAAACCTGTAGAAGTAAAGCGTGTTTCAATTAATAGTGGATTGTTTTTAGTTAACGAGCAAAATTTTGCTGGGGCCATGCTGAAGCTATACCCATCCACTTGCTTTTTTATTCCAGACATGATCAATAGGAGTCTGGCAAGATTCATCAACCACAGGTCTCCATTCTCCAGAGCTGTCTTTGGCGGTAATTGTACTAATCGAAGATGTTAGAACAACCCTTT
This sequence comes from Murraya paniculata, assembly GCA_030449075.1. NCBI lineage: Eukaryota > Viridiplantae > Streptophyta > Magnoliopsida > Sapindales > Rutaceae > Murraya > Murraya paniculata. The sequence goes on along the minus strand of JAEVFN010000008.1, from coordinate 2,093,864 downwards.
TCACTGACTCGGATTTCAAGCAAGCTTTGAGGAGATTTAAGGTACCTTGGATTGCAGGGTTGATGACGGTTGATTGGACATAAGTTTCTTCAAGCTCAAGACAGAAGACAAGTGTGTGTCAAATTCCACTTCCCACACATAATTTATGAACTAAAATTACCAGGATCATATACATAGGCATTACCAATATTGTCTTTTACGTTGATGTCAAATTCCATTGAAGCTGCCACATGAAATACACCATCACAGCCCTTAACAGCCTCGTCAAAGCTCCCTTCTACCTGCAGATCAGCTTGGAACAATCGCAACCGGTCACTGCCAGTCCACTTTGAGAAAATGTGAAACTTTCCTGTAAATTTAAGGTGAGTATACGAATGTCAGCCTAGCTATCAACAGAACAAGAAAATGCTATCAATAATCAGAGGATTTTCATTAGATTTTATTTTATTTTAATTTATATTTTGTTTTTAATTTCACTATCGGTCATTTGTTGTAAAGCTAAATAACTTCTTGAAGATACAGTAAGAAACACAAACTATGATCAACTATAAATAATTAGTTTTAAGGATAAACTAGCGCCAAAGTGAATATGCATCAAAATTTTACGTGAAATTTAGAAGCATTTTCTACTACCTAATAACAAGCATCAGAAAAAAGCTTTATAAATTAGTAGCCTGGGCCAATACTGATTGCTTTTAATTGATGAGCTATGTACTTTCGGTCTTGGGTCTATATTCAGAAAATATATAAAATCTCCATTTCCATTAATTAGTCCAACCATTTTTTAAATGTTTTTCTTTTTGTTTTGGCAGGGATTTCACTAGGTTACCAGTCGCTTCTGAATTGGCTAGAAGGTCTCCCTGGGCAAGATAAGAATGGGTCAGATCGTAAATCGAGCTTGGTCTGCAATCCACCTGATTCTATTATATGGTTCTGAGAGTAAGGTCCAAGCATTGGTGTAGCCCAAATATACCCTACTGCAACTATGACAATGATTTATTAACTTGTGGAGATTGGGCCCTTCTTAGAACAGTAAAAGGGTCTTGCTGAGAGTGACGGTGTCGAAGCAGATGATGTAAAATGAATAATAGAGATCTGTATGATGGTGTCTTAAAGTTTATATTTAAGCGTTGGTGCAACCCAAATATACCCCTATTACAACTTTGACTTCTGGTTTGTTGACTTGCGGAGATTGGACCCTTTTTGGAACAGAAAGGATCTTGTTAATAATGGTGTTATAGGAGCAGATGATGTAAAATGAATGATGGAGAAGCCTGTATTGCTGTCTTTGGGTTAATGCAACTGTAAAATATGGTTGTAAAGTTCTTAAAACCCTTATTGCGAGCTTCAACTTAGAAATGGTGTCTGAGGGTTTTAACTATATAACATGGTAAAAAGAATAAAATTTCTAGATGGAATTTGCTTCAGCAGAAGCTATTTTGGGAGGAGAATCTTTAGATTTGTTGTCGGACGAAGAAGTCTTATTTGATTGCGGGAGGAGGCTGTGCCCCTCTCTTCTATTACTTGTTGGAGTTCCCCTGTCTCCCATCCTTTTTCAAATTTTCCCTGGTCAATTGACAGCAAGCATAATAGAAAATGACAATCTTAGTAACTTAATTTTCTTCACCGATACCCTGCAAGACCTTGCTACTTATGGCTCGACAAGTGAATTCTTCATCAGTACTATTTTCTAATGGATTATTAATAACATAAGCTTGTTCTTGATTATAGAAGACTTTATGGTGGTAAGCGAATAATAATGGGTGCTGTTTTAGTCTATTTGTGGGTTAACATCAACTTGTTCTTGATCCACCATGAATACATACCCTATAATTTAGACTTGGGCCTTTGGGGCCGTTGACTATTTTCATATAGCAACAATTTTTTAGCAAGTGCTAATAGCGTGTTTATTGAAAATCAAGAAATAAAAATGAATGATGTGTTTATTTACTTAAAAAAGAGTTGGAATTAGAATCAAAGTGATGGGTCTCACCTAAAATTGGGAATGATTACTAGAGTTCTCATTCCCATGAGGGGAGGTGGGAATGAGAATTTTATTCCCTAAAATAACGATAATACTCCCCACCTAAATTGTGAAATTTCTATTTTATCCTTCCTTATATTGTTGTTGTTGTTGTTGTTGTTATTATTATTATTATAAAAATAATAATAAATAATGACAATAATAAATTAAGATCAGTTTAGTTACTTTTAGCAATTTATTCCAATTACAAGATAAAGTATACACATCAATAGTAAAGACAGTTCATTCTAATTCCGATTCCTACAGTTAAAGTAAAGAATTTATTCTGATTCTCATTCCCCATTCCGATTCCACTCCATCCCGATTCCACCCATTTCAGTTATTGATTAGTAAATGCACCATAAGACTAATTAGAATAATTAGATCTCTTATTGCCACCACAAAATATTCTAGAAAAGCACTTCTACAAATTAGGGTTAAATTTGGTTCAAAATATAAACGAGGCAGGGAATCAAGCCCCATATTGTCCTTCAAACTCTCATAATTAAAGAGTAAGATGAGGAGGTGTAAAGTATCCGCTCAACTAACGAGTGGTGTGCGTTCGTGATGGTATCTCTATCTTCGAACAAAATAAAGAAATGACAAACGATTTGTTAAAATAATGGTCTGTTTCCATGGGCAAAATCATATTGAGGGGTTAAAGCCTTGAGGTTGAAAAGAAGTTTCAAGGAATATTAGGGTGTTAACTGAAATTTAGTCCGTTTTTATTCAATTTTATATATCACCTCTTTAATAAATTCATGGATTTTTCTAAGTTACAGCTGCTGCTGTAACTTACAGCCGTAACTTTTTTGAGTGAACAGTAACACCACGTGGTTACTGTTCACTCGAAAAAGTTACGGCGGTAAGTTACATAAGCTGTAACTTAGCAGTTCCCTAAATTCATTGAACCAAAATCCTGCTGGCTGTTCAGTCAGTCAACCGTTAGTTTTAAGGGCTTGTGTAAATGAAAACAAAAGAAAATAGATAAATAATACACAGAGTCATTTATGTGCATGTAATTATGTATATAAATGAAACGATAAAAATTAGAACTAATAAGCAGCAATAAATTAAAGTAAGAAATTAACCTGGATCCCGGACTGTGGCATGAACTATGTACCCTCTTTCAAGCAAAGTCTTCACCAGCCATGAACCGATATAACCATTTGCTCCAGTTACACAAAAAGTCCTTGATCTTCCTGTGCTTTCTTCCGGCTTTTCCATTGAAGTGCTTCTGAACTTTGTGCTTCTGCTTATTCAAGTTAAAGTATAAGTGCTTCTCACAACAGGTCACCACTTTCAATATAAAATACTTAAATAATTAAAGTTGATGTGTGTGTGCGCGCACGTGTATTTTTTACCCATTTGAATGCACGAATGGAACTAAACATTATTTATAGAGAATCGGATTCAACCAACTTTATCGTATAGATTTGTTGTGTATTAAATTATTGGGTATGTGACATAACATGTCTGTCTTTTTTTATACGGACAACTAAAAGAAGACCATGTAAGGTGTAAGAACTAGTACTTTCATTTAAGAGGAAATTTTTATGTGTTGTGTAGTGGTGCATGATTGCCAAATGTTGGCTTCTCTTAGTAGAAAAATTTTAAAATATCTTTTATGTATCATGTCAATCATATAATAAACAAATGATGTTGCAGCATGTACGTATTTATTTTAAAAAATAAATGTATAATTGTTGGTTATATAAAATTGAAATGCATATGTCATATATGAATTAATTGATCGTATTACTTCTGATGTATTCTAAAATAAATTTATGTTCTTTGTGATTTAAGCAAGGCAGACGTCTACAAATAAAAATTTTATGAATATTTATCCAGCAAAGTTTGAGATTTTTTTAGATCATGCATGTTTATTGTGCTATTCACATGCAATATGTCTTTGTATTAACGTATAACAAATTTCATCCACCACAGAATTTCAAGAATAACAGATCGAATATTTTCCCTAATCGTATCTCCAACAGTATTAATTTCTTCAAGGAAAAGTTGAATTATAATTAAATTAAAGCACGTACCTGTAGACAATGGATTGGAAAAGTTTAAGAATCCTTTTTCTGTTCTCTTTGAACTAGGCATGCAGGTTTGAGAGAAAATTTTGAAAATGAAGTTTAGAAGATAGGAGGCAGTTAAGAAATGTTTCAAAGTTATTGATTTGTTTTCTTAACCAAAATTTTCATTTAAAGAAAATATAATTACCAACAACATTTTAGTTGAATTGATTATCTACTTACTCATTGTCTTTATGAGTATCTTGTATGTACAACTATTTATTGTTTTATTTGGTTTCAAATATTTAAACTTTAACTTTGATACATTGTGACAAGTCTTGACATGTATTTGATTGATCAGTAACAAATTTTGATAAACAATTGGCTTGTATTTTTCCTATTTGTTTAGTACTATCTCATGTAATACCCAAAAAAAAAATATAAATTTGTTTGTCCTCTGTTCTCTCTTGGCCAAATTCATCTTTCTTGGCCAGATTCATTACGAGGACCAAAGTTCACATGTGATAGTGATACTGTTATTTTATCCCTTCCCTGCCGGCCTGGATTCAGAACCGAAAAAAGTTTAGCTTTGTGATACTGCTCTGCACTTTCACATGTAATACTGTTATTTCTTTATTTTTTCTATTGGAATAGTACATTACAATTATAAGGATATCATCTGCTCCAGAATTATGCAATATTTTACTCCCCAAACCACATGGGATATTTAAACCCTTAATCTTGAAGATGAGACAAAGAAGTGTGAATCACCATACCTAATGGTTGGCCATGTAATAATATCAAAAGCTCCTTTCTTTCCTTCTCAGTACTATATTGCCTTAAAACAGAAAGCCCACACCATTTTTTTCATTCCTTTGGACTTCTTTATTTTCATTATTTTAAGTAGAAGCGATCAAACAAACTCCAAAAAATCAGTGGATAGTGCATACTCAAACTTCTGGACAAGGCAAATTATATCTCAGATTTGCACTAGGTACAGTGTAAAACAACTTACAAGTTCAGCTTACAAAATCATGTTTTAGTTTGCAATTGGACCAACCAAAAACCAGAATGACCATTTAACTCCAGGGAAATGAGAATCAACAAAACTATAATAAACTAATTGGACATTTGCCCAAAATACAAAAGAACTTTCAGACACTACGTTACAGGTGAAGTCATGAGCGGGGATTTTTAAGCAGCAGTAGCTACTTCAGTTTTCTCTTGGCGTTTGGCTTCCTTCAGTTTTTTCCAGTTTTCAGCACCGTCGATTATTTCTCCGGTTTTTATAAGGTAGCGGACTCGTGTTCCATCATCAAGGACTTTATGACCCACCCGGCTTGCTACTTCCTTTTCTTTTGAGTAAAGCATCACATTTGAGCTGTGAATAGGTGCTTCAATCTGTAAATCCATGTTTAATATAATCATTTATTAACAATACAGATAGCAAATAAGATATGTACTATATGAGCAAAAGAGTTTTCTTTGTTGTTATTTAAATGTTTTAGAAATATATCTATATAGGAGCAAACCACACACATGTTGCTTGTGCATTAGCTGAAGCATACGAAAAACTAAAATAAAGCTACAACTTCATGTATAAAATACTAAATCAGTGAATAAACCTTAATGATCTGCCCTTGTTCCTCCTCTTCTCTCTTCTTCACATGCTTTGTCTTGAGGTTTACGTCTTTGACTACCACCGTGCTGTTATGCCTAAAGACCTTAGTAATCTCTCCAATTTTACCCTTGTCACGACCGGCTATGACTTTAACTGTATCTCCTGCTTTAACATGCATTTTGTGTAAAACTGGAAGGCTATTTGGCTTGCATTCCTTTCTTTCCCACTGCTTAAGCTGCACCAGGAAAGATAGAATCTGAACCATTAGAACCAGCCCCATGAGAAACAAAGGGAAATAGCGAGAACATGTAAAAAAAAAAATTCTATTTGAAAGAAAAGATGAAATTAACATTAAGTCCAAAATTTCTCAACCCAATGTTGCTTATGAGAACTCATTGAAGCAACTAGTCATCATTTTTCTTTTGTGCAGGGCCACGCTACTGATGGGGGAAATCAGTTAACATCCCCATAGAGAGCTTCTGGACATTTTGATTTGTGATAAAAGACGGCTGCAAGTTGTGTTCCATCCAATTGCTGTCTCAGTGTTGATTCCATTTCCCATTTCTTTTCTCACACAAACTCCAATGTTCTTTCGTATACATAACGGCAAAAATATCATCACCAAGAGGGAAAAAGAAATACTAACCCTTACTACAATGAGACATGGTTTGTCTGTTGGCTTGACCTGCATGTTAAAAACAACGAGATCATTATCATATAGTTACTATAACTACAGTCTGATTTTTGGTGAATGCAGTAACTGAAAATGAAAATTGCTAGCTAATCTGGCTGTTAGGACATGGTAGTTTGAAGAATACTTCATCTTGGAAAATTAAGGCCATTATTTTCACATGAGATGCAAGCTTACAAGCAGGATCATTTCTGTGGAACTAAATCAGTCACCTCCACTGTCATCATCTTAACACAACAATGCAAGCTAAACATCAAAATCCAAGGCAATAACACAGATAAAGGGGCGATGCTATCATTTTTCCATATGCAAAATGACCCATAACTAGAAAATGAACATTATTTCCATAGATTTTATGAATTCAACTTTCAACGGTGCATTGGAACAAACTGGAAAAGGCTCAAGTTTGAAAACATACAACAAAAGGACTAAACATGTCAACAACTGAAAATGATAACACTTGTAAATAACAACACATTTTTTCCAGTAAAAGGGGCAGTTAAACGTTTTACTTGGGAGTAAGTGTTCCTAGTTTCTTAGAGCAGTCAATGAGACCTATAATCAACAGCTTTCCCAAAATTTTTGATCCATTTCACGATATGTGAAGCAAAACTAAACTGCAAATCAATATGCAATTCGAAAGTGAGATTTTATTTTATTTTATTTTTCAATATACAATTTAAGTTTTGGTAAGAACATTCAAATTTGTCCAATTAGTGCAAGACCAATTTCACACAACCAACAACGAAGCAAAATACGAAAATAAAAGCAAACATTTACTCCAATGAAACACATAACAAGTAACCTATTTCTCCTAAGTACCACAAGCGAATGAAACTCAAAACAAGTTGCTGCTTTTTTCATTTTATTTTCAATAAGAACAAATAAAGAACAAAAAGCTACCTTTCTTAAATACCCAATTCAATAAAACCAACAAGGAATCAAATTCGATAATAAACTCAAGAGTTTTGAGTTCATTCACCAGCACAACATAAGTTATTTAATAAGAACAGTGAAGGAATTTTGAGAAAAATAACTTACAGTTACGGGAGAAAGAGAGGGAAAAGAGAGACGTTGGCCAAAGAAGGGGTTCGAGGAGATGGAAAGTGACGTCATTGAGCTTTGAAGTGCAGCCATTGCTGCCATTTTTGCTGCTGCTTCTTGTTCTCTCCTACACTTTGAAGTTCACCGTGAGCTGTGTTTTGTGAGATGGTGGAATGTGGATAATGTGGGCAGGAGAGAGAAAGTGGGCTCCCAAGCGGGTCAATTGAGATCCGTTCCTAAATGGGCCTTCGAGACGCTCTCCTACATTTGTTTTTTAAATAAAAAACTCACAACAATTTTTTTTTTAATATTTTGATTTGACATGCTAAATGATTGTCTTTTTAAGGGCTTTTTTTTTTTGTTTAAAATTTATTTATGGACACTTCTTTTTATTTCCAAACCTCACCAAAAAAAATAAATAAATAAATAAAACTCTACCTCCAGCGCCTAGAGGAAATATAGTGAGAGGAAAGTTCAGTTGCTGAAAAATTCAGTACTTTTTCATTCATTTTCTGTGCTGAATTGTAATATACAAAACTAGGGTCAAGTCATTTGGGGGAAAAAGGGCCTAAATATGTTACACAAAATTACAGACAACAATCCTTTCTTTCCTAATCCACTACAAGAATTCAGAACCTCCGCAAATCGGCTTGGGCCGCCTAGCTCCTGTAAACAGCAATTACATCACAAAACAAAACCGAAATTAAGGGAATTAACAAACAAGAAAAATTGAAAAGCCATCGTCTAAACTTCATAGTTCATATGTATCAGCTGTGCTGTCCATGGATTCTTCTCTCAGGTGTGTAGACGTTGGAGTCTTGGCTTCCGCTTGCTCCATATCGAGGGAAACTTCATCTGCCGTGGCAGATTGAGACTTCCGGTGATGCTTCCTATTGTGCCTCATTTTGAGGATTCGCGATAGCACTTGCACAATGTCTCGCATGGAAGGCCGTTTTCTTGGGGCACGGTTGACACATTTATATGCAAGAGATGCCACCTCATTCAGCTCTTGCACGTCAAAGATCCCATCTAAACAAGAATCCACAATTTCCTCCCACCCGGTTTTTCCCTCAGTATTCATTGCCGCCTGTTCATCATCACATCACAACACATTAGCTCCAAAAAGAAATAGCAAACTTATATGATGATAGAAGCATGCATGCTAGTAAGAAGAACAAGACGGTAGATATAAAGAACATAAGAGAGAGATCTTACCAGCTCAACATACTCCATGAGACCCTGTAGAGGATTTCTGCCGGCTATAAGTTCAAAAAGCAACACTCCAAAGCTGTAAACATCACTCTTCTTAGTGAAATTCCTAGTAGATATGTACTCGGGATCAAGATATCCAAAAGTTCCTCGTATATTAGCCGCATGTTTGTCTACCATCTCTTCTCTTGAAAGTCCAAAGTCAGCTACCTGGTTAAACCACAATTGTAAGGTATCAAAAACATAGAGGGGGAATATTATGAACAGAGCTGGACTGGTACATGGAAACAGAATACATAAGATCAATCAATATAACAGACATACCCTCGCTCTCATGGACTGGTCCAACAAAATATTGGAAGATTTAATATCCCGATGTATAACTGGAGGAACTGCCTGAAATAGATATATGAATAAGAAATTAACCATAGAGCACTTGTTCTACAAGCGTAGGTGTATTCTTAGTCTAAAAAAGATGGAAGTTTACTCCATCATGAAGATACTCCAAGCCCCTAGCTATGTCCAAAGCAATATAAACCCTCAAATTCCAGGATAATGGTCCATAGTTTTCATCTGCATGAAGAAGAAAACCAAATCATTTTAGTGAAGAAATGTGCATAAATTAAAGCTTCAAAGTACGCCTCCAGTTACTGTAGCACGCAGCCAGGATGTTGCGCACAGCATGAGGCAGAAAAATTGAGAAAAAGTTGATGCATAAAACTAGCTCCTAACTGTTCATTTTTCACCAACACAGGTAAGCTGCAATCTATCAGAAAGTTTCTATATTTCGTAGCTTGCATCTTCAAAAATGGGATTCTTGCTCAAATATTACGACATTTAGAAAAATGCAGCAATAATATGCTTTGGATCAAGGTCTCAAAACCATCAAATGGGATAATAGACATGGATTGGAGACTAGGAACAGATCCTATAGTTACTTGAATCGTCAGTCATCTTAGAGGTCTTAATGTTTCATTGTACAAAACTTTAGCTTTAGCCACAGATGACTAAGCCAATCAAATTATACTTGTTTCAAATTTTTTATGAAATGCATAAGAGACCCAGTCAACAGTGCTTTTCAGCATAAAAATTGATTTTGTTATCAATCTTTTGCATAAGAGTTGATAGCAGACTTACTGTACAAATGAGAAGCCAAGCTGCCTTTACTCATGAAGACATACACAAGCATATGTTGGCCCTTTTCTGCACAATATCCAACCAAGTTCACCAAGTTCCTATGATGCAATCTTCCTAATAACATGACCTGAAAATGTGTAAGTGAAGGCAAAACATTAAAATTGATGAACAATGCAAAAGAACATTATGAAAGAAATCAATTATAATACACTGAAATGCTAATTCACAGGTGAATCATCAACTACTAACAGGAAAAATTAAATGCATTTGCATGATATTCCATAGTGTGCTTCTGGAAGAATTTTTTACAAAATGAAATCCAATTGATCTGATTTAAGAAACTTTCAGATTCTAGTATTTCCTGAAATTTGGCCATCATGCATTCCCAAATTTTTTCTAACTTGAACTGTCTAGCCCAACTAAGTCAGTCTAATGTTCCAAGTTCAACCAATAGAAACTAAATCCAATCACTCTGAAATCCAATTACTAAGCAATTAACATTTGCCATTGTTACCTCTGTTTGGAATTCCTTCTCCCCTTGCTTAGAATCAGTTGCAAGCACTTTAACAGCAACAGTTTCACCAGTTGACATCTGAGCTTTGTATACTGGGCCAAATGCACCTTGTCCTATTAATGTCGTAAAATTACATGTAGCTTTCTGCAAATCCCTGCATGCCCATAAAGAAGAAAAGAATAAATAGATTGAAGGAGTAAGAAGGTCAAGTAAAGCTTCCACGTTCATACGAACCATCAATAGAAGAAAATATGTAAAAAGTGATGAGAGGGCTAGTGTAAATATATTTCTCTAAACAATATATAAGTTTGAGAAGAAGATAATTGTAAATTCAGCAACTATATACAGGCTTGTATGTTCCACGCATCTTTATTGCTTCTTTATTGCTACTATTGTTTCAACAAAAATGAATCTAAGCCATCCTAATTGCTAAGACATACATCTTCTCATATTGAACAAAAGCCAAACATTTACCAAGTACTATTAATTTCTCATCTAGTATACTATATTACACTAGAAGCCTGGATAAAAACTCACTCAAGCTTTAATAACCTTTTACCAAATTATGATTTAAAACTCAGGGTTGCAGAATGTAAGATATCGACAATTCAAAACCAATTCTTTTCAGAGTGGACTATTCAATCCAAGTAGAAAAATTCAGTGCGTGAAGCATTTCCATGATACTTAAATTCAAAATCTTGCATCCTCACAACATGCAAGTTCAAAAACATTAATGAAAAACATACTTGTAAGAATACTCGGGTATTCCAGATGCTGACACGACATTGTTCCTTTTAAACCCTTCAAGCCACATGGACTTGCTATTGCCATTCCGTCCAGATTTCACAGGTGACTCCGGACCAACAGTAGAATCAGATAATATGCTACAAGAATCAACACCGTTTGCACGAATAGGAAGAGTCGCCGCCCTCCTGGAACTACTATTCCCTATCTGGGATCGCTTCCTATGGTACCTGAAACAGAACAGTGCTGAAATTGCCAAAAGCACTCCAATAACAACTCCTATAGAGATACCAATTATCAACCCAGATGACTCCCCTTTCATCTCTTTGCTTTGAGTTCCCTTATTCAAGCCTCCCGTCCATTTACACAGCTGCAAAAAATTATGCTTATTGAGATTTTAACGTAATGCTGATACTTACTAGAAGGTCAAATTTAGAACTTTAAACTAAATTTGCATTGTAAAAAAAAAAAAACTAAGTCAAAAATGGAATATATTTCCATCCCATGAAAAGTCAAAGTTGAGACACACACGCACACACATCAAATTCACATATATGACCTAAACAACAACTTAGAATTCAAATAGAATTGTCGTCTTACATTGAAACCGATAACACATTACACGAAACAACTCTCATTAGTTACAACAATTAAGCCTTTTTTTCTAGTAAATTAACTCATTTATTATATGAATAAAGACAAGTAAACGGTCGATCTGATTTGCATAAATTTAGAAGTTACTAAAATAAAATTATCTAATAGTAACAAAGTTTCCTTTCTTTTTTTTTCTCAAGATTAAATAGTATGGATCCGTTACCCCAAAAAATATAATAAAAATAAAACAAGCTTAAGCTTGATTAAAGCGGGAACTTTTCATCAAGTTAATAGCAGTTTTTTTCTTCATTTTCTTTCGTTTTCCTACGTTTTCTCGGCAACCAAACAGAGTGTCAAAGAAGAAAAAAGCAGAAACTAAACGAACTAAAGCCCTCAGATCAAAGCACGAAAACAAACTGAATTGCTCCAAAATAATATGGAAAAATAAATAACAAAAAACGGCAACGCATTGATGAAATTTTTTTTGTTTAATTTTTAAGTTTCAAGAAGACAAGTACCGGCTAAGAAAATAAACCTGACGATTGAATCAGTTACATGTTTTTTGGAAACAGATACAAGCAAAAACACCAACAACGTACAGCTGTTGCCAAAATGCTGAAAGAAATAAAAAATGAAGAGAAGAGAGAAAGCGAGAAACGATCTGCAGAGAAAACAAATTTCGGATTACAAAATAAAGTGGGGGTGTTGCTGTTGTTGCAGCAATAAAAAGAGAAAATGGAAACACTGTTTTTGTTGTTAATATTTTTGGGAATATTTTTTTTAAAATCCCGTGCACCGCCTTTTGTTTGCATTAAAATAAAATCGCGCCTCGAGTCAGGCGCAGGGTATTTTTGCGTTTCCTAAAATACCCTTCAGTTATGGATCTTATGACGAATGCGTCCTTTTCGGGGAATTTATGTTGGATATTTTGTTCTGATTAGGTTTGTCCGAGAGCAGAGTTAATTATATGGGTGCGAATGGACACGTGGGGACTGTGGGGTTAAAATGGAACGAAATTATAAATTCGTAGTTTATAAATATAGCTTAACTTTAGTTTCAAATTTTAAATATAAATTTCACAAATCGAATATTCAGATGATCGTTCTTAAATCAATTTTCAAAACAAAAAATCACTTGTAAATGAAATCTAAACACATAGACTCACATGACACAAAATAATTTTACTAGAAAAAGGTTCAAAAATATTTGCCCCACACAGAGTTTATAGGTATGACCTTTTGATGACAGGACATAAGACCTGTTCTTGTGATTGAAGGCTAAGATTGGTAGCCGAACATTAAGCTTACAACTGTTCACCAAATCCTCAAGCTTATAATTGATTATTGATTAGCTAGTGAAATTAAGGATATTAAACAATATTCATTCATAAATATTAAGCAATTTTTGTTAAAGTTATCATGCCACTCGTTCCATCTTAAATTTAAAGCATCCTTTTGAAATTAAAGTTTTGGCTTTTTACTTCTGACTATATGTATTTTAAAAATATTTTTAAAATAACTATTAAATTGTATTTGATAGGTTTCGTTAGGGATTGAAATTAAACAACTATAATTTTTAAATTATAATATTAAAATATTTAGTAAACACTAGTTGTTGTACTTTTAAAGTTAAATTGATTTTATTTTATACTTGTATAATAAAAAATCTATTATATCTTTATAAATTTTATCAAAATTATTATTTAAAATTTATTTTACTACATATTATTAATTTTTTTTTCATAATTTCAGTTTTTTCTTTCTACAGCGGCTGTAGCTTAAAAGTTATAGTATCTCAATATCAAATAATGTCATAAGTGACAAGATGATATCGACAAGATGATATCGTATTGTTTATAAGATGTTCATAATTGCACAAAAGACAATCCAATTTAGTCTAGCTAGAAATTATTTAAGGAGATGAGCCGAAGTGGTTGATGATAGTGGAAGCTTTTGTAGGTAAGAAAAATTTCATATGAATTGATGTAGGAAGAAATTAACTATCAACCTAACACACCTAATCTAATTGGAAAAATATAACTAGAAATAAGAAATTTAATGCGAAGCTCACCATCTGACCTCAATGAAAATGACTCATTCAAGTTTCAATTAGTTATGTACGTACGCATACTGTTTAACAATGGGCTGTATCAAAATCTATAAAGTCGAAACGATCTTATAATATAAATTGACCTTGATATTTCAATTGATTACCGAAAATAAAATATTTCGCAAGATTGATGGTAACCCGCCATATATGAGAATGAGATTGGTGGTGTAGTTTTACAATTTGTATATTATTTTCTCTTCGGATTCCAAAAATTATATAATGTAGATTTATGATCACTAGAAGATGTCATGTCACATACTTTGAATATTAAAATATTTTGATATGCCCTGCGTGGGGTCTTGCAAAGATAATTCCAAACATATCTATCGAAAAAATGAGACATAGCTGGAGTCTCTGTAATTTGACATTTCACATATATAAATTATTTACAAGGAAAATGAAAATGTTATCGATATGGCTGGCACGATTGATCGAATTAGAAACAAATTCAATACAATAAAGTGCTGGTGATATTAGAAAGGGTTAGATTAGTCATTTGTCGGAAATTAGCTAATGTGTATAATGTGGGGTTAATCTAATAATAATCTATCTTTGAAAATCCGTCGCTCAATTTTGACCGGCATCCAGGAACCAAATATTTAGGGCATCTTAATTTAATTAATTATGAGCATTTTTTTTCTAAGAAATACTTGTATATCATGAAAACATCTTTTAAGTTGCATTTAAATACAACAAACACGTAATCTGGACCTTGAAAGTACTGCAATTAAAAAATTAAAAATACTTGTAATTGTAGAAGTAACATAAGTAAGAACTGAAAAATGTTAAATATTTGCGTGTGTTGTATTAATAATTTTTGAAATTATCCGATATGAATCATCACTCTTCAGTTTACCAACTCCATAAAATGAATAATAATAATAATAATAAGGCAGGATATTCATATTAATTATTACTGAAACGGTCAAATGAGCCCAAACGAGGCTCAAAAAGTTGCCTTCGGTGTGTAGAAAACGGTAGCGTTTGGCCCCATCCCTTCCCCACTGGAAAGTGCCAGAAGGAAAGAATTTTACAAAGAGCAATGCTTGCTTTACAAATCGCTAATGCTTTTGGATGAGTTTTCACTTAATTAATTAGAGCCATTTGGGGTCTCTCTCTGGGTCTGTTTGGGTTTTGTACAAGAAGAATAATTTTATTTTCATGAAGGCTGTTAGATGGTCTATTCTCAAGAAAAGTTGAGTCTAGCTATAGGGCTTTTGAGTGAATAAATTCTATTTATATGTCATTAAATTTGAGCGTTGAGTTAACATCAACTGCGGGTTTTATGCTAAGAAAATGGTGTTGCAACTCTTGTTTACACTTCCGTTCATGCAAATTTTAGGTCAATGATGCTTGTCATGAAAGTTTTACATACCTTAAGCATTTTTAGGGTGCCATGAAGAACTACTTTATTATTATTAATTATTAAGTGGGAAATACAATTGTACTTTCCTCTTAGCCTACATGCGTTTTATCTTAAACGCTTATTTCTTTATATTTTCCGAATTATTTTATTATTTGCTCTTAATGACAAAATTTTCACAGAAAAATTCATCTTGTTTATAAGACAATCACTTTTTATTATTTAAATTTTAATGTTAAGGTGGTAATGAAGTATAATAAAAACTGCAAGAAGGTAAGTGGTAAAACCTAAAAACAATTAAGGAAGTGTCATAAATCCCTTTTTAGAGACAATACTTTCAAAAAGTTAAAATCTTTCATATATATATATATATATATATAATCAAATAAATTATATCATGTAATGTTTAAATGAAGTAATCATACATGTG
The DNA here is from genome assembly GCA_030449075.1 of Murraya paniculata. NCBI lineage: Eukaryota > Viridiplantae > Streptophyta > Magnoliopsida > Sapindales > Rutaceae > Murraya > Murraya paniculata. The sequence goes on along the minus strand of JAEVFN010000008.1, from coordinate 2,078,364 downwards.
CTTTCTCTCATGACTTAGTGATTGAGTACTAGGAGTGGGGAACCAGTAAAGCACCAAATTGATTCCTAGCTATAATATGAGAATTAATATTGCTTCATGAATCCATGATGCATGCATTATTTTATTCATGCCCATATTTATATTTCTAATCAATTTTGGGCACGATTGATTGCTCTCACGTTAACTTGGATGCAAAGTGACTATCAATTTGTGCCTGTGTATTTATGGATTCATCAGATTCACGCAAAGCCTTGTAATTGCATGGTCCATGCAGCATGTGGATGTCTCATGTGGATGCATGTGCATTTGTTCCCCTATCAATTCCCCACAACACAGCTTCAATTTTGGTTTAAAGACTTAAGCCAGGTCACCTCAATAATGAAATGAATTGGATGCAGAAGCAAGTGGATTAAGTACTATATCAAATTATTTTAAATTATATTTGTATTTATTAAAAATTTTAAAGTCAATTTTTTTGTTACTATATATAAAGGATATTATAGTTTAAAAAAAAAAAGAAGAGAGAGTCTTGATGTCCTTTATTTAAATTTGGGAGTCTCCATGCCATTTTCTAAGAGATTGGGAGTGTAGTCATCGTTTTTCCTTTTTTGAAAAAAGATTGGATTGTGAACCACTCGGCTAAAGCCGAGTGACTAGAGCTACTCCCTCACAAGTGTGAGGGTAGTGGTTCGAACCCTCACACAAGTATTATGGGAGTTAAATTAAAATTTCCTTCCTCATTATTTGAGTGAAGGTTAAAGTCTCTCGAATATTAGATTTTGTTAAAATCTAGGCAATACTATATAAAATTTGATGTAAGCTAAGTCCCAATAATTGTTTAATTGAATATCAGTTGCAATATTATGTAATATGTTGTAATTTGAGCAATAGTCTCATGTAATAAAAAAAAAGATTGGATTGTGGGCAAGATAGTATTCATACTTTAGGATTTTAACATGAATAATTAGTAAAAGAAAATTACTTGAAGACCATTCGATCAATGTTGTAATTTGAGCAATAATCTCATGTAATAAAAAAAAAAGATTGGATTGTGGTATTCATACTTTAGGATTTTAACATGAATAATTAGTAAAAGAAAATTACTTGAAGACCATTCGATCAATGTTATAATTGGAGCAATAATCTCATGTAAAAAAAAAAAAAGATTGGATTGTGGGCAAGATAGTATTCATTCTTTAGAATTTTAATATGAATAATCAGTAAAAAAAAATTACTTGAAAACCATTCGATCAATTTCTTGGGCCATATGTTTACTATTTATTTTGATATAAATGATTAAAAGAATATGCGTAATTAATCAATAAATGTGAATTTTCAATAAAAGCTTTGGGTTGGTTCTTTTCTTTAGTGAGAAAAATCAATGGGAAGAAGTGAGAATCCCGAAAAGAAAATGCGGAGCAAGGAATTGTAGATGTGTGTTATTTTCTAGCCAAGTTTTGGACTCAATAAAAGTGTCCAGCCGTTAGCCCAGTCATTTTATTGGGCTGGACCTAAATACTAATGGGCTTCATAAAATTGGTCTCATTATTTGCTGAATGGGCTCAGAGGTGCTGGGATTCAAGAATGGGGCTCTTACTCTCCCTTTCGCCCAAAATACTCCAAGTGAAATTTATAAAATAATAACCTACATATCAAATCAACCATCTCGCCACACAAAACTTCACCCTAAAAGAATATAAAAATATATAAAGTTTTTATTTATGTACAAATCCTAAAATATTAAATTATTTTATCTTTAACAGTAGTTTCTATTTTTATAACTCTAAATTCTTACAATTTTCTCAAAAAATAATTAAAATTAGAATTATTAATATAAATTGTGAAATGGATTTGTTGGGAAATTTCTTTTAGACGAATAATTTATCTATGTGTTTATTTGCAAAAAAAAAAAAAAGAATTAATTTGACTCTGGTTATTTAGGCAATTTCAATTAAAAGGAAACATTTTTATGAGAAATTTTGAGGGGTGTCAAAAGGCTACCCGGAATTTAAACGGTTATACGATTATAGGTGTTCATATATAGATGTTCAATGAATATTGAATCCATTGCAACGGCAAAGGACACAACCAAATTTAATTAAAAGAATTTAGTTCGCCATATGTGATGCTTATTCGCAATGATGAAAATATCTTAAGCTGCATACGCACACAGACATATTACATGACAAAATGTAGTGGCCGTTAGTCATATAACATTGAGCGAATTCACATATGCAACAAGCCTAATATTCATTAATTAGAAGCAAGATGAACTATTAAAATCAACTTTGGAGCATTATGTCTCTCACTCTTCCAAAATTTTCAATTTTTTTTAATTGCAATCTTCTAGATGATAGATATTGTCGTCAATATTGCTGTAGATTAAAAAAATCTTTAATTCATAAGTGGTTAGTGTATTTTATTTTTCAAGAGAAAATCAGTCAACATCTTTGAAGTTGATCGAAGTTCTTTTTCCTCCCTCTCTCTCATTGACCATGCGAATGCTATTCATATGACAAAAATCTGTAAGCATCAACTAAAAAATTTGCTCATTAATGCCTTGTCCGAGTCAAATAAGCTCCGACTTATCCTTTTCTTAAAATATTACACTAATTAACTTTGATTTGAAAATCTTATCGCATAGACTATAAAGAGATACTATGAAAATGATTTTGAGTGGATTATATCGATCATAACAAATAAAAAAAATGATTTCATAGTCTCCCTTGACCATTAAAAACATGTGAATTCGTTCCTCATTATATACATTGTTTACATTTTCGTTTGGAAACAATTACCAAAAGAGTAACAATTTCACTAATATTGAAGCAAATTGGGGGAAAAAAAAATTCGATATGGTATCTAATTTCATTGTACTTCAAAGTACCGTGAAAATAATTCTGTAATAAATTTTATTAAATTACAGCAGCTATAAATTATAACTATTATATAAATATTATAAACAATACTCACGTACGGATATCTCACGTGTGGATATATTATAAACAATACTCAGCTGTGAGAACTCCCTTCTGTAACGGATATCTTAGCGCCGCATTTTCTTCTTATATTGACAACATTGTAGTCACGTGTAGTTATTCCTTAGTCTTAGGTTTATAGCCGTAGATTTTTTTGGGACCCACATTATCATTCTCGTTTTGATCGTTCTGGGCCCTCTCTTTGGTGGGTCCCGAAGGACCAGCATGCATACAACTTTCATTCACACGTGTCAGTGTTGTATTCACTTGTCATGTTCAAACGAAGTGAGAAATGGGAACGCACTCTCCCTGTGTTCTGTCTCACTTCCGGCTTTTGAATTTGGCACGTGAAGAATTTTCAAATGACGATTTTTGTCATCTCTGTTGACCGAACTAAATGCTCATGATTTATTTTTTTGAAATTGCTACTGATGCATTTTTCATGAATAGCTTTTGTTGTTTTCTGTTTTTTTTTCCCAAATTATCCAATTTATTTCAATTGCCGACTCAACAGTTGTTGGGCAGCCACTTCTAGAAAACGTGTCGAATTTGAGTTTAATTATTAAGCTTCATTTGAAAAATGCATTGATGCCTTTGAAATTCATCATTTATTTGTTTTTTTTTTTTTTTTTTGCATCAACTTGTTTTTGAAGAGTAGAATCATATGAAACCAGTGGTTGTATCAAATCCTGCGAAAGTTATTAGTATGGATGCAATTAATTAGCATATTCGATGCTGCCTTCTAAAGAGATGGTTAAATACTCTACGTTTTAATTGTGTTTGATTTGAATAGACAAGAACATATTCGAAAAATAAAATTACAAATTTCTTATGCCTTTTCATTTGAAAAATACTATTTCGATGCTTCCAAGAGAATCAATGTTAAATATAGAATTGAATCTGTAACAACACGATGAAATAAAATTTTAAGTTAATGTTTGGTCCTAGAGAAACTGTTAAAAGCAAGTACAAAGATTAAACATTATTTATAGGCAGTTAGAAGATTAAAAAAAATATTTTTTTCCTAAATATAATTATATTTGTTCCTTTATTTAGATGATTTAAATCTTTTTAATGTTATAAGTGAATCATATATATTCTCAGATAAAAAATATAATTTATCTATTTTGTTTCACTAAATGTCTGCTCAGAGAAATTTATTTAAATAAAAATAATTTTAACCTTTTATTTTCATATTTATTCTGCGCATGGATATTTATCAACCTATAATTTGCTGAAGGAAATCAAAATACATTAATTACTTGTTCAAATTGTAATTCATTTACTTATGGATAAAGATTTCTACTAGATTGTTATAATAATCAAATAATGTTGGAACTTGAAAGCAAAATCTTTTTAAAAGATGCGCACGTATGGATATGAAAAAGTGCAAAGAATGTTGAAAACGTATTTATTGATGATAGACATCAATCGATGTGTTAACCCAACTTTAAACGACCAAGCCGCTTGTAATTAACTCAAGTGCTTCTCTCTGTACTTAAACCATACAAATTATAAAGGTGCTTCTAAAATGAGAACAACTTCCTTTTTAAAAGATTATCTTTTTCTAGATTTTGCAATATCCGCAAAAGAAAATTTTAGTCCCATTTTCCTTCCACCTGCATGCATGTCCCATATCCTATTTTATAATTTGATGATGGCAATTGGCAAAAGAAGAATTCATAAGATTCTCACTTTTGATATGTCATCTGATTAGGGGTTAAATATAAAGTCATTAAAAAAAAAAAAGACATGCTTTAATAATAGTTGTTTATTTGAAATGGGTTCTTGAATAAAATATATATATATATATATATAAATGTGTTTTTGATTATTTATAAACAATCGTACTATTACTAAAGACTCCAAAATATTCAATATACCACTAAATTTAATTTTCTTTTATACTATTATACTGCCTAATTTTTTTTCCCAGAAACTTTACTGTCAATGGTGGCGCCACATTAGGACTAGGAGGGGTTGAAGTCCCCCATTGACTTTTTAAGATTTACAAATTTAATTTGATATTTGTCTCACTTTTTATTTGATTTATCATAAAGCCCATGCTAAAATTTAAAAATAACCAAAAATTTAAGTATTTATTTTTACACTTCCAACCTACAAAAAAACATTGTTACTTTGAACTTCGTTGGGTCCTAACTCTCCTCACACAAAAAAACAGAAACTATTTTACCTCATTGGGTTTATCCAAATGATTTTTTTTCAATAAATCTTATGGCACTTAAAATTCAACTTGATGTTTACATTATCGATGTGGGTTCTAATAACAAATTTTCAAAATTGAAAGGATTTGATAAGCTAACAAGAAAAATAATTGATACTAAAAAGGATAAATTGTATTCATTAATTTATTTATTGATAATCTTAGTATTGATTTCACTAGTTGCCATAACTACATTAAAAAAAAAAGGCATTTTCAGCTATGAATTTTGTGAAAAATCGTCTATGAAATCAAATGAAAGATCAATGATTAAGTGATATTATTTTGTATTCTTGATGATAAGGTTATTTTTCAATGTTTTTAACATATAAAAACAAGTCGAGCTCAGTTATAAATATATTGAATTGAATATACTAATGAATTTTTGTTTTGGTATTTGTTACTTGTTGACTTTTTTAAAATTACATTATTATTTAGACTTAGCCCCTGCTAGATTAAATTCCTAGCACTGCCACTGTTTACTATTATACTACATTAGATCATCTAATTAAACATGAACGCTGTGATAAATGATATAATCACTTTCTTATTTAAAATTTGCATCTTATGAGAACATTAACATATTCCCAACCAAGTTTATCATGATTAGTTTGTGAAATTAATGCCTAAAACTTTAGATTTGTCAAATGTTAATATGATTCTTTTGTTTAATGGATTTACACGCTTTTCTTTCATTTTATTCAAGTATACAATGATTAAGTTACATGCATCTATTTTGTCATTGTAGAATCTTGACCTTTAAGATATAGGAACAAGTTCAATATATGAAAAAGATTATCTTAAATGACATGAACATGCGTTACACGTACATGAGAAAATTAATCTGTCCCACTTATTAATAGGACATCCCCACCCTTGTTGTTGAGTCTGATTCATTTTCAACGTTACAATTTATTAATGACTGAATAAGAACTCGCAAAAAAAATTTTAACATCAGTGTAGATAATTTATGGATTATTATTTTTTTTAACTCCAATCAATTTTTTAGTCTTCTATTATTAATAAATTTTTAAAGCCGTTCAAAAATCTCGACTCGATCCATACTTGTTTTTTAATTTCATAGATTGACAGTGAGTTTTGAGTACAACCCACGCCTTAAGTGTTAGCCGTAATCAATGTTTCGGCAAGCTCACACTGACCAATTACAAAAACATGTGACGTGAGTGATTGCGAGATAAAAATTAGAGAGAGGGTGCACGCGTACGTGCCACGTCAGGTCAAAGGAGTCAAAAGATGACAGACGTCTCTTTATCTTGTGCTGATGTGGCACCACCACCACTGGATTAGTGGCATTTCGCTAACATCACTTAGGTTTACGCGCCTTAAGGCTCTGAGCTGGCCGAAACTCACGTGTGTTTCGCGTGCGCGTCGTCGGTCAACCCCTGTTGAGCCGTTGGGCTTTACGGAGTTTATATTTTTCTGTGTGCTCCGAGGAGCAATGCCCCAGTGCCCGTGGCCTACTACGCCCGTCCCAGCGCGTGATCGTTTCTCTACTCTTTTTAAAACAGATTTAATTTTATTTTGTTTTAATAAGGATTAAGGGTGTTAACTTTTAATCAGTTTCTTTAACTATGACCATCCCACGCATTCAAGTAAATTCATGTGGGTAACTCGGTATTTATTGAATATATATATTGTGAATTAAACTGATGATATATATGAGATTTGATAAAGTGAAGCACAATTCTTTTGTCGTGATACCACAATTATGAAATTTTATTAATTAATATTACAGTAACTTGTTGAATAAGACACACGAACTGACAGTCAAGCCAATAATGGTAATGAGTAGTTTGAAAAATATGGATACAAGAAAATGTTGCAAATTATTCTGAACAAATAAAACAATAATATATAATCATTTGAAGTCAGCTATCAATTTGAGTAATGTTCAAAATAACATTTTATACCAAACAATAAACAATATACAAATATTTACAATATGAGATCAATGAGAATCTGAATTTATACGCTTTATAATCCAGTCTAGAAGTCTATTAAGCATTACTAAAAAAATTACGTGTATTAAGATGTGAAATTTCTACTCTAATAAATGAGAAGATATATTTACTTCTACACTTTATGATTAAGCTAAGAAATCTATTGAGCATAGCTTAAAAGCTACACCTACTAAGAGGTGAGATCTCTATTTCAACATATGAGAATATATATATATATATATATTTCTATTTGTATCTACCCCAATAGATAGGCAATGGTAGACCCACACTTCCCTTTTGTTTTTATAGTTCTTCATATAATAAAAAAATTTTTAATTTTATTTTCAAGTACATCTCCACTTCAACCTATTTTTTTTATAAAATTATAATTAGAGTCTTATTTTATAAAATAATTAAATTATATATTTATTGAATAAATTGAAATCATTAGGGGCTAGAATATTATTATTGCTTTAACTTATTATAAACAATGTAATGGTTTGGTCTAACTAAAAAAAAAGTTTGTCAATATATTATAACGTTATTAATATTATAAAGTTAAAAAACAACATAATAACAATTAATAACATTTTCATAATTTTGTAATTTATTTCCTTCGTAATCATATATACTTGTTCTTTTCTTCTCGATAAATTAAATTATTCAAGTCTTTCGCATTCTCTATCACTACAATTAAAATGAATTCATGAATCATCTTCTTAACATACAATTTTAATGATTTATATTATAAGCTTATTGTTGCATTGTTGTGATTTGTTTTTTAGCTAAATATATGTATTAAGAGTTTTGGTATTGTGTTGCTTGATATATATGTTGTTTTTATTCTTTTATATAGATCCGACATTCACGCAAATATTTACAATAAATTTATAAATTAGCATAAGATAATAAAAAGTCTTGAGTCCATTCATATATATGAGAATGTATATGTAATTTTAGCCACAAATATAAGAGAGAAAGTTAACATAAATCCCTAAGTAAATATTCAAACCAAAATAAGAGTCTGGATTCATCACTCAGCCAAAGACTAAAGAGGAGACAAAATATATTTCCAATTAGGACCAACCCATCTTGCAAAAATAACTGAAAATATTAGAAGAGAGCAAAATAAAAGAAGGAAAGAAAGTCAAATATAACAAATTTTGAAGCTTACTTTGACTTGAATTCAACACCGTCGCTAGGCGCGTGGGAGAACATTTGCCACGAAGCCCAAACACCAAGATGGAAACAGCAAAGAATGTTCCACTAGTACTTAGACCGCCTGGTCGGCGTGGACATCCGTTATAACGACGCGGACCAATTCCGTCTAACAGGGTGTACAACATAGACCACCTATTGGCCAGTAACAGCTAATTTCACCGTTACCGTTACTTTCCGTACAAAACCTCCGTCAAGTCCCGCTCCTCTATAAGTAGCGCTCGCTCGAAGTCAGATTCTTTCGATTCGTATAAACTGTCAAAACCAAAAGACAGAGTTGAAAAAACTCAGTACACAGAAGCTACTGTTTCTTCCTCGGAAATCTTCGCAGGTAAGTTAAATTTCATTAAACAAGAATATTTTATTCGTTTTGTATTAGTCATTTTTGTTCTTTGGTATTTCATTGAAATAATTTGGGCGCTGTTTATTGAAGCTTGATGATATTTTTTTTTTAATTGTGGAAATTGATAGAAATGTTCTGAATATATATATATAACATTTGAAATGAGAGCTATGATTCTTAATTGTTTTGCTTGGAAATTACTGTTGATGTTTTTGTTTAGAGCTTACTTTATTGGAAAATTTCTGTTAATGTTGCGTTCGCCAACCAAAAGATTATTAATTAGATTTAACGTGGGAGCTGTTAATTGTTTGCCAAGAAATTGTTAATTTATTTTTTGTTCCCGGAAATGATGGGATTATATTCTGTTGTTTAATCTACCAGTAACTGTTTGTTTTGAATTCTCCTCTAAGAAATGGTAGTCAGTTGACTGTCTAGATGTGAAAGTAACTTTATACGAGTAATTTTGATCTTGCTATATGATTTGATAATTCATTATTGGGTTCTTTTATCAAGCTTCTCGTGTGACCCGACCCTAAGCTTGTTCTTCAATCTTATTTTCTATTCATCTGTTTCGCTCTGTGTCTACGGTGTGTTCTTTTTTGCTTTAGTTCTTGCATTTTTAAATGCTGAATATGCTGTACAGATTATCTGAGTAGTTAGTGAATGTGTTAGCAGGTTAGTTTGAGTTATTTGTGGTGGAATTGTAAAGCTGATTGCAGTTTCTGAACAAAGAAGGTCTACTTGATTTGTATCTGAGGCAGAGATATTATTTCCGGGTTGTTATTCTAGACAAGAGCTGATGCTGAAACCATAATATGGACTCTCGCCAGATTATTGGATGTGGTGTAACTAGTGCAGGCATATCTTACTCGTCTTCTCATCCTACTGTGCCTTCAATTCCTAATAGGTTGTTTGGGCCTTTGAAATTTGACGTTGGAAACTCCCCTAACTCACCTTTTTCAAATCAGTTTGAATGTGATACCATCACTTCATTGAGTGATAGCCAGGAGCAGCACAGCCCCTCCGACAATCTTTCTGGGCTGAGCCCCTCTTGCAATTCCTCATTGGAGTCCAACAGTTATATTCATCAGTTAAGCCCTGCTGTGGACAGTCTAGTCATCTTTTCTGGTGGGACGTCATATCTGCAGAATGCAAATGGTAGCCAGAAAATAAAACACGTTTTGCATGAGTTAGAGACTGTACTAATGGGGCCTGATGAAGAAGAAGCACTGAAACCAAATACTTCTTATGGGGGAAGTGGTAGGCCGCAAGCAACTGGCCACAGACCTAGGTCTTGGAGCCAAGAACACCATGGTTCACATGTGATTCAGCCTCAGCCATCCTTTGTTTCTAGGTATAGTCAGTCAGCTGAAGGTGCTCAAATTGAGGACAGTCAGATGGCAATAGAGGAATCATCTTTGCAGGGTTTTCCATCAGGCAATCTGAAGCAGTTATTAATTGCATGCGCTAAAGCTCTCTCTGAAGACAACATTAATGATTTTGATAAGTTGATTGAAAAGGCTAGAGCTGCTGTGTCTATAAGTGGAGAACCAATCCAGCGTCTTGGGGCTTACATGTTGGAAGGGTTGGTAGCTAGAAAAGAGAAATCAGGTTCTAACATATACCGTGCTCTGCGATGTAGGGAGCCAGAAAGCAAGGATTTACTTTCTTACATGCATATCCTTTATGAAATCTGCCCCTACCTGAAGTTTGGTTACATGGCAGCCAACGGTGCCATAGCTGAAGCATGCAAAACTGAGGATTGCATACATATCATCGACTTCCAAATTGCTCAGGGTACACAATGGATGACTTTATTACAGGCTCTTGCAGCTAAACCATCTGGGGCTCCTCGTGTTCGGATAACGGGAATTGATGATCCTGTTTCTAAATATGCCCGTGGTGATGGGTTGGAGGCTGTTGGGAGACGTTTGGCAGCAATATCTCAGAAATTCAATATCCTCGTTGAATTTAATCCAATACCTGTTTATGCTCCAGATGTAACACGAGAGATGCTTGGTGTCAGGTCTGGTGAAGCTCTGGCCGTGAACTTTCCTCTGCAACTCCACCATACCCCAGATGAAAGTGTGGATTTGAACAATCAAAGGGATGGGCTTCTGAGGATGATAAAGTCACTTAATCCCAAGGTTGTCACTCTGGTAGAGCAAGAATCAAACACAAATACTGCTGCATTCCTCCCTAGGTTTGTTGAAACTCTGAACTACTACTTGGCGATGTTTGAGTCACTTGATGAGACCATGCCAAGGGACCAAAAGGAGCGAATAAATGTAGAGCAGCATTGTTTGGCGAGGGATATAGTGAATATTATTGCGTGTGAGGGAAGGGAGAGGGTGGAGCGACATGAGCTTCTTGGCAAGTGGAAGTCCAGGTTTACTATGGCAGGATTTCGGCAATGTCCATTAAGCTTATATGTTAACTCAGTGATTAGGAACTTGCTGAGGTGTTACTCAGAGCATTACACGCTTGTGGAGACAGATGGAGCAATGTTGTTGGGCTGGAAAGATAGGGCTCTGATATCTGCTTCTGCTTGGCACTGAGTGGGGATATAGAGGTAGGTATAGAAGAATAAAATCTTTGTAGATTGTAGATGAGGAGCTAGTGGATGATTGCTGTTCCATTGGATGTGTCGTAAGATGTCACGTGTCATTTTCATGTAATCCGATTGCCGTTATTTGTATTAGGGCTGTACGCCATTCTTCTTTTATACTGTTTACTTTGCCAATGATTTGATAATACATTGATTCTTTCTGTCTCCATTTGATCACACTGCCTCTATATAGCATTCTCAATAGAAATCCTTATACATGGCATCCATTTAAGCTTCGGCACTCTGGATGATGATGCATAGCGATGACCAAGGATTGATAATATCCATTTTCTTCAAATGTTTATTTGAACATGTAGTTATTAATTAATTGTCATCTACACTGATTGATGCGAATTGATGTTGAATGGAATATGCATACTTTGTTAAACTATTGGGTAATAGTTTTAAAATATATAATATTTACTGGTGCAGAAGCGAAATATGGAGTTGATGCTTCTTTTATTTTTAGCGGAATAGATGGCATCAATGCAGTTGGAATTCAGTGCAATTATTTGCCCCTTTTTTTTAAATATTGTGATTGGTACTTGCTATAAAGGCAGGCTTGACAAAAACTGTAAAAACGATAAAGCCTAGTTGATCCTCATTTAAATTCAATTGGAAAGATTCAGAGGATGTGATTAATGTTAAGTATCTACTAACATTATGAGAGCTCGACTCTAGGAGAAGTAACTCAAAAGGTTGTGCATGGAGGTTTCGGGCAATCTGTTAGAAAAATGATGAAATTAAGGTTTAATGGTTTATATCTTGGAGGTTCCTGAGATATTATAAAATTCTTTTTAGTAGAATGGTTAAGAAGATTCTCATTAAGTTCTAAATTTGTTTGGGCTTAATGAAACTTACTTTTGGATTTAATAGATATTGACCTTGATGGATTAATATGTATAGTTAAGATAAAAGAACTTAAAAAAAAATTAAGGGTTAAGGTTTGATTTGTGGACTGGTTTAGGGTGCGGTTCGGGACAACCCAAACCGATGGGGTTCGGGACAACCCAAACCGATCCAACCCTAAACTAGTCAATGGTTGATCGGTCAATGGTTAATGATGAAAATTGACTTTGACCAATGACCGTTGACCAAACTTTGGCTCCTTAAAGGATTAATCTTGGTATAATTTTAAATTTAGATATTGGTATTGTAATATATATTTTGAGATGAATTAAGTGAAGCAACATGTTGCCAAAATGACATCTCTTATGGAAATTAATTTGTTTTGGAATATAAATGGTTGTGTGCCTGTAATTTTTGTGAATATCGATCGGCCCAAATAAAGGTCAATATTTGATAAAATTGCATGTGCACCTGTAGTAATACGTGCTAGTTATTAGGTTTTATATGTGAATAATAAATCAGCCTAAAGGAAGATTTATTAACATGCTCTTATTATTAGTATTTGATTACTATATCAAGATATATTTTGTCCAAAGATAAAATATTAATGAAGTGTCATGTATCTTAAAATGAATTTACCTTTATTTTGAATTTATGTTTCTTTTAAGACTTGCCAAAGCTTGTTTTGTTTGTTTATTTGTTGTTGTCTGTTTAGTTATATCTGTTGCTAATATTATTGTCAACATCAATTCTATTCCTATGCTAGATGACTCTTAACTTCAAATCATGGCAAGAGAACCTCTTAATAGTTCTTGCAGTTATAGATCTTGATCTTACGTTAATGATTGATTCTCTCTTGTCTCTTACAGATGAGCGTATCCTCGATGACAAGAGAGATAGGGAAAGGTAGGAGAAATCAAATCGCATGTGTATGATGATTATGAATAAGACCATTATAGAACCATTCATGGGCTCTGTTTCTGAAAAGTTAACTAGGCTAAAGAGTTTCTTGCAGAAATTGAAAGAGGTTTGTCAAGAACAAAAGGTAGAAATTCGTACCATCTTGACAAATCTAATTTCAATAAAATATAAGGGCAAGAAAAAGAATATGTATAAGGAAGCTACAGATACAATACCTTAAAAGAAACAATAAAAGAATGATTCAGAGGGCATTAGTTGTTTCTTTTGCAGAGCTGAAGGGCATGGTTTGGTTTGTTCTGAAGTTAATTTAACTTTGATACCTAGACGCACATGGTGGATAGATTCTGGTGCAACAACTCACATCAGAGTATTTATGTAGAGTTGTTTAAATTGCCGAAAGCCCAATGATGGTGAAAGATACATTTATGTGACCGATGGTAAGAAGGTTGAAGTTGAAGCAATTGGAAAATTTATATTGTTATCAAAGACTGAATTTTATTTGTATGTTAAACATTTGTTGTTTTATCTTTTAGACATAATTTGATTTCTATTTCTACTTTGGACAAATCTGGTTATTCTTGTACATTTACAAATGGAAAATTTATTTTGTTTCATGATTCAAAACTAATTGGTTCCTGTTATTTGTCAGGTGATGATAATCTTTATATCCTTAATGCGATTGATTCATTTAATGAATTCCTGCAATTAAGTACACGAGGTTTAAAGAGAAAATTAACTAATGAGAATTCAGCTGCGTTATGGCATATGAGATTAGGTCATAGCTACAGATGGAGAATAGAGAGACTTGTGTTAGATGAAATTCTCGACTCCTTAGATTTTACAGATTTTGATATTTGTGTTAATTGTATCAAGGGAAAACAAACCAATAAAAAGATATTTGAAGCCAACACTTTAGACATCTTAGAACTCATACATACGAATATTTGTGGGCAGTTTCCTATTGCTGCTTAGAATGGTCAACAATATTTTATGACGCTCATAGATAATTTTCTATATCTCCTTTATGAAAAGTCATAGTCGTGGGATATATTCAAAAATTTTAAAGATGAAGTTGAGAACCAACTCGGCAAAATAATTAAAAGCTTCGGATCTGACCGTGGTGGTGAATATTATGGCAGACATGCGGTTTTGGTGAACAATTTTCAAGACCGTTTCCTAAATTCCTAGAATAATGTGGTATCGTCCCATAGTATATTATACCAGGTTAACTATGAATGGTGTTGTTGAAAGATGAAACAAGACGCTTAAGGACATGGTGAAGAGTATAATTTGTTATTCTACCTTACCATAATCATTTTGAAAAGAAGTGCCTAAGACTGCAGCATATATGCTTAACGTGGTTTTAACTAAAGTGATACTAAAACCCCTTATGAGCTTTTGACAGACAAGAAGTATAGTCTAAAACACTTGTATGTTTGGATATATCTAGTTGAGGCAAGGCTTTATAGGTGTAATGAGAAGAAACTAGACTCAAGGCCGGTGAGTTGCCATTTTATTGGATACTCTAAATGATCTAGGGGGTATAAGTTTTATAATCCTATGACTAAGTCGATTTTCGAGTTGGGGAATGCTCGGTTCTTTGAGGTGTCGAGTTTATTGGGGAAAATATAGTTAGGGACTTTATATTTAAAGAGGAATATGTTGATATTCCTAGAGGTGTTATTGGCATTGATTAGGGCTTAACTCCTGACTTTATTCAAGATACAACAAATCAAGACATTATGGGATAAACCCCTATACAAGAAGTTATTCCAGAAGAAAAAAATTTACCACTTCAAGAACCTATGCCATTAAGAAGATTCACTAGAGAAAAGAGAAGTGCAATGCTAGACAATTATATTGTATTTCTCCAAGCACATGAGGTAGACAATTGGAGTGATGGAAGATGATCCAATCAATTTCCCTTGAGCGATGGAAAGTTCTAACTCTTAGAAGTGGATTGATATTATGAATGAGGAAATGAAGTCTATGAACGATAATGACATTTAGAATCTTGTCCCATTGCCAGAAGGCATGAAATCTATTAGTTGCAAATTGATATTTAAAACCAAAAGGGATTCAAAAGGTAATGTGGAGAGGTACAAGAAGCGTCTTGTTGTAAAGTACTTTACACAGAAAGAAGGCATAAACTATGAAGAGACTTGTTCTTTAATTTTTTTGAAAGACTATTTTAGTATCATAATTACATTAGTGGTACATTTCGATCTTGAGTTACATCAGATGGGTGTGAAGACAGTGTTTCTCAATGGTGACATTGATGAGACGATCTATATGGGCAGCTAGGAAACTTTGTGTATATGGTTTGAAAATAGGCATGTTAAGATCATATTGCATGAGATTTCCATGTTACATATCCACATTATGATTCATGTGATTCAGTTGTATTGGCATAGTAACCATTAATGGGTCGAGTTACGATAGTTGTAATAAAGACCGCTTTGATCCTATATTGGTGTAATTGATGCACCAGATTGATTATAGATACATTTCGATAATGACAATAAGGTGGAGCTCATATGGTTATTTTTGTAAAGTATAATTATAAAGTTATACATATACCAAAGTGGGAGATTGTTGGATTTTTAATGTAGCATTGTTGGATCTTTAATCTAATATTGAGCTTATATGTAAATAATCATATACTGTGGACTTAAAGGTATAATTTTTGTTTCTATAATGGGCTGAAATAGGAATACATAAAGATAATAGAAAAAAATATTTATATAAATGGTCATGGTTCTCAGGTCACACTTATCTTTCTATTCTTTTTGACATCTCATAATCAGAGAAAAAGTATAGAGAAAATTAAAGGATTCTCTAGGAGAATGTGTTAATCTAAAAGGTCAACCAAAAGACTCCAAATAGCAATTAAGCACTATGGATTCTGGTACTCCGGATATTTTATTATTGATTCTTAGTGATACAATATGAATGTTCTTAGATTATAGGTGATGGTTTTCACTAAAAGAATTTATTGGTCTAACAAGTTTAATTTTCACGTATTCCCCCTAATGTTTTTTATATGTTTATCATGAACGGCAGTTGGCATGTTGCGAACAAAGCCAATGGTCTAATGTGCGTTTATCAAGCCGAAATTGAATTGGACTGAAATTAAAATTAGTTGTGATCGAAATGAGAAATTGGAATCATAATAAATTGTTTACTTGAGTTATAGGAATCGGGATCGAAATGAACTCCATTCCTATTGATGTGATTACTTTGTTTTGGAATCGGAATAAAAATGGGTTAGATTGTCACAAATTACTAAAAAGTCCTTAATTAACTATTGTCATATTTAATATTTTAATTATTGTGATTATTATTAGTTAAAAATTATTATTAATTATTATATTAATGTTATTAATAATTATCTCAAGTGAGGACATCATACATACATATTCTCAGGTGGAACACTTTTGTATTTTAAAATATGGATTCAGGATTTATAATCTTAAAAGAATTTTTTACAACGTTGTATGACTTTGAATCTACATCTAAAAAAACAAGCGTCCACCCTAGAAATATATATATATATATATATATATATATATTCCTTCTCTAGACATGAAAGCATGCATGCATGTCACTGCTTGCTTAGCTTGCTTACAGACGATTGATACTTGGACTCAACAACACCACAAAGAACTAAAACGAGAGGTGAGGAGCATGATGGCGTCCGATGCAGATAAACCTTCCCAGAAATTGCGCTTGGTTGATGCTGTCCAATGTGGCTTGCCACTTTGAACAGGAGATAGAAGAAGCATTAGAGAAAAAACGCCATGAGCTTGATAATAATAAAGATGATTTTTACACTGTTTCTCTTCGTTTACGACTGCTTATGCAAGGATTCAAGATGTCATGCGGTATGAAATATTTTTTAATATATGTTAATTGCAAAATCTTTGCAATTAAATATATCAGCCATTTCTAATTGAGTCTCGCCTTTTATCATTTGAATGTGAGGACCAGATGTGTTTGAGAAGTTCAAAGATGACGATGGTAAATTCAAGGCATCATTGATGAATGATATTCAAGGAGAGGCAGCACACCTAGCCATTCATGGAGAAGATGTTTTTAGACGAAGCCATTGTCTTCACTACCGTTAACCTTAAGTCAATGGTATCTCATTCTCGTGTAAACTCTAATTTTGCCGAACAAATACGTCTTTCTCTTAAAATTCCTCTCCGTAAAGCCGTACCAAGGTTAGAGGCAAGGTATTTCTTGGATATCTATTCAAGATGATTTGCACGATAAAACTATGCTCAGATTTGGAAAGTTAGACTTTAATATATTACAAGCAATGCACCAGAAGGAAGCAAGTGTCATAACCAGTAACTTAATGTGCATGGATCGGTTCATTTAGATTGTCAAATGAGTGGTTGTCTGCCAATATAACACCCAAAAAATATTTAGTGAAATCAGTTTGAAAGTTATTGTTAACCGATCTGATTCTTTAAAAATTAAATTTTGTATTAATTTTTAAAAATAGCCTTGAGTAGCTTTTGCAAATTTAATTTTTTTAAAAATAAGATTTTATGATACAATACCAAGCGTGCCCTTAAAATGACAAATTAATTTTAAATTCGTATTCTATAAATTAAATTTGAAATAAAAGTTACCGTTGGTCTCTCAATATTCTGTCACGGGCAGCGACAGAAAATGGTCTAAGATGATTGGTCTCTTAGCATTCCATTTGTTTTCAAATTTTCCAATCTATCCAAAAATAGGTCAGATGGCATTTATGTTTTTTAGTTTATAATTTTGTCAATCAGCATTTAACGATTACATAACTTCCTAAAAATTAATATTATCATATATATATATATATATATATATATATATTAGCATTTATAATTTTAAACTTTTTACTTTCTGTTTATATTTGGTAATACTAGTAATAATAGTATCTCTGTTTGGGTGATTTTGATGTTTGATGTAGATACCCACTTTTATGGTTGATGAACCAAACATACATGGTAAATAATTTGACAAGTTATTGTATAATATATAATCTACAGTTACCATACGTCTTATCGTATTGTTTCTAAAGCTCATTATTTGAGAATTTACATTAGAATTGGTTTCTTGGGAAGCTAATGCCATCCCAAACTTGCCTTTTAATATTCTTCTAATGTAGAAGAGCCTGTTTGGTGTTGTTTTCAGAAATGGGAGATTGCCAACAAAAATCATATTTTTCCACTTAATTTCCTTCTGTATATTAAAAAAAAATGCATTATTACAATTATTATTATTCTTTATTAACGCCAAAGCATAAAGTTTTATGGGGTAATAAAACTTTAAATATATATTCTAGAATTGTCACTGGTGGTAGTTTTTGGTAATTGTTGCTTTCCTCTTTGTCTGTTATGCGTTCTTTGTACCCTGTGTGAGAAGCATAGATGCATTAAGAAAGTTTATTTGGAAATGAGGGTAATGTTGTAATTTTAAGAATTTAAGAACTAATATTTAAGACAAGTTGGTGCCAACTAGGGATGGCATAAATACCAAGGGGGATAGAGGTCCTGGGGAATTTTCCGCATTTGGAGAGGGTACATGGATGATTTTATACCGAAGGGATGGGAACGATTTTTTTTTTCCTAATTTCTTATTCGGGGAAGGGACATGGATGATGTTGAATCTCTATCCCCTCTCTGTTTCCCCATTCTTTCCATTTTAATGTTTAATGTTTAATTTTATTTTTCTAAAAATAAATAATAAAGTTTAAATATTGGTGTAAATAACAAATATCAAAATATTTATACAAATCATCAAAATATTTATACAAATCATATAAATATTAGATAATATAAAGACTTTAATGTAATTTAGACTTAACTATAGCTTATAGCCTACAACCATACAAGCACTCAATCCACAAATCAAACCCTAGCCACTCTCTCATAGTCTCACTCATCATTTTCAAATTATTCGCACCGTAGCTAGCATCCAACTTGTCTTCATCTCATCATCGTCCAATAGCACATCGTGTCCTCATCTCATTAATTTAAATATGTATATCCATTTCATTTATTTCATTATTGATATAAAAATAATTTCTTTTCTTTTTGTTATGGGATTATGAAGATTGATGAAGATAGTTATTCTAATGATTTTTTATTTTTGTAGTGTGGCTTTTATAATTGATTAATGTTAATGTAAGGTATATTGTCAAAATTTATTTAAATTTTTTATTTTAATATGATCAAGTTATGTTTGGAAACTAAAAACGTATCAATTATATAGAGATTGAGGACTCTTGGGGATCCCCTGTTATTATTCAAAAATTCTCATCCCCTTCCTTTAAGCAATTATGAAAGGGACAAATGATATCTATTACAACATTAAATATATCAAAGTGATAATGATGTTCAACTATAACATAATCTTTTTGTTGATAGAACACGCTGTACCTTCCATATAACAATAACTAATATCAAGCATTGTAATATCATACTTTTCACAGAAGGATACCACACATCTAATAAAATTATCCCATCCACTATCTCGAAACTCTTGCAAAAGTCTTTTTGCACTTGAGACATAATTCAAAGCATTTAAGATGTCCAATGATTTTGTTTGTAACGCTCAACTAAGAATATCAGAAATTCCAAGAACTTTGTTCAACAAAAGCAAAATAAACACAAACTCAAAGGATTTCATCTCCCTATATGCACCTTTAGCTTCTCCACGCATATCTCGACTAGATCCATCATTAATCATCTTCCTAAAACTTCAAGTGTTGCACCAAACATCTCAATAAACCTACTAACTGAAGTAAAATGTGAGCTCCAACATGTATCTCCAGCCCTTTGTAAAGTTCTAACTTGATTAGCCCTTATCCCAGTCTCAAGTTCTTCTAAAGCTGTCAAATCTATAATTTCCTTTTCTCTAGCAGATTTTAACTCAGAATAACATTTGAAAGAAGCACTAGCAAAGTTAATGATAGAATTGAACTTAGAAAAAAATAGCCATACCTCATGTACTTTTTTAGATACTGCAACTAATACGAGTTGTAGTTGATGAGCAAAACAATGTTTATAAGAAGTACACGGACAATCGTTGAGAAATAAAGATTGTAATCCATTCTATTCACCCACCATATTACTAGCACCATCATACCCTTGACCTAGCACATTGCATATCTCATTTTTTAAAGTCAAGACCCTTGTTTCATCACATTCACAATTTCAAAGAAATGTTCTCGAATAAAACCATCACAATCAACATATCTTAAAATAATAGCCATTTGTTCTTTGTGAGATTCATCTAGTGCCTCATTTTCACAACCAACATACTTCCAATTTTAAACCCCATCAACAATAAATGCATCATTCTTAGATGGCTTATCATGAAAAATATGGCATGGAAAACAAATGCTTTGTCTTTTGATATTGAATACTCAAGCCAAGGAAATTTCGAGAACTAAGAAAATTAAAATCGATAGTTTTGCGTACCATGTTTAGTCGATGGATACATTTGTAGCTGGGGTTGAAATGGTCCCATATTTATGTATGCGATCCGCACATCTTCACGCTTGTCAACTGAAAAAGTACTTACTGAAAAACGTAATCCAGGATCATGTTCTAAATAAAAAGTGTCAATGGTAGATGGAGTCAAATTCGACTCTTTGAGACTTAGGTGGTGAACTTGGGGCACCAATGTTGCACATAGAACTTTTCCCATTTGATGATTGACCATCATCTACTTTAGTAAAGAATGAAAGGTGAGTTTTCCTCAGTTTGGATTTGTTGTTTGACATTATAACCTATAACAACATGTAATTGGGTAAGAATCAGGAAATCGTTAAAAGTGTTATAAGCTATATATTCTACTAATTTTAAATATATTTATACTTTAAAGTCACAAAATCAAAAACTCTATGTTAAAAGCTCATACAAGACAATATATGGCTAATACTAATACCCATGCCTCTCAAATTTTTGAAAAACTATTTAAAATCTTAGAATAATAAGAAAAAAATTACTAGATAAACGGTGAGATTTGAGTTAATTTAATCAAATGAGAAACTTCAGTAAACAAATTTATTTGTTTACTAGACAATTTATCATCTACTCATTCTAATATAGAGATGCCAACCACCTATTAGAATTATATATTAACTAACAAATTAACAATCACCAAATCCAAAAAATTATTACCCAAATCCCAATTGTTGACATTTATTTAATTGTTTATACTTTTTACCTAGTTATTGCAACAAAGAGAATCATAGAAAGAGATGCTTTGATTTCATACATGCTTGCAAATGTAAACAAGGGAGGGAACTATAAAAAATTAATCCATGCTTGTAAACGAGAGAGGGAACTATAATAAATAAAAATACAATGTGATTCTTGCCTACTAAAAATTAAACGGAAAGTGCTTGAACCGACAAGAAGTGAAGCAGGGGACCACCACAGCCCCGGGAGCGGAAGATTTTATTGTTGCTGCTGGATGGATGCAAAAGTGGGAAACAGGGAAAGGTAAAGTGGATGGGTAAAGGTCAAGGAATATAAAATTATTTTATATATTAATGGCAGTCCGATAATTTTCTATAACTTTTTAAGCTTTCTTTTTGGAGTGTAGCCCGGTCTAGCCCAGGCATGGTTCTGCCACTGCACTTATGGTACTTTTGAGGAGCTCACAATTTTTATCGAACCAGTTACAAGGTTCAAATGATAATTACATGCTTAGTTACAAAAGCATTTCATTGCTATAAGTATCTTTTTTCAAAACATATATAGTAATAGAAATTATTAATTAACGATTATTTGATTTGCTGTCAGAATACATGAAATTAATTGAAAAATTATCTTTGCACCACCTCTCTTTTGTCATTTGAAAATTATAACTACAAAAATTAACATCTTGGATTTTCAGACTTATTTGTTTTATTAGATTTAAGGGTATTATTGTAATTTTAATTTTTAAATTTTGTAGAATAAAATAGTTTTTTTAATTCTTTTAGGGATAAAATAATTATTTTATTTAAATTATTTAACGAATTCTAACTTTGTTAGTGTCAAAGTGGTTGATTGATATAAGTTTAAAAATAAAGGTGGCACAAAAAACATGTTAAAATTTTGTTGTTGTTAGATGTACATACAACAAAAGCGATGTGATGTAGAGATAATTTTCTAAATTCAGTTTCAACACAACCTTTGATGTCTACAGTGAAGTTGAGAAGAGCTGGCAAAGGAAGGAAGATCATACAGCATACCATATGCAATATAGTCAGCAGATAATTTCATTTCATTTGATTTGATTTTGCGTTTTGGTCGGCGGGCAGGGTGCATGATTATTGACTTGGGCTATGTTCCTCAGTAGAAGAACTAGTTCTGGGTACTTTAGCGAAACCAATTGGTTAGATAAAGGTTATACGTTCCGAACATGGGCGAATACAAATCAATTTCATTAAGAAGTATAGGTTTTTTACCGTTTGCGTTAGCTTCTTAATTTGCTACGATGTCTCACATCCAGTAACTCCATAATTTACGATATAAGCTTTATAAACATATTATTGCTCTTTTTATTTATTTAATGAAAGGTGGAATGTTAACATATTTAAAGTTGAGATATATATACTGCTTAAGTTTATATCACAAATATAAAATGACACTTGTTGTACCATTAATTTTTGAGAAATGATATTCTTCCCACTGGAAGTCCCCACAATCCTTGAAACTGCAGCATCTTTTTAAGTTTCGGCATTTGTTCTTACTAAGAAGAAGACAAAGCCCAATCGCAAAAACGGATGCAGTTGACCATTACTTATTTTTTTTTCATTTTTTTTCCAAAAGTGTCAACTAATTTTTTTTTTAATTGAAAACGAGTCAACTATTGCTTAATAATGATTGATTGGGGATGATCGGAAGACAAATTTTGACATTATAGTGGCAATTTCGGTGGCTGGCTGGCAATCTGCCACGAGGTCCAAGACGGCACTCAATTTTTCATGTCGCGTGCTCTGAAATTGATACAATGAAAAAAATGTGACAACCTTGCGCGTCGTACTCTCTAAGCTTCCATCCAATGTGTCCCGTCGTTGAAAGTAGAAGCAAATTAATGCAATGCAGGCAAGATATATCAAGCAACATTTTACACGCACTGGTTGTCGATTTTTCTGTTTTTTTTTTCTTTGTATTTAAAACCACCTTAACATGAATTTTGGTGTAAGGTTGCTCTTGGTACGCAAAATTAGATTGTGCTAAATATTATAATTTCAGAGCACACGTTGAAAGTTGAAAACGAGTCAACTATTGCTTAATAATGATTGATTGGGGATGATCGGAAGACAAATTTTGACATTATAGTGGCAATTTCGGTGGCTGGCTGGCAATCTGCCACGAGGTCCAAGACGGCACTCAATTTTTCATGTCGCGTGCTCTGAAATTGATACAATGAAAAAAATGTGACAACCTTGCGCGTCGTATTCTCTAAGCTTCCATCCAATGTGTCCCGTCGTTGAAAGTAGAAGCAAATTAATGCAATGCAGGCAAGATATATCAAGCAACATTTTACACGCACTGGTTGTCGATTTTTCTGTTTTTTTTTTCTTTGTATTTAAAACCACCTTAACATGAATTTTGGTGTAAGGTTGCTCTTGGTACGCAAAATTAGATTGTGCTAAATATTATAATTTCAGAGCACACGTTGAAAGTTGAAAACGAGTCAACTATTGCTTAATAATGATTGATTGGGGATGATCGGAAGACAAATTTTGACATTATAGTGGCAATTTCGGTGGCTGGCTGGCAATCTGCCACGAGGTCCAAGACGGCACTCAATTTTTCATGTCGCGTGCTCTGAAATTGATACAATGAAAAAAATGTGACAACCTTGCGCGTCGTATTCTCTAAGCTTCCATCCAATGTGTCCCGTCGTTGAAAGTAGAAGCAAATTAATGCAATGCAGGCAAGATATATCAAGCAACATTTTACACGCACTGGTTGTCGATTTTTCTGTTTTTTTTTTCTTTGTATTTAAAACCACCTTAACATGAATTTTGGTGTAAGGTTGCTCTTGGTACGCAAAATTAGATTGTGCTAAATATTATAATTTCAGAGCACACGTTGAAAGTTGAAAACGAGTCAACTATTGCTTAATAATGATTGATTGGGGATGATCGGAAGACAAATTTTGACATTATAGTGCCAATTTCGGTGGCTGGCTGGCAATCTGCCACGAGGTCCAAGACGGCACTCATTTTTTCATGTCGCGTGCTCTGAAATTGATACAATGAAAAAAATGTGACAACCTTGCGCGTCGTACTCTCTAAGCTTCCATCCAATGTGTCCCGTCGTTGAAAGTAGAAGCAAATTAGTGCAATGCAGGCAAGATATATCAAGCAACATTTTACACGCACTGGTTGTCGATTTTTCTTTTTTTTTTTTATTTGTATTTAAAACCACCTTAACATGAATTTTGGTGTAAGGTTGCTCTTGGTACGTAAAATTAAATTGTGCTAAATATTATAATTAGATTTGATTAGATTGGATTGGATTATGTTAGATTATATAATATTATCTTATATTTGTACAATATCAGATTGAATAGTATTAAATTATATTTAAATACAAAAAAATTATTTATAAATATTTATAAGTAATAATTATAATTAATTTAATAATTAATAAGAACATTAAATATATAGTAAATTAGTTATTAGGTAGTTATAACTATAATACACAAATAAAAATTAGTAAAACTATTTAATTATTTAATTAATTTTTTATATGTAAGATATTTTAGATATATTTTATTTTATCAAAAAGTTAGCAAATAATATATATAAACTCAATTAATTAGTGATATTATTAATTTTCATGATTATTTTTAATATTGCATTAGTGATTATTAAATTTAATACAATCCATTATTGTAATAAATTATTAAATAGTCAATTTTATTGAAGTAAAAGTTCCAATTTAATAGACTATTAAAGTACTATTAAAGTAAATAAAAATAAATTCCAAGTAAACCAAGAATTAATTAATTAATTAACTAATTAAATTTTAGCTAATAAATAAAAAAATGGTGTTATATATGAAAGAAAATTACAAATTGATATATTTTTTTTCTCTTATTCTAATCCCATCTAAACCCATCTAAATCCAGTTGTAGATTGGGATTGCAAATTCTATAATTTAAGGACTAAATTTGAATTTGGTCCCCTAATCCAATCCAAGGAAAGTTGCCAAATATAAGATAAATATTTAATTATAAAATTAGGTAGCATTTACTTTTTGTATGAAATCAGAATGTCTCTGAATTGACTAAGTCTGAATAGATTTAAATGTATATATCTGAATAACTTGTTTATTTTTATTTTTTTAATACCTAACGTGTTAAGTTGTTTGTTTTTCAAAAATAAAATATTTGAAATATAATACTCTGATATATATAACCTTATAAATATTATTAATATTTATATTTTATTGCTTGAACACATGATAATTTATAAATCAATTTTTTTATTAGTAAAAATGAAATTGATAATGCTTACCTTAACAAAGCCTGAAAAATAAAATATATATCTAACACATGTATTTTTTTACTTCAATATATGTTACTTATAATGTTATTTTTATTATATTATATTGATATTTTTCTTGTTAGTTACATAAGACAATCAAGAATTGTTTATTCATTTGAATTAAAATTAATGTATTAAATAAAATTCAAAATCTATTATAAAAATAGTAAATATAAATATAAAGAGATGGACCTATTATAAAACATGTTCACCTAAAGTTCTATTATATTTACAATTCTCATTCAACAAAAAAGAAAAAAATAGTTGAATAAAAAAAAAAGGTATAAATAAAACAATAATTTATATAATAGGAAATAAATTTATGTAATAGGGGTATTAATGTGAGAGAATATTAAAGTTCCATTCAGATGTTTTTCCATAAGATAAAAGTCATAATATTTAATTTTTTTCATTCAAATCTAAACATATTATAATCAGATATAAGTGATAGAAAACAAACAAATTAAAAACTGTAAATATTTGAAAATAAGTAAAATATATTCAGACTTCAGAGAAAAATAAACAATCCTTAGTTTAATCCCACACTAAGTCATAACTCCCAAACGTAGCCTAAATGTCTAAAAATTTTCAACAGTCCATATTGAAATGTTGAACGTTTTAGTTGATACTTTTATCTAAAAAAATATTCATCTTTACTTCAATATGCTTAAATTACATTTGGCACATCATATTTCATTATTTAATGTAGGGTTTGTTATATTAAATTGTATTGCATTAGCATTGTATAGTATTAATACTACCAAACACACCCTTATAAAGAATAAAAATTTAAAAGTTTTGGGAAGTAAAACAAATTACTTAAATAATAGGAAAAATGACACTCATACCCCCAAGATTTAGGGAAATGGTCATATAGACTCTAAATTTTCAATAAGGGATATTGTCACCGGGCATTTCTCTTGGCATTCGGCCATCACGACTCACGGCGGTGACAAATACCAAGACCTTCTTTTGACTATAATATCTTTTGGCTCTATTAACTCATAAAATTGACTCTAATATTTCATAATAAATAGAAATTTAATATTAAAACAAATGTAACAATATATAAATTTCAAAATAATTTTAGTATTTAAAAAATATATTAATACTTTACAATCTTATATTATGTTAAACCAAATTTTATAATAAATAGAAACATAATATTAAAATAGATATTTAAAAATTTAAATTATTTTCAATATTATATAAAATAACTTTAACATTATTAAACCTAGGATATGTTTTATTAATTGTAAAATCTATTTAACACAAAAATTTATTTAAATTTGTTTAATAAATACAAATATGTTCTTAAAATAAATATAATAATTTAAATTTTAGAATTTATTTTATATATTAAAAAATACTCTAATATAATTAGTCTATTAGACAAATTAAATTATTTATATTATAATTATATTTATTAAAAAATTTTAAACTTAATACTTTTAGTTACTATTACAAAGAGTATTATAATTACAAAAGGGTCTTGGTGTCCATTTATTAAAAACTTAGGAGTCTATATCATCATTTCTCCGAACCTTGGGAATGCAGATGTCCTTTCCCTTAAATAATATTCTTAACAAATTATAAAAAAATTTGAATAATTAATGCAAATATTTTGAATAGGATATATATATATATATAATAAAATATGATAAAATATTTAACATTTTAAATTAATAGAACTTTACTAGTTGTGTCGAGCCTCTTAAACAGCACAAAAAAAAAGGAAGCTTAACATTTTTAGAAATAATTAATCTTATAAAAATAATTATTCAATAACTTATTCAATATGTTCTTATTATACGCAACACATATTGAAATATTATCTCATCATTTTGCATGCCTAAAATAGCCTCCAAAAGGGGCCCAAATCCCTGTGTGTGCTTATATGGGCCCCATAAGCCTCTATTTCAACTATATCTTTATAAATGAATATATATAATTGAATCTGTACATAATTGTATCTCTGTAACTCATCTCTATATGGGAGGGGAATGATACTATCTAATGATTTTGAAACTAATTTTTATACACATACATAAGCATACTAAATACACTTTTAATTTTTTTCCCTTTTCGCTAAACTACTCTCATGAATTTTTAATAGAAATAAATAAGAAAAAAACTATTATTATATTTTTATGAGACACATTAATATGCAAATAAAATCTATTTCTAGAAAAATTAATCAAAGTATCAAATTTCTTTGTAAAAATGCTTTACTTTACAAAAATTAAAATCGTAGGAAAAATATAAATATAAATTTAGTATATTCCACTCACAACTATGATGCTTAAGCTCAACTATCATTAACGTCAGTGGGTTGACTTATGTTCGCGGCTCCTCCTAAGACAAGGAAATGACATAAACTTTCTGAAGATGAGATATACAACTGTAAATAACTAGGAGAAAGAACTTGTGAGCATGTGATGAGTGATGTTTGGACATTATTCTGCATTTGTTAAGAATGAATCTAGCCTTAAATATATAAGGCTTGAATAACTGTAACTCTTGAGATGGTTTGAAGTATAAGGTAGTTAGAGCATCACCAAAACACTGTTTAAATAAGATTTTACGACTTATTTAAAGAGCCACATCAACATTCAAGACTCTAAAAAACACTCTAATTAAGATTTTTCAAATAAGAAATTTTTTTTTCTCTTCAATTTTGTAAAGTGCTTTCTCCCTCTTTAATTTATATTTTATTATTTTTTATTGGAGAAAGAGAGAGAGGGTTTTAATTACTATTTATTTTTTCTTTAAAAAATAATTATTTAATTAAAATAATATTAATTTATTTTTATTTAAAGAGTCTTTTTAGAGAATAGTATTTTTTTTTTACTTTTCTGTTTGTCACATAAGTAAGAAAATATATATTTAATTAGTAAAATTATAGAGTATTTTGGTAATGCTCTTATAGAAGCCAATGGGTCTTTTAATTCTTATTCAAAAACCAACTCAAAAGTTTAAAGTTGCCTAAGAGTTTTATGTATTGAACCCAAAATTCATTCTCAGCCATTGAGGGATAATCTCTTTAACACAACTTGTCGCGCACAAGTTGATATTTTTTTACTTGTTCTTGACGTGTAATAAAGTAATGTGAACCGTCTCTTGCAGGAGTTTGATAGAGAGCTACATGAGCCTAACTTGTACTATAAAGTTAATTTAAGAATTGATTGTTTCCCAAGCTTGTGTTGTTAACCATAGGTTTCATACCCAGCGCATGTGGGATAATCTTAAAAAACACCCAAAACGTTTCCCACAAAATGATAATTTAAGTGCATATTTGGTTATAGGATAATTCATTGGATTTTTTTTTTTTGTCCAATCCTAAACTTATTCCATGTTTGGCAAGTTCGTGGAACGGGTTATAAATTTTGTGGGTCTCATATCCTTCAAATAGAGAAAAACTTATACCATACCTATGCGATGACTTTATAATCTTAATCAATTAATTCCTTAAATTATTTTTAATAATAAATTAAATTACTTATTACTAAATGAGAAAATTATAAATTAATAGATAATTGTAACGTAGATATTTGATTAAAAAAATTTAAATTTCATAGTAAAATAATAATTTTATTGAAATTCTTTTGTTTAATTAATCTGTATTCACGTTCATTTTAATAATAAATAATAAAATTTTGGTTAGTAGTAGTGTAGAGTATATATTATGTAACAGTATTATGTATATACAATAGGATGTATATTTAATGAGATTTTGTCTGTACTAATATAAATTAAATAAATACAAAATAAATATTTATTTAATCAGTTGTTTTACACGATTTTAATAATAAAATTATCATTACAATCGTATTTAGTCCTGAATTACACCAACCATAAGAAATACAAAATATTAGTCCAGTTCAACCTAATAAACTCCAACCTAGTTTAGCATGACAAAAATACATCCTAATAGATTCCAATCTAAATTAGTTGTTGAATTTAGCATGAAAGTGACCTAGCCCTCCAAAACTGACCGTGGTCAATTTGGTAGAGCAAGAAAGAGGAAAAAACTCGCTTAGTCCCTATATTTTGAGGTTTATTTCATTTAGTCTCTGTATTTTTAAAAATATATCAAAATATTTCTGCTGTTAAATTATTGACACTTATGCCGTTATTTTTTATTTCTTTTGACTTGCTTTTACAATATAATATAATATAACTCTCTTACAATAATTTTTCTTTTTTTTAGACATTAATAAAAAAATTAAATTACCAGTTTAACCCCAAAAAATAAAGCAGAAACAAAAAGAGTATATATTAATTTTTGTCGAACACTGAGGAGTTAATATATTAATTTTTTTTATTAATGTCCAAAAAATTGGTAGTTTAATTTTTTTACAACATTATTTCTTGGACATAAGTGAGCTTCCATAAATATTAATATAAATTCTTTTTGTTTTTATTTTATTTTTGGGGTTATATTAGTAATCTAATTTTTTCTTTTGATTAATATCCCAAAAAGGAAATATTATTGTAAACGGGTAATATTGAAAAAGTAAATAAAAAAAATAAAAAGTAACTGCGGAAGTGTCAATAATTTAACGGTAGAGATGTTTTGAAGTAATATTTAAATATTAAACGGGTTCTAATCTCATAATATAGGGACTCAACGAGATTTTACCCAACAAGAAAGCAAACCCAACTACAAGTCCTTATCAATTTAATGAATACAATGCAACCTGCAAAACGCATGCCGAAGAAGTGTTAGAAGCAGATTCTGCCCATATAAATACTTGAGAGCGGTTGCATACTTTCATCACGCCATTGTTAGCTAGCAGTTAAAGAATTGTTAAGTTCAATCTATTTTGTCTGTCTAGAGAAAGATGTCAACTCAACAAGTTTTATCAGAGAAAACTGTTCGTAACGCTGCAGAATTCCGTCCTAATATATGGGGAAACCATTTCCTCACATCTCCTTCTGAGGTAAATAAACATCTCATTACCAATTATATACATTCATTGAACATGCGTGAATGCTCATTAGTGTTTGTTTGCATACAGACGATTGATACTTCGACTCAAAAACACCACAAAGAACTCAAAGAAGAGGTGAGGAGAATGATGGCGTCTAATGCAGGTAAACCTGCCCAGAAATTGCGCTTGATTGATGCTGTCCAAAGGTTAGGCGTGGCTTATCACTTTGAAAAGGAGATTGATGATGCTTTGGAGAAAATAAGTCATGACCCTTTTGATGATAAAGATGATCTCTACTTTGTCTCTCTTTGTTTTCGATTGCTTAGGCAGCAAGGGATTAAGATGTCATGTGGTATAAAATCTTTCTTAAGCTATGTTAATTGCAAAATCTTTCCAATTAAATATGAGACGTCTAACTGAGTCTCGATTGCCTGAATTGTTTAATGTGATTAGATGTGTTTGAGAAGTTTAAAGATGACGATGGAAAATTCAAGGCATCATTGATTGTTGATATTCAAGGCATGCTAAGTTTGTATGAGGCAGCACACCTAGCCATTCACGGAGAAGATATTTTAGATGAAGCAATTGTTTTCACGACCACTCACCTTAAGTCAGTGGCATCTAATTCTCATGTAAACTCTGCTTTTGCTGAACAAATACGTCATTCTCTTAGAGTTCCTCTCCACAAAGCCGTACCAAGGTTAGAGTCAAGGTATTTCTTGGATATTTATTCAAGAGCCGATTTGCACGATAAAACTTTGCTCAATTTCGCGAAGTTAGACTTTAATATACTACAAGCAATGTACCAGAAGGAAGCAAGTGACATGGCCAGGTAACTTAATATTCTTCTAAATTAGAAGAGCCTATTTGGTGTTGTTTTTAGAAATGGGAGATTGCCACTTTCCCTCGAAAGAAATCATGTATTGCCACTTACCCTTAGTGTATTTAAAGAAAATTATCGTCTCACAATTATTTTTTTTAATAAAACCCAAACATAAAGTTTTAGAGTGTATTAAAATTTCGAATATATACTCTAGAATTGTCAATAATTGGTTGTTGGTAATTGTGGGTTGTACTTTTTGTGTGTTATGTGTTTGTTGCAACGGGTGTGAGAAACATTGCAGTCTGTTCGGAAATGAGGTGATAGTGTAATCTCAAGAATTTGAGAACCAATGTTTAAGAAAAGTTGGTGCCAACTTAGAATGGAGGCAAATATCTAAAGTATACAAAAAAGTGAGAATATTCTGTTAAAATTATAACGTTAGGGAGATAATGTTATGTTAATGAAAATACTTCAGAAGTGGTAGAAGATGGTCTCTTCGAAACTTAATTTCTTATTTTCCTTTTACAAAACAAATTTTCCAAATAAAATTTGGAAGATTCTCATTTCCCCTTTAAAGTTTTCAGCTTTTACCACTTACACCCTATAATTTTCATATTACCTCTTGACATCTAAATTTCAATGAAAAAAAGTGATTTGTTTTATGGATGGGATGACTTTTTCCGATAAAAGGTTTGATATGATGGAGATAATGATGTATTATGAAAATTGCAAAAGAGTAAGTAGTAAAAACGTAAAACATGTAGAATACGTCAATGTTTTATCAGAACTTTCAGATGGTCCTAAGTCTTTTAATATTAACTAATTAATTTATATATGATAATGAAAGATGAAACCAAATTGCTTCCTTCACTACATTTCTCCAATAGAAAAGCAACTATTGTTATCTTAACAAACTTATAATGTAAGTGGATCTTTAATTTAGAAAAATGGCTAATTTGATTTGAAATTAAATTTCAGATGGTGGAGAGATTTAGACTTCCCTACAAAGGTGCCTTATACAAGAGAGAGAATTGTGGAGTTATATTTTTGGGTGCTGGTGGGAGTGTCCTATGAGCCAAAATTCACCTTTGGCAGACTTTTTTGTTCCAAGCTAGCATGTCTAATAACCCTTATAGATGATACATATGATGCCTACGGTACTTTTGAAGAGCTCACAATCTTTACTGAAGCAATTTCAAGGTTTAAAATGATAATTACACGCATAGTTAATTAGAAAAGCATTTCATCGCTATAATTATCTTTTTTCAAGACATACATGTTAAGAGAAATTATTAATTAATGATTATTTTATTTTCAGATGGGACATTGGCCTCATCGATGCACTGCCAGAGTACATGAAATTCATTTTCAAGACAACCTTGAATGTCTACAGTGAAGCTGAGGAAGAACTGGCAAAGGAAGGAAGATCATACAGCATACAATATGCAATACAGTCGGTAGGCAATTTCGTTTCATTTGATTTTGCATTTTGGTCGGTGGGCAGGGTGCATGATTATTGACTTGGGTTATGTTCCTCAGATACAAGAACTAGTTAGGCTGTACTTCAGCGAGGCCAAGTGGTTAAATAAAGGTTATGTCCCGAGCATGGACGAATACAAATCAATTTCATTAAGAAGCATCGGTTTTTTTCCGGTAGCGGTAGCTTCCTTCGCTTACATGGGTGATATTGCAGCTAAGGAGGTTTTTGAATGGGTACTCAATAACCCTAAGATCATAATAGCAGCAGA
Source organism: Murraya paniculata (assembly GCA_030449075.1). Lineage (NCBI taxonomy): Eukaryota > Viridiplantae > Streptophyta > Magnoliopsida > Sapindales > Rutaceae > Murraya > Murraya paniculata. Next base: position 2,045,204 of record JAEVFN010000008.1, on the reverse strand, counting down.
AATCATTTTCAGATTCATGGATGACATAGCAGGCCACAAGGTACGTGCTAATACTACTCCATATATATAGAGTCATTCTCTAGTGGGGGCACCTTCATTTTTCATTTTTTCATGTGGATACGTTTTTAAGTCAAGGGGTTTAGTAAAGTCATATTTTAACGTTATTAAACCGCATGACTTTATAGTATATTAAAAAGTAACTCTATTAAGCTGCACGAATCAACAACGTATCTTGCATTTTAAAAAAATGAGGGAGCTGCTATATATATATATTCATCAATTTTACAGTTCATTATTAATTAATACTCTTCATTCTACATATAAGTGTATTAAGACTATGTTTTCATAAAATTTTCGTTAGGATCCGAATCGAACCAATTGGGTAGTTACTGGACCCAGCTAAAATCTGATTTAAATAAATAAATTTATATTTAAGGGGAGCTTGTGCTAAGTTTGGGTTTATGTGTGTTTTTTTATTGTTTGGGGCAGGCGGTTTAGCGAGGTACCTCGGGAGGTGAGCTAAAGTAATATAGATAATGAGTTGAGGTGGTCATATGAAAAAAAGTAGGAAGAGTTCAGTGCATCCTTGAAGGAGTTGATATAAGGAGCTAATGTGTGTTGAGCTATAGGATAGCTCAGGTGGTCTCATAGAATACTTAATGTAACTGGGGTAGCCCAGATAAGTTCATAAGTGAAATATAATCTCGGCCTTAAATTAAAAATACAACCAAATAAACATAAATATAAAGAACACACGGTGTTTACATGGTTCGGCCTTTGGCTTACGTCTATGGGAGCAAGTCATCACCAATCGACTATATAAATGAGAGGTCACATAAGATTTTACATTATATAAGATGAATAACATAAGCTAGATAGCTATATAGAGGTGTTTGGTCTTGATAAATATGAAGATGGTGAATAAAGATATGGAGAGTGATAATATGGTAGAGAAGATGATGACAGTAGAGAATATAAATGCTCTCCCAAAGGTGGAGAAATGGGTGATGATCTAAAAGATAGAGATAAAAAGATAGTGTGTGTAAGAGAAAGAGAGAGAGAGGAGAGGAGATGAAACAAGGGGATTATAGCCCCCAATATGGGTGAAATGGTGAATAAGACATTTATATAGTGGAGGCTAGTGGCAAGGAAAGTGCATAAAATATAGGGTTATATGTTATTCTTAGGTTAAAAGCAGATGATGTTTTTAGAGTTATGTGTCATATTTAAGGAAAAAGAACAAGAATATTCTTTTTGTATTAGGTTTATTCTTTTTCGTAAATATCTTGGAAGCATCCAATCTTAACCATTCATTTCCAAGCCAATTCAATGTAGAAAATCCTTTCAAATGGCATCTTTATACTGGTCCCAGATATTGTATCCATTTTGCCATTGTAATTATCCACGTGTTATTTATTTATTAGTCTGAAAATATTATTTCAAATTTACCCCAAACAGATTATATGTAATTAATAATAATATTAAATATATAACATATTGGCGCAAATAATAATCTTGCTGGAGAATTATGAAACATGCATTAAGGTGCATCTTAATATAAAACATGACATAGCATATATGCCAGAAGAAAAAAAAAAACTTTTAAAAAGATAATGACGGGGATATTTTTTTAATTTTTTATTTTTCACTCAAGCTATTTGCAACTTTGATGTAGTTTGAGCAAAAGAGAGAACATAGTCCCTCAGCTGTTGAATGCTACAAGAATCAACATGGTGCGTCCGAGGAAGAGGCAGTTAAAGCGTTGTCGTTAGAAGTTGCTAATAGTTGGAAAGTTATAAATGAGGAGCTTCTCAACCAAACGGCTGTTCCGTTACCTCTGCTTCGGCTGATTCTTGATATCACACGTTCTTGCCATTTCATCTACGATGATGGTCATGATCGCTTCACGCATTCATCGATGATGAAAGACCAAGTTGCCTTGCTGCTGAGGGACCCGTTAAGCTCTGAAGATTAAAGTTGTGTTATTGATTTCCTCTCTTATACTTGACTAGTTGGTAATAAATGATGTAGGTGGCTGCTATTTAGCTAGTCACGCTAGCTAGGGCCTGGGGCATGGATCACTTGATTAGGCCCATATTGGTAAAAATAAAATGTCTAGGAACGCATCTCCCTCCAATCAACTTAAAAATAGTGTAATTTATATTTTCCATGTTGGTTTTTATAACCTCAGCCGTATTTTAGAATTTCTCTTATTTAAGAAGTGATATCTGTAATAGCAACTTATATATATGTATGTATGCATGCATGCATGTATGCATGTATGTATGTATTGTATAGTTTGCCATTACAATAAACGGTTGGCATTCCTATAATAGAATAAACGGTTGTCATAAGAAATAAATATCCTTGTGTTGCTTGTGTTCAATTTGGAATAAATGGTTGTCACAAGAAATAAATATCCTTGTGTTCATTGTGTTCAATTCACAATAAAATATTGCCATTCATACTTAGGGTCCGTTTACTTTTTAGATTAGGAAATCGAAATGATTGATTGCATTTATTTATTAAAAACATAAAAGAATGACAATAGATTTTTGATGGGGTACACTAATTTGAGAATGAGAACTTGGAATTTCATTATCATAAGAAAGGTGGGAATGAAAATTGGGGAATGGATGGGGAATGAATAGGCAATTTTATCTTAAGGTTTACTTTTTGGATTATGGAATTCAAATGAGTAAAAATTCCCATTAAGTGTGTTTACTTCTAAAAAATAAATTCTAGAATGAGAATGAGAATGAGAATGACGGGTCCCACCAAATTTGTTAATTAAGAATGAGAATTCCTTTCCCATGAGAAGCTCTAGAGTACATTTGATGTTCCACGTCATCAGCTGATACGAAACCACCAACTAATCATATTTTGACATATGCCAACAATTTTTAGACCTAAAAATTAATTAATTAATCAAAATTCAAACAATTTCTTTTTTCTTCTTTTCTCTTTCTTTGCTCTAGTTTAAAAAATTTGTTCTCTCTATTCTTTTAATTCAAGAACCAAAAATGAAGAAACTTTATCTATTAAAAATCATAAAAATAATTAATTAAGTAAAGAGAGATTTTTAACAAGCTTCTTTTCTTCTCAGCAAAGTCCTCCATTAAAAAAAAAAGGATACTCCATGGACAAAAAATGTGTGTCACAGAACTTGAAAATTCACAACAAGATGAAAACTCAAAATTGTCTAAATCGTTGTTGCTGACCATTGACTCAACTTGGTTGAGATTTGAGAAGAAGTAAACTACAATTTATAATTAAACACAATCAGATGTAATAAAAGACACTTAAAACAATAAGCTAAACCAAAACAGCTGAGGCCTCAAAACCATATAAGATCCAAATAAAGAGAACAAAATATCCTTAAAAACGGTTTGAACAAAATCTTAAATCTTAAATCGGTCTAAAACTGCCTACCAAGTCGAACAACTAGCTTGTAATTGAAAAGAACTGCAGTTTGCAAGTACTTGAGCATTTTACTGGGAAGAGAAGAAGGATTTCAAAATTCTCTCCCTTTACTCAATTAATTATTTTAATGACTTTTAATAAATTAATGTTTCTTAGTTTTCAACTTTTGAATTCGAAAGACAGAGAATGAATTTTTCAAATCAGAGAAAAGAAAGTTAAGGGGAAAATTGAATCATTTGACTTCTAACTAATTAATTTTTAGGTTTAAAAATTGTTAACATTTGTCAAAATATTATTAGTTCTTGATTGGACATCAGCTAATGACGTGGAATATCAGATGTAATTTTCTTGAAGAGGAGACTTTACACTCTCTGAATGGCAGAAACCACATCGGTGATCAACCATATCAACACTCAGAAGTCTCTATTGTCACAACTTGCAACGTTGGGTCATAGAATAGAGGAAAATGAATGTGCAGAGCTTCTATTTCAAAGTCTACCAGATTTATAAGATCAACTCATCATCAATCCGGCAAACAACAACCAAACAAACAGCTTAGTTTTTGATGATCTTGGAGCGTCTGTATTAAATGAAGAAAGCAGGCGGAAAAATAAAGAAGATAGGCAGGCGAGTTCACAGCAAGTAGAAGCATTATTGATGACGAGCGGGAGATCAATGGAACATGGCCCCAATGGGAGTCACAATCATGGTGGATCGAAATTGAGAAGTAAGAAGAATGTCAAATGCTATAATTGTAGCAAGAAAGGACATGTTAAGAAAGAGTATTGGAAAAACAAGCAGAGTAGAGACAATAAACCTAAGTCATCAAATACTCAGGGTTGTGCGACAAGTATTTCTGATGACAGTGAAATTCTCTATAGCAAGACAACAATTGTTGCGGAAGATAAGAAGTAGTTGGCTAACGTGTGGCTTATAGACTTAATAGAAACATGGTACATGACCTCTCGGGGAGAATGTTTTCATAAATATAAACTTATCTCAAGAGGATCTGTATACATGGGTGATGATCATGCCTTGGAAATCGTTGGTATTGGTAATGTCAAAATGAAAATGTATGATGATACAGTTTGCACAATTGATGAGGTACGACAAGTCAAAGGCCTAAAAAAGAATCTATTATTTTTAAGACAAATAGATAGTCTTGGCTGCAAAACTCATGTGGAAAATGGGATCATAAAGATTGCTAGAGGCATGCTTGTATTGATAAAGACAGAAAAGATCGGTGTTAACCTATTAATGCTCAAAGGAAAAACACTACAGGAAGTTGATGCATGTGTCGCATCAAATGGAGAAGAGTCGGCGATGATGTGGCATCTTAAACTTGGCCACATGTCGAAACAGGGTCTAAAGGTTCTCTCTGAGCGAAAGTTGCTTATGGGGCTCAAATTAGTGAACTTACCATTTTGCGAGCATTGTGTTAGAAGTAAGCAGCATCGATTGAAGTTTAGTAAATCTGATGCCCGAGGTCAATGCATTTTGGACTTGGTTCATTTTGATGGTAGGGAATCATCGGATATATCCCTGGGAGGTGCAAAGCACTTGGTAACTTGCATTGATGATTATTCAAGGAGAAGTTGGGTATATCCAATCAAGAAAAAGTCAGATGTGTTTTCAATATTCAAAGAATTCAAAGACCAAGTTGAACTTGAATCTGGGAAGAGGATCGTGTGCTTGAGGACAATGGTGGAGAGTAAATAGATGGAGAGTTTATTGTATATTGTAAGCAAGAAGATATCTAGAGACAATTCATAGTCACATACACTGCTCAACAAAATGGAGTGGCGGAGTAGATGAACAAGACTCTTACTGAAAGAATAAGAGTTATGTTGAGGACTATTGGTCTACCCAATTTGTTTTGGGCAGAAGCAGCCAAAAGTGCCTGTTATGTGATTAATCGGTTGAAGACATTGATGGAGATGTGGACTGGAAAGCCACCTTATTACTCCCACCTACATTTATTTAGATGTTCTATATACGTAATGCACAATGCCCAAGAAAGAACAGAGCTAGATCCAAAATTCATGATGTGTATCTTCTTGGGGTATGCTGATGGAGTAAAGGGGTATCGTCTGTGGGATCCTAGTGCCCATAAGATAGTCATCAACAAAGAAGTTATCTTTGTAGAAGATCAACCACAAAAGAAAGATTAGGATGATAGCACTGTAAAAGAAAAGTCAAAGACTATATCGATATATATGAAAAATAGTTCAGAAAAGGAAGATTCAGATTTTTCTGAAGCAGCACCGCCAATGTGGCACTTGAATTATGTTATGAAGAATCATGTTGTATACTGTCTTCTAACAAAGGATGGAGAGCCATCAACTTTTCATGAAACTTTAAATAGTTCAGATATTACCTTATAGATGACAACAATGCAGGAAGAAATTGAAGCTCTACACAAGAATAAGACATGGGAACTTGTACCACTACCATGTGGAAGAAAAGCCATTGGAAAGAAATGGGTCTACAAGATCAAACATGATAGCAATGATCAAGTGGAGCGATATCGTGCGAGATTTGTGGTGAAAGAATATGCTAAGAAAGAAGGTATTGACTTTAATGAGATAGTTTCTTCCGTGGTTTGACTCACGACAGTTAGAGTAGTCTTGGCGATGTGTGCTACATTCGATCTACATTTAGAGCAGTTAGATGTGAAAACTGCATTTCTTTATGGAGAACTTGAAGAAGAAATTTATATGCTCTAACCATGAGGTTTTGCTGAAATAGGCAAGGAGAACTTGATTTGCAAGTTGAACAAATCTTTATACAGTCTCGAATAGGCGCCAAGGTGTTGGTATAAGAGATTTGATTCTTTCATCATGAGCCTTGGATACAATAGACTCAGTTCAGACCATTGTGCATATTACAAGATGTTTGAAGATAATGATTTCATCATTCTGCTGTTGTATATAGATGACATGTTGGTCACAGTCCTGACAAAAATTGAGTCCAAGAATTGAAGGCACAATTGGCTAGGGAATTTGAGATGAAGGACTTGGGACCAGCAAACAAGATTCTAGGGATCAAAATTCCCTGAGGCAGAAATAACAGGAAGATTTGTCTTTCTCAGAAGAATTACTTGAAGAAAATCTTGCGGCGCTTCAATATGCAAGATTGTAAGCCAATTTCTACCCTTCTTCCCATTAATTTCAAGTTATTCTCAAGTATGTGTCCTTGCAATGAAGAAGAGAAGAAGGAGATGTCTCGAGTACTGTATGCATCAGTAATGGGAAGTTATAGATGATCAAGACCAGACATTACACAAGTAGTGGGAACAATTAGTTGATACATGGCGAATCCTGGTAGAGAGCATTGGAAAATTGTGAAGAGGATTATGAGATACATTAGAGAATTCGCAGATGTTACATTATGTTATAGAGGATCAAAATTTACTCTTAGGGGCTATGTGGATTCCGATTTTGCAGGAGACCTTAGTAAAAGAAAATCCACTACTGGCTATGTGTTTGCACTTGTAGAAGAAGCTGTAAACTTTTTGAAACTGTAGACCATTGTGGCTTTATCTACAATAGAAGCAGAATACATGGCAGCTACACAAGCTTGCAAGGAAGTAGTGTGGATGCAAAGGTTATTGGAGGAGCTCGGGCCCTAAGAAGAGAAAGTTCCTACATTTTGTGACAGTCATAGTGCCTTGCACATTACAAGAAATTCAGCATTTCATTCCATAATTTCTTTCAAAACTCAATTTGCTCAACTAGGTTAGGATTAATATTGATTTTAGATTTAAATTAGACTTTTCAATTTATGGCAACTCCTATGAGTTCGATCTTGTTACCACAATTCTATTTTTAAAGATTCGTGCACTTGTGAGTATATTAAAATTTTGCACAACAAATTTTTGCCACCATTGCGGAGGATTATGCTAGAAAGTTAGTGTAATCTAAGTTAATTTGATTCTTCCAGTAGTTATAATTTAGGTTGCCTTTTGTTATCCAAAAGAAACAAAGAAAAGAAAAAAACACAAAAAAAAGATTAGAATTAGATTTGTTTGGTTATTTGATTCTTTTATTTTAAATTCCGTTTATTTTCGTTATTGTTATTTTATCTACCTCTTTATTTTTCTAATTTTAAGACAATTTAGTTTTCTAGTTTAGGTGTTGAAGTAATCTACTATAAGAAGAAGACTATCTTAAGGGGTAAAATGAAACTCCTGATTATAGATATTTATTAAAAAAATGGAAAAAAAACAAAAATAAAGTGCTTGTGCTGAACAAAATCAAAAGAAAATACAGATAAATGATTGTGAAAAAAATTAGAGATCAAAATGATAAAATTAGTTTGACCTACTATTTTCTTTATTCAAGGCAAATACTCTTGATATTGAAGATTTTAGGAATGAATTTTAATTGAATTGATTCACACACATACTACAATAATATAAAGAGAGATGGGGGTTGCCTATTGAATTATTAGAACTTTGACAATGTTTGAAATTTTCTTTAAACTATATAATTTATGCAATCTTTGAAGCTAGTTTTATATTTTGTAAAAGTCTTTTGTTCCTTTTATGTTATTCAAAGGAAATAAAAATGATGTTTATTGACACCGGATACTACAATTTAGGAAACACAAAATCACATAACAATGATACAAAAGCTCACCACCAAAGAAAACAACAAAGGGATACATAAAATTTCACCACCCAAAATCGTTAAGCTAAGGATACAGGGCTAATATAACTCACCACTCAATGTTGAATCCACCAAAAGAGATGCAGAGTTGGATAAAAGCTCAGAAATTTCAGAATTGATTCAATTCATAAAAATTCCAAAATAGATTCATGATTACAATTAAGGAAGCTTAAACAGCTTTCTTGGAATAACCCTCGAAGCATAGGTTAAATTAAAAGATCCTTCAAAAGTCTTGACTAATGACCAACACCAAAATTAGACATAAATAACTAGACATAAATGATACATTGACAAACTTAAAACGCAGCAAAAGAGACTATTGAAAACATCCAAACTTGTGCAACTTTCTTTTGACTTAAAACTGAACATGTTGCATTTAACTAGTCATAACTTCTTCTAGAAAACTCTGAATTCATTTCTGTAAAATTTATTGAAAAGCTAACAAAATTATATTTTCAATGGTATATGCCTTGCATATTAATCTTATATCATGCAGTGCATGTTTTATTTTGAAATTACTCTTTCTGCACTAACTTTCTGTTCAATTGATTAATGTAAGAACTTGAGCTGCACTTGGCATGACTTAAGTACTTACGACTTTAAACACTCTTGTGTTAATCTCCCTTAGTTGAAAAAAATCGATCCTGAGTTTTGATAATTGCTTTAAAATTCTATCTCGAACTTGTTCATGCAACTTCTTGATACTTTTAGCTCGATCTTTAGCATCTCCACTAAATTGATGATCAGTTGAAAGCGGTGCCAAATCCAAATGACTAATTGCATTTTTGCCATCAACCACTTCAAAGGGACTTGAACCAGTAGTTTGATTAGTGGAATGATTGCAAGCAAATTCAATCTGAGGCAAAATAAGATCCCCTTGATGAATGTTGTTGCCCATATAACTTCTCAAGAGATTTCACAATTTGACCATCAGTTTGAGGATGATGAGAAGAGCTGAATTTAAGAGTGGTTCCCAACTTTCTCCAAATAGTGCATCAAAAATGACTTAAAAACTTTGAATCCCAATCAGAGACAATGGTTGTAGGAATTCCATATAGCTTCACGACCTCCTTGACGTACAAATCAGCCACATGAGAGGCATCCAATGTCTTGTTACATGAAACAAAGTGAGCCATTTTTGAGAATTTATCAACTACCACCATTCTCCATTATTATTAAAAACTTGATATTTATTGCCATCAAAATTTACCATTTCTTTTTGGTCGCAAATTTGACTAAAACTCAAAAGATTAGCTTTCAAATCTTCAAAACTAAAACATTTTCAAAGTTTAGGAAAATCTTTAAGATTTAAAGCTCATTTTCCAAGCACACGACTTTTAACACCATTAGCAAAGGTTACATGTTCTCGATTACATTTTTCATAATTAATTAATGCACTATGATCACCAGTCATGTGTCTAGAATAATCATTCTCAATGTACTAGAAATTATTATGCAAGCTCATTAACGTGTAAACAACACATATGCTTTTAATTTAGATTCCTAATCCAGATAGGCCTAGTGAAGTTACCTTTAGAATCAAGTTTAGATTTAGAAGCATATCTAGATTTATCATATGAAGCTAAATTAGATGAAATAACTTTCTTTATGCACTTCATAAGCTTAAAGCATTTAGGTCTTATGTGCCCTTTAACATGGCAAAGTGACAAACAGGAACAAACCTTTCATTCTTACCGTGTGAGCTCGATGCATAATGTTTCATAGATTTACCTTCTACTTCTTTAGGGAGGTTTCCCATCGGTGGTGGTAGTTCAGTCGATGGTGGAGAAGCGTTAACAAAAACAATGCTTGAACTTGAAGTAATTCCACTCTGTTATCCAAGACCATGACGATCTAAAACTTTTTCCATATTCAAAATTTGATCAAGTTGCTTCGTTCTACAATTCATCATTTTCAAAGATTTTTGAGTACTTTCTAGCTCTGCTGAAATTTGAAGATTGATTGTTTCACTTTTAAACATTAACTTCTCATGAAAAAGTTTTGATATTTGAGTTTGTATTTTCATTCATCTTTATCATATTTTGAATACATGTAGTCAAATGCATCACTCAAATTACTTCATCATTCAAATTCGCGCTTGAAGTTTTGACATTATTATTAGGAAGAATCTGTAAATCACAAGGAAGAGAAACATCACGTGATTTTGATCTTTTATCATTAGAATCTTCCAGTTTCAACTTCTTCTCATGAACAAGTCCTCCAATAATATCCTCATCATCAATGTAAGAGTAATCATGATCACTTCACATGGTTTCCTTTGCTTTCATTTTAGAATGTAATTAGGACATTGAGTTTGAATATGAATGAAACCATCACAAGCGCTACATTCAATACTTCGATCTATACTAGTTTCAAACAAATTGGAATTGGAAGAAAATTTACCCTTTTATGCAGGTTGCAGCTTTGATGAGAACTTATTCTTCTTCTTGTTTCTAAAATTTCCTCGAGGCAAATGTTGAATCTTCTTGGTGATCATAGCCAAGGATATTTTTACATCTTTAACTTTATTTTCAGTGTCATCAATATAATCATCATCACTTTCTAAAGTTGGCATGTCAGCTTGAAAAGAAATACTTTTTTCTTTCTGCTTCTTCAAATGATTAGTCTCAAAAGTTTGAAGTTTGCTAATCACTTGATTTCTGGTAATGGTGCTAATATTACAATATTCTTCAATAGCTGCAACTTTAATAAGAAATCTACCCAACAGAGATCTCAAAATTCTTCTTCAGAAATTTGTTTACTAAGAGAATAATATGTATTAGCAATCTTAAGAAGTTTAGCATTAAAATCAGCAATTTTTTCATGTTCACGCATCTTATGATTCTTATATTCAGTTGCAAGTTTTTGAAATTTGGAACGTTTTACCACATTGTCTCCTTCATGAGTGTTTTGAAGAATGCCCCAAGCTTTCTTGGCAGTCGTACATGTAGAGATTAAATCATGCTGATTGAGGTCAACTCCATTGGTAATAGCATTGAGAGCCTTGGAATGAAAGCTAGATTCTTGAATTTTTTGCATTAGAATATTCATCCACAGGCTTAGGAATTACGTTTTCATCTCAATTAGTCTTGGTTGGTAAATTATAGCTTTTTCTTACACATTCCATAGCTTTTATGCCAATGGATTCAATAAAAGTAGTCATCCTTTGATTCCAATACGAATAATTGGTGCCATCAAGTAATAGTGGAAGGGCGGCAAATCCTTCTTCTCTTTGCAAATGTATCCCTACAAAAATATATCAAGATCCCAAAATCTCACTAAACAAACTATTAGTGGCATTGCTTTGATACCATTTTTTAAGAATTTAGATATATTTTTAACAAGTGTAGGTAAAATAAACAATAGATAAATTAATTTCTCTAATTAATTAATCCTAAAATTACAGTTCACTGATTATTGTTCACACAATACTATTCATTGTTACTATTCATAATTATTGTTTATAGTCACTGTTTATCGTCTCGCACTATTCACATTACCTTCATTCATCATAAATATATTAGAAATAGTAAATTGCAGAAAGTAAAGGATACAAAGGATTTTTACATGGTTCGGATCACTATTTAAGTCCACGGGCCATGTCCATATAATAAGCAATTTACTAAGTAATGAAAAGATTACAACATATTGGATTCTTACACAATTTCAGACACCCTCTTACTCTTGTCGCCCCTCATTTTATCTAACTTAGTCGACCTTATTTAGCAAGAACCCTTCATCTTCAATTGTGTTTGCTACTTTCCTTGAGATCCCTTCAACACAACAAATGACCCATTTGTCTTTAAGAGATCAAAGTGAATGTAAAGAATGTCTAATAAAAGACTTGAAATAATGAATAAGACTAAAACATCATAGTGATATGAAACATCATATGCGGCCAAAGAAGGTTTCTTCTTGTTCTCTGCATTGGCTGATTCTCTGATATAAAATACGATATGTCTTCTTCACCATTCAATGTGTGAAATACTTCTTTTTATATAAGAGTAGTCTTTCACACAAACCCTAGTAGAGGAATATTAAAATATATTTCCTTAAGAGTTTAATATTCCATAAATACTTGATAATAGGATATACTTCTTTAAGAGTCTAATATTCCATAAATACTTGATATACTTACCAATATAGTAGTCATCTTTATTTGGAACTCATTGATATGGAATTCCACATAATCTAATCTTAATTAATTTTAAAGACTAGATAAATATCTTATAAAAGGAAACAAATCCTTAACAAAAGTAGTAAATAAATTACAATATTATTGACAATGATGCCGTTAATAAAAGCCTTAATGCTATCATCTCATTTGAGCTACTGTAGGGTAAAGTTTCTTGCTTTTGACTACATTTTCTACTTTTATAATTTATGTAAAGAGTTATCTAGTTTTCCTAAAAAATGGGGGGAAAATAACCCCTACACCGCAAAGATTTAGAGAAATAATCTTAAAGACCCCTAAGTTTTTAAAAAGGGACACCCATACCCTTTTTTTGTCATAATACCCTTTGAATTTAGTAATTAAAAAATTGACTTTAAAGTTTTTGAATTAATACAGCGTCAGAGAGTGGATGCTGGTTGCCCTGGCTCAACCTCAACCTCAACCTCATTTTCTATTGTTTTGTAGGATTAAAGCTTATCTCCGAGAGCCCCCCTTTTCAGATTTCGGCTTTCCACCATTACCATTCTTCTCCATCTCCCTTAGATCTTAAAACATCACGCACAACGACCGAGTGGGGTATCCTGGTGACCCAAAATATAAATTTATTGTTTTAACTAGGTTTTCATTTTTTCCTATTGCATCCAAAATCTACTTAAAACAAATACCAAAGCTTAGACAAGCCCTTGAAGCACATCAAGCCTAAAGGAATTATATCATCAATTAGCTTGCTAGGCCTAGTTAACCTGATAACAAGAAAATGGCACTTCAAGATTCAGAAGTTCTTGCTTCAATTCAGAATGCTTCAGCCGGCAACCGTCCCATAGGTAGTTATCATCCTACCCTCTGGGGGGGTAAAATTCCTTGACTATTCTTCAGATGACTCTGTGGTAATTAATAAATTTCATATTCTAGTACTTTCTTGGCGTATATTTTCATAGCAAATTAAAGTATCTAACTTGCACTTTTCTCAATGAACTTATCAATTAATTCTCTTGTGTATGTAGGCAATGGACGCTAGAAAGTACTAGCAAAAAATAAAGAACATGTTAATATCACCAACCGATAAATCTTTCCAAAAATTGAGCTTGATTGATGCCGTCCAACGCTTACGAGTGGCTTACCATTTTGAGAGAGAGATAGAAGATGAATTAGAAAAACTATCTCATGATGAATGTGATGGCAACGATGTACACACTGTTGCTCTTCGATTTCGGTTACTCAGACAACAAGGATATCACATTTCATCCGGTAATAAAATCTTTGACATGGCTTATTAACTGTTCTTTTATTCTCTATGTATTTTCAAACCAAAAAATTTATGTAGTATATTTCTCTATTAAAAATCTAATTAATTATTCTTGACTTTTCAATTGTTATCCATGTCAATTTTGTTGGAATTTTAAATTACATTAAAAAATAGAATTTAATCATGAAAGGTTAGATCCAACAGTTTGAAAATTCGAAGATTAATTGGGCAATTGGCTAAACAAATTAAGAGACTAGCTAAATTAGAATTTACCCTTTTATAAATATTGATACCCGTAAAGTTTGGCTTAAATTAATTAAGACCATCATGTGATATTGATCTCAGCCGAATTACTCTTTGATTGGGCAAGCAGATATTTTCAGCGGTTTCAAAGATGATCAAGGAAAGTTCAAGGCATCCTTAATTAATGATGTGGCCGGCATGCTAAGTTTGTATGAGGCTGTACATCTTGGCGTTCGCGGGGAAGATATCCTGGATGAAGCTCTAGCCTTCATTACTTCTCACCTGGAATCAATGGTTACTCAAGTAAGCCCTTAGCTTTCTGATGAAATACTTCATGCGTTGAATAGGCCACCAACCCGCAGAGGCTTACCAAGGCTGGAGGCAATCTATTGCATTGACCTCCACTCACAAGATGATTCAAGAGATAAAGCAATATTACTAAAGTTTGCCAAACTAGATTTTTGCATGCTTCGAGTAATTCACCGCAAGGAGTTAAGCATCATCACAGAGTAAGTTCAATTTTTTTAAACGACAGCTTCAAATTTAACTGAATAAAAATTGATGACTAGACAGACACTACTTGAATTTGCAGGTGGTGGAAAAATTTAGATGTTGAAACAAATCTGCCATATGCTAGAAACAGAGTTGTAGAATGCTATTTCTGGATAATGGGAGTGTACTTTGTGCCTCGATACTCCTTTTGCAAGAAAGATATTGTCCAAAGAAATTGCAATGGCATCCATTTTAGATGATACCTACGACGCCTATGGTACAGTTTAAGAACTTGAGCTCTTTACAAATGCTATCAATAGGTCAAGTTCACAAATTCTACTCAACATATTCAACTCAATTAATTGCATGTATCTTTAATTAAAATTAAATTTCCTATTTGTATTTTCTAAGACGGAAGGTTTTGTACTTGATTTTCAGGTGGGATATTAGCAATATAGATGTACTTCCGAAGTACGTGAAACTGATTTATCAAGGACTCTTGGATGTTTTTGGTGAAGCTGAGGCGCAAATCTCAAAGGAAGGACGGACCTTTTGCATGTCATATGTAATACAAGCGGTAGGCCAGCTATATATATAAAACTGCTTTTGGGGGCTGTGTGCCAAAAATGGCTTTCTAGCTTGCAGTTATAATTATTTGTTTACCAGGTGAAGAGTCTAGTCCAAGCCTACTTTGAGGAAGCCAAGTGGTGCAATGAAGGTTATTTTCCAAAAATGGAGGAGTATATGCAAGTTTCACTTGTGACAACTTGCTATCATATGCTGGCATCGGCTTCTTTTCTTGGCATGGGAGAGATTGCTAATAAGCAGGCCTTTGAATGGATCTCTAATTCCCCTAAAATTGTTAAAGCCTCCGAAGTTATTTGCAGACTTATGGATGATATAGTGTCTCATGAGGTACAATATATATTAATATTGATGCATGATTATAAATTCATCGTCTGATTATTATTATTATTAACTTCTGTGTTTGTAGTTTGAACAAAAGAGAAAGCATGTTGCCTCGGGTATCGAATGTTACATGAAGCAGCATGGCGTCTCTGATGAAGAGGTAATTAAAGTATTCCGCAAAGAAATATCAAACGGATAGAAAGATATAAATGAAGGATTTCTGAAACCAACAGAAGTGGCAATGCCTCTCCTTGAGCGCATTCTCAATCTTGCACGAGTGATGGATGTCATACATACAAGGATGATGATGGCTACACCATCTCTTATGTGATAAAAGACTACGTCGCCACATTGCTTGAGAAGCCTGTTCCCTTTTGAGTTGCTTCTGCGATGCAGATTACATCCTATATAAATTATTCAATGTTGTCTTTCGGAATAAGCTCTGACATTTGTTCCTTGATCAGAGTTCTTTTATGCTGCGGTCATTACAATTATCAAATTCTGCCCTACAAGTAATAAATGTTTACTTGTACTCTTGTACCACAATTAGTAAAGTTTTCCCTCCATATTTTCATTGATTTTCACCATAACACTGTTCATCTTACCACACTGGATTTCAACATCTATCAAATATCTATTCTTAATTCTAACTCTAATTTAATCTCCGTTATCCTAAGGTTCTTGACCCTCTAAAATCCAAAAATAACACTTTCACTTATTTGAGAATTCGAAAATACTAAAATGACCATTAATTTTCCCTTGAAGCTATTATTGATAGTTTTTGACACAAGGTTAGGACTCCAATTGGGACTCAACTGTTGAGATTTCCAACATTACTCTTGGGTAAAACACTCATAACTTTGTTTTCGAAGCTAAATAGACTCTTTTTTCCCCCCACAGATGGTAAAAGAGCCTTATATACACTCAATTGATACAGTAAAATCTCTCAATAGTTAGAATGTTATAACCAACTAATTTTATTTCTATGAGAAGATTATAAGTTAGTGGAGATATAGTTACAAATTTTTTGTTTTTATTAGTTGTCCTTAGTACAAGCAATTTAGAGGTAAAATATATGTGCATTATATTAATAATTTATTAATTGAGCATGTCAAATAATATGTATAGGCATTGACAATAAACATAATTTAAAAAAATCAGCATATATTTTTTGCAATATAGAGATAATTATTATTATATGGAGGCAAATTTCTTAATTAAGATGAGACCTAAAAAAATTATAACTTATTATAATATAAAGTTTAATCTTATTTATAATTAGCTCAAATTGGGACCAAGAATTTTATAACTAAATGGTGTTTTACAAAAGCTGTATGTTGACCAACTTGAAACCTCTTTAGTATGGAAACAATTGAATTACCCTAACATTTCTTCTGTTTCCTAACTGTTGTGGATGGAATCCATATGCATAATTCAACATAATTAATTTAGTATATATCATAAAAATTATCTGGGAAATTATAGTTTCACCCGTCAATCTTGACTTAATTTCTCTTTAGATATGTTTGAATAATTATATTAATTTGCTTTTACTTGACGACAAATTTAATTAATGATATATTAAAAAAATTAATTAACGGTCGTTTGTGGTAACATGTCAATGTCATATATATTTTAGCGGGTATAGGCTCCGCATAATTTTATGTCCCCTAATTTGTTCGTAATTGATGTTTTCTTCTGTTTATTAATCAAAATTCTGGCTTTAACAAGAGCATTCATACCAAAAAACAAAAAAGAACAAACATGCCAATATCTTGTTTTTTAACGTGATATTTGTGCTTGGGCGGCTCATTGTTCTTGCTTATAGGCGAAGCTTAGGAATCCCACGTGATGGGTGAAGTGACTCGTCCTAAAGTGACAGGGTATTTGTTTTTTAAATTAATAACTTAGAATGATTTAATTTAATTACTTAAGTTAATTAGAGGTATTTATTTTTATAATTTAATGAAATTTTTTAGATAATTTTGACTTAATAAAATAAGTTAATTTTTTTTGACCTTTTACTAAATAGAGAAATGTGAATAAGCCAATTAATTTCTAGCGTTGAAAATATCCCTATTTTATAAATTATTTTTTATGCCTATTTCATAAGCCACCCATACACATTTACCCACCAATAATCTCATCTTATATTATGTATTATTATTGAGAATTTGTGATAAAATTTGAAACTTATGGTATTCTATATTATAATTCCAAACTCATTATGTGTCCAATTGAATGTGATTTTCCTTATATATGTTAAAACATTATGGTATTTATGTTCTTTGGGATATATATACTATTTATTTGACATTCAAATTTAATACGGATATAGATGTAAAAGTACATATTTTTAATTTTTTTAAGTTGAACAAACAAGTAATTTAATATTTATTTTCAGAGATTCACACCAAAATAACATATTATTCAGACTCAGACATTTAGGTCTATTCAGGTTTCAGACATTAAAAATCTCCCCCTTGCGCTATATATATAACCTCATGATTATACTTTGCAAAATTTACCGTATGAGCTGAACTTCATTGTCATTATTGAAATGTATCTATAACCCAATTTGGTCAATTAATCATACCAACATAAAATCAAAACGGTCATTTTTACAACTATGGTAACTCGACTCATCAATGATCATTATGCCAATGCAACTGAATGACATGAATCATTATATGGATGTGTAGCATGAAAATTTCGTGCAATGTGATCTTAACATGCCTATTTTGGTATTTCCAACTAGTCCACCTTAAACTATAGTAAGATCAAATTATACCAAAAATCAGAATGTGAATAAATCAAAAACTTTGTTTCTACAGAAAAATAACCTTATATATCCATGCAATGTGATCTTAACATAGTCTACTTTAAAACTGAGTGAGATCAAACCATACCAAAATTCAAAATGTGACTAAATCAAAAACTTTATTTTTGCGGGAAATAACCTTAAATATCTATAAACTGAAATAACTAAAAAATATCTATATAATAAAAGTATCTAAAATCACAAACTCCAGCTAAAACTGAATGTCCTGTAATAGTACGACACCCATAAAAGCAGTGTGCTCATGAAACATTTTGGATGGCAATTCCTTAATAAGTGGATCCGCAATCATGGAGTTTGTGCTGATGTACACTATAACCAATTGTCCACTCTGAACTTTTTCTTTAACAACTAGGAATATGATGTCTATATATTTCGACTTAGTCGAGCTCCTGTTATTGTTGGAATATAGCACCACGATTTATTATCACAAAATAACTTGGGTGGTCTGTCAATACTACTATTATGCGCAGCCACGTGACAAAATTTCACAGTTATATTCCATGATTCGATGCCTCATAATCTGCTATGAACTTCACTGTCATTTTAGAAGAGGCTATAAGAGATTATTTAGCACTCTTATAGGAAACAGCACCCCCAATTAGCAGACAGATGTAACTTGAAGTGGATGTCATACTATCTTATCATCCAATAAAATCGAAGTCAGTATACCTGATGATCTCAAACTAAACTAACCTTCGATTTATGAGCATGTAATCTTTTATTCTATGTAAGTACCGCAAGAGCCGTTTGGTTCCTTTCTAATGGTCTAATTCTAGATTACTTAAATATTTGCCTAATAGTCCAGTAATGTACGCAATATCTAGTCATGTACAAATATGAGCATACATTAAACTTCATATTGCTGACGCATAAGAAATCTTCTACATCTCTATTTCTTCAAAATCGTTCTTAAGGCACTGATTGAGACTAAATCTATCTCCATTAGGAATAAGGGTATCACCGGTTTGCAATTTTATATGCCATATCTCTCAAGAATCTTTTCAATATATTTTTTTGTAATAATTCAAGAATACCTCGTAAACAATCTCAATGTATCTATACGCCTAACACAAATGATGCGTCACCAAGATCTTTCATCTCAAAATTTTTAGTTAAAAATCTCTTAGTCTCGTGCAATAAGCTTATATCATTGTTGGTAAGCAAAATGTCATCGATATATAAAATTAGAAGAATATACTTACTCTCACAAAACTTATAGTATATGAAATCATCAACCAAATTTATCTCAAAACCGAACGAGATGATCACTTGATGAAACTTGAAATACCATTGTCGAGATGCTTGCTTAAGCCTATCGATGAATTTTGTAAGTTTGTAAACCATATTATTTAGGTTTCCTAACATAAAATTTTCTACTTGCATCATGTAGATTCCTAACACAAAATTTCTACCTGCATCATGTAGATTGTCTCATCAATGTTACCATTGAGAAAAGTAGTCTTCATATCCATCTAATGTAACTATAGATTAAAATGCGCTACCAATGCCATTTTAATTCTAAAAGAGTCTTTTGAAAAAACCATAGAGAAAGTCTCTTTATAGTCGATATTTTATTTCTATGTAAAATCCTTTGTGACAAGACGCGCCTTGTACCTCTCTACATTACATTTTAAAATTCTTTTTGTTCTTAAATATCCATTTGTAACTAATACGTTTTGCACTTTCTAACAATAGGACAAGATCCCATATGTCATTGTCCTTGATGGACTTCATCTTCTCATTTATGACATCAATCTACTTCTAAAAGTTAGAACTTTGCATGGCTTTTCAGAAATTGATTGAATCATGTTTCATCACTTCAATGTCTACCTCATGTTCTTGGAGAAATAAAATGTACTCATCTAACACTACACTTCTCCTTTCTCTAGTGAATTTTATTAATGGCATAGGTTGTAAAGGTAAGAGAGTTTGTTCTTTTGGAGCAACTTCTTATATGGGGTTCTCCAACATTATCTTGATCTGTTATGTCTTGATTTGTTATGTCTTGAACAAAGTTAGAAATGAGAGTCTGATTAATGCCAATAACACCTACGAGAATATTAACATATTTTTCTTCAAAGACAAAGTTCCTAACTATATCTCCTCTCACTAACTCGACATCCCAAAGAACCAAACATTTTCCTACTAAAAAATTGACTTAATCATTGGATCATAAAACTTGTACCCTTAGATCTTTTTTAGTATCCAATAAAATAGAACCCATTGCCTTAGAGTCTAGTTTCTTCTCATTAGGCCTATGAGGTTTTACCTCAGTTGGACATCCCCAAACATGCAAGTGCTTTAGATTAGTCCTCTTGCCGGTCTAAAGTTTATAAGTGGTTTTGGCAGTCACTTTATCTTATTAAATATGTACTCTACAGTTTTAATGCTTTGTTTTTAGAGTGATTTTAGTAAGGTAAAATGACAAATTACACTCCTCATCATGTTTTTAAGTGTCCTATTTCATTTTTCAGCAGCACAATTCATAGTGGGCGACCTAGCATAGTATACTATAGGACGATACCATATTCCTCTAGGAATTTTACAAATTACAAATGGTCCGGAACGTTATTCACCTAAACAATAATATTTGCCATAGTATTTACCACAACGGTCAGATCTAATGCTTTTGATTTTTTTGCTGAGTTGGTTCTCAACTTTCACTACTACAAAATTGGATTTTTTTGACAGAATAATTTTGTCACAAATTATGTTTCTAACATAATTTTATTCTGTCAAAAAAGCCCTTGTAAGAATACAGTGATAGAAAATTCAATAACTAGTGACAAAATACTTCTGTCAAGGAATTGCGTTACAATTATTTACTTCCATGGCATCTAACGTGGCAAATTATATGGCATCTTATTTTGCAAACATGACATTTGACATGGCAGATGACATGTCATCATATTTTGCGAACATGGCATTTTACATGGCAAATGAATTTTATGGTTACATAACATTTTAATTCTTCACAAATCAATGACAGATGTTTATCAATAACTTGTGACATTTTATGCTAATTAATTTTTTTCATGCTTAATTTATGTAAAAAATTTGGGTCAATATTATCATTTATTTTAAATAATTAATTTCTTTTTTTTTTCAATTACCAACAACCATATTTTTTTAGTACCCTTCCAATAATAAAATCATTTATCCATTAAATATTTTTAAAAACTACAATGCAATTTAAAAATATTTCAGTTATTCTGTTATTAAATATTGCTAATATCATACCCTTAGAAAAAATATTTCTAATATCATAAAAATTTACATACATATTGATCCAAGTTAATATAAACAAAATTTCTTTTTTCGGAACCTTAAATCATCCAAGATTACATCCTCTCCCTGCATGAATTACATCACTTTAAAAGGAACAATTACATTTGCTCAAATTGAATCTAAACTCATGCTCAATACCAAAATCTCAACAGCTCACATAATCAGCAACAATACTCGAACCTGAAGGCATAACCCAAATCTTAGCAAGATGAATCTGTAGTCATGACAGAAAATTGCATCAATACTACTCCAATATCTTAGCAAGTGAATCTTATGCCATATGTTTTATAAAAGTAAATATTAAAAATAGTATTTAGGCCAATTAACCTATCCTAATTTCATCATGGGAATTATTACTATGTAATACTTAACAACTTATTTATTGTATTTCGTTAGCACTTTATGTGCATTGTTGCTTTGAGATGAAATTACAACATATACATTTATGTAATACTTAACGACTTTTTTATTTGTGTAGTAAATTGTTAAACTGGCTTATAAAATTAGCTAACAACATGAGTTGCTTTGAGATGAAGTATCATAGTTTTACTCGTGGGAAATCAACTACTGTTATAAATTACCATATGTTCTAATTTGAAAAATTCTATCAAAACACTCTTAATCATATAAATTTAAAAAATTCTATCAAAATATTGTCATGTTTATACTCATATTAAAAAATATATATTTATATGAAAATAACACATGGCATTATAACAAACACTTGGTGTACAAATTTTCGTTGTCACTTAAATTTTAAAGTTCATTAAATCTTTAAGCCCGTACAGTGAAGACCAATTAGACGATCACAATAAGAAATATGTCAAAAATTGCAACAAAAAATCTTGTAATACTGTCAATATCAAAGACAATTATGCAAATTCTATTCATATACCGTGAATTTAATCAAAGTAAACGAAGACCTTCAATTATAATGTAAAAAGCGTGAATAAACAAAGAACAAGGTAAAGTAATGTCAAAAGTTAGCTCACCTGAGAAACCAATGATGAAAGCCAAACAAGAGGAAAAAGAATCTTGAAATGAAATTAGCTCTTGAGCCATTTGGACCTTTGCTGAAATTATACGAAAAAATATTGTTTTAACATTGCTTCAGAAGCAAAAAGAAACAAACGTGGAGAGAAGAACTAAAAGCCCAAATCCAAAACTATTAGATTGCCTATTTGAATTTTAGTTGTTTCATTTTTGGAGATGATTGTTCAGCAAGTGATGAAAGCCAATGGCTTATTTGTGAGGACTAGATCAAGAAAAATAAATTTTTGGAGATGATTGTTCAGCAAGTTATGAAAGCCAATGGCTTATTTGTGAGGAATAGATCAAGAAAAATAAATTTTGTATGTTATTTTGATGGTGAGTTAACATTTATGAAAGAGAGACAAAGAGCCAAACAGGGAGGTGAAGGCCAGAAAGAGAAGGGGAGAGCCGTGAGTTTCGTTCTGTTCTAAGTTTTCAAGTACAAAATGTTTTTGTGGTAATTTTATTTCGGCGGCACATAAAAATTTTTCCCCTCTAAAATTAAAAGGGGACTGAAGAGAGGGAATTTTAATAATTTTGATTTGGCGCACTTTTTCGGCACCCATTTTGCCACTATTTGATATTTTAATTGTAAAAGCTCAAAGTTATGCTTTAATTTTTTTTAACCTTTTTCATTGTATTTTATAAAATTATAATTTATAAACTTTTTATTATATCAGGTATTAAAAGTTGTGTTAAAGAATTAAAACTTTAAATATATGTTATGGATAGATTAAACAAATATTAAAAGGTGTACTTCAATTAAAAATGAAATATATAAATTAAAAATAAAATATATATTCTTTCATTTTTAAGCATTTATTGAGTTTTTTGCCTTTATGCTTCACCTAAAAAGATTGAGCCCGACCTAAAACACTCCGGCTCAAACTCGGGTAAGGTTTTCGAAAGATCTACTGAATCTACTATATAGCATATTTTTATTAGTCTAACACACCTTCTCCATATGATGAGGTGGTGCGTTTGGCCTACATAGGTTTTTCTCTTTTGAGCATATAAAATTACATCATTTTAATTTATTGATGTGGCAACATAAAATAATAAATTTTGTTTGACAGAATTTTGTCGTTGACTTATTATAATATATTTGCATCAATTAAGTCATTGAAATCTTTTAAAACTATGTCATTTTTCAATGCCTACGTGTAATTAAAATTTAAAAAGGAAATTCATTGATAGCATTATGTCAAGAAAAATTTAAAATATTTAAAGCACATTTTCTTAAAACATTAATATGAGAAATTTTATTTAAACTTTTTGATAGTATTCTATCAAGAATCACTTAACTTACTGTTTGTGACAGAATTTTGTCACTATTCTCTTACAAAATAATAAGATTTTCAAGCGCTCTAGGATTTTGAAACAATTGTGTTTGCCACATCAGCAAAATAATATATCTGTCACAAAACTTCGACACATATATAATCATGAGAAGAAACATTATATCAGAAAAATTCAGTTTTGTAGTAGTGTTTAGCCTTGAAATTTTTGAATATATTAGAGGACTATGACTTTACATGAAGGAGATATATGGAGTCATATCTAGAAAAATAGTCTATGAACATCATAAAATATTGTTGACCATTCTAAGAAGGCATAGGGAATGGCCCACAAATATTTGTATGTATGAGTTCTAAGATGTCCAAAGTCCTGTTCGCCTTAAATCTCCTTTTATTGGTTTGTTTTTCCTTTATATAGTTAACACAAATATCAAAATTTATAAAATCTAAGGGGTCAAGAATTGTGTCTGACATAAGTCCCTCTATTTTTGATCTAGAGATATAACCTAATCTCTTGTAACATAACACAACTAAATTCTCATTGGTTAATTTTATCTTTAAACCTCGTGTACTTAATTGCAGGGATTTGTTAAATGAAATAATTACATCAATCATATAAAGATTATCATTGCCTAACAAAAAACTGAAACCAACCAAGTTTGAATTATGAAATAAATTGAATTCTTCATTCTCAAGTGAACAAGCAAAGGTAGACCTCTCCAAGGTAGAAACGAAAATCAAATTTTGTCTAAAAGACGGGGCAATAAATGTTTCACTAATATCCAAATAAAATCTAATCTTTAATAATAATCTAAGTTTTCTAATTGTTTTAACTTCAACCTACTTACTATTACCAACACAGAAGTATCTTTCACCATTATTAGGTTTTCGGTTATTTAAATAACCCTGAATAGACACACTAATATGAGTCTTGTAGTAGAATCTATCCACTAAATGTTTCTTGATACTGAAGTGAAGTTAACCTTAGAACAAATTAAACCATGCCTTTCAATTCCGTAGAAGAAACAACTAGTACCTTCCAGATCGTCCAGTTTCTTTTATTGTTTTTTTTTTCTTTTGTTAAGGTATTATATCTATAGCTTTCTTATCCTCGTTCATTTTCTTGCCCTGGTCCTTACCCTTAGAGGTAGTAGTCAAATGAGCATTTTCTGTTTTATCTTTCTTCAACATATCTGCTTTCTAAATACAATGTTATATGAGCTCATTCAGAAATTAAATTTTTTTTTTATAATTATAACTCATCCTCAATTAGTTAAACTGTGTTGGTAAGGATATTAAAACCATATATACTAGCATGGCCTAAGAGAGTTTAAGCTTAAGTGCTCTCTGCTTAAAAGTAACATGAGACATCCTCATAATGTACTCCCTAATATTGCCTTTAACCGTATACCTCATTGAAATTATACTTGTCAAAAGCATAGCAACTTCGGCCTTTTCGTTCTTGACAAACCTCTATTCAATTTCTACGAGGAACTTTCCAGATATTGAGCCCTTGAATGCTTTTGGAATGGCCTTATTCATGATCATCATACACATGCAATTTGTTTTCTTCCAACTTTCCAAAACCTTTTTATCATTAAAAGTACTCTTGTCTATAAGAGTTTGGGGACAATCAACCCTTAACGCAAGGTCGAGATCCATTACTGCAAGAACTATTAAAAGGTTCTCATATCATGACTTAAAATTAAAGTCATTTAGTATAGGAATAGAATTGATATTGGTAATAATATTAGTAAGAGTCATAACTGAATAGAAAACAACAAACAAATAAAACAAGCTCATATAAGTCTTAAAACAAAAATAATTTCAAACAAAGGTAAACCCCATAACAAGATACCGGACACTCCATTAATATTTCATCTTTGGACAAAATATTAACTTGTAAGTGACATCTTGATATAGTAATCAAACACTAATGCTAAGAACATGTCAAACGTAAATCTTCATTTGGGCTGATTTATTGTTCACATGTAAAACCGAATAATCATCATGTATTTATTACCATAGGTGCATATCCGATTCTGTCAAATATAGACCTTCCTTTGGGCCAGTCGATATTAATAGAAATTACATACACATAATCGTTTGTATTCCAAGACAAATTAATTTTCAAAAGATAGGTTACTTTGGTGATATATTGCTTCAATTAATTCATCTCAAAATATATATAAACAGACCAATATTTGAATTTAAAATTGAACCAAAATTATCTATAAAAAAAAAATTAGGGTTAAAGTCAGGTCAACGATCAACAGTCAATTGTCGATCAGTCAATCGCTAACCTGGTAGGGACCAGACTAGTTCAGGTTGACCCAAACCGAATCCTAAACCAGCCCCAAATATTGAAACCTTAAATTTTTTTTCCCTAAATGGGCAACCATGGTCACCACTTCATCTTTCCTTTTGGTCGCAGCTCTTAACCTGTGTGTCATAGCCTAGTGGTCGTGGCTTAGCCACGCTTAGGCCATTCCCTTCTCTCTCTCTTTTTTTTTATAGATTCTTGATGCAATGGCTATGGCCACCGCTTAGGCCGCAGTTTGCTTGATGACGTAGCTCAATGACCACACCTTGCCTGAACACCACTGGTGGCTGTTACTGCGGCTGGCCTTAATTCTTTTTCGAATGCCGAATATCAAATTTCAAAAAATACCAATTTTTTTTAATTAATCTAGAAAATAACCACCAATTATTCTCAAACTCAATAACACCAGATTTATTAACTTGGAGAATGCCAAAGATTAATCATTAATTAAAAATAAATTTGATTCTCAATAATTCAACATGAAGAGGCTCTGAGATAATTTATTAGAACATAATTAAATATTTGGTGAAAATTATCACTATAATACATGAACATTCATGTTGTATCACCAAGAATCAATAAACAAATATATGGAAACGTACCTCAATCCAATAACTCACAATTACTCTCTATAGTCATATGGTTGGTCTTTCAGATCAACACATTCTCCTAGAGAATCTTTTAAGTTTGTTTATGTTCTCTCTCTGATGATGAAATGTCAGTAGAAAATAGAATGATACGTGTGACCTGAGACTATAATCATTTATATAGACAACTTTTCTTGTTATCTTTAGATATTCCTACTTCAGCCCATTATAGAAATATAAATTACCATTAAGTCTTTACATATTAAAGGCCTACACCCTTATAAATTACCATTAAGTCTTTACATATTAAAGGCCCACACCCTATCATATACATTAAAACCCAAATTATCGAACATTTAATAAAGCGCTTTCAATAAGGCTTAACCTTATATGACAGTTCATAATACATAATTATTTACATATAAACCCAGTATTGGATTAAGGATCCAACAATGCTGGATTAAAGATCCAACAAAAAAAACTATTTTACCTTATAAAATAGAAGCAATAGCTTTAAAAATAATGACCGAGACATTTTAAAATTTTTTAAAATACAAAGACAAATGTGACAATAGGCCAAATTCTATGGACTCAAATATAAAAGCGTAAAATAGGGCTTAAATTTAAGACCATGCGAGATTGATCTCAATCGATTTACTCTTCGATTATGAAAGTAGATATATTCAGCAAATTCAAATATGGTCAAGGAAAATTCAAGTCATCCTTAATTAATAATGTGACCGACATGCTGAGTTTGCATGAGGCTACTTATTTAGACATTCGTGGAGAAGATATACTAGATGAAGCCCTAGCTTTCAGTACCTCTCACCTTGAATCAATGGTTCCTCTAGTAAGCTCTCAGCTTTCTGATAAAATACATCATGGATTGACTAGGCCACTCCGCAGAGACTCAACATGGTTAGAGGCAAGGTATTACATCAACGTTTACTCATAAGATGATTTAAAAGATCAAACAATACTCAAGTTTGCAAAACTAGATTTTTCAAGCTCAAAGTAATTCATCAGAAGGAGCTACCAATTCTCATTGAGTAAGTTCAAATTTTTTACCGATAATTTCAAATTCAAAAAAACAATTTTGATGATGAGACTAAATATAAAAGCTCATAGGCAGCCTAGACTCACTCTTGACCTTCATATTCTTAACCTAGTAATTATTTTAAGCCGATGTGAGATATTTTCCGTATCATCTTCTGTCACGTGCAGTGCAATCTTTTTGTCTAGTTCTTGTCACATAGAAAGATGGCATGGGCCTACTTGTACGTGAGCTTTAATTATGATACCATATGCTTTTGAGCCTAAATCATACTTAAAAGTTAGCCCAAGCTCAAATTAATTAATCCAGTAACTATTCTCAATCGATAAGAGATAGTTTTCATATGAATGGATCACTTGCATTTCAGGTGGCGGAAAATTTTAGATGTTAAAACAAAGCTGCCATCTATTGCAGATAGAATTGTAGAATGCTACTTTTGGATAATGGGAGTGTATTTTGAGCCTCGATACTCCTTTGGAAGAATGACATTGTCGAAAATAATTGCCTTCATATCCATTATAGACGATGCCTACAATGCCTATAGTACAATTGAAGAAGCTGAGCTCTTTACAAATGCCTTCAAAAGGTCAAATCCAAGAAATCTCACCTTCAGCTCATGAGTTTGTCGTATCTATTTGAATTACGATTAACGTGTACTTCCCACTCATATTTGTTTTCAAGTAAGATATTAGCAATATAGATGTACTTCCGGAGACATGAAACTGATTTGTAAAGAATTATTGATATTTTGATGAAGCTGAGGAGTAAATCTCAAAGAATGAAAGATATGTGTAATCACATGTAATAGAAGAAGTAAGTCACTTGTATATATTTAAAACTGCTTTAGGGGAAGCCAAAATTTCTTTCTAGCATAAACTTATATTTTAATTAATAGAAGTTAATTACTTGTTTACTAGCTGAAGAAAGGAGTCCAAGCCTTCCTTGTGGAAGCCAAGTGGTGCAATAAAGACTACGTTCCAACAGTTGAGGAGCATATGCAAGTTTCACTTGTGACAACTTTTTATAAGATGCTGGTAACGGCTTCTTTTCTTGGCATGGAAGAGATTGCTAATAAGAGGCCTTTGATTGGATCTCCAATGGCCATAAAATTGTTAAATCCATGCAAGTTATTTGCAGATTTATGGGTGATATAGTGTCTCATGAGGTACAATATATATTAATAGTGATGCATGATTATTAATTCATGGTCTCATTATTATTATTAACTTCTATATATAATATATGTTTGTAGTTTGAGCAAAAGAGAAAACATGTTGCCTCGGGTATTGAATGCTACATGAAGCAGCATGGCATCTCTGTCTCTCTGATGAAGAGGTAATTAAAGTATTCCGCAAAGAAATATCAAACGGATGGAAAGATATAAATGAAGGATTCCTGAAACCAATAGGAGTAGTAATGCCTCTCCTTGAGCGCAGTCTCAATCTTGCACGAGTGATGGATGTTATATACAAGGATGATTATGGCTACACTATCTCTTATGTGATCAAAGACTACATCGCCACATTGCTTGAGAAGCATGTTCCCTTTTGAGCTGTTTGTGTGATGCAGATTACATCCTATATAAATTATTCAATGTTGTTCCTTGATCAGAGTACTTTTGTGCTGTTGTCACAATTATCAAATTCTACCTTACAATTAATAATTAAAGTTTTGCTTGTACATATTTTCATTAATAAAAGGTTTCCCTACATATTTTCATTGATTTAGACTTGATTAATCTTTTGTGTTCAGTATTGCATTTTCCTAATTTTAATTTCTTTAAGAAATCTCCTGATAATTTGGAAAATTTTTATATTAAAAAATAAATGAGGCTTTACCTACTATAAATTCTCCTAATCATTTTCTAGCAACGCTTCTCATTTTCCTTTTATTAATAAATCTCGCTTACCCCAGGCCTTATAAATGGAAAAGGAAAAAAAAAAATTAGAATTGGTTCCAGAGTTCTTGCTTATGACTGTTTGGGGTGAAAAACATCGTGACCAAGCACACATGAGTAGAATGTGTCCCCCTCAGCCTAAAATGATTGCTCAAGGAAAATTATCCCCAATGAGGCATGTAGCCGGTCGCGTGAGTAGAGCTAGCTTGAGGACGCGCGAGGAGTGACCAGAGTCAAGTTAGATCGAAGACTCTGTCAAAGGTCAACCCCTAGGTTTCCTGTAAAGAATTGGAGCACGAGGTCCTCTCACCAGCAGTTATGCTCCCCACTCACCCATTGTTATGTAACCGACCCAGTAATTGTTGCGGGGGAGAGGAGGCCGATAATTCCGGTTGGATATAAAAGCTCTAGAGAACAAAAGTAAGGGGGTTTAGACAACTTTTCAGTGGATTCTCATATATTCTCTCTCTATTTATAAATTTCTCTCCTCTATCTTTCTTTCTTTCTAAAATTAAGCTTTCTCATTTGAAGTAGTTGTAATTAAGCCACATGAATTATGGCACAAATTTTTTCAAAAAAATGCCCGATTACTGACTTGAGCATCGGAGAGTTCTCGTCGGAAAAACATCCAGTGTTCCTCTAACTGAGTTTTGTGAAAGCAAGTGATCTGGTTTAGCAAGTTCATAGTCGAAGCTAGCTGCTCGAGTAGAAAAGCTGTAGTGCTGAGCCGTCACCCCAACAAACAAATTTAAGTGTTATCATGGACACCTAGTTGCAACTATATCGACCAAATTTCTGGATCAACAATTACTAACATGTTTCGAGCTATTTGAGTCTATTTTTAATCTATTTAATTCATACATATATATGATTTTTTTCTAGTTAAATACATATGATTTAAACATTTAAAAGTTTGTAAAAGAAAATCTATAATTATAATTTTTAGAAGAAATTAATTTTTTTAATAAAAAAGAAACTCAGAAATTAGAAAAGGATATTTTGGGAATTAAAGTAGGTTTTGACAGAAAAAGGGTTTGAAAAGAAAATTACAGCTTCGGCTTTTAAACCGAATTGAATTATCTAATAGTTGTTTGATGAAATAGTATTTCTACTAGTTTTACAAAAAAAAAAATTGTTTATAAATTATATTTACCAAACATAATATAATTTTACAATATATCGTACATTAACATTAATCTATTACAAAAATCACACTTCAAAATACAAATTATTATAATAATTATTTTCGTCAATAGTCATAATCCTATAATAAAAAGAAAAAAATTACTTTTATATCAATAATGAAATAAATGAAATGAGTATAGATACTAAAATTAATATTTTTAATAATTTACTCTTGTACCTCCTGCTCCTTTTGTTTTTCAAATGTGGCACATTGAGGATAACATCAAGTTTCAAATCTAAAACAATAAAAATAATATAAGCAATGTAATTCATTATCTAAAACAGTTTTGGGTAAAGGCTTTTGAAATAAGGTCTGCTCGAATAGTAATTTAAGACCGCTACTAGTTAATTAGGCCTGAAAGTTTTATAATATATTTGTATAAATATTTTGATATTTGTTATTTATACTACTATTTAATATTTTATAATTTAAATTCTGTTATTTATTTATTAATAAATCTAAAAAGAAAATTATAATTAAAAGTAAAAATGAGGAAATGGGGAAATGGGGAGGGGATGAGGATTCTATCTCATCCTCGTCCCTTCCCCGAATAAGAAACTAGGTAAAAACTTGTCCCCGTCCCTTCCCCAAATAAGAAATTGGGTATAAAATTGTTCCCGTACCCTCCCCGAATGGGAAAAATCCTCAAGGATCCCCTTCCTTGTGGGGATTTCTGCCATCCCTAAGGGTGATCTAAAAAGTTTAATTTAGACCTTAGACTAAACTCAAATTTTTAGTGAAAACTACTTAATTATTCTAAACTGTTCATTTTTTGCATATTAAATCAATTTAAAATATATCTTATATTAAATAAAAATATTATTTGTCTTTAAAAGGTTATATCTAGCAACTCTGAAATAAAATAAAATAATATATTTTAAGCAATTTTTAAAAATAAAAATACTAATAAGATAATTAGCCTAAATCTTAAGAACTAGATCCAAATATATCGTATTTCATCCTCAAGTAATTGTTAGCTGAGTCCATAATTTGCAGGCTCTTATAATAAGAAAGAAAAATATGGATAAAATTAAGTACTTTTATCGATGAAACACTAGCTAATAATAAACTATTAATGTGAGCCTAATTTGAATAATTATTGACAGATTGTGATATAGCAATGCCAATTTCCTTGGAGTGGCCCAATCCATATCTTATGGAACCTCTTGAAGAACGGGCCTTATCACACCAGGAGGAAGATGCAACTAAGCCCAACACTGAACCTGTTGCAGGCCCATCACGAGTGAGGAAAGCACCTAGTTGGCTGAAGGATTATGTTGTTTGAGGAGCAGGATGTCGTGGATTTCTTTCTAGAATCTTTTATGGGTTTTTGTTTATTTTTGGCTTATTAATTGATATTTTTGTAACCACCTTCTGTTAGAGGTTGCTGGAGGTAAAGCATATAAGTATTGTAAAGTTTATAAAACGGAATCAAGGAAAATATTCAGCTATCTCTCCTCTCTATAATTTCTTTTCTTCTCTCTTATTTATGCTCTGTTTTTACACATCTGGAGCTAGCACTCTCTCGAAGAGTGTGTTTGTGGAATTAATTTGCTTCTGTTGCAGGACAAGTGTATCATTGGTGCTTTCATTGACTTTTCCATGGCGGATTCCGAGGTGTTAGCAGTAGTGAAGGCACTCTAAACGCATTTTGAAGGCCAAACAATTGCGATTCATCAGACCTTGCAGCAGTACATGTCCACGGTGGATTCTCGTCATAAGGATTTACATTCTCAAATCCAAGGGTCTTCGAGTGTTTTGCTTGCCTAATTGGGGTCCACGAATCGTTCCTCTCTAGCTGCTGAGGGGTATTCGAGACAACCAATCTTTCCCCGGTATTACAATCAATGAAAATGGAGGTTTCCAAGTTTGATGGCTCAGATCCAAATAGGTGGGTTTTTCGTATTGAGGAGTTTTTCGATTTTCATGAGACTCCAGAGCACTTCCGCCTTCGCATCGTCGCGTTCAACATGGAAGGGAGAGCGGCAGCCTGGTACCAATAGATGAAGGCACACAAACTGATAACAACATGAAAATATTTTTTAATTAGTTTAAAGCATCGGTTTGGCGCTTCTATGTATAAAGATCATCAAGGTGCCCTTTCCAAACTTACTCAAACCACCACAATAGCAGAGTGTCAGTCAGCCTTTAAAGTTTGATGAATAAGGTCACTAGCATCTTTGAAACCTTGTTGATCAGTTT
Organism: Murraya paniculata; assembly: GCA_030449075.1. Taxonomy (NCBI): domain Eukaryota; kingdom Viridiplantae; phylum Streptophyta; class Magnoliopsida; order Sapindales; family Rutaceae; genus Murraya; species Murraya paniculata. Next base: position 2,012,338 of record JAEVFN010000008.1, on the reverse strand, counting down.
CTTTATCACTGGTTTGAGAACCAATATTCGTTGGGAGTTGATGTTTTCACGCCCCACGTCTCTGATGGAAGCCTTTGCTCTCGCAAAGGCATATGAAGCTCGTTCAGAGGAGGCCAAAATGAGCGGCCACCCATGGCCCAAATGGCCCCCACCGTCGGCCCCCACTATGACTATTCTATCCGTCAGCAAAATTTATGCACCATCCTATGTGCTTGTTCCCACCACCACCACAAACAATTCACCTATAGCTTCCACAACACCCTAACCTCCAACACAAACAAACCTCCTAGCCCTTTTGCCTACACCAAATTTACCAGTTCGCCACCTCACTCCAGTCGAATTATGAGACAAACGAGAAAAAGGATTGTGTTATAACTGTGATCAAAAGTACAGCGCACACCATCGCTGCTGTAGTAAGTTTTTTATTCTTATGGGGACTGATGATGATGCAAATGAGGACACCGCAAAGTTCATCACAGCAGAGCCATTTGAGGAGATGGTCACAATGGATATTTCGAGCTTGAATGCCCTAACAGGGCAAGTGAATCCCCATTCACTTCGATTGATTGGCAAGGTTGGCAGCCACTTTTTTCAAGTGCTCATTGATAGTGAGAGTACTCATAATTTTATTAAACTTGTGCTGGCTGAATGATTGGGCCTTCCTATTCAACCAACGACTCATTTTCGAGTTTGTATCGGCAATGGTGACTTCTTGGTGTGCCAACTGTCTTGCCTGCAAGTGACCCTGACTCTACAAGGTTATGAATTTACACTGGACTTATTTGTTCTTCCAATTGAGAGATGGGGTGTGATTTTGGGTATTCAGTGGCTTTAGCACTTAAGGAGGGTGTTTCATGACTACGCCGCCATGACAATGGACTTCTATTGGGAAGTGAAACTAGTGAGCCTTCGTGGGGATGTCACCGATCCACCAAGCTTAATTACCTTCAACCAATTTCAAGCCCTTATGCATAGCCAAATGTTCAGAGCTTATTCGAGTTACAACAAATACATTCAAACCACGATGGAGGCTTCGCAGACTTAGAACTTCTAGTCTCACTATCCACACCAATTTCTCACCTCCTGCACAAATTTTACAACTTATTCCACACCCCAATAGGCCTCCCACCACATTGTTTCATTAACCATAGAATTCACGTACTACCAAATACAACACCAGTGACTGTTCGGCCTTATCGCTATCTGTACTTTCAAAAGACAGAGATGGAGAAGTTAATTCACCAAATGTTAAAGCAAGGCATCATAAAACCAAGCCGCAGCCCTTTTTCTTCCCCGGTGTTATTAGTTAAAAAAAAAAGACGGCACCTATCGATTTTGTGTGGATTATCGTGCCTTGAATGTGGTTATCGTCAAGGATAAATTCCCTATTCCAACAATTGGTGAACTACTAGATGAATTGGGAGGTGCAACTATTTTCAACAAATTAGACTTAAGGGTAGGTTATCACCAGATTCGAGTGCACAGTAGAGACACATACAAGACAGTTTTTAGAACTCATAAAGGGCATTACGAGTTTCTCTTGATGCCTTTTGGCTTGACGAATACTCCATCGAAATTTCAAGCTACCATGAACCATATTTTTGCTACTTATGCAAATTTGTAATTGTTTTTTTTTATGATATATTAGTATATAGTTCATCCTTGGCTGATCATGTCTTTCACTTAGAGCAGGTTCTAACTTGTTTGCATAGTCATTGTTTCTTCATCAAACTTTCCAAATGCCTTTTCTGTCAAGAAACAGTTGAGTATTTGGGCCATTTGGTTTTTGCTAGTGGTGTTCGTGTGGATCCCCAGAAAATTGAAGTGATGGTGAATTGGCCACCACCGACATCTTTGAAACAGCTGAGAGGGTTTCTATGCCTCACATGCCTTTTATTAAAGGATATGTTTCATTGTTGTACCCTTCATTGACTTGTTGTGCTGAGATGCTTTTAGTTGGACTCCAACAGCCACCATCGCATTTGAGGCCCCCAAACAAGCCATGATAGAAGCCCCGGTATTGTGATTACCAAACTTTAAGTTGGATTTCATCATCGAGACTGATGCGTCAAATGTTCGTATTGGTGCAGTGCTTATGCAAGACAACCACCCAATCTCCTACTTTAGTAAAAAGTTAGGACTAAAACTTCAAGTGGCATCAAGATATATCAAGGAGTTACACGCCATTGTCGAGGCTGTCCACAAATAGCGACAATATCTTCTTGGTTGTTTCTTTGTTATTTGCACAGATCACAAATATCAAGGAACTCCTGCAACAAGTTATCCAAATACCTGACCAGCAGGTATATATCTGAAAATTAATTGGTTATCACTTCAAGATTGAATACAAGCCTGGTCAATCGAACCAAGCAGCTGATGCTCTGTCCCATATGCATGAAGAAGAGCATGTTGAGGCACCTAGGAGATATTCTATTTGTTTACCTTTTGTTTCCAACCCAACATTTGATTTGTTAGAAACTTTACGCTTAGAGAATACCACTTGTCCAGACTGGGTACTCCTCCATCAATGCTTTACTATAGGTGATCTATCCCTTAATTTGTCTGTTCGTGATGGATTACTTTTCTTCCGGCATCGCTATTATGTTAGCTCCCAATCATCCTTCAAGTCAATCTTGCTCCACGAATTTCATGCCACAACATGTGTTGGACATGCCGGCATCAAACGGACCTTGGTTCGTTTAGCTTCGGTATTTTATTGGCCTAAATGAGAATAGATGTGGAAAAATCTATAGCTGCTTGCCTAACTTGCTATCAAGCATTCAACTCAAGCCCCAGTAGGGTTATTACAACCCCTACCTGTTCCATCATTAGTATGGGATGAGGTCACCATGGATTTCATTACGGGCTTGCCACAATCATGAGAGCTTCTCTACCTTCTCATTTTTTAGCTGTGAAGACCGCGGACCTATTCGTTGACATGGTCATTAAACTCCATGGTTTTCTTAATTTCATTGTGTCAGATCATGATCTAATTTTTATGAGCAATTTCTGGAAGAAGCTCTTTGAACTAAGTGGTACTTCACTGAGGCATAGCACAGCCTATCATCCACATACCGATGGGCAATCCGAAGTTGTGAACCGTGAGCTTAAACAATATTTACGGGCTTTCACTCAAGAAAAACCACAATCATCGGTCTCTCTACTTTGCTGGGCAGAGTTTTGTTACAACTCCAGTTATCACAGTGGTCTCAAGATGACACCTTTTCAGGCGTTGTATGGGCCCATTCCACATACTTTAAGAGCTCTACTTCAATCCAAGCTCTCAATGGCGCGCTGACGGAGCGGGATGAGCTCTTGCGCTCCTTGAAGGAGAACTTACACCAAGCTCAGCATCGAATGACACAAAAAGCCAATGCCCATTGCCGTGAACTCTAGCTCAATATCAGAGATCGCGTGCTCGTGTGCCTCCAACCTTGCAGACAGACATCTATGGTTCAGTAAGCATCCCAGAAGTTAGCAAAGAGCTATTACAACCCATTTACAGTGATGGAACGTGTGGGGCCAATCGTATACAAGCTGGACCTTTCGTTGGATTGCAAAATCCATCCTATATTTCATATTTCGATGTTCAAACCATTTAGCGGCTCCAGGCCCATCAATGGGCCTCTACCCCGTGAGAGCATCGACAATTGACCACTCTCATACCCTGCAGCTATTTGTGCTACGCGGACAGTCTTGCGTCATGGGAAAGAAGTTCAACATGTTCTTGTACAGTGGTCAGATAGCGCTCCAGAAAATGCCACCTGGGAACATTTCTTCAAGTTTTCTTGCCCCTATCCTGATTTTCACCTTGTTTCAAGGTTCGGGAAATGATACAGCAATGCCAATTTCCTTGGAGTGGCCCAATCCATATCTTATGGAACCTCTTGAAGAACGAGCTGTATCACACCAAGAGGATGATGCAACTAAGCCCAAGACTGAACCTGTTGCAAGCCCATCACGAGTGAGGAAACCACCCAGCTGGCTGCAAGATTATGTTGTTTGAGGAGCAAGATGTTGTGGATTTCTTTCTAGAATCTTTTATTTTTGGCTTGCTAATTGATATTTTTGTAATCACCTTCTATTAGATGTTGCTAGAGGTAAAGCATATTAGTATTGTAAATTTACAAAACGAAATCAAGGAAAATATTCAGCTATCTCTCCTCTCTATAATTTCTTTTCTTCTCTCTTATTTCTGCTCTGTTTTTACACATCTGCAGTTGGCACTCGCTTGAAGAGTGTGTTTATGGAATTAATTTGCTTCTGTTGCAGGACAAGTGTATCAGATTGCATGTCAGGTAATGGGAAACTTTGTATAATTTGCAACAAAATCGCAGCCGATTGATAACTACTTTAGAAAATGCACTTACAAACTGCTTTTTAGTAAAGCAATTCAAATCAAATACATGCATTAAACAAAATGCTTTCACAAAGTATTTATAAGGTATGTTTCTTTGGCTTAACTCTTTGCTAGCTGTGGACGTAATTTTAAAGTTACAACTCTAAGCGGCTTAATAAATACTTACAACTGTAATTTATAAAATTAAGAGAATTTTACCTCATGATTATTTGATGAAAAAACTCATATTTTATTTATTATTTATTATTTATTATTTAAAAGTCATACTTACCAAATATTAATAATTTTTATTTCACAATTAACATTTCTCTTTCATGATAATGATGACAAAAAAAGATACAATGCTACACCACCAAACGAAGCCTTATTAATTAATTTATACAATATTCTAGTTCGCGGTTCTATGGCTTCCCAACAATAATTATTTTCCCATCTCATTATGTGTGCGGACAAATCCTGAAAACGACTAGACAAATGGCCATAGTCATACAAGAATTGGGAGTATTCTCATGGAGCATAGATTGTCACGTTGGATCAGCTTTGTTCATAAAAAAAGAAATTAAAAGTGAAAATAAAAATAATTTAGAGAACGTGTCGTGGTCATATTATGATCATGACCCAAACACACCAATTAATAACTTTTTGGAGAAATGAATGATCAAGGGGCAATTCTGACATTATAAATTATATATATATATGTGGTGATTTTTCTCACACGGACACCTGCAACTTGATAAATATGCGGACACTCACGTTTTGACATTGGATCCCATCAAAAGCTGAACTAAGTTGTAAAGTAAAGGCAACTTCTAACATTTTCTGTTCATGGGCCCGGTCTTAAAAATTTTGAAAAAAAAGTCTTTCTCTGCACGTTTTTATTCAATGGAGACCATGTGAATATAAAAACACAATATAGTATTTTTCATTTCTCTCCCTTCTCCCAACTCCAGCTTCCGACACCCAAGCAGCCAAGTCGTTGGATTATCTTCATCATCAACAGAGATGTGGTCAGAGGTTTGTGAAATGAATATATTGTATTTTTATTGGGTGAAAATATTTTCACCCATTATATGTGTAAACTCACTCTATTCTAAAAAATATTTATAATAAATGTATATTATTTTCAATAAACACAAATCAATAAAAATATTTGTATTATTAATCAATTAATTCATTCTTACATTTTTTAACTTAGTTTTTTTAACTATTAAGATTACTTTAATATAATTTTTATTTAATTATTTTATTTTTATGATATAAAATGACCTAATTAGCTGAAGAAATATATCTTCTTATATCTAATATTTTAGATACTTAATTTTGTGATTTATAATCTAACTTTTTAAATGAAATCTAATAATTTTCAATAATTTACATGTAAATCACATAAATTTAACATCTTAATAATTTACATGAGTATTGGCCCATAAAAGCATTATGTCAATTTAATTGATGGTAAATAATCATAGAAATAAAGTATAATTGACCATTTAGAATCAATGAATTTTGTAAAAAATAAAAAAAAAATTGAAGTGAAAGTAAATTTTTGGTGCTTCTACATTTTCAGGATAAAATAATCAATTTAAATTTAGACTAAAGCAATCTTAGTTGTCAAATATAATTAAAAAAACTAAGTTACAAAAATTAAATTAAGATATCACAAAAAATAAATTAAGAATTTAAGAAAGATTTGATTGATTAATTCTTCAGAATTCTTCTTTATTTGAAATTTTAAAAAATAATGTGAATTTTTTATAATTATTTTAAAAAGTGGGATGGATTTATAGAATTTGTAGGGTAGAAATATCGCCACCCATTTTTATATTAGCTAATTTCAGTTGAGTCCTTATTATTTATTGAAAAATTTTAGAAATTAAAAGTTTATAAAATGAATCAATTAAATCCTTTTAAATTTAAATTTATGCCATTTAAGCCTTTAATTTAATTTATTCGTTAAAAAAGTTAACAGTACTGAGGGTATTTTAATAAAAAAAACAATGAACCACCTCCTTTTTTTTATTTTTTGTCATATATTAATTTTTTTTATTTATTGTGAGATATTAATAGTTTAAACTAACTAATATTTTTGCATTAACTTTGTAACTCTTTGTGTTAACATATAAAATTACCAATTTTTGGGGCTATATGCACAACTTCTATGGACATTATCTCAACCTTACCAAAATGGGGAATCTATATTCTATCATTGTAAAAAAGGAAAAAGATAGTACAATATCACCTTAGACTGATTTTTAATTCTCCATTAATTAATTCATTTTACAACTTTCTGGTCTCTAAATTTTTTTCTACAAATAATGGCTCAACTAAAAATTTATAAAAAAATACAATATACTATATTATTTATTTTTTTTCTCGTAACTCCATCTGCCTACACCCAAGTCCCAACGAAATTTGGCAGTACTCTCACTCACACACAGCCTTTTTTGTCTTTTTCCTCCTCTTTTTCTCCTAAAACTAACTGGTTGAATTTTACAGTCATATTGACAGTAAGTGTCAAAGTTTGTTTATTTGTTTTTTTGATCAAGTGACAATTTATTTTTCAATTTTGAATGATCAATATACAGTCATCACCATCACCATTTTTGCTTCTCCATCTTTCGACCATCAAAATTATCCTTCCGATCGAAGAAGATGAAGCAAAAGAAGAAAAACGCACTTCGGTTACCCAAAAAAAAAAAAAAAAAAACACTTGGCGGCCCATCTACATAATCAATCTGAAAGTTGTCTCTAACAGAATATGTTCTCGAATAACAAAACAAAAGTAGCGGAGATTGAAGAAGAAAAAACACAGGCCTGGACATTCTTAAGAAACCTGAAAGTTCATTAAAGAAGGGAAAAATAAGGCATTTAAGCCGGAGCTGTAGAAAATTGGAAGACGATGATCCAACGATTTGGCTACTTGGGTGTTGGAAGATGGACTTCGGAGAGAGAGTTAATGGTGCATTTACTTCCCCGAATTAGAAAATCGAAATCATTGATAATGTCTACTTTGTAAAATGGAGTTGGGAATTAGAATCAGAATTGTGGACCCACCACAATTTAAAAATGAGAAATGAGAGATTTATTTTCAATCACCTTAAGAATGATTCTCTCATTTTTCATTCTTAATTGTGATGGGCCCCACTTAGTCTCTTATTCTTAAAATTGATTATTTTTGTCTCCTAAAATTGAAAATGTCCGTTTATTCTCATTTATAATTAATTAATATATTATTATAATTAATTAGTTAATGTATTATTAACAATAATTATTAATAATTATAGTTTTTGAATAAATAATCACAATAATTAAATATTACTATAATTAAATAATTGATAATAATATTATTAATCAATATATTTTATAATAATGATTATTTTTTAATATAAAAAATCGGCTAAAAAGCTCTATAACTCGTTTATTTTTTAATATAAAAAATTCGGCTAAAAAGCTCTATAACTCGTTCATTTAAACCTCCCTAATATCTCTTGAAATGAAGTAGCAGTGGAAGCTAAAGTGTGTTTAAGAAGTCACAGTTAATTTTGTAAAATTAGATGAAATGACAAGTGCTATAACCTTAGATATGTTGAACAAATTGGATAATATAAAGTGCAAGAATTACATTAAAAAATTAAGACAAAACACATGTACTGATCAATTAAAATGAAGGAAAAAAGATATATGTGGACACTTCTCCAACCGATGGCGAGACAGTGAGTCAGTAGCACTCCTCTAATTGGTCAGGTTCATTATAAAATTGGTATGGTAGTGTAACAGTTGTTCTCACTTGTCCTGTTGCTAAATTATTGAAATACGCACGTTGAGAAATTCATCACAGGAAAGAGATAGAATGTTGCTTTGCAACAAGATGATATGCACCACATATAATGTGTGTGATTAGTAGTCTCTCGACCTGTGTACGATTTCATTTCTTGTTGCTCGTATACATGCATGCAACTTCAGAAGATGAGAGAATTCTGCAATTCTAGCTCAAATTTTCGATGTTAATAAGGACGAACAGAAACCATCAATTTAAAACTCCAAAATAAAAATATTGTTTAACACTTCATTTCCCCCACTGTTCAAATTCAAGTGCTTGAAAATCGCTTGGCCAGGCTCTTGAGGCTAAAATATCAAGCTTGATATATGTACATAATTTTCAATAATCGGAAGTTGATTTATATTTATATTTATGTATAAAAAGTAATTTTTTAATAACAGATATCTTATTTTATAAACTAAAAATAAAAAAGAAAATACCCATTTCAATAAAGCGTAAATTGTCCTATAGTGTATCAAAATCCGTATTTTTTCAATTATCCCTTATGGGTATTTTTGAAGGATTGATGAAATTAATTGCTAGTCATATATTCAAGTTTCAATTTACACGTAATGGACTTCATAAACTGTCAGAAAAGAAAATTCATTTAGAAATGAGAAGAGAGAGGATGAAGAAATAAAAGAAGACCTGGATAATTAAAAGGAAAAAAAGGAAACTGATGATGCTAGTGTAAAGCATCAAGAGCTGAAGGAAGAAATTAGAAGGATGCTGAGCTCTGATATCAACAAACCTTAACAGATTAAACTGGATTTGATTGATGAAATTCAATGCTTAAGAGTGTCTTATCATTTTGAAAGTGAGATTGATGAAATCTTAGAAAAAATGCACGAGGCTCACCGAGACTGTGATCTTGGCGATGATGAAAATGATCATGAGCTCTATTATATCTCTCCAGTTTCGATTACTTAGACAAAATGACTATAAAATTTTCGCTGGTATGTCTTTTTTTTCTCACTAATTCCTCTTGTTCAATATCTTGTACTTCTCAAAATAAAAAAAAAAAAAATCTTGTGAAATCTTTTCATCTTCATCCCTTATCTAATTTTTGGGAAATGAAGTTGCAGCTCTTGTATATATGTGTTATGTCACTTAATTTCACTTGCCTTCATAGATATTTTAGTTAGGATGTTATATATAGAAACTCAAATAAAGAAAACTGTAAAAGGGAATGAATTCCACTCAAATTATTTCAAATGGCTCCAAGGCCTAATTATATATATATTTCGACAATTATCGATACTTGCAATTTTTGTTTATCCATTTAAAAACGAGCATTTGCTTATCTTTATGTGAGCATAAGAAGAAAGACACGGAAAAGAAATTCAAAATTCTCATTTATATGTCGTTAGTTATTGCTATAAAAAGAACAATTACATGAAATTTATTAATGCGTGGCGAAGCAGATGTCTTTAACAGGTTCAAGGACAGCAATGACAATTTCAAATCTTTCCTTAAAAGAGATATTCGAGGAATCTTAAGCCTGTATGAAGCCGCACATCTCAGGGTACATGGAGAAAATATACTCAACGAAGCACTTGGTTTCACTATCACTCACCTTGACTCATTTACAAGCCAATCCAACACTCAACTTGCAGCTGAAGTCAATCGTGCCCTCAATCGACCTATTCGCAAAAACCTGCCAAGGCTGGAGGCAAAACACCACATGCCAATCTATCAGAAAGACACTTCACACAACAAAGATTTATTAACCTTTGCCATGTTAGATTTCAACATACTTTAGAAATAACACCAAGAAGAACTCAGAGATATCGTAAGGTTTGAATGATTTTAGGGCTCATATGTTAATGTTTTTGATTCTCTAAATACTAATTTTTTTGAACATTTTAGGTGGTGGATAATTTTTGATGTTCCCAATAAGCTACCTTTCATGAGAGAGAGTGGTGGAGGGCTATTTCTGGATTTTGGGAGTATATTTTGAGCCAAAATTTTTATTGGCTAGAAAGATTCTAACCAAAATGATATTAATGTCTTCAATTATTGATGACATTTATGATGCTTATGGTACAATAGACGAACTTGAGCTTTTTGCCACAGCAATTGCGAGGTCTGATATGTTCAAATTTTCACATTTGAATATTTCTTAACAAATAAAACTTTTTTAAACTTGTGACAATCATTGACTAATATCTTATATGAAATACTATGGTTTATAATTTTGTTTTCCAGTTGGGATATCAGTGCCATAGATCTGCTTCCTGAGTACATGAAGTTGTGCTATAGAGCTCTCTTGGATGCTGACAGCGAAGTCGAGAAAGATTTGGCCAGCAAAGGAATGTTGTACGGCCTACCTTTTGCTAAAGAATCGGTCAGTTCATTTCACTTATTGTGAAAGCTCTGTAGCAAATATAATTTTCCGCCCTCACTTTTGTAAGTGTTGCGAAAAATAAATCTTTCTTTCCTATTTTATCCTTTTTTAATTTTTTTTAATAATTTCTTAGATGAAGACTTTGGTGAGAAGTTACATCATCGAAGCTAGATGGTGTGACCAAAAATATGTACCGACAATGGAGGAATACATGCGCGTTGCACTACTTTCATGTGGCTACTTACTGTTATCAACATCTTCATTTCTGGGAGTTGAAGATATTGTAACAAAAGAAGCCTTTGAATGGGTGTCCGGCACCCTAAAATCGTTCAGGCTTCCTCAGTAATTTGCAGACTCATGGATGACATTGTCTCTCATAAGGTAGCATGAACTAAATCGTTTATTATTTAATGCTCTTTATTATTATTCCATTTTTTACTGACCAATATATATGTGAATGTTCTGTAGTTTGAGCAACAGAGAGGACATGTTGCCTCAGCTGTTGAATGCTACATGAAGCTGCATGGTGTTTTTGAGGAAGAGGCAGTTAAAGTGTTTCGGGAGAAAGTTGGGAATGCATGGAAAGATATAAATGAGGAGTTTATGAGACCAACTGTTGTTCCTATGCCTTTGCTCGAACGGGTCTTGCTCGTCTAATGGATGTGCTGTACAAAAATGGTGATTCCTATATAATCCTCACTTGATGAAAGATCATGTAGCCGCATTGCTAAAGGATCCTGTTTTCTTTGAAGACTAGTTTTGCTTATATATGCTCTATAACTCTCCTTTGGAGACTCTATGCTCGTTATTATTTGGTTTGTGATTTGACTTGCTTGTTTTATTTTTAAGAGGAGTAAAGTTTATTATGTTCCGACTAAGTGTCATCTTCTCTGTTCTTTATTTAATAAAATTCTCGCAAATACAGCAGAAGTTTATTTATTAAAAAATAAAGTAAAAAGCAATGTTGGCGGTATGGTCAGATTTGATCCTCTTAGAAATGGCTTTAAGTAAGCCACATTTCCATATTTGAAATTGTCGGGCTGCTGGTCTAACTCCACTTGCACGCAAATGGGGAATCAATACTGATGTAGATTAGAAATCCTTATTATATTTGGATTAGTTTTCTTATCATTTAAAGCTTAGAACTTTATTTTTCTTTCTAATTTAGAACTTTGTTTTCTTTTTATTTCATTATTTAAGATAATTACTACTAATATAAATAACCATCTCTTCTAGCCTTTGAAGGCAGTTTGAGTTTAATAATATTTTTAATTTTCAAAGTTTTGTGTGAGTTTTTAAATCTAATTAATCTCGGCATTCTGTGAAATCAACGTAATGCATGATAGTAAAAGAAATACCTACACCTTTATGTTTAATAACACTAAGATTGTTCTTCTATCTAACAAGGAAATCACTCTCAAACAAGACTTGAGAAATTATTTATTAGGTAAGAAGTAGCTTATAAATAATGTAACAAAGATAAAGAGGGTTTGTATTTTACTAAGGAAAGCCATAGTAATTCAAAAGTACTGAAGCTCTGACACCTATATTAGAGGAATTTTAGAATTTATTCTCTAATAAGCTACCACAAGGTTTATTGTGATTGACACTCAACCAGTGCAAGATTCAAAGAAGCACATCTCAATTATTCTAGGACGACATTTTTTAGCAACTGCCGATCCTCACATACAATGCAGAACCAAAAATATGCAATTGTCCTTTGGCAACATGACTATGGAGTTGAATATCTTTAATATTGCCAAGCAACCTCATGATGTAGATGTGAATTTATTTGAAGAATTAATTGATTATAACTTTCCTTATAACTTTAGTAATGATCCTTTACAAACATGTTTAACTCACTCTGGTTCAGATTTTGATATTGACAGATCGATTGACGAAGTCAATGCTTTACTTGATTATCACCACTCATGGATACCAATAAATGGAAGTCAAGAATAGACTAGCACCATCAGGGAAGAAACTTAACCCATCATTAGAATTACCACCAAAGCCCGAGTTCAAACCGCTACCTGATACTTTAGAATATGCATTCTTGGGGGATGAAAATACTTTGCCAGAAATCATTTCATCTTCTCTTGATAACAAGCAAAAGAATAAGTTGTTGGGTATTTTAAAAGGGCACAAAGTGGCATTAAGATGGACTATAGCTGATATAAAAAGTATAAACCCAGTAGATTGCATGCATTACATTCATCTCGACGAAAATGCTAAACCTACTAGGAAAATGCAACGTCGGTTAAATCTTAATATGAAAGAAGTTGTTAGAGCTGAAGTTCTTAAATTATTAGATGCAGGTATCATTTACCCAATTTCTAATAGTTCATGGGTTAGACCAGTATAAGTTATTCCTAAAAAGTCTAGAGTCACAGTAGTCACTAATGTTGATAACGAATTAATACCCACTAGAGTGACTACATGATAACGTGTATGCATTGATTATAGGAAGCTGAATTCTGTCACACGAAAAGATCATTTTCCTTTACCATTTATTGATCAAATGCTTGATAGATTAGTGGGTCATAAATTTTATTGCTTTCTAAATGGCTACTCATGATATAATCAGATCGCTATAGCACCAAAGGACCAAGAGAAAACCACTTTCACTTGCTCTTTTGGTACATTTGCATATAGGAAAATGCCATTTGGATTATGCAGTGCACCCGCCATATTTCAGCGATGCATGTTAAACATTTTTTCTAATATGGTTGACTTTTCTGTTTTTAGTAATTCATTTGATCAATGTTTACATCATCTAACACTAGTTCTGCAGAGATGTATACATAAGAATTTAGTCTTAAATTGGGAGAAGTGTCATTTTATGATAAGACAATATATTGTTCTTGGTGATATCATTTCAAACAAAGGTATTGAGCTTGACAAAGCCAAGGTAGATCTTATTTCTAATCTTTCCCCAACCAAAACAGTGAGAGAGGTAAGATCATTCCTTAGGCGTGCTGGTTTTTATAGACATTTCATTAAAGATTTTAGCAAAATCTCTAGACCCTTATGTAATCTACTTGCTAAGGATGTACCTTTTGTCTTTGATGATTCATGTCGTGAGGCATTTGGAAAATTAAAGCAGTTGTTAACTACACACCTATCATTCATCCCCAAAACTGGAACTTACCTTTTGAACTCATTTGTGATGCATCGGATTATGCAGTAGGAGCAGTGTTAGGCTAAAGAGTTGATCGAATTCCCAATGTCATTTACTATGCTAGTATGACATTGAATAATGCACAATTGAATTACTCAACCACTGAAAAAGAAATGCTAGCAGTAGTTTTTGCATTAGAAAAAATTCGATCTTATCTCATAGGATGTAAAATAATTGTGTTCACAGATTATGCTGCTCTTAAATATCTTCTTACAAAGAAAGATGCAAATGTCAGACTAATTCGATGGGTGTTACTTTTGTAAGAATTCGACCTTGAGTTCAAAGATAAGAAAGACATAGAAAATGTGGTGGCAGATCATCTCTCTTGTCTCAATTTTTGACACAATTCCTTAACCATTGTCATTGAATGAATCATTTTCAGATGAGCAACTAATGAGTATGGAAGTACTACCATGGTATGCTGATATAGTTAACTATCTTGTTACAGGCCAACTTCCAGATCATTGGACTAAGTAGGACAAAGCAAATTTTTTTTTGGAAATAAAGAATTTCTTTTGGGATGATCCTTATCTGTTCAAGTATTGTGTGGATCAGATTATCAGACGCTGTGTCCCAAAGAGCGAATTTCAAAACATCCTTTCATTATGCCATGAACAAGCTTGTAGAGGCTATTTTAGTGCTAAGAAAACTACTACTAAAGTTTTATAATGTGGTTTTTATTGGCCAACTTTATTTTGAGATACTTAGACTTTTTGTTCTTCATGTGACAGATGTCAGCGTATGAGAAGCATCGCACGAAGGAACATGATGCCACTATATCATATTCTAGTGATCGCAATTTTTTATGTGTAGGGCATTGATTTCATAGGACCCTTTCCTCCTTCTTTTGGCCATCAATACATATTTGTTGTTGTCGACTATGTATCCAAGTGGATGGAAACAATACCATACAGAACCAATGATCATAAAGTGGTGATTCGATTTTTGAAAAGTAATATTCTTTCACGCTTCAGATTCCCTCGGGCGATAATCAGTGAAGGTGGTACCCACTTTTATAATAAATCATTTAAAGTTCTTTTGGCAAAGTATTCCATTACACACAAAGTGGCTACCCTATATCATCCGCAAACTAGTGGCTAATTGGAGATATCTAATAGGGAAATAAAACACATATTAGAAAAGACGATAAGACCTGACAGAAAAGATTGGTCATTGAGACTTGATGATACATTATGGGCATATCGAACAGCCTTCAAGACCTCAATTGGAATGTCACCCTATAGGCCAGTACATGGAAAAGCTTGTCACATACCTATGGAACTCGAGCATTGTGCATATTGGGCCATCAAGAAATTCAACTCTGACATGCAACAGGCTAGTTTGAAAAGAAGATTACAGTTGGCAGAACTTGAAGAAATTCTCAATGACACATACGAAAACGCCAAGATTTACAAGCAACGAATGAAAGTCTCTCATGATAAGAAAATTATGGGGAGATCTTTTACACCAGTTCAGAAAGTGCTCTTATTTAATTCTCGCTAACGTTGTTGATGGTCTGATCCATTTATTGTTCACACTGCTTTTCTACATGGAGCCATTAAACTTAAGGATCCAAAGAACGATGTCACTTTTAAAGTTAATGGCTCCTTTACTAATTGAAACAGTTTACTGCTAAAGTATGTTTGTTTGACATTTGTGTTTTCTCTAGTCACTTTTACCATACGTCGTGAATACCTTAATTAGACAGATCCTATTCAACCACTTTAAGCGACTTCTACGTGTGAAGCAGCACCTAAACGACTTGATCCAATTTTGTCAATCACATCCTATTTGGGATCTACAACCACCAGAGTTAGTATCTCATGTTGAAGAGCTATAAAGGCAACTCAAGGAAGTAGAAGGTGGTATTTATGTAATCCAATTAGAACTTGAGGTAAACTCGATAAGAGAACGAAGGTGAGTTAATATCTTGTTTTCTATATTGTGTGTTATTGTTTTGTTGTTTGTTTTCACGTGTGTTTTGTTTTTGCTAGAGTTGTTCTTTTCTTTGGTGTATTATCATTTGTCACGCCGGTTAAGTGGTAGATAACGGTACTCCGTGACTATTGCATCGGTTCTTTCAATTTCCACAATAACTAATATTCTCCAACCAAGGTATGGATTGGAACACAGCTCTTGCGAAGCTTCACAAGCGATTTCTCTCTCTTCCTTAGAATGCACTCCTTACAATCTATAAAGCTCGGTCTGAACGTATACGCCTGCTTATGAAGAAAACGATGAGCTGCACGGTTTCCAGTTGCTTGTCATAAGTGTGCTAGAATGCACTGCTTTAAACAATCATGCACTTCTTTAGGAATGGTATTCGACAATAGAGAAGATAAGATTAAATTCATTAGGGATGGCTTTAATAAAGAGTCATTGGATGATATCCTTTTGTCTCTTGAAATACATCCCAGTGGATACGTACAGTGTGCAATTCTACAGTTGTGGCCATTATTCCAAAAAGAACGTGTACGATACAGTCTCAAGAATCTGACTATAAACAACCATTTTTTCCTGTTTATAAGAAAACTAGATGGGAAGCCTATCCTCGATCTATAGAGGTCGTTTAAGATGTTTCTGGACGTAAAACTGAGGAAGATGTGAGCCACAATCACAACTATCAGTATATATCATTTTCATTACTGTTCTTTTATCATATGTGTTATTATTGGTGTGGTTTTATCTTTACTTACTGTTTGTTTTCATTGCTATTTACTTTTGACTTTTAAGCTACGAACTTCACGCTTCATTTGACAAACACACCACTTTATTTGCAACTGTGTATCATTATGTCTGTCACTAAGATCTTTAAATACAAGCTTATTTTGTTAACCACTCACAAATTATTTTTTAGAATTGTTTCAATGGCAGCAACTTCGAATAGACAATTCAAAAATGTTTGTGTGCTTTGTGGTTCTCGTTATGGAAAATACAAAGAGTTTGTTCAAGCAGCTATAGATCTTGGTCGAGCACTAACGGAGCGAAAGATACATCTGGTATATGGAGGAGGTGATAGAGGGTTATCAAGACTTGTTTCAGAAACTGCCTTCACTAGAGGAAGCCAAGTGCTCAGTATCATCCCAAAGGCACTAAAACCCCTAAAATGTGTGTCTGATGCACCAATTGAAAAAGAGCTAGTTGTCTCAAGCATGCAAGAAAGAATAACTGAAATATTAAATCATGCTGACGCCTTCATTTTCTTGCCAGTAGATCTTGCAATTTTAGAGGCGCTGATTACATTTGCATCTTAGGCACATTTGAACATTCATCAGAAACCCATCGATTTGTTAAATGTTAATAACTTTTATGATGACTTGATAGCATTTCTTAACCATGCAATAAAGAATCATTTCATTCTTTTTACCGTGAAGTAGCTCTTTATTTGTGCCCCTACTGCTAATGAGTTACTTGATCTTTTACAAGCTTACAGACCAAAGCCAGATCCTAAAACCTCTGTGTTGGATTGGTTAACTAATGATGGTAGTAGTAGCAGTAGTAAGAAGTGCAAATTAGATTTAACCATTTGTTTATAAATATGTTATTGTGTCACAACATTTAGGTGATGTCTTCTAAACTCTAATTCTTTCCTTTTTGACTTTGATGACAATGTCTCGTTCTGGTTGGGGGGGAGGGAATAGTTGACAATTGTGGAATAAAAATTATGTTTTGTAATTACTAACATTTTCTAAATTTTTGAGTCGAAGATGGTCGAATATAGAGTTTAGTTACTCTAGAAACGTATCGTCTTAGTCTTGGTATTTAGTTTTAAAAAAAAGATTTAAAAAGATTCAAAAAAATAAAAAAAATAAAATTCAAGGCATTTTATGTGATCTTTTGACATTGGACGACATGGTGACTTTTGAATTTTAGTATTTGTATTATCTTTGGCTTTGAGTTATGTTACACCATGTTTGCCACTCTACATATTGATGCTGGTGACTTGTGTGGATTGAGGAATTTGATGAGTGAAATTGATTGAGTTATTTGAAGGAATGTACATGTTATAGTAAATACCAAGTGAGTTTTTGAGCCTATAATTTTTCTTGGAGAGTAACCCCTTTTTTTATAGCTTAATATTTTATACATGGTCTCTATCTTTTCTCTTAAGTCAACCAATAAAAAAAAAAAAAGAAAACAAATTATGTGTTACTACATCTAAAAATCTATTGAACTCGTAGATATGGAAGCCTACTTAGTGCCTTAAAAAATGACGGAAAAGCCTTATTTGATCAATTTGAGCCTTTTCTAGCTATCTGTGTTGTGAAAGATCCATAGTTACCCCTTTTGAGTCTTAAAAAAAAAAACATTTTAACCTAAATCATGTCCTATTCCAATTTGGAGTATTACTCTATATTTTACATTTTCCATCACCTATTTATGTTTGAGAAAAATATGAAGGATTTTTCTTTTTAAGAAAAGTGGTGCACTATTATAAAAAAAAAAATTCATATGTATGTAATGATAATTTTTAAAAAAAAAATGCAGAAGAAGAATAAACTAAAAGAAAATAAAATAAATAAATAAAAGCTCCTTGCAATTTTCAAAAAATTTCTATTTTTCTCAGACATATATTTTCTTCCTACCATCTCTTCTGTGTTACCTATTTTCTCAGCCTACGTTATATCCTAATAAAAGTCCTTCTTGATTTTAGGGGACTATAGTCTGAAGTAGAAGCTAGTAATATGGGCCAAAAAGATGTGATAATCCATAACCCAAAAAAAAATTAAATAAAAAAAGAAAGAGGAAAAAAAATTCATTGGTTTAACTGATAATTCGTCTGACTTGAGATCATATTCTTTCTGAGCTATAAACATTATTCCTTCATCTTGGTGGGAGTGTGTGATATTGCTTTCTTCCAATCCATCATTCCTTAGAATAACTATTTTCATTGATTTTTTTTTTTTAGAGTGTCATTCTTATCTGAGAAATTTTGAGGTTTGGCATGTCATTCTGAAAAGTAGCTTAATTAGTATAGCTTTGATAATTAATCGTTTTGCATAAGTTTACCGGACTCATTTGTGTGACTAATTGATATGGGAGTGATATTTTCAAAGGCGACGATAATGCTTATACTTTTATTTGATTATTGTCATTATTTTGATTAAATAGTAAACACAAATGCCACAAAAAAAAAAGTGAGACTTTAATTTAAATTTTGTTGGATATCATCACTTGGTTTGCTAGGGACTAGCAATAAACTGGTTGGGGAGTGTGTTGAGTGCTGGAAAATGCATATTTATAAAGGATAATAGTGTCATTTTGTGCTATAGGTCTCGCTAATATTTTTATTTTTATTTATTTAAGTTCTTTAAATTTTAATTGTGTGTGTCTTGTTATAATTTGAGTGTTTTATATATTTTATGGGTATTTTGGCTATTTCATGATTAACGAAAGGTCGGACAGCAAAATAGATAACGTTTTTAGATTCTGAATAGCTAAAAACCTTAAGGAATGACATAAATGGCAGAATCGTATACACGAACAGTAACGTACAAAAAGTGAACAATGTCGTATACATGAATAGTGCCGTAATTCTAGAATCTTGATGGAACCCAGCGGACGCGGCTTTGACCGGCTAACGTGGTGTTGACCGATGATGTGGCATTATTTTATTCGACCGAAAAATACTGATGTGGTATTAATCATATGATGTGGCATTGACTGATGACGTGGCGATACATTATTGGACAAAAAAATTAACTTTTGTGCTGGCTGATGATGTGGCAACACATTAGTTGACCGAAATAAGTACATACGATACATGCACATACACGAAATGATAGCCCTGATGATGTATTTCATCCAATCAAAGCTTGCCACGTGGTGCAATCATGAGCGTCTAAATTGTTTTTATCCAATAGCCATGATTTATTTAATGTATTTATAAATAGTGGACTACTTCCCCCTAATTTGAGACCCTTAATTTCCTTTTTGAACTCTATTTTCTGTAATTCCCTCTCTATCTTTTATTTTCTACGTATTTTAATAAAATTTTTATTTTGCCCCTAGTTAAAAAATGAGTAACTAATTTATTTTCAAGCTTGGGTTGAAGGTAAAGCCTTAACATGATCAATGGGCTTAATTTGATAAGTTTCCTTTCTGTTCCTCTGATTTATTTATGCTGTTTTGACTTATCATTGACAGATAATAATAATCTTGTCTAGATTTTGTACTGGTATACCAACTCCCTAGTGCAAGATTATTACTATTTGGCATGATGAGCACTTTACAATATATTAATTAGAGAAAAACATCCCCTCTACTATTAATGGTCCATCTTAACTCAGTGTTGACAGAAAATAAGTCTAAGTTATTTAGTAGACAGTCTTGCCACATTGTCGATAGTAGGATTATTATCACTTGGCACATCGTGTTCTTGACACCCATTTAACATAAGATTATTTTTTCTGGCACAATGAGTACTTGATACCCTATTTATTAGAGTTAGACTTATGAGGAATGAAAATACCCCCTTCATAGATTAATTAGAATTTAAAAAGGAGTATTAAGCCATGGTGAAATATTGAGTGGAAATCCAAAGACTCCAGTGCTTATTTTGTATTGTTTTATCTTTAATTTGTTCTCGCTATTTTTTTTAATTTAAGTCCTACTCAAAAATCACATCCTACCAATCCACATACAAACTTGGAAGATTAATCCTACACACGATTAAATCTATCTCCTTGTGAGATCGACACTCGTCACCACAAATCTATACTGTAATGGATTCGTGCGCTTGTGAGCACAACAAAATTTGCACAATAGGCAATAGTTTTTACCAAACTTGATTTGAAGAGTGGCTACCATCAAATTCGAATATGGCACAGAGATGAATAGAAAACAATCTTTAAAACTCGCGAAGGGTTATACGAGTGGTTAGTAATGTCATTTGGCTGATTTATTGCTCTAAACACTTTCATGCGAGTTATGAATCAAGTTCTTCGTCCTTTCATTGGAAAGTTTGTGGTTGTTTACTTCGATGATATGCTCATATATAGTACCAACCATGAACTACATTTGCAACATTTAAGAGAAGTACTTTCAGCTTTAAAAGCAGCAAGTTTATACACTGCAGTAAACAAGTGTATTTTCTTGACATAGAATGTATTATTTTTAGGATATATGGTGTCAAATGATGGTACATCTATTGATCAATTGAAAGTGGATGCCATTCGAGATTAGCCACAACCAATTACTTTATTTGCCATTAGAAGTTACCATGGATTTGCATCCTTTTATCGATGATTCATTCCTCGATTCAGTACTATTATAGCGCAATCACAAATTGCATGAAAGGAGGACAATTCTTTTGGACAGAAGCAGCTACTAAGGCATTCGAGATTATCAAAGAGAAATTGATTGCTACCTCAGTACTTGCCCTACTAGATTTTTCTCTCGCTTTTAAGGTGCATTGTAATGCATCCAAAATAAGCATTGAAGTTGTTCTTAGCAGAGTAAGCTTATAGATTATTTCAGCGAGAAGTTGAATGGAGCAAAGACACATTAAAGCACTTATGATATGGAATTTTATGCAGTGGTCCAACTATTAAAACATTAGTGTCATTATCTGATTCATCGAGACTTTATTTTATACACCGCTCATTCTGCATTAAAACATCTCAATAAGCTTTCTTTATCGGCATGCCACGTGGACAACATTCTTTCAACAGTTTACTTTCGTAGTAAAGCATAGTTCTGACAAATCCAATAAGGTAGCTCATGCATTTAGTCAACGAACTTTCTCCTTGACACGAATGCATAATCAAGTCCTTAGATTTGACATATTTCGAGAGTTATATGCTACTGACCTTTTCTTCGCTCCTGTATTAGAAGACATTACTACAAGGTTCCACTCAGATGATGGATTCCTTTTCAAAAGTAATCAATTATGCATTCCTAACACAAGTTTGGGACTAAAGATAATTGCAAAACTACATAATGAAAGGCGTACGAGTCATGACAAAACTTTGGCTCTAATATCCAGCACATAATTGGCCTATTATAAGGCATGATGTCTATCACTATGTCGAGACTTGTCATATTTGTCAGGTTTCCATCGGTACTGCAACCAATGCTGGACTATATATGCCACTGTCAATTCCAATGCAATCTTGGTTGACATTAGCATGGATTCTGTTTTGAGATTACCCCGTACTCAAAGGGGTATGGATTCAATATATTATTGTTGTGGATCAGTTCTAAAAATAACTTACTTTATTACATGCAAGAAAATGGTAGATGCCTTGACGATTGCTTGCTTGTTCTTCACGGAAGTCTATAGATTGCATGGTTTATCAAGTTCTATAGTATCTGATCGAGATACAGGATTTCTTAGCCATTTTTAGAAGATATTATGAAAGTTAACAAGCACTTGTCTGAATTTCAGAATTGCTTACCACCCACAGACAATGGTCAAACTGAGGTTGTCAACTGCTCTTTAGGAGACCATCTACATAGTCGAGTTAACAATAACCTAAATACATAGAATTAGAAGTTATAACAAGTCAAGTTTGCTTATAACCATTCTGTTAAGCATATTATCGGTTTAAGTCCTTTTCAGGTGAATGACGGATACAATCCACAAGCATCTATTGAGTTAGCCCAAGTTCCAAATTTAGTTCGCAAAAGCAAAAAGATAGAAGACTTTATTGAGCAGCTTTAAAAGATTCATACAGCTACACAAGGGTTTCTAAAGAAGGCCACTGAAGGTTATAAAATTGAGGCTGATAAAAGGGGTTGAGCTTTAGAATTTCAGGTAGGAGATCTTGTTTGGGCTATGCTAACCAAAGACAAGTTCTCAGTTAGTGAGTACAACAAGCTTTCCGCCAGGAAAATCAGACTTTGAGTCGAATAATATTTTTAGTTTTCAAAGCTTTGTGTAAGTTTTTGAGTTTAGTTAATTCTCGGCATTCTGCGGAATTAATGCATCTTAACCCCATGGGTTCATGGTATTCTTTCAAATCAACATGAATTTAATTTGTTGCTTTACTCCTGTATTCTTAAGAATCAACGGAATATTAGAACATTAAACTTCAGCTGCATCAAATACACACCAAATATTCGTAGAAACATAAAGGATACAAGATTTAATGTTAGCTCGACAATAAACCCTACGTTCACGAAAGCAAGAGAGAATAATTGTTTTAATAATTAACAAAGTATAAATTTGAGTAACAAAACCTTTCTTTCCAAATACCCCAATATACCGAATACTCTCATATACTCTTGAAAAAAACATTTTCCCTAAGACACACATTCTCTCACATCTCTATAAATAACACAAAACCTAACTGATCGCCCAAGGAAACGTTCTCCTAAACTTTCTAAGAGCTCACTTCCAAATATGCTCCCTTTCGCAATACTATCTCACAATGAGCTCACTTGTCGACACTTACCATGCATGCATTTGTTTTTATGGCAAAAGTCTTGGCCACCATTCAACAACTCTTTAAAAAATTTCACATTTAATGACTTGGGTGCCAAAGTCAAAAGCTGGTGCTACATGCATGCATGTGCTCAACAGAAATATGAGCTAAATGAAAAAAAATTCATTAGTCGAATTATAGTGACATATGCCGGAAAAACTTCTCTCTCTCTTTTAAACCAACATCGGCTTTAAAATAATATGGTTTTGCCAATGCAACTAGTGACGCAATTAGGAGCTAACATGCTACTTATATTGGATTGAATTGATCAAATAGATACAAAATTAAGTTATAATTTTAAGATAAAAAATTTAAGTTGAGACAACTCGACTAAATAAAAATAAATAACTTGAAAAAAATTTAAAATGAGGGAGTAATAATAAAAATGTACTAAATAAAAAAATCCCAAGTTTCTTCTTATAATATAAATGAAAAAAATGTATTTTATACAAGGAAACTAGCTATCTACAATACATCATTTTGAAAACATAAAAACCCATTGACTACAATTATCATAGTAAAAATATTCATCATATGAAATAGTAGTTACATTTTATGTTATTATTTAAAATTTTCTAAATTGTATTAAATGTTGTTGAATATGCCCAATTGGATAAAATTTCAGACTGCAATCCTTTGATGACACCGCCAAGTGCCACACAATTTTGAATACGAACTTTATAAATATATCATTACTCTTTTTATTTATTTAATAGAAATTAGAGTAATGACACACTTGAAGTTAAGATACGAAATTTGTATCATAGATAGGATGTGATATTTGATGTATAAAATATTAATTCAATTTATCTTTTCTTTTTTTCATTTAAAACCACCTTCACATGAATTGCGGCGTTAATTTCTAGATGTTTGTTTAACAGTTAATTAGAGAGGGTAAAAGTATTGAGTCTCTTCAATCATGAACTACATGTTTAATGACCTTCAGCTAGGTTTATGAGAGAATTTGTATAGTGTTACAGTTGTTCTTCGCTTATCGTGTTGCTGAATAATTGAAGAATGTACGTTGAGAAATTCATAGGAGAAAAGAGATAAAATGCTGCTTTCCTTTGCTTGATCTTGGTTTTAGTCTAGTGCAAATAAGATGACATATATTCACCACCCATAATGTGTGTGATGAGTAGTCTCTTGTACTTTGTGCAATTTCATTGCTTCCGACTGCCCTACTGTCTCTGGCATGGACCCGATGAAGTAGAATTCTCTGTGATCGTATAACACAGCTTCAGAAGATGAGAATTCTCCAATTCTAGCTCGAGTTTTCGATGGTAATAAGGACGAACACAAAACATCAGTTTACAACTCTAAATATAAATATTGAAAAATTGTTAGGACATAGAAACCACATCTACTATTTAAAACCATGTATATCAATTTTGAAAATTTTTGTCCCCAGAACTTGGCCAAATGATTTTTAAGTACTTGGCTTGAGTTCAAATGGAGAGGTAGCGTGTTAAAAAATTAATTTAGCTTCCAAAAAATGTCACAGCAGACAATTCATGATATGAGAATCTGGGGGGATCAAGTTGAAAAAAGAACTCAACCCTAGCTCAAGAGTTCATGGTTATCATAGTCTTCTATATTTAACCCGAGTTCAATACTCAGTCGATGTAGATGTTTTCCCTAACACGTGCCATCTTGATCCTCAATGTCAAAAGAAATATGTGCAACATGAGAATAAGGTTGTTGCTTACTATTAGGGTGTCTTCTCAGATTCAAGTCTATAAAATGCACGACCATGAAGGCATTAAAGACACACCATCTAGCTTTTGAAGCACAAGAAGCAACGCCAAGAATTAAACAACCATTTTATCTCAAAACTAAAAGCCTTCAAAAAACAATAGAAAATAAGATTGTCTATTCAAGTTTCAGCCTCTCCTTTTAAAATTATCTAATAAAATGCTGAGAAAGACTCTACTCCTCGCTCTGCTAATTTTCATCCTAGCATTTGGGATGATAATTATTGACTTAAATATATATTAACTATAATTATAAATATATGATAATTGTTTTTGCAATGTGCTTGTAAGATATGTTTTTTTTTCTGATTAAAAAAAGAAAATAAAAAAAGAAGAGGTGGTTAAACAAAATAAAATAAAAGAAGCTAAATTGAAAAAGGAAGCACATGTGCAAGTGAGAGAGGTGCGAGATAGAAAGACTTTTGCAACCGACCGACGAACCCAACCCAAACCCGCGAACCTGACCCGGCCATATCTCTGATTTTCGACCACCCCGTCAGCCAAGGAAGTACCGATTAAAAGCCTTGGAGTCGCTGGTCATTTTTTCATCATCGTCACCACGAGAAAATAGCCGAAAAGTCACAATTGAAGCCGTGAAGAAATCTGGAATCGTCGCCTCAATTCACCGTAATTTAGCCGGTTTCCAGCTGCGCCACAACCAGAGTTTTGTTCCCCACATCACCATCTTCAATTTCTGACCATCCACAGCCGCTAGGAAAACTTATTTGCCGTTGACCAGTAACTTGAAGGTTCATGGATGTCGAGCTAGATTCTGGCGCTGTCGCAGCTAGTGGGAGCTCACTGCCAGTACCATTAGCCTCAGCTCGGTCTGAAGTATCTGACCCGAGCTTCCTGGTCGCCATCGCTTGAATTTCGGTTATCGTTGACCGGCAATGGCATTTTGGTAATTTCACATTTTGAGGGCAATTTTATAATTTCAGACCTTGTGGATATTTTTGTAATTCTTGGAATTGAGGATAGATTGCTAATTACGATTCTGAGGGTAATTCGGTAACTCATAATTTTGGAGTTTACAAACGCGACGGTATTTTAGTAATTTTATTAACACATAAGTTGTATCTTATGAATAGATGTTCGTTTCGAGCTTTATTGTGTAAATTTAATTCTATTTCAGATTTAAAGAAAGTAATTATGTCGTTTTCTTAATTTAAGGGGAACTACGAGTGAGATGTAGTCCGCGGGCATGGACGACAACCGAGCCTGAACATCGTCACTGTGAGTGGAATATATAAAACCTATTTTCAAAGTTCATTATGATAAGAAAGCATGTTTGTGAAATAAGTAATTTTAAATGATTGGATTTAATTATTTTCTCAAAATGGATTTTATTCACATGTTGATATGTTATTAAAATGTGTATGGTTAATGGTTTTCCGTATCGATTTTGAATAAAATATGATGGTATTTTTAAGATAAGAAAAGTTTATTTAAATGTGTTAATGAAAAGAAAAGTATGATTTAAATTTTGTTTTTCAAATCATTGGACAATACCCTTCCCTTTCCCTAGTTACGATGATACAGATGAGATAAGAGGCCTTTGGGGCCCGTCTGAACACACATAGAGGCTTTGGGCCATGTGTTTGAGTGTTTTTGCCTTTTGGGGGCATATGTATGCAGTATGATGATCACAAAGATACAAATGAGATACAGGCCTTTAAGGCCCATCCAAGTACATACAAAGGCTTTGGGTCATGTGCTTTGGCGCTTTTGTCCTTTGGGGACAAGATTATGCATGCACAGATATGATAAGATATGAGATGGCACTTCTCCGTCTATTCGTGTAGCTCCGGGGCGTGATGAAACCTAGATAATAAGTCATTACCCGTCCGTTGAGACCCGGGTATAATGAGATTATTCCCTTGGGTACTTATTTAGCGATAGTTTCGGTATTCAGTATTTGCTATTACAAGTGTTATGATTTTCCTGATTTTATGCGATATTATATATTATTGTATATCAGTACATGATTTAAATTACATAAGTTTACTTGAGTTCTTATGATATTTTGATAGAATTATTAAGGGAAAGATTAAATTATTTTTTACATTAAGTTTATTTTCAAAGAAAACTATTATCTACTCACTGAGCTCACCGAGTTTTATACTCATCCAGTTTTATTATATTTCATCCCCCACATGAGGCTGCAGGTACACTAAATCGACCCAGTGACTGTAGATAGTTTGAATCGTGGCCATATTATAGTACTAGAAGATATAGATCATTTTTGTTAGAGCATTTTGGTCATCTCAATATTTTAGGATTGTGTAATTTTGTTGTCTTATTCTTTTGAGACTAAGAATAAACCCATGTATGTTAATATCAACTATAATATATTCCTTTGGTACTTTAAAGATATTTTGGATAAAATTCAGTACTATGTCTGAGAATGTTGAGCATTAGAGCTGATTGTTTATTAGATTATTTGGAAGTGCTTGTTTTACACATTTGCAGGTCGAAAGTATTATACTTATAGGGCAGATTCCACCGTTTTTTTTATAGAATCCTTTTTAATTTGATTATTATCAGTTCAGTTTTGATAAGTCTAGATAGACCCGTCCAGGAGTTCGGAGCGGGTTGTTTCAGTGCTTAATAGGTTCAGAAATTTGATAGATAAAGCACGGAAAACCCACTAAATAAAGAAAATGAGTTATTTGTACTACTTTATCTATTTAGTAATTCATCTTTAAATAAACTAAAGAAATGTAATTCTCATAGCAATATCTAATGAAATATACGATTGAAATTATTGTGTTCGTTTGGGAAATTTTGCATCATGTATATCGGTCATAAGCAAAATTGTTGAAATATTCAAATTAACTTTATCTTAATGACCTCAATGGTCATTCTTTAATTTATTTAATGTTTGTGAGTTATTATTTACTTTTTAGGGGGAATAATACATATTATAAAATCAAAATTACTTATTCAATTATAAAGAATTGGGCTTTTAGTAGATATATTAATATTTATGAGGTCTATAAGGTTGAAACTTTTCAAAATCAACTTGAACGTTCTCATAATTTCAAAGAAAATACGGTATATTCTAAAGTCATGCTTTGAATTTTTCAAAAGTAGCTTTGACCCTACCCCACCTATCCTATACTTATTACACCTGACCCTATGATCATCGGATTAGAGTTTAAAAAATTAACACTTCTTTTATTATAAAAAAGGAAGTGAAAATAAAATTAAACAACAGACAAAATGTGAGAGATAAGAGTAATGGCAATCGACTGACCTAGTCGGCTAATCCCTTTTCAAGCCTCACATGCCACCAGACATGCAACACTCGTTTCTTATTTGTTATGTATTTTTATTTATTTAATTGTTAGTCATTTGTTTGTGTTAATCGATTTTAATTAGCATTATTTGAGATAAAGTATAATTTTTTTATTTATTTAACTTTTTAAAATAAATTATCAGAGAATATCATCTTTATTGTATAATCGTATAATGCATTTTTATAAAAGTAAGAGTTTTTATTAAACTTAAACTCTTCCTATCTCCCTACGATTTAAACTATTTAACCTATAAACGTATAAAAGCAAAGAATTCTAGGGTTTTCCTTTATGCAAATTTGAAACAAGTTTTAAGATAATTATCCTTCTCTAATATATGCTCTCTAATTCTATGTGTTTGAAGATGAATACATGTATTATTCTCTTTATCATGAATGACTAGCTAGGCATTATGATGCATGGGCACTGTGATTTGATTGTTGTTTCTCCTTTATTTTTGTTTCAATTTCTACCCATAAAATTAAACTAGATATTCTAAGGTTTTCAAAGATGTATTTTGTGCAAAGAGATTCCAAGTAACCAATTTGTTATGAATTTTTGAAGTTGGAACAGTAATGCTGGAAAAATTTTAATTTTTAGCAGCATGTCTGATTTTTCTATTTTTCTGACTATCCAAATGGTCTATAAAATTATGTTGATTTTTTTTTAAATCTTCGTTATGTCTACTTACTGTATGCTTAATTTCATAATTTTGGTTGAGTATAAAATTATTAAAAATCGTTATCTTGGGTTGCTGCAGTTTTGGAAACTGCTTTCTAGAATTGCGATGACTGATGATAAAATTATTTGAAGCTGCTAAAAGGCTTTAGAATGACCTATAAAAATTTTATTCATATAATATTATGAGTCTTCTATGATTTAAAGTTTATTTGACTACTTTTCATTAGTTAACATTAAGTTATGAATTTTTGAAGTGCAAAACACAAACCTGAAAATTTTTGGATAGATTTGCTAGTATCTTAATTTAAATTCATTTAAAATAGTTTTACATCTTCAAAAATTCTAGAAAATTGCCATATTGTTTCTTTCTACTGTTGTAAAATCAAGTGGTCTAATTTTTATGAATTTTATTAAATATTTTATGAATTTTCTAATTCAGCTACCTCTATTTTTATCACTGCTAGACAATGTGGATATTTGCTTGTAAATTTTTTTTTGCAATATGTTTGTAACTTTTATTCATTTTTTTGAATTTTTATATGAAATGCTACACATGTTATGGTTTCCCTTCTTTGATTTCACAATTTTCCGACATATGATTAGCTTGGTAAAAATCAGCTTGTATAAGATGGTCAGGTTTAGACTAGATTTGATGGTTTAGTGTTTATTATTAGACTTGATAATGATGGATTTATATCAAGGTCAGAATGAGTAATAATATTGATAAGAATGTGTGTTGATGTTTTAGGACGAGGGTAAGCTCGTGGTTGACGTTACTGTTCTTTTTGTTGCTGAGGATCCACGTAAGTAAATTCATGCATAGTACATGTACTTCACTATTAAATTATGTTTAATTCGAGGTATGCATTATGTTGAAGGAAAAGTATATGAAACGGATTTGTTTAGTTTATTGCAATATTTTGTTAAGTAAAATCATTCTTTAAAATTATTTATAACAAAACTTTATTCATTAAAAACTTATTTTATAAATTGTCTTAAAAATTAAAGCTTTTATTAAATTATTTTTAGTCAAATACTTTTAAATAATTATCAATTATTTAAATGTAATTCACGGAAGCTTACAAATGATTAAAAGTTCAAGGATGGTTTTAAATAATTTGGCTTATTGTCTATAGTGATGTAATGTTATGGAAGGCTAGCCGGATTTTGTTCACATATGATGTTTATGTTAATGATTCCCGTGGGATACAGTACCTTGAATGATGTTATATGGCCGAGTCACCGGGTCTACAGGTGATAACATGTGGTATGGGCTAATTATGTTTTATGTGTTTCAAATGATATTGTTATGTTTAAAGGATTTAAATGATTTTATGATGTTGTAAATTATTTTTGCTAAATAATGATTTACAAAGGTAATTTCTCTTATTATCATGCACATCTAAGTATTACAATTAATTATATTTTAATGATTTTTAGTATTGTATATGAATTTACTTACCAAATTGATAGGTTCACCCATTGTTATCACTTTTTTGTTGATAGAGTTAGATGATATAAGCTTATGGTCTTAGGAGGAAGAATAAGGGCTCAGTTTCTTTTGGGGAATAATGTTACATTAATAAGCTACGGGTATTTTAGCTTCTTTTGGGATGATACTTATTTAAGTATATGTTAGTTCATTATTTATTTTCTTTTAGAGGTTTAGAACATTTATTGTTGATTATTATTTTGAAAGTTTAGATATGAGAATAATGAAATGCAGTTTCACTTTAATTCTACTGTAGTACCTTGTTAGTGAAATTAAAGTGTTACAAGACTGACAAGGCATCATCCTTGGACATCCGAAAACATCTCACTCGAGTGATGGGCGAGTGATGGGCTATAATTATATGACAATTGTTGGCTCTCGTTGCCCATTTTTGTTGTTCCTTTTGGACCACAAGGATCGATTACACCGTCCATGTTTGATCGGAAAGAACGAAGGAGACGGGAGATGTGAAAAGGAGAAGAAGGAAAAGAAAATGACAGGAAAAAGAGATTTAATTTTAATTTTGTTGTTTGATTTTATTCTCTTGCTTCTTTCTTCTTTCCTCTCTTCGTTCTCTCTTTTTTTTTTTCCCCTTAATTTCTTCAAACCAAACATGACATTAAGAGAATATCACATACAGGGAATAAGATTTACTCTAATGTATATCCTTAAACTTTATGAATTATTAACAGACTTTTATTATTATTATTAAATCTTTCGACTATGCCAATTAAGTTTTAAGTTTTTAACAAATAGAAATAGAATATTAAAAAAATAAAATAAATAACATAATTTACAATTTTCAGTAATTTTGATAAGTTCATTTGTTTTAGTCTATCATCAAAGGGTGTATGTCGTAGTCAAAATAAAAGTTTGTACGATAATTTATAAAATTTTGGGGATGGATCAGCGCATGCACTTGAGCAAATCTTGTAAGTGTAGTTATTTTTTCCTCGTGCATTGATATTTTATTTAAATTATAAGAATAGTTGTCCCTTTTTATACCAAAACTTTTATTATAGAACCAATTTTATTGCCAAGACCAGAGTCATACTAAAATATAAAAATTATGTTTATACTCTAGCAGTAAATGTTTTAATTAAGGATCTTCATTTTTTTTTTTTTTGGGTTATAGTTGTTTATTAATTGAAATTTGTTAAAATCTACTGACATTACAATTGAATCCTTTTGCAAATTTAAATGCATGCAGTTAATATCTATTGTATGTTTCGCATTATAGCATGTGTAGTGCTTTTAGTTGCAACAAAATAATAATAATAATAATAATAATAATAATGCATGCAGCTATAATACAATTTAAAGTTCTATCGAATCATGATCACTAGTTTAAAATCATCTCCCACTAATATTTTCGTATTATCAATCTCATTCGTATATGAGGAAAGAGAATTATTTTATAGAAATTCAAACTTGCGCCCGCCCCTAATAAGTCCGCCACTGAACTAAGACTATAATAGCATCACAGCTAGCTCATTGTAGAATCTTCTTTTGTAGTGTTTTTTTTTTTCTTTTTTCTCTCACAAACGAATAAAGCTTTTCCACGGACGGCTGAAGTTTGCCTAACAAAAACCAAAAAAATCCTTTTGTGGTTCACAAAATTTAAGCTCTATGATGTGTTTTTAGATAAATATAGGCGCTCCTCAAATCACACACTTTTTAGTCATTCTCTTTTGTCCGCTCAAACAATGCGAGGATGCTGGGGACCATGGCGGATAGGACGAGGGCTTATACAAGCCTTTAATTTTAAACATAGTATCAGAGAAAAAAAAAAAAGAAAAGAAAACTTGCGCACATGAAAATTATGCACGAAATGGTCTCCACTGCACATGGTCGGCAGGTGCAGATTAGTTCTCCACTGCACATGGTCGGCAGGTGCAGATTAGTTCTCCACTGCGCATGGTCGGCAGGTGCAGATTAGCGTGGAGACTGGCAAGGCCGTGCTCCTTTAAAAAAAAATTAAAAGAAAATAATTAATATACAAATGTTACGTATTAAATTACAATAAAATTTGAAAAATATTCTGAAATTTATTAGTATTCTGAATATTTTTATTCTTTTGTATCCTAATTTTTATTGCAAATGGTTTAATCACTAATACCTCTAAAATCTTACAAATTATTTATAATTTTTTTACAATTTATTTTTCCTGATGGGTAATAATAAATCATAATTCTCTTCTCTAGTTTAATATTCAGTTTGAAAAAACATTTTTTTAACTCATTCTTAAATTTATTATTATTCCAATCTTTGACAGTGTTAGCTTATTATCTAGTTTCCTTCTTTAATTTCTCAACTGATACCTTACTTTTTTTATGGCTTGCGCGGGAATAAGAAACCTCATCCGTTAAACACCAGCATTTGCTCATATTCTAACTTAAACTAATGGGCACAATGCTCATTTATGGTTAAGCTTTTTGGTTCGCTGGAATTGTAGTACTTTGGCTACCGGAATATTATCAGTATTTGTTTAGTTGGTTTCACTTTCTGTTATTTTTCGGATTCCTTGCATGCAGGCTTTGCCTTGAGAGTATGGTTTCATGTTTCATTTAAAGGGTAAGGCTCATTATTACATCCCATAACTATTTGTACCTTTTTTTTTAATTTCCATGGCGTTCTTAATTCGTTAGTTGGGGGAAGAATCCGCACGAATCGGATTTTTTTAGGGACATAGCGAGAGAGAGAGAGAGAATCGGATTTTTTGAGGAACATAGCGAGAGAGAGAATTAGATTTAGTTAGACAATGTGTGGAAAAATGAAAGCAAACCACTCGTTAGCTTAATTAAGTTGGCTGATACCTGTCCTTTTTTTGTTTTCAGTATATAAAATAGAGGGTTTGAATCTTCTTATAATTAATTGCGGCATTAAAAATGAGATAAAATATTGTGTTGGTTAACACTTAACAATTTGTTGCGGCGTGAATTAATGTCCTGACGTGTTCAAATTTGATTCTATAGTTCCTGGCTCGAGGCTTAAGAATTTATTATAATAATTATAAAAATGATGTCAATAGTAGTAGTAATAAAATTTAATATTTAAATAAGGCAAAAGAAGAATATTTAATTTTCCTCAAGGATAAAAGTGTCTATTTATTTTCATTTCTATTCCATCATTTTTTTTCCCACCTCCATATAGGGATAAAATTCCCATATCTCATTGCTAAATTTATGTTGTTCATCTAAAATCTGTTTCGATTCCTTAATGTTTTTAGCAAGTAAACACAATCAATCATTTTGATTCCTCAATCAGAGAAGTAAACGCACACTAATTTTCGTTTTCACATGAGTTTATGAAGGATTAAATATTTTATTATAATTAATATTTGCAAGTAATATCTAAATTTTATTCAATAAATTATTTTTAACTTGTATTTGATTTATGATTAAATATCAAAATTTTTATTTAATAATTTATTTCAACCAGTATGTAATATTATTCAATAATTAGTAATATAATTTAAAAAATAATAAGTTTTAGAAGAGTGGGTTGAGCGAGAGAGAGAACTTCATTTATCTAACTTGTCGCAACCGATTTCTAAATAATCAAATCACTGATATTAGGGATGGCAATGAGGTCGGGCGGGGTGAGGAGGCCTACCACATTCCCCATTAAAAATTTTCCCTCCATTCCCCATCCCATTCCCCAATAAATTTAGTGGGGTGGGGATGAGGAATCCTCATGTGCGGAATGCTTTCCTCACTCCTACCCCATTCCTTATTTACATATTTTATAGAAAATATAAATAAATAATTTCAGTAAATTAAAAATTAGGGACTTAAATAAAATCATCACCATATTATAAAATATTTAAATTTTTTAAAAAGATCTCTGAAAGTTTGAAACAATATCTTGAAATATTATCAAAACTGAAAAATATTTGAAGAGAGCAATACTTTAAAAGAGAAAAGAAAACATAATAATGTTCGAGAATGGAATAAAAATTATATTATAGAGTTTTCTTTTAGTTACAGCTTATTTATATTATGTAAAAATAAAATTAAAATTTATTAGCTAACAATGTAATTGATAAAATAAAAATTAAACAGTATTTATATGTAATGGGAATTGGGCTAGAGGTGGAGAGTGGAGTACAAAGCCAAACACCACCTCATTAAGAATTTAAGGATTAATTTTCTCTCATTACCCACCACATTTTCTAAAAATTATTTAAAATTTATTCTATTTTGGGTGCGATCCCATGGGACTCCAAATTCATTAAGGATTTTACCATCCCTAACTGATATACCTAATTATCACTTTATGAGATGTTAGATACCTTAATTGTAACTGACTAATAACAATATAAAAAGCCACAGTCCCTTAATAGTTGATGGTGATTTATTGATGACCCTTAACAGTTGATGGTGATTTATTGATGACCCTGAGTTAGACCACAAATTTTGACATTACGTTGGTAATTTGGGTTGGCTGAAATTTAATGTGGCTGGCTGATTGGAAGTCAAGGGAGCATAAAAGGGCAGTGATATGGTCAACTTTGATCTCTATGGAACTCAATGAAATTTCAGACTTGTCCTTGAAATGACACGTCAATTATCACATAATTTAGTCAAGAAACTTTAAAAACATACCATTGTTTATTTAATGAAAATTGAAGTAATAATATGTCTAAGGTTGAAATGTAAAATTTATATCACAATTTTATATTGTAAAATAATAGAAAGTCAATTGTTGCTCAACATTTAATATTTCTTGAACACACATTATTAAACGCAAATTTTGACAATAGAGTGGGAACTTTGCGTTAACTAAAATTCAGGGCTGGCAATCGTTACGGTGTTTAATGTCTTGTTCAACCATCTATAGTAAAACAGTGAATGATTTAATTGACTATACACTTGTATTTTTGTTTTACAATCAGTATTAAAGTAATTATAACTGAATTTATAAAATAGATAAATTTTTATGTAGCCATCAGAGTTCCTTTTTTTTTTTTTTTTTTTTTAAGTTTAAGTAGAAAAAATATGGATAGAAGTACAAGTCGGGATATATTGCATAAATTTCTAATAGGACATATTTTAATTAAAAATATTATATATTATTTTATATTCAATAGATATTTATTATTACAAAAATATTTACATTATTTATTTTAAAAATTTTAGAATTTAACATCATGAAATAGAGTATTTAAATATGTTCATTTAGTTTTATTTTCGAAAACTTTTAAAGTTATTGCTCATATTTATCAGTATATCACCAAGAGTAATTTTTTTTTTTTTTCAATAGAGGGTAATATGATTAAGAGAATAGTTCAATGAAGACAGATAATTTGGCTGGGACGTTTCTCCTGCCAAATGTTAAATCCAGACCAACTAAGAGCAGGCTTTGAAGCAGCGGCAAAATTACAACGTCTCTTAACACGGCAAACTTAAAAATTAAATTAGGCGTAATCATCTGCTAAACCTCCGAAATACTACAAAACCTCTACCCAACACTGATTAGATAACCCTTAATGAATCTGACTCAACCTCCAATAAAGACAAATCAATCTGATTAGTAAACCGCCAACTAAAATGAATAAAAATAAAAAGGGAATGACCGTTAAGTTACAAACACCGATCTTTCAAGATATTTCTAAATAGAATTAATCCAAATATTTTTAAAAAATTAAAATACTTTTAACGTGAAAATAATGTTAATTATTGCTATTATTGTGTCTTCTCTCAGCCAAGCCTATAAAATACGGAAGCATGAAGGCACCAACGACTCACAGTACTAACTTAGCAACCTTTTTTTTCTCCAAACTCAAAAGCCTTCAGAAAGCAATAGCAACTAAATATGTCGTTAGGAGTTTCAGCCTCTCCTGCTAAAGTTATCCAAAATGCTGGGAAAGATTCTACCCGTCGCTCTGCAAATTATCATCCAAGCATCTGGGGGGATCATTTCCTTCAATATACTTGTGATACCCAGGTAAAATGATTCTTTAGAAATTATATTCGCCGTACCATTGAACTTGCACTTGTATTAGCACTTATGATCCTTTAGCAGTACTACTCAAACAACTTTTTATTTTTCCCAATCAATTCAAGTAAGGAGTCTTTGGCCCCGTAACAAAATAATAATAGAATTGAATATGTTAGTTTTTGGATTGATATATAGGATAATATGTACATGGTCATGTTTCCATCCCTCCACTAATAGCTTCCTTTCTTCAAATTTCTTCCCGTTAGGAAACTGATGATGGCAGCAATGTAAAGCATCTAGAGCTGAAGAAAGAAATAAGAAGAATGCTAAAAGCCGATAACAAGCCTTCACGCATACTTGAATTGATTGATGCAATTCAGCGTTTAGGCGTGTCCTACCATTTTGAAAGTGACATTGATGAAATCTTGGGAAAGATCCACAAGGCTTACCAAGACTCCGATATTTGTGATAATGAAAATGATGAGCTCTATTACGTCTCTCTTCAATTTCGATTGCTTAGACAAAATGGCTATAAAATTTCCGCTGGTATGCATTTTTCTCACTTATTCCACTTGTTAAATATCTTGTTAATTACATCCAACTTTTAGGAGCATGAAACTCAAGTGTTCAGCTCTCACTTGAGATGCTGCCTCGCTCTTCAGGAGTATATAAATGCATCTGTTACTTTTGTTTAGTCTTTTCTACGATGATCATGCTTTTATGGAGTAAGGCTTATACGTCCTCTAACCAGTTGTTCTATTCTATAATTTATATGTAAATAGCTTCCTAGTCTGTCGAGGTTTTTCGCAGATAAAAAAATAAAAATATATTAGTACTGTTGTCGGTCCAGTTTTCGCCCAACCGCTAAAAATTTAAGTGGTGTAACAGATGTGTTCAAGAAGTTCAAAGACAGGGATGGGAACTTTAAGACATCTCTTTCGAAAGATGTTCGAGGAATGTTAAGCATGTATGAAGCTACGCATCTCGCGGTACGAGAAGAAGACATACTAGATGAAGCGCTTGCTTTCACCACTAGTCACCTTGAGTCAATAGCGACTCATCAAATCAGCTCCCCACTTGCTGACCAAGTCAAGCAGGCCTTAATTCAGCCTATCCGCAAGGGCTTACAAAGGCTTGAGGCAAGAAAGTACTTTCCTATCTATCAAGAAGTGTTGAAATGAGCTAGAAATGTATTGAAAATATGTTTGGTCACTGAGAAAGAGAAAGAAAACGAGATAGAAACATTTTCAATTTTTATTCATACTGCTTATGTACATAAATGAATCTGTTCTGATGTATTTATACTTTGATCATCTTAGAGCAAGTATCTACAAGCTAGATATTTCTAGAATCCGTTATTTACATACACACTATGCTACTTGCTACAGAATCATTTATAACAACCTTGCCAGCTCAGCATAACCAACTTATCACTGATATGCTCAACTGTACGAGAGACCAGCAAGCTTATTCTGCATCCTCTGTAACCAAGCTTATTCTGCATCCTTTATCAGCAGGAGCAGCAGCATCATACTCTGCATCATCATATTCTCCAACAAGAAGAATCATCCCACAATGAAGCTCTGTTAACCTTTGCAAAGCCAGATTTTAACAAATTGCAAAAGCTTCACCAGAAGGAAGTCGGTGATATTTCAAGGTAAATAACCAAACTCAAAAAATGATTTCAGTTCCGCTATGAGCATATTTAATTAAGCGTTTCAATTTTGAAGCAATATTAATTT
Source organism: Murraya paniculata (assembly GCA_030449075.1). Taxonomy (NCBI): domain Eukaryota; kingdom Viridiplantae; phylum Streptophyta; class Magnoliopsida; order Sapindales; family Rutaceae; genus Murraya; species Murraya paniculata. The sequence goes on along the minus strand of JAEVFN010000008.1, from coordinate 1,974,291 downwards.
TTAAATGGGTGTCCCATTTAGGTGGTGGAAACAATTAGACTTTGCACATAAGCTAACTTTCGTAAGAGATAGAATTGCAGAGTGCTACTTTTGGATATTAGGAGTGTATTTCGAGCCCCAATATTCGTTTGCTAGAAGAATATTGACGAAAGTGATTTCCATGACTTCTATTATTGATGATATCTATGATGTGTATGGCAAAATTGAAGAACTTGAGCTTTTCACTTCAGCTATTGAAAGGTTTGAATCACTTATCATTAATCTGGGATCTCATGCTCAAGATTTATTATAATTTTTCTTATCAAAATTCCCGTTATTGAAATGGAATAGCAATCTCTTTCTCAGGTGGGATATCAGTGCCATAGATCAACTTCCTGAGTACATGAAATTGTGTTATAGGGCCCTTCTTGATGTTTACAGTGAAGCAGAGAAGGATTTGGCCCCACAAGGAAAATCATACCGCCTCTATTATGCAAAAGAAGCGGTGAGTACTCTTCAATATTTCATTAAATATTGATACTAGGCACTAATTCATTCTTAATTGCTACCAAAGATGTGACATATTTGGTTTCTCATGAGCAGATGAAGAATATTGTTAAGAATTACTTCTTTGAAGCTAAATGGTGTCATCAGAATTATGTACCTACAGTGGATGAGTACATGACGGTTGCATTAGTAGCCTCTGGGTACCCAATGTTGTCGACCACATCTTTTGTTGGCATGGGAGACATTGTAACTAAAGATTCTTTTGAATGGTTATTCAGCAATCCTAGATTTATTAGGGCTTCTTCTATAGTTTGCAGACTCATGGATGACATAGTGTCACACAAGGTAAATATATATGATAATATTGCCTCCGTAACGAATGGTGTGATTTATAATTTTCTCTTTAACCAAAATATATTATATATATGTGTGTTTTGTATTTGCATGTAGTTTGAACAAAGCAGAGGGCACGTTGCCTCAGGCATTGAGTGTTACATGAAACAATATGGAGCAACGGAAGAGGAAGCATGCAATGAGTTTCGGAAACAAGTTTCAAATGCCTGGAAGGATATAAATGAGGACTGCCTACGCCCAACAGTTGTGCCAATGCCACTTCTGATGCGAATTCTTAATCTTACGCGCGTTATAGATGTCATTTACAAGTACGAAGATGGCTATACTAAAACGACCCGCCCCGAACTACAGGGCGAGTCTGTCTGGACTCATCCAAACTATACTGATCTAATTAGAATTCTACTGAAAATTCGGCAGAATCTCTCCTGAAAATATAACATTCCAATCCTGCACATGTGTAAAATAAACACTTCCAAATAATCCAATGAACAACCAACTTCAATGCTCAACATTGTTAATTATTGCTCTTTCCCATTCTGGTATGATTATTCTTTTCCGTTATGGTATGATTATTGAATTCAAAATTATTATTAATGTTAATTATTCCTCTTTTCCATTTTGGTATGACACCGCCAACGACCACGTAATTTTGGATACAAACTTCATAAACATATCATTACTCTTTTTATTATTTAATAGAAGTTAGAGTAATGATAACTTTAAAAGATGCAAAATTTGTATCATAGAGAGGATATGATATTTGATGTGTAAAATATTAATTCAATTTTTCGTTTCTTTTTTCATTTAAAACCACCTTCACATGAATTGCGGCGTTAATGTCTAGATATTTGTTTAACAGTCAATTAGAGAGGATAAAAGTATTGAGTCTCTTCAATCATGAACTACACATTTAGTGACCTTTAGCATGGTTCATGATCAAATTTGTAAGGTAGTGTAACGGTTGTTCTTCACTTATCGTGTCGCTAAATAATTGAAGAATGTGCGTCGAGAAATTCATAGGAGAATGAGATAAAATGTTGCTCTCCTTTGCTTGGTCTTGGTTCTGGTCAAGTAAGATGATATACATTCGCCACACAAAATGTGTGTGATGAGTAGTCTCTTGTACTTAGTGCAATTTCATTGCCTGCGGCGGCCCCACTGTATCCGACGTGGACCCGATGAAGTAGACTTCTCCATGCTCGTATAAAAGCATATTCAGAAGATGAGAATTCTCCAATTCTAGCTCGAGTTTCCAATGGTAATGAGGACGAACAAAAACCATCAGTTTACAACTCTAAAAATAAATATTGAAAAACTGCTAGGACATAGAAACCACATCTCATGTTTAAAATCCATTTTACCAATTTTCAAACTTAAAATCCCCATAACTTGGCTAAGTGATTTTCAAGTACTTGACGAGGGTTCAAATTCTGAGGCGAGATAAGGTGTTAAAAAATTAATTTAACTTAAAACATTTCACATCAGACAATTCATGAGAAATGAGGATATGGGAGGATAAAGTTAAAAAAATAACTCAACCTAGCTCAAGGGTTGAGGTTTGTCATAGTTTTATATACTCAATCCAAGTTTAATACTCAGTCGATGTAGATGTTTTCCTTAACACATGCCATCTTGATCCTCAATGTTGAAAGAAATACGTGCAACGTGAGAATAAGGTTGTTGCTTACTATTAGGGTGTCTTCTCAGAGTCAAGTCCATAAAATGCACGACCATGAAGGCATCAAAGATACACCGTCTAGCTTTTGAAGCACAAGAAGCTACGCGAAGAATTAAACAACCATTTTATCTCAAACTAAAAGGCCTTCAGAAAGCAATAGTAAATAATATGTCTCTCCACGTTTCAGCCTCTCCTTCTATAATTATCCAACTAAATGCTGAGAGAGACTCTACTTGTCGCTCTGCAAATTTTCATCCTAGCATTTGGGATGATAATTATTGACTTAAATATATATCTACTATAATTATCTCAATAATTATCAATATATGATAATTGTTTTTACAACGTGTTTGATAGGTTCAGTGATTTTGACGGGTAAAGCACAGAAAACCAACTTATTCAATTATAAAGAATTGAGCTTTTAGTAGATATTAATAATTATGTGGTCTATAAAGTTAAAATTCTCAAAATCAAATTTGAACGTTCTCATAATTTTTAAGAAAATACGGTCTATTCTAAAGTTATGCTTTGAATTTTTCAAAAGTAACCTGGGCCCTACCCCACCTCTCCTATACTTACTACACCTAATCCTATGATCATCAGAAAAATTAATACTTGGTTTATTATAAAAAACGAAGTGCAAATAAAATTAAAAAGCAGACAAAATGTGAGAGATAAGAATAATGGCAACGACTGACCTAGTCGGCTAGTCCTTTTTGAAGCCTCAAATGCCACTAGACTGACTAGGCATCGCCCTTGGACATCCAAAAACTTCTCACCCAAGTGATGGGCTATAATCATTCCTCAGCAGATTCTGGGGTTTTACACAAGCTCAAGCGAACCGGCTTTTCTCTGCGTTACGGAAGAAGAAAGCAATCAATCATGGGTCACTCCAACGTTTGGAACTCTCATCCCAAGACTTACGGGCCCGGTTCTCGCGCTTGCCGGGTTTGTGGGAACCCTCATGCAATAATCAGGAAGTGTGGGCTCATGTGCTGCAGACAATGCTTCCGTAGCAATGCCAAGGAGATTGGTTTCATTAAGTACCGGTAAATGATTAAAATGTTGTCAACGTCAGAAGCGGGGTACCGGTACCAGTACCAGTACCAGTACCATACTGCTTTTGTTTCATCTGCGATGCCTGTAGCGAATTTCTATTTCTCAAGGATTGTTAAGCGATGTTTTGTCTTAAATTGATTGAATGTTTGACAAAGCAATTGTTGGACTAAGAATATTATTGATCATTCTTATTAAGGTTTAATCGTTCTCACAAAAAAAAAAAAAAAATAGTGATGGGCTATAATCATATGACAATTGTTGGCCCTGGTTGGCCCCTTTTTGTTGCTCCTTTTGGACCACAAGGATCGATTATAATGTACACCGTCCATGATTAATTGGAAAGAACGAGAGGAGACGAGAGAAGTGAAAAGGGGAGCAAGGAAAGGAAAATGACAGGAAAAAGAGGTTTAATTTTAATTTTGTTGTTTTATTTAAAATAGAATCTATCCATTATTCTCTTGCTTTTTGCTTCTTTCCTCTCTTCGTTCTCTTCTTTTTTTTTTTTTTATTCTTTCTTCAAACCAAACGTGACATTAAGAGAATATCACATATAGAGAATAAGATTTACTCAAATGCATATCCTTAAACTTTATGAATTATTGACAAACTTTTATTATTATTATTAAATCTTTCGACTGTGCTAATTAAGTTTTAAGTTTTAGTAAATATAAATAGAATATTAAAAAAATAAAATAAATAACATAATTTACAATTTTCAGTAATTTTGATAAATTCATTTGTTTTCGTATATTATCAAAGGGTGTATGTTACAGTTAAAATAAAAGTTTGTACGATCATTTGTAAAATTTTAGGGATGGATTAGCGCATGCACTTGAGCAAATCTTGTAAGCGCAGTTAGTTTTTTCCTCGTGCATTGATTTATTGTTAAATTATAAGAATGGTTGTCGCTTTTTATACCGGATCTTTTATTATAGAACCATTTTTATTGCCAAGACCAAAGTCATTCTAAAATTATAAAAATTACGTTTATACTCTAGTAGTAAAAGTTAAAATTAAGGAAATTAAATTTAGTTTTTTTTCTTTTTTTTTTGGGTTATAGTTGTTTATTTATTGAAATTTGTTAAAATCTACAGACATTACAATTGAATGCTTTTGCAAAATTAAATGCATGCAGTTAATAACTATTGTATGTTGGGCTTTACAGCATGTGTAGTGCTTTTAGTTGTTGAAAACAAAAAAAAAGCACATGCAGCTATAATACAATTTAAAGTTCTATCGAATCATGATGACTGGTTTAAAATCATCTTCCACTAATATTTTAGGGGATCCAGCTACGGTGCAACGGGTACACCATGCCCCCTTTTTTGTCTTTTTGTGCTACCACCATTGGATCTAACACAAAAGTAGTTTCAAGGGTTGGGATGTGTTTATTTAATTATTAACAATGCAATACCTATTGTTTGCTGAAAATTAAGAAAAGTCAAAATTTGTAAAAGTTTGCACCACCTTCTTTCTCTCCAAATACTCTCAGTAAGAATTATTAATCTTCAATTCATCATCATTGTATTAGAGTATTTATTCTTGTAAGTTATAATCAAGAGATATGCATCAATAAAGATAACAAAAAATAAGACGGACTTTGAATTTTTGTTAATACTCTCACTTTTAGTCATTTTTTAACTACAAAAATAAATCTATTAACATAACAAAGAGAAGTTTACTTATAAAAATAATAACAATAAACCAATTATCGAAAAGCCATATAATTAAATTGTTTAAAGAGAAAATGGAAAGATGAAAGAAGGAAAAAAGGGAAAGAATACACATAATAAAATATAAAAATCTAATTTATTTACATCTTAATTTCATTATAGATAATAAATAGAGTGTCGATAAAAAAAAAAAACTATGTGATTTTTTTATATAAAAAGGTTAATTTACTATTACTTATGTGATATAGAGCAAATGAATTTTAAGGCAATAAAGAAATAGCTCTAATGACAATTTCAACTTCTTTCTTATTGATTGCAATTGGTTGATTATAGGTTTAATTGAAAATGAAAAAAAAAAAAAAAAGAAACCGGAAGATTGTAAGGGTGAGGACTGGAAGAAAGAGGGGAAAAAATTACTTTAATAAACTGTAAATAAGGAAGAGAGTAAAGGGTGAAGTCAAAAAAGACAAAATGGGGGTACGGTGTACCTGTTGCACCGTAGCTTGATCCTATTTTTAAGATTATCAATCTCATTCGTATATGAGGAAAGAGAATTATTTTATAGAAATTCAAACTTGCGCCCTTAATAAGTCTGCCACTGACTTCTCTCACTAACGAATAAAGCTTTTCCACGGACAGCTGAAGTTTGCCTAACAAAAACCAAAAAAATCCGTTTGTGGTTCACAAAATTTAAGCTCTATGATGTGTTCTTAGATAAATATAGGCGTCTCCTCAAATCACACACTTTTTAGTCATTCTCTTTTGTCCGCTCAAACAATGCGAGGATGCTGGGGACCATGGCGGATAGGACGAGGGCTTATACAAGCCTTTAATTTTAAACATAGTATCAGAGAAAAAAAAAAAAGAAAAGAAAACTTGCGCACATGAAAATTATGCACGAAATGGTCTCCACTGCACATGGTCGGCAGGTGCAGATTAGTTCTCCACTGCACATGGTCGGCAGGTGCAGATTAGTTCTCCACTGCGCATGGTCGGCAGGTGCAGATTAGCGTGGAGACTGGCAAGGCCGTGCTCCTTTAAAAAAAAATTAAAAGAAAATAATTAATATACAAATGTTACGTATTAAATTACAATAAAATTTGAAAAATATTCTGAAATTTATTAGTATTCAGAATATTTTTATTCTTTTGTATCCTAATTTTTATTGCAAATGGTTTAATCACTAATACCTCTAAAATCTTACAAATTATTTATAATTTTTTTACAATTTATTTTTCCTGATGGGTAATAATAAATCATAATTCTCTTCTCTAGTTTAATATTCAGTTTGAAAAAACATTTTTTAACTCATTCTTAAATTTATTATTAGTCCAATCTTTGACAAGCTTATTATCGAGTTTCTTTCTTTAATTTCTCAACTGATACCTTACTTTTTTTATGGCTTGCGCGGGAATAAGAAACCACATCCGCTAAACACAGCATTTTGTCACGGGGTGAGTTTGACGCGCAGCAACCCGTGCGGCACTTAGGCAACTTTCAAGCGCAAAGTTGCTAAGTAAGCCTTTGAGAGCTTCTCAACCTAGCTAAGTGAAAATGCTTAAGAGCAAAGCTAGAGAGAGAGAGAGCAATATAGCCAATGAGAGATTTTATTACTCAAAGAGAACTTTACAAGTGAGAGCTTTACAATTGCTTGTTGGTGGGTGATGGCTCAAATGCTAAGTGCCAACCCCTATTTATAGATGTGGATGGAGGATTCTAGAGGCTTTACAAGTTGGCAAGTTACACAAGTTGTGCAAGTGGCTTATCTACAAGATGTGTGTAGAGAATTCTAGAAGATGGGCCAAGCAAGCAAGCCTTGGTGGATCTTGGCCCGTTGGGCTTTGATGACTTGGCGCATGAGCGGTGATTAGGCGACGACTAAGTGGCGACTAGGCGCTTGGGCGGTGACTTGGCGCTTGGGCTTGCGGTGCGGGCTATATCACGGGCCAGTAAGTGTGTGCGAGGAAGCCCGGCGCTAAACGCACCCCACCATTTGCGAGGGTTGTTGCGAAGTGTGGTGGTGTGTGCGCCAAATTAGCCTTCACTCGTAGTTGGTGCGGGCGGCCCGTGACAATCCTCCCCCACCTATGCTCGCGGCGTCCTCGTCGCGTTGTCGTGCTTGTATTTCTGGATGTGCTCCGCGAATTGCCACAAGTCATCTTCACGTTCCCACGTAGCTTCACTCTCGGGGAGGTGTTTCCACTTGACCAAGTACTCGTTGTAAGGCGGCACGCCCCTTCTTCGAATCACTCGGTTGGCAATGATGTAGTCCACATCCTTGTCGAATGCGGTGACTACGGCCGTTGGTGCTCTTCTCGACTCTCCGCGGCTTGGGTCTCCTTTGTCACCATGGTATGGCTTGAGTAGGCTCACGTGGAAGACCGGGTGGATTTTTAGCTTTGGCGGAAGTTGAAGTTGATACGAGACGTTGCCCACACGTCGTAGTACTTGGAAAGGCCCTTCATATCGCCTCACGAGCCCTTTGTGGACTTTCCGCAAAGTCTTGAACTGTTGAGGCAGCAACTTGATCATCACTTGGTCCCCTTCCTTGTACTCGATGTGGCGTCTCCGCATATCGGCCCATTTCTTCATCTTCCGTGCGGCTTTGTCAAGGTATGCCCGCGTGATGTCCGCTTCCTCATGCCATTCGCGGGCAATTTTATGAGCCGCAGGGCTTTTCCCTCCATAAGTTGAAGCTATGACGTTGGGAGTCATGGGCTGAAATCCCATGATGATCTCGAACGGACTCTTGCCCGTAGCCTCGCTCCGTTGTAAGTTGTACGAGAATTGGGCAACATCCAGCAACTTCGCCCAATCTCGCTGATGAGCGCTCACATAATGCCGTAGATACATCTCAAGCAAGGCATTGATGCGCTCCGTTTGCCCGTCGGTTTGTGGGTGGAAGCTCGTTGAGAACTTGAGTTCGGTGCCAAGCATCTTGAAGAGCTCCATCCAAAACTTGCCGGTGAAGCGGGGGTCTCGGTTACTCACTATGCTTCGTGGGACTCCCCATAGCTTCACGATGTGTTTGATGAAGAGACGGGCGGCCTCGTCGGCCTTACAATTGGCGGGGGCAGCGATGAAGGTTGCATACTTGCTATGTCGGTCCACCACGACCATGATGCTCCCGCACCCTTCGGACTTCGGCAAGGTTGTGATGAAGTCCATCGAGACGCTCTCCCATGGCCTTGATGCGGGTGGTAGTGGCTCCAACAATCCCGCCGGTAGTTGGCGATCCGTCTTGTCTTGTTGGCACACAAGACAAGTCCGCACATACGCCTCGATGTCATCTCTCATGTGCGGCCAAAAATACGAGGCTTGGACAAGTGCGGTAGTGCGCTCCATTCTGGGGTGACCAGCCCACTTTGAGTCGTGGCACTCCTTGATGACTTCCTTCCGCAAATTTCCCCACCTAGGCACGAAGAGACGGTCACCCTTGGTGAGGAGGATGTCTTCCTCTTGCCAAAATCGCCTTGTCTTGCCGTTGAGAACCCTCTCCAACAAGTCCTTTGCTAGCGGGTCTTGTTGGAGGCCTTCTTTGATGCGTTGGACAAGGTCGGAACTTGGCTGGCTCGCACTAAGTGTGGCCAATTCTGCCTTGCGGCTTAGAGCATCCGCAACAACGTTGGCCTTGCCGGGCTTGTACTCTAGCCGGTAGTCGAACTCCGCAAGGAAATCTTGCCACCTTGCTTGCTCGGGACTCAACTTCTTTTGAGTTTGAAAGTAGCTTGTGGCTACATTGTCTGTTAGGATCACGAAGTGTGAGCCAAGCAAGTAATGTCGCCACACCCGTAGGCAATGGATAATAGCTGTCATCTCCTTTTCTTGCACGGTGTAGCGGCGTTCCGTCTCATTTAGCTTTCGACTCTCGAACGCTATTGGGTGGCCTTCTTGCATGAGTACCCCGCCAATGGCGAAGTCGGAGGCATCCGTGTGGACCTCGAAGGGCTTGGTGTGGTCCGGAAGTACGAGCACGGGCTCTTCGGAGATAGCCTTCTTCAAGTCTTCGAAGGCTTGTTGGCATTCCTCGGACCAATGCCATGCCCGATTCTTCTTGAGTAAGTCGGTCAAGGGTGCCGCTCTTGCCGAGTAGCCTTGAATGAAGCGGCGGTAGTAGTTCACCAACCCGAGGAATGATCGAAGCTCGGCCACTTTGGTGGGTGGCTCCCATTCGAGGATGGCATTCACCTTTGCATTCTCTATCATCAGTTTGCCATCCGCTATTTTGTGGCCAAGGAACTCCACCTCTCGTTGAGCAAACGAACATTTCTCGACCTTGAGATAGAGCTCGTTCTCTCGTAGTACTTGGAGGATTTGCCGCAAGTGTTGGGCATGCTCCTCGAGTGTGGTGTTATACACCACGATATCATCCAAGTATACAACAACGAAGCGGTCGAGAAAGGGATGGAGTACCTTGTTCATGAGCGTGCTAAATGTGGCCGGTGCGTTGGTGAGGCCGAATGGCATAACGAGGAACTCATACGACCCGTACCTCGTGACGCATGCCGTTTTTTGCTCATCTCCCTTGGCAATGCGCACTTGGTAGTATCCGGACCGCAAATCCAGCTTGGTGAAGTACCGCGCCTCTCCAAGTTGATCAAACAAGTCCGCGATCAAGGGGATCGGGTACTTGTTCTTGATAGTGATCTTGTTGAGTGCGCGATAGTCGATGCACATCCGCAATGAGCCATCCTTCTTCTTTTGGAAGAGCACGGGTGCACCGAATGGGGCCTTCGATGGGCGGATGTAGCCGGCGTATCCGCAAGTTGTTTCCGCAATTCTTCAAGCTCGGGTGGCGCCATGCGGTAGGGCGCCAAGGCTGGTGGCTTCGCACCTTGCTCGAGCTCGATGGCGTGATCAACTTCCCGCCTTGGTGGGAGCTTCTTCGGAAGTTGCGGAGGCATGACGTCTTCGAACTCATCGAGGACTCCGCGGATGAGTGGTGGGACTTGGCTAGGTGAGTCTCCGCGTCCTTCTCCCTCGTTGAGCTCCCGGATGGAAACCAAGAAGCTCGGATCCTTCCCAAAGGCCTTCTTGAATTGCATGGCCGAGAGTGTCTTGTCCGCGGTCTTGGCTCGCTCCGCGGATACCGTGCACGCCTTGCTCCCATCGAGGATGCTTAGGGAGTTGGTGGCCGGTAGTGGGAAGGCATGGACTTGGTCGAAGAACTCCATGCCAAGAACCATCTTGAAGTCATCCATGGGCACGATGGAGAAATCGAGCTTTCCGCTCCATGTCCCGATCGTCATGTGCACGCCTTGGGTGGTGCCCGCGATAGGCTTAGCGGGCGAGTTTACCGCCTTCATTGTGCCTCCTTCCTTGGTGGCCCTAAGGCCTAGGCGCTTGGCCTCTTCCTCCGAGATGAAGTTGTGCGTTGCTCCGGTGTCTAGCAACGCTTGGACTAGTTTGCCGCTAACGGTCGCGCTCACGTACATGAGGCCATTCTTCGTGCGTGTTGACGGATGGCTCTTGAGCGCGCCAAGACGTTAGAGGGAACTCATGCTAGGCTGGGGTTCCTCCGCGGTCGCTGAAGTGTTGCCCTTGAGTTGTGCGGCGAGGGCATTGAGTGACTTCTTCTCGGGACAATCACGGACCCAATGGGGGCCGTTGCAAATGAAGCATGGGCTGCGGGGCTTGGCTTGCTCCTTCTTCCCCTCGTTCTTGCCTTGCCCGCCTTTGCCGCTTGGGGGTTTTTTCTGCCCTCAATCCTTCCGATTGTTGCCCTTGTCCTTCCGGCCCTCTCCCCCACCTTTGCCTTGGTTGGGCTTCTTCTCCTTGGCTTGGGTGGAGTAATCGGCAAGTGATTCCGCAATGGCGATGGCGTCGTCAAGAGTTTGTGCACCACGCCTATCGATCTCCGCCTTAGCCCAATCTTTGAGGCCATCTTGGAAGTAGAAGAGAGAGTCCTTGTCGGACATATCGGAGATCTCAAGCATAAGGGTGACGAACTCGTTGATGTAGTCGCGAACGCTACCCGTTTGCTTGAGACGCCGAAGGCGTGCTCTCGCCTCTTTCTCGACATTGCTTGGGGCGAAGTGCTTCCGAAGTTCATGTTGGAAGTCGGCCCATGTGTTGATGGCGCAAATGCCTTTGCCCATGTCGCCATGCTTCCGCCGCCACCATAGTTGTGCGGCGCCTCGAAGATAAGTGGGTGCCGTGCCCACTCTTGATGCCTCATCACGAACACCGACGGCATCGAAGTATTGGTCGAGCCCGAAGAGGAAGTTGTCCACAATGGTGGCATTGCGCGCACCATCGTAGGTGTCGGGCTTTGGCACATCTATGCGGCGTGCCTCGCTTGCGCTTGCCGTGGCCGGGCTAGCGGAGATGGTCCGCTTGTGCCAAGCCCAATCCGAGCGAACTTCGTCAACTTCCGCACGGACCGCTCGCAGCTCGTCTTGCACAAAGCTGCGGAGTTGTAGCAACTCCGCAGGGAACACTCGGAATTCCGCCCGCAGAGTGTCCGCTTGGTCTTGCATGAGGGCCTTGGTGGTGACCGAGAATTCGCCATACTCGCCCTCAAGGCCGCTCACCCTCTCCTCCAATGATTCGAGGATGTCTTGAGTGGTGGACATCGAGACCTCGAGTGTGGCAACGCGAGGCTCTATAGCATCAACGGATGCGGCCTTGGACTTGCCGCGGTGCCTCCCTTGTCCACGGCCTTCCTCACGGCCACGGGTTGGTTCCGGTGGAACATCCACACCGATAACGCCCTCTTGTGAAGTGCTTGGTAGATTGGCCATTGCTTTGTGAGCTATTTGCGTGTGTGCAAACCGTAGCTCTGATACCACTTGTCACGGGGTGAGTTTGACGCGCAGCAACCCGTGCGGCACTTAGGCAACTTTCAAGCGCAAAGTTGCTAAGTAAGCCTTTGAGAGCTTCTCAACCTAGCTAAGTGAAAATGCTTAAGAGCAAAGCTAGAGAGAGAGAGAGCAATATAGCCAATGAGAGATTTTATTACTCAAAGAGAACTTTACAAGTGAGAGCTTTACAATTGCTTGTTGGTGGGTGATGGCTCAAATGCTAAGTGCCAACCCCTATTTATAGATGTGGATGGAGGATTCTAGAGGCTTTACAAGTTGGCAAGTTACACAAGTTGTGCAAGTGGCTTATCTACAAGATGTGTGTAGAGAATTCTAGAAGATGGGCCAAGCAAGCAAGCCTTGGTGGATCTTGGCCCGTTGGGCTTTGATGACTTGGCGCATGAGCGGTGATTAGGCGACGACTAAGCGGCGACTAGGCGCTTGGGCGGTGACTTGGCGCTTGGGCTTGCGGTGCGGGCTATATCACGGGCCAGTAAGTGTGTGCGAGGAAGCCCGGCGCTAAACGCACCCCACCATTTGCGAGGGTTGTTGCGAAGTGTGGCGGTGTGTGCGCCAAATTAGCCTTCACTCGTAGTTGGTGCAGGCGGCCTATGACAATTTGCTCATATTCTAACTTAAACTAAGGGGCACAATGCTCATTTATGGTTAAGCTTTTTGGTTCGCTGGAATTGCAGTACTTTGGCTACCGGAATATTATCAGTATTTGTTTAGTTGGTTTCACTTTCTGTTATTTTTTCGGATTCCTTGCATGCAGGCTTTGCCTTGAGAGTATGGTTTCATGTTTCATTTTAAGGGTAAGGCTCATTATTACATCCCATGACTATTTGTACCTTTTTTTTTTCAATTTCCATTAGGCTTGTCAAAAACCGGGGTCCGGTCCGGGTTTGGTGCTGCCCGGCACCCGGACCGGCCCGGATGAACATATTGCAAGCCCGGAATTTCCATATACGGGCCGGGTCAAGCTCGACACCTCCCGGGCCCGGGTTTTTTATCCGGGTTTTCCAGCCCGCAAATTCAGTTAAATCTCATCTTTAGCAGTTAAAGAACACAGGGTGCCGCATCATTAAGTATTTCAACTGAATTGAGTACTTAGGGCGAGTTATTGTTTTGCTGCAAAAGATGCAAGCCGCATAAGAAGTGTACCAATACTTAGCTTCGTATACCATAAATCTCCACTATTGGAGCATATTTGAGACTTGAATGCAATGGTTTGTTTCAATTCATTTCAATCACTGTGCAAGCATACTGCCATCTATCTTCATCTAATACAAATTTGTGATGATGGAGCATATTTGAGAACTAAATGCAGTGGTCTCTGTTTCAATTCATTCAATCACAGTGCTCTTAAATATGGTTGTTGACGAAAATATCTGTTTAGACACACCAACATTGAGCTTATTTTTTTATAGCAATTAACTTGAATACAATTCCTGAGAACCAAAATTTCCTTAGAAACAACCCAACAAAAAAAAAAGAACAACAACAACAACCACAACTACAACAACATTCAGATTCAACTTCTTCACAAACCACCAAACGATGTTGCATAGAAACATAAAAAGTAAACTAATGAAAACAGAAAACAGAGAAGCAACAAGAAAATATTCCTCTTAATGAGCCTGTGGTGGAGGACTAAGCATGAATCCAGATTTTGGGTTCGTGTAACACTAATTAACAAGTGAATTCAAGAATAACAAGTCCCAAAAAGGATCGTGCAAAAGAGAAAGAAAAACACCTACTGGATGCTGCGGCTGCTGCCGTGCTCGCCGCTGCTGCTGCTGAGGCTGCTGCCGTGCTCGCTACTGCTGACTGCTGAGGCTGGCCGGCCGTGACCCGTGAGCTCGTGAGCCCGTGACTGATGGCAGACGATGGTGGCTGAGATGGCGGCAGATTCGGCTGCTCCGCTGCACGAACTGGAGATCGTCAGATCGAGCAAAGCCGCGCGCAACTGTCGAGATCTGAGAAGAGATGATGCTGAGCTGCTGACGGTGGCGGTGGTGTGGCAGCCGGCAGTAGCTCCGGGGATCGAAATCGATTGGGTTTGGTAGAGAAATTGGTTGTTGTTGATTAGGGATCCATTTCGTTTGGTAAATGGTAATGGGTTTTGCCGTTTTAGGTTTTCAACTTTCAATTCAATTTTTTTTTTTTTAATTAACAAACCGGGTACGGGCCGGGTTCCAGGTTTTACATGCCTTGCCCGTACCCGTGCCCGGAAACATTCGGGTTTTAAAATGTCATACCCGGACCCGGATTTTTTACAAATTTACCCGGATTTTACCCGGACCGCATTGTCCGGGTCTGGTCCGGATCCGGTCCGGACGGGTTTTTTTGACACCCCTAATTTCCATGGCGTTCTTAACTCGTTAGTTGGGGGAAGAATGGGTAAGGCTCATTATTACATCCCATAACTATTTGTACCTTTTTTTTTTTTAATTTCCATGGCATTCTTAATTCGTTAGTTGGGGGAAGAATCCGTACGAATCGGATTTTTTGAGGAACATAACGAGAGAGAGAATTAGATTTAGTTAGACAATGTGTGGAAAAATGAAAGCAAACCACTCGTTAGCTTAATTTAGTTGGCTGATACCTGTCCTTTTTTTTTTCAATATATAAAATAGAGGGTTTGAATCTTCTTATAATTAATTGCGCCAGTAAAAATGAGATAAAATATTGTGTTGGTTAACACTTAACAATTTGTTGCGGCGTGCATTCAGGTCCTGACGTGTTCAAATTTGATTTTACAGTTCCTGGCTCGAGGCTTAAGAATTTATTATAATAATTATAAAAATGGTGTCAATAGTAGTAGTAATAATACTTTAATATTTAAATAAAGTAAAAAAAAAAGAATATTTAATTTTCTTCAAGGATAAAAGTGTCTATTTATTTTCATTTCCATTCCATTATTTTTATTCCCACCACCATATAGGGATAAGATTCTCATATCTCATTGCTAAATTTATATAGTTCATCTAAAATCTATTTTGATTTCTTAATGTTTTTAGTAAGTAAACACAATCAATCATTTTGATTCCTCAATCAGAGAAGTAAACACACACTAATTCTCGTTCTCACATGAGTTTATGAAGGATTAAATATTTTATTATAATTAATATTTGCAAGTAATATCTAAATTTTATTCAATAAATTATTTTTAACTTGTATTTGATTTATGATTAAATATCAAAATTGTAATGTAATAATTTATTTCAACCAGTATGTAATATTATTCAATAATTAGTAATATAATTTAAAAAATAATAAGTTTTAGAAGAGTGGGTTGAGCGAGAGAGAGAACTTCATTTATCTAACTTGTCGCAACCGATTTCCAACTAATCAAATCACTGATATTAGGGATGGCAATGAGTTGGGGCGGGGTGAGGAGGCCTACCACATTCCCTATTAAAAATTTCGCCTCCATTCCCCACCCAATTTCCCAATAAAGTTAGTGGGGTAGGGATGAGGAATCCTCATGTGCGGAATGCTTTCCCCACTGCTACCCCATTCCCTATTTACTTATTTTATAGTAAATATAAATAAATAATTTCAGTAAATTAAAATTTAGAGACCTAAATAAAATCATCACCATATTTTAAAATATTTAAATTTTTTAAAAAGATCTCTAAAAGTTTGAAACAATATCTTGAAATATTATCAAAACTACAAAATATTTGAGGAGAGCAATACCTTAAAAGAGAAAAGAAAACATAATAATGTTCAATGATAGAATAATAATTATATTATAGAGTTTTTTTTAGTTATAGCTTATTTAGATTATGTAAAAATAAAATGAAAATTTATTAACCAACATTGTAATTGATAAAATAAATATTATTAAAAAAATTAAAAAGTATTTATATATAATAGGGATTGGACTAGCGGTGGCGTGGAAAGTGGAGTACAAAGGCAAACCCCACTCTGTTAAGAAGTTGGGGATTATTTTTCCCCTATTACCTATCACATTCTCTAAAAATTATTCAAAATTCACTCTATTTAGAGCGGAGTTCCATAAAACCCTAAATCCATTAAAGATTTTGTCATTCCTAACTGATATTAACTAATTATCACTTTATAGGCTGGTAGATACCTTAATTGTAACTGACTAATAATATTATAAAAAGTCACTGTTTCTCAATAGTTAATGGTGATTTATTGATGACCGTGAGTTAGATCACAAATTTTGGCATTACATTGGTAATTTGGGTTGGCTGAAATTTAATGCGGCTGGCTGATTGGAAGTCAAGGGAGCATGAAAGGGAAGTGATACGGTCAACTTTGATCTCCATGCAACTCAATGAAATTTCAGACTTATCCCTAAAATGACAAGTCAATTATCACATAATTTAGTCAAGAAACTTTAAAACATATAATTGTTTATTTAATAAAAATTGAAGTAATAATATGCCTAAGGTTGCAATGTAAAATTTATATCACAATTATATATTGTAAAATCATAGAAAGTCAATTGTTACTCAACATTTAATATTTCTTGAACACACATCATTAAACGCAAATTTTGACATTAGTATGGGAACTTTGGGTTAACTAAAATTCAAGGCTGGCAGTCGTTACGGTGTTTAATGTCTTGTTCAACCATCAATACTAAAATAGTTACGGTGTTTAATGTCTTGTTCAACCGTCAATACTAAAATAGTGAATGATTTAATTGACTTTTTCTTTATTCCTTTAAAATATTATACACTTTTATTTTTGTTTTACAATCAGTATTAAAGTAATTATAACTGAATTTATAAAATAGATAAATTTTTATCTAGCCATCAGAGCCCTTTTTTTTTCTCTAAGTTTAAGTAGAAAAAATATGAATAGAAGTACAAGTCGGGATATAATGGATAAATTTTTAATAGGACATATTTTAATTAAAGATATTATATATTATTTTATATTCAATAGATATGTATTATTACAAAAATATTTACATTATTTATTTTAAAAATTTTAGAATTTAATATGCATGAAATAAGTGTATTAAAATATGTTGATTTAGTTTTATTTTCTAAAACTTTTAAAGTTAGTGCTCATATTTATTAGGATATCACCTGGGGTAAAATGATTAGTGCTCATATTTGTTAGTATATCACCTGGGGTAAATTTTTTTTTTTTCTTAATAGAGGGTAATATAATTAAGGGAATGGTTCAATGAAAACAGATAATTTGGCTGGGACGTTTCTCCTGCCAAATCTTGGTTAACACTCAACAATTGTTGCGGCGTGAACTAAAGTCCTGACGTGTTCAAATTTGATTCTATAGTTCCTGGCTTTAGGCTGAAGAATTTGTTGGTGTGCAACGGAAGAGGAATCATGCAATGAATTTCGAAAAATGAATGGCTTAAAAAGCCTTGCTCTAGTTGATTTCCATTCCGGAGCCCGTTAAAAGTTGAAACATTCTGCTGCTTTTACTTGAGCCTCCAAAACTACAGTGAGAACTTTCGAGAAAGATAGCAATGAATGATATAAAAGGAAATTAATCAATACATTTATTCGGCGTCAACTAGTTATCCTCTACAGTTCACCGAAAAGCAGTAGGACTGCAAGTTGGAGAGGCTTCCACATGTCCCTTGTAAAAAGGTGGCTGGAGGTTTCCTTACCTCCCAAGGTTAAAGGCGTCACCATCAAGGGACCATAAGATAAATTACTTAAATAGCCTCACTTAAGGGAGGCTAGCCATTAAATGAATCCCACGTGTCTAAAATTATTAAAACACCCTTAGGGCTGAGTATAACTCAAGGGTTTATTAGTTATCACCATATTTTATCGCCATGATCAAAGAGCTGAGTATAACTCATTATTGAAATCGCCAGAGCTGAGTACAACTCAGTATTGAAATTGCCAGAGTTAGTAGAGTGCAGCTCAGCTATCATCACCATAGTTGAGTATACCTCAAGTCTTGAAATAGCCAGAGCTAAATATAGCTTAGTATTGATACTGCCAATGTTAGCTGAGTGCAGCTCAGCTATCATTGCCAAAGCTGAGCACAACACGATATCAAAATAGCCAAAATTGAGTATAACTCAAGTATTGAAATCGTCAGAGCTAGTTGAGTGTAGCTCAACTATCATCGCCAGAGATAAATATAGCTCAGTTATCAATCGCCAGAGCTAGCTGAGTGCAGCTCAGTCATCGCCAGAGTTGAGTATAGCTCAAGCATTGAAATTGCCAAAGTTATCTGAGTGCAAGTCAGCTATCATCGCCAGAGCTGAGTATAACTTAAGTATTAAAATTGCTGGACCTTTGAGAGAGCTCAGCTGCACACTTTAAAATAATTCAGATGTTCACTCAAGGAAAGTTTTTGAAAATTACCCTATATTTTTATCACTCATGCCAAGCAACATAATAAACAGCTTTTCCGAGAAACTATGTTTTTTTTTTTTGAAAAAAAAAAGAAAAACAGAAAAAAAAAATTAATCCAATATTATGCCGGCAACTCTTCGTGCTCACCCGCTTCCATTTGTCATTCTTTTGCTTCTCAAACTAACAATATGGGTTGTTCCCATACGCATGGAGTCCTTTCATATCCTATGTATTAAATGATCATTTCGCTTAGATTTCCTCAAAGATTCTGAAATGCTAACTGTAAAGTATTTTTTTTTTTTTAATTGTGTTATCGGTGAAGTTTATAAGTAATACATTGTACAAACTTCAGGCGGACAACTAAATAAATTGAATTTTTCTTCTTAATTTTTTTTTAACAGGTGAATGTTTGAATGTATGGTTGATAATGTCTCCCAAAACAAAATAAATAAATAAAAAGATGGAAATATTTCAACCCTAGTTTTTTTGTATATTCACCCTACTAAAAAATATTTACAGCAAATTCACGTTAACTTTAATAAATATAAATTAACAGTAAAATTATTGCAATTAATTAGTTAAATCATTTTTATAACTTTTTTCTTACTTTAATTTTTTTGACCATCTTTGACTATTTAAACTGCTTCAACGTCAGGTTTATTTGTCTATATTACCCTTCCAAAAAAAACTGAACAAATTGGCCCATTAAATCTATGATCTTGTATATAAAGATAAAATAGTCAATTTAAACTTTGGCCTAAGCAATTTTAGTAATCAAATATAATAAAATATATAAGTCATAAAAGAAAATAAATTGAGATAGATTTAATTAATTAGTTCTCTAAAATTCTTCTTTATTTGAAAATTTTAAAAATTATGTGAACCTTTTGTAATTATTTTCTGCAAGTAGAGTGGATTAACAAAAAGTGTCGGGTGAAACATCACACCCAAAAATAAATATCAAATAAGATAAGGCAGAACTAAGGCCCCGTTTGGGATTGACGTTAGGATCAATAAGCTACTATTTAATAATTTTGACAAAAATAGTGTTTGGTAAATTTTGTAAAATCCACTTATTTTATAATTTTCTCTATTTTGACAGCAGCTTTTTAACTTCTGGTTTCGTTGGCTCATGCAAGTTTTAGTAAAACATTAAATAAACAAATTATCTAAACAATAAAATTTGCATAAAATTAAATCGAGTAAACTCCTTTCTTCTTTTTTTTTTTCGTCCTTCTTCGAACTCAAAAACCTTTTCACAATTTTTCTTTTGTCCTTCACGGATCACAGTAACTATATATTTACTTGACATTTCACACTACAATTCATAGTCATGGGCATTACACCTTGTATTGTTTTTTCTCTATATGTTTTAATTTTATGAAAAATGAAAACAATGTTGAGGGGAAGGTGATTAATTTTCCACATATGGTGGATGATGACGATGGACCTTTCAATGCAAATATGTTATATCTAATTAAGCAGCAATCACACTAAATATTAATTTATCATTCCAATAAGAATTATTAAGTCAAAGACTAATCAGTGATCATTGAATATGCTAGGCATATAAAAAGTAGTTGATCAGTAACACAAGCATGCTGCACATTTTACATAATTACAACATGGATTGTAACCTTTACACCGGTGAGATATTGCTGTCCATCCAATTTAAAATTAATTTCCTACACAACTCCAAGGTTCAGAATCTCCTATAAATACCAATGCTCAGACAAGTCCTTGAAACACATCAAGCCTAAAGGAGTTATATCATCAATTAGCTAGCTAGGCCTAATTAACCAGAGAACAACAAAATGGCACTTCAAGATTCAGAAGTTCCTGCTTCCAATCTGAATGCCCGCAACCGTCCCACGGCTAGTTATCATCCTACCCTCTGGGGGGGAAAATTCCTTGACTATTCTTCTGATGACTCTGTGGTAATTAATAATTTTCATATTCTAGTACTTTCTTGGCGTGTATTTTCATAGCAAAATTATCTAACTTGCACTTTTCTCAATGAACTTGTCATTTTTTTTCTCTTGCTTATGTAGGCAATGGATGCCACAATTGATCGAGACGAATTTGAAGGACTTAAGCAAAAAATAAAGAACTTGCTAATCTCACCAACCGATAAGTCCTTCCAAAAATTGAGCTTGATTGATGCCGTCCAACGCTTAGGAGTGGCTTACCATTTTGAGAGGGAGATAGAAGATGAACTAGAAAAACTATCTCATGACGAGTATGATGGCAACGACGTACACACCGTTGCTCTTCTATTTCGGTTACTCAGACAACAAGGATATCGCATACCATGCGGTAATAAAATCTTTATCATAGCTTATAACTTTTATTTAGTCTCTAAGCATTTTCAAACCAAAACATTTCTGTACTATATTTGCCTCTATTAAAAATCTAATTAATTATTCTTTAATTTTCAATTGTTATCCATGTCAATTTTGTTTGCATTTTAAATTACATTAAAAAAATAGAATTTAATCTTAAAAGGTAAGATCCAATATTTTAAAAAAGTTCTGAAAATTCGAAAAGACTAACTAGACAATTGGATAAACAAATCTACAGACTAGATAAATGGGACTTCACCCTTTTATACATATCGCTACCTGAAATATATGGCTTAAATTAATTAAGACCATTAGGTAAGATTGATATCAGTCGAATTACTCTTTGACTGGGAAAGCAGGTATTTTTAGCGGTTTCAAAGATGATCAAGGAAAGTTCAAGGTATCCTTAATTAATGATGTGACCGGCATGCTAAGTTTGTATGAGGCTGCACATCTTGGCATTCGCGGGGAAGATATCCTGGATGAAGCCCTAGCTTTCACTACTTCTCACCTGGAATCAATGGTTACTCAAGTAAGCCCTCAGCTTTCTGATGAAATACTTCATGCATTGAATAGGCCAATCCGCAGAGGCCTACCAAGGCTGGAGGCAATCTATTACATCGACCTCTACTCACAAGATGATTCAAAGGATAAAGCAATATTACTAAAGTTTGCAAAACTAGATTTTTGCATGCTTCAAGTAATTCACCGCAAGGAGTTAAGTATCATCACAGAGTAAGTTCAAATTTTTCAAACGACGACTTAAATTTAACTGAATAAATATTGATGACTAGACTGACACTACTTTTATTCTTAGGTGGTGGAAAATTTTAGATGTTGAAACAAATCTGCCATATGCTAGAAACAGAGTTGTAGAATGCTATTTTTGGATAATGGGAGTGTACTTTGAGCCTCAATACTCCTTTGCAAGAAAGTTCTTGTCCAAAGTAATTGCAATGGCATCCATTTTAGATGATACCTATGACGCCTATGGTACACTTGAAGAACTTGAGCTCTTTACAGATGCCATCAAAAGGTCAGGTTCACAAAATCTGCTCAACATGTTCAGCTCAATTAATTGTATGTATCTTTAGTTAAAATTAAATTTGCTATTTATATTTTCTAAGGTGGGAGGTTTTGTCACTGATTTTCAGGTGGGATATTAGCAATATAGATGTACTTCCGAAGTACATGAAACTGATTTATCAAGGACTCTTGGGTGTTTTTGGTGAAGCTGAGGAGCAAATCTCAAACGAGGGACGGGCATATTGCATGTCATATGTAATACAAGAGGTAAACCACGTACATATATATATGTGTGTGTGTGTATATATATATATATATACATATATATACATATATATATATATATATATATATATATATATATGTGTGTGTGTGTGTGTGTGTGTGTGTGTGTGTGTGTGTGTGTGTGTGTGTGTGTATTTGCTTTTAGGGCTGGTGCCAAAAATGGCTCTCTAGCTTGTTTATTACTACTAAAGTTATAATATTTGTTTGCCAGGTGAAGAAACTAGTAGAAGCCTACTTTGAGGAAGCCAAGTGGTGCAATGAAGGTTATTTTCCAAAAGTGGATGAGTATATGCAAGTTTCACTTGTGACAACTTGCTATCATATGCTGGCAACGGCTTCTTTTCTTGGCATGGGAGAGATTGCTAATAAGCAAGCCTTTGATTGGATCTCCAATTCCCCTACAATTGTCAAAGCCTCCGAAGTTATTTGCAGACTTATGGATGATATAGTGTCTCATGAGGTACCATATATATTAATATTGATGCATGATTATAAATTCATCGTCTCATTATTATTATTATTATTAACTTCTGTGTTTGTAGTTTGAACAAAAGAGAAAGCATGTTGCGTCGGGTATCGAATGTTACATGAAGCAGCATGGCGTCTCTGATGAAGAGGTAATCAAAGTATTCCGCAAAGAAATATCAAACGGATGGAAAGATATAAATAAAGGATTCCTGAAACCAACAGAAGTGGCAATGCCTCTCCTTGAGCGCATTCTCAATCTTGCACGAGTGATGGATGTTATTTACAAGGACGATGATGGCTACACCAACTCTTACGTGATCAGAGACTACATCGCTACATTGCTTGAGAAGCCTGTTCCCTTTCGAGTAGTTTCTGCGATGTAGATTACATCCTATATAAACTATTAATGTTGTCTTTTGGAATAAGCTCTGCAATTTGTTCCTCATAGTGCTTATGTGCTGCTGTCATCACAAGTATCAAATTCTGCCCTACAATTAATAAGGTTTACGTGGATTCCTGTACTACAATTAATAAAGTTTTCGCTGCATATTTTCATTGATTTGCACCATAACACTGTACATCTTACCACAATGGATTTCAACATCTACCAAATTTAATTCTCTCTAATTTAATCTCAGTTATCGCCTATCGTAACGTTCTTGACCCTTCAGAGTCCAAAAATAACGTTCATCCACTCATCCAGGAACTCAAAAAATACCAAAATGACCATTTTTCCTTAAACCTATTATTAATAGTTTTTGACACAACGTTTTGACAAACCTTAATAAATTGGGCGTTTCAACTGTTAAAATTAATATTTTTTCATTCAATAGATGCATAGCACATTAGTTATGACTCCAATTGGAATTCAACTATTGAGGTCCCTAACATTACTCTTTGGTAAAACACTCATAACTTTATTTCCGAAGCTAAATAGATTTTTTTCTTTTCTACAGATTGTAAAAGAGCATTATATCCACTCAATTGATACAACAAAACCTATCTATAGTCATAATGTCGTGACCAACTAATTTTATTTTTATGAGGAGGTTATAACTTAATAGAGGTATAGTTACAATAGTTATTGCTTTTATTAGTTGTCCTTAGTACACATGATATAGACATAAAATAGGATCATGATTCTCTCCTAATCTGATCAGCTCCAAAGCAATAATGTATTTGGGTGATTAGTAGTTAATAAATAAAGAAAATAAAGAAATTAAATTCTACTCATACGCTATCACTTAAAAACACATGGCACAAGATCTTTAAAAACTCATGAGAGCTTAGATCAGGAGAGGATCTCAATTTGGTAAAATATGCACTATATTAATAATTTATAAATGGAGCATATCAAATAATATATATAGGAATTGACAATAGAGATGGACATAATTTAACAAAACCATCATATATTTTTTGTATTTATATAGATGACTATTACTATAAGGAGGCAAGTTCTTTAAAATGAGATCTAAAAAAATTATAACTTATTACAGTATGAAGTTTATTCTTATTTATAACTAACTCAAGTTGAGAACAAGATTTTTATAACTAAAGGCGGTTTACCAAAGATGTTTGTTGACCAACTTGAAACCTCTTTAGAATAGATATAATAGAACTACCCTAAAATTTCTTCTGTTTCCTAACTATTGTGGATGGAGTCCATACGCATAATTCAACTTAATTAATTTAGTATATCTCATAAAAAATTCCTTGGAAATTATAATTTCGCCCGTCAATCTTGACATAATTTCTCTTTAGATATGTTTGAATAATTACATTAATTTGCTTTTACTTGATCACAAATTTAATTAATGATATATTAAAAAAATTAAATAATGGTTGTTTGCGGTAACATGTTAATATCATGCCTCTTTTAGCGCGTATAGGCTCCTCATTATTTTATCTCCCCTAATTTGTTCGTAATTGATGTTTTCTTTTGTTTATTAATCAAAATTCTCGCTTTAACAAGAGCATTCATACCAAAACCAAAAAAGAACAAACATGTCAATATCTTGTATTCTTGTTTCTTCACATGAAATTTGTGCTTGAGCGGCTCATTGTTCTTGGTTATAGGCGAAGCTTAGGCATCCCACTTGCTGGTGAAGTGACTCGTCCTAAAGTCATAGCATGTTTGCTTACTTAATTTAATCAATTAAGTTAATAAGAGGAGTTTGTTTTTATAATTTAATACGACTTTTTAGATAATTTTGACTAAATAAAATAAGTCAATTTCTTAGCTTTTTAACTGAATTGAGAAATGTGAATAAGCTAACTAATTTCTAATGTCAAAATAATTCCAACTTTATAAATTATTTTTTATGCCTATTCTAAAAGTCAGCCATACACGTTTACTCACCAATAGTATCATCTTGTATTATGTAATATTATTTAGAATTTGTGATAAAATTTGAAACTTATCGTATTTTATATATGTTAATATGTTAAAATATTATGGTATTTATGTTCTTTGGGATATATATTATTTATTTGACATTCAACTTTAATAAGAACATAAATGTAAAAGTAGTAATTTAATATCTATTTTCAAAGATTTTGACAAAAAAAATATTATTTAAATTCAGACATTTAGGTCTATTCAGAATTTAGGCTTATTTAGATCTATTCAGATTTTGAACAAAAAAAAAAAATGCCACCTAAGTTTACATATCACCTATTTTTTCAGAAAATGTGTGACAATCTTTCTTGAATAAACTCCTATTGGTAGAGGAATGACATCAAGTAAAATTAACCCAATCTTTTTATTCGATGTTGAACTTAATTATCAAGTTTTAATTTTGATATCATAGTTTTGATATCACCTATTGGTGGTGGACCTAGGACGTTTAGGCATCCGAATCAAAGACTAATCATCCAGATAAACTAGTATGTAAAATCATATATATCAACAATTTTTAGCTAATGGGTCACTCAGTTCAATAATATGAGAATGAAGGGGAAAGATAAAAAAAGACAAAGAGAAAGTTAAAAAAAAGAAGAGCAATGTAGATAATTAATTAGTCTGAGAGATTGGATTTTGAAGAAAAAAGAATTAGCACATATCAAAAGGCTGAAAGGTTACGTTGTTTAAGATGAGGTGGTTAAACTTTTGATTATTTCATGTTACACCCAAAAAGATAATAATAATAATAATAATAATAATAATAATAAACTTATTGAAATAAAAATAATAAACATAATCGCAACACTGATTGATTATTATAACCTTTTCCCAGGAAAGATCATAACCTTTTCCCTGGGAAGATCTTGATGTCCCACCTATATATTAAAAATTAATTTCTTATACATTTCGAAGGATCAGAAAATGTGCTATGGATACAAAAGCTCATACAAGTCGTTGAAGCAAGTTAAGATTAAAGGAATTATATCATAAACTAACTTGCCAGCCCTAATTAACAAGAAAATGGCTCTTTAGGATTCTTAAGTTCCTGCTTCATCAATTCATAATGCTACAGCAGGCGTCAACCATGACTACAACAGAAAAGGTCATTTCCGAGGGCATTTATCTTCAGAAATGCATATATACCCTCCGAAAAAATAATTTTTGAGGGAGTTACGCCGTCGATCATCATCATAATAAGTCACATTGGAAAAACACAATTTCTTATGAGTTGTCGGAGAAAAAGAAAAATCTTTTTTCAACAGTATTACTGTTGGAAATGTCATTAATTGCCTTTAGAAATCAAATAATTACACATTTCCAACTGCTTTTGCCTTTGAAAATACTAAATAGGCAGTAAAAAAATGTGCATCCATTTTTTTTGTTTGAGTGTTCTCCTTTATTTATTCAATAATATTATTTCACGAGCTTTTTTTTTTTTCTCATTTTTCATGAATACAATAAAATCTAAATTTAATTTTTCAAGTTTCTATATTATGAATATAACATAACCAACAAATTAATAATACACAAAATGCATCAAAAGTAGCTTCATTAATTTAAAAAATCCATAAAAATCAATCAAAAGTACATTAAAATATCAATTTTAATGGTATCTCTGACATAAAAGTATCCCAAATGTATACACAGATTAAATGATCTCAAAACTTGTATGTTTTCCTTTGAAATGTGTTCTTCATTCTCTGAAACATTTTTCTCAACCTCATCTCCCTCTTCCTCATCATCATCTTCATCCGGCAAGACAAAATCCTATGCGAAAGAGGAAATTTTGATCCTTAATATCACTAAGTCATTTACAGACTCCTGCAATGAGGTTAAGCCTGTCCAGAAGCTAAGAATATACACATAACAAGCAACAAACCAGCATTACTCAATTTCAAAGTTTATAACTGCAATGAAGAAACTGAAAGTCAAAAACAAATTCACTAATCTTATCCTAGGGAAGAGCAGGGAACTCCCACCTCTGGTTAGGTACCGTATTGAGGTATGAAGCAATCTGTAAAAGAAAACACCACTTTAGGAGAAGAAAAAGAAAATTGCATTATTTCTGTAGAACAGTATTAGGGTTAGAAACGTGTGAAAACAGATGCAATAAGAAACTTAATCATCATGTACGAACAGCAATCTGGCAATTAGACACCATAAAATAATTCAGCCACATGAATGATCAACAATCCGCCTGGAAGATTGATAGATGTGAAGTAAGACCACATTGTCTAGGCTGAACAAGAAACAATTTCGTTGAACACTATGGCTAGATACTATGAAGGTAAGTTTTCTTTCTATATCTATATCCATTTCTTTTGATAAACTTCATTCTCTTAAATACCTGACATTTATCAGTTTTCTTAAATACTTAGAGTTGATTTACTGGGCTTCGCCTCAGGAGCATTACTTCCATTGCATGGCCGGCCATGAAGGGTAAATTGATCTTCAATTTCTTGCCTTATCCTTAGCTTCTTCACTTCTTTCTGTGGGTATTGGTATCTTTTGCCTGAACAACGGATGAAATAGAAATCTCACATGGTCTCTAAACCCTTTTAATTTGCAAAATAAATTAATAAACAAAATAATAAAAAGAGCCATCAAGGGTGATGTCAACTACCAAATGACAGGCACTTATTAACAATATGAAAAACCCTAAAATACCATTGAAGAATATTAGTAGGACTAAAAACCCCATTAAATAATAAAGAAGTTCATACAAAAGAGTTGAATGTAAATTGCTATGTCTAAGCCATGAGCTCATCATGGTAATACAATTTTCCTTTTTTAATTATCATTAGATTATTGAGGCATAAAAAAAAAAAAAAATTCTATGCTCACACATATCAAGCAAGAAACTAGGATGGTTGTTGAAAAGCAAACACTCAAGTTTAGGCATGACAAGCACTCGCTTGCGTTGAGTTGAGTAGGAGCAGCAGCTAAGAATCTGTGTTCAGACCACAAGTGTCTTCCAGAAGTTGGGAAAATGAAGCGAAAATTCAGTAAAGTAAGAGAAGTTACCTCAGCATAATGAACTAAGAACAGTCACATTAACATTTCATTATGCTCAGTGGTATTAACTGAATCACAATATCCTTGTTAATTCACCATTCACCAAAAACATCAAAAATAAAAATATTAAGATTTGCAGTAGGAAAATACCTTCAAAAGCTGCATGGTAATTTCCAACACTGCAAGGCATAATTTGCACCATATAACATCATTGCATGAACAGATCAGATGGAAAAAGCATACACTCTACAAAACAAAAAGATAAGAAGCTATTGTTAGATCTATCTTATCTAGGCTGACGCAATCAGCAAATTTGTTGTACAACTAGAAAATTCTAAGCCTTTATGATGGTACAATAAATTATGCCAATCTTACGTGTTCTAACTTACTGCTAAAAACTAGACTACATAAGATGTATAACACTACCAGTTGAGGCAAATTTGTTTAATCTCTCCATAAACGTTATAGAAATTGGCACATATATATTAAAGTGCACGTTTCTTTTGCCTGTACCTAGTACCAGGTTTTCCAACTTTTAAACAAAGAACTATGTGCGTTTTCTTAGTTCATTAAGGATTTTCAACAAATCATCTAAATATTAAAACAAGCAAAAGCAAAAGAAAGTGAAAGAATACTGTTAAGGCTATTATTTATAGAGTTGGCATCTTATGAAAAGTCTAGTTAAATTGGAATTTTATTTAATGCATATCTTGTAATAGGGATTGATTTATTAATTCCTTAATTTAGTGAGATTCTAATTTACTAGGAATATTTGTTTCCTAATTTAATTAGATGTCTAATTTAGTAAGTCAATTAATAATTGGTGCATGAGATTTATTTAGAGCAAGAAGTTGGTTCAAACTGGAAGTTTATTAAATGCCCTAGATATTTTGTGGGAGACAATTAAGGCAAGAAGATCAGATTTATTCCTATTCATATTCATAGAAATTATAAGAGGAAAGAAACTCTTATTTGGTAAGTATCCAAGTCTTTTAAGAGTTACTATTTTTTGTGAAACCCAAGTGCCTATATAAAGAGAGATATTTCACAATTGAAGACATGCCTATATAAAGAGAGCATAAAGCAGAGAAGGAAAATTCGGCCTCCTCCCTAGAGAATCAGATTTGGCACACTATATTGTGTTGATTTGTTTACTTATCTTATTTTCATCTCTATGGAGAGTTTGCGTGGATCTTGGATCACTAGACATAGAAGAATTAAAGAATTGCTATTGATCACTTTGCGAAGTGCCTTGAGGATCGTGGATCAAGAGGGTAGTAATTATTCAAGAGAAGCAGATTCAATCTAAAGTTGAGTAAACTATATGGTGAAAAACGGTAAGTGGGAGTCTTAAGTTTGGTAAATCCATAGGTTGTGATATCTCAACTTAGTGAATTACTTTTCATCTGGGGGTGGCCTCATGGATGTAGGATTGATTAATCTGAACCACGTGAAAGTCTCAGTATCATTTATTTTTTGCATTTTTGTGTTTTTTGAAAATTAATCTTTTGTATGCGGATAAACAGTAACGTAAACAGTCACCGTGAACAGTATTTTTAAAAATTAATTAAGTTGTTAATTTTTAGTTTTTTAATTGCCTACTTCTATTTGTGATAGATTTAAATTCCTTTCATTTGGTATTAGAACAGGACACTAACAGTTTATTTGGTGAGATTCTTGGAACCTAGATCTATTTTGTAGGTATGAGTTTATAAAGAGAAGGAGGCTCTTTGGCTCATCCACCTGTACTAGATTGGACAAATTATGCTTATTGGAAGCAACAAATGAAATTTTATTTGACAGCTATTGATGAAAGAGTTTGGCAATTCGTACTCATAGGATATACTCCACCTATCAAAATTGATGAAGATAGTGTTGAATCTCCCAAGCTTGTCACATAATGGACTAATGATGAACTTGATGCTTCTGGATATAATGCAAAAGGACTTAATGCCATTGTTAATGGAGTTGATGTGTTTCAACACCAACTAATTTTTACATGTAAGATATCTAAAGCTGTTTAGGATATACTCCAAAGTACTGTTGAAGGCGACAATACGGTAAAACGTTCTAAACTTCATAAACTTATATTTGATTTTGAAAACCTGAAAATGCATGAACATGAACCATATACGAATTTAATTCTAGAATTCTTGCTATGGTTAATGATTTTTTTGCTCTTGGAAAACCTATTTCTGAGGAAGAAATTTGCAGAAAAATCTTAATATCTGCCGATCCTAGATATCATCTTAAAATTTTGGCTATTGAAGAAAATGTTGATATGTTTGCTATGAGTAGGGTTCATTTATAGGAAAATTGATGGTCTATGAGACTAACTACTTGAATTTGAATCCCAAGAAAGAAAAAGGTATTCCTTTTCAGGTTGAAAGAGGCTCTCGTCACCAAATCAAGTGAAGATGATGATCCATTTTTGTACATGGATAATTCACTTGCATTCATTGCAAAGAACTTCAAGAAGATGATGAAAAAG
Source organism: Murraya paniculata (assembly GCA_030449075.1). Taxonomy (NCBI): domain Eukaryota; kingdom Viridiplantae; phylum Streptophyta; class Magnoliopsida; order Sapindales; family Rutaceae; genus Murraya; species Murraya paniculata. Next base: position 1,943,878 of record JAEVFN010000008.1, on the reverse strand, counting down.
AAGAACTTTAACAAACCAAAGAAGACTTCTAGTTCAATGGCTCCTACGGCTAAAAAAAGTTCTTCTAACCCTAATTCTAAATTGTTTGATTTTAACAAACTCGAGGGTATTCGATGCAGAGAATGTGGAGGCATAGGGCATATACAAGCACAATGTGATAACACTTATGAAAAAGAAAGCAATGCAATCCACTTGGAGTAATGATGATTTAAATGATAGCATTGATGAAGAAGACCTTATTGGAGGACTTGTTGTGCATAATGATAGTAGTACACATGAATCAAACATCAAAGATGCATCCACATCGAAAGCCTCGCACTTAGCTCCTTGCAAGGAAGACACTAGTTCCCGTCTTGACACAACTGTGCAACATGTTGACAAGAATAATGATTTAGATAGCGACGTCAATGACATTGATATAAATGACAAGAAACCTTTTCATGAACGCTACAAGATGATGTTCGCTAAATGCGAAGAAGTCTACAATGAGAATATGATCTTGATGACTCAAGTATCCAATCTTTTGGATGATAAGGCAAAACTTAAAAGTGAGGTAATTCATTACAAGTCCTTACTTGCTGACAAAGATAATCAAATGCTTGCAGTGATCACATAATTAGAGAACACCAAAAAGTCACTCAAAATGATGAATTCTGGAACTCAAAAGTTAGATTATATCTTGTCAATTGGCAAGTCCAGCTCAGATCATCGTGGTCTTGGATATCAAGATGGTAAAGACTAAAATTCTCAAGGTGTGTTTGTTAAAGCTTCTCAAGTTACAGTTTCTCCACCCATAGTTAAAATTTCATATCTTAAAAATGGTAAAGCTCTTGCACATTCTTCACCAATTCATCAAGGTAAGAACAGCATGTTTATTCCCACTTATCATTTTTGTCATGTGAAATGACATATAAAACCTAATTGCTTAAAGCTCATTAAATATATGAAAAAGCCTATGTTCTTTAATTATTGTTATGGAAAACCTAGGATGACACTTAGACCTAAGGTTGAGACAAGTGAAAATAAACTTAGAACTACTTGGATGAGGAAGACTAATTATAAATCTTATGTTTTTTTTAATTCCTTGAGAACTTGCACTACTGATTTTTGGTATTTTGATAGTGGTTGTTCTAGACACATGACAAGTGATAGAAGTGCCTTGATCAATTATCAAAAAGTCGATCGAGAAAATATAACTTTTGCTAATGGTGTGAAAAGTCGAGTGCTTGGAAAGGGAACTTTGAATGTGGAAGGTCTTCCAAAACTTGACAATGTTCTGCATGTGGAGGATCTCAAAGCAAATCTACTCAGCATTAATCAAATTTGTGATCAAAACTTATTTGTCAAATTTGATAGGAATAAATGACGCGTTATCGATGTTGATGGAAATTGCATTTTGGAAGGACATCGATCATTTTATCATTATTACAAATTGACTAGCTCAATTATTTGTCAGAAAACCACTCTTGATGACACATAATTGTGGCATCAAAAGTTGGGTCACTTGAACTACAGATTACTGACTAGAATTGTGAAAACAGATGCTGTAAAAAGAGTTCCAATGCTTAAATAAAAAACAACCTGGAGTATGTGGTTCATGTCAATCTGGAAAACTACAAAGGGCATCACATAAAGCCATTAAGGATAGAGCAACATCAAAGGTGCTGCAACTACTTCATGTAGACCTTATGGGACCAATGCCAGTTAAAAGTTTGGTTAGAAAAAAGGTACGCATTTGTGTGTGTAGATGATTTTTCTAGGTATACATAGATTGACTTTATTAAAAAAAAATCAGATACATTTGATGTGTTTAAAAAACTATGTGAGAAGGTTAAAAATGAACAAAATTGTAATATTGTTAGAATTAGGAGTGATCATGGAAGAGAATTTGAAAACTCCAGTTTCGAAGAATATTGTAGAAAGAAAAAATAGGACCTTGCAGGAAATAGCACGTGTAATGTTAAACTTGAAGAAACTTTCAAAGAGATTATGGACTGAAGCACTTAACACTGCTTGCTACACCATTAATCCTATTTATCTTCGTCCAGGTACGAAGAAAATGCCTTATGAGTTGTGGAAAGGTAAAAAGCCTAATCTAGGTTACTTTTATATTTTTTGGAGCATATGCTTTATATTGAATGATCGCAAACATCTTGGTAAATTTGACTCAAAAAGTGATGAAGGTGTTTTTCTTGGTTACTCTAATAATAGCATATCATTCCATATTTATAACATAAGAACTCAAAATATTGTTGAATCTGTAAATATTGTTATTGATGATTATCAAGATTTTGCAAATTACTTGATTGAAAAGAGATAACCAGTCTTTCAGAAAGACCAAATGCTGTTACAGCTACTCCTGAAGTTCGAGTTATTGAGAAAGGTCAATCTAGTGAACCTTCTTTGGAAGAAAAAGAACTTGTCGAAAAAGACGCCTCTAAGGAAACACCAGAGAATGTGAAGGAGAAAGTTTCAAAACTTCAGGCAACCATAGACCTACAAGACCCAATAAAAAAGGAACAATCATCAAGAGTTAAGAAAAATCACCTATCTAATCTTATTCTAGGTAATCTTAATAAATAAATGGTCACAAGGAAAAGGTATGCAAATAGTAAGATTTACTTGCTTCATATCTTTAACTGAACCTAAGAATGTTAAAGAAGCTTGAGTTGATGAATTTTGGGTCAAAGCTATGCAAGAAGAATTAGAACAATTTGAGCGAAATGATGTATGGATACTAGTACCTAGACCAAATCACACTAATGTTATATGAACCAAATGGATTTTTAAGAACAAAATTGATGAATTTGGTAACATAGTGAGAAATAAAGCTAGGTTGGTTGCACAAGGCTATACGCAAATTGAAGGTGTTGACTTTGATAAAACCTTTGCACCTGTTGCTAGACTTGAATCTATTCGTTTGCTTTTTGCAGTTGCTTGTTTAATAAGCTTTAAATTATTTCAAATGGATGTTAAGAGTGTCTTTTTAAATGGCATCTTAAATGAAGAAGCTTATATTGAACAACCTAAAAGTTTTGAAGACCCTTATTTCCCAAACCATGTTTTTAAATTGAAAAAGGCTTTGTATGGTTTAAAGCAGGCTCCTCGAGCTTGGTATGAAAGGTTCACCAAAGTTTTGCTTGAAAATAACTATAAGCGAGGGGGAGTAAATAGAACACTTTTTATTAAACAACTTAATTCAGGGATTTTAGTTGTTCAAATCTATGTTGATGATATAATGTTTGGTTCTATTTCTTTTGATCATGTGTAAGAATTCGCAAGTCAAATGAAAAGGGAATTTGAAATGAGCATGATGGGAGAATTGACTTACATTTTGGGTTTGCAAGTAAAACAAATAGAGCATGGAATTTTTGTCAATCAAAGTAAGTATGCAAAGAGTATAGTTAAGAGGTTTGGCTTAGATTCTGAAAAACATATGAGAACTCCTATGAGTACTATTACTAAGTTGACTATTGATGATAGTGGTTCTAGTGTTGATCCTAGTCTTTACAGAAGCATGATTGGTAGACTTAAGTAGACCCGACATATGTTTGAGTGTTGGTGTATGTGCTAGGTACCAAGCAAATCCAAAGGAATCACACTTAGCTACTGTCAAACGAATCATTTGTTTTGTCAGTGGAACAGTTAATGATGGTGTTTGGTATACTAATGACACTAATTCAAGTCTTGCAGGATATTATGATATTGATTGGACTGGCAATGCTGATGATAGAAAAAGCATCACTGGAGGACGTTTTATCTTAGAAATAACTCAATGTTGTGGCATAATAGGAAATAGAATTCAATTTCTCTTTTCATGGCTGAAGCTGAATATATTGCAGCTGGAAGTTGTTGCACTCAATTGCTCTGGACAAAACAAATGTTTGCAGATTATGGTATGGTTCAGGATACTTTGACTGTATTTTGTGATAACACGAGTGCTATCAATATTTCCAAAAATCCTGTTGAACACTCTAGGAATAAACATATCGATATTCGTCATCACTTTATTAGAGATTTAATTGAGAGCAAGACCGTGTCTTTAGAATACATTGATACGGAAAAACAACTTGCAGATATTTTCAAAAAAACTTTAGACTCCAAACGATTTGAATCATTAAGGAAAGCTTTAGGTGTGTGTTCCATGTAAGTCAATTTTTTTTTCTCATTTAGTTTTAAATCATGCATTTGTGCATTAGATATAGGACATGCATTTATAAATTTTAATTTTAAATCATTATTTTTGTGTTCTATTTTTTAGACGACAAGTAATTTTTCATGTTTTTAAAGATTTGAAAGCTTTGAATAAGTTTTGATTAGAGTTATTTAACCTTTCTTCAAAAGCACATGAATGACAATTCACTCTCTACTTTGACTCAAGGTTTGATATTGACATGGTCTTTGTTGAGAATATTTAACTTGAGTTATAATTATTTGTCTTGATTCTTATCTTGTCATAAGACCTCTAATATATATAGACACTATAGTAAGAAATAACTACCTGTAACTCTTAAGAGTGAAGCCATCCTTGAGTAATCTGAGTCTGCGTATCACAAATATTACAGATGATGAATTACCGTGAGAAGAAGGCTACCTTAAAGGATAGAGTGAAAACTCCTAACCGTAGTTTTTTTTTTTAAAAAAAAAAATGAGGCTTTGTTATAAAAAAAAAAGGTTTGTCAATTGAATTGGTCAAAAATTAGAGATCAGGATGATAAGGTTAATTTGACCAACTCTATGTTTTATATTTAAGATTTTGACTGTAAAAATTGATGAATTTTTGGGAAAAAAATTTAGATTGAGTTGTTTGCACACACACACAAAAGTTTAAATTTCTCTAATCTTTACTTAATTGAGGAAATTAGAGTCTTGCTTACATGAATTAATGCTTGTTGTGAAAAATTTCCAGACATTTTTTTATTAATGCATTTTTTAAAAATTAAAAAAATTCATGATGCATGTGCATTCTCATGTTCTTCCATGATAATATGTTTTCAGATTTTAAGAGTTCCATATTTTTAAGAAAAACTCAAATTTTTGTTTTCCAAGTGCATTGACAAAGCTTTTACTCGTCACAACTGAGCATGTTGCGATCTTTTGCTCATAACTTTGTCCACAAAACTCCAAATTTAGTTATGTGAACTCCTATGAAAAGATGATTCAATAATATTTCCAACGCTATGTGGATGGCATTCTGATTCTATCTCATTCATGCCCAATTTAATTTTGAAGTTATTTGCTCTACACTGTGTGTCTATTTCGTAAAATATCATGCATGGAATTTTGTTTTTGATATTTTCCTCTTTGTTTCTAACTTGTTTGAGTTGGTTTATGTTTATTTATTGATCTGGAACGAAATCAGTGATGGTTGGTGCATTAAATTGGAATACAATCATCTTTGTTAATTCTTTCCTTATATGTGTTGGATTTCCGAACCTTACTTGAACAAGGCAAGTTCTTCTATATAAAGCAACTCCAGCCCTAAATCCTTGTTTTGCATTTAAGTTTGTGGCTTCCTTCTTCTTTCTTTTGGCTGGTTCAGATTTTTTTATTTTTCTTGTTTAATTTTTCCTTGTTTTTAATATTCCTCTTCCATGGCACCCACTCTGTCTAAGCTTAACATAGGTGAGAGCTCTCATGCTCAACCTAATCTCAAGTGTCATCACACTCTTACACCTTACCTTTGCTCTAGTTGTGGATGACCTTATGAGATTCATATGCTTGATGATGATGAGGATTTTGGTCTCTAAGTTTAGACAAATACCTCCTGAAGAATCCATGCATTCAAGTGACTATGCCTCCATGGAAAGTGATCCTAGTGCAGAAAGTTTTCACTTTGGCCCTTCCATCTTTGATCCTAGGATCACCACCAATACCGCTGTTGTTCATGCTGCCATCGCCGACCACCAGCTGCCATCGCCGACCACTAGTGAAGCTCTTCCTAGTACTCTTCGTGACCTTCCTACTTTTGTTGCAGCCTCTGTTCGCTCTTCTCCTCCATCTACTTCTTTTGCTCATAATCTTGCCCATCTCGAGGCTGTCATTTTGAAACAAGAGCACGATGTTGCTGACCTTTTTACTCGTTTTGCCACATTGCATGCCAAACTTCTTCCCTTTTGCATTCTTTTGGCAAAAGCGGGGGAGTAATTTGTTTCAAGTCTTTAATTGCTCAATGTAATGAATTAGGGGGAGTAGTATTTTCAATTCTAGGGGGAGTTTTTATTTTTGTTCAAGAATTTTTAGATATTTCTAGTTCTTAGGGGAGTTTATCTTTTTATTGCTTTTGCCTTTTTGCTTAATGTTGCCTTTCTACTTATTGATCAATAAAATTAGTATTTTATTTTAATTCTTGCCTTGGTTTATTTACATGAACTAATATGCTAATTGCCAATTATTTGGTTAGTCCCTTGTTGTTGTTTATACTTGTTTTAGATTCATATCGTAGCGTCAAGGTTCATGGAAGACTTGTGTTGGATTGCTTTTGCCACAAGAATGCCAAACGGGGAGATTGTTAAGTCCATTATTTATAGAGTTGGCATCTTATGGCAAGTCTAACTAAATTAGAATTTTATTTATTGCATATCTTATAATAGGGATTAATTTATTAATTCCCTAATTTAGTGAGATTTCAATTTATTAGGAATATTTGTTTCCTAATTTAATTAGATGTCTAATTTAGCAAGTCAATTAACGATAGAATTCTATAATTGGCGCATGAGATCTATTTAGAGCAAGAAGTTGATTCAAATCGAAAATTCATTAAATGCTCTAAATATTTCTTGGGAGACAAGTAAGACAAGAAGATCAGATTTATTCATATTCATATTCATAAAAATTATAAGAAAAAAAACTTTTATTTGGCAAGTATCCAAGTTTTTTAAGAGTTGCTAATTTTTGTGAAACCCTAGTGCCTATATAAAGGGAGGTATTTCACAATTGAAGGCATGCACAACTCAGAGCATAAAGCAGAGAAGCAAAATTTGGCCTCCTCCCTAGAGAATTGTATTTAGCACATTATGTTGTGATGATTTGTTTACTTATCTTATTTTCATCTCTGTTGAGAGTCTATGTAGATCTTGAATCACTAGACATAGAAGAATTGAATAATTACTATTGATCACTTTGCGAAATGCCTTGAGGATCATAGATAAATAGGGGTAGCAATTATTCAAGCGAAATAGATTCAGTCTAAGGCTGAGTAAACTGTATGGTGATAAACTGTAAGTGAGAGTCTTAAGTTTGGTAAATCCATAGGTTGTAATATCTCAACTTAGTGAATTGCTTTTCATCTGGGCATGCCCTCTGGTTGTAAGATTGATTAATCCGAACCACGTAAAAATCTCCGTGTCATTTATTTTCTGCATTTTATTGTGTTTTTGGAAAATTAATCTTTTTGATGTGGATAAACAGTAACGTAATTAGTCAGCGTGAATAATAATAGTGAACAGTAACAGTGAACAATATTTCTGAAAATTAATTAAATTGTTAATTTTTATTTTTTAATTACCTACTTCTATTTGTGATAGATCTAAATTCCTTCCAAGAACATTTCATTGACTTTAATAAATATATAACATACATAATTCACTCAATCAATCACTAGCTATATATAAAAGTTTGTCAAAATTTTACACTAAATCAAATTCAACGACTATGTAACATACATAATTCACTCAGTCAATTACTAGCAACATAGAGACCATACCCTAATCCATCTTGAAAATAGTTAAAAAAAACAAAAATAACACAAAGACAAAGGTAAAGTTAGGAGATTGAGTTGTGCTTACATTTAATAGTGGATAATTCAGGTGAATAATGTGAATAAACTGATCTCAAAATCGAAAAGTCAAATAATTGTAGGCTCCTCTTTACTCTTTCAAAACAACAAATGGATAAAACTTCATCATGTTGGATTTTTCAATCCAATATTGTTGATCCTTAATCCAATATTAAGCTTATATATGAATAATTATGTATTACAAACTTTCATATAGGGTTAAGCTTAATTAAAATAATATATTAAGATTTTCGGTAATATATATTTTAATGTATCTAATAGAGTATGTCGTTAATGTGTAGAGACTTAAAGAGATAATTTCTATTTCTATGATGGGCTAAAATAGGAATACCTAAAGATAATAGGAAAAAGTTGTCTATATAAGTGGTCATGGTCCCCAAGTCACACGTATCTTTCTATTTTTTATGATATCCAATCATCAAAAAGAGAGCACAGAGAAATTTAAAGGATTCTCTAAAAGAACGTGTAGATCTGGAAGGCCAACCACACGACTCCAAAGGGCAATTAAGCATTATGGATTCAAGTATGCTTCTGCATATTTTGTTATTGATTCTTAGTAATACAACATGAATGTTCCTAGGTTAGAAGCACTAGTTTTCACCAAAAGGAATTCTTGTTCTAACAAATACTATCAGAGTCTTTTCTTATTAAATCATTGAGTATAGAATTTATTTTTGATTACTAGTTTAATTTTTAGTTTTCTCGAACCTTGAATTGTTAAACTTGCGAGAATATTATGGCTATTTTTTGTTTTTTTAAGGATTAATTAAAAAAAAAAAACAACACAAAACGAATTTGGTTTTTAAGGGCATTCGGGAACGGTGTGGCCAAACAAGCAAATTGTGGTATGGTTCAAGTGGCAGCCTGGTTCAAGCAACGGCCATGGCCGCTGCATCAAGAGACAAAAAAAAAAAAGGACGAAAATGATGGCCGTTCGTCAATCAAGAAAGGTGTGGTCAGACCAAGCAAGTGGTGGCCACGGCAACAAGTTAGAAGCAATGGCCAAGAAAAGAAAAGAAAAAAAAATTTAGGGTTTCAATTTCAAGATTTAGGCTAGTTCAGGTCCGGTGCGAGTCAACCCGAACGAATTCGGCCTCTAATCGATCAACAGTTGATTGTTCAATGGTCAACCATTGACCGTTGAACATTGACTGAACTTTGACTAAATTTTTTTATTTTTTATTTTTTGGTAATTTTTGGTGTAATTTTAAATTCAAATATTTGTATGTTTATGTATTTTGATATGAATTAATTGAAGCAACCTATCACCAAAGTGACATCTATTATAGAAATTAATTTATTTTGGAATATAAATGGTTGTGTATGTAATTTCTGTGAATATCGATCAGCCCAAAGGAAGATCCATATTTGACAAAATTACATGTACACCTATAGTAATAAACACGTGATGATTATTTGGTCTTTTACATGTGAATAATAAATCATCCCAAAGGAAGATTCATTGTTTGACATAGTCTTATTATTAATGTTGGGTTACTACAATCAAGATATCACTTACAAGTTAATATTTTGTCCAAAGATGGAATATTAATGGAGTGTCTGATATCTTGAGATAGAATTTACCTTTATTTGAATTTATTTTTGTTTTGAGACTAATATGAGCTTGTTTTGTTTATTTCTTGTTCAGTTATGTCTGCTGCTAATATTACTGCCAACATCAATTCCATTCCTATGCTAAATGACTCTAACTTTAATAATGACAAGAGAAACTCTTAATAGTTCTCGCAGTCATGGATCTTGACCTCGTGTTAAGGGTTGATTCTCTCTCATCTTTTGATGAGAGTACCCATGATGATAAAAAGAAAAAAAAAAGGTGAGAGAGATTAAATCACATGTGTATCATGATCATGAAGAAAGCTATTCTTGAAGCATTCAGGAGCTCAATGTTTGAAAAAGCAACTACAACTAAGGAGTTCTTTGTATAGATTGAACAAAGATTTGTCAAGAACGAAAAGACTGAAATTTACACGCCCTTGATAAGCCTAATTTCAATGAGATATATAAATAAAGACAATATTAGGGAATACATCATGGAGATGTCTCATCATGCTTCTAAGCTAAGAACACTTACGCTTGAACTCTCTGAGGACTTGCTAGTGCATCTAGTTTTAATATCATTACCAACATAGTTTAACCTGCTTAAAGTAAGCTATAATTATTAGAAAGAGACTTGGTCTTTGAATTAGCTCATATCATACTATGTTTATGGAGAAAATGGGCTGAAGAAAGATAAGACAGAAAGTGCTCATCTAACTTCTACTTCTAAGGGCAAGAAAAAGAACAAGAATAAGAAATCTACAGATACAACACCTCACAAGAAACAACAAAAGAAATCGGAAGATCCAAAAGTCAGTAGTTGTTTCTTTTGTGGAACTCAAGGGCACGGTTTAATTTGTTATGAGGTTAATTTAACTTCGGTATCTAGGCATACGTGCTGGACAAATTTTGGTGCAACCACTCACATCAATATGTTTATGCAGGATTGCTTGAATTGCCAAAAGCCTAATGATGATGAAAGATACATATATGTGGGTGATGGCAAGAAGGTTGAAGTTGAAGCAATTGAATATTTTATATTATTATTAAAGACCGAATTTTATTTGGGCCTTAAAGAAACTTTGTTGTTCCATCTTCCAAACGAAATTTGAATTCCATTTCTGCTTTGGACAAATCTGATTTTTTTTATTAATTTGAAAATGGAAAATTTAGTTTGTTTTATAATTCAAAACTGGTTAGTTTTGGTTCTTTGTCAGGCGATGATAATCTTTATATACTTAATATGATTACTTTATTTAATGAATCACTGCAATTAAGTACATGAGGTGTAAAGAGAAAATTAACAAATGAGAATTCAGTTGTGTTATGGTACATGAGAAATAAAAGGAGATTTGAAGCCAACACGACTTGGGACGTCTTAGAACTCACACATACATACATTTGTGGGTCATTTTGTGTAGCTGTTTGGAATGGTTAACAATATTTTATGACGTTCATAGACGATTTTTTTAAATACGGCTATATATATATGTGTGTGTGTGTGTGTGTGTGTGTGTGTGTGTGTGTGTGTGTGTATCTCCTTTATGAAAGGTTACAGTCCTTGGATGTTTTCAAAAATTTTAAGGCTGAAGTTGAGAACCAACTTGGTAAAAGAATCAAAAGTTTCAGATCTAACCGTAAAAGTGAATATTATGATGGATATAATGGTTCAGGTGAACAACGTCCAAGGCCATTTGTTAAACTTTTAGAGGAATACAGTATCGTATAATAATACAGTATCGTATAATAATACACTATGCTAGGTTCGCCCATTATGAATGGTGTTGCTGAAAGAAGAAATAGGATGCTTAAAAACATACTGAGGAGTATGATTTGTAATTTTACCTTACCAGAATCACTATAGGGAAAAGCACTTAAGACTGCAGCATATATCCTTAATAGGGTTCCGACTAAAGCTACTACTAAAACCCCTTATGAGCTTTGAACGTGCAAGAAGTCTAGTCTAAAATACTTGCATTTTTTGGGATGTCCAGCAAAGGTAAGGCTTTATAGACCTAATGAGAAGAAATGAGACTTAAGGACGGTGAGTTGTTATTTTATTGGATCTTTTGAACGATTCGGAGGGTGCAAGCTTTATGATCCCATGACTAAGTTAATTTTTGGGTCGGAAAATACCCAGTTCTTTGAAGATGTCAAGTTTGTGGAGGTAGATACGACTCTTTGTCTTTCAAAAAGAATATGTTAATTCATATAAGTGCTATTGACATTGATCAGGGTCTCATTCTTAACTTTGTTTAAGACACAACAAATCAAGACAATGTCACAAAGGACTTCACGCAGAAAGAAGGCATCGACTATGAAGAGACTTTCTCTCTAATTTCTTTAAAAGACTCTTTCAGGATTATAATAGCATTGGTAGTGCTTTTCAATCTTGATTTATATCAGATGGATGTGAAGACAGAGTTTCTTGATGGCGACATTGATAAGACGATCTATATAGTGTAGTTAGAAAACTTTGTGTCTGGAAACCCAAAGAATATGGTCTTCAAACTTAAAAAATTCATCTACGGGCCTAAACAAGCATCTCGACAATGGTATTTCAAGTTTCATCAAGTAATCATCGTATTAGGTTTCGAGACGAATTTGGTCGATGGGTGTACATATCATTCGTTCTGTGGGAGCAAGTATATTTTTCTAGTTTTATATGTCGATGACAGTTTGCTTACCAGCAGCAATATAAGCTTATTGCACGGCACCAAGGGATTTCTAACTAAGAATTTTGAGATAAAAGATCTTGGCTACACCTCGTTTGTCTTAGACATACAGATACATTACGATCGCTCTTAAGGTATTCTTGGATTATCACAAAAGAGCTATATTGAAATAGTTCTTAAGAGATATGACATACAAGATTGCAAACCAGGTGATATCTTTATTGCTAAGGTAGATAAGTTTAGTCTCAATTAATGCCCCAAGAATAATTTTAAAGAAAAGGAAATAGAGAAGATTCCTTATGCGTCAGCAGTAGGAAGTCTAACGCATGCTCAGGTTTGTACGCGACTGGATATTGCATACATTACTGGGATGTTAAGCAGATATTTAAGTAATCTAAGAGTAGACTACTAGAAAACAACCAAATGGGTCTTACAATATTTACAAAGAACGAAAGACTATATGCTCACATATCGAAGGTCAGATCAGCTTCAGATCATTTGGTATACTGACTCTAACTTTGCTGGATGCCAAAATAGTATGAAATCCACCTCGGGTTACATCTATCTACTAGTTTGGGGTGTTGTCTCCTGGAAGAGTGTTAAACAGTCTCTTATAGCCTTTTTTACGATGGCAGTACAGTTCATAGCATATTAGAAGATATCCAATTATGAAATATGGCTACGAAATCTTATCATAGGGCTGCGTATGGCAGATGGTGTTGATAGACCACTCAAGTTATTTTGTGACAATCAATCAACAATGCTGTATTCCAATAACAATAAGAGCTTGATGAAGTCGAAGTATGTAGACATCAAGTTCCTAGTTGTTAAACAAAGAGTTCAGAGTGGACAGTTGTCTTTAGAGCACATCGGTACAAACTCTATGATTGCGAATCTGCTTACTAAATGATTGCCACCCAAGATGTTCCATAAGCACACTGCTTGTGTGGGTGTCATTTCATTAAAGGATATTCAATTTTAGTGGGAATTTGTGATTTTAAATGTTTTTATATTATAGACATTTTCAGTTATTTCAGTTTATAGATATTTAAGGTTATTTTCTGTAGAAATAAAGTTTTGGTTTATTCACACTCTGATTTTAGTTTCATCTGATCTCACGAAGGTCTAAGGTGGACTAGTTGGAAATTGGCATGTTAAGATCACATTGTATGAAATTTTCATACTACACATCCACATCATGATCCATGTCATTCAGTTATGTTGGCATAGTGACCATTGATGGGTTGAATTACGATAGTTGTAACAAAGGCTACTTTGATCCTATATTAGTATAATTGATAGACCAGATTAGTTATAAATACATTTTGGTAATGATAGTAATTTTGAGCTCATACGGTTATTTTTTGCAAAGCATAATTATTATAAGGTTATACATATAGCCCAAGTAAGAGATTGTTGAATTTTTTAATCTAACATTATTGGATCCTTAATCCAATATTGGGTTTATATGTGAATAATTATATATTACAGACTGTCATATAGGGTTAAGCCGAATTAAATATGATCTATTAAGATTTCGGTAATATGGGCTTTAATGTATCTAATGGAGTGTGAGCCATTAATGTGTACAAAAGAGATAATTTTTATTTCTATGATCGGCTAAAATAAGAATACTTAAATACAACAAGAAAAAGCTGTCTATATAAGTGGTCATGTTCTAGAAGGCCAACCACACGACTCCAAAAGTTAATTAAATATTATGGATTCAAGTACGCTTCCACATATTGTTATTGATTCTTAGTGATACAACATGAATGTTTCTGAGTTATAGGTGATGGTTTTCACCAAAAAGATTTATTGTTCTAATACATCATGTATTTAAGTTGAAAATAACTAAAAGCAATGGAATAGAGACAACCAGATAGAGATTGTTGTGGGTCAGGGAGCTTGATGATCGTAGCTGGCGAGAGCTAGCTTCGTGAATTATAAGGCAAGAAAAATCCTCAATGATTATCGCGGATGAGATTTCTGTTGGAGATAAGAAAATTCAACAATCATTTTTTGCAAGGGTGAATTAGACGAAGCTGACATAGAAACATTTATTTTTGGTTTTTAAATTATTTATATAGCTTGAATTTATCTAAGGGCAATTATTCACCAACCACCTATTTTTTTACACTTTTCAAAAATACACAATTCTTAATTTTTTTTACTAAGATCCACTCGAAATTATATTGTTTTGCACCTGTCCACTGCCGTCTTCAAACCGTTAAGAAAATTAACGGAATATTATCCAAATTACTTTTTTACCCCCAAATGAAAAGTTAAATATTTACCCTAAAATAAATGTAAAAAAAATGACATTTAACATTGTAGCCGTTACCTCCCGACGGCTAAAATTTTGGATATATAAACACTTGAACCCAGTAATAAGAATGCATGAAACATGTGCCATTCAAGCAACTATACAAGCTGGTCACAACCAGCCATAACTCACAATCGATCATATAAACCTACTCATACAATCTATAACCCATCATCTACACATTCAAGCCAACAACTGTGCCATTTATTGAAACTCATTATCTACACAGTTAAACATCATAACCACTGAAACATTTATTCATTCAAAGACAACACATGTTCAACCATCATCCACATATCACCTACTTAACCATTCATTCAAACACATCATCCACAAATTCAATTCAAAAATGACATCAACTTATAATTCAAGTTCTACAGCTAGTGGATAGCCACATAGAAAAGTTAAATGTACTCCAATTCACTGTCGGTGTGGTGTGCAGGATGTTCTATGGTTTCCACTACACCACAAAATTGCAATGCAATGTTTTGGTCATGCTGGATCAATAAATGCAAGTTTTGGCAATGGTTTACGACCAAAGCTCTCATATGCCCTAGTAGTAGTGACCAGATGGTAGACAATCAAAATTTAAAACTGAATGCAGTTAACTTTCGAGCTCGAGCTGATGATGTGGTGAAGATAAAGAAAAGGCTAAAGGTCATTGAAGGAAATTATGCTAGTATTTGTCTGTGCAATTGTGTTTACTAAAATGTAATATAACCTACAAAATATGCATGAATAAAATGAGCTTAATTATGTCTTAATTGTCTTAGACTTGATTATGCTTAAATGCATCGTAAATAATATAACTTCAGTGATAATAAATTAAAAAAAACACATCTAATTATCCCAAAAAATCTGAAATAACCATTAATAATATCATAAAAAATATAGCCCAAATACAATTAACAGTCATATAACCAGCAAAGCGATATTCTAAAATAACAACCAAAATAGCAAGTTCAAACAAGTTTAGTTTGTTCTCATTCATCATTACAAAGAACTTGTCACATTTAAAGCTTGAGATGGATTTTCGGATTGTGTCAGTCCTAGACTTGATAGGCTTTTTCTTGTTCCAGCATCCCCAGAGCCTGCTTGAGCCCTTCTTTTCCTTGTTCCAACATTTGAACTCCGACCTAGACCACTTGGTATCTAAATAAATGTTATGTTAATTGAACAACTTAACAAAAAAAACAAAAATATACGAATATGCAATGAAGATAGCACATTTCTTGCTGTCTATGATGCAGCAGCTTCTGAAGCAGTTGACTCTGCTGCCGATGCCTATAAAACATGTTGATTTAAAAATGAATCTTATGTTATGAATAAAACAAATTAGACAGCCACAAAAAATGAAATAGACATGCAAGTCAGCACTTGTTTTCTTCTCTTTGTTGCCTGTTGTGAAGCATTTAATGGCTGACTTGAAGTAGTTGATGCCTACAAAACATGACATTTGTTATTTAATGACAGTATACATATAATAAATAATAACAACGGCATATAATGTATAATAATAAACTACTAAAAAATAATATTAGTATATTAAGTATACCAAGTATATTAAGTATTAGTATATTAAGTATACCTCAGAATTATTGTTTTTTGCTCTATTTGCCCTTGCAACAGATGGTCTTAATGGACAAGACCTCACATTATGGTTAGAGCCCCCACAAAATGAGCAAATAATAAAGAATTTTATTTTCTCTTTCTGAGGCTCGTTTTCTGCCCTTTTTCTTGATTTTTTAGGCCTTCCAACCTTTTTCTGCACAATTAGTGGCTCAATCAATGATTTTCTTGTACGCTTCCATGTATACTGATCTGGAAGGGGGCTAAACATCACTGAATATGTATTAAGGTAAGCATGTCTAGTAAACCATATCAAAACATACTCCTCAATTGCATTTCTTGTATATCCAATGGCAGCCATTGCATGTTGACAAGGGAGGCTGGCAATTTCCCAACAACCTCAATCACATGTTTTGGTCTCTAATTACACCACAAAACCTCCTAGGTGGATTATAAGCTGTATCCATGACATGAAAATTCAGCTCACCAGAAGCTTGTACAATCATTTTCTGTGCAAGCTTTCTTTTTTTGTCCAACTCTCTCAAAACTTTAGGTGTTAGCTATCTTTTCCAAGTGGTACCTCATTTCTTCTCTTTGTAAACCGTTTCATAAGTCTACATCTGATTTCTTCAAGCATTGTCAAGCAAGGTCTGTCTCGGTAAGGTAATATCCAGCTGTTGAATCATACCGATGCATTGTTGTCAGTCCGGTCTACCATATAATTTCTGTCATATGTGTGCATCGACTAATTATAACCATGTAGTTTTCTTTCCAACTACTCAAATGCAGCCTCTTTTACGACTTTTATCTATGTCATTGCCTCCTCAAAATCATGCTTGTTACAGCTCTTAGTACCTTTCCAAAACAGTTGTTTCAATTGTGCACCAGCAAATGACTTGGAAAAATTAGCACAAACATGCCTAGCACATGCCCTATGATAAGCAGTATGCCATGTGCTTGAAATTACATTAATCAGCCACTTTTGTCTATCACTGATAAAAGTCACCTATCTTCCATCATCGAGATAACTATACAAGTACTCCATAAACCATCCCTATGTCTCCCCATTCTCAATCGCACAAACACATACTGCCAATGGGACAATCCCATTATTACCATCCATGCCAACAGTGGCTAACAGTACTCCACCATATTTATCCTTCAAGTGACATTAATCTACCCCAATAAAAGGTCAACAGCCATTAAGAAATACATTTCTTTGTGCTGGAAACGAAACAAAAAATCTTTGGAATAATACATTGTCGGGTATAGAAACAGCATCACACAACACCTTGCATATTGCTCCCGGATCAACTTTGTGAATGGCTGCAGCATACTCAAACAATTTATGATATCCTTCAAATGATCCCCAAATACCTCCAGTCGTGCCTTTGCTCTAGCCCGATACAATGTCATCTTTTTAATCTTCAAACCATAAGTCTCTTGCATATAATTCTTCAAAAGATCAATCTTCACATTCGGGTCAACAGCAACCTGACTTTTTATTTTAGTAGCTACCCAAGCAGAACTTTCACTGTCTTGCTAGTAAGTCTGCACTCATGCTCCTTGTTGTATTCTCGCAATACTAATTCCATCATTTAGTTTTGCACCAGCCACGTACCATGGACAGCCAGCCTCTTTATAAGTACCCACAAATCTTCTTGGCTCACTATATAATGTTTTAATGGCAAACCCTTTTCTAATCATCACCTCATGCAATATCTCTCTAAAATGAGCAACATCTCTAAACATAAGACCTAATTTTAGCCTATTTTTCCCATCAGCACCCGCTTTGTACTCATGTTGTTGTATGTAATTAGTCAATTTGACAGTGCTGAGCTCAATATCATCATCAGAAGAATCAATGCCCATTTTACCTTATTATTATGATCAGATAAACTACCATCTGAATCAGAATCAACCTCAGCTTCAGCAGTGGCTTTGCTGTCCGACAAAGCTGCCATTTGTTGGAGACAAAATTGTAGAATGCTAATTTTGGATAATGAGAATTGTAGAATGCTACTTTTGGATAATGGGGGTGTATTTTGAGCCTCAATACTCCTTTGGAAGAAAATAATTGCCTTCGTATCCATTATAGACGATACCTACAACGCCCACAGTACAATTGAGGAAGCTGAGCTCTTTACAAATGCCATCAAAAGGTCAAATTCAAGAAATATAACCTTCAGCTCATGAGTTTGTCGTATCTATTTCAATTAAGATTAACACGTACTTCCTACTCATATTTGTTTTCAGGTGGGATATTAGCAATATAGATGTACTTCCGGAGTAAATGGAACTGATTTATAAAGAATTATTGATATTTTGATGAAGCTGAGGAGTAGATCTCATAGAATGGAAGATCATATTGTACATCATATGTAATAGAATAGGTAAGTCACTTACATATATTTAAAACTGCCTTAGGGGAAGCCAAAATTTATTTCTAGCATAAACTTATATTTTAATTAATAGAAGTTAATTACTTGTTTGCTAGCTGAAGAAAGGATATATTTAAAACATGTTGCCTCGGGTATCGAATGCTACATGAAGCAGCATGGCATCTCTCTCTCTCTCCTTGATGAAGAGGTAATTAAAGTTTTTTGCAAAGAAATATCAAACGGATGGAAGGATATAAATTATTCAATGTTGTCTTTCAGAATAAGCTCTGACATTTGTTCCTTGATCAGATTTCTTTTGTGCTGTTATCACGATTATCAATTCTACCTTACAATTAATAATTAAAGGTTTGCTTGTACATATTTTCATTGATTTAGACTTGGTTACTCCTTTGTGTTCATTATTGCATTTTTCCTGATTTTAATTTCTTTAAGAAGTCTCCTGATAATTTACAAAATTTTTATATTAAAAAATAAATGAGGCTTTACTAACTATAAATTCTCCTAATCATTTTCTAGCAACGTCTCTCATTTTTCTTTCATTAATAAATCTCGCTTACCTGAGGCCTTATAAATTGAAAAGGGAAAAAAAAATTAGAATTGGTTCCAGAGTTCTTGCTTATGACTAACATGTTTCGAGCTATTTGAGTCCATTTTTA
Organism: Murraya paniculata; assembly: GCA_030449075.1. Lineage (NCBI taxonomy): Eukaryota > Viridiplantae > Streptophyta > Magnoliopsida > Sapindales > Rutaceae > Murraya > Murraya paniculata. The sequence goes on along the minus strand of JAEVFN010000008.1, from coordinate 1,924,895 downwards.
ATCTATTTAATTCATACATATATATGATTTTTTTGAGTTAAATACATATGATTTAATCATTTAAAAGCTCGTAAAAGAAAATCTATAATTAGAGTTTTTTAGAAGAAATTAATTTTTTTAATAAAAAAGAAACTGAAATTAGAAAATGATATTTTGGGAATTAAAGTAGGTTTTGACGGAAAACGGTTTGAAAAGAAAATGACAACTTCGGCTTTTAAACCAAATTGAATTATCTAAAAGATGTTTGATGAAATAGTACTTCTATTATATATATATATATATATATATATATATATATTTATAGTTTATAAATTATATTTACCAAACATAATATAATTTTATATCACATCTCCATTTTTTTTTTTTAATAGCAAGGATGAAAGTTGTAATACCTTAATAGCAGACAAGCCAGTTTTGACGAAATAGTTATAATTTTGCCAATGAAATTGACCCCAAATCTTGAGGGAGATTACTATTACAATATTTGTGGTAACGTTCTTTATTTATTTTTTTTAATTCAACTCAGATTTTATAACAGAAAGCACCTGATGATGGTAGGGTGATCTAAAACGTTTGATCTAGACCTTAGACTAAACTCAAATTTTCAATTAAAACTACTTAATTATTCTCAACTTTTCATTTTTTGCATATTAAATCTATTTAAAATATATCTTATATTAAATAAAAATATTATTTGTCTTTAAAAGGTTATATCGAGCAACTCTGAAATAAAATAAAAATATATATTTTAAGCAATTTTTAAAAATACAAATACTAGTTCGATAATTAGCCTAAATCGAACTATTAAATCTATTTAAAATATATCTTATATTGAATAAAAATGTTATTTGTCTTTAAAGGTTATATCTAGCAACTCTGAAATAAAATAAAAAAATATTTTAAGCAATTTTTAAAAATACAAATACTAATTAGATAATTAGCCTAAATCGAGCTAGATCCAAATATATCGCATTTCATCCTCAAGTTATTTGTTAGCTGAGTCCATAATTTGCAGGTTCTTGGATGTGATGTTAGCAAAGTTTTTTATTATAATAAGAAAGCAAAATATGGATAAAATTAATTACTTTTGTCGATGAAACACTAGCTAATAATAAACTATTAATGTGAGCCTCATCTGAATAATTGTTGACGCAGATTGCATGTCAGGTAATGGGAAACTTTGTATCGCAGCCGATTGATAACTACTTTAGAAAATGCACTTACAAACTGCTTTTTAGTAAAGCAATTCAAATCAAATAAATCCATCAAACAAGCAGCCGATTGATAACTACTTTGGAAACTGCACTTACAAACTGCTTTTTAGTAAAGCAATTCAAATCAAATACATCCATCAAACAAAATGCTTTCACAAAGTATTTATCAGGTAATATTTCTCCTTCATGGTAATGACGACATAAAAGACACAATACTACCCCAGCAAACGAAGCCTGATTAATTAATTTATACAATATTCTAGTTTATATGGTTCTATGGCTTCGCATTAATAATTAGTTTCCCATCACATGATGTGTGTGGACAAGTCTTGAAAACGACTAGACAAATGGCCATAGCCATACAAGAATTGGGAAGAAATAACATCAAGCGATCGATCATGTCGGCTGGTAGAGGACTCCAGTATTCTCATGGAGCATAAGTTGTCACGTTGGATGAGCTTTGTTCATCAAAAAAGAAATTAAAAGTGAAAAGAAAATCAATTTAGAGAACGTGTTGTGGTCATATAAGGATCATGACCCAAACACACCAATTTAATAGCCTTTTGGAGAAATGGATGATCAAGTGGCAATTCTAACAGTATAAATTTATTTATAAGGGTGGATGGTCTCGAGAGCGGATTATGCAAACTTTACTATTGCAACTAAGGCTCTCATCCAAGACCAAGCCAACACCCTCCGAGAGGAGTTTCGAGCATTTCAAGATAAGTTGCTTAAACTCTGCAATTTCGTGCAAGACGAACCATGAGTGATCCATGCGAAGGTTGATGAAGTCCGCTCGGATTGGGCTTGGTACAAGAGTACACTCACATCTAACCCAGCTTCCACAAGCACGAATAATGAGCCCCGTATCGACGTGCCAAAACCCGACACCTAAGATGGTGCACGCAACGCCAGCGTTGTGGACAACTTTCTCTTCAGGCTAGAACAATACTTCAATGCCATTGGTGTTCAAGATGAGCCATCTAAGGTAGGCACCACGCCTATGTTCCTTCGAGGCACTGCACAACTATGATGGCGGCGAAAGCATAGTGAGATAGGCACGGGCACATGTGCCATTAATACATGGACTGAGTTACAACGTGAGCTCGAGAAGCACTTTGCCCCAAGCAACGCGGAGAAGGAAGCGCAAGCGTGCCTACGTTGGCTCAAGCAAACAGGTAGCATCCGTGATTACATCAACGACTTCACTACACTTATGCTTAAGGTAACCGACATGTCTGATAAGGACTCTCTCTTCTACTTTCAAAACGGTCTCAAGAATTGGGCCAAAGCGGAGCTCGATCGACATGACGCTCAATCTTTTAATGACGCCTCGCCATCGTAGAATCACTCGTCGACTATTCCGCCCAAGCCAAAACAAGAGGCCTAACCATGGCAAAAGTGGGGGAGAGGGCCGGAAGGACAAGGGCAATAATCGGAAGGATTGGAGGCAAAAAAAACCTTTAACCTGCAAAGGCGGGCAAAGTAAAACTGACAGGAAGAACGAACAGCCCAAGCCTCAAAGCCCATGTTTCATTTGCAATGGCCCACATTAGGTACGTGACTGCCTCGAGAAAAACTCACTCAATGCTCTCGCTGCTTGACTCAAGGGCAACTCCACACCGACCTCGAAGGAACCGCCACCTAGCATGGGTTCACTCAAAAGCCACCCACCAATACACACGAAGAAAGCGCTCATGTATGTAAGTGCGTCCATTAACGATCAATCTATTCGAGTGTTGCTAGACACCGGAGTAATGCACAACTTTATCGCAGAATATGAGGCCAAGCGCCTAGGCCTTAAGGCTACAAAAAAAAGAGGCACCATGAAGGCGGTGAACTCACTTGCCATGCCCATTGCGGGCACTGTACACGCCGTGAACGTTACAATTAGGACATGGAGCGGAAAGCTCAACTTCTCAATTGTGCCTATGGATGACTTTTAGATGTTTTTTTGGCATGAAATTCTTCTACCAAGTCCATGTCTTCCCACTACCAGCCATAAACTCCATAAGCATCTTTGACGGGAGTAAGGCATGCCTGGTTTCCGCCGAGCGAGCAAAGGTCGCGAACAAGGCGTTATCAGCCATACAGTTCAAGCACAAGCACGCGACGAAGACGGCGCGAGTATAGGTGGGGGAGGATATAACAGGTTGCTAAATTTTCTAGGCAACAGAGATTAAATCGCTAGCCCGTGGTGCGCTCAGTAACAAGATTTCATGCCTAACAATCCTAAATTTAGCTAAGGTATGCTAGCTTAGCCCGAATCTTGGCCTGATTATAGAATTCTCCACAACTCTTTAGCACACTCTTCACACACACTTGTACATAACATTAGAACTCTCTAGAATTCTCTACACTTGTGTATATCTAGAAATATCTAGATATTTCGGCAACTTATGCAACTTGTGTGGAAAGCACTAAAATAGGCAAGCTTACCATATAAATAGGGCATAACACTTACCATTTAAGCATCCATCACAAAGCAACTCAAGCATATCTTATAAGGCTCTCTTTTTTAATAATAAAAAGTTCGCTTTAGCCTACATTGCTCTTTTTTATTTTGGCTACCTTTTGCATAAGCATTCACAACTTGACTAGTTCAAGAAGTTTAATAGGCTTAATTAATAATTTGTGTGTGAGAAATTATCTAAATACCGCAGAGATTTACTGTGCGTAATACTCATCCCATAACAAGTGATACCAAATATATATATAGTGGTTTTTCTCAAGCGAGCACCTACAACTTCAAAAGTATGCGGACACTCACGTTTTGGCATTGGATCCCATCAAAAGCTAAATTAAATTGTGAAGTAAAGGCAACCTCTAACATTTTCTATTTACGGGCCCGGTCTTAAAAACTTTTTTAAAAAAAAAGGTAAATTTTCTCGGCACGCTTTTACTCAATGGGGACCATGTGAATACAAAAACACAATATAGTATTTTTCATTTCTCTCCCTTTTTCCAGCTCCACCTTCCCACACCCAATTAGCCAAATCGTTGGATTATCTTCACCATCAACGAAGATGTGGTCAGAGGTTTGTGAAATGAATCTATTGTATTTTTATCTTGGGTAATTTTCAGTTGAGTACTTATTATTTATTGAAAAATTTCAACGGAGATGTCGCCGTTGATGATGACGATGATCCAACAATTTGGCTACTTGGGTGTGGGATGATGGAGTTGGCAGACGAGAGTTAATTGAAAAATAATATGTTGTGTTTTTATATTCACATGGTCGCCATTGAATAAAAGCGTACAGAGAAAACAAGTTTTTAACACGGGGCCCACACGTAGAAAATGTCAGAAGCTGTCTTTAATTCACAACTGAATTCAGCCGTTGATAGGATCCAATGGCCAAAACGTGAGTGTCCGCCCGCATGTTTTCGAAGTTGCAGGTGTCTGCGTGAGAGAACCACCGAGCGTGTGTGTGTATGTCAATCCGATAATGAGTAAAAAACATTGAATTTGTATCCTGACGAGAGAAGTTATATAACATAAGTGGCTTTTTTTTTTTATATGAAATTTAAATTAATCTAAATTAATTTGAATTCTAAATAAAATTGAATGTTTGAATTTAGAGTTAAATATCTGAATATGAATAATATATTTATTTTTTTATCCGAATAATTAAGAATAAATATTAAATTATTTTTTTAACTTAAAAAAATTTGAAAATTAATATTTTTACATTTACATCCTTACAAATTATAAATGTTAAATAAAATATAAACATCTCCAAGAATATAAATAAAATAACATATTATCATAACATAAATTATATTCAATTGAATACAACTCTTTAATATTCTATATTATATATGTTAATTAATTTTATTATACTTTATCATGTTTTTATATGAAAAAAATTCATAAAAAATTATGAAGATAAATAATGCTAATTTAAAGAAAATAAAAATATAAAAATAATAATATTTTACCACTATATATTATCACAAGTTATATAGAGATGAGTAATCATGTTAATTATTAAATTTTATTTGGGTAACAATGAAAATTAATTAATTAGATATGAATATTTTAGAGAATGTTTTTTAACAATATCATTCAAACTTTTTAAATTAAGTAACAAAGTAAAAAAAATTAGCTTAATAACTTAATGACTTAATTAATTAAAATTAAGTCAATTAAGTCATTAAGTTAAAAAACAAAGGGCTCCTTAATTTCGCAAGAAATTAATTGGAATACGTATTTATAGTCACTTGTCCTGTTTAAGCCTTAATTTAAATAAGTGGATAGTTTTATTTCCTTAAAACATGGATTATGTTTAAGGTCAATTAAAGTTGCATATATTGTAAACGATCTGTCAATTAGCTAGAGTTTCCATTGAAAATAATCAACTCAACATCTAATTGGATTACTACTTCAATAGAGTCATATTGATTTGATTCTCAACCAACTTTCTAATTCAAGTGATAATAATAAGTAGAACTAATCATAATCCATTTAACCAAAAAAAAAAGAAAAAAGAACTAACAACAGATTCATAATCTCACGTTCAATAATTAGTGTTACATTAATTACCACGTCGCCTACATGATATTAAAATTGATTAACATTACACGACTTCAGAAGATATACATATGCAACAGCAACCCATGTAAAAATATTGTCAAATATGACTTTCTTTTTAATTGTCGGCCCTTGACAATCAAATGTGACCTAACCCGGACTTCTTTCACCACGCCAACAGATTTTATTTGTTAAACTAAGGGGCAGCTATATGTGAAGACAAATTTGAGTCCTCACGAAGCAGACAAAGTCTTGCAAACTAGTTAATTGACCAAGTAGGGCGTCGCACACTTCATGATTGAGGACGCCATCACACCGCCACTTGTTAACAATATTTTCGGCGCATAAATAAAGAGTAATGCTAGACCCGCGTAAAATCGAATGTAAAGTTAATATGTAAACAAATATTGTTGAATCTTATTAGTATTACTTAGCGATCGAAGATGTGAATCTTCCATGCATAAGGTGGGTATTTAGATTTTAACTTATTTTAATATTTAAGAAATTTTAACATTTACTCACATATTAAGAAAAAAATTTTAATTTAATCTATAACATTTTTATAAAAATTTAAATTATTATCTTCACATTTGTGAGAGATTAGTTAAAATTGTCTTTAACTATCGGGCCAAAACCGAGTGGTTGAATATATTTCTTTATTAATTCTTGTAAAAAGAAAAAGTTATTTAATATTATCTTGACAATATTGGAAAGTAAAATGTGACTTGTAAATTTCCAACTCTCTCTCGCTCTCTTTAATTTTCACTTGGGCGAGTAGGCAACTAGAGCTCCCGACAACATTCCGACGATCAAATGGCAGATAAGGCCTCCACGTGTCGTATCTAATCAAGTAACTGTATATAGTAAATAAAATTACAAATATACCCTCACCCGGCCATATAGACGCGCGCTCTCTCTCATCCCATTACAGGTACAAAAACATCCACCACCTCGATGCAAGAGCAATAACAAGAAAATACACAACGAGAAATTAGGGAGCATGACGACGTCCATGACATCTTCAGATCCCGGCAGCGGCGAGTCCCTCCGGTCACCGCTCCTATCCCCGCCAAAACAACCGTCTGCCAAGCAGGAGAAGCTCCTCATCGACGACATGCTACGCAAATACTGCGGCGAGTTCGGGCTGTGGCAGCTGCGTCATTTCGTGCTTACAAGCCTTGCATGGGCGCTCGAGGCTTTCCACACGATGGTCATGATCTTTGCCGAGCGGGAACCGGAATACCACTGCCTCGGACCGGGGTGTGAAACCGGGGAGAAAACTGTTTGTGGGCTTGAACCGGGTTCGTGGGCTTGGACCGGCGGTGACGACAGCTCGACGGTGTCTCAGTGGGGCCTCTTTTGTGAAGAAAAGTATAAGGTTGGACTTGTCCAGGCATTGTTCTTTTTTGGCTGCATGATTGGTAAGTTTTTTTCTTTCCCGGTGGATTATTCATTTATCTATATTGACTAATTAATTTTATTTAATAATTATTTATCATGGTGTTCCCGTGAAATTAGAATATCTAGAAAGTTTTCATACGCAAGGTTAAGGAGACATTCAAAGACTTTCAAATATACATATAAAAAAATAATTGGATGAAGAAATTGAATTTTGTGTGCATCACGGGTGGTGATGATCTAGAATCTAGATTGATTCGGCGAAAAGATAGGCATAGCCAGCAGACACAGCCAAAAATGGTGTATATCTAATGCTTATCTCTTGGTCCTTTGTCTAATTAATGCCATTAATGTTTTGACTTTTCACTATAATTTAGGTGCATGCATGGTTGCAGCGAAATTACTAAGGTGCTCATTTATTATGATACTCAAATTACTTCTGGTTTGTTAATAATATTACATGAAAAATTCAAAAAAAAAAATTAATGTGTAAATTTTAATTTATATATTGCCAGCTTGTGGTGGTGGTGGTGATTCTTCTGTAGTCATATTTTATTGAAACTGTGATCTCAGTTGCATATATATAATATAATAAATTAAGATATAATATAGTAAATGAAGAAAGGAAGATATGAATTCACATGATTAGAGATACTTGAGAATAACTTAAATGCAAATTAATTAGATATGGTATCGTAGATTTCAAATTCCAAAACTTAAGGCATAATGTTAATAAGAATATTATAGCCTTTAATAGACGCTTCTAATCGGGGACCTTTCTCTTTCCTTTTTCTTTTCTTTTTTCTTTTTTTTTTTTTATTGTGTGTGTGTGTGTCTCAACATTTTATTTAAGCAAGGATTGATTGAAGTTTATCTAGAGTTGTTTCCAAATATTTGTCCATTAAAGGCCAGCCAAGCTTTGTTTGAAAGATTGTTCTCCCACTTCTTTCTTTCTTTGCATTTTTGCTTTTGATGATTGTAGTGCTTTTGTTTTCCCCATCCTTTTTTTTTTAACCTGTAACAAATTGTTGTTAAAGATGTGACAGAATTGCTTTATTACTTTTTTGAAAAAACATGAAACAGATAAGTGAAAAAGATGTTTGTATCAAGCACGTCTTTTTTATTTGGAAATTATATTAGTAGTGTATTGTTTTCTTCTTTTGTCAATTGCCATTTGTAAACGAAATTCTCACAAAAGAAATAATAATATCATAATGAACAAAACATGATACTATAGTTGTACTAAAAGTTATATATAATTAACAACTAATATCTTGATTAGACACAATTAGTCAAATTTTGAAATTTATGAAAGAATTTAGACGCTCCGACAAATATTAAAGGATTCAACTGGCATTAATGAATAAAAAATTTTTCGGTGGTCCATGTCATGATTGCAGATGCTTATGATTTGCAAGCTTTTTTGTTTGTGAAATTTTTCCACGTTTTGTGCTAAGGCTTTCTGACTTTCTTGGGCTCACAACTCATCTTTCCGAAATACTTTTGTGTACATATTCCTTGCAAGTAAGGATGGGATCCACCAAGCATTTCATCTACTCCCATGCGAGTTTCCCTCAAACAATAAAGTTATAACGATACGGTAACACATGTTGGTCATCATAACAGAACACTACATATGATGATCCTTTCTTGATGTACAGCCATCAGTTATGCCTTCTTTACATATGGCCAGATTCCCTATCCCCATTTATGTTGTCCTTTTAGGAAAGAAAGTTTTTTTCCATGAGTACATGGAATAGAATGCAAATTAAACAGCTGTGTTGGCGTGAATTCTTAGCACACAATAATTATTCCTATAAACACGTAAATCATGTGGGTAAAGTTTCAATATTTTTCTCTGCAGACCAAGAGTAAAAAAATTACATTTTTACAAGGTTAATGTGATTCTAGAGTAAGCCACCAACAATATTTTATAAGATATATAATAAGCATTTTATATGTAACTTAACCAGATTTAGGTTCATGAAATCCAGATTTAGGTTCATGAAATCCAGATTTAGGTTCATGAAATGGATTTTTGAGGTAAGGACTAAAGTTGAATACATGGACAAGTGAAAACACTTCTCACCTCAACACAACGGTGCCTCAATAAGGCACAAATGAAAATTCTTGCACCATCTAATTTAACAAAAAATTTGGTATAGATAGATACATGACTAAAATTGTTTGTATATTTTCAGGTGCGGGAGTATTTGGCCATCTCTCAGACTCCAGGCTAGGAAGAAAAGGTTCTTTAACCATAGTTTGCATGTTGAATGTTGTTTTTGGTTGCTTAACAGCATTCTCACCAAACTACTTAACCTATGTTGTACTTCGCATGCTTACTGGCTTTAGCACTGGAGGTGTTGGCCTTTGCGCCTTTGTCCTAGCCACGGAACCCATAGGCCCATCAAAGCGTGGGGCTGCTGGCATGTCCACATTCTACTTCTTCTCAACTGGAATAGCCATACTCTCAGGCATAGCTTATATTTTTCAAACATGGCGTGCTCTTTACATTGCTTCTTCAATCCCCTCAATTTTGTTCCTTCTTATTATTCTTCCTTTTCTCCCTGAATCTCCTAGATGGTATCTTGTCCGAGGCAAACTAAACGAGGCCATGAAAATCATGCGTGCTATTGCCAAGTCTAACGGGCACCATTTGCCTGATGGGGTTGTTCTCATGCTTGATGATGAACAAGAAAATGATGCTTCAAATGACAAACAAAATTATAAGGAAGATTTGGCAACAAAAGAAGCAGTCACAGGTTCTGTCATAGATGTTATTAAGTCCCCAATGACGCGTATACGCCTGTTTTTGGCTGCGACCATTAGCTTCTTGAGCTCAGTCGTGTACTATGGCATCAGCTTAAACGTCGTCAATCTCCAAACAAACCTTTATCTAAACGTGCTCCTCAATGCACTAGCAGAGATGCCGGCATTCGCAATCACAGCAGTTTTGTTGGACAAACTTGGAAGGAAACCGATGACAATAGGCACTCTTTGGTTTAGTGGATTTTTCTGCTTTTTTGGTAGCTTAGTTAAAAACAATGGCGTATGGAAAATTGTGAGGATGATTTGTGGCGTTATGGGTATCTTTGGGGTGGCCGGTACTTACAATTTGCTATTCATATACACTACAGAGTTGTTCCCTACAGTAGTGAGAAATGCAGCCCTCGGGTGTGCAACACAGGCTGCGCAACTGGGGGCGATTTTGGCACCATTTGTGGTGGTTTTGGGTGGTTGGTTGCCATTTGCAGTGTTTGCAGCATGTGGTATTATCGGAGGGCTGTTTGCCTTTTACTTACCGGAGACATTAAACAAGCCGCTGTATGACACAATGGCCGGAATGAAGGAAGGAGAAGGTGTTGTTTAGATTTTTAACCGTGTTTATTTTCGGGCAAGGGTTGAAGAGAATCATTGTTGATGAGTTTTTTTTTTTTCCCACTTTTAATCACTTTGCTGTTGTTGAGCTTGAGTTGTTGAGCTTGAATTTCACCTAGTATTCATCATTGAATGGAGATAAATGAATGTTAGGGTTGTCAATTCGTGTAATCTATTGTGCCTTATTTCTGTCGTATTAAATTTAAGCAGATACTTGTTGAAATGTCAAAACACAAAACACAAATGCGATCAGTTTATTAATTGTGTTAATCATTTAAAAAATAATAAATATGTCAATATTATTCTTAAAAGTAGGTCATAAATAAGTTAACATAACATAAATATGACATGGATAATTCATAACACAGTATGGATGTGACACGAATGATCAATTTAGTATTCAGTATATAAATTAATTAGTATTTCAATAATATTGTTACATATTAATTGATATTCGTATTATAAATGTATTATTATATTGAGATGGTGTAATACAAATATGATACGGTTATTTCTCGTGTTGTGCCTTGTTAACCCATTTATTAATTGTGTCAATATTTATCAATATGAATGCAAAAAACTCATATATATCTACACTATGTAATCGTGTCGTAGCCCTTTTTACAACCTATAAATAAATGTATGAATACAGCGAAATAATTTGCGCTTCCATCACCAACAACTTGAATAATGCTGTAAACTGGATTCGACAGTACTAAAACAATACTTATAATAACTGAATGTATTATATATTACGATGATCGTCACCTATCTACGGATTGGGGAAGAATAAAAGCGTACCATTCAAAACGAAGTAGTTACTAATTGGATTAAATCTGAGTGCAAAGAAGTCAATTGTTAATTACAAAGAAACCCAAATTGGATGTACATTTTGCTAATGGTCAGGACTCAAAACTCACAAACACAAGCCCATTGATCTCGGCAAATGGGCCCAAGTATTCCATGCCAGCACAAAACATCATTTCTTGTTGATAAAGCTAAGGGGAAATTTTATGTGGGCATAATTTTTTATGAAAGAAAGCAATCAACAAGGACTTCCAGTAAGGGAATTCTAGCTAATATAAATATCGCCTAAGCTAGTTAAAGGTGTAAAAGCGTATTAAATGGTTAAGCTCAAGATCTTCAAACTAGTTCAGAGAATACTGATCAGAATTGTTATATGTTCTTTATTCTTAAGTTAATTTAAGTTTTGTGAAAACAAAAAAAAAAAAGTGAAAATAACAAAAACTGTCAGTACAAAAACAAGTCTCAAAGAGGGAATGAGAAAAGATTTGATTATAACAATATGATTTTTTAGTTTAATTCGAAAATTTCATGATATGATCCGATTGGTTTTAAGGAGAACGACATCTTTTTCTTTTCAGATTTCAACTTTTGCAGCTTTCTCCTAGTCTTTTACCATGCCTTATTATCTCTCTACGTCAAAAATTTTCCTGAAAAAACACATCTCATCTACAAAATAATCGAATTTTGACATTAGTAGTTAATAGGATAAGGGGGTAAAAGGTAAAATCCGGAAATTACATGTAGGTGCCTTATAAAATCTGTAAAACTTCATTTTATCCCTGGTGTTGAGACAATAACCAAAAATACATGTAAGTCAACAACTAGAGATGGTGAACGTGCCGGGCGGCATGTGGCACGGGATGGGTTTGTGGGATGGGTTTGTACACCACGACACGAGCACATATCGATAGAGGACGCAACACAGACGAGATGCATGTGGGCTAGAGTAGGCTAAAAGCTGTAGTAACATGAGTTTTAAAAGTACAACACGATTAAATATAGATTAAAACATAATACTTGAAAAGGCCCACAATAAACATGTTTGATTAATGAATTAGCACATGGCCCGTAGCTCATGAATAGCATGTAGGCCAAAATATATTAAAATAATTTTTTTTAATAAAAGTGAACTTAAAATATTATGATTTTTTAAATAACTTAAAATTGAATTTTTTTAATGTATTTTATTAGCTTAACTTTTTTAAATTCGTTTAATTTTTAGTTTAAGAAAATATTACTCGAATTTTTTTATCTTTATAATTTATTAAATTAATAGATGATATCATGATTTTAATAAATAAAATTATAAATATCATGATTTTATAAATGTATAGATTAATGCTATTATAGACTATGGTCTATAACTCTATTTTAGTCCAAGTTAACAATTAGGTTAAGAAAAAATTTATTATTGTTGTTGTTATTATTATTTTTGTTAAGTATTAAAAAAGAATTCTAGTAGTTTGTAATTAGTATTACATTCTTACCTCCGTCCCCTTAATGTTATTGTAATTTATTTCTGATAGACTTATATCATACATATAATAATTCAAAGTAACGGAAAAAATAAATTGTTGATTATTGAAGGATAAACATAATATTCCCATTTGCAAGTTGTCCGAGATCTTAATAGATTAAACATAATTTATTTACTTATTAAGTACGTTGTTTTGGAGACTCGTTTCAAACTAGAGATGAAGTGATGTTGAAAATTTACTAGGGCCAAAGTGTCATTCTCCCCTCCATAAATTACTGCTATCACATGATTCACACGTGAAATTAATATTGGAAGATGAGTTAAGTTACTTGCAACGTTAAAGAAGTATCAGTCAGTACTCGGAGGCCACTTGAGGTTGGTTTAATTAATAAACAGCTATATTGGATAATAATAACAATAATATCGAAATTTACAGAAATTTTATTATTGTCCTGAATAGACAACATAGCTATATATAATAATAAGTATGTACATCCAAATTTAGATCCCAATCACGGGCTTCGAGTGATCGGCAAATCCATTCAGTCAACTCCATCATCAAAACATGAATGGTGTCGGAGAAAACGCCGGAATGAATGTTGGCATTGAACTTTGCCTGAAAACCCCCCCAGAAAAAAATATATATATATCCAGTTAGTGAAAAACATAAAGAAAATATTTTTTTAATTATGATTATCTTCTTATATCAAAAAATATGATGCACTAAACACCTACCGCACATTTAAAGTAATTTAATCTTACTTATATGATCTTGCGTGCATGTAAGTAAGAAGAGAAGAGATTTTACCGAATCAATTAATTAATACTTAAAAATTACGTTAATTAATTTATTATTGACCAATCACTTACAAAATTTTTATTTTATAAAATAAATAATGCAGACAATAGCACTCGAGAATGTCTAACTGAAAACCGCAAAAAAACAAAAGGCCAGAGAGAAAGAAAACGCACCCGAAATCCTTGCTGAAAGTACGAAAGCGAATTTTATCGGGCCTAAAACTTCCGGATTTTCTCTTGACAGCTCCGTCCGAATCACTTGTCTGTCTTTCAATAACAACGTTGTCTTCAGAAATAGCAAACAAGGAGGGCTTCCACTCACCGGCTGACCGCCCACCAACATCACCGCCGCCGGCCATCCTCCCCCTCCTCCTCCTCCGGCCGAAACTCCTCCGCACGACGGGGACCAATCTGCTCGACTCCGACGACGGACTCTCGGGAACTGGGCTGGCGCCACCACCACCACAAAATGATTCCTGGCACCCACAGCACGAAACGAGCTCCAACAAGAACCTCATTTGATTTTTTATAATAATAATAACAACAACAACAAAATTATTATTATTATTATTGTTGTTGTTGTTGCCGTTGTACTTGGGAATCAATCAATCCGGAATTCGGAAACGAGACAGAGAGGGTCACTGGTTTTGTGGGCGGTGGTGTGAAAAATTGCCGTTGTTGTTGTGTGTGCGCATCTATTAGTACCCGATCTCTCGTTTGGTTTTCGTAATTTATAGGCCCCTAATTAATTGATCTCGTTTTCATTAATAAATTTTGTGTTTCATTTTTTTTATGGATAAGAATGGCCCTGATTTTTCGGAATTGTTACAAAATTAGCAAGTCTACACGGGCTCATTCGGCGGCGGGCCCTACACCTTGATTCTTTGGCAGTTACCAGTGACCACACACCGTCACCAACACTCTCATTTAACTCGGTACTTTTTTTTTTCTTTATACACATATATATATATATATATATATAACATTGATATTTGACTCAAAACTCTGTTGACTCAAAACTCTGTCGAATCTATCGAAATTTAAATTTTTCCCTAAAATTAAGCCAAAATCAATAGAAATTTACAGAAATTTTATTATATAATTAGGTACTGAGATTTTCACATTGATAATAGATAACAACTTCAACCAATATCATAAAATTGGTAATTAATAATAGATAACACACCATTTGAACGTACAAATTACGTGTTCCAGTTTTGTAAGTATAGTATTATTATTTGAAAGTATATTGTAATTACTTTTTTATTTAATTACAATATATATTTAAACAAGGGTTCCACTACCGTATTGTATCGTCTCTACGTAAGAACTACCAATTTTTTTTTTACCGAAATATTTTTATTACCTGTCACAAATATTTCGTCACAAACATTTTTATTATTTTGATGTGATCTATATCATGAATCATCCAAAATTTTTTAGACAATTCTTCTTTTTTTCCTCAAAAATTTTGAAAGAGAAACATAAATATTTTAATACTGGGTTAGTTTAATTTATTAGTAAATATTTATATATGTGTGTGGGACGAGATTCACGTTGTCTAAATTGTCCTCAAATGTTGACTAATGGAATTATCGTAATATATACAACCACATTTTGAGCCACTAAGGTTAACGTCTTGGCCTACTTGGTAAAGTCCACTAAACCACGTGGGAATTAATCAAATGTTACTGTTGAGATTGATGGGAGCTAATAGATAGTTAAAATTTGCCACGGATTGAGATTATTGTGTAGAATAAGATAAAAATGCATTAATCACTAATGTTACTTGTTAACAAGTTGAGTCATTGATAATTGACTTCTAGATGAGTAGGTGGTAAAGTTGTTGCCGAATATTAATTTATTTTAGGTTTGTCATCGGCAATCTACTCATTCAACCACCAAGACATTTTTATTATATATATATATGATACGTATCTACCATAATAAATATAAAAAAATAATAATATAATAGACTTACTTTTGTTTCTTTTTTGTTTTCTACCCATACTTACACATCATGTGAATTGGTGCACCATGTGTGTGGCGTGGGGCTATTTTTATTTAACTAACATTTATGGTATCTGCTACCAAAAAGAAAATAATAAAAGACAGTCACTGCTTAAAAAACAATTGTTGAAGGATTTAAAAGGTTTACTATTTTTGCAATGACAATACTCGAGAATTCTATACATATAATAGAATCAAGATTCCCTCTTTATCTAAATTTATCGTATATAAATTTTAAACTTGTATTCAATGATTATTAAATAAGATTACGAGAAAAAAAAGTTAAGTCTCAATAATATAAAAAAATTATGATCCGGGTCAGTGAATGGTTTTGAAAACACTGCATCATGTGTATATCAAGCTATTAAGAGTTAAGTATGGTCAGTTACACCACCATGACCTACTGATGAACACAATAATAGCTTGTCACATTAAGCAAATGGGTGTTCTAGAAAGACCATAATCATAACTAATGATTGTTAACTTAACCTAATGTAAGTTTAGTAAAAAGGGCAAGAACAAAAACAAAGAAGTGTTGCTTGGCAACAGAGAACTATACTACACGTATTCCCATACAGAAACAAATTCTTTTGCACCATAATTTTGTATCCCCTCATTTCTCACCAGCATGATGTTACCTTACTTTCAGGTCGACACACTTATTTTTCCTCTGGAAAATTCTTCATACTCATCCAATTGAACTACATCTCAAGAAAGCAACTAATCAAAGGAAAATGACAGCGACATTCCTAGGCTTTAGTAAAATAATTATAGGAATACATTTGTTTCAAGAAAAGGCACGTAGATTTGTCTTGAACAATTTTCCTGGAATAAAATACTCATAATAATTATAGACATAAGTACCCTAAAAACGATCCATGTACCTATTTTAAGAATAAAGGGGTTTCTGTGATTATTTTACCAAATTATGTGGTGTCCGTATCCTTGCCAATAATCAATAACCCCGATATAACCTGCAGAATTTGACAGCACGCACACACATATATTAATATAGCTGCTGAGAAACGAAAACGGCATTTAATTGTATCAGATTCTATATTTCCCCACTACTAATTTCATATAACCAAAACGGTCTATTTGTCTTGATAGATCAAAATATCAAGTGTTGTGTTACTTTCAATGTTGCTGAAAAAATTGTTCGGTTCCTTCAATCGCAAGGCATATGCAAGTGCCTCACACTCATTGGCCTATTCTGAAAATAATGTTAAAAGTGGAACTTGCCAATTTGGTGCTTTCAAGTTTCAAGGCCACCTGTTTTGATGCAATTAATATCCAGAATGACTAGCTCCGACGAAATTGTTGTGGTTGGGGGGGTCACTATAATTCATCTGGACACCTTGTGTCGTGTGCAAAATTACAATTAGGACGTGTCAAATCGTGTCAATCAATTTTGAAGACAATCAATGCAAATAAGAAATATATGAATGAACGTGACGTGGTCCATGCATGACAGAGTATTTGGCAGCCGCGTAAGCAATTTGAGGGCAATGATTTATTTTTGAGGAAGAAGTGGGAGATTAAATAAAAATTGTCAATATAAAATTTTATAATTAAAATTATTAAAAGATATTGATTTATATTAGGTATTTTAGATATATTGAGTAAAGATAAAAAAATCAGGTGTTTTGAGAGATATTTGGAGTACATCGAATAAGAGTAAAAATATCATAAAAATAATTAAAGAAATGTCAGGAAATAAAAAATATATTTTCTCAAAAAGAATCAGCTGATTTTCTAGTAGAAAATAAGGAATCAATGAGGGAATATTGTGTTGAGAAGGAGAGGACAGCGACTTGCTACACCTGTAGACAAGCCGAAAGTTATTACAAGCTCGACTGGGACCATACGTCCTCCTCTGCTACGCCTGCAAATTCCTAACAGCTTTAGCAGAGGTATGCGGGATCACCCTCCTACACCTAAAATGGGCATGCGCCTCAAACTTATTCTTCAAGCATATTTTCAAATATCCTAGCAATCACACGTATGAAGGATGAGAAAATATCTTACAACGACCATAAGGGACCCAATAAAACGACGCCAGGTGGCACGGCAGCTAGGATACACCTTATTAATACTCAAATCTTATTTCTCATGATAAGCACAATCAACACACATACAAAGGGGGCTGAGATTTCTTTTACCTCCTACCACCATTACAGAGAGCTTGCAAGCTCTCCAACCTGAGATACCCCAACTCTAACTTGAGCGTCGGAGTGTGGTTGTCGGCTACTCCTGGCTCCACCTCTGACCTTCTTTTCTTTGTTTTGCAGGCCTAAAACGACTAAGCGAGTTCTCTAAGGCCAAATCCCAACCTTCCACCATATCCACCACTCTCATTTTCTTCATTCCTCACAACAAAAAACTACAACAGCCCGTACACCCCGACCAAGCGAGGCATCCAGCTCCCAATAAAAAATAAATTTATTGTGTTTAGTTTAGTTTTGAAGTTTCCATTCACATACACCAAAATCAACTAAAAACAATTTATAATGAATAAGTTTGGTAATTAAATGTGTTTGCCGATTTTAATGGCTTATTTTACTGTATTAGTAGGGGTGAGCAACATTAGTTCTGAATATAGATTAATATCCATTCAATGATGTGAGTTTTGGTATGAAAAAGCTTTAGGGCGGAAAAAAAAACTAATAATCAATGATGAAGAGATACCTAAAAATGAGATTCATTTAAAGAGTAATTGTGGGCTTATTTAAGTTAGAGATTTGGTTGAGAAATATTTATATGGGACAGACATACCACCCCAGTATTTAATGAGAACTTATTATTTGGAGTAAAAATTTGAGATGTGTTGCACTATTCGGTTCTCAAATCAAATCCACTAACTTTAATGTGATAATTTTCCTTAAAAAATAGTTTCTCTAATGATCTGGTATTCATTAATTGGCTGGAAAGATAATCTAATTAATTTGCTTAAATTTTATAAAAAATCATTAACCACTTAACCAAGGATAGATCCGCATGTTAGGCAGCAAGGGCAATTACCCTCGGTCAAAAAAAAAAAATTGGCTTATGTTAATTTTTGGGATAAATATTTTTTAGTGGAGGCAATTTTGTAAAGAAATGAATCATAAAATTATCTTTTGCAGTGAAGGCAAATTAATTTTTTTCAACTCAAAATATTAACAAAATTTATTTTAGTACTACCCACAATGAATTAATTTCTAGGATCCACTGGTGTACTTAATGAAAGATACATTGCTCATCATATCATTTAAAATAAAATTTAGAATAAAATTTTGAAATGTCTATCGTTACTCCTAAAGAAGCTATCTAAATAAGAGGCTTCCGATGCTCAAGTAAATTAGTTCTAGCATGTAGAGGTGGCGCACCTGCTCATGCAAGTTCTATAAATTTAGCAATAGTGAGAGTATATAGTGATTTTCCAACAATTGATCCAATTTATTATTATCCCAACATTTAAATTTCAACTTCAGCCCCAATATAATGGATGATATAACTTATAACTTATAAAATTATTTAACTATCATTTAATGAATAAATACCATATCAATTAAGACTCAAATTAAAAATCAAGACTTAAATATTAAAATACCTAATTAGATATTGGGATACCTAACATATCTTATTTTATTACTATTTGAATTGCTTGATACAATTATTTAGAGTGAGATTTTTTTTTTCAAAGAAAAAGAGACGATTTCATTAATTCAAAGTTAAGAGTACATATTCAACTTCAGTTAGCAAGTGATCCAGCCATAGAGCAGTTTCATTACTCCTTAAAGCTAAGCTACGTAAGGAATGGGCATGAGCATTACATGATCTAGGGTGTAATAAAAACTAATACTCTGAAAGTCCTTACTTAGACTTTGGATTTCTTAAATCACTCATATAATCTCTGTTCTGCTACCCTCTTTGTTGTTTACCAACTTCACCATATCTTGACAATCAGACTCTACCATTAGAGATTTGAGGGATGCATTCTTGGCCACAATTAAGCCCCACTCAACAGCTTCAGCTTCTGTAATCTTTACATCTCCTGTAAAATATGTGGATTTGACAGCAGCCACCATAACTTTGTTACATGAATATCTAATTACAGCACCCAAACCTGCTATTTGTGTTTCAAAATAACAACAGCATCAACATTAACTTTGAATACATTGGCCGGTGGGGGGCTGTGTTTCTGCTGATTCGTTGAGTTATGTTTTGCCTCTAGTCCTGGTCCCTGCTGTTTCACTCTTTTGTAAGCCTTTACCATAGCCTCTGCTCTTGTAACAGTCAGCTAAAGGGTCCAACTTTTTTCCCTAAAAAAGTTGCTTGTTCCTGCCATACCAGATAGCCCAACAAATAACTACGAAGATTTCAATATCTGACTTGCTCAACTTCTTAGCCATCTCATACATAATATCCAACATGTCTTGGTTAGCAGTATTTGAGAAGCATGTTCTAAAGGGGGCATAAATCCATATTTTTTTGGCAACTTTACAGTGTATTAAAGCATGAGAAGTTCTTTCAATACCTTATTTGGAAATTTGACAGGTAGGCTCAGGTCATATCTCCCTTTTCCATAAGTTTTCAACCATGGACAGCAGATTTTGAATTGCGCTCCACATAAAAATTTTGATCTTTTCCAACAATTGAAGAGTCCATAAAAGGTTCCAGTGATGAAACCCCTTAAATGAACAGCTTGGCTTATTCGGATTCTTGATTTTTAAAGCTAGTTGATATCCACTTTTCCCAAAATATTGCCCTTTCTTATCAAAATGTCAAATAACTTCATCCATTCTTGGTCTTCCAAGAAGTGAAATTCTCAAAATCTCATTTGCATCTTCTTCCATAAACCATTGTTTCACCTTCTTTTCATCCCACTGATTTTCTAGATTAATGAGCTCTAAAACAGTACCTTCTGTAGGCAAATTTTGAAGTAAGAGTGGCCTAAAGGTTTCTGGCCTTGGAATCCAATTGTCTTTGCAGATATGTATCTTTTCTCCATTTCCTATCCTCCACCTGATTCTTTTTTGTAGAACCTGTCTTCCCCACAATATAGACCTCCATATGTACGAAGAATTAGATCCAGCTCGAGCTTGCATAAATTCAGAATTCTTGTAATATATGGCCGTCAACACTCTGGTAACTAATAATTGAGGATACTGCAGCAATCTCCACCCTTGCTTTGCCACCAAAGCCTGATTAAAGCTAGACATGTCTTTGAAACTAATGCCTCCTCTACTCTTAGCATGACTCATTTTTTCCCATCTTGCCCAATGAATTCCACGTTTGTCCTCCTTTGATCTCCACCAAAACTTGGCCATTGCCTTCTGAATATCATCACACAGCCCTACAGGAAGTTTAAAAACACTCATTGCATAGGCTGGTATCACTTGAGCCACCACAGCTTTGATAAGGATCTCTTTGCCTCCACTTGAGAAAAACTTGTGCTGCCAGTTTGCAATCTTACTCACCACTTTGAGTTTCACTTCATTGAAAAAACTTGTCTTCTTTCTTCCAACCATAGATGATAGGCCTAGATATTTTTCATGTCTGGATACCACATTAAGTTGGAAGATATTCTTGATTGCATCAACTATGTCCCCTAGTATTTTACCACTAAACACTATAGACGACTTATCAAAGTTGAAAAGTTATCCTGAAGCAGCGACATAGCAATCAAAGATGGCTTTTAGGTTCTTACAACTGTCAACTGAAGTTTTTGTGAATACAAGGCTGTCAAATGGGAAATAGTGAGCTCTTTTCCAAATTTCAGCCCTTGAATAAGATGATTCCGCTCTGCCTACAACAATATGTTGAAGAAAGCCTCTGCACACAAAATTAACAAATATGGATACAACGGACAGCCTTGTCTAAGACCTTGTTGAGGGTGAATCACCCCCTTTGGATTTCCATTAATAATTACAGAGAAAAATGATGTGGTAATACAATTCATTACCAACTCTACACATCTTTTTGAAAATCATAACCTTATCATTATTTGCTTCAAAAAATCTCATTCCACCCTGTCATAGGCTTTGTTAATATTTAACTTTAAAACCACTAACACATTTCTTTTCTCTTTACTGTGCCTGATTTTATGGAAGCATTCATAACCAATAATGATATTATCAATAATAAGTTATTGGGTATAAATGCACTATGAGTGGGTGAAATAATCTGAGCCAGCATAGGCTTCATTCTATTTGCTATAGTTTTAGCAATAATTCTATAAGTTACATTGCAAAGATTAATGGGTCTAAATTCTATAACTTTCCTAGGCTTGTGAACCTTTGGAATTAAAGCAATGTAAGTATGGTTTAGCTGGGATAATGTACCTTGCTCATTCATAATATACAAACAGGTTTCAATTACGCCACATCCCACTGCTTGCCAATGCTTCTGAAAAAATACAGCAGGAAATCCATCAGGTCCTGGGGCCTTTGTTGGGCACGTTTGATTCAAAGCTTTTGATATCTCCTCAGCTGTGAAAGGTTCCTCCAGCAAGTTCTTCATGTCTTGAGTCACTTTTGGCAGCAATCCCGCCGATGCAGTATCCATTTGAGCTTGACTTGGACTTGAAGAAGTAAAGATCTCTTGGAAATACTCACAAAATTCCACTTCCACTTCAGCGATATCTTCTGTCCAGTTTCTTTGTTTATCCTCAATCCCCCAAATTTTATTCTTCCTCTTCCTTGCTGAAGCTTTGGCGTGAAAGAACTTCGTGTTTTAATCTCCTTCTTCCAGCCAATCAGCCCTCGATCTTTGCTTCTAGTGCATTTCTTTATCAATCAACAGATTATTGATCCTCTTCTCTAATCTTCTAATCTCATCACCACTGTCATAATGTTCAAAATTCTGTTTTACCCTTTTCAGCTGCTTCATCAACCTCTCTAATTCTTTTTCGCATCCCTTGTAGTCCTGCTGACCCCACCATTTAAGCCTAGCCATAGAGTTTTTGGCTGATTATTGACATTGAAGCATAGGATTCCCATGTTTCCGATTCCCATAATTACTCCACTCATCTTGAACAATACTTTTGCAAGTATCATAGGCACTCCACATATCTTCATAATGAACCCTAGAAAAAAACTTTCTTCCATAGCTCTCACCTTTTCCTCTCTCTTGAACTTCCATTTAACACTAGACAGTGATCAGAACACACCGTCGACAAATATGTAGCTGGAGGGTCATAAAAGCTATTGACCCAATCTCTACTACATAAAAACCTGTCTAATCTCTCCTCAATAAGATGGGGGCCAAATTGACGGTTGGACCACGTAAAAGGATAACCCGTGCAGCCTAACTCCACTAAATTACAAGTTTGAACAGCCTCTCTAAAGCTAGTCACCATGCTCAAGTTTAAGTCTTCCCACCACACTTCTCATTTGGGTCTAAAATTTCATTAAAGTCATCATGCTCAAGTTTAACTCCACTAAATTACAAGTTTGAACAGCCTCTCTAAAGCTAGTCACCATGCTCAAGTTTAAGTCTTCCCACCACACTTCTCATTTGGGTCTAAAATTTCATTAAAGTCATCATGCTCAAGTTTAACTCCACTAAATTACAAGTTTGAACAGCCTCTCTAAAGCCAGTCACCATGCTCAAGTTTAAGTCTTCCCACCACACTTCTCATTTGGGTCTAAAATTTCATTAAAGTCACCAAAGCACAACCATGGAAGATTGGACAAACCCGACAACCTTCGAAGTAATGTCCATGTGTGCTGTTTTTGTTGCATTTCTGGATGTCCGTAGACCCCTGTACACCTCCATTGCTTTCCATTTTCAGATTGGACAACAGCATCTATATGATGATTGCTAAAAGAACTGATGTTTACATGAACATCGCTACTCCAGCATAAAGCTAACCACCATCCTAAGCCAATTCTATTTACAGCAAAACAATTATCAGTACTCAACTATTTACACTCTTCCCTAGTTTGCACAGCCAATAATTTAGTTTTACAAAGAAAAAACAAAATTTGAGGTCTGTGTGTTTGGAGAATTTGCTTCACTTCTAAGCGCGCCGGTATTCCCCAATCCCCAGACGTTCCAACTTAGTATCTTCGTGACTGTCGGCGGGGCTGTGGCTGTTCACCAGCCACCGCCGGCATGTCTTCATGCATTGTTTTTGCATCTTCCGCAGTTGTATTTTCACACTGCTCCCAGCTGAATTTGATTTTAGTTGCAGGGGAATATGTCTTGTTGTTAGTTAACGGATAGCATGGGCTCATCCCTTTTGATCTTTTCTTTTCTGGACTTGGTTCAACATTTCTCAATTCTAGGCCTTTTAGTCCCAAGTGGGTCAACTGTGCTCTCTCTTTTTGCTCGTTTGGTTCCTGGCTTGAAACTTCCATTATTTCCCCTTGAGCTTAGCATTCCTCAGCCCACTCATTACTTCCTCTTTATCATTTTGCTCTGGACATTGTATGGGCTTTTGGTGAATCCCTCCCACTTTCAATTTCAATATCCTTCTCTCCACCATTTCCCTCCTTTTTGTGGAAGACTCTCATAGAGCCTATAGTATCTGCTATGTTAGCTTGCATTTTGCAGTCTGTCAGCTGTTGCCTCGATCCTTCAATATTTTGCATTGATTGCTCCTCAACCACTTCTGCCACATGGCTTACTCCTATTTGTTCTGCATTTTTGTCTTTCCCAACTACGTTGCCCCTGAACCGCTTCCCCGAACCGGGCTGAGGTGCCATTGTTGCAATTGTTGCTGCCTTGAGGTTGTAGGTGGGGATTTTGGTTTATGGTGCTCCTTATTCCATCTCTCCTTGTCTCTGTTGAACTTTGCTCTCTCAGCTGCAGTTTTGGCTTTCAGCCAACTACCATATGGCAATTTCTCCTTCGGCTGTCCTTGATACTTAAGACATTCTGTGTACCGGTGTCCTAAGATGCCACGGCAAACGTAAAAGTCCGGCAATCTCTCATACACCACCGCCATCAGAATCTTCTTTTTGCCTTCTGATTCAATAAACAAGATCTTCTTAAGAGGCTGCGTTATATCTACCGAAATTCTCAGCCGAGCAAATATCTGGATACATTCCCATCTTCATCAGTTTCAACCTCCTCAACTTCTCCAATTTTCTCTCCCAATTTTTGGACTGCACCTTTATGCATACACATGATAGGCACATTATGGATTTGTACCCAAAATGATGCATATGTGAGGGACTGCTCGTTAATATCTCCAATGCCTTTCGGTTCAGTCATCACTAGCAAAGCTCCAGCAAGATGCCATGGCCCGCCCATGAACACCTTTTTCTTTTCTTCTTCAGAGTTAGACTTGAAAATGAAGACGTTGTTACCAGCACTTCCACTTTAAATTCTTTGATAGATCTCCACACTTGTTGCATCGCAGCTCTCAATCCTTCTATATTGACTCCTTCATTAAGCACGATTTTACCCACTAAACAATTTGCAGCAAGCTTCAGTCCATTCTCCTCCGTACTTTCTAAAAAATCAATCTTATCATTCTCTTCTTCTTGTAAAGTTATTGCACAGCACTTCCGTATGAGCTCCTCTGTGTCCATAACTTTAATATCCGAAAGTGCTAGCAGTAATGACTCTTATACCACCTCACCGACAGAAACTACCAATGCTTAATACCTCACCAACTCACAGTTTCTACTTGTTGCTGTTTCAAATGAACAAACAAAACCACTCAACAAGTGAATGACATATGTAGTCATGACGACTCATTGAACTCCCATTCTTAGTACTTCTTTCAGAGAGAAAGAGAGCACTATTTAGAGTGAGATTACTTGCACGATTCCACAAGAGTTGGAAAATAAATTTTTCCACGTCCAACAAATGCAAACTATTTATACAAATAATGGCAACGAATTTGGGTCATTCAATATGTGAAATCAATGTAAATTCTTGGTGGAAACAAATTATATTTTAAGTGCAGAAAACTTTTCTATGTAAAATCCCATGAACAAAGGATGGAAACAAATTTATGTGATTCCGTGTAATGGAAACATAGTAGACTTATCAAGATAGCATATCACCAATTTTCAGAAATTGCATTAATTATGAATACGATTACTTGGATTTAACTTATCACATTATTCGGAAAAAAAAAAAAAAAACAAGAATGTCCTTAATAGAAAATTAAAAGAGCTCTTTCCTCCCAAAATATCACTCTCAAGTCGCAACACCTCTCTTCTCAATTACAACAATTCTCTAAAGGCTATATTGTATATTTTAATTCTATCTATTGTTTTATCAATAAACAAAAATTCTTTAAAAACTAGACACCAATTACATAAATATAATATAGTAAAATTTTTATAATCTAACACTCGATAAATTAATAAACTCTATTCTATGATAATTTTTCGCAATCCAACTTGAACCAAGGGACTAAATTAATAATTTCGATAAAATTAATAAGATAATAATTTTTCTGAAAACCCTTATATAACTCTATGGTCTCATTCATATCATAAATTAATTAATTTGCTAAAATTACAAATATAACTGTTATGATTTAATAAATTACGACTCCCTTATTACTTTTTTTTTTATATTTAAACAAAGTTGAATCTCATCTAAATTAATAATTTCGATAAAATTAATAAGATAATAATTTTTCTGAAAACCCTTATATAACTCTATGGTCTCATTCATATCATAAATTAATTAATTTGCTAAAATTACAAATATAGCTGTTATGATTTAATAAATTACGACTCCCTTAGTACATTTTTTTTTATATTTAAACAAAGTTGAATCTCATCTTTAATTTTGCTTGTTGCTTCCAGAAATTCTAATGTTTAATTCTCAAATTGCAAGAATAATTTTTGTTAATTAAATTTATATTTAGTGGATTAATTCAGTTTCCACATATTTGATTAGTAAAATACAATAAATTTTTAGTTGATTAAAATGTAAGTTCATTGAATTGAATATATACTCTATATATTAATAAATTTATCAATTAATTAATATTTCTTTAAATGAATGGATTTTATATGCTCCTGACATTATTAATTTATAGGAGTTTATATATCTAATTTAGATTGGTCCTTTGATAAACAATATGCCAAAAATTCAACTCAACTTCAGTACATATCTAATTTGTATTACAAATATATGGGGTATTCAATCATCAGGATTTTAATTCTTATTGAACAGATGATTCCTCAGCCAAAAGTTCAACGGTTAGTATTTCTGCCGGCTAAACACATCTACAAATGATTGTTGGTAATGAAAAATATTTCCAAAAAGAAAAATTAAAGCAAATCTTCATTCATTATGCCGAACTTCAAACAGTCACCACTCAAGAGTAGAAATTACAATTCCATAAATGTTAACAAATGCAAAGAGTCTTGAACATAACCGAACAGTTTCAATATGAACCGGCTTCAGAATGCATATCTTTCTCAGTAAAATCACTGAGGTTCACCTACAAAGCTGATGTCTCCGTAAGTGTGGCTTCCGCTATGAATGACCGACCAATTTCTCTCCAACAGAATAAGAGAATCATCCATAAATATTACATACTGACCAAAGCCCAATGGCCGGAACTGGTCATCATTGCCGGCCATATTGTAAATTTGTGTTGTTCTGATATGGCAGTGTTGGAGGTTGCCTGGGTTTTGCGTACTCGACAAAAATTACCCAACCATCAAGAAACTGCAAAACACAAAAGAGGAAATCAGTTCACCAAAAAATAAGTACAAAAAGAGTTTAAAAGTGAATTAAGATCATTGTCATAAATACGATTATTACAGCCCGGAAAAAAGAAGAATAATTGAAGACCGAAAAGAAAACGATTGCATTTTAAAAGTTTTTGTGGATGCATCATGTTTGATGGACTTTGCATAGCTTTTCACCAAGGGATCAATACAAAATGATTAGAAACGGATTTATAATCTATGCCAGCGCATGCAAAAATGAGGCCATACATCAACTCACCTTGCCATCCATGCCCTCTATGCCTTTTGCAGCAGCTTCGAGGGTAGCATATTTAACAAAACCAAAACCCTTAGAATACCCAGATTCCCGATGTTTCACAATTTTTGCTGCAAACAGCGAAAAAGAAACAGTTAGTAGTCCACAGAAGTAAAAGATTTAAAGAACTTTAAGAAGAAGAACAAACCATGAACCACTTCCCCAAATGCAGAAAATGTTTCCCTGAGCGTTTCATCAGTTGTGCGCTTACTGAGACCTGAAAAAAAAAAAAAAATTTTTTAAATGTCGTTAATATCTAAAAGTCATAATACTGCAAAAGTTGAACCGATCATCCCAAACAAGCAACCATCAAAGGTATAGAGCTATATTATCATAGATATAATAACAAATAGAGAAAAGTCAAATTGAAGAAAAAGGGCTAACCTCCTCACAAACGTGCCTCACTATAAAACTCACATGGACCTCAACTAAAATGAGAGACTTCAAGTGTACCAGCTTACAAAACCAAGGTTTGAGCTGAATTCTTATCACCAGCCCACCAGCTCAACTAATAATTCAATTATTAAAGATCTAAACCATCCTTTGATAAAATCAATAACAATGCCAAATCCAAACTCAGGCATGAATTATGACAAATTTCCCCTTTAAATTGCACATCTCCAAAACATGTAACCAAGCATGTTTGCTCTCTGCATCAAGTAGGACAACCAGCAAAACAATTACCTTTTAAAGCCAGCAGCCTAGTGCAGTATCATCTAAAACACAAGACTAGCCTGATATTTTCCCCACAGTTATGAGTTATCAAAGGAAAAGATAAAAATATGAAACCAAGTTATAGAGTTTCCAACAGTAAAATCAACTACTAATTTCTATATAGATATATCATGTTTATCTATGCAAACAAAGCAGAACAATCAACAGTCACATTGGCAACTAAATTCAGAAATCACGCAAAACGAAACCAAAATGACTACAATATACTAAAAATCAAAGAAGGTAAATCGAACTAAGACACAATAAAGCTTCCCCTTATAGAAATCCTTTTATTGTTTCGATGAATAGGCGCATACATACACATTTATTTGATCATAAGTTACTAACAGTTCAACACCAATTTCACTTGGTAATTATTGTTACCAATAAACAATTAAGAGTCAAAATCACATCAATTCCAAACATAACCTAATCATATAAAATAAATAGAGCCAACATCAATTTCCATGCAACCAGTTGAATTGATTCCAAATTTTTCCCAATAAATAAATAAATAAAAATTTTGACAGCCAATCTTGAAATAACAATCACACTCAGGAAAATCAGTTTCCACGAGAACTACAAACAAACAACATATGACCAAAACAAAAAGATGAATTGAAAAAGATAAACCAATTAATGATAAAAAAAAAAGCAAAAATGAAACGAAAAGGAAAGATTTTTAATAGTACCGGAGATAAAAAGGTTGGTGCTTGGCTCGGCCTGCGGTCGCTGCGAGGGATTTAAAGAAGAAGAAAAAGGAGAAGTTGAAAAGAGCCGCCGTAAGCCGCGAGGAGCTGCTATCGCCGCTCTCAAAGCCATCTTGGGATTTTTGCTAAAACCCTTCTAATCTTGAGATACTTATACAAACTAAAAGGGAGGCCGGCGTGGGGGCCGTAAAATGACGGTATTGGCCTTCTTTTGAATGGGGCTGTATTTTTTTTAATTATTATTCTTATATTACATGCTACTAATTTTAAAATTAAAAAATCTGCTCGAGACAGTACTGATCTTGTTATTAATTATTACATACTACTAATCTTAGAATTAAAAATCTATTGACGCCAGCTTTAATCAACACAACCACAAGTAAGAAACGAATCTCTTCCCTTAAAAAGTAGAGAAGCGAGATAAAAATTAATTAACCAAAAAATTATTTCCACTGTTGGATTCTTAAAAATATCTAAATTAGGGATGTGAATAATTTTTTTAATTTTTCTTATTGAATATCAATTAGTTGAGTTAATAAATTTTTTTTCACTTCAAAAATCCACTGAGGAAAATAGAGTTATTAGGCTGTACAAGAAAAATTAAATTATGGACGAACAAAATGAAATAGAAGACAGTTTTGTCTCATAAGGGGTAAGGCTAAAAAATTCAGCCTTCTTCTGGAAAGATTAATATCGGGCTAAATTCACAACGTGGGCCATTGTTAAGGCCCGTGTGATAATAGATCTATGAAGGTGTCCGACTATTATTGCACCTCCACTAAATTTTTTAGCATACTCAACTTTTCAGCTTAATTGGGGATGTAATGAGTTTTATCCTTCGAAATAAATGTAAAACTCAATGCAGCTGCTCCAAATGTACGCTAAAATGCATACAAAAGAGTAGACCGTGTAGATAATTATTTGGGGAAGAAATTGAAGGTTAATAAGAGAGTGCCGCGTGTAAATAATACTTAATAACAGAAAAGTCACCAAACGGAATCTAACTTATATCAGGTATGATAGAAATCAAGGTAGCACCCATATTTCACTATGCTGAAGACAAAAAAAGGTCAAGGAAATCATCAAAAATCTCAATCACTTGAAGTGTCAATGTCACCAAAATGAGTATTGATTCTTTAGTTGAAAATGGAAAACTAATGACATATTATGCTGAAAAGAGAGAACAAGCTACCACGCCTGTAAAAAGCCAAAAACGGATCACCAGGAGAGTTAGGACCATTTGTCCTCATCTTACACGCCAGCAATTGTAGGGTAGCCTTTGCCAAGGCATGTTGGACCATCCACCAATAGTCCAACACGTGTATGTGTGGACAAATTATGCAAATGATGAGCAAATTTATTCTTCAAGCATGCTCCAAAGGCCCTAACGGTCACAAATGCCAAAGAACAGGAATATCTTTGTACAGAGAAAGAAAAGTGCCAATGAAAGTACACCAAGTGGCATGGTGACAGATATAACCTAGATGCACTCCACACCAAGATGCTTAGTTTCTCTATCTAACTAAGCCATTCTAAGCATAACACACACATTATAAGGCAGAGGCTTTTCTTCAACCTCTAGCCACCACCATTGTTGAGAACTAGCAAGTTCTTAACATTGAAAACAACCCCAAAACTAACTTGAATGCCAGAGTTTAGTTGCTAGCCACCGCTGACTCCACCTCTAACCCCTTTTCTCCATTTTACAGGTTAAGCAAAGTTTTTGACACCACTATTCTCCAAATCCAAAGCCCTTTTATCAACTTATCTTCCTTTGTTCTTTCTAGAGCTTCTGGGAAGGTCCAAATAAACAACTCACCTCGACTATGCTAGGCACCACACTTCACTTTAATATAGATTTATTATGTTTAGTTGGATTTGTTGTTCACCCTAAAATTTAGCTAAAACATTTAACATCGTATGTGGGAAGCAATACAAAAAGCTCTGCAGTGGTGGCTAGTTTGAATTGGGTTTTATTTGTATAAAAGGGCAACAGAGGTATCTTCAAATGCAAACGCCACCTTTTGAAGGCACCTGAGATATGCCAACAATAGTTGAGTAGAGTCCACATACCAGACCAAGAGTGCAACTTAAGTATCTAAGAGATTTCTGATTTTTCTTGGCTCTCCAGACTCAAGTTGTTGCCAACTCCATATTGAATTTGCCAGTGACTTGCTGGGTTGGAACCCTGGGATACCTGAGCAAGGAAATACATGACGGAAAACCTAGGTAGCAACAATTGATTTTTGTATATGTACTTTCAAATTGACATGGAGCATGTCATGTGTGGAAATATCACCAGAAGCATACTTTTAGGGATTTTCTTTTCTTCTCTATTTAGTTTTTAATATTATTCATATTTGCCTATAAATATTTTATGAGGACCTTGTGAGGACCTCAATGGTACCATGTAACAGTCAATTTCATTATAAATATGTATATATAAATATTATATGAACATCTTGTTGGGACCTCAAGGGTACCTCGTAGCGGTCAGTTTCATTATAAATATGTATATATAAATATTATATGAAGACCTTGTGAGGACCTCATGGGTACTCGCAATAGTTAAGTCCAGTATGAATATGTAGCTACAAATATTTTATAAAGACCTTGTGTAGACCTCAGTGGTACCCTGCAGTGGTCAGTTTCTTTATAAATGTATATTTGTAAATATTGTGTAAAGACCATTCAGGAAACCTAAGGTACCCGTAAAGCGGTCAGTTGCACTTTTGAAACCCTTAAATCGTTAGTGACAAAATAGGAGATCCCGGGATCCCCCCTTCTCATTATGATAATTGAAGTTGAGTTTTGGGTTTTAGCTAGAACCCTTCTAATCTTGAGATATTTATAAAAGGGTGTGGGCTATAAAATCACAGTATTAGTCTTCTTTTGAGTGCAACTCTATTTTTTAATTATTTATTATTATATTACATAACTACTAATTTTAGAATTAAAAATATGCTCGAGACCAGTCTTGATCTTATTATTAATTATTACATACTACCAATATTAAAATTAAAAATTTGTTGACACTAGTTTTAATCAACACAGCCACAAGAAAGAAATGAATTTCTTCTCTCAAAAGTTGAAAAAGCGAGGCAAAAACTAGTTAACCAAATGATTGTTTTCACGGTTGGATTCTTAGAAATATGTGAATTAGGAATGTGAATAATTGTTTTAATTTTTTTATTGAATTTCAATTAGTTGAGCGATTAAGACTTTTTTACTTTAATGTAGGCTTTATAAGAAAAATTAAATTATGAAAAAAAAAAACAAAAAGAAATGGCGGACAGCTTTGTCTGATAAGGCTAAAAAATTCAGCTTTCTCCTCGAAAGACTGGTATCGGGCAAGATTTACACGTGGGCGTGGGCCACTGTTACAGCCCGTGTAATAATTGATTTATGAAGGGTCAAATTATTCTTGAACATCCACTAAATTCTTGAGCAGACTCGACTTTTTTACTTAATTGGGGATGTAACAAACTTTATCCCTTGAAACAAACGTAGAACTACAAGGCATAGGAAATTGAGGATTCGTTTACGGCAGCTCCGCTGTGCATACAAAAGAGCAAACGGCATAGATAACTTATAACCTATGCTTCAAACTACAAATTCAGCTAAATCATTTTGAGAAGATTGGCAAGACCATATTGATCCAACAAAGAGTAAAGTCCATATCAATTATGGTATCATTACATAGATGAGCAACATCGTATTATTCTTGCACAGGGATGCATGATTATTATTTTTCACACTAGTACTTAATTCAACCACACACTTATAATTTTATGTGTATACAAGCAGAGAGAGAGCTAGATATTGTTAAATGGGAAGAGGATCAACAAGCAATGATGCAATTCTATCCTTGGTTTTCCCCGACGAGTTAGTATAACCATCTCCATTTTGATATAGCACCGCCATCATCCGAGCAAGATTCAGAGACGGAAGAAGCCATTGCAACGGAGGATGGTTCGGATCTTGAATTTCTTCATTGATGTTCATCCATTCAATTTCCACCATTTCTTTGATTTTGTTGCACGTTTCTTCTTCAGAGACACCATACTGTTGCATGTAACATTCCACACTTGATGGTGCATCCCCTCTCTCTTGCTCAACCTTTACAATTTTTTCAGAAGCCATAAATTAAGTACAGTTAGCTTAATTTATATGCCTTTAAAATTGCAAAAGAAAAAGCAGTCTTTTTGGGTTCTTTTAATGTTATAACCTCATTGTGATTAGTCTAGTAAGGGAGGGCATTTACTTACAAGGGTGAATAGGCAATGGATCCCACAAGAATTTTATATTTTTTTGAATTTTTTTCACCTTAAAAATGTATTTTGTTTTTTCAAAAAAAGAAAAGTTATGACAGACATTATTAATTGAAAAAAATTGCCCACGGTAAGGATCCATACAAACTAAAACACTAATCTTATAATGGTTTTACCTGGTTGCACCTATGAGTCAATTTCTTGGCTTCACCCCTGAGTTTCTTCAGATGAACATCAACATGCCAAGGAATTTTATTAATTAAAATTGGTTAATTTTGAATTATCATCTTCATGAATTGACTATTTTCAAATCATTCTTATATTTTTTAAAACTTCAATGTCTCCCTCATTTTTATTAACAAGACAAAAAAATAATTATCAACTCACCCTATTTTTCCTTTATCTCTTGAATAAAAAAATGAGGTAACTTGAGGTTTTCAAAAGTAAAGTGGGTGATTTGAATATAATTAATTCACAACGGATTAATCTGAATTTTACTAACTAAAAAAGAGTAATTGGTCCGTACGTCTATGTAAGGGAGGATATAATACACCTTACCCCTAGCAAAAAGGTGTATTAGAAAACTGCATTTATCTTCCAGTAATAAAGTTCAAACTAAATGTATAGCATTATGAATGTCTTGAGTAATTAAAAATAAATTAGGAACCGAGGTGATTAACATAAGAACTATTTAAGGACTTACGTATCATTCTCCCTAAATTAAGCAGTCAAAATTCCTTTAATTTGGTATTTGGTCATCAATATAGGACATACCTTGTATGTATGGACGTCATCATCAAGACGAGCAATCAAGGAAGAAGATCTAATAATTTTAGGGACACTAATCGCCCAATCAAGTGCTTCCTTGGTAATTGCCACATCTTCTAAGCCTACAAGAGCTTCAACAGCAAGCATGGGGTATCCACTGCTCATTGTAGAATTCTCCATGTATTCCTCAAATGTTGGCACATATTTGGCATTGAACCACTTTGCTTCCACAAAGTAAGCCCTCACCAGGCCTTTTATCTGAGAGAAAACAAAGCAAATTAATTATGTATTTACTTATCTATATCAATATGAAAAGGAGAAAAAATTGATAATGAGTATATTCATGATTATGAGGTGTACTTACCGCCTCTTTCGCATAGTGCATGCAACAAAGTGGTTCTTTATTCACCAGCTTGTCCTCCATTTCTTTGACAACATCTAAGAGGGCAAAATAACAAACTTGCATGTATTTTGGTAACTCATTTGCGGCCGCAACTTCCCACCTACCAAAAACAATGTGGATATTATACTTTGATTATACGAAAAATCGAGTGTCACATTATTAATATTTATTAATTTGCACACACCTCTCAATTGCATGAGTGAATAGCTTAAGTTCTTCCAAAGTGCCATACACATCGTAGATATCATCTATGACAGAAGCTATTGCGATGATTTTGGTCATAAATTTTCTAGTTATGGAATATCTAGGCTCAAAATAAACTCCTAACATCCAAAAGTAGCACTCCACCAACCTATCCCTTGCAAAAGGCAGCTTTGTTGCCAAATCAATATCTTTCCACCACCTGCAAAAATTCATGATTTTCCAATGTAAAATCGACCTCTTCAGTGTTATAATGGATTGTATTCAAAATTCATAAAGCAAATCACTAGTTTTGATGCAGAAATATGATCAAAACCCCATTGTTGATCAGTAAATTAATCGTCTACTGCCTCATGTTCCAAACTCCCATATCCGTCAAGGTTTCATGGAAGAAAAAAAAATTGCCGATATCTGTGGAGTTAGTTCCTAACAATTTAACAATAAAAAGTACTTTAAATCATAATTTTGATTTTATGGGAAAATAGGAAAAGATACAATTAAAATCGAACTGTAACGGAACCTTTTAACAATAGAGAGATTTTTAATAGGTTTTAAAAAAGTACAGGACAAATGATAAATTTCAACAAACAATAGGAGGGTTTGAAATTTGATCACCTTGAGATCTCACTTAGCTCTCTCTGGTGCAACGCCTGCAAAAGATTAAAATCTAGCTTTCCAAGTTCCACTATTAGCTCATTTCGTGCTGAATTGTCTGCTTCGAGGATGGAAATGTACCGCCTCGCCTCCAATCTTGGCATCCCTCTGTGCAAAGGCATCTCTAGGGAGTGCTCAACTTGGCCGGCTAAAGAAGTGCATAAATGGGGCAATAAAGATTTTAAGTGCTTCCTAGCGAATTCACATGCTTCTTCCAATATATCCTCCCCTTGTACTCTCAAATATGACGCCTCATACAAACACAGCAAGCCTCTCGCATCATTTGTTAACGTGGCCTTGAATTCACCTTTTTCGTGTTTGAATTTTTCGAAGATATCTGTTTCATTATTGTAATTCTAAGTGTTAAAATTAATTACCAACAAATATATTTTAAAAAAAAAATTGATTCAAACTTTTGCTTATGCATACCTGCTGACACCTTGTAACCATGTTGCCTTAGAAGCCGAAATCGAAGAGCAACTATGTAGAGGTCATTATTGTGATCGTAATTAACATCACAATTGCTATTGACATGGCTAATATAGATTGATTGTAAGGCCTCTTTGATCTCATTTTCAAAGTGATAGGCCACACCAAGGCGTTGAAGTTGATCAACAAGAGTCACAATTTCTTCAATTGTTTTGCATGCTGTATTATTGCTCATCAGCAACTTTTGAACTTCTGCTTTTAATGTTTCAATCCGCTTTTCGACTTCCGCATTCGTGTTCTGCATCAATAAAATTAACAAAATTATGCAGCCTCATAATTTCATTCAAGATTATTGATCATATTAAAATTATGGATAAATAAAAAAATAAAAAAATACATATTTTAATACGCTACAGGATAAAATACATTAAATTAAAATGTGTGTGTTTTTTTTTTTAATTTTTTAACTTATTCCTAATATTAATATGGTCAAAATCCTTTATTAAAACATTTTTCTCTTTCTCTATCTCTCTATACATATATAAGAATCACATGATATATACCTTGTCATTTGATGACACATTAATGAAATGATCACCCCAAATGCTAGGATCATAATTCGAGGATCGCCGGCTCACAGCAGCTTTTGTACTTTCTTCTGAAGAAAGAAGACTCTTAAGATCCATTTTTCTTTTCTTTTTCTTTTCTTTTTTTTTTCTGTTGAGACCGATAGAATTATACAATAGATATTAAAGAAGATGGTATATAAAAATAAAAATAAAAATAATGACACAAAACAGTACTTGTCTTATAACTCTAACAACCCCTAATTCTTTCAAGTTCTCTCAAACGGCTCAAGAAATAAAATCACTAAATAACATGTGATGCCTTTCTTGAATGCTTTCATATTTATAGGTAATTAAATGTCAGGTTAAGCGGGCCGCAGACATTTGCAGCACCTTATGCCAAAACAAAAATGTCAAGTTAAGCCGACCGCAGAAATTTGCAGCACCTTAGATACCCATTTTTTAAACCTTTTTTTTATTTTTTTCTGTCAAGGTTAGTTTTTTGTCAAGACATTTTAGACATTCTAGACTTTTCTCAAAGTTTTGTCAAAGTAGCAGTTTCATAAGTTTTGTCAAGGTAGCTGAAGGTGCCATATTTTAAAGGTGCCATATTTTAAAGGCACCATATTGCACGATGTGTCCACCTTTTTAGTTACACAGGAACTGTTCTGTGGAAAATAATATATGAAATGAAATTTTCTAGGAATTTACAAGAAAAATGACAAGAAGAGGAATTAGAATCATGCTAGTTTCGGAATCCACAGTCTAAATTAAAGAAATTATACTTAAAGTCATAAGAATAGGAAAATAGTTAGGGGCATGTATGGAATAAATATTTATATTTTTCCATAACCAAATGTATGTCCACGGGCATACTAATGGCTGCTGACCTCTCTTCGAGAATAGAATTCAAGGAAAATCTCGCATCCCCCATTATTTATAAATATTGTCCCATCTCTAAGAGAAGAAATCTTTAACCTTTGGGAATACTGTTCATTTTTCATTTTTCAATCTTATTAGGTGTTGATGAATCTAACTTATTTTCATTTTTCAATCTTTGGCCTTTGAGAAAACGAGTTATTTTCATTTTTCAATCTTATTCGTTGTTGATGAATCTTCGCCATACAAAATTAACAAGGCGTGTGGCATGGACGCGAGCCACCGACAAGCTGCTAGTTTCAGTCGGCAACCACGTTTCTGCAGTTCTTGCCACATTTCCAAATGAAAACAATATTCTGAAAGAAAAGGCCCTACTACCAACTAAAGTTTGTCTTTATTAATAATTGCCAACAGACTATACCTCAAATACTGTATATCCAAATGGACCTGCACTTATAAGTTTGGCTGCCACTTAAAGAATAAAAGAAGAAAAAGATGCGCAACAACCGGTTGCAACGATGGGCAACAACCGGTTTTTACAACCTGTTGTGCTTTAAAATAATAAATAATGAAATAATAATTATTATATTGATGAATAATACAAAATTAAAAATAATAAAAAGTGGATAATATTTAAATAATCAATAAAAATTATATATGTAAATGAAAATAAATTTCATGTTTAACGATTGTGGTTTCAAGTTAATGCTCATGGTTCAATTATCTATGCTAGGATTTGGGTTTTTATTAAACTATTTCATGTCATCACTTAAAGATTTTATGCTTAACGGCAATAATTACAAGTTAATGGTTAAAAATTTGAAGTTAGCATACATTTCATATTTAATGGTATTAGTTCAAGCTTAATGATCAAGCTTCCAATGTGCATTAAATGAAGTCAGATTGAACGCTTTGAGGTTTCATATTAGGTAAACTATTTCCAGTTAATGGTCAAATGTTTAAGGGTTAGCATTAGTTGCTTGTCTGATGATGCAAGATAAAAATTTGTTGCTAATGATTTCAGGTTATGGAAATAGGTTTCACATGTGCATTAGATAGTTTCACGTTTTAATGATTATAATTTTAAGTTAATGGTCCTAGATTTCATGTTAGCATTAATTTCATGTTTGATGGTAGAGTTTTCAGCTTTAATAGTAATGATTCTATGTAATGCTCAATGGTTTCAAGTTTAATGTTCACAATTTTAACTTAATGTTCCTATAGCATTAGTTTCATGTTTAATGATAGAATTTTTAAGTTCAATGTTAATGGCTTCATGTGATGTTCATTGATTTAATGATTACAATTTTAACTTAGTAGTCTTTCGTTTCATGTTAGCATTAGTTTTATGTTTAATGGTAGAATTTTCAAGTTCAATATTAATGATTTCATGCTCATTGATTTCAAGTTTAATGATTACAATATTAAAGTTAATAGTCCTAAATTTCATGTTAACATTAGTTTCATGTTTAATTGTAGAGTTTTTCAGGTTCAATCCTAATGGTTTCATATAATGTTGATGATTTCAGGTTTAATGATTATAATTTTAAATTAATAGTTTCACATTTCAAGTTAAATGATAGTATTTTCAGGTTAATAGTTTAAAGTTTCATATTAACATTAGTTTCATAGTTTTAAGATTAATGGCAGGATTTCAAGTTAATTGTTCAAAGTTCTAGGTAACTAGTAATATTATATTGGATGATGGTGTTTTCAAGTTTAGTACTTAAAATTTCATTTCTTTGCTTGTACTTTTGGTTTCAAGCATTAACAAAATTGTTTAAGGTTCATAGGATATGTTTCATGTTTAATGGTTAAAGTTTTAAATTAAAAAATTAAAAACTTTAGGGTAAGAATTTCATGTTTAATGGTAATAGTTTCATGTTTACTTATATGAGCTTATGGTTTAGCAGTCTAGGTTTCAATTTGATGTTGTTTAATTATCAATAACACTTTACGTTAAAATTACTTTTGTTGTAGACTATTTATACTTTTCTGTAGTGTAATGACGTAGTATCCATGAACTTCTTTTTTTCTAATTGAGTAAGCAAATTATTGAGACATATAAGATGCTACATTAGTTGAGAATACAAATTATATGTAAGTGTAGCACTACACTAATTAATATTACAATTCTATTTGGTATAATATATCTTTATAGATAGAATAATATGGATAATACATGTATCACAATATTGTTATCAATCTTAGGGGCTGTTTGTTTTTTTGTCAAAGTTAAATTTTAATTATTTTCAGACATTTAGATTTTTTAGTTTGTTGTTTTTTATAACTTATGTCTGATTATATGATGCTTAGGTCTAAATGAAAAAAATTAAATATTCTGAATTTTATTTGAATGCTAAAATATCTAAATGGAATTTTAATAGTATCTCCCATTAATACCCCTAATAAATAAATTTATTTCCCATTATATAGATTATCTTTTTATTATTTGTTTATGTACCCCTTTTTTGTGTTTTGTGCATTATCAACTATCATTTTTTTCTTTTAATTGTGAATGAGAATTTTAAAAAGGTGATCCGTATGTTTTGTAATTGATCCATCTCTTTATATTTATAATTACTATTTTTATAATAGATTTTGAGTTTTATTTAATACATTAATTTTAATTCTAATTAAATATTTCTTAATTGGCTTACATAATTAACAAGAAAAAATATCATATAATATACTAAAATAACATAATAATTACCACATATTAATATCAAAAAATAAATGTGTTATTTTTTCATGCTTTGTTAAAGTACAAATTATCAAAACCTTTTTTTTAACTAATCAATTTATTTATTTATAACTTATCATGTGTTTAACAAATAAATATAAGTATTATTAATATTTATGAAGTTATATACGTCAACATATCATATTTCAGATATTTTCTTTAAAAAAAAAACAACTTAAAACAAACAATTATTATATGTCTATATTATTTAAATTTTCAATGGTTTCAAACTTCAACCTCAATGGTTTAAGTTTAATGGCACAATTTTAAGTAAACGTTTAAGATTTTAGGTAAGTATATATTAATTTCATATTGGATGGTGGTTGTTTCAAGTTTAGTTTTTAAAGTTTCAAGCTTTTGGCTTAAGGTTTCACAATAAAAGCTTTCATGTTTAATTGTAAAGGTTTCAAATTAAGTGCTTAAAAGAGTACGGATAAAAATTACATATTTAATGGTAATCGTTTCACGTTTAATGTTATTGATTTTTAGTTTAATACTCCCAAAATTTCAAGTTACCGGTAATTCATGTTTTCAGTCTTCTCAAATTTTTAATTGATTTAATAATAAAACTAAACACATCCGTTGGATTTCATATTTTTAAATCCAACGGTGAGCATTTTCCCCTGAATGAGACACATGTATGTACGCTAACTATGCCGTATTCAATTATTATTTGTTGGCACTCAATAATTTGTTGGCAATATTCGAACAGATTTATTATTGTATTCTTAGCAATCACCGACTTTGTCATGGTGGCTACTTCGTACTGTATATTATTATATCGAACTAGATGCAAGAACTCGTTAAAGCAACTTAATTACCTTTGTGTTTTTGATTATGGTTCACCAGAAGCTAGCAGTATATTGTCTGATTACTTTGAACAATACGGAAGCTCCTTGCGCAGAATTTTAGGCCAACTTGAGTTTAATATTATTCATAATTCATATTTTAATATATGGACTTATGATTAAGTTTTTTAATGCAAAATTTTTAGATAATAATGACTGGTTTGATGCAGTCCCTAAAGTCGGTAATACTGATGACGAAAATGTGAATGATAATCTTGATTTTTTTATTGTTTTAATATTGGAGAAAGTCTAATTATACTGATTAAATATATATAGTATTATTTTTTATGTGTAATTAAATAAAAACACGGATATGTTATTATCGGTCTCTCATATAAGTGTCACACTCTAATTTAGTTAACTTGTAGGATCTCTTGAGAATTAGAAAAAAATTTCTTTATTTACTTTCATATACTGTTTTATTGAAAAAAATAAATAAATAAAATTATGGTGTGTGTTAATGTGTTGATCACTAAGGGCGCGTTTGGCACACTGTATTGTATTACGCTGTATTGCATTATTTTAATACAGATGTATTGTATTATATTGTATTGCATTGGCACTGCATTATAATAATACTGTATCATATTTGGTGCTACATTGTACTATATTAATTTTTAATTATACTATGTTTGGTGCTACATTGTACTGTATTAATTTATTTAGTGATTAATTTAAATTATATTTTTAGAAAATAAAATTTATCAAATTTTAGAAATTTAACATTTTTTTTAATATAAATGTTAAATAAATCATAATTCTTTGTAAAAATCAAAATTATGGCCTTAAAATTTTAGCAACATAATATTTATTTTTTTAGCATTTTTCAAATATATAACCTATGAAATAAAGATCAAATTAAATTATTCAATCAAATAACCTCTAAATAATATCATAATATAAATAAATAGTTAAAACATACAAGATTAATTCAAAAATTATCTTAAGATAATAGAATAAAAATTTATACATACCACAAGATAATCACAAAATAATAAAGTGATACAATAATTATAACATAACAACCATCAAAATAGATTGTGCTAAATAATCCAAGTATGCACATCCATACAACAATATGACAGATCTACAAAATGACGCGTTAATATCAATTGTGGGAAGAAATGAATTATAAAATATTGCTTCCTAAGCTCCTAATATCATCTTCAGTTACTTTCTTCTCACCAAGTCATCATAATCTCGAAGCCTAGGATGAACGTGACCAATCATCTCTGGCTGCATTGGCTTGGCTCAATTATGCCCTCTTGTTCCTTCATGTCCTGCAGCCGGATTAGCGCTAGCGGTCACTTCAATAATCGAACAACTACTTGCATAGTGTGAGACCAAGCATAAAACTGTAGCCAATTTCTTCTTTTACAAATTGATTGTCTCGGCTAAGCATAAGTCATTCATTACTGCAACAAATAATTATCCACAATCAAAGTTAAAATTAGCAATAGAGGAACACAAAGCAGCTGCAAATTATACATATTTTGTCATAAAACAGCATCAAAATTACATATTTTATCACTAAAACAACTTCTTGAATTTAATACAAGCAATTCCAATCTTACGTATCCAACATATCCCAAAAGAGATTAATAAATTCAAACTGCAATTGAGATGCAATACAGGAAAAAGGGCACGCCAAGGCCAAAAACAAAAATACATGAAAAAAACTACATAATATATGCTTGTCATTGGGGAAGGAGAAACAAAAGGGTATTGTTAGACAAGTAAGCTTCGAAAAAGATGAACAAAATACAGCAAACAAAAGTGAACCAAAGATAACTAAAGCAACATCCAGCATATATTAGAAGAGCTGCAAAGGGGTGTTTTGGAGCAAGTGAGAAACAATTTAAGGATCGTCATTAGATACCTTGAACGAGGGAGATTCATGTACCAGAAGCAGAAAAAGTTTGATGTCAAGCAAGAAGGCATCAGCAAAGATGAGAAAATGCAATATCTAGCCATACAGATATGGCCAAAAGCATAATAAGTCAAGAATTAAAACAGCAGTAAAACAAAATACTGAGGCAAGATCATGAAAGCAAAGTCAGCAATGGAAACCATACAGATGCTAAAAAAGTTTTCCAAGGTGACACTACATAAGGACGCAAGATAAAAAAAAAGTTTGATTTCTCATCAATATAATTTCAAATTCCTTTGTATGAGATCTTTCTTTCTTTCTAACCATTAACTTAATTTTTTTTTTTTTTTGGTTCTTTTCTAAATTTAATGGCTCAAGAATAGCTTTGTTCTTTAATATTGT
Organism: Murraya paniculata; assembly: GCA_030449075.1. Taxonomy (NCBI): domain Eukaryota; kingdom Viridiplantae; phylum Streptophyta; class Magnoliopsida; order Sapindales; family Rutaceae; genus Murraya; species Murraya paniculata. The sequence goes on along the minus strand of JAEVFN010000008.1, from coordinate 1,881,867 downwards.
TTTGCCTCAGTACTTCCTTTCAAGAACTAAAGTGAATTCATAAGATTTTCATCCAAATGATTTTCAAGTTTCATTTTCAATATTAATTTCTCTGCTATTACATGATGTTTAATACTATTAATTTGCAAATCCAGAATCAAAAGTACTGGTTCTCAAGAATAATTGCAAATTTTACCAGCCACCTATTTCATTCCAAAAATCACCAAGCACAGTCAATAACACTTCTTCTTGTGCCCTGGTATTGTAGCAATGACGTATAGTCCAATGAGATTTTATTTATTTATTTTTTTCGTTTACACATGAAGGCTGAAGTTACATTTGCCAAAATCCACCCCCAAAAATACTTTAGCCAAATAATTAGGATAATTTTTTCTTAATGTAAAGTCAACTGCGGATTGGAAATACTTCTACATAGAGTAATAATTTCTAGGCCACAATTAGCAGAAGCAAAGCATTTAATTCTTTTCCTTTTAGACAGTTCATCAAACATTTGTTGGGCATAGATCTATAAACTCAATAAAGTAACAAAATCTCCATCAAAGCCTCACAATAACTTAATAAAAAAAAATACCAATTTAATTTAAAGACAACAAGAAGACTCAATTCTATTTTCTTAACTGAAGATATATTAGAAACTGAGTAAATCACAGAAGCAGCAAATGATCTTTTTTCTTCAAAAGAATAATAATCAAACCAAGCACAAAAAAAGCACGCATGATCTAACACACTAACACAAAGATAAGACCCTCGCAGTTTCAAAAATGACGAAGGCACGACGGCATGATGAAGGCAGTGGTGTCGTAGGTCGAAGGCAGATCGCAAAGACAGTGAAGCTGGTGGTGTCATGGTGGTGTCCTGAGACAATGGCAGTATGGAGGCAGATCATGCGGAGCTGGTGGTGGAGTTAGTATAGTGATATTAAATTAATATTTTTCAACTCAAAATATTAATAAAATATTTTTTTATTACAATATTGCCCCCAATGAATTAACTTCCTATATCTGCTCCTGCACTTAATTAATGACACATCATACGTGATATCATGTAGAATGAAATTTGAAATAAAATTTGAGATATCTATAATTAGTCTTAGACAACCTATTAAAATGAGAAGCTTCCATTAATCGGGCACACCACTTCAACATTTGGAGGTGATGCGCCTATTTATGCAAGTTTTTATAAACTTAGCAATAATGAGAATACATAGAGATTTTCGAACATTTGATACAACTTATTATTATAATAATTTTAGAAATTCTAATATTTGAGTCCCAACTTATATTCTAATGTAACGTCTCACTTATCTATTAAATGATAAATTTTATAACTTATAAAATTACTTAACAATAATTTAATAAATGAATGTCACATTAGTTAAAATTCAAATTCGGACACATGACATAGATGCTGGGATATCTAACACTGTTCTTATTATTATTATTTGAATTACTTGATACAATATTATTTAGAATGAGATTACTTGCACGCTTCCACTAGAGTTGGAAAATAAATTTTTCCATGTGCAACAAATACAAACTATTTATACAAATAATGGAAACGAATTTGAGTGATCACATATATGAAATCAGTGTAAATTCTTGATGGAAACAAATTATATTTTAAGTGCAAAAAGCTTTTTCCATATATAAACAAATATAAAGAATGGAAAATCCTATGAACAAAGGATTCATGGAAACAAATTCACGTGATTCCATATAATAGAAACATAGTAGACTTATCAAAATAGCATACCACCAATCTTCATAAATTGCATTAATTATTAGTAAGATTACTTGGATTTAACATATTACATCCATTCGAGAAAAAAGAAAAGAAAATGAGTGTATTCATGATTATGAGGCGTACTTACGGCCACTTCCGCATAGTGCGTGCAACAAAGTGTTTCTTTATTCACCGGCTTGTCCTCCATTTCTTTGACAACAGTTGAGAGGGCAAAATAACATTATAGCATACTTGCATGTATTTTGGTAACTCATTTGCTGCCCTAACTTTCGACTACCAAAAACAATGTGGATACTATACTTTAATTATTCGAAAAATCGACCGTCACATTAATAATATTTATTAATTTGCACACGCCTCTCAAATGCATTAGTGAATAGCTTAAGTTCTTCCAAGATGCCATACACATCTATAACAGAAGCTATTGCGATGATTTTGGTCATAAATTTTCTGGTTATGGAATATTTAGGCTCATAATAAACTCCTAATATCCAAAAGCAGCACTCCCCCAACCTATCCCTTGCAAAAGGTGGCTTTGTTGCAAAATTCGTATCTTTCTACCACCTGCAAAAATTTATGATTTTTCAATTTAAAATCGATCTCTTCAGTGTTATAATGGATTGATTTCAAAATTCATGAAGTAGATTACTAGTTTTGACGCAGAAATATGATAAAAACCCTATTGCCGTTGCAGGAAATTAATCGTATATTGCCTCATGTTTCAAAACTCTCATATCCGTCGAGGTTTCTTGGGGGAAAAAAATTGCCGACTTCGGTGGAGTCAGCTACTAACAATTTATCAATAAAAGGTACTTTAAACTATAATTTTGTTTTTATGGGTAAATGGCACGGGAGTGTTTAGAGACTTACAATGTTTGAAGATTGAAAATGAAGAAGAATGTGAACATTTGGAAAGGGTGGTCAAAAAGGGAAGCGAACCACTTGTTCAAATTAACTGCACTATTCTAGAAATAGATAAATTATATATTATATACGCTTGAAAAGATAATTTTGTCTAGTTTCTAAGGAATTTTAACGGAATCAAATTCGGACTTCTCTTTTAAAGACATTCAAGATATAGTTAGTAAAGCTCACAACTGTTAGAACTTCTGCACAAGGCCACAAGTTCTGAATTTACTGGCATCAATGCACAATGATCTAACTAATAAACTTTATATCACTAGAAAGATCTTTGAGTCAGGAGTTTAATAAATTTTACGGTGTTCAATTTGGAGTATTTTACATCAAGATATGATTAAAAGAGTGTTGACTACTCACATTTGCTGATCAAACCGGCCTAGAAGTGAAATTGTGTTTTTCTTTGTTCTCTTCTACCTCGTGACACCTAAGATACCTAAGATCTTCAATTCAAGCTTGATTCAAATTCTAAATAATTTGGTGCGTATTGCTACACAGTCCAATGGGCTTTATTTTTTAAATGATTTTTGACATAACAAAAAGACTATAAATTATGATTTTTTTTATGCAGATATTCATTCTTGTCAATCTAGGTGGCAATCATTAGATACTGACCCGAGAGGACCTTCACACGAAAAGGGTGTTGATTTACAACTCGTTTGTGACGTTTCGCGACAATAAAACGTACTTATGTCAATTCAAGTCACTTAAAGTCATCTTCCCCTGATGGCTTCAAGATGTTGGATTCTATAATATCTAACATGAGCTGCAGAGTACCAACTCTTGAAAAATCAGAATGGTTAAAAATGTGCCATAAGAAGAGACTGGAAGTGGCGATTGCGACATTTTTATGTTGATGTTTACAATGTATTTAATGTTTTGGCTCAAACTTAATTTTAATAGTAACCACGGGGCAGTACTTTGAAAAAAGGTTACTATGGATATATTTAATGGCAATATTGTATTGTAAGCCATTGTAGCAATTCAAATGTTAATGTATGAATATAATATATTCTGATAGTTATAATTTTTTGTTATACTAATATGTTTAGCCATAAGTAATTCTTAATCTAATTTATTACTTAATATGTAATTACACACAAAATAAAATGCTTCATTACATATAATTGTACAACACACCAAAAATAAGAGTTCAAACTACATAATTAGTTGGAACGATTCAACTAGTTTGGATTCAACGCAATGGAATTCTTACATTTCTTGCAGTTATGACCCAGGTCATTGCGTCGCCCGCATTTCACAGTCCTCCGGTTTACATCTCTACCGATAGAAAGTATTATGAGCTTTAGACAATGACCAGGTGGTGGTGCTTCAATTGGTAGGTTAACCTTCATGTCCGAGTTTTTGTTAGAATTTCTCAATATGTCATGTCACTAACCGGCTCTACTGGTTGTATTTATACCATGATCAATGATTCTTTGGAGTAAAAGTAATAACAAAGACTTATGTAATCCACTCATATTGTCAAACAAATAGTAATTACATGCATACAGACAATTTGATCAAGTTAGAATACTCAACATGAGCAAATCTTGTTATATATGCATATACACAATTATTATGAAATCTTTAGAAGTATGACGAGCATTATCTCACATGATGAGTACTACTAAGTTACAAGCCCAATGACATAATCCAAACCTTTTTCACTTTAATATATATATATATTTTGGATTAGAAGTCTATTAGGATCATTTATATCAAATTTATTATACCACAATCCGTATTTATATCCTCATGTTATAGGGATAGCTGCTACATTTATAAACTAATAGAGGGAATACCTACCTCTACCCAAATTTTAATTGGAAGAGGAAAATTTAAAGGTCCCTAACCAAAGGCTGAGTCATTTAAAGCTCTTTTAGCTAATCAAATAATAAATTTTATATAAAGCAGAGCTTCTAACACCCCTTTAAAATACTTATGAAACCCATTTTCAATTATATACTTATTTTAATACCAAATATACCATTTTCTTCATTAACCTCATATATACTCTTTTTTTGCTTTCAGTTTTATCCTTCCTAAAATAAAATGGAGTCTTATTTCTCTTGTTGTCCAACTCTCTACTCTCTACACAAAATAACTTTTTTGGGAACTCTAATTTAAAATAAACATATTTAAACTTTAGATTAAAGGTAGTCTTAAGTATGAGAATAATTAATTTTAAAAAATAGAATAGGTAAGAAAAAGAAAAAAATAAAGATTATTTCAAAAGAATTTTAGCTAGATGAGGAGGCACAAACAAAAAAATAAAAAAAAGAAACTAACATGTTTATATATTGAAAGAAAGTTATGCAGAAAACATAAATAATAAAGAATGCGTGGGTTTTATGGAACTTAGAAGAGAGAAGTGATGTTTAACTAGACTTGTATGATTGTCAATAAATGTATTTACATAAGTAAGAAGTTTTATGAGGACAGTGAAGGCGGTGTTAATAGCATTATGATTTGGCTCTGTTTGTCGTCGGGCTCATTGTAATAGGTTAGAGGGCCAAAATGTTGCATTCGGTTGTGCAAATTCATTTTTCATTTTTTATTTTTCATTTTTTTAAATTGATTATGCACATTCTAAGTAAGTTTGGCAAAATACGAGTCTGTACAAGATAAAATCATAGACAAAAACTTAAAAAATATAAAACCCATATGTAATGGGCTTAGTTAAGGGCCACGCCCTGGCTTTATAGTGTATATAAAGAAACAATTGAATTAAAAAAAAAATTCAAAATCAAAAAGCAAAACAGTGAACTAAATTGCTCTCGCACGAGCACACACTCACACCCACCCCAAAAAGGCAAAAACCAAGTGAAGCAACAGTGCAACAGCCATCTAACAGCCGCACCTTCGTATTGTTGTCTTACACCCATCCAAGACCCAACAATTGCAGCCATACCATTCAGCAATCGTCAATTGAGTTCAAACCAGTGCAAATGCGACGTAGCCACACGAGCTCAACATGGCAATATGCGAAGCAGCACACGCAACCAACGCGACTCAATAACAACGAACCCAGCACCGATACGACCCAAACCAGTGCCCCCGTGACCCTATCCAACAGCAAACCATCACCAACTCCACCTCAAGCAAGTTTAAAATTTTTTTTATTGTAAAAATTCTGCGAAACTATTGTAGGATTTAGAAAATTTGTTGAAAACGTGGAGTTACTATGTTGTTTATTTATGATTCTATCAAGATTTGTCGTCGTTTACTTGACTGATATATTAAAACATCATATAATTCAAGATACCATAGTCTTATTCATGTCGTAAAAGATACCAGCCCCTGCCCTTTTGAAGTCCTGATAAGTTTAGAAAGGGCCTGGCCTATTACAAATTCTATGATTTGAAGCACAGCCAAGCTCGTAAATTGTCAAGCCTAATTCTAAGCCACGGAAACACACCATCGGTGCATTAGATTATTCTGCATGATAGCTTTGTTCATTATTCGATAAATGAAGAAGCAATCAGCTTATGATGAATATGATTGTTCATGCATGAAGCCATGAAGCTGGGTTTATCAAATACAAAATTCAACTGACGCTTATTAATAAACATTTCCGTAGCATATGTTAATTCAGGTTGAAAAGCATCAAATTAACCATAAGAAGGCTATTCTAATTATGCTTGAACAAGATAAGTCTCAACAGATTCATCAACGTACATATTTGTTGGGCATGCAATCAAAAGCTAACAAGAAAAATAAAATACATTATATTAACACAATTACGTGACTTGTATTATCATATCTGATCCTTCAACCTAATGATTTAAGCATTTAAAAATTAATCTATATTTATCAATTTAAGTATAAGATCCTTTGGGTAAACTAATACAGTAATACCGAACTCCAGTATTTTCAATATTAGTTTCCTTGTCTCACCAACCAAAAAAAATTTAGGCTTATCAAAAGGGCAAAAAAAAAAAGACTTTTTAGGCTGGCTTGGAACCTAAGTTTTCAATTTTATCCATCTCTTGAAACTTTTTTTTTTCAAATTCTCCCCAAAACAAATGCTTTTTCACTCCACGAGTACCTCAATTCCATGCACTTCTTCTGAAATTCTTCATTTGGGTCCCTCTGTTTCGTTTCCTTTTGTTTGCTTTCTAATTTCACTATATAATAACGTGCACACAAAAGGGTGAGTTAGAGTTTCGCAGGCAACCTCTTCAAGCCACTTCAGCCTATTCCAACAACAACTTGTTGTGCAAGAGACAACAGGTGTAAGAGAAATCCTGCTGTCACTTTCGCCCATTTTCCCTTCAACCTTATTCTTCATCTTTACAACTAAGATAATTAACAAGTTAACAACACTCAGTTTTTCTTATATAGTCTCCCCCAGACACTTGCCTTAAAACTCCTGGAAAAAATTGAGCATTTTTGTCTAATGAACTTTCTTCTATGGCAATCACTCTAATCTTGATTCTACTTACCAACCTTGTTGCGAACTCGGAATCCATCAGCAGAGCTGATTTTCCAGATGGGTTCATCTTCGGAACAGCTTCTTCGGCTTATCAGGTAACATTTTTCTATCTTCTCTGATCATCATGCTTTGATCAATGAGAAAGTTTAGGCGAGCAGCACTTGATGGAATTGGACGCCTCTGTGTTGTGTAGTTCGAAGGAGCTGTAAATGAAGGAAACAAAGGACCCAGCATATGGGACACTTTCACCAGGCAGCCAGGTAACAAATTGAAATTTTTTGACGAAAGATAAAAACAATGCCTGCAGAATCATTTACCCTTGCAGTGCTTGATGCATGTTTCTACAGGGAGGATTATGGATTTCAGCAATGCTGACACAGCAGTTGATCAGTATCACCGGTTTAAGGTGAATTCAACTATAATTTAGTTTTGACTTCAAAATTGTTGTATTAGCTAGAATGCTTTGCGGAGAAGATAACCAATCCAACTCTGGGTCATTGACGTATATGATAGGCTCATTTGAACAAGCATCATCCCCTTGTAATAGGAAACTAGCTAGCCAAATTATATGGCTAAAAAGATTACCAGAGGAAGAAACCAATCGGATAAGAATAAAGAAGTATATAACACGATTAAATTTTTGGTAACTACGGCACTAATATGTCCACATATAATAATAAGTAAGAGTAGAGATGATAATGATGATGATGCACGACCAACATTGAATAATAAAAAATAATGAAAAGGCTTCGAAAGAAGACAACGGAGAAAAAGACAAAAGAGAAAAAATATGAGAAGTCATCGAAAAGTATAATCTGTCTCTTACTAACAATTCAAAGGTGAAAACACAATCTTTACAGAGTGATATAGATTTGATGAAGGATTTGGGAATGGATGCTTACAGATTCTCAATATCTTGGCCAAGAATCTTTCCTAGTAAGTTAAGAAAAAAAATCTAGTCCATGAGTTTTCCTTTCCATTGTTCTTTGTCAGATGTGATTAATTACTATTTGCTTTTGAATTTATCTTTGATAGATGGAACAGGGGAACCTAATCGAGAAGGAATAAGCTACTACAACAGCCTCATAGATGCTTTACTGGAAAAAGGTTTGATTTTTGATACATCACTTGGAGTTTGTATCTGCAAGCAGTAAACTCTAATTGAAGCTTTAGTTGTTTTTCCATTAGGAATCGAGCCTTGCGTAACTCTCTATCATTGGGATCTTCCACAGGCGCTTGAAGACAAATATGGAGGATGGTTAAGCAGAAAAATAATGTGAGTTTATTGATAAAATACACCGTGTGACATTTAGAGCATACAGAACTGAGTGCTGACAAATGTATACCATTCAATTACTTACAGAGAAGACTATGAGCATTATGCCTCCACCTGTTTCCAAGAATTTGGAGATAGGGTGAAGTACTGGATCACCTTCAATGAACCTCATGGTTTCACACTCCAAGGTTATGACACCGGCCTTCAAGCCCCTGGAAGATGTTCAATTCTTGGCCATTTGTTTTGTAAGTCAGGAAAATCATCCATTGAACCGTACGTTGTAGCTCACAACATCCTGCTGTCTCACGCCGCTGCCTATCATAGTTACCAGATAAATTTCAAGGTACCGTTCATCAAAAGAACACAAAAAGAAAAAGAAGAACATTTTACCAGATGTCCACTCAAAAGATGATAGAATCACTCATTTCTGCTTTTCCTTTCATTCATGCGTTGAGTCTTCCAGGAAAAACAAGGGGGACAAATTGGTATAGCATTGGATGCCAAATGGTATGAACCAAAATCTGATTGCGACGAGGACAAAGATGCCGCACAAAGAGCAATAGACTTTGGAATTGGATGGTATTGCTGTGACCTCATTCAAATATTTAGTGCATAACAATTAAGAAGGAATGAGATTGCATAAAACAACCTGTTTAACATACAGAACGTGAATCAGGTTCCTTGATCCACTGTTCTTCGGGGAGTATCCCCTGTCAATGAGATCACTTGTTGATGAGAGACTGCCAGAAATAACACCAGAGATGTCCAAGGTCCTGGTGGGGTCATTGGACTTTGTTGGTCTGAACCACTATACCACATTATACGCTCGCAATGACAGGAGTCGAATTCAGAAACTAATACTGCAGGATGCTTATTCTGACGCTGCAGTTATTACCACCTGTAAGAAGGCAAACCTCAATCTTATAATTTGAAGATTATGCCTACTCAAATAAACAGAAAGAAACTGATTATCTTCTTATATGTCCTCCATCGCAGCATTTCGAAGTGGAATTGCTATTGGAGAAAGAGTTTGTCCTAGAAACTTATTAAGGCCTCAAATATGTAGTTATCATTTTAAAATAAAATTAAGCTGACAAGAACTTTCTCCTCCAGGCAGCATCCCGTTGGCTGCACATCGTCCCGTGGGGCATTCGCAAGTTGGCAAGATACGTGAAATATAAGTACAAGAATCCTCCCATGATCATAACAGAAAATGGTCAGTGGTTTCAGACTGAAAATCCTCAGTCTCATAGCTTTCATGCAATGTGACAAACACAGTTTAATTTCATGACTGCAGGGATGGACGATCCAAATAGTCCATTTATAACATTAAACAAGGCTCTCGACGACGTCAAGAGGATAAGATACCACAGGGACTACCTCTCAAACCTATCTGCCGCCATAAGGTAACACCAAAAACTTCAGTGGTTAAATTTTTTCTGTTGATGTCGAGCTAGCTAACATAAAATTGAACCAATACAGGGAAGATAATTGTGACGTACGAGGTTACTTCATCTGGTCTTTGCTAGACAACTGGGAATGGAACTCGGGATATACTGTCCGATTTGGACTTTATTACGTGGATTACAAAAATAACCTGACCAGGATTCCCAAAGCTTCTGTTGAATGGTTTAAGAGTATACTTAGACTGAAAAATAATGATCAAATCAACCAAATTTAACATCTTCTTCTCATACATTGTATCAAATACACGCTGTAACATTCATATACAATTGAAAAAGAAATAGAAATAGATAATATTGGAAGAAATTCAAACATATGTATGCATTATAAAGAGCGGTTTTAATTGTTCAAAATCTTCAATTTTCTCTTTCAACTGTTCTATTCATCACTCCGTGCCACCGTATGAACTGAAATTGAGATATCAAGCATTTCGTGGCAGAAAATTGATACTGAAAAAAACCTCTAAAAAATACGGTGACGTATGAGGACTAACCCAATTCAGTACATTGTTGGACTCATTAAACCCAATATTTTGATTAGGTATTAAAAATGGATATAATGGAGCAATTGAAGCGCAAGTCATTCAAAACAAGTTCAGTTGCCAGCTTCGACAAAATACAAATTACGTAAATACGGCGCCGTTTGTATAAAATATGTAAACGACGGTGTCGTTTATCCCGTTGAGGCCGATGGTAGTTTAGAAAGGGGCCTTTCTGTACGGCCCAAATATAAGATCTGCTGGTTGCATGGCTACCAGTATTACTATATAACACCAATAACTGCATCCAACAATCCCCATGAAACTTCTTCAAATGCGAGAACTCAAAAGACCACATTCGATTTGATAACCATTTACGGTTGTTGCTCTCTTAACCTGTGTCTCAATCAGAACCTGAACAAAGCACAAACCCCAAAAACAACACTTTCTTGTTTTTGTTTTTCTCGAGTTTCTGAACACAAAACAGGAAAAAAAAAAAGTGAAACACATTTTTTTCCCCTTTCATTCTTAATAATTTTCTATGAAACGAGGGCAACGCGGTTCTCCTTCTTCCTCCGAAGGCCCCCCTGCACAAAGGTTTAAACATAACCCTGAAGGTGATTTTAATTATAGCCCTTTTTTGCTTTCTAAGTTTGCTTCTTGTACTTGTATTTTTGGTTAATTTGATGTATTGTGGAGATGGGTTTTGTAACTTATTAGTTTTAATCAATGGGTCTCTGATAAAATTTGAATTTTGCATATTTTGATGGTTTTTTTTTTTTAAAAAAAAAAAAACGTGTTTGTTAGTCTTTTTTGATGAATTTGTTGATTTCTTGAAGTGCGGAGTATAGAAAGTTCACCTTCAAAGAATGGGAAGTGAAGAGAATGAAGTTTTGGCTGTGTAGTTCTTAGTTGTAATGGAGTTCGTCAATGGAGCCCCTTTTAATGAAGAATGAATTAAAGATTAAAAGTTTTAGCTTTTCCTTTTATTGAATAAGCGACCGATTTGAAGTATTTTGTTCAATAGACGATGTAAGTTGAGTGTTTTATGTTGTGCTCTTAGGTGATTCACAATTTTTGGAGGAAGAGAGCACGAAGATTTTTGCTCGGAAAGTAGCTGACCATTACAGTAGAAGGACAAATCAAACTTTGGAAGAACGAGAAGCTAGTCCAATCATTCACTTGAAGAAACTTAACAACTGGGTATGCTTTGTAATTTCGCGGAGTTTGCTACAAGCTTATGATCACAGTATGTAGTTGACCCGTTAGTTAGTTATTTTACTCCTTGATTTTGAACAGATTAAAAGTGTCTTAGTTCGGCTTTATGCTCGCCGAGGAGATGTTGTTCTTGATCTCGCCTGTGGCAAGGTTTACCCCTTACTGCATAGAAAAGTCTTTACTTTTTTTCCCTCTTATTCTGATTGCCATTTCTTTTGGGCACACTAGGGTGGTGATCTTATCAAATGGGACAAAGCAAAAATTGGATACTATGTTGGCATTGATATAGCTGACGGCTCAGTAAGTGATTATCTCACAATCAGTTTGTTATCACCTTTGGTGCCTAGGCTTGTTAGCAAGACATGTTTATGAATGCTATACAAAGTGACTGCATCTTTTTTCCTTGTTGGCTTGGCTCCACATGTGGTGGCATCATCTTCTTATAATATGAAGTCCCCTGAAATATGATTTTCCTATGAATGAGATATATGCTGAAGACCATTATTTCCAATCCAATATTTTCTGAGTTTTAGATCACATTCTTTTCTTCATTGCTTATAGGTTAAGTGTTTGATGTTATAATATCCACCTTTTATTCTTTAATAAGACACAGAATTTTATGGTTTCTTCTTTGTTTTAAAACTTTTTAATCTGTTACATTTACATCAGTATCTGCCAATTTATCTTAAGTTTCCGTCACTCATGTACAGATAGAAGATTGCCGTACACGCTACAATGGTGATGCAGATCACCATCAGCGTCGTAAAAAGTTCAGTTTTCCTGCACGTCTAATGTGTGGGGATTGTTATGAGGTAATTGCCATAATAGTAGCTAGCCTTTCAGAATTCATCCTTTCTTTAGCTAGCTGACATGGTCTTTGCACTACCAAATTAAATAAGTGCCAGTGAATTCAGACATGGAAAGTACGGGGCAATGCTATATTCAATAGATATCGAACAATGAAATTTAATTTGCCTTTAAACAGCTGACTGATGACTAACCATTTAATTAGCAGAATGATTACTTTATCCAAATGTCAGTGGAAGTTTTAGTAAGTTCTGCTTGGTTGAATGATTTCAGGTTCGCTTGGACAAAGTTTTAGCAGATGATGCTCCTTTTGATATCTGCAGTTGCCAGGTGAGTGACATGCACTTGATCTTTAATGCAGAAAATCTCAAAAGTTTATACTGATGATTTTTTATGTGAAACCCAGTTTCTTGTCTAATCCTTGTCTAATCCTTGTCAGATATCGAATGTCATAGCTTAGGTCCCCTTTATTTATGAGATGAATACTAGGGATATAGACGCTTTGTACAAAATAATGCGACACTTCTGTATAATAGCCTAATGGCCTCATATTATTTATTACCATTAAATGCATTGTCTTTTTGTTTCCATCCCATCAATATTTTCATGTGATATCAGCTCGCACACAATAGATTGTACAAAAGAGGTTATATCCTACCATTACTCTATTAATAATTTGCCATTTTTATAAATTGCCTATCTTGTTGACATAGTTTCTTTTTTTCCTCTTAAATAATAATTATGGATTTCTTCGGGCTTCTTCAAGGCCTTGATCTCTAAACCATCAACGTGTTTGATATTGTAGTTTGCCATGCATTACTCCTGGTCTACTGAGGCTCGTGCACGCCGAGCCTTGGCCAATGTATCTGCTTTACTTCGTCCAGGAGGCACATTCATTGGAACAATGCCGGATGCAAATGTGATAATTAAAAAGCTCCGAGAAGGTTTCTTCTTGTGCCATGTCACTTGGTTGTTTCTCATCCATGCAAAAGTGAAAAATTGGGATCTGAGTCCTAAGTCAGCAATATGGCCTTCTTTTGTTGTTACATTTTTGCTGGCTATGTATGTTGAAATTAATTGAGACTAAGGAATTCTATTGGTGTTTCATAACTAAGAAAATTTTCATTCACATTAATGTTCCCAAGTTGATCTTTCATAACAACCATGTTTCTACAAGCATGGTATCGGTTTTCTGGCTAAAAAATTAAATTGTTTGTTACGGCTTCTTGACTTTTAAAATCATTAAAATTTTGTTGGAGGAGAACATTTCTTAAGCCCAAGAAGGAAAGTGCTGTTGAAGATATATCTTTCTTTCTTTCTGTTTTCCAGAAATAAGAAGAAGAAGAAGAAAGAGGACTTGTATTATGCATATTTTTCTTATTAAAATAGATGGAAGAACAAAATCTTAAAAGATTTCTTTTGAATTAATTTAAAGTTTTTTAAATCATTATGACATCTGTCCTCGATCATAATTTGTATGGCAGTGTAATGTAAATATTCTTGTTCCATTTTTACCCTGCCAAGTATGAATATTAGCATTGTTGGCGTGGCAGAGCACTTTTGTCATTCTTGATTGGAGATGCTATTTTCACTGTGAATATGCAGTTGAAGGACTGGCCATTGAAAACAGTGTCTATTGGATACGTTTTGATGAAGAATTTGCTGATAAGGTAAATTTCTGTTTTCATTGTATCACTACCATTGTGAAATGCATTTTATTTTTAATCCTAATCTCAGTGCATCTAACTCGAACAAATACTTTATTTTATGGTCAGAAATTTAAATCTTCTAGGCCCTTTGGTATCCGGTACAAGTTTCATCTAGAGGTACAATTTCTTTCTTAATTTTTAATTTTCTTTTTTTTTTTCTTGGTTGCTGATTCTAGTTTGGGCAGAATTTGGTCGGTAGGAATTTGTTGTTAACAAAGAGCTTGCCTTCGTGTATCACTTTATTAATTATATTTACTCTATATTGTTGGGATCTATAGTTCATGTCTAGCCTATGTTTTCACATGCAAGGTGGTAGTTGACTTTATGATTCCTCGTTAATTTGATAATCTTGCCATGGCTGTCAATGATTGGCACTTCAGATGCCTTATCACTGAAGCTGCAATTTACTCTTGCTTCACACAGTAGCCATGATAACATATTTGTCCACCACAATTTCTGCAATATTGTAATATTATCTTTATTTTGACTAAATCGTTGTGATTACATTCTGTCAATAAACATTAAATGTTTGTCTGTTTGCAGGATGCTGTTGATTGTCCAGAGTGGATTGTTCCCTTTCATATCTTCAAATCATTGGCTGAAGAGGTATATCTTTGTTTACCAAATATTACTTTTTCTTCCTTTGCATAAATGGCTCTCCTTGACTAGCATACTTACTTGGTTGATTAGTCTTTTATATCATCTTGCTGAAATGATTTAGTGTTGCATTAGACCTGAAGAATGTGTAGCACAATTTAGTTAATGGAAGCTGGAAATAGTTTGATAATAAACAGTGTTCTCTTTTTGCAGTATGGTTTGGAGCTAGTTTTTGTGAAGAACTCACATGAATTTGTGCACGAGTACATGAAAAAACCTGACTACATAGAACTCATGCGTAGGCTTGGTGCTTTGGGTGATGGTAACCAAGATCAAAGTAAGTTTCTCGCCCTATGCTTCTTTTTCCTGCATTCAACTTACCTCTTGTTTTTGCTCACAGTTGGCACTTTCATATTTAATTTGTTAAGGGTCCTGCTGTCCCCATGCTTCATACATTTATAAATTGTGCTCTCTGCTTTCTCTTTGTGACGTCTAGGCACGCTGTCACCAGATGAGTGGGAAGTAGCATACTTATACCTGGCATTTGTCCTCAGGAAGGTTAGCACCAGATTTTATCCAATTATTGTTTGCCTTAGTTATATAACTCACCGTTCAGGAAAGAGGCTAAGGTTTAATCATAATCCTTGCAGCGTGGCCAACCAGATGGAACACAAGTGTCTGGAAGGAGAGATAAAGGAAAGATGTATATATCAAAAGAGGACATCATGTATGTTCATAGTGACACATAATGGGCACCAAACTATGTCTTAGGTTATATTTCAGGGAAGAATACAAGATGACAGAGAGTTACGGCCCAATTGTAGGCCATCAGCCCGTCCCTTCCCTTGGATTTCTCACTGCTATTCGGTTTTGTAGATTCACCAATTACATACTGTATAATAATGTACTCATTCCCCTATTGAGAAAGTGCATCTTTTTAGTATAATAATGTACTCATTCACTCTCCCCGTTGAGAAAGTGCATCTTTATGGTACCAGTTTGTATTTTTGGGTCAAGGAATATGAGTTATGTAAGGGTTGTGAACCAAGGATGGCACCTTTCGGTGAATGGATAGAAACTGGCTGTAATTGTTTTTGGACTTTTTAATGGAAAGTCCTTGAGAAGTTTCCATACGAATTCTTTTGTCAACGTTTTTAATATCCACAATTGCTATAAACCATCACTAGAAAATTTGGATTCATCTTTCAGATGATTTTCGCCGCAACCTTGATGAAATTTCTTACGCAAACAAGGCTTCGGCCTGCAATAAGTAAACCAAGTGACGTGAACAAATGAGCGAACTTTCTTCATGCAAGATCATATTTTGACACCAAAGCACCAACTATTATATATTATATCATACTTTGAAGCACCAACTACTATATTATATCATATTTTGATATCAAATTTTATTGAAGTATCCAAACAAGCACTTCCCGAGTTTGAAAGATCGACAAATTTACAACTAGCTGATAAAATTAAGCTCGCTTCAGCAAAACCACTACAATCACCATCATAGCCAATCCAGTGAATGTGGCTCCTAGGGTTTTGTCAATTGTGAACCCTCCAGCATCAGCTTCCGAAGAAGTCTTATCTGCTGCGGAAAAACCAAAGATGTTCTGAAGAAAACCAGTTACATTGTTCACCATATCAACAACTTTATTCTTGATTGTCTGTAAGACATCCATAGGGAAACTTCCAGAGTCAGCGCCTTGGTTTTCAGTGTCTCCAAATTGGCTTGAATCAGATGCTGCTTCAAAAATTTTGGGAGATTCCTGATCCTGAAGCATGTCGCCTGCAACAAATTTCTTTAGTTGAGATCCATACCAAGTAAGGCCAGCTCAATGAAACAAAATGAATACCCAACAAATATTAACCACTTGCAAGAAATGAAAAAAAAAAAAAGTTCTTACTGGTTTTCTGGGACTGGATGAATTCTACAAGAGCTTCATTTTTCAAGACAGCAGTCCACACCTCAGGGTCACATGCAATTGAAGCAACAACAGACTGCACACAAAACCAAAATTTGAAATCGCCAAATCAAATAAATTACCTACATCTTTATTGACATAAGGAAAATGCACCACATTAACAGAAGATTGAAATCTGAAATGACGGGAAATACAAAATGCACAATTTCAAACGTTAATACACCAATGACGAGGATGAAGTACTCATATAAACCTATAAAGATGGGAAAAAAGATGAACATACATATTTGCAAGAAGTTAGAAATATATCCTTAGATATTTCCAACCAGACACATCAATGAGTATCTAATTCTGTTAAAAACCTACATAAGTGAGGGAGCTAAATCAATTCAAACCTGAGCAGCAGGACTTTCACTGAGCAATTTAAAAGCTTGAATAGCGGGTTTCGGTACGGAAGCTGATTTCAGGTCATAGGTAGTACAGCTCTTGGTCTCCGTATGTTCGGAGTTTGCAAGTAATGGCACGCTGGATACCTCACCAACAATGAATGGATCCCCATGTTCAGATGTGTTGGAGTTCGAAGACGACAGATAAACCCTGAAGATGAAATCTTTAATTAAGACATTGGAAGATAATAATATGAGAAGGGAAAAGAAAAAAAAAAAAGATATTAACTTACAAGGGTCTGAATTTCCATATTAATTACTAGCACCATTTAGCATTTCTAGCATATACTATAGCAATTCAGGTTAAATTATAAGTTCTTACGCTATTGTTAAAAGCACTTTCAGGCAAGCAAAACACTGGGATGTGTTTCTCAGAGTGAAAAACACTTGGGAGTGCTTTCCTATTAAATAATTGGTCGATACTTTACAATACTTTTTCAAAAAAAACCGTTTCATTTGGTTTGAGGGGAAGTGCCTCTGTTTAAAAGTACTTATTACAAAAACACTCCGTCCTGATCAAACCGATCATTATCCAAAAACAAACTGAAAAACTAAAATCAAATCAAATTCAATTCAAACAAGAAGCTCACACTTTTTAGACGGATTGAAAATTTACACATGCAATAAAAAGCATCAAAACTCTGAGTCACATACTTATCCAACGCATCTTTGAGCTCAGCCGTGGCTTCCTTAGTCTCCTCAAGGCTCGGCGGGCCGCCGAAGACAACCCTAGGAATCGGCTCAGCCTGTTCCGCCGGTAAATCATCCACTCCTCCGGCAAATTCCCAGTCATCCACCATCTCCCACGTTGCCTTATGCGCCTCCGTAACGTCGCCACCGGATACTTTCCCGCAGGATATGGTGGCCGCGACGGGACGCTGAACGTTTCTCAGCGACTGCGCGGTCGGCGTTGCCGAAGACAGGCCGCCGCGGAAGCCGCCGTTCAAAATGCCAATCCCCGCGACCTTGCCGGCGGCTCTCATGGCTGCTCCACCTCCCATAATTTGTGAACGAAAATAATTTAATAAAAGAAATTGAAATGTTTCGAGTGACTCGAAACTTTATTTGGGCAAATACTTAGCAATCAAGATTTGTCACCGCCAGCTGGTTCGTTCAATTTAAGGACACTTTCCTTTTTATTTTTTTTTAATTATCGTGCGGATAAATTCTAAAATTAATTATTGTGTGGGTATTTGATAGTCCCCAATTACATGTCGCCACGTCATGATAGTGCGCTGCATCGATATTCGATGTCCGACGAGTTTCGCTGGATACATGTAGCCGCTGGTGCGACACAGAGGATCAAGGAATTGTAGGCGTCATTTTAGAGTGATGAGTGTACTTTCGTGACGTTTTGAGATGCTGCCACGTCAACAAGTTTTTGTAGATGGTGGTCACGTGAGATTCAAATGTTCTTGGAAGAGATGAGGAAGAAACACCCTTGGATGGGACCCATTGTTGGGACATGATGCCTCGAAGATATTTTAGATGTCAAAGGATCAGGAGGCCATCGGATGGTTGAAAATTCATGGAGCCATTCCCGAAATTTCCTATGGATATATAAGTGGGTTTGATCTTGAGTATTTTCACTGTTACATAGCTGATGTTGATAAGTCACTAAATGTTTTCCATGATGAATAAATCAGATATGATTGAAGATTAATCATAAATTGATTCGATTGGGATGACTGATGAGAGTGTGTATACGTACTTTGAATATTTTTAAAATGAGATTTCCTTCCAACTATGTCTATTTCATTGAGGCCCTATGTGGAGCATGTCTTATGGAGTTACACCTTTTCATACCTATTGAAATTCAGTTGGATTACATGTAATGATTATAGAATTGATCTTAATTAGTCACAATACACGTTGATTGTAATTACATTAGTACAGTTGTGTGTGACCCTAACTTATTTCAAATTAATGTAGGGAATGATTCAAAATTTCCAATGAATGTTCATAAGGTCAAAAATTTTTTCTATTTAAACTGAATCAATTTAGGATTATCACTAAAACCTAATATTCCAAAATTAAAATTGAAACTTAATATAACAATTAACTCATTTATTTGGTGTAACTTGTCCTAGATTAAGTTTTATGATAAAACAATTAACTCATTTCCTTTGTTTGCTCCATAATTATGTTGCTTATGCCGCTAATACCCCATATAGACCCAGCCAATTTAATACCCTCGGCTCATAATAAACAATACCTCCTCAGGCTCTGAACTTTGTGCGTGAATTGGCCGGTGACAGCCGCATCAATTGTAAGCCAATTCTCGACAAAAATACTAATCAAAAGGGCATTTCCATTGACAGAACAGAAGTACCAATCAATAATCCTTGTCGACTTCTCTTTGATCACCATCTTTAGCACCACCAAGCAGAGACTCATTCTTGCGAGTCATCTGCATTGGCCGAGTTAAGAATTCCTTTTAAGTTTTCACCATTGAAAATAAGATCAATGGAAGAAATCATTTTTTTTTTCACTAATTTATCATATAGCAGATTAAAAAACATTAAAAATATGATCACTGTAAGTTAATTTTTTTCTTTTATATTGAAGAAGAATACACCAATATCAAGAGTCAAGAGCTTATTTGCACCTTAAAAGAAGGTTTTGAACACCATTTTACTCCAAAACACCCATCTGTTGAATTTAAAAATTAAATATTTACTCCACACACCCTGAGAGATACCAAAATTATCCACTTTTTTTCATTCAAAAAAAAAAATCATACCAAATAACTCATTCATATAAAAATTAGCACAACTTATTTCACATCACTGACGATTTCTTCTTCATCCTATTCGGTGGCGAGCCCACAGCCGGGGCTAGACGGGGTCAAGGAAAAAGTCATACATGTCCCTTATATTTTCATTAATTTAATATAATAATAGAGTTTTTATTTTTTTCATATATATCTCTAATTCATAAGGATGGCAGAAATCTCTACAGGGACGGGGACTCTTGAGGATTTTCCCCATTTGGGGAGAGTACGGGAACAATTTTATACCCAATTTCTTATTTGGGGAAAGGATAGTGATAATTTTTTACCCAATTTCTTATTCGGGGAAGGGACGGGGATGAGATAGAATCCCCATCCCCTCCCCATTTCTCCATTTCCTCATTTTTATTTCTAATTATAATTTTTTTTAGAATTATTAATAAATAAATAACATAATTTAAATTATAAAATATTAAATAGTAGCATAAATAATAAATATCAAAATATTTATACAAATATATTATAAAATTTTCAGGCCTAATTAACTAGTAATGGTCTTGAATTTTATTCGAACAGACCTTATTTCAAAAGCCTTAGCCTAAAACTGTTTTAGATTATGAATTACATTGCTTATATTATTTTTATTGTTTTAGATTTGAAATTTGATGTTATCTCTCAATTTTTGCTACATTTAAAGAACAGAAGGAGCATGAGGTACAAGAGTAAATTATTAAAAATATTAATTTCAGTATCTATTCTCATTTCATTTATTTCATTATTGATATAAAAGTAATTTTTTTTTCTTTTTATTATAGGATTATGAATATTGACGAAGATAATTATTCTGATAATTTATATTTTAAAGTGTATTTTTGTAATGGATTAATGCTAATGTACGATATATTGTCAAATCTTACTTTTGTATAAATTTTTTTTTTCTGATTGAAATTAGTGACTTATTTTATAAAATGATTAAATTATATATTTATTGAATAGGTTGAAAACATTAGTGGCTAAAATGCCATAGTATTAGAAGTACATACAGAAACAACATATAGTAACAATTATCAATATTTTCGTAAATTTTTTATATGACTTTTGAGATTTTATTTATTAGTTACATTAACTAAGAAGATAAGTTTGAAAATAAAATTTGAGTATTTTGAGGAGTTTTTTTTTTATTTTGAAGAATTATCAATATTTAGTTTTTCAAAGAGAGTCATAGTACTTAGAGGATAAACAAAGGCATCCAAATATATATTTTTTAGGTTGAATTTAGTTTACTATTGAAACTTTGACTAATAATATTTTTATAATTTAAAAAGATGAATAAATTTTAATTGTTTAATTTATTTAAGCCTAGTAATTAAGCACTTGACTTCAAAACATTGAAGTTTTACCTGTGATTTTTAATTAATTATAATTACATGTATTGGTTTATTTTGACTTAAAAATCTTAAACGATTTATTAATCCTTATATAATTATTTGTTATTATAGGTTGCAAAGTCAGATTCCATAATTGAAAATTAGTAATTTTATATTTGAATTGTCTTTTGTTTTTTACTCTTTTAAGATTCTTCATGTCCCCTTATGTGATGTATTTTTTTCTACTTATGAATTTTTATACTCATTTCAAAATAAAAAATTTTTAATCTAGCCCAGAGTAATATAAATTCTTGGGTCCGCCCTGATCCTATTTTATGTTAGAATTGCAGATTATTGATTCAAAAAATCCCTTCCTCTAGTCATAAACTGAAAACCTAAGCATGGAAATCATAAATGGCCAATATGGAAGAACCCAGTTTCAAGTCGCCAACTTTTTTAATCCTCAAGACTGTTGTGGATTTGATAAGGATTGGAAATGAAATATAACGTGAAATTTGAAGATTTGGTTTGATGAAATTAAACAACTAAGTTTTTAATTAAATATCATAATTAGTAAAATTAATATTATATCATTTAATCGATAAATGAGATATCAATTAAAAATTAAGTTAAGACTCAAATATCAAAATCTCTAATAGTACTCATATGATAAGTATAGAAAGGGTGCAAAATGGATCTTTGTGATGATTCTCTAATAGAACAAAATTCATAATTTCATAGTTAACGTAAAATGGAGATATGATAAAATAAAGAGCGATGATATTTAAGCTCTTTAATTTATCTTATCAGTCCCCAAATTTTAAATAATTTTATTTATTCCATAATTTCCTTTTAAAAAAATAGAAATAAATATTTTTTCTTCTCTCTCAAGTTCTCAATATATTAACTTTTCATCTCTCTCATCTTTTTATTTGATTCAAAATTTGAATCAAATATTAATTTCAAATCAAAATCTATACTGAAATTATATAAAATCTGTGATTCTCACACAAAATCAAAACAAATATTATTAATAACAACAAAACCCACTACTTGTTCATAACAAAAACTAACATTGAAATTCATTGTGTTGGTGAAGGTGATGGATTGACAGCAAAGAATATAGGCCGTGCTTGTAGTGGTGGAGGTGGTGATGAACATTTTATTAATAAAAGTGGTGAGGTTGATTGTTATATATTTATATTAGATAGAGAGAGGGAGGTAGAGAGTGAATAAAATAAAATAATAAGTTTTATTTCAATAAAGATAATTATAAAAAATAATAAGATAAATTAAAAAATAAGGGTTGGTCCGTTGGTGAAATAATTTGAGGGGACAAATATCAGTACAGTAA
Organism: Murraya paniculata; assembly: GCA_030449075.1. Taxonomy (NCBI): domain Eukaryota; kingdom Viridiplantae; phylum Streptophyta; class Magnoliopsida; order Sapindales; family Rutaceae; genus Murraya; species Murraya paniculata. The sequence continues at coordinate 1,859,390 of JAEVFN010000008.1, read as the reverse complement.
AACAAACACTTTGGAACGAAACAAAACTCTAAACGCAGCCCATACCCGAATTTGGGATTCAACTCTTTAAACACGAGCCGGGATTCAACTCTTTAAACACGAGCCCAAAGTCGGCGTACTTGATTCCAACTAATAATACCATTAATAAAAAAGTAATGATACAGTCATAAATTCTTGTATAAATTTATTTTGTACAAATTGATGTGTCATGATTTAATTAGTTGAATTAAATATTAATTGGTCCACATGATTTGCTTTTATTATTTTATATTTCATTTCAACCAATGAATTAATACCAAATTAATCTGTACAAATTTAATTTGTACAAGAGTTTGTGGCTGTATCATTACTCTTAATAAAATGTGCAAGTTTACCTAAGCAATTTTTCTTTTTTCTTTTTTTGTTTTGAAAATCCTAAAAAAAAAAATTAATCCTTGTATTAGTTAGAAATATGAATTGAAAACTTGAGACGACTTTCACGGTAGATGAACTGTTCTGTTCTGTCACCGGATTTTAGTAATCTAAATGTTGTTTAATAATTAATTCCTATTTTACCCAATAATGTTAGATAATTAGGTGGTCCTTCGAAACTTAATAACTAATAATACCAGCCCAATGCAAATGGCAAGGACCCCTTTTTCATTTGCAATTTTTTTAATGCTCTTTTTTTTTTTTATTCATTCTTTTACATTTACACACACACACATACATACTTGACCACAATGATTTGAAACCGACATCGGAATCTGACATTTCACAAAGCAATAAAGATGAAACGACAAAAAAGCGGCTTGCCGAGAGGTCCAACAGATGTTTCTCTATTCAACACGAAAATTAAAATGCAAATTAGTGCATAATATTATATATATTTGTTTTTGGAATAGCACCCATTGAATTAAATTAATTTTAATTTAATTTCATCTAATCTTGAATAAGATTCAACTAATTCTCAACTAATTTATTAAGTTAAATTTCTAATGCACATATAAGAAGCATCCATCAAAATATTTTTTTAAAAAAAAAATTAATGGAACGGTTTGATTTAGATCAATCAAAATTACATTTTAAACGACTCAAAAACTATTATCATGAATTAAAAGATAGATTAAAAGTACCTTAAATAAATATATTCTTGAGCTTGCCCTATTACCATAACCAAATTAGTGTAAATATAACATATATATCAAAATAGAAGAATAAAATTATTTGTGGCATTGCCAAATGCCGAAGCACGCGAACAAGTAAAGCCATAGACAAAGCAACAAAAATGTAACAACATTATGATCGACCTGGACCCTTATGACCGTGTGGGTCCACTCAGCAACCAAGCAGTAATCAATGGGCCCAGATGAGACGGGTCACCGCCCACGATTCCCGCGTAAAATAAATAAAGTAAATTCAATAGTAAAGGTATGAAAATATTTTATGTTACCAAGAAAGATGAAAAAAATCTAAAAGAATCTGATAAAAAAGTGAAGATAACTTTGGTCTGTGTGAGGACAATATTGGCCCGTGAAGAGAGGTTTTTTTGGCCTTTTAATGATAAAATTCCCCCTCGTCACAATCCCTAAAGTCAGCTCAAAACTAATGAATTGTTGTTTCAAAATTTGATTTGATTTATACATTCAATCACTTTGTAAACTTTACAGTCTAATCCGATCTAATTCAACATAAGAGAACAGAAATTCAGTCAACGTCTATCAAATTGAATTTTAAATTTTGAATAAACAGATCAAAATTTATCTTTAACTGATTTGAGAGGATTGGATTGGATTTTTCAAACCATTACAAAAATTAAGTGAGTGGATTCATTGCTTTGGTTTTAATCTACTCTTTTATGTTTAAGGAGACAAAAAAACAGAAGGGATAATTATATAGGAGAAAGTTAGATTTGATTAGAGCATATGATTCCAGAATTTTTCATCTTTACAAATCCTACCAAGCAACTTCAAATATTTGAAAAAAAAAGATTAAAAAAAAAAAGGCAAATACAAAAACAGAAACCTACTTATTAACTATAATTAGCAAAAGCTAATGATGGTTACATAAGAGAAGAGGCAAAAGTTGTCACAAGAATTGACATCTTTTTTATCTCATAGCCACAACAAATCCTTTCTCCTTCCTCACATGATTCTTCAACTCCCCTGCAATTTCACATGATATTTCACTTTTAACATAGGTTCACAAACATAAATTTGCTCAAATAATATAATAAATGAAGCCAGAAAAAAATAATGTAAAAATCTCTTTCTCTAAAAATTACAATAATAATAATTTACATTTTTCAGATTGGAAGTTTCTCTAAAGACAAAGCAAAGAAACAGCGCAGGAAACTGAGTCTGCATTCAGTTTCTTAAACTTGCCATGGATGAAAATAATTAAAAGGCATCACAAAAAAAACCCAGATATAAAATTAATAAAATTATGCGAAAAAAAAAATATCAAAATGTGGAGACTTGACACGTACCTTGGGGTTTACAGTCGGGAGGATCTTCAAAGAGAGACAAGGAGAGTTCCTTGTGAGCAACAACAATATCAAACAAAATGAGGCCAGATGTTGGATCATCAACAATTATGTCTTTCACAGGCAGCCAAATGAAGAGCTCTTCTTGTGACAAGCCCTCAACTCCAGTGAGGCTGCCATAGCTGAGATTAGCCCTAAACACACTTTCGAAGAAGACCCTGTTTTCATATTTTGTAAAGCACGGCCCTTGAAGCTCAACCTCAAGTGCCCCATTCTCATGCAAAGTGTAGGACTTCACTTCTTTTGGTAACAGGCCTGCAGGTAACCCTCTTGCCTTAAGAAGATCATGGATCGAAGATGAGAAAGCAATCGGTGAAAAGAGCAAAATCAAGAAACTTGTAAATAAGATTTCATTATTTTTGGTGCTAAAGACAAAGATTTCCATTTTTCTTTTTTCCATTTTTTTGCCTTTTTTAGAGAGTTGGAAAAAAAAAAAAAAAACAGAAGAGGTCTAAGGAGAACTGGAGGGAGAGTGGAAAGTGGAAAGGTCTTTAATAAAGGGTGGATTTAGATGTTTAGATTACTGTTTTGCCCTTTGGTTGTTGTTGGGTGGGTAGACTGGTGGGGGCCTAAATTTGTGCTTTGCAGAGTTTGCTTTGTTAAGGTTTTTGGAATGGGAGTAATTAATAAACCTTAATTATAGCTGGGGTTGCTTATTTTGTAAATGTGATTAGCTAAGATTACTTGCTTAATTTTGATATTTTATTGATTGTGTTTTAACTTTTAAGCTCTATTATCATGTGGTCCATGAGCCATTAAAAATGGGATTGTATAAAAAAAAATTAAAATCGACTAAAATAAATTTAACTAGTTCTAAGAAATATTTAATGAAAATGACTAGTTCTAAAAAATATTTAATGAAAATTCCTTCACTCCTATATTACAATTTCATCTTTTTGTATCTTTTAAAGAAACCGTCCATCACGTTTTGTGATATAATATTTTTATTTAATAATAAAATACGTGAAAAAATATCTTTATGGAATTTTTTCCCTTGACCCAAAGCAAACTTTAATAATTCATTATAGTAGGGTCCCTCCTGCGAATTGCATGCCTATATCTCAATCAATCTCTATCCATGGTTTGTTCAGATTTTTTCGAATCCATAATGCAATTTTAAGATGTAGATGCTTATTATAACTTATAAGCAAAAGCAACTAATAATTAAAATTCTAAAGCGCCCATACGTATTCTTCTTTACTCAACCGCGGGGAATATTTAACCAGGGTTAAAGGCTTCAGGGCAATTTGGTCAATTCAAAAAATATTCGAATGGATGAGGAGAAAACCTGAGGCAGTAACGGTTTGTGTCTGCAGTCAAAAAGCCAAAAAGCTCATACCCCTGCACAGCATTCAGAGACTAGTTTCATTAACCGAACGAAAGGGTGTAAAGGTAATTTAACACTTCATAGTTCGGGAAGATTCCATATACCCATTCTGCATGAAGACTTAGGGTTTGTTTGTTAAACGTCTAAAGTCTGAAAATTTATTAATTTCATATGTTTCTTTTAAATTTATTTATTTGTTTTTTGTAACTCATATCTTATTTTCAGATATTTACATCTGAATAGAAAAAGTAAAATTCTGTAATTTTTATCTTAATAAAAAAAAGTCTGAATGAAAAATAAATATTATATTCTAATAATATCCCTATTAAATATATATATTTCTCATATGGTAAAACCTAATCTCTTTTTTATCTCTTTCTAATTTATATTCAACTATTGTTTCTGTTTGTTCTCTTTTTCATTAGCACTCAAATTCTTCAAGCACAACCCGTTGAATCTCCTTTGTTAAGGTATGTTTTATCTTTTTTAACTAGTATAATAAGTTTAATTAAATTTTGCATTTGGAGTAATGTAATAATATTTTTATTTAAAGATCAATTACTATCTAATTCTACATATATTTGATTTTAATTGTAATGTGCTCGTATTTAACCTTTAAAATTTATAACAAGTGTAAATAATTTTTATAAGGACATAAATGTCAAATAATCATATTTTAGATTTTTTTATTTATAAAAAAAATAAGATGCCACTTATATTCAGATATTGAAAAAGGAAAAACAAACGTGTTAGTCAGACATATGAAATTCAGACCTATTCAGACTTCAGCTAAATTTAAACCAATTCAGATTTCAGATAAAAAAATAAACGCTACCTTAGATTTCGAAGTAATATTCATGTCACTCCTCCAATGTCACCGACTGGAGGGGTAAATTTGTATTTTTAGTAACAAATTTATCGAAATAATTTACAACATTTTGGCCAGCTTGGCAGTGATATAGTTTTTATAATAATTATTATTGGTTGTATTATAAAAATAATCAATTATGAAAAGCATCAATTAAACGTTTGGTAAAAATTATTTTTAAAAGTACCGTAAGTTTTAAAAATAGTCGTAAATACTTAGAAAATCATATTGTTAAACTGATATAATAATGTAAATGACTGAATTTGATATAATATTAAATAAAATTTATTTAAACATTTATAAACATATACATAAAATAGTTTTTATTATGTAAATATAATAATTGAAAACTAAAATAAATATTTTTTGTTATTAATTTTATTTTTTTTGTTATCTTAATATAATTGGTAATAATAATAACTTCTTTAAAATTAATAATTTTATTTCCTAATTAATAAGGATAAATTTATATTCTTTTAATATATATATATATATATATATATATATATATATATATATATATATAATTGTATTATAAAAGTGATTCTCAAAATCATATTTTGAAAAGTTATTATTTTCTTATTTTTTAAAATCTGAAGTAAGTGTAGTAAAAAATGATTTATAAAAAAAAACTTAAAAAACATTAAAATTAACTTTTAACTTTTCAAAATTACTATTAAATTTTTTAAAAATAATTCTCTATAGTCCATAAGTACCTTGTAGTTTCGGTATTATCAAATAGTTAGAAAGCTAATAAAATTTAATCATTTAACAATACTCTCTAAGCAGCGAGAACAATGTCTTTAGAATTATGTAGCCACAATCTCGGTATTAATATATTTATGACCAAAAAATTAGAAAAATCGTTGATTTACATTTTTGCCTTTTAAGGGGCATGCATTGCAAGCGATGCAAGGAGCCTGAGAGGCAGTGTGGCAGTGACAGTACTCGAGCAAAAGTTTCTCCAGATAATGATTAAGTTGCCCATAGGGGACCCCCGGTATCTGGCTAGTTGATGTAAAACACGTGGACAAATGACAGACCCGACACAATGTTAAAATTGGCCCACGTGTGGATTAAGCAGGTTCCCCACGCGTGACATGTGCGTGACCTTCACTATGACGAGTGGCGTCCCAAAAATATCACAACAAATTTATTTTCATGGCTAATCTAATTCAATAAAAAAATTAAATTAATTAATTAACAAAACCGACCATTAAGCCAGGTTATTTGCATTGATTGATCTCAAGAAATTATATATATAGTTTATTATAAGAAATAATACAATTAATTAATATATGTCTGATATATATAATTAAATTTATTATAAATATGATAATTTTTTTAAATATATATATATATAGTATTATTTATTTATTATATAAATAATATAATTCTTATGTATTATAAAATTTCTCGTGCAGAATAAAATCTATAGGCAATGCTTCTGCAGCAAAGGGTGTTATGGTCTCAATGCCAATTATGCTAGAAGCTTTGCATTAATTAATCAGCTTGAGTGGGTATTACTGTCAGAAAAATAATGGTTTTCAATTGAATTAATTGAAAAAGCAAATGGCAGGTGGGACGCTCAATGGCGGGGAGCTGAAAAAGAGGCTCCATAAAACACGGGGTCCTCGACCAAAGAGATCACGATCAGCCTTAATCATTATCATTGATTTGCCTCTAATGATCGATATTCTTGTTATAATATTTAACTAACACATGCCAATTGCCAACAATCCCGCAGTCCTGTGCGGCATTTTAACTCATGAAAGAGACTACAATAACCTAATTTCCAACTTGCGTTTTTTTTTTGTCTAATTTTTGCATGTTTGGACTACAAAATAAAATATTCATCAGTATAACCATTAGATTATAGGCTTCATTCTCTACAATTTCATGTAATTTTTTCGTATCCCAACAAAATGATCTATCACGAAAGAAAGATTTGTGGTATATATGACATATTGTCACGGACCGCTCAAATTTACCACTAATAGAGGTTAAATTGACACACAATGGTATGTTCAATAAAAGTCTGTCCAAAGGTGAGATGTTCTTAGTAGCAAGGTGCGTTCAGTAACGAAACACCTCATACAATTAGCCAACCGTGATACGTATAATAAGTGGACAGCCCATAATGAACAAGTCCGACCCAATTCTAGAATTCTTTACAGCTTATAATTGCATAAAAGTTTATACACTTGTGCATTCTAGCACCTAGGTGATATTTAGGCAATTTGCAAGGAAAACTCTAGGAATAGGCAATCAACTCTATAAACAAGTCTAGCACCCATGATTTTGCACAACACACACCACCACACCAGCACACACATAAGTCACAAGCAACTTGAGCACTTGTAAAGCTCTCTTATATTCTCTTTAATGGGTAATAAGAATTGGCTTTGGTTACATTACTCTTCTCTCTATCATTCTCACAAACATCTTTATTGAGCTAACTTAAAATATTTTCTAGACTTATTTAGTAGTTTTTGTGCTAGAAATTATTCAATTGTCACACGAATTGCTGCGCAAAATATTCATCGCCTGACAATATACCCGTGCTTTGATGTAAATGAATTGTCAAGATCAAAAGTGGGGGGACTTTTAAGAGTTCCAAGACGAAGAAGGAATCCAAGTACTGCATCTTATTTTATTTTGAAATTTCCAATGTCCTTTAGGCGTTTTGATCAGAGTCGCAGAGGCAGAGAGAGCTGCTCCTCAAAGCAAAAAAATTGAACAACCAATCACTTTAACATTTTTCAGCTGGTTACGTTTCTTGGTCACTTTACCGGTCTTGATATTCGTCTTTCTTTGTCTCATATAATCTAATCTTTTGCGCATGCTTTAATTAGTTTTTGACTGGGGAGAAAAATATAATCAGCAGTTACCGTTCTAGTTTCCCAATTTTTCACTTCTGTGTATGGTCAATGTGCAAATAGCATTTGCCTGAACCAATAATGAAGTTTGGATGAACCAACAAGTGTGCCTCTATAGCTCAGTGGTAGAGCGTCAGTCTTGTAAACTGAAGGTCCGTAGTTCGATCCTGCGTGGAGGCAATGTTTTTTTCTTGGACCAGAAAGATGAAAATTGTCGCTGAAAATGTAGGACTTACAAGATGCTAAAATGAGAGAGAACTAATTATAACCATGAATGTTAAGAGTGAATTGACAATGCAGTGTTGGCATCGGGACCGATTTGCTGATCTTGATCCTAACTCAAGTGATATGAGTTTTGTTGTAAACGACATGCCATATTCTCATAATTAATATGTTATATATATTATTAATTAAAACAACTTGCTATATAGATTGACCGACATGTCATATTTATGTAATTTATTAAATTCACTTGACATATATTTATATAAACTTAGGTTTCAAAACATTGTAATTAACTAAAATAACTTAACATACATACTGACTAACATGTCATATTTAATGTTATATATATTATTAATTAAAACGACTTGTCATATATATTAATCGGCATGTTATATTTATTTCATTCATAAAATCCACTTGACAAATATTTTTAAAAACTCAGATTTCGAGATATTCGAATTAACTAAAACGACTTGTCATACATATTGACTGACATGTCATATTTATGTAATTCATAAAGCTCTCTTATCATGTATTTATAAAACAGATTTCAAGACATTTAAATCCCGTTCAGAACATTCAAATGTCCTGAACTCTGACTTGAATAGTAAATTTTGCCAACCTTAGTTGATTTCTCAATTGATTATATACAGAGGGATTTCAAACTGTAATTTGAAAGGAGGATTTGCCCAATGTCGTCGGACACTACTGGTTTTACATGTTTCATCCATATTGGTTAGAGAGTAAATTGATTCGCAGACTGTGCATCTGATTAATGTGAGTTCGTGCCCTGTTTTTAAAGTTTAAAATTGCTCCGCCATTTTAACTAATAATACTGTCATGCTTGTCATTAAGATACCAGGATATACACTCTGATGGTTGTACTCGGGAGTAATGTTTGAAGGTTGTACTAAGTAATATATTTTCATATAATTTCTTAATTTATTTTGTAAACTTCAGCTCAATTAAGGGTCATATTGTTGCAGAGGGCGCGCATTCAAATATTAACTTTTATGGGTCATATCTATTCGTACCCAACAGTTGGTATATAATTGGATAAAAGTACTCCCTAAAAAATTGCACCGTTGTTATCAACATTCTTAACAACCGAATGAAACTCTGTTTTTTTCTTTTAAAGCACAAGTCATGAATTATACTCAAGCTATGAATTAATTAAATAGTGTCGTATAATATTATCTAACACGACAACAATACATCGTGGTAACGTCGCCCATTTTATCGCTAGTCAAGTCTCATTTGCATTGTGAGATCGGTGATTTTTGTTGTTCAGATTTAAAACGGCAAATCTCCTAAATTGGTCACACGTGCTACCACATTTGATGGTGGAATTAAGCAACCACCAGCTCCGGCTTTAACCGAGTGCAACTATCTGTAGTGTTACCACTTACCATCACCAAGCTGCAAGTCCCATTGCAGCTCAAACAACTGAGCAATTTATCAACACTGATTAATAGCAAGGCATAAAGTGATCTTCCATAAAATGGGCACGGCACTGCAACAACATGGAAACTAGTTTAAAATGGATAAATCCCATCACATTATTGAAAATGGAACCCTGAATTGCTTTAAGAGAGTAAGGAAAGCTTTTAATACCACAAGCAGTAAAATTAGCTTGAGAAATGATTTCATCTGGCCTCATAGCTTTACTCTTGCTATAAGTCCAAGCATCATCCTGACTGATTATTTTTCAAAATGCATCAATGGACACACACACCCGCACATACAAAGACAAACCAAGATATAATATGACCAAATCCATCTAATTACCGCAAAATTAACTTTATATATTAAAGGTAAATGAGAAATCTGACACGACAGTACTATTAGACAATAAACAGCTGACCTTCGGCAATCACGAAATCTCAGTGGACAACATTTCAAATAACAAGCCCAGAAGCACAAAACTAAATGATGATGATTACCAGAGAATTTGTATCCTAACTACATAAAATGATATTCATTACAAAAACTACCATGAACGGCCTGAGAACTCGTAAAACAGGTGTCTTGATTAGATTGCTGATACGCATGGTGGCAGCAGTATGATTGGCTTTTGGAGTCGCAAACTGTTAAAAATAATAAAACAAATATTATTGAAAATAAAAACATCAACCGATAATTAAATAATCAATCTATAAAACAGCAGCTCTGTACCTTATGATGACGCTGATTCTGACTGAGCAGCTTCTTGTCTCGTTCTTCTTTCAGGAGGAGGGCCATCTCTTCGTCTCTCATATCTTTTGCTCACATATTTCGATTCTTTTCGTCTGTTTGGCTGATAAGTGGGATATGAGCAGGGAATGATCTCTCCATTGACATATTTATCACCTTCAAAGCCACAAGATAAATAGCAAAGCACATTAGAGGAACAGAATATTAAAGCAATCTGGTAATCCATAATTATGTCTGTTTCTGTGATTTAACGACAAGAGAGAAGTACAAACCTCCATAATCTTTATTTTTGACGTCTATGTATGAATCCGGCAACACCCAAAGAACACCAGGCAGACCTATAATAGTCACAATACATCGCAGCATTCATAGGTAAGAAAAAAACAAGATGGCTAAACCAATCAAGTGCCATAATTATCCACACACCTTTGAATTTCTCTGAGGTTTCTTCCGATACTGTGCATTGGAATCCAGTGTAAGTAGTGGTACTAAAAGCATACATATTCTTCTTTGCTTCTTCCATGCTGTAACAAGAACAAATTGATGGGAATGCATAATCCGTAGTCTTATAATAATGCACACTCATAGCAACACACACACGCATGCAAAATCAATAACTAACTTGGGTCAAACAAAAAGTCAAGCAATCGTCTTGATAATACGTTCATCCTAAACCCTAAAATGGATAATCCATCCCATTACTTTTTTAAGATCCGGTTGTTCCACTTGAAAACATTCTAAGGAAAATTTCTCCCGGAAAAACAATCTTCTGTACAGATTTCACCATCTTTTACATAGACATAACGCTGAAGCTTGTAATAAAAATGCATAAACTTAACATTGTCTAACATGAGATTAGCTAAAATTGTCACTCTTCCAAATAAACCTACTCACTATATGAAAAATGAATCAATAATTCTCTACACACTCAAAGCAAAAATACTCGCACAAGAACACACATACGCAAAGGGGAAAAAATGAAAATTTTGACAGAAGTTGAAGTTATTTTCTACCAAAATCAATTTTTAACTAAAAGGTCCAAACTCTAAGAACTATTTTCACTCAAAGCATAAACCCCATTAAAAAATTTAAAACACAGAACGATATTCCATTATCTATAAAAATTGAGCAAAAGGAAGCACCTTCCAAGAACAGTGGCAAGAGTATTGAGATAAGTTTCAATCATCTGCTCTCTCGTGGGAGCGGGGTCCTTGGGGAACTCCATGACAATAAGCCAGTGGTTGTAGTCACAGCCCGGTAACATAATCGTCTCCCTCGGCTCATTGCTGCTGCTTCTCTTGGAAGAGTACTCGCTGTCGGTTGCCCCAGCTCTGATATTCAAGACCGAGCGCGAGTGAGCCCGAGATGGGAGGTGGAGTGTCGGTGAGTTGACTCGGAGGCCGAGAGTGAGTTGAGGGCGAGATGAGAGGAGGGGTTTGGGTGCGAGGATTGATGGTGTGTACAGAGTCGCCATTGTCCTCTTGCTGCTGCTGGTGCCAAAGCCAAACTGCAAAGATAACGAGAGGAGAAAATCAGAAAATGTAGAGATTTTTTTGGGATGCGCTGCCAAAGAGGCAGTTTTCGTTACCTTTTATTTTGTTGATGTGGGCTGAATGTTATGGGGCTATTCGGAATTTGGGTTTTCTTTTATTGTTGGGCTTGTATTAAATGGGCCTCTACTAATAAATTGGTTCGCTTTCAATCTTCTATTTTTATCGCCAAATCAACTTTCATTTTAGTTATCACTCAGCCGAAAGATTTCACAATTTGCGCTCTGTAGAGTTCTCATCTGCTCTTTGCAATCAGATAATAGCTCATGGCGTCACAGAACCAGGTAAAAGAAATTTCATTCAATTTCACAGACTCATTATATCTTGCTTTCACCTTTTTTTAATTAATTCTGTGCTTTTGCTCAATTTTTATGGCATTATGGAATGTACAGTGGTGTAATTTGAACTACATATGATATCATTTTATTTATTTATTCATTTTTGTGCGATACGCTGGGAGTATTTGCGATTTTTTATTTTTAAATTTTATGGATTTTTCAAAGTATTATATTTAGAGAATCATATGAAAAGCATGTTATCTAGGCTATAAGAGGATTGAAGATCTTCATTGATAACTTTGTTTCTCAATGAGCAAGTTTACCACATCTCACGCTTCAATCCTGAATTCTTGCATGCAATCCTTTGCCAAATTTAAACTAGAATAGGCGTCATAGACAATAGCAAGGTCAAACAAAGTTCCTTTTTATGCAACGAAGGAAAGTTGATACTTGATACTAACATAATAATATCTGAAACATAATCTTGGATGGATGCTATCTGTGAAGATTTCCAAGATCTCCAAAAGAGGGCACCCATATACTTATTTTACCTAGTCGAAGAAAAAGTCTTAACGAGACCAAGGAAATTCTTTAGAACATTACATGTTAAACTGCTGAAGTAAGGGCTTCAACAAAATTCTATGCTGACCAGAGGAGATGCCCTTGGGAAGTAAGACAGCGTCTCCGATAGATATTGAATTTTTTCCGTGACTTCAGCTGTTGAAATGGAGATGATTTCCATCTTCCGGAGAACTCTTGCTTTTTTCAGCAGAAACTGAATCAATTTCATCTCATTGTTTCTTCCGGAAAACCCATCCATTGTGACCTTTTTAAGAGAATTTTGTACACAACTGAAAGTTGAATTCTGTTCATCCCAGTAAATCCGTTCTTCTAAATCAAAGAACAGTGGGACATCATTTTGGAAGTTTTCCTGTAAAATTAAGTTATAATTTGTAGAAGCTAAATGGCTTAGTCTCATCTACAATATGAAATTATGAAAGCAATTTCAAAGTTTAGTAATGCCCACCTGTCCAGCTCCCAGCAATAGTAGGGTTAGATTCTCTAAATTTGGGGAACTCCTTAACAGGCAAGATATCCCCGGCATTTCTTGTTTTTCTAGGCCCACTAACAAACATAAATGGTTAAGATTGTTGAGGTAAGTTGGCAATCCTTGTAGCAAATCGTTCCCTGCAGGTAGTACCTTGAACAGAAAAGAAAACTTTACAAGTTAAGGGCACAAATTAACTTAAATTAAGCTATAACTAATTAATTGAAGATCTTGATACCTGAATGCAACAATTGTTTACGGTTAGAGATCGACTGTGGCCTAACTCAATCAAAAATGAACCCAACGCATCTCCCTGTATATGGTTGTCATTTATCTCCTCCATGCCAAAAGTTACATCTAGGAGCTTTGTTGCTTTCCGAATGTGGGATGTCATGAGAATGTTTCCAATTATTTGGAGCTCCAGTAGGCATGGAGTTGATAGATTGATATTGCATGCCTCCCACTCCTGTGTTTTACAGTTGATCACTGACAGTTTCTCAACTATTATGTCTTCTTCACTCATCATAAATTGATCAGGAAAAACACAGTTTACCAGGTTCACATCCTTCAGAACGGGACATTTGGATGCTAGCTCAGCTAACGAGCCATCAAAGATTTCTACCTGTACTAAAGATATCCCCTTAAGGGATCCAAAAACCTGAAAGGTAGATAGTCTGAACTTGCAAAACTTTAGGATTAATGTTTTTGTTATCTTGGGTTCGAAGTAGCCATGAGGCAGTTCAAATGGTTGAGCCAAGGGTTTGGAAAGTTTTAGGTCAGAGAAGTCCAATGAAAGCTCTTTGATGTCATTTGTAAAGGCGAAGTGAACCCACATATCAATCTTCCTAGTGTAATCATAATCGCCACCAGCTTCATGAAGAAATGACAACCGCAAATTATTGATAGTGCAATCGGAATGGAGCTGGAAGCATCGGTCCACAAATTCTATGAAACTTTTTCTTGCTGCACGTATCAAGCAGTGTCGCTGTTGCAAAGAGTAACCAGAATGGGCAAAATTGCTGCGTAGCGAACACTGCCCGTTCCTTTTAAGGATAGTTCCTGGCATCTCACATTCATCGAGCTCCAGACTTGATGGAACCATCTTCAGGTATCTCACTACTGTGTCTTTCCATCGTTGTGATACAAGACTCATTATAAGCAGCTCGCCCAGCGGCAATAGTGAGAGTATATGGAATACTATTGCTTCAGGTATGTAATTCATGTAATCGATGGCATTAGCTTTCTGCTTTTTTGTACTCTGCTTTTTCGTACTTTGCTGCTCTGCCTTTTTGCCTTTTTTACTGCTCCTGCCACCACTACCACTGCCACTGCCACTGCTTTCCATTGTGTTTGATCTTTGAGGTTTAATCTTTAACTCAGATTAAAGCTGCAAAATGGAACATGTTAATATTTGGAATATCTGATGGTAGAGAAATAGTTCCCAGCTGATGTACTCTGCAAGCTATTTTATCATCAATTGTCTAACCAAACTAATTTTTAGTTACTGGATGAGTAATCAAGTATAATTTGATGTAAAACGACCATTTGGGACTGTTTCTAATTTAAACTAGGCTATCATTTGGATCTTACTCAGTTATGGTGCCTTGTCACAACTGTACCCTGCTTTGTTGAACTCACTATTAAATTCACTATCACCACAGCTATCTTAAACTTGCAGGTCCTCTACGCCGAAATGGGGGAATTTAGTTAAATAATGCATAGGTTGATTAACTGTTATTACGTTATTTCAGAAAACTCAAGGATGTTCACCATTGAGCAATCACACTTCAAATAGTGAGTAAAGATGCAATGATATGAGTCAATAGATTGAAACTTTATTAGCTCTTCCGTAAAACCGTGCTTTCTACAGCAGAATGCTTTATTAGTAAAAGCAGTTAAATCAAAGTTTCAAGATTATTAATTTTCAACGTCGTCTAGAGACAAAAATAATAGAGGTTTCAACTGTAATCATCTAACAAAGAATTGGTGCTTTAATTTAGTAAAAACTGAATGATAACGTTATATTGAAACAACCAGATGACTATCATGCATACACATCTTAATCTTATAAGTGTATCCATTTGAATAGCAGTTAAATTGTTTTTATTTATTTATTTGTTTGTTGTTGCAATTTTTCTTCGCTGATCTATACACGCACATACACGCACGCACACACATATGGGTCAGGGGACTGTGACTAAAATTTTTTAACTTAAGTTGAAATCTATAATCCCTCTTTCCCGAGGAGCTTGACTGAGTGGTTTTCAAGCAGCTTTCTTTGGCTAACTTCCCCAGTTTGAATCCTGGGAGAGGTAGGGGATAAAAAATCTATTTGGGTTTGTCCATCCCCATCCTGAAAAAAAGAAAATCTGCAAACCATCCATGTATAATTATCCAACGGATTGGCAGCTGCTGCATTGATAACAATAACTGCTACATTTTAATTTCAATTAACTCAACTATCTGAGTTGCTGATTAAGATATATGGTAATTTGGGAATCCATTTTAAGTAAAAATTTTATGTTACAATAGTCTGAGCCTAGATATAGATATAAACATAAACAGCCACACCCATATACGTTGCGAAAATATAACCATAAATAAAAATTCAAAGAGCCAAACCCAATAAAGAATGTTTACTTTAATTTTAGAGTACAACTACATTGCAGCCATAGTCGTAAATATTCGTGAAGTTAAAGCCAAACACTCACACAGTCTTTAGCTATGAGTTTTAATAGGATATAAAGCAATTTTTTCATCCCTAAAATTATTTTAATATTAAAAAACCTACCCGCCAAATTAATCGCCTTCCATCAAATTTTTCATGAAAATTCTAGAGTACTTTAAATTGCATGGTTCGTAATCAATAGGAGATGCCCTTAGCAACGAATGAGAGAGACATTAATTTAAGAGTAAATACAGAAAAGCATTAAATAAAATCTTGTAAAGCTTCCATACCTCTGCTTCTGCACGATCAAATGACCAAACGAGCAAGATGTTTCTGAGGGATATTGCTTGTCAATTGGAGATTGTTTGATCCAGGTAGAGGAAAATTTTGATAATTGAAACAGTAAAGATGAACGGATGAGTGGTTTGATTCTCTTGCATGCTGTGTTATTTATACAAATTATTTATAATTACAAAATTGCAGATAATAGTACATATGTACTCATGCAGTTAGATTCTTCTCCAACTGTTGTACACGTTTTTCACTTTAATTAGATGGTGAATTTGTGCTACTTTAAATGTATTTAATTTCAATTTTGTCGTATTGTTGGAAACTTTATGATAAGTTATTGATTAATTACTAAGGATGGCGAATACTTTTGAAATTACCTTCCTAAAGTTACAAAAGTTTTAAAAGCATGAAATGCATATTACATAAGGTACATATGGCTATGTCTTGAACAATTCTAGAAGCACTAGAGATACATTCAGTGAGTGTGTTTGTGGAGGATGGTTTCTTGCTCTTGCCATTTTTGTCTGAATATTTTCATTTCAGCTTAGTTTTAATAATAGTGTTGCCTTGATATTGAGATGTATAATCTTATAATGATTACCTAATATTGTCACAATGGTAGACCTATAAAGGAAAATCTTAAATATGCATCCCATATGTATTTAAGTAAAAAGAATTCAGCTTTTTTAAACTGTCTACAAATGGATACTTAAAACAAATGTTGCACAGCTCATTAAGTTTGATGTCATGCACTCGCCTACTTGCTTCATGGTATACAGTTAATGCATCATGTACTTGCCAACGGCAAAAACAGTAGTATGGAACTTTGACAAATAACTATTTTTTGGCCTCATTTTCTTCTTCTTTCAATCATTTAGCTATTGTTTCTAAATGTTTCATAAAAGTGAATTGAAGTATTCTTGTAATTCATTAGATGGGAACTCAAAGGGTGGGAAAAAAAGGAATATTTCACCTTTTGTGATGGAATTAATTAAAGTGGTGAGTGGTAACTTCATTTGAAACTGATATTGCTGTTGAGTTGAAAATTAGAATTTTTTTTCTCATCCTTGAATATAAACTACATTTATGCTGCTCTTGAGGAATGGATCCTCAAGTCCTCCTGTGCTATGCTAAATTTCTTGTTTTTCAGTTAATTTTTTATGGTGCTGCAATGGATCTGATCGTTCATAAATCTACAGATTTCATGCTTTGTTGTTTCTTGTACTCCAACCCATCGATTTCAATATCCTCGTTTCAGTTATGTCCTCTCTTTTAATGGCATAATAACACTGTTACCTACCTATTCCGTAGGGTTGGCGAAAAAGCTTGGGCCACATGAGTTGGGCCTAGGCACCTGCATAGGTTGGGCTTAGGAAAAAATCCCGGGCCAAGTCCAGACTTTTTAATTTATAAATAAAAAATAAATTAAATTTAAATAAAAAAGAATAAAACTTAAAATATTAAATTAATTTTTTTATTAGTATTTGTAATTTATAATGTTGTGTTACTAATATCTTGTGTATTGGATTATTATTCTATTATGTATTTGATAAATATCTTTAACTTAAATATTTTTCACTTTATTAAAAAATTATTTTATAATTAATTGAAAAGCTCGGTCGCTCTGGATGGGCTTTTGAAGGACTTGGGCTTGTCATCAATAGGCCCAAGTCCACAATTTGCCAACCCTAGTATTTCGGTACCCTTACTCTTCTTCAGATGCACTTCAGTATTGACTTTGTTATAAATTTTGTATTTGTTTCAAGGGTTGATATGGATTTGGCTCCATATCAATTTTGTTCATTTGTTGAATGGTCCATATCAATTTTCCATTTCTTTCTTACAAAAATCCCTGATGGCTATTTCAAGGTAATCTTTTTGATGTCATTGGAATAAAGAGGATACATATACATGAACTGCATCAAATTCTGCACTAGTTGTTGCACATGTTACGGAGGTACTACTAGGGTCTGGTTCAGCTCCTGGCTCGTCTGCCGGGATTTGTCTGATTGCCAAGAAATAGTTGCTGAAGCAAACCACCGAGCTTCAAGAATTAAGGATTTTATAGATCCTGTGAGTAGTACGCAAATTGAGGCCAAGTTAGTGCAATTCTGTAAACTTAGAACTAAAACTGAATTGATTCTTGATATTTTCTTGTTCATATCTTTATTTCTCTTGGGAAAAAAAAAGGTTTCGGTAGAGCTACTTCATTGTAAAGGGCGTACTATTGCGGCTGAATGAATGAGATGTAAATTGTAAAGGGTGTTCTTTTTATATTTAAATGCCTGAGATATCCATCCACGTGTCAGGTTGCAAGTCGCTATAATACAGATTCATAATATAAATAATATTCTTTTGATATATATATATATATATTAATCGTTATACATGAATTCACTTATCTCAATTCCAAAGCAATCGAACATTGACTCAATGTATGTTTTTTTTTTTAATTTTAAATGGTAAGGGGTGGTTAAGTTTAAATTTATTTTTTAATTCTTTAAATTCTTTAATATTCAAACTTGAGTGATTAGTTACATAAAATTATTCAAAAATCACTAGGCCACACCTCCAAGGGCGGATGTTTTATAATGTCTATGAAGCTGTGTTGAGGATTTTGTTCTTTTAAAATCCAGGCCTGCTGCTCTAGAAATATTTTTATCTTGATGAACATGGAGTATTGGGTTGAAAATATATTTTGCCATTTTGGTATACAGAGCAAATTTCGGCTGTGTCGAACTTTTAATGGGCTGGAAAATCATCATATTTCAGTCTGTCTACAGGTGAACAGAAAACAAAGCCTTTGCCTGTGATTAATTCTGAGTTCCACTCTGATACTTTAACAGTGCTTCAGCTAGCCATCCGGGCTTTAGCCGGATGGTCAGGGCTGCTGCCCTCCAAATTGGAGGGCAGCGGTTCGAACTCCCACAAACGTATTGTGGGGGTAATTTTTTCTTCAATTATTTGAGTGAGGTAGTCTTCTCCCTTACCTAAGTGTGAGTGGAGTAAACAGTTCTCGAATATTATAGAGGATTTAAATATGGGCAGTGCTTCATATGAATTGATATTTAGTCCCACTAATAGTCTGATTTGTATATATCAGTTATAGTCTCATGTAATATGAGTTGTAATTTGAGCAATAATCTCATGTAAGTAATAGTCTGATTTGTATATATCAGTTATAGTCACATGTAATATGAGTTGTAATTTGAGCAATAGTCTCATGTAATCAAAATTCATATGAATTGATATCTAGTTCCAGTAATAGTCTGATTTGTATATATCAGTTATAGTCTCATGTAATATGAGTTGTAATTTGAGCAATAGTCTCATGTAAGTGATAGTCTGATTTGTATATATCAGTTATAGTCTCATGTAATATGAGTTGTAATTTCAGTAATAGTCTCATGTAAGTGATAGTCTGATTTGTATATATCAATTATAGTCTCATGTAATATGAGTTGTAATTTGAGCAATAATCTCATGTAATCAAAAAATACAGTACTTCAGCTCCAGCTCCATCCAAGCCCTCGTAGGAGGACTGGGTTAGACTGGGCTGTTTTGGGCCCAACAAAAAAATTTTTGAAATAAAAGATTTTTTAGCCACCGATATAGTTGAGTCGTGGGCATCTTTTTAAGTGATTTCATAAGGATTGTGGACGTTGAATTTCAGACCAAAATATCCAGGCTACGTGCATCGTCATATTTCTCTTGAGCCACATAAACCCCCTTCAAAAGAAAACAAAAATTAATAATAACAATTAAAAGAAACAAAGAATAAATATCACTCTTATCAGATTCCCATATTTTTTAAGTGGTAAGATATGACACTATTCTCTTGACAAATGTATGTCGTAAGCAGTGATGGCATCTAAAGACTATGAGGTTTCCATCACCGTTAACAAGGATCATGCAGGCCAAGTGTTATCACATTAAACCTCTCAAGTCAATCAAGTTTAATTCCAACATCCCTTTTTTTATATTGACAAAGGAAAAAAAAAATTATCTCCATCAAATTCAAAATTGGCCCACTTGTTTAATTGACTTTGGGTTATGTTTGATGATAGGAAGACATTAGACAAAGACATAATTAATCACATAATTATATCTTTACTTAATTTAATAAACCCTATTCTTGTTTGATTGAGAGCCTATATACCCCCCATACCCCCATTTCTTATGTGATTAATAAACTATAATATACGCGCGCCCCATCAATGATGAAATCTCCTGATTTAATGGAGATTTATCAAATTCGAATAGTGGTTTAGGTGGCTACCTAATGTATTCTTGTCATTTTTGTTCAATTGTTTCTTTTAAGAAAAACCCTATGGCGAGCCTCAGCAATCAAGGTTATTTATATGCTTATTTAGTTTTAAAGAATTGATGCGACGATCTTAATCTTGTTAAATTCAACCATTTGTTAGACGTTAGAGAGGCATTAGACAAATACTTCTCAACAAACCCTAGTGGGATAATATTAACAATTTTATTAGCAATAGAATACTATGAATGAAAAGCTTGTTCTAATCTTGATTTGTTTTTAATTAATCATAAAATATTCTTCTAGATTAGGTACATGATTTTACACATAATACATGACCACATGTCAGATTATTCGGCCTTATTATCCTCTTAGTTAATTATTATAGACAGCTATTTGCATATACAAATAGCTTCAAAAAAAAAATTTTAAAAATATGCACCACTTAACGAGTGCAACAACAGTCGCAACATCTCACAACTCGCAACTATTGATGAAAATACTAATGGGCCCAAAATGGGCCGTCCCGGCCTGTAAAGAGGGGCCCGGCAAGGGAACAAAGGGGATTTTGCCTCACGTGTGGGTGGGGTTTTAAGGTGGGAACCAAAGTCAACCTTCTCAGAAGGACCACAGTGCCACACACGTGTTGTTGTCCGACGTCGTGTCACGTGTGAGAGCGACATTGGACGTGTGCCTGCTCAACCACCCGAGTTGGGCCGTCGCCTTCCTTCATGTAACAAATCCACGTGAAATATTTGGCCCATGATGGTGTTTTTTTGTTTTGCTAGAATATTAATTTCCTAGCCTTAGCTAATCATTAATTTTTTAATGTGCCATATTTTATTCTTCTTTTTTTTTCCTGCTCATTTTGAGGGTCCTCATGTTTTATTATGATTATTTATTAAATCCCCACTTTTGACTAAGTTGTTAAGTATGACCAATTAGAAGTGATTGAAATGCTTATTCAATTTTGACATCCCATTGGACAAAATAGATGCTTGTGTGCACACATATTCAAGTTTGACTGTAGATTTGCATTGTATGGTTAAAAAAAAAAAAAATAGAAGTCTATTGTGCTGAAAATAATATTACTAAAATATTTTTATTTGATAAAATTAAAAATAATAGCAAACGCATCCTTATTATATAAAATAGGTATATTAAATTTATCATAAACTTTATGGTATCTATCTTGCGTGGTCAAAACACTACAAAATAGCACAAACAAACTCAATTGAATTTTATCTCATTTTTGTTCTTTGACACCAATTATCATAATAAATACTACCACTAAATGCTTTTGACAAGTCTCTATCTCCTCCCCCACTCTCTCCAATATTATTAACTTTCATTTTCTATCAAACATCTCCTTTGAATCATTATTGTTACAACTTTCATCATCCATCAATCTCCTTTTAGCTCATTATGGGCATCAATATAAATTATAATTGGTAGCCATCGTAGTCAATGTTGGATTAGTTGTCTCTAAAAGCAAAACTTTTACTTTCTCTATCACCCTCCCAAAAGTTTATATCTTTTATTAATCATATATTACAATCACCTTCAAATCACAATTTTTTTTTTCCCTTTCATCATTGTTGTTTAGATTATGAGAAAAGAAAAATCACTTTCTTAACCAGCTAACAATTGTTCCAAAGGATGACAAACTAACTTTTAGCTTTTGTGATACATCATCACAAGTAATTTGAGTATCAAATTTGCCTCAATGCTTTATATAAGGTGCTAAATGTGGTCATATTATCTCAAATGATTAGAGTGAGTGCCATATTTTATTTTTTTAATTCGGAAGCGTTGTTAAACTGCATAGTTTAACGAAATTAATTTTTAATATACTATAAAAATGTGTGGTTTGATAGCACTAAAATATAATTCTATTAAATCATACGTTTTAAAAATATATCGGCATGAAAAAATATTAGTGTATGCTCTAGAGAGGTGAATATATATATATATATATATATATATATATGTCATATCAAACATAAAAGTCAAAAATGTGCGGTTTGTGTAAAGTTGACTAACAATTTTATATTTGTATAGGTTGGTGCGTTGGTGCCTAGTTCTAGAGCAAATCACCACAGGAGTGCTTCCATGATTGATGGTCTCCCATTGAGATCTTGCCATGAATTCGATCTAGCATGACGAAGGTGTCTCCTTTGATAGCACTTTTGGCGCATGTGGCGTATTTACAATTGGCTAGACCACCAATCATACAGTGACACCAACCACACTCGATTTCTCTTTGAAATTCAAACCACTCGCGAGATAAATACTGGGATGGATTTGTATCATCTAACTAATACATTGTTAATATAAAAAGGGCCATAAATAAATAATTTGGATAATTTTTCTTTCACTCCCCATCTAGACGAGTAGCGTTTGAATCTCAGACATTTCATATTATCGCAAAATATTTTACAAATTGCACCAACCAGAACCCACATAATTTGGGTAATTTTAAGGAGAGAAAATAACTAGCAAAAATTCCCCGTATAAAAAATAAAAAAGTGGGGGGCGGTGTGGGGGATAGACAATTCCACGTGGACTGCCGCGGTGGGATTGGGCCTAATCGGGATGGAGCCTACAAAACGAGAGAGGAAAAGGGCAGGAGAGAGGCTTTGGACTTTGGTGGATACTTACGTATGGTCAACGCTCGTGGTGGACACGTGGCGGAAATCTGGGCGTGGTCCCCCACCCTGGAGCTGTGGATTGTAACCCCGGATTCTACGCGTCTCGGGAACCCCTTGATTTGCATGGGAATGGAACGCGGGCCCCGCTCGGGCAGCCATATCGTTAAGATACGTGGATCTGTCTCTTTCTTTCTCCACACTTCCCCCGCCGATTTTTTCAAGTAATTTTTTTAGATGGAAATTTAAATTTTCAGTTTATTAATTGTTAATGATCCATTGATCCTGTGGTTCATGTCCCACTCCCACCGTATTTTATATATATTTGTATTTTATACGTATGTGTATGTGTGTGTATATATATATATTATTTTCTACCAATCAGTTTATAACACTAATTTGATTCATGATATACGGAATGTCACTGCAACGGAGATGCATACTTTGTATGCTAACTATTTAAATATACTTTGGTCAAGTGAAGTCCGATTATTCATTTAAAGACTTCTATTTTTATAATAAAGAAAAAATGTTGATTGAAAACTGAAATTTTTTTTTTGCACTATTATTATAATAAAAAAATTTTATTGAGTAGTCCATGTTTTTACTCTCATTAACATTAGGAAGATTCCTATTTTATTCATACTTGTGGGACAAAAATCTACTCTATCAAATTATATAATCTTGTGGGGGGAGATTAGAGTCCCAGTATTAGGGCTAAGACTAGACTCGAATGAGGGCACAAGTCGACAATGGGCTCCATTCTAAGATAAAGTATTCATATTTTTATGAGTGTTTTAGTCGCAAAGAAAAGAAATATTCTAAGAGATTATTGTTAAATTGAACTAACTTTTAGAATATTACGTTATTATTATTATTATTGTTATCCATATTAGTAGTGCTTATTAGAGAAGCACTAAGAAAGTGCTTTTCTAAAGTGCTGTATTTAAGTATTTGTGCAGCAATTAAGTTCTATCATATGTATATATATATTAAAAAAACAAATCTTGCAAGAACTCTAAATGGTGGCAAAAAATATTCTTTGTTTTTCTTGTTATAAAAGAAAAGGGGTCCGTGAAACTAAAACCCTAACTATACTATATAAAAAGACTGGCATATATACATACTTTGGTGAAAAAGGTGGAGGATATATGGATAATGTTTAGTCCATAATAAATATCTCATTCAACTTCATAAATTCATTTCTTCAAACTTTCCTAATAGAGTAAAGTAGTACTTGCTCTTTAATTATTATATGGCTTTAGTTATGAAAAATAGCCGGCACGCCCTTATCTTCTTCCCACACAAACGAAAATGAAATAATCACTTCAATAAGGTCTCCAAGTACCATTTCAATTCTTGATTCAACTACCCATTAATTTCATTTCACATAAGTCGCTTTCAATTGGCTCATGGGCTATACCAAATTTACCTTATCATTGAGATGAAATGAAATGCATGGAGCAAGCAAGGTATTATTGATGTGAGATGCATAAATAAAAAAGCACTGCTTTCGTAAAAGCGATTATGTATGTGATCACAAAAGTGATTTGAGATGCATCGGCAGTGAGATAAGATCAATGAAGAGAATATATGGCAAATGAATTAATGCATTTTAAGAGAGGATAAACTTGAAGAATATATAGATCCACCATATATGCTTTTCAAGTAAAGAGACAATTAATTATTTGTATCTAATAACTTTACATACCTTAAGTTTACTCTATTAGATTGTTTTCTTCTAGCTAGCTAGCTTTATTTATCATATATCACTAGAACAAATGCCTGATCATTTCTTATGGTATAAGCATAACGTGTTAAAAAGAAATACGTTTATGATCAAATGTATACATGCCAATTTCTTCTATTAGAGTCACCAGGTGCATTTCAAAATCCACCAAAATTTTTTATTTGAGAACCCTGAATGATGTGTTGCCATCAACCCGGATTCTCCTAAAAAGAAAAGGGTTCTTTAGGATGCTAGTGAGAGAAGTGCTTTTGTAGGAACAAGATAATTATAAAAAAGGAAACGCTTTTAATATATATATATATAAAAAGATTGCATAATTCAACATGAGTGAAGAAAAATAATGGTGTCGAGTCTTAAAAAGAACCAAGAATAAATAAAGATTCTTTTAGTTGCGGTATTCTCATTAAATGATGTAATAGCACTTCTTGAAGAAGAGCTTATCTAGTGAAAGCATTTTGAGCTTATAGCCCTATATGAAATGAAAGCACCTTTAGAGATAAATGATAAATCAAAAGACACCAAAACTCACATACTTGATGCATTAATGTTTCAATTTCACATCCAAAAGCCAGCAAATATAACAATAAAGCACCAAAATCACTTTAGGTGAAAGCAGGTGAGTTAGTTGTTCAGAAGCATTTCCTCGCTGATTGTTATAAATTGATTGGGTGGTGCCTGAAAGAGAAAAAAATCAGTGAAGGAAAATCATGAACATGTTGTAGTACACAACAAAAGTTAGCCTGCACAGGCAACCACTGCTGCTGGTACCAGTACTTATCTTCAACAGCATTAAATGCTTTTATTTTTATCTTTAAAAAAAAAAAACTGAAAATTCTTGGGAAAAAAAGAAAAAAACGTCTCTGAAAATTGTCTCTCTTTTTCTGGGGTTATGTCTGGAGACTGCTATAATTGTCTGACTGGCCCTTCCTGAAAATCTGTTTTCTGAAAAAACAAAAGTGCTTTTGTTTGTTTTCAGAGACAAAAGCTTAATAGAGGGAACAGCTTCTGATTCCACCTTATCTGTCATGCCACTCCGCAACAAAATTATTTTGGCCTCTCAACAATTTCTTCATCCTTTTGTATGATTTCCCGGCTATTTTTATGCCTGCAGCTTAACACTACTCTACAGATAGAGTCTGGGTCCAACTGACGCATGCCCAACACTACGCTTACAAAAATTAACAATAACAAATAGTACAACACCCTTTGTGCGTTACATCTGTATATTTATTTTGTCATTTTCATGTATACGTTACAACGCCATTCTCATTTTCAATATGTGTGTGTGAGTATATATATATATATATGTATATATTAAATTAAGGAACATTAGAATCACTAGGAAGTCATATTACTCAGTCGAGATTGGCCCGAAAAATTTACTTTCAGTAATTTATCCTCATTAATATTTGAAAAAATAGCTATCTTTTACTCATTTGTGGGAGGAGAAATAATTGGAGACTACCATTAGTCCGAGGCCTCGGTGGTAGCAAGAAATGGCTTTTCTTTAATGTATTAATTAAGCTGGTTTTGAGGGGTTTGATAAATTGAGATCCCAAGAGAGTAATGAAATTTTTTTGGTCACTTTATGCCATATTGAGGAAGGTTACTGGTCCATGAAGGTGTTGATAGATAAAGTATGTAATAAATTTATATTTTCGAGGGAGTAACTTAGAGTCATAATACATCAATGTAACTAAAAGTCGCTATGCTTTTTAGTGAAAATAATAAGATAATAGAAAGAAAGATAAGATTGTGGGTGGCTTTTGTTATCAATTGTTTGCAGTTTAAGTAAAATTGCCCATGAGACTTTAGTGGGCAGGTTTCCTTGTTGGAATTATGAATCAAATTCCCGTGTTATAATGTGATTATTAATAATTTACAAAGAGAATTACTTTGAAGAGAAAAAAGGCTTTTCCTTGAAACATGAACTGTTTTTGTACATGGCTAATTTCAGAAGTCCCTATGCATGATAAACAACAGTTAAAAAGCTTAGAAAAGATAAAAAGAAAAGAAAAAAGAGCATTAAGAACATTACATGGGGTTAAACCTAGGAAGAGTCCTTAACATTGTCCTAAGATTGATTGATCACAAAAACAGTTCTGGTGAATCTCCATGAAAAGCTAAGTTTACCAGATTACAGAAGACTCTTAAACAGTTTGAGCCTTTCCATTCATTTCTTCAATTCTTGTAGTGACCTTGTTGTTGCTGCTCCATTGCTTGTGACCAGCAACCCACTTGGGACATTTGGGACTGAAGTAGTTTGACATAACCCTTGAATTCAAAAGCTCAACAATGGGTGCAAATTTCACACATCTTGGTGTCTTGTACTGGTTTATTGATGCACCTAGGCTTATGGCATAGTCCATGAGCTTGTCAAAAGTCCCTGGCTCAACAATCTTGATCTCAAGTGGCCCAATTGATTTGTCACACACGCGGCCTTGGCGATACACGCTGTTGAGCGACTCTTCAATGGTTAAGCAACAGTCCTCAAAGACTGAGGGAGGAATTGGGGTTGTCCCATTGAGGCTAAGCTCCCAATATAGCACATAGTGACCTGGAATTGTTGCGGTATCTGCATAGCTTGTGTACTCAGAAACTGCTGCATCGAATGGCTCCAAATGGTTCACTGCATTCTTCACAGCATTCTGTAGCTCAACCTCATCAGTCTTGTCTGAATCAATGCTTAGCACCACATTTTTCCTGCATATGAAGTTGAATTGTGGTGCCTTGTTCTTGAATCCAGCAACCCTTAGAACATCTCCAACTCTATAGCGATAGAGCCCTGGGGGATAAAAAAATACAATTAAGTAAAACATGTAACAGTAAAAATACAAATTGTTTAAGGGGACCAAAATTAAAAAAAAAATTATACCAGCATATGTGGTGACCACAAGTTCATATTCTTGGCCAAGTTTGACATCAACAAGATCAACCAACTCTTGTTGCTCCTTCTCGTTGAGTGATTTGGGCATGGAAATAGAGTTAGTGACACCATTGTTTCTGTGAACAGGCAAGAACTCAAAATAGGCCATGGTGGGAACAAGGGTGTATGAGACTTCGCTTGGCTTGCATAGGGGGTTAAGGTTGACTCCAAAGTAGCACTCAGAAGAAGCATACATGGTACAAACAAGGGGAAGGCCATTGCTATAGTAATCAAGAGTTGGGATATACTGTGACATGGTCCCAGTCACAATAACATCCACATACTTAGTGTTGGGCCATAACCTTGTTATGATCCCTTGCCAGCTGTCTTTACGGCACTCATTTTCAATAAAATCAGCAAGTTTTGGGTCAGGTTTAAGGATCTTGATGACAGCATCCCTAACAGATGGGTCAGTAATTTGGGAGTCAATGGTGCCAGTTCTAATATCTTTAACAACAAGAGGCCAATGTTTCTCAAGAAACCTAATAGCTCTAATGAAACCAGAGGCAAAAACAGCACCAACCCTGAGGACTTCTTTGTTTTGGCAAAGGCCACAAAGCAATTGAGAGTACATGCTTTGGTAAGAATCGGGGCACAAAATGGTTTCATTTGGGCTAGTGTAGTTTGTATATGGGTCATAAGGCCTCTCTTTGAAATGAGTGCTCTTGTAATAGCTAGTTAAAACTGGGCGAGCCACTAGGCCACCAGGCGTCTTGGCCTCAGATTTTATGAACAGAAAGTACATTCCCTTGCCTTTGTCTAGACCAGGAATAAACTGACTCATCACAGGCATCAATAGGCTGTACAGCAGTGACCGCCTCTCCAATTCTTCTTCAATTGTTGGCATCAACTTTCTTTCACCACCTGATGTCCCAGAGCTACAAAAAACAAAACAAACCCACTAAGCCAAACTATCTAAAGAAGCACTTTAAACAACATTTGGCGCAAAGGACACAAAAATCATAACAACCCACTAAGCCAAAGCTACCAAAAAAGTCAATAAAGAACACAAAATTTGAGATTTTTCGTGTAAAAGTTTCCGGGCTTTTACCTAGTCAAGAACTCAGAAATGGGCTT
This sequence comes from Murraya paniculata, assembly GCA_030449075.1. Taxonomy (NCBI): domain Eukaryota; kingdom Viridiplantae; phylum Streptophyta; class Magnoliopsida; order Sapindales; family Rutaceae; genus Murraya; species Murraya paniculata. The sequence continues at coordinate 1,830,874 of JAEVFN010000008.1, read as the reverse complement.
GGAGCAGAGGATAGGAGAAGTATCTCCATTGGCAATACGGTTGATATCAGCTTGGATATCATCATAAGTGATGACAGGCATGATTTTTTTGAAAGACTCTCTATCAGTGTGGCCGTTAAGGCCATTTCTTTGCAAGTACTCAACATGAGCATTGCGTGAGAGGATCTCTGAAAGAACCTTCTTTTGAACCTCATCAGGGTTTGCAGTGACATTTTCCATGAACTCAAGTTTCTTCTTGTTCATCTCATCAAGACTGTAATCTCCAGGATTTAATGTGTTCTTTGGTGCTTCAGGCATGGTGGTGGCTTGTGCAGTTTTGTTTGAAAGAGATAAAACTAAAAAACTTCAAAGAGTTTTATTTTGTGTGTTCTTTTGTGTGTGTGTGTGAGAGAGAGAGAGAGAGAGAGAGAGAGCGAGAGATAAATGAGAGTAAAGAGAGAGGCTTGTGTTGTGTTGGTTTGGGTGTGACGGAAAAATGAAAAGAGAAGTGGGTATATATAGAGGGAGAATTCAATTGAAGCTGGCTATGCTTTCATTATAGGGATTCGATGGTGCACAAAGAATGCAATTTTGAGGACATAATTGTAAATAGCATCTAATTTTTCCTTCTCTGAACATGCCTCTATTACACCGATGAACATGAAAATTTCATGCTTTTATGGTCAAATACCATGTTAATGAAAAAGGTTTAGTCGTGCAAATTCCCCCCTTGAAATGACTTACCGTCAAGCAATAATTACTTTTGCAATCTACTTTTGTTCAATTTTGTTAATTCACTAATTTTTTGCAAAAAAAAAAATTAAATAAAATAAAGTTAGTACATCATAATTGTGAGCAGTAAATACTAAAAGTTAAATATGCAAATCCATTAAACTATTTTTTTTGACTTTCTTTGTCCCAGGTTTTTAACCCAATAAAAAATTCCCATTGTGTGCTTTGTTTGTTGTACAACGGAGACGGCGAATTTTCTTAAGAAATCCGGCGGTGTTAAAAAATGTCATATCGAGAAATTTTTAACCTGTGATATCCGGTGAATATGCCGCGGAATTGACCGGCACTCTGCGGTAGACCCGCAGTAATTTCACCGGTTACATTGGTACTTGTACTGCGGGTGTTTCACAAAAAACGGCGTTACGTCTAATATATCGCGGAACATGAAGTCAATATATCGCGATAAAATTTGTAGGAGGATGGCATCGTTATGGGTGAGTGTACGGTAAAATAATTGGGGGAGGAGGAGTTTTCTTGTTGAAGTATCCAAATGGGACCAGCCAGCTGGCTGCCAAACTGGTACTCCGACACGTGTACTTGCGGGAGTTTGGTGCCTTCACGTAGTTATTTTTGCACACTATTTTTTAACTCGCGACTTCTCGGAGCTATTTTATCACCTGTTTCACTTCCACCCGTAGGCTATGTGCTCCCTTGCCACTTATCAAACACGACTCCCCACCCTCCCCCATTCCACCGCGCTTTGTGTATGCATAGATTAGAAAATGATCCCGTGATCAATTGCCGGTCAGTCATTAAGCACGTCAACTAGGGAACAACTCGACGCGCGACATAATTTAGTAACGACCTAAATAATATTAATAGTATGAATTAATCAGACAACGCTATGCTACGTAACATCATCGCTTACCATATAACGCGAACAATTAATGTCATAACTACACTTTGGTATTCAATAGATTGAGTTGATCAATATCAGATGTTTAAACGCGCATTGATCATTAAGCAATAAGTGTCCGATTTGTAACAAATAAATGGAATGTGTTCATACACAAATTAATTAAAAGAGCAAAGGTTGGTGAAGGAGTGTAAAATTATGTAGTTAACAAATTTGATTCTCTTTTCGGTTAGATGTGAACGGATCGTGGAGGTGGAATAAAAGCAAAATGGTTAACCTAACCGGGGCTGCAATGGATGGAGAGAAATAGACCCATAACTAAATTTGCAATAATTTTTGTTGGAAGATTGTTGCGTATTGAGAAACTATATTTGGGAAAAAGAAACCTCATGGAAAGCCATATGATGAAGAAATGTGATGAAAGTACTACTAAATGGGGCTGGCTAGTGGATTGCATGTGGACATAAACATCGATGGCTTTCTTTTATTTGTGTATGGCCAAATTATCAGCACTTTTGTGAAAAGGTTTTGGCTCAAATGCCTTTACTAAGTTGGTTAAACTTAGACATCATATGTATTTTGCTTCCAAGGTCGGTCAAATTAAGTGTCGAGTGTGTGCAGTTTTGAGCGTTATTGCCTACATTCTCCTTTTCTTTTTAATTTCATTCCTCTCTTGTAATTCCCTTATCAATCTTAGACATAAAGTTTGACAATAATTTATGGCACATATACAACGCATTTGATAAGTAACATTAGTTTGTCAAATGTATTTTCTAATTTTATTTTTCTAATGAATCTTGACAAAGTGAGGGAGACCCATATAGAAATAAAAATTAAAACTAGTAACACAAGCTGAAAATGTGGGGACGAAAAAATGGCGGCAAAATGAATAAATAAATCGAATCGTAAATGAATTGATTTAAAACTCTACTGATATGGTTTCAATTTGTTTATTAAACGAATTAAAATATCAATATTCGGATTCAATTCGTTTATTAAATGAAAATTCGTTTTGATTCATTTAATTTGTTTGGTAGAATTAATAAATGAATTTTAATTTTTTTTCTTATTATCATTTGTAATCACTATATCAGCCTTCAAAATTTCATAATTTTTTTATACATATTTAAAGATAAATAAGTAATTTAATTAAACGAATAATAAACGAATTTTAAAAGAATGGATCGTATTCGATTTGTTTACAACTCATTTATTAAATGAATCCTAAATGAATAAATGAATTAAATCAACACCTCAAACTCATATTCAATTCGTTTAATTAGTGAATCGAATCGAATTCATCCATTTATTAAACGAATTAATTTTTTTAAATCCAAACTCATTTAATTTGCATCGAATTGAATAGAACAAACGAATCTTAACGTATTGCCAGCCCTATTGAAAATAATGATCTCCTAAATAATATTTACAAAAAAAAAAAAAGTATAGAATGAGAATCCTAAAAAGTAAGCACAAGAAGACGTAGCATCTAAATTAACAAGAGCATCCACGACCTCATTCTCTCCCCTAAAAGTTTTTATTTCAAATAGTTAAAAACTTAAATTTAATTATTTTGTAACAAACTGAGTATGAAATAGTAACAAAATTGAAATGAATTTTCTCTAAAAATCCAACATTTCACTGGCACATGCACCCTATGAAACAAAATCTCTATTGACCTTTTTCTATTTTTTATTTTATTTTAATTTTTTTGTGGGTGCATGATAGTTCCACTTGCTTTTTCAAGAAATGGCAATGATAATGATGTTGTAGCATAAGTTAACGAATCAAAAAACTACATGCATATGCATTTTGGTACCTAACATATATCCTAAAACTTTTGTTTGTTTGAGACTTTGAGGTCAAAGCACAAAATAAAATAAAATAAGAAAAAAGAAATATGTATGGCAACCACACACTCAATGCCCGAATGTCAATACCCATGTGGTAATTGGAAGGGACTGATCTCACTAATTAAACTTATCATACGTGTTAATTACTCAGCAAGTCGATGATCAAAAGAAGCGAGAAAATGCCACGTCATAACAAAATCACCGAAAGTTTGAACAGCTGCACCATTTCCTGATAACCCCCCAGAATTGAAGAGAAGTTGTTGGGTGAACAAGTAGTCCAATCAAGCTGACATCAGTGCCACGTCATCTCAAAGGCATCCACCAAGGATGTCCCACTTTCGCCACGTGTACCAGCCCCGCCCATGTCGCCACGTGTACCCGACCCTTCCTAGTCAATACCGTCACGTGCCTCACATTGACCGGTCAACTCACACGACCGGTAATAACCCCTACAACAAAATTAATTAGGCTTTTGATTAAAAAAAAAATAAAATATTATATGAGAATCGGTGGGGCCCAGGTGCTTGGTGGGAGGAGGAATTGAGGGAGGGCGGGTGCACCGAGGCAGGTAGGACCGCACCCAACTGGGGCGCGCTTAGTGCTTGATGTAGTAAGTTGTAGTGAGAATGTGTGGTGTGCGTGGGAGACAGAGATAGTAATGCATATCTTTGACGGTTGACTTTTTATTTGGCAAGATATTTCTATTTCTATTTTATTTTATTTTTATTTGTTAAAGGGTTTTCTTCAAAAAGTTTTAACATCTCGAGATATATGATGAAGGAAAATAGAATAAAAGAAATCAAAAGACGTGAGTGTAAAACAAAAAATTAATTAATTAAATAAAATTAAATTTAAAAAAATTAAGAACCTCAAATCCCTGCTCTTCTTTCCTGTCCCCCATTATTCCAGCTTTCTTAGTGTTCCTCCTAACCTATTGGATTAATTCATTAATAATTTGGTCAATGGATGCTTTTTTTTTCGTTTTTAAATAATCTGTGGAGATTTTTTATTTTTGAAAACTTTTCAATGACCTTTTTTTTTATTGGCTTTAAGAAATTAATATTCAATAATACATATACATCCTTAAAAAATACTAGCCATCAATAATTGATCAAAGATTTGATGCTTGATAATTCTACATTTTTTTAATATTTAACCACACCAATTCTTCATCCAAGGTACAGTAGAGTCAAATTTTATTTTATTTAATAAATTTTTACTATGTAACAAGTTGGGTGTACCTAATCAAGTTTGTACCGATGGCTATACGCATCTAGGGTTGGTAATAACCGGATAGGACAGGTCGAGATTTACCTATTCTGATCATGTCCTAAATGATTTAGACAGAAAAATATGTCATAAATCCTGCCCCGAATAGTAAATTGGGACAAAAATGTGCTGCGGTTCTAGTTCGATCGAAATCTCAAATCTTAATTTGGATCTTGAATTATCTGGGATGACATGAGTTTCTTGTCATACACTGCAGATTCTGTCATAAATATATGTCATACTTCTATAATCGACATGTCATATATATTATTTTATCAAAATGACTTGTAATGCACATATGACCAACATTTTAGATCTATGTAATTCATCAAACCGACTTTTCTAAAATCCTAGATGCCAGGCCATTCGAGATCCCTATCGAGATTTTTTAATTTCTCAAATCATGTCTCGAACAATGAATCCGAACAAATTTGAGTCCTGAATACTGAGTAGCAAATTGAGACAAAATTTTGTACCAAATCCCCTCTTGAACGAGCTAGGATCCCGAATCTCAATTGAAATTTGGGGAATTCTGTGAACTGTATGGGCAACATTAGATCCAATTTCTATTGAGTATAATCTAATAAAAATAAATAAATAAATAGGAAACAGTAAGTGATCAATCAATTACATTTTCGAGCCAAAATAAAAAATAAAAACCAAATGTTTTTCAATATCTTATATAGTCAATTTCTCTTAGAAATAATAATACTAGGTATTTGTATATATTGTAGATAAGTAATGTCACATAAGAGACTATTTGAGAATGTTTTAAAACTAATTCCTATCTGTTTTGAAGTATTTGGTTGCAATCGAGCATTCGTTTGATTTTGAAGTAATCGCACATGTACATTCAAAGTTTTAAATGCGTGCTGAGATATTAAACTTCATTCTAATTAAATTAAATAATTACCTACAATGCTGCGTTTAGAATTTCTTAATAATTAATCAGACAATTAAGGGCCAAATGATGTGTGTAGGGTCATTAAGAACCCTTTCATGCATACAATTATCAACGTAGGTCATATAATTACATAAACACTGGCACGTGAATTACAAGTTGCTGCACGCATAATCAATTCAAAACTTAATTAAATTAAAGCCTATGTTAAGAGTTCACATTGGTTTGGATTTGATCAATCATAGTATCACAACGTGTAGTGTGTAGGGTAACAAATTTGTTCAGAAACAAGATCCTGTAGCACGAGGGAGAGCTGACAGTTTATGCCCTAATTACAGCCCACAGCACATAGTAAATCTCCATTAATTAAAAACAACTTAATTAAGTGAAAATTAAACAAAACCAAGATAATAATGTGGTCCCAAATCTCAAATTTTTCAAATGGGTTATTTTGTTAATATGGGAAGATAATGCAACTAATTGAAGACACTTTTATCAGATCAATAAAGGGGTGTATCATCACTGCATCGTTACGGCAGGATCCTGCTGCTGCGTAACTTTTTTTTTTCTTTTTTTTTGCATTACTTACAATCAATGATCAAATAAATTAAGTACGTTAATTGTCTGTAAATCACATGCAAAGTGATCTTTATATTATATATATTATATATTATATATACAGTCAAGGGTGAAAGCTGCTTTTTCCTTTGACACTTCAAAAGCGCTTATTGGAGCTTGTGCTTTCAATTTCTATCCCATCTTTTCATATATTACCCCCAGAATTACAAATTAATTAAGACTAGATCAAAGCTCGGCTTCCAAGTCTATGTAATGATGGGGCTCAAAGAGTGAAGAAGACAACAGCTGCATGCAAATATGCCCTATAGATTGCTAGTGACCTATCATTGTACATGGAATATATGTTATTTATCTTTGTGTGTTCAGGTGATGAAAAAGATATCATGTAGCAAAATCATGAAACGTTTGAAACATGTTGCCGAAGTGAGGAAAATGTGGCATTTGTTGAAGCCTCTAAGAAGTTTCACTGCAAATTCTTTACAATCTTTATGTCTCAAAATGAGTATCCCGTTTGACACTGTAAGCCTTTTGCATTAATGGCGGGCCATGCTTATTTTCTTGAGTCACTAATGGCGATCTTTCTCTCTCTGTTTCTCTCTTTTGAGACTAATTACGAGGTTCGGATAAATCTAATATGTGCATATAAATTTTTTCGATGCAAATGTTCTATTTTAACAAGATCTGGACTTGTATACATTACCATCTGAGAAACGACGTTGCTTTGTATATATGTGTATAAATCGGAAATCTAAATTGATATTTTAAAAGATTGATTCACATTTAACTCTATTATTCAACCTAAAGCATTTCAATCATATAGCACTAAGTTTAAAGATAACCCTAGCTAGTATTGTCTTATCAATTATAGCTAGTTTATGGTCGTTCCTGTTTGTTAATAACGTCATTTAAAAAGTTGTGAGAATCTCTAAAATATAGAATATTTATCCATTGATCTAGCTAATTTTTCAGAACTTTTTTATTATAGGAATAATTTTCACTTCTCTAAATTTAGGAAAAATAAATAGACACATCAATCTTCCAATTACTATTGCGAGCTATTTTTTGGCTTGCCGACACAAACACCATTATCACCGTAATCGATCTTCATCATCATCATCATCATCATAATATGTGAGAAAGATTAAATGAAGTGACAATGCATTGCAACGCACTGGATAATGCTTGGTACTTTGGCACGTACAACACATTCCGGACATGTCCTTACAATATTCTCACCAAAAAGCACAAAAATAACAAACCGTAATTTAACTTTATGGATAAGATATGATGCCAATCCATGCATCAAGCACCAAATATATGCAACCCTAGTAACCCCTATAACTTCAGTAAGGTGCAAATCGCTATCAAAATTGATCACCCACTACCCCAATATTAATAAATTAAGCTACACATACACATGTATGTTTCATTATATTCTTTTTTCTCAAAAAGTTTTCAATCAAATATCATGAACTCTCATGGGTTTGGTGAATCAGTGAATGTATGTGAAGTGGAAATGTTAGCTCATAACTTTTTTACCTTTTTGACGTGCCTGTGTGTAGTGTAATGTTAATGTTGCTTTAGCTTTATTGAAAGTCATTTTACCCAAGTGAGGAATTGATCAATTTGTGTGTCACCTTTAATTTGTTGCTGATCAACTCATTGCTTACAATAGTGATCGCGGGGGACTCTCTGCTCTGTTACATGTTATCCGCTGACTGTGCATGGATTTCTTGTCGGTAAAGTGGCCCAAAAATTAAGCAAACCAAACTGTTGATGCCTCGGTACGTCAATGCTAACTATGGTAGAACAATCTAGAATCATTGTTGTGTATGTGCTTTCTGGTTATTGGATTGCAAAGAGATGCAACTCTTAAATTGTTGTCTTGGTAGATAATCTCATCCTGACTAAGAATAAATTTTGAGTTAAATACATAAGTTTGGGATAAAGTAGTCCTAAACTTGTGAGTTACCTTCTAGCTATAAGTTAGAAACATATGTTACTACTTAAAACTTTGAACAAGAAATTAGTGTGATTAAATCAAACAGTCCTAAACTCACGAGTAACCTTTTAACTATAAGTTAGAGATGTAGACTCTTATGTGTTACTACTTGAACAACGAATCAGTGAACATGACTCAATAAAGAGATTATAAGCAGTCCTAAACTCATGATTTACCTTTTAACTATAATTTAGACATATAGACTTTGATATATTACTACTTAAACATTGAACAAGAAATTAATTTGATTAAATTAATATTGCAAACAGTTCTAAGCTACAGGCTACAAATTAGTTGACGACTAGGAGTTGTGACTTGATGCCATGCATTAGAAAGGAAAAAAGGGGGTAATGAAAAAGCTGAAATCAAATCTCTCCTTTTAAATTAAAAAGCAAAGATGACACAGAGAATCTAATAGAGAAACTGACCATGCCCAATCTAGCTGGACTCATCAGCTACCAGACATTTGCGACAGAGATCAAACATATATGCCCATCTAACTTTTTACAATATCATTACAACAAAAAACAATTCTAACTAGTTAGTGAGGCTTAGATTATAATCATGCATGTTTGTTAAATTTGTGCAGCGTGGGGCAAAATGATCAAATTTTAATATAGTATAAACCAAAAATGTTGTAGCGTCAAGTGTGCCAGCACTTGTTTTGAATGACTACACGGCCTACGATATGAAGACCCTATAAGGAATACTTCCCAAATAGGTAAAAACCGAAAAAGAGAATTAACAAAATCATGATCGGTTCTTTGCCCAGAATTTATTAAAATTTTAGAGGCATTGGGATACAACAAATTAAAGAAGCAATAAGCAAATGGGCGACTTGGGGCATGGCCACGAACCACATGGTTGTTCCAATAGAATGAGTTTGTCGGCTCACTTTTTAGGGCTGAGATTGGAGGTCTTAGTGATATGTTAAACTTTGGCACAAACATTTTGATTATGGTCTACCATGTAGCAGCTATAGGAGAGGAGAGGATAAACATTAATCTAATTAAAGTTGAAGGAAAAAATAAATAAATAAATAAATAAATAAAAAGGAGTGATAAAATATTATACAAGGACAAGATGGCTCAAAAAGGAAAGGATGAAAATAATAATAATATAATTTATAGCAAAAGCTAATGAAGATGACTTTTTAGTGCGTCTTTATAATCTTTGTGATTCCAAAGATTTAATTCTCCATCGTTAAGCAATTGTGGATTAGTCTTAGATTCCTCTTTTAATTGTTGTGTGTTTTTGGTTTCCTAATCAAAAAGCAATGTGATTTCGATTTTTTAGACCAAGGGAGTTCATGTCCAATCCAAGTGATCAATTTGCTTAGCTAACACCTTTCAGCCCATCTTTTCATGTCTCTAGTCAGGCTAACTAGTGGGTCCGTTTTCTTGCGAACACCCGCCTGACCACACAAGTCAAGTACTCGAATGAAAAAAAGCAACTCACGTTTAGATTATGATTGCACTCATTTGCGTTTTCTACTAGTGTATGTAGGGGGGGGGGCTTCAATTTAATTTGCTTTCTTTGTTGCTCCATTCATTCTTTTTTGTTTTACGACTTTCGTCCATTTTGTTTTTTTTTTTTAAAAACAAATTGTGGGTGACAAAGAGATAGATTTTTTAGAAAGCTTTTGAGGCCAATTAAGGTGGGGAACATATTCATATACAAGTTGAAAAATAATATACACGAATAAATATGCATATGCTCATAGCTACATTGCACAAATGTGTTCCTCACTTGAGAAAAAATAAATGGATTGGAGATTGACCTATTTTCCAATATCAACAGTCTCAAGAATGAGCTAGTGGACCATGTATTGTTTTGAACTAATGCTTGTTTGTCTAGATAGTGCTATGGAAAATGGAGTTATAAGCCATTTTTTAAACAATAATTTTATAATTTTGTCTGCTATTTGTGTTTTGTGAGGTGAAAGATATGGTGGGGGGAGTTTGGAAAGTGTTAATGAAAGCAATTAAAATAGGAAAACGCATCTAAAAAGGGAGGTGGCGTGTGTTTGTCCCCTTCAAAATTGACCCCCCATGCATGAAGAATGGAAAAGGAAATTGGATGATTATGTTTTTTTGTTTAAGTATCCCAATTTGGCCCCCCACCCTCTTCACTCCATCTGTGGATTAACATAAGAACAGCTCTGAGTATGCCCCCACATACATTTTCCCTTGTAAGGAATTGTATCTACTGCCTATATGCATATGTGATGGTAGGTATGGGTTAAGAGTATCCGGACACGAACAAGAGCTAGCTGTGTTGCTGCTACTCTGCCACTTTACCAGAACTATTTTTACACATTTGATAGCTTGTCTGTTATTTTCTTTTATTCTTTTCTAATACTAAACTGGTATGCACTTATAAAGGTCTATACTATCATACATTTAGACCAAGTTAAGAGTTTTTTTGGCACCGAAATTGCAATGTAAAGATCAAATTTTGAATGCAGTTTGTTATTTTATAGACTTTCGATGAAAGTTCTTTCTTACCACCAAGATTTCGGTTCAAAATGGATCATAATAGAGAAACAACAAATTTAAGCTGGTAAAAATATTACACATAAAAATGTGACAAATTTTAGTAAAGACCCTTCTTGTTTCCGAAAGCTTTTCCAAACTGGGGGGGTCTAGACCCCTTGGTATATCCATATATTAAACCCTAGATCGTGGACTGAGACTGTGCACTTATCGTCATCAAGTTAAAAGCATGGTTACCAAGTTCACACTTACAGGCGTGTGCCTGAATAGACCTATCTTTTTATCTAATATCGTTTTTCATTTATGCCCAAAAAAGTCATACAGAATCTCCCACGAGAATACAACAATGTAACAACCGTGACACAATTGCTCCTCAGAATTCACATTCTGACCCTCCGGCTTGTTGATATTTATCAAAAGGTAACTTCCTGATTGCCATTTTGATCATTAATCGTGATTTATAAGAGGTGTGGCTGAGTTGCATAATGTTGTAACTTACATCAGCCCAAGGGTCATACCCGCTAAACTACACTTGACTTACTCGATACAACTCTTAGATTGATGTAAGTTGCACTACTATTATTTAACTTAATAAGGTCCAAGAGTGAATAAGAGATATAATTAGAAACCATATGAAAAACTCGTCTTCCACAATAAATTGCCAAAACAATTTACCATGACAGTTTAAGAACCTGAAAAATAACCCAGAATCAACAGGCAGTATGAGCAAGGTCATCTGATCATGTTTCAAGAAACAAACATAAATGTAACAGTTCGAGTAAATCTTCTGTCCTATGCAATGCCAGAACGTTCTTTAACATTGAGTCCTGAACTCAATGAGTATTCATCATTCGTGGATATTTTTACTTGGAATGTCGATTATGGAATATGAGCATATTTACAAACTTACTTGGAATGCCGAGTAGGAAGTTTTAGGAGTTTGTTGCTGTGTAGTCGCCTAAGTCACCAAAAGGCCTCAGATGCAAAGTTTCATTACTCCCAAAATGAAGTAATGAATAAGCTTGTCTCATTCATACACAGAAACATCTCCATTCCAACTGCATGATGCAATTATGTTAGGTTTTATAGGATGGAAAGCAACATCTATACAAGCCTGCTGATATGCCTTGATCTTTCTCTCAAGCTCAGATGATCTACAGTTGTAAAAGTAGATAGAGCCGTCTGAAGAGCCTGAAACAAGCTTCTCACCATCCAAGCTAAAACTGCACTTGATTGGGAACCCGGATACACCGTGGCTTTCATATCTCTTAAACTTGTCTAGCCTGAAAGGAGGAGTTGAAGAGAAAATTGCAATGTAGTTCCCATTTGACTGTGCAACGAAATAAGGATCAAACGGATGGTGCCTAACACAGGGACAAGTATAAGCTTCCACATAAACCTGGTACAAGAGAAAGGTAATGAGCAAGTGAGAGGAAAGAATCAGACAATCAGAATTGTTACTTGCTATCCTAGTTCAACAAATGTTCACAATCATACATAAAAAATTTTGCCTGCAACAATTCCCTAGTATGTATGATCAATAAGTAATACAGTAAAACTTTTCTTTAGTCATAATGTTGGGATCAAATTAATTTTATTACGATGCGGAGGTTATAATTTAATAGAGGTGTAGGTACAAAAATTATTGTTTTGACTTAATTATCCTTGGTGAGATCAAGTATGCGCTACAGTAATAATTATTTAATGGAGCATCCAGGTCACATACAATGTATAGATATTGATAAAAGGGATAGACATAGCTTTGGAAAACTAGCTCATGCATTTATGGTGTGATGGGAATATGCAAAACCATCATAAAAGTCTAAATGCAGTCTCTTTAATGTTTTTCTGTCAATAAAATCTATAAATACCATATATTGTAACACAGAAAAGTATTTTATTCCGTCTTAAATGTATAATGTAACATAGCATATATTTTTTTGCAATATATAGATAATTATTACTACGTGAGGACAAAATCTTTAAGACGGGAGTCCAAAATAATTATAATTTATTACAAATGTGGAGTATATTCTTATTTATAATTGGCCCAAATTGGAACCCGAAATTTTTATGACTACATGGAAGTTATTCATTTATAGAGCATCACTATAGACAGGTTTTACTGTATAGATATCCAAATATACTATAGACAGTAATTCTGGTTAATCCAACATTCCAAATGCCAGAAGTTTACCATTGTCAAACAGCCAAGGCACAGCTAATAAAATATCGATTCATGCACATTGAATATGAATTCTGACACATGAAAGACAAATTATTCAGTCATCAATTTCCACATCAGACATGAAAGAATAAACAAATCAATTTTCCCAGTCATGTAGATAATAAGGCTAAGACTTTAGGAAAAAGATGAATGTTTCAGGAGAAGAAACTTAAAAAATGACACCGCAATTAAATGCCAACTTGCACGGTCAAGTTTTGCTATTTCCACAAAATGCTGATTGTGCATGTATCATTGTTCTAAGAAATAATTCCCTGGCAGTGACATTGGATCTATAGAAAATAGAATAAGCATATTAATATCCAACCTCAAATAAATTCCATGAATTTTTGTGGTTTGGATTGATTAAAGTAAGCATTGCTAGAAGTCATTAACATATAAAGTTGATTATACTATAATATGCAAATAAACGGGACTAATTTATTCAAGCCATTGCTAGAATTCATTATTATATTTTATACAAACTGAGCAATGCCACTGATTGCACATGTGCATGAGCATTGACAGGCCATGGCTGTCTAAGTTATTCAAGCTTGTAGCTAACAATGCAAACTAGAAACTGATCATGCAATGAAACTCCATTACTTCTTTGTCTATCCAAAAGAACGTGAACAAAGGGTGAAATTCAAAAAACTGAGAAGGTGCCAACAGCACAGAGTCCTACTGGGCAATCATATTAATGGGAATGCAGGGAAGATCTCCTTTTGATTCTCTACTGCTCAAGATCTTATTTTAATTTGTCTACAAAATTAGCTCACTGGTTCATTCATCACTTTGAGCTAGAACTTCATCAATGTTCAGGGATTTTGTAAACACACAAATAATTTTTCTAAAATATAAATGGGTTTGAAAGAGTGTTATTCAAAGATAAAAAAGGAAAATGATACCTTCATGAAGAGAGAGTGGGAGTTAACAAACATAGTCAAAATAAAGCTTTTGGAGATGTAGACATATTGGGAGGAGTCAATTACCTGTTTGGACAAAGGAACCTCTCGCGATATATCCCAAACAATAATGGAATTCTCACTCATATTGGCTCCAGATACATCACTAGAAGAGACAAACTGCTTTCCATTAATGGTAAATTCAACGTCGAGAATTGGACCCAGACTTTGAATGTATTCGTGTGCCACCTTGCCGGTTCTGATATCCCACAATCTGAGTGAGCCCCTTGATCCCCCAGAAAGGAAGAGGTTGGAGTTTTCTGGATGGAACTTTACTACTCTAACGGCCAGTTCCTCCCTGAAATTCTGTGTCTCTATCCCCTTTTCAACATCAACTAATCTTGATGAGCAGTCATAGCCACAAGAAAGCACAAATAGCCCTTGCTGTGACCACTTTACATCGTTCACAGCTGCACTATGGAAGTTAAGCACACGTGCTAACTTCTGGTCTCTGCTCCACACATTCCATATGCAGATTGATTGATCCATCCCAGCAGAAGCAAGAAGATGAGCTGCAGACTTACTCTAATGAACAGATCAATAAGGCCAACAATATAATCAATAACAACAGCTTTTTCATGAATACTCAAAGTTGTCAATAATGAGACCCTACCATGATTTGGTGACCAATTTATAGAATTGACAGCCTTGGTATGGTGACAGAGAGCTGCTGACAGCCTTCCAGGCATTTTGCTTCGCTGTGCATGGCTCTTTGGTTGATGTCTCAATGATGACAAAATATCATGTCGTAGATATGTATCTGAAATACTTCCCAGGACTGAAAAACAAGATAATATAACAGTGAAGAGACACTTTATCAGTCAAATAAGAGGCAGTGAAAACACAAACAAACATAATAGAAATGAGTTGGCACAAGCACCAACCCACTGCATATTAGTACACCAATTCCAGTCTTTAAAAGGGCTGATCCAGATATAGTGAAAGCACCACTATACTGCAGCCCCAGAATTCAATCTTTACATCAAACAGTGGATCCACATATTTTAATATGCACATTTACTTAAACAGATGTGACAATATTTCCTTGTCAATGTAATCTAATATTCTAATAAACAAACCATATGTTGATTAAGTTTGGTAACAATGCCGATTAACTCCAAGTAAGTAGCCTCCTTCATTCTAACATCGCATCCTCATCCTGTATTTCTGCTTAATCTTGAACCCACAACAGCTAAAGTGTTAGGTAAGCAGCTACTTTGAGTTGAAAGTTAGTGTTTACTAACCCCGTAACGAATTATGATTTCATTATTCAGCAATTATGGATTAAAAATGGCAAAACTTCAATGCAACACATCCACTACCTAAATTCATGACTAAATTGATAATTACTAATAAGTTCAGCTAAGCAAATACCCAAAAGTTTGCACTATTGGATAAGATATCATATGCTTCTTTGATAATTAATCTCATTATACCATCTGAATAAACATATCTAAATCATCAACACAGTTCTTAACAATATTCACAACACTCCAGTCATGCAACTTTAAAAACATACATACTTTTAACTTCATAAACGATTGCTTATAAAAGTTTGCAACTGTAGAAAGCGCTTCTACTAAAAACTGCTTCCCACAAAAAGCTCCCTCAAACATGCATCCGTCCGCACAACATTTACACAAGGCATTTCAATTTGCGACTCTTATAAAGAAAGAAAAGCAAATGGGTTTAACTAATATCACCTTGTGTGGCGGCAACTGGGGCACTCGGGTCGGGTTTCGGTTCGGTAGCAGCGGGGATTCCCGGGCCTAAGAGTGCTCGCTCTCTCTTTGACACGTATCTGCCGGCTACTGAAGCATCGGCTCGAAGAGCCGAGTGCTGTTGATTCGGGCGGTGTAGGGGGTGGGGCTTTATTTGGGGATACGGGTAGTCGGATCTAGGCCGCTTTGAAGGTGGTGAAAATATGGATCGTAATTCGGGTTCAGGTTTCGATGCGGGCTCGGGTTCATCGTCTGAGGTATTGCAGTACGCGTCGCAGAGAAGATCCATTGCGCGGAAGGTGGGGGAATTTTTTCAGCGAATTGCATCAGATACACCGTGATAGTTATAAAATTATCTAAATACCTTAAAAATAGAATTTGACAAAATTTTCATCAATACCCTTTAAAAACACATGAGAAATTACTAAATTATCCTTAATTTAAAACACACTTGTTCCCGCTAAACCAAGCTGATACACAGGAGCAAACCAAGGTTGAAGAATGAAAATCTACCGCAACTGAAAAAGTGAAGTTGGGTTCATCGTTGTATAATTACTGTCGAAAGCTGATCCTTTGCTAGAAAATTATCGAAATATGACTTTATTAAGTAAATAACGGCTTGTAATTACTTTTTTTTTCTTTATATTTAGGGAAACATAAGAAATTTATGGTTTTATATTGAAAAAATTAATGAAATTAGTTGTGGGTCTCCCATAATAGATTCAAAAACAAATTTGTAGCTGTTTTTCTCCATGCTACAAGATTCAAGATCGTGTAATGCAGAAGAGTTCATGGAATACACGACCCTCAATCGTTTACAACATAACTTTTTGTTAAATTACGTAACTTTTAATCTTGTAATACATGACCTTTACGATCTTCAGTTGTGTATTACATGACCTTCATGTATGTGCTTCATGTACACAGACCTGTATGTGCTACATGTACACAGACCTGTATGTGCTTCATATATTACACGACTTGCATATATTCTTGTATTACACGACCTGCATATATTCTTGTATTACTCGACTTCATTAGATACATTGTTATACGACCTTCATGTGTTACACAACCTCTATTTATTTCACTATTACACGACCTTCATGTATTATATGACCTAATGTATGGCTGCATGAGTACACGACTCGAAAATTGCATAATTTTTGCCATTATTGTTAATCCATTACAATAATTTGTATTTGTTACTTTGTAGAAATGTCAACGAAATTTGGTCAGAAAAAAAAGGAAAGCAGCAAACCGAAAATAAAAATTACTAATTTGTCGTCGTTAGGCCCAATAAGAATAATAAAAAAGAATCTTAGTGATGAACAAGTGGGGATTTTTCGTAAATCATGTTTTGGGCATTTTTTGGACTTAAAATGAGTTTTATTTTTGTGCCCAGTTATTGCATAAGTTGGTATTAAGGCATGTGTATTCATCCGATAAGGTAATGTATTTTAAGATATGGAAGAAAGTTTGCTGATTTTCAATGTTTGAATTTGCATTAGTTACTGGATTGAATTGTGAAGAAATTTATTAACCTAACTTGGGCATTATTGATGACGGTAGTCGGGTATGTGATGTTTTGTTGGGCGGTTGCAAAAAGTTCACCAATACAACTCTAGGTAAGACATTCGAAACAATTAAGTCGAAAGATGATATGAAAATGGTTAAATTTGCCATGTTATATTTCTGAAAAAGAGGCATACAACTTTGTTTATAATAATTAATCAATACGAGTATGGAATATTACAATTTCATTTCATGTACGATTAAAAATAATGGCAAAAGTTTTATTTTGAGGCCGTGCACTCATATAATCGTGTAATATAAGAGGTCGCGTAATACGTGAACAACGTTATAATACATGACGTTCATGTAATGTAACAGAAAGTCATGTAATAAACGATTAACGGTCGTGTGTTACATGAAGTCTTCATCAGTAGGTTGCGTTACAGGCAAACACTCAATTGGTGATTCCTCTGCAACAATAAAATTGTTCGGACTGACAATAGGAAATGATGGAGGCATGTGGTTGGACACATCATTACTCTCTTCCCATGAAGGATGAGGTTAAGGTTGTCTATCCATAGGAATTGCCGAAATTGAATTTCATTCAAAAGTGACGCAGAGCAGGTTTCTAAACTCCATTGCACTAGTTACTTCCTCTAAGAAAAACTCCACATCATCATTGGTTTGAATTGTAACTGGTGGCATAAGATCAGATGTCTTAAGCTTGAACTTCATTGTGATTTCAAATTTTGAAGTATATATATCAATAACTTGAGCTACCTTCTCTACCAATTCCACATATGTTGTCGATCGTGGTATCATTATCCCTTTAGCCTTAGAACCTTTGAATCTATACTCATCATTTTGTTCAATTCATTCACCATTAAAGAGAATAGGCACACGTATCAAAACCATACTTGTTGATGCCAAAGAAATAATAATATCAAATTTTATATATAAATAACTATACGACGCACACGACTTACATGACCTACATGATTAACACTATCTACACGATTTACAAGACATACACGACCTACAAGACAGACACGACTTACAAGACATACACAACTACATTACTTACATGACTTATACGACCTACATGACTATATTACTTACACGACTGCATGATCTACACGACTAACTACATGACATACACGATGTCAAAACGAATATATGACCCAAAACTGCGATAAATAATGTATCTTTCTGAAAAAAATAATAAAACAACCTACATTGCATATATTTCGACATATAAGGAAAAAATAGTGAAAATATTTGAAAAAAATGATAATGTGAGGAAAATTTCTAAATTTTTCTAAAAAATATAAACCTTAAAACCTAACAACATTAACATACCTTATTAGGTTGATTAATGGACAATGTACATTCCTTTCAATTCAAATAAGTGTGGGAGTTAAAAAAGTAAATATATAGTTGCATTTTTGTAAGAGTTTAAAAGAGATTTTGAGAGATTTTGAGAGAATTTCGGTAGAAAGAGATTTGAATATAAGAGCTAAAAAGAGAGTGAAAAGGTATGGATTTAATGCATTCATTAAGGGCATTTTAGACTTTACATACATTTGTTAGGGTATCTATGAAAATAAAAAAGGGGAGGGGTATTTAAATAATTTTGTAACTATTAAAGGGTATTTAATTAAAAACCCCGAATTTTTTGGTATCGGCGTGAGAAATTTAACAAATACTGAGGGTGATATTGCAATTAGATTGACGCCACTTTAGGGCCGAAGTCGTTTGCTTATTTTGGGCCTCACAAGATAATCCATGAGCAGGCGTTTTGACCCCTCTAAAATTCTTAATGAAGCCCCTCTACCTAAGCAATAAAAAAAAAACTGAAGTTTTTTTTTTTGAATGAAAGTTTAGTTAAATAATTAAATAAATTATTTTTAATAATTTTTTTACACCTACTCTATTTCATAATTTATACTTATATTTTAATTTTTTTTTTAAAAACTTTTAAGAATTTAGAATTATGGAAATAGAAATTATGTATCAAAAACAAAATAATTTAAATAAAAATCTAAAAGAAATACTCTTTTTAGGGTGTTAAAAGCTCCGTTGTAGCTCATTGATGTGGGTCATATCACATGGAATTTGAGCAGTAGTGAACTCATTAAACGTTTGGCAAGATGGGTCTTCAACTCTATTAACTCAAGCTAAGTATAGGCCAATTAGAATAGTTAAAAGGGTCGTATATACGCAAAATCAAAAATAAAGGAAAAAAATTCACCAAGTGGTACAAAATGAAATATTGTTTTTTGTTGTACATTGAGCAAGTTATTGAAATATGTTTGACTTAGCCGCTTAGCTAATGAAGTTTAGTCATGGACTGTAGTGGTGTTCATAATCTAATATGATCTGCTCAATCCATCTACTTTGCAAAAATTTGATCCGTAAAATTCAGATCTATGGATTAATAGATTGGATTAGATTGAAAATTTAAAAATTTACAGTAAGTGGATTGGATATGGATTTATTTCTATAAATCCAAAAAAATCCATGAATATGCAAAAAGAATAAAAAAGTTTATTTAATTACAAATAAAACTTATAAATGTGGCATTACTACTTACTAATAAATAAATAAGTTAAAATATAGTTACAGTAGCACCATATTATATCATGTCCGATAATAATATAAAATAAAAATAATAAAATAATTGAATAATGAGAATAAACAAATATTAATTTTTTTTTGGTGTCTTATATTTTGAAACTCTAGATGTATTACTCTAGTTTTTTTTTTAAAATAATTTATTTAAATCTTATTCAATTTTGAATTTGATCGGTAATAAAATTATTTTTAAATTATATATTTTTATTTAATTAATTCGTGAATTGGACAGAATTAGAAATTTTTTTATCCGCAAACCAATCTGTAAAATGGTGGATTGAATATGGATTGGATCAAATCCACATCCGATCCGCAGATGTATGGATTGGATTTGAATTGAATTTCACCAATTCATGGATTTGATTGGATTAGATTGAAAATTTATAATCTGTAAAATTATGAATCTGATATAAATTGATGTCTAATCTGCAAAATCTGATCCGCGAACACTCCTAATAAACTGTGGTCCATTGAACCAATGAATAAAAATAACTTATTTTTACAGGTATTGTTTTATAGGAATGGTCTGAGCAGAAACATATCAATCATTAGAAGTGAAGAAATAAAATACTAGAAGTAGGTCCATTCAATCTCTTTTCTTCAATTTATACAATCATGAACCCTTTAAAATAGCTCATTACTCTCTATGGTCCTATAGACTATGGTCACTATAAATGCTTTTATAAGATGGTCCTTCAAATATTTATCATAGGCATATAATAGAGGGCATATACCTTTGGATGATGTAAAGGTGAAGTCATGCTCTGCACTTGTTGGCTGGATATGTGTCCCACGATGCTTAAATTAATTGATTGTAAGTGATTGCCAATTATATATGAATCTTATTTGGCCCATGAGAGTACTAATTTGTCCTTTAAGATTATGTGGGGGACTTATGGTACTATTCTTCATAATTTGAAATAGACAAGAGAAAAATAAATAAAAAGATAAATACTGACAATAACATTATAGATTTCAATAGTTTTTTCTTTTTTAATGGGATATGATACAATTGATATATTTACGATTAGAATTCAATTGAATACTATTACAATACAGCCTAGAATTTTACCCTTACAAATTGTTCACAAACACACTTTTGAATTAATGTTCACAAATTTCTTATAAATTTGGAAGAATAGTTGCTCCTCCCACAAACTAGTAAGAGAAGTATATATATATATATATATGTATGTATGTATGTATGTATGTATGTATATGTATGTATGTAGAAGGAAAAAAGAATCCAAGCTCCCAAGTTTAACTTGATGTAGTTGAATCAATTTGATTGAGTCCCAGTGATTATGTGTTGCTAATAACTTGTCAATTCCTATTCTATCATCCAATTAAAAAAAAAACACATTAATTAGGACTTTAATATCAACATCTCTAACATTACTCAAATATTATTTACCTTCCACCATTTTATTATGGATCAAAATTTTTGATATTATTAATATGAATAATTCCACTAATCACTAACAATCAAAAATTCGAAAGTTAATGCCAAAGAAAGAATTTCAATTGCATTAATTCTTGAATGAATAGTAATTGTAACCTTATAATAAAGCTAGAGGACAAAGAGATAAATTATAATTCACCGACCCAAAAGAGAAAAAATAAAAAGAATTTCAAGCATAAAAGGACAAGCAACAGAACAGGTTTCAACTCAAGTTTTCAAATATTATAAGATTATAACAAAGGTTTGTGATAAAGTGGGTCCACTTGAAGACTAAAGGAATGTTTCATCCAAGAGGGTCAAGAATCAAGATCATACCCTCTTAAGTCAACCCCACCAAGGGTCTTGGTTGAAGATTAATTTGGTGACAGGACACATGCCCACTAGTCAATTTGTTTATTCACTCATCATCCTATTGAAAATTTTAAAGATCATAGAGCCTCTTTTTTGATTTTTTTATGGTTGAAATTTGATAATACAATTTTTAAATCAAAGATTTCAAAACAGAGTCAATAACAAGAGAGACGGTCCTTTTAGACACACCACTCAAAGCCTTCAATTCAACCAACAATAATACATATAAATTTACGGATGAATATCATTGTGATGATTTTACAATTGATTTAATTTACAAATAAATTTAACCAATAAATGCCAAGGGAGAGTGACTTTTGAGTTTAATTAGGTGATGATGGGAGGGAGAGAGTTGGTAAGGATAGCAAGAATTTGGACAAGTTTCCAAGATTAGAATTAATTCCACATATTTATTTGGTCGATAAAGCAAGTTTTAGACTTGCATTTCTATATTAAATTATCATCTTGATGGAATGTAAAGCAACTTCAATATATTATATTGTCACTAAACCATTTGTAAGTCTTACTAGAACAAGAAACTATGGATCTAGGCTCTATTTTAAATGTCATATATATGTATTGGTTAAATAATTTTGATTTTTTAATTAAACATTTCTATCCATATATAACACATTGTCCCACTAGGGAGAGCCAACTTTCAGCAAGCAAATTATATATATCCTTTGGCTATCGTAACACAAAGTGGAAATCTTAGTTGGTTTTACAGGAAGAGTGTACAAAATATGAGTGGATTATAGAATGGTTATAAATTAATTAATTGGCAGAGAAATACAGCATAAAAGAATGAATATACATGTGAAAAAGATTTCTTAAAAAGTTGATGAAATGGATATATCATTGAGTTTAATACTAATTTCTGTTTTTTTTTAATTGCCGAAAGAAAGTGAAACCCTTCTTAGTTCTTGGCCAGCCACCCCTTCCGAAGCCTGACGTTAATAATTTACATGCTTTTTAATTTTTTTAATTTTTTTTACATACTTATTTTGACTTATTCCCCTCACGCATTGAGAAAAGCAATTTGTTTTTGCTTTAATTACCTTTAAGTGGTAGGGTTCCCGTTTGTTTTTATTTGCTCCTTATGCATTTTTTTAATAGGCATTTTAGGGTTAGGAGGGGGTTTGGCCTATCTCCGAATTGTGCTTTTTTGGATCACAATTATCAATCACCTACCAAATATTACTTTTTGTTTCCCAAAATAAAGTATTTTTTGAGTTTGGATATTTATAATCAGTGCAGAAACTAAGAATTTATTTTAAACCGAGTTAAATTAAAATACTTTTTCAATAAATATTACTGATTATATATATGTGTGTGTGTACACAACAAGGGACCGGTATCTATTACCACAAACCTTCGCTTATCAATCATTGGGAACCGGACGTCTTTGAGACGACATAGAACGAATCCGGATCTGGTCAAGCAGCAAGTCAAGGGTGCTCATCTACCCCAAATGTAAATGTAGCCCAACGGTAAAAGGAAGGAGGAGGGGCGTAATAGCCATCTATTAAGAGTCACATTCATACATGAAGTGATCGAGATAAGAGTATATATATGTGTGCGTGTGAATTTCTTAAAGACTGATACGAACACTACTAATTTTATTGAGATTATAAAAAACATGTTAAAGACCAGAATTAACATTACTTATTTTATAATGGTTCATAATAAAAATTTTTAAAAATTACCTTAGCTTTGCCTTTGTTTATTACCACTTTAAAGTTTTATTATAAGAGCTCGTTTGATATTATTTTTATGAGGTTCAAAAGTAATTTTGAAAATCAAATAGCTAATTTTGGAGTTTGGTAATTTCTTTTCTTACAAAATCACTTTTGATAAAATCACCTAAGGAATGAGTAGCTTTTCAAAATTAGATTTTGAGAATCAGTTTTGTACTTAATGCAAATCTATATATATTATAAAAATCTATAATTTTCCTTATTAATTAGGAAATAAATTCATTAACTTTAAGTAGATTATTATTATTATTATTATTATTGTTGTTGTTGTTGTTGTTGTTGTTGTTGTTATTATTATTATTATTATTATTATTATTATTATTATTATTACATAATAAAAAATATTTTATATGCATATTTATAAATGTGCAAATAAATTTCATGTAACATTATGTCAAATTCAGTCATTTAAAATCTTAGAGCATTTTTAACAGTAAAATACATAAAAATTCTTTGAAAACTCACAGTATTTTTAAAAATAAATTTTATCAAACGTTTAATTGATTTACTTCATAACTGATTATTTCTACGGCACAAATACCAGCAATTATTTTAAAAGTTATAATATTACCAAACTAGCACTAAATATAGTTATTTACGTTTGAGATTTCACCTTCATATGGCTTCTGTTTTTGCACTGTGCTTGGTAGACTTTGAACTATGTGTTATTATTAATCTGTGAATTTAGACTTCCATTTTATTTAGTAGTCTAACTAGAAGAATAAAAAGTATGGCAAGACCTGAGACATGAAACAAACAAAGTTAAATGAAAGATGAATTGACTTTTAAATAACGAAAGCTCAGTAAGTTAAAAGTAAAACCAAAAACCCACCAATCTAGACCGTCCAAATTGCTTCACGTTGGTTGATGACTCTTGGAGTATATCAAAGTCAACGGAAAATTATATCAGTTGACAACTTTTAATTATAAAATGGTTAATAGCTAGGATAATTGATTGACTTAGCAAAACATGATATTCCAAATCAGAATTGCATGATTTTTGACAACAATATATAACTATCACATCAATCGACGTTTTAAAGTTTATTTAATTTAATCACACCAATAATTAAGTTAATCTAAGATTAATTCTTGTTACGTATTTTGATAGGTACTTGTTGACTATTGTTCTAACCAAAGTCATCATGTTTGTGTGTGTGTGTGTGTATATATGCATATTTATTTATTGTGATTGTGGTGCGTACGCGGTGCGTGTTTTACTTTGAGTACTACTGGGTTTGACCTAATTACAATTTAAAAATTAAGACACATGAAGATTTTTAGAAGCACTTTGTGAGATTGACAAATTCTACAAACATGGGCCATGAAAGTAAGGCGTGTTTGGCTGCTGAAATTGTTGCTTTTGTTTTCTGAGCTTTGGTCAGAAGCGCTTTCACAATCTTAGTCACTCTCGCGGAGCTAGCTAGCTGCTTGGCCTTTTCATCTTTTCTTCCTTTTCATGAGGGACAAATAGATTAGACAAAATTCTGTGTCAAGGAATTCAAGTAGGGGTTTTGGTTTTTGTCACGTTGTATGCACATGACCAATTGACCACAATCTTACACCATTATTCTATCATCTTAGTTATAATGGCTAGCTAGAAATAAAGCAATTCTAATAATTATAGTTAAGGAATCTCTAAGTTACAGCAGCTGTAACATAGGTTTAGTTTTATAGTTAATATATTAGGTCTATTAGTAGTTTTCAAATGGTAGGATGTTCATCTTCATCGGCTAATAAACTAAGAAATTAATTAATGTTGTACTAATTATATGTAAAGCTAAACTCATATTCCCAAGTGTTTTGATTGATGGAGAGGAATGTGAATGATGAAAACTCAAAATTGGATTCTTGTGCAATACCATTGAGCTAT
The DNA here is from genome assembly GCA_030449075.1 of Murraya paniculata. Lineage (NCBI taxonomy): Eukaryota > Viridiplantae > Streptophyta > Magnoliopsida > Sapindales > Rutaceae > Murraya > Murraya paniculata. The sequence goes on along the minus strand of JAEVFN010000008.1, from coordinate 1,805,646 downwards.
ATACATGTATGTGATGACAATGACAAGCACTGCTGCTACCGTGAGGCAACAATTGATATTTTGCGGGCAGCAGACCATTAGGAAGACATGGGGGCACATGCAAATGCAATGAAAAACCCACTTGGAAGTTTGAATATCCAAATTCAAATGATTCATTTGGGCAAGTTGTAACTTGGAGAGATTCAATTTCAAATGGTCTGACTAGAACCAAAGCTGTGACAGTGATGAAAATCAATTCGATTGCATGTTCTTAAAATAGAAATTTGAATGTATTTTACTTAGACCATTCACTTGCCCAACCACCTCCACCACCCACAAGAGAAACGAAACAATTAATTAACAACTACTTGTTATTTGATAGTAAAATACAATCGGCACGGCAATAATTCTTTAGTTGAATTTATCGGTACACGCTCTCTTTATTTTTATGATAGAGAGTTCTAGTCTCTTCATGTAATTGTAAGAATTTGTTTAGTTGATATTCTGAATTAAATTTTAATGTTGAGAAAGTAGCATAAATGGAGGATCGTTTGGTACTGTGACGCTGTGCTTTGTTTTCATTATACAACTGTGGGATACAATCATCTAAGTTTATAATCCATCGCTGTAAATGTCTACTAAACACTTTGAAGGTGTATGCTACCAAATAATAATACCAAACACACCTTGAATTAAAAAAGAAAATCAATAAAATATAAATTGTGCCACAATACATATAGATTTTGAAAATATATATATCATTATTAGAAATTTGAAATGGTGGAGAAGATGAAGGGGGTACGTGTAAAAATGGGTTGGGGTGCAAATGATTAGGAAATTAGAAGAATATTACAAAAGAAAGCACGAAGGAAGAAGAAGAACGACGATAAGGCGGCAAGCAAAAAGAGAGGGGGTCGCCTTCGCTTTCAGGGCTCTGACTCTGAGGCAAGTGTAGGTTTGCGGGACCCATGTGTCTTCGCACGCGTGCGTGCACGCCGCGTGGACCCCACTCGTTGACTTTCTTTTAAAAGTCGTACCCTTCTAAGCATGACGTCATTTAGTCTCTGCCGCCTCAACCTCAACTCAACTAACCTAGTCAATTTCCATTTCCCCACCTTTATTATTATTATTATTATTATTATTATTATTATTATTATTTAATTTTTGTGGTCAATTCTAAATTTTAATTTAATCTTTTTTCTTTTCCATTTTTTCCCCTTAAAAAATGATTACCTTAATTAAAATTTCTTATTTTTGGATACTCAACTGCTAATGTTCAGTTGCATTTGCCTTTTTTGGCTAATGGGTTATATACACTGATGATGATACAAGGATGTAAACTCCTAACCAAAGTTTCCACTAAAAATTAGGTGAAACATGAGTTTTAAACTATAAATATTTTGCAACACGTTTGTTATAATTTATTTCAAAGTTTAAGGTTTATTTTTTTCACCAAAAAAAATCATAATATAATTTTTTAATATAGGGCATTATATCTTCAATTTTGTTTTGTACTTTTTTTTTTTAAATTCTTATTCATCTCATCTTGAGCCTTGAAAATAGTTTCTCTCTATGTATTAAAGAGAGAAATGCAAGTATGCATAAGATGATTAGATGGATTAAAGATGCATTGTATACAATCACAAGGAAACGACATCAAATAAGTTCAATGTGGACATCTCTTATCCTGAATTACAAATTTAATCAAACTTACATTATGCGTAGCTAATCCTTTTTCACTTTATTAAGAAATGATTGTGAAAAATATAAACTCCCTTAGTTAGAAAATGTTGAATAAAAATCGAATCATCCACCAGCAATATTTTTTTTTTCAATTCATATGGTTAATAATAAATTGTGGTCTTATCGAGTACGGATATTGCTCTAATTTAAACACAATTTATGCGATCTTTAAAACAAAATTTTTACACTTCTTATCATGCTTAATTTCTTGTCGACCACCTTATTGTAGATTTAATAAATGACAGTGGAAAGATGTTGGAATAATTCAGAATCAGGAATGAATATGTTTTTTCCTTTTAAATTTTGAAAGTGAGTGTTGAATTGGAGGTAATTTTATTTATAGTGGGTCAATTAATTGCTCTTGACATTTAAGGAAAATCTATAAAAGGTTCTTGTATTTGAGCTATAGCTTGCCTTGCATGAAATTTCCTTGAAGCAGTGATTAGTATATGACTTGTAGGTCTCTAAATTCAGTTAACAGTTTTGGGGGTATATATAGTAGGAAATCAATAATCCTCGAACTCTTGTCGTTTAGAAGTTCCTCCTGTTACTATCAATTATATATGAAAAATAAAAGATAAATATATAATGAATTGTAGATTCAAAAATCTTAGAATTTGATTATATTTGTCAACTACAATAAGAATCTACCGAAATTAGAAATCTGAAAATCTGGGTGCAGTCAAAATATGTTGGATTTACTTCTAAGTCTTTGAAAGAAAGAGTTCCAACGGGTTGAATTTACTCCTAAATATTTTAAAGAAAGAGCTGTTTGAAAATCTAAGTTAAAACCGGCTGCAACTCGTTCAAATATTAAAATCAACCTCTTTAATGCATACATAAGAATTTGAACCCTAATTAAAAAATGAGTGAGAAAGTCTAACTATTTGACTAAGTAATAATTTGCTTGAGTTTGTGAAAAGTAAAAATATTATTGAAAATTTAATCAAATGTCGAGTGATGAAACAAAATATTGTTCCTCATAATCTTATGGGAAATTCTGGCCTATGATTGGCCAAAATGGGCTCCATGTGCCTTGGTGGCCAATTTTTGGCATTACCTTACTGGGCAAAAGTTGTGCAAATTCCACCATATTACTTTTCTCTCATTCATATTTATATTATATTTGAAACAAATAAACTAATTGGAAAAAAAGAAAAAAGAAAAAAGAAAAAAGAAAAAAGAAAAAAGAAAAAAGAAAAAAGAGTTAATTAAGAGCATCTAACATAAGAAATTAATAAGAAAAGGAAAAAAAGAAACGAGATTCAAAATGAAAAGGACCTAAATTTTCTCGTCTAATCAACCCCCTGAAATGTCAAACGTTAATCCAATACTTGTTTCACTTTGCACAGTAACCCTGAAAAACAGTTCTTCTTCAAGCTCACACACACACATATATATATATATGACAAATATGCAGCGAGCCCATCATTTTATGTGACCTTCAAAAACCTCAAAAAAAAAACAAAAATTGGAACCAAAGAGAGAAGAAGACCAAGAAGTAACGAAGAGCTATTATTATATTTATTAGCCATGGCAGATGAATTTAACACGAGCACAAACTGGTGGGAATCATCAAGAAACAGGTTCGATAGCGGCTCTTCATCTGCGGCAACTTCTGGTCTCAATAGTAATAACAGTAGCTTTGGATGGCCAGTCACAGCTCATCATCATCATCACCATCATCAAATGATGGACCTCAAGCCTAATACTGCGGCTACAACAAGATCCTGTATAGATTCTTCGGCTTCGGTTTCGGGTAGTTCAGTCGTTTTTCAAGATTCCCATAAGCTCCAACAATCCCCTGCTGTTGATTCTGATTTGCAAATGATGGGTTTAGGCCTCTCATCTCCTTCTTCCCTTGACTGGAACCAAGCCTTGCTAGTGTAAGTATATATCTATACACTCCACTATACGCATATAACAAATTTCAATTAATTATCTTTTCTTGTTGTTAATTAGCACCCGAGGCGACAAATCTGAGGGGAGCTTTCGATCTATGCTGCAAGAGAATATGAATTCAACAAGTGGGTACCGAGGGTTTTCTTTAGATCATCAACAACAAATACAGTTTAGCCCTCATCACGGCGGGAGCTCCAGTGACAGCACGGTGACGTGCCAGGGCTTGCCTTCAAGTTTTCAAATGGATTCATCATCTCCAGTTAATCTCTACGGCAACGTCCCAATTTTTCAAGGTGGTGGGATATTGGGATCCGATAATAATCAGAATTATCATTACGGAGCCGCAGCAGCAGCAAGTAGCGGCTATGGGATGAACACAAGTGAGCTGTCACCTTCTTGGTCAGCTGCTGCTACTAATAACAATAATAAAGTGCCCCAATTCTTGAGAACTTCACCGCCAAAACAACAGCAGCAGCAGCTTCACTTCTCTAACAACGCACCGTTTTGGAATGCGTCTGCTCCCACATCAATGAATGATGTTCGGTCACCGAACTTTTTCCCTTCTTTGCAAACACCGTATGCTACCCAAACTTTTGATGAAAAACCAAAGGTAATGTTATTGGTTAATATGCATCATCATCGTTTTTTTCTTTTTCTTTCTTTTAGATTAATTCAAGATTAGGGTTTCGGTTTTATTAATTTCATCGTTTTTGTTTTCAGCACCATGTATCTGAGGTTCGAGATACCAGCAGCAGCACAGTGGTGAAGAAAAGTAGTGGAAGTGAACCCGCATCCAAGAGGGCTAAAAATGATCAAACGGCGTCGCCTTTGCCTGCTTTTAAGGTATAATTAATATTATTAATAAGTTGATAAATTATTTTGTTAATAAGATCGGGTTGGGCTTATTGCAGCTTTGAATTTGTTCATATAGGTGAGGAAAGAGAAGATGGGGGACAGAATCACTGCACTCCAGCAATTGGTTTCACCTTTCGGAAAGGTAATTAATTAATAACAAGTTTACACATCAATTTTTATTTTGTATATTGATAATGAAATATTCTTGCTCTTTTGTGGATTTTCTTTGTGACTTTAATTTTAATGTATGTGTTATTATTGATATACATTTGTCAGACTGATACCGCCTCGGTGCTATCTGAAGCAATTGAATACATCAAATTCCTCCATGACCAAGTAGCTGTAAGTATCCATAAAAAGACCTTGTCATTGTCACAATAATTATCAATAATACAAAATCATCACCTAGAATTTATGTGTTGGCCTCAACTTTCAACTATTTTTCTTTTTCTTTAAATATAATATCAGGTCTTAAGTACTCCATACATGAAAAGTGGAGCAGCTCCCATACCACACCAACCGGTAATATAAATTGTATATGTATATATATAACTATTGCATAGCGCATGCATTATATATTTTTGGTCACATAGTAGTAGATAAAACACGGACACATACAAATTTTTTTTTTGTTAATATATGCAGAATTCTGAGAAGGTTAAGGACAGCGAAGGGTCAAAACAAGATCTTAGAAGCCGGGGACTATGTCTAGTGCCGGTATCAAGCACATTTCCAGTCACTCATGAGACCACTGTGGATTTTTGGACTCCCACATTTGGAGGAACATTCAGATAGATGAAGAAGAAAGTGAAAGGAGCTAACATGGAGCATGCAATATGCAAGGAACTGATTCTCTGCTACGTTATATATCTTGTCAATTAACCGTAGGCAAGTTGTGGGGGATGAATTGATAAAGATTGATGAATGGTGAAAGAACAGGAAAAAGAAGCTGCCAACAGAACTGTCTAGGCCGGGGATGGAAAATTTGAAAAATGAATTGTAGAAATTGTAAAAGGAGAAAGAAAAGAAAACAATTGTAGGGCCAGCAACAGGCAAAATGATGTAAGTTTGCCCTAGACTGGGACTCATTTATGCAGCATATATTAATTGTTGTAATAATTGAAGAATTATGGACTTTTAAGGTTGTTTTAGGGGATGAGAATAGGGTGCTCAAGTATAAGATTTGTTTAGAAGAACATTTGTTGTTAGCATAGCTGAGGTTATATATTAGTTCATTAATAGAGATGATAAAGGTGAATTGAGAGCTGGCACTAGCTTTAGCTAGGTAAGCTTTAGTTAAGGAAAAAAAAAAAAAGAAAGTAAAGGAAAAAAATAAATATTGAAGGGAATAATTGAATTCCAGAATAGGAGTGAGTGTGGGGATGCCATTTGATTGGAAATCTCACTTTTGATTTGTTTATATGTTTGGAATATGTTAGTGGAAGTCAGAGAGTGACCCACAGCTCCTTCATTCATGTTTTTATTAATCTATATATTTTTTAAAAAGCTCTATAATATGGTTAGAGTTGGAGTATGTATGTGCAGATGCCATCAGACATTGCTTTTGAGTTTTGTGCTTTTGATCCAATGGTCACATAGAGGAGCTTCCATTGGAAGACAAAGAGAAGCAAATTAATCATCTCTTCCGTTCTTGTAAATTTAAATAGAAACATGTTATAATTATTATCCATGTGTAGTTTTATCTTCAAAAGAATGGGCATTCGATAACCGTTGAAACTAATGTTGTCCTTATTGCATCTCCTGTACAACTAACTTTAGGGGATCTAAATGTGTGTATCTGAGTTTACAATTCTAAAAGCATTTGTATCATATGATCCATGATTAGTGGTAAACAATGATATCATTCTTGATGTTGAATCAATACAACCACAAGACTATGATTACCTACATTTTATTTTTCATCTAATAATTTGAAATATATTTTGTTTTGATCCTTTCAAAATTATGATAGTGTGCTAGAAACTTATAAACGTAATTCATAGTCATCCGCAAATCAAAAGTATATGAAATCATCATCTTTTATTAGGCTGACTTTGTTTTAGCTTTTGGCAACTGTGCTACCAAACAAATGGTAATATTATTGATCGAATACCCATCAATTTTTTCTTGACAACTAGAACTATCATTTTAATATTTCACAGCAGTACGTTATAGCTTAACAAAAACTACAATATCAGAACATCAAATAGAATGCAAATTATAAGTTAGTATCTCATTGGTTTGAGTTATCTTTATTACCTTTATATATTCTCTTGATCGTAGGAAAAAAAAATCATACACAAAAAGCACAAATTAGAGAAAATAGTAATAGCTGCAAGTTTGAAAAGCTTATATAGACTTTTTTTGGTTTATTAATTATTTATAGCAACATGTGAGATATAATGTGAAAAAAAAATTGATGATTCTTTTGTCATAATTAATCTGAAAAAGTAGTAAATATTTGAGTAAGTGTGAAGACTAGTTCAAGAATATTCCCAAAAAGTTAAAAGCTATGGCACCTCTCTCTCTTTGAGGAGAAATTTAAAGTTTTTTCAGAAAATAATAAAAGCTTAATATATGTGTTATATAACAGACTAATCATGAACCCCAGCAAAAGAAAGAAGAAGAATTAAAAAAAGCAACAAATCTTTCTTCTGAAATCTACTTGATTGGCATCTCTTTCTCTCACACTTTCTTTTCCCTCTTACGACTTTTGTACCTATTGGCTAAAGAGCATGATATAATGTAACAAATACCTTCAACCCAGCCCCGGGATCGGCACCAACTTTATGAAAATTGAGCTTTAAATTTCTTTACTGAGACACACATATATATATATAGTATTTCGTGTGAGAATTGAAGATATCTTTAGCTTTACTATACAATCTCTATGTATTTGTCTTCTGCTTTCTTATTAAAGTGCTTCCAAGTAGCTAGAGCCACAATGCTATTGTGGGAAACCACTTTTGCCAAAGGGATTAATGGGAAAATGGGCATAGAAAAATTTAGAGTGAAAAGCAAAATTGTTGGCCTGCCCAACAGCATGATTGACGAGAACTAATGGAGTGTGAAATGCGTTACCGGTAGTGAAAGGCATGTGCTTCAATAGTGCTTGACACGTGCATTTGCAAAGTGCAAATTATATGCATATTCACCTATTCAAGCTGCATGTGTAGGAGGAGATCAGAGGTAGAAAAAAATTTAATACTAATTCGAAAGTATCTTGGCTTAAAATTGAAAAACGTAAGATAATGAAGAAAAAGGCAATGAGAAGCCTGTTTGCGTTTGTTTCTCTAGCCACATAAGCTTGCTTGTTCAAGTATTTTTACACACACTTATTTCCCTTTTTTTTTTTCTTTTTTTCTGTTTGGTCTGATACGCAACATCTTAGAATTTTGGTACGAGCCCCAATATAGCCATATGGGCAAGGGAAAAATATTCTGATATCGTGAAATTTGTAATTGAACTTTGGTTTCTTTCGGGGCCCTTCTTAAAAGTTCATAGCCACTTGTTGGGCCATCATTTGTGTTTATTATGTTTCAGCTTTCAGCCTAATGAAGGAACTTTGCGGCTGACTCCAAGGAAATCTTGCTTCCAAAGATCTCTAGTTAATCATTCTCTGTCACCTTGTGCTAAAGCATAATGATCTTTTAAGGATAAGTGAATCAAAATTCCAATGCTTCTCTTTACTTATTCACTTTTCAATCCTTTCCTGTTTCCAGCATAATCTGGGGCAAAGTAGAAGTTCACAGTGGAGAAATTGGACGCAGAAACACGTGCCCATAATAATGTGTTTGAGAAGACATAGGTTGAACAATAAGCGTTACCCGCACATGGGGATGTACAGTTCAGCTGTGGATGCCCGGGTGAAATTAAAATTTCTCATTCTTGTTTTGTCTTTCTGCTTTGTCTGGGTAAATTGTTCATGCGGACATCTGCAACGAAGCACGACTCTACAGTTCACATGGCTAAAGTTAGGTGCACGTCAATTCGTGTTTGAAGAAGAATCAGTGTTCAATTGATATTAGGTTTGATCTGCAAAATACAGTTGGCTTCATTTCCAGTTAGGCAATTTAGTGTGAACAAGCTTGATCCTAACAGGCTGGAATTACAAGGTAATCATCACGAAATTTTGTAACCGACTAAATCTTAATCATCTCCTATACACGCTTTCGTCAAAAGTATTCATCGTCAAGTAGAAAAGAGGGACAAAAAGGACGAAGATATTACTATTTCTCAATTTAACGAATAAAAAAAAAGTACAAATAATCGACCAAACAAACAAACTTTTTACCATGAAGAAAAGCCACTATATGTAACACACGTACAAAGCTTATACCGATATCAAAGCAAGAATTTATTGTTTGCAAACCAGAAGATATAGGAAACAGGAATTCTAGAGACGAAAAGAATGGAGTAAGTCCACTTAATGTTTGTATTGTAAATTGAAATATTTAAGCACTTCCCTTCAGCTTCTTTGCAATGCCAGCAAAGTATTTTCCCTGGTGGAAAGCTTGCTCCAACTCGAGCTCAGTTGGCTGTCTTGAGCCATCTCCAGCAAAAGTTCCCGCACCATAGGGACTTCCACCTTTCAATTTCTCCATCTCAAACATGCCAGCACCAAATGTGTATCCAATAGGAACAAATATCATCCCATGGTGAACAAGCTGAGTAATAGCCGTCAACCTGTGAAAAATTCTTAAATTGTTAGTTCTTGTTCGGTTTCATCAAGGAATTTCCATAATGTCAATTCAGACTTGACCATGTTATCAGAAGAATTTCCATAATGTCAATTCAGACTTGACCATGCTATCAGAACTTACGCTGTAGTCTCTTGTCCACCACCCTGTGACCCAGTGCTGTAGAACATCCCAGCAGGTTTGCCAGCAAGCTGTTGTGTCCTCCATAGACCACCAGTTGCATCTAAAAATGCTTTAAATTGGGCAGCCATCATTCCAAATCTTGTTGGGAAGCCAAAAACAAAGCCATCAGCCTCAGCAAGTTCGTTGGGGGTAATAATGGGTACATCACTCTTTGGTGGTGCACTCATCTTACCAAGTACCTCCTCAGGTAGTGTCTCAGGGACCTGTACCACGTGGACACTAAAGTCAACTGGGGATCATTGCCAACTACATGCTATTGAGGTAATAGCACAGAAAGAAAAACATGAGACACAAGAAAAACACATCTGGGTTCTGAAACAAGAGATAAACAGTATGTTAATTCAGAAACAAAGATTATGGATTAACTTTGATGACTGGTTCAGTTGGGATCTTAAGAAAGGACATTGGGACAAAAAAAGTAACATGACCATGTTAAAATTCAAACTTTGCAATCTCATTGAAGCTCAGCTGCAGAAAATGACAACTTTGCAGCAGATATACTTTGGCAATTTACACCAAAACAATAGATAATAAGCATGGAGGAACCATCAGTTTTGGCCAACCGACTAAACAATATACTACCTCGAAACCTTTCTCAGTACGAAGGCAACATATACCAGATAACCAACAAAATAGCAGACTTAATATATCATTACTGACAACAGAATGTGACAAATAGGTAATATGGCAAACATCATTACCTGCCATAATTTGGCTTCAACACCCTCAACAGATGAAGCTCCTTTCTTTATCTCTTCTGCCAGTTTCTCTACATGTCCATACATGGAATAGTACCTGTAATGCCAATAAAGTTTGATCAAAAGAGTCACATTATTCTCGCAAAATAGTAAGATCATTGTAAAATCGATATATAATACTAAATTTTAGATGATAGAACAACAATATCTTAACAGATCAAATATCGTACAAAGGATGTAGAGAGAAAACAAAATATCTGTAAATCACTAAATTAACTGTCACTGTTATTAATAATGTATAGTGGCCAAAGTTTTCAGCTAAATATAAAACAAGCAGTAGGAACGCCTGGTCTAACTCCCAAGTCCTTAAGTTACCTTAACTGCTGCAACTGGTTCGGATGAAACATTAAACCACCATGGTCAATTACCAAGTACCGACACATTTGGAATAAGTCTGAACCAATGTGGCAACCATATAGAAAACAGAGCATATTTCCAAGCTAACCAAGTCAGTCGGTAAAACCACATCCATCATTATTTGGCTAGGACAGAATGGAACAAGATCCCTCAACCACCCACAATGCCTAAATAAGAAATGGTAAGGTACTGAACTTCAGGTCTTTGCATTAATTTGATGTAGATCAAAAATGGGAACAAGGCACCTTGGAGGAACAATAATCAGAAGACACAGAGGATAAATGGTGGCATGAGCCATTGATGATGCCAAAAACTGTCAGTACAATTCATAGCAAACACTGACGTTGCTTGAAAAAATCAAGATGCAAAACTAGATATTAAGCCAAGTTATCATGTCTCTTTGAATACCATCCGATGCCATGAAAAAGTCACTTCTAGCGGCCACCCCTACCCACAGATACTTATCCTATGGCTTAAACGTAGGTACCAACCCACTAGTTTGTGAGACCTTCTCTCATTGTGAGTTATATCCAACGCATAACTCTACCATCCACATAAGACAAGTCAGTGATCTTTTCACCATATCAGGTCTGTAGAGGCCCAAATATTTGAAACATTTGGAGTTCGAACACATGACAATAAGCTGGTGACAGCAAGGAGTCAATAAACATACCACAATACAAGCCGAAAGAGAAAATGAAAAAATGAGAAACCAACTAACACCCACTTATGAATTACAATCAAACAATGTTGTCTACAAACAGAGTGGAGTGGGTGACTGAAACATGAATTGTATTAGCCCATAACATTCTAAATGGTCAGTCTTTTGATTCTAAAGATGCATTATCCTAGCAATACCATAAATCTACTTCCAAACAGAAGTTGTCCCTACAATTAGCTACATGACATGCAATAAGGAACTTAGATTACTGAAACGTATGGCATATGTCTACACCACTTCCATACTGTGCACACAGCATTAGGAAATGAAAATTGGATGAAGATGGTTATCTTCCTTTCCTTGAAACAAAATTTATTTCTCACTAGGAGATGACATCTCCAATTCCAGGTTGCCAAAACAACATAACGTATCATACAATCCCATAAATATGAATATTCAACACATACTCACCACTAAACTAATTCGAAAATAATTGCATGAAATGTGTAATTCTAAAATTGAATTTCACAGACTTCAAAAATTTGAATTTCATTACAAATATCTTATCAGCACAATTGGCATCCATTTCACGCTTTCTCAGCTCAAACGTTACTTTCAGCAGGAGCAATCTACAATATCAAAAGACATTCCCAACTCAACACCAAATACACAGGCACGCACACAAGCAGAAGGCATAGGAAACACAACAAAATGCATTTCTGATCAAATAGATTTGTAATCGTAAAAATACAATCAAACAGCTAAGTGACTGCACAGGATGATCAAAATTACAGAAATTACGCTAAACATATAATATTCTTACGTGAATGACTTCTGTTAATTAACCTATACAACAAAACAGATCCACAATTACAACAAAATTAAACTCTCAAAACGCAAATTAAGTAAATATAAAACGATAAAAAACATATTAATTTGCAAAAAATAAAAATAAAAAATTTGGAGAGAAATTACGTACACAATATACACTTTGGTTGCCATCTCTTAAGGAATCTTCCTCGACGAGTCTCTGTTACTTTTCTCTCTCTATAAAAAAATGTTGAAAAATTGGATTGAAAATGGAGAGCCTTTGAAGTCATATTTATAGTTGACAAAGAGCAGTGCTTAAAAAGATAAACCACGGATTAGTTATTCAATTAGGCGGAATTGGACGGTGTCGTTTTAGCTTTCCAAATTATAAAATTAGAAAAAAAAAAAGTGGTTAATGATGATATGTTGTTGTCACGCTCATCATCATCACGTTCGTTGGGAAACTAATTAATAATCTAGAAGATGGCACTATTTTTAATTCTTTTATATTATTAGCAATTAATCAGTTAATCAGGTAATATCTAATAACATTCAAATCCCTAGTTTTTAAAAAATTAAAAATAAGGACACAATTTATATTTTATTTCACAAGAGTCCTTGCCACTGGATTTTTTTTTTCAATCTCTGGCAATAATAATAATATGCATGAAAGTCATCATATGTTAGGAAATAATAGTTCCAAATTTCTTAAGGGTAATAAATCTTTTTTGGTTGAGTAGATGATATTTCTACATCTTACTTTTGAGTTTGAGTATGAAGTCTTCACGTGAGTTGTAAGAATAAATACGATACATTTAAATAAGTCTCAATAGATTTATAATGCACATATTTTGAAATTGGTATTATAGTACTTTGATATAAGTTGACCTTTTTATCATATTATATGATGAAATATTCTTTATAATTTATTATATAATAGAATATTTAAAAAAAATCAGAAGTTAAATTTTCAAATCAACATCATTAATTTAATTTGAGTGTGGATGGTTGTTCTAAAGGTAATCCTAATATATTTGCTGTGGTGGTATTTTGCATGATTGTTGGGGTGTGATATTAGCTGCCTTTAGATCTTTTTTTGAATCATCAGCAGATTTTTTTCATCGAGCTAATCGTAGTTTGTAAGAATTTGAAATTTGCTATTCATCTTGGCTATTCTAAGATCAAGGTAGAGTCTGACTTGACCACAATTATTTCTTTGATCAGTTCTTAATGTTTTGTACTGTGGGATTTTACTCATCTCCTTGGTTGCGTTCATACTTATTTTATTTGGCCTTTTTGTGGCATGTTTTAAAAAAGGTCACATCTATTGCTAATTTTATGGCCAATTGGACATATTCTCATATGACTCATTAGTAGTGTTTGACCTTCCAAACCAGTTTGACGAGTATTCTTTATTTGGATACTTCTAAGGCTGTGTATATTAAGCAATGATATTTTATTTTTTGGCTTGTTTTTTGGAGGTATTTTTTATGTCTTGTTATACTTTATCGTTTACATTAGAGGTTTTAATCTTATTCCTCTTTTTTTATATCTCGGTTTCTAATCTGTATTACAGGCAGAGATCCGGCCTAACCCCTCACTATTTTGGTGGTTTTAACAAAAATAAAAAATAAAAAAATAAAAATTTTATTTGCGGATTCACGGACATACATATGTTAAAATAAGTAGACTGCCTTTATTTGTGGTTATGCGAAGACTCAAGGGAATCAAAAGCTATTCTCCCATTAGTTAGTTTGTTTTACTTTGGTGGGGTATTAGTGGCTGCGGGCGTCAGGACAAATGAAAGATGCCGTGGCACGAGATGACAAGTGCTACGTGACAATAATGCGAAGATGGGCGGCTGCGATTTTGCCTCAGATTAATGGATTCTGGGGTCCAATCATTTCAGAATATGGGACTCAGCTGTTGATTGGTGGATAGAGTTTGACTTTTTTGGAAAATTCGAGTGTGGACAGCATTAAATGACGTATCATACGCTGCATGCCGACTCAAAATAATAACTAAATAATACGAATTTTTGACACCTCTGAGCTCTGACCTAATCCATTAGAAAATGTGTGTTTCAACATCGTGCCATTAGGTTGTCTGAGCTCTGCCAAATCTTAATTTAATCTGAATTGATTTTAATTATGGGTTATTTTTACAGAAAACCCAAGACAGAAATTAAAAAAAAAAATTAATGTGAAATTAGTTACTTTATCAAGTAAATTGGTGCAAAAGCAATGGAAATATAACGAAGATTGTTTGAAATTTGAACGTCCAAATTTCTTGGGTCAAGAAAATGCAACTCTTTGGCCGTTTCCATTTTGTATGCCAGCAAGTATTTTGCATGGTTCAATGCTCCAAATCTTGTGTCATCTTTTTTATACTTATTTAAAGCATTTGGAAAAAAATTATATTCCCATTTGATGAATAAACAATTACAACTTATCAAAAATTAAGCCTAATTGTTGTTAATGGCCGCCTTTGTTTTGTGTTGAACCTCGAAAGAAGGGAATATTAATTTGTGCTTATTGTTGAAGTCAATAACGTGGAATATGAAAAGCTTAAATTAAAAATGCGGTTTTGTGAATGAAAAAGCAAAGTTCTTTTGGGTCAGCAAAATCCACCATATGATCCCATATATATATATATATATATTTTTTTTTTTTTTTCAACGCCCTAAACGGCTTGCATGGTCAATGGAGGAGCACGAGCAATAATGTATTGAGTGCTACTAAGAGCATTTATTGACATTGCCTCAAAACATCTTTAGTGTTGTGTCAATTTCTACACTTTGAATGATGAGAAAATCAAACACAAAAATTGAAACCCCCAAGGTCCAATGGTAAATTTCAAAAACGGTGGATGGAAGAGTGAGGTCCATAACCAAATTCTTATTTCAATATAGTGAATCATCCTCAAAGTTATTGAAGGCTGATTTGGACATCAATCACAGTATTCAGAAACTAAACTAGTTTAATTAGATGACCAAGCGAACAAAGCAGGTTGCAAACTTGCAATCTACATTCAATTTAATTGCAATTTGCAATATACAACTCTATATCTTTGAATTAGTAAAAGTCAGCTTTAAATCTAACAACAAGATGTCATTTATTCATATTTTATAATTGATTGTCACATTATACATTAGTCCTTTTGTCCAAAAGGTAACAACCGCTAACTTTTCACATGATGAGACAAAAGTGCACTTGGGCATTTCTTGAACTATCAGGAACCTCCATTTCATAATTAATCATCATAATTTTTCATAATTTCCAACAAATGGGAATGGGTCCACAATGTGCATGAAAAAAAAATTAAATTAAATAAATGTGAAACAGGCTTTAGCTTCAAGAGAATTCTGCAATCTATAGACAAGTCACAGACTATATAGCCCATGATGCTCCATCTTATTGCCTTGTTCAGAAAGTTATGCATTTGACCAATTGTCTCCTCTCTTTTATGCAAAGGTGGTTCTTGTATGGATTCACATTTCTTCCAGGCACAGCAAAGCAAGCAAGGATCTATGGCTGCTGCCCAGTAGTTACTACTTTCTTGTTGGCTTGCCATTCTTTTGGATTACAAAATAAAGCAAAAGCATAATGTGTATCTGCATATCTACACATATAGATTGTATATAACCTTTTTGTTTTATGTTCTTAAAAGGATTTGGATGGAGATGAAAAATCTCACCGACTAAACACCAACCCTTGTTTGTTATTGTTACTCCAATTTAGGTGATTGCAATTGCAAGACGAATTAATAAAAGCAACTTTTAAATCTTTCTAACCAAACATGTCATATTGATGAAAAATAAAATGAAATCAAATCAAACTGAGGAAATTTATGAGTAGAATATCAGGAGTGCATAAGAAGTAATGAGAATTAACTAAATTTTAATTTGCTTGAACAAGAAAAATGAAAAGCTGAAATCTGATGCAGGAAATATCAGACCCCATAGAAACTCTTTAAAATAACTTAAATTTCTTAATATTCCCCCGTAATCCCAAATCTACAACTTATTCACTCTTCATCATCACCATCATAATTCATTGAAATTGGCTGAACTGTGAGATTTATTCTGACTGTGCATATATACTATATAGCCTTTTAAGAGTAAAAATATTTTGTCAATAACTGTCACATATGTATAAACATGTTCGTTTCCATGCCTATATCAAACAATCAGTTCAAGGAATGTCAAGAAGCAACATATATAAATAATTATTGAGACTGTTGAAAAGTAATACATGTAACGTTTCTTACTTACGTGTCTTATAAGGTTAAGGCTGTGGCCTGGATTACAAAAAACCGTCTATATATATATATATGGAGCATTAATCTAGTGTAGGATCCTAAACTTTATTAAAATTTAAGAAAGTTATTAAGCTATACAGTTTAATAGTATAATACCATTACATTGTTAAAGCATGTGGTTAATAGCTTCTCTAAACTTTAACAAATCCAAGATTTGGATTGGAACAGTTCTTATATATATATATAATAAGTCATGGGATTGCGTAAAATAAGTAACTCGTTAGTATTGTAGAATACAATAAGTTTACCCTGTATACAAATCCAAAGTCAGCTTCTCCAAGCTTGGTGTTGATTGATCGAAAAGTTATCAGTGGCATTGGCAACTGCATCCAACTCAAAGAATCGTAGCTCCAGGCCATCTTTTCGATCTTCATTTCTCTGATCAGATTTCGTGTTCTCTGTTTTAGCTAAAATAGTGGACGCATTAAGCAATACTCGTCAGAATTTCTAGTTGAAACATAATTGCCAAATCACATTTACATCAGTAGGAAGTCTCAACAAACCAAAGAAACATAAACTTGAGAAAGAAAACAGAATGTAATCTTACCTACTAAATTTCTCCTCCTTTTTGCGAATGTAAAAGCTGACTATAGGCACAAGCGCCTCTGCAATTAGAGCAACGGTTGTCACAATTATCACTGTTTTTTTCTCGTTCTTATCTTTGTTTCCTTGATAGGAAACTTGGTACAACATAGAGAAATAATCAATAGTGACGATGCCAAGAAAATATTGCATGTTGGGAACCCATGAGTTGTGTGTCTCACTGATAAATGTCAGTTTGTGCAAGGCGTTTGATGATTTCTCAAGTGTTAGATCAATTGAGGGATTACAACCGACCTCAACTCTAAATGAAAAAGTTTACTGTTAATGCTCATTACCAGTTGAAAATTGAAGAAAGTAGCTTAATTTGTGAACCAGTTGGCCCAACTACCCAAGATACAGCCCAGAAAAGCCCACTACCTTGCTGCCACCACTCTCTCTGAGGACGCTTGCATTGTAGCTTCTGCAAGAATAAGTGAGCTTGTAACTGAAGAAAACGTGAAATCCTGGTTGTATGAAGATAAAATTCTGTTTGCACGCATAGTACAACCACCATTGAGAAATCTGGACCATAGATTTTAGGGCTAACAAATTCTATAGCTAGATGGCATCTGGTACATGTGCTTGGTTACCACTCCATCTTTGTGTAAAGATCACTATTTCTAACTCTTCAAAAATTAATGAAATCATTCTAGTAACTAAGATTCATAATTATTCCATTACACAAATTTTTTAGTATCATATATAAATTATCAAAAACCATTTGCCTAAACTTTTAGAAGTTTAAACTTAGTTATATTTCTAATGAAAATTTGGTCTCAAATCGAGGTGCCTAGCTTGCTGCTGCTTTTGCCCAATAATAGTTTCCATGAAAACTAAGATTGTCATTGTAAATGCCAGAAAATATAGCCAGTTACATCAGATCATGCGCCACTTAAAAATTGTTAATTCAGTTAATGGATATATTTTTTATTGATTCCGAATTAAAGATCAATATAACCATAGCTCGCATTGATTCTCGATCATGAATTAATATCTTATATAAATTATATTCAAACCGCGGATTTAATTTCAATATTAATCAGATCAATCATTGTGAAAGGTTTAGAGAAAACAACCATCAATCAACCCGTAAATGTTGATAAGTAACGGCAAGTGGCCACTAACAAAACCACGTGCTAGAAAATCAAATACGGAATAAGATGGTTACCAAATCTAATGGCTCAAATTAAATTAAGAAAACTAATGGTGATGATTCAGTTATGCAATGAACTTTTCTGCCATTCTTTCATCTCTTAGTCCATAACTAAGAGCCAAAAGTTTGAGAAATGATCCTTCTACCAATTTCCAGAGCTAAGTCAAAAGAAATTCATATCTATATCAATTCTCATTTTTTAAATACTGACTTGAGTGCCGGAATATTTTTCATGGGTGCCTGCTCGAGTGCGATCAACAAAAATGCAAGAGAATTGTGAGTTTTTCCAAAATCGTCAAAGGAATCAGGTATAATTATTTGTTTATTCTACATTGACTTATCATATGATGGATAAAATTTTAGGCAGCTTCAGTCCTGGTCTGCCAGAAGATTTAATTTAGTGGGTCTATTAGTTTCCTCAAATATTTTAAATCTATTGTATATATAAAATTTTTAGATTAAGAAAATTTTGAGTATTTCTTAAACAAAATATGAATTGTGAGCATGTAAAGAAAAGCTACGAGGAGGACATTATGAATAGAATTTTATTTTCTTATAAAAAGCCTTTTCATTTTCTTATTCATGCTAAATTAACATGATTAACGACATAGAAAAATAAAATTCACATGAGCGAGACAATGTCTCACAAATTTTTGGTTTCACAAAATGAAGGTGCTTTATGGAACAAAATTCTTACCATTTTCGTCAATATTTAAATAAATATAGGAGTAAGAGGTTTTAGCCTCTTAAGCATAGTTCCGTTGCCCATGAATTAATGAATACACTTTGTGCCATGCCCATACGAGTTTGAGTAATAATAGAAGATGAGAGTTGGTGTTTAATGAGTTAGATTTCTCATCTGCATTCAAAATTTTTGGTGTAGAAGATTTTTACAATCTCATAAATAGGTGTATATATAGTTTTTCTCTTGCGCAAATATCTATATTTTATAAAATATGGGTGCACTTTTTACAACACTGTAATTCATGTGTTTACATTATTGTAAAGTATATTACAATGCTTTAAATACTTTTGTATTGTTGTCAGAGGGAGCGTCAGCACAAAATTTTCCTTTCATATATTATCATAAAGATTGTAATTTGTAAATATATGTTTTTTTTTTAATTATATAATATTATTGCTCAGATTACAACTCATATTTCATAAAATTACTACATTAATACTTATAATAAAAATTATTAAGACCCACAATGCATTGGATTAGGGGACTCGAACTTGTGCTGTTCTAACCACTCTGCCAAGCCCTAGTGGCTGCAAAATACATGTTTAATCCTTTGAGATTGCCACTTCCTAAATAATTCGACTTTTACCACTTACCCTCGAGGGTTCTCATAATACTTTATTATTCTCTTAACGTGAAAGTTTTAACGGCAAATGTTTCATTTTTTCTTTTGCTTTTTCACATTTAAAATTTTTTTTAAGTCTAATACTCTAATTTAATGTTTTCATAAAATTATTCTGTGGAGAACTTTCTACAAATTTATTCATAGATTCGTCTGAACGTTCCAAAAGATAGATACAATATAATTAACAGTAATAACTTAATAAAGAAACCAAAAAATAAAACAAAATTCTATTGTCAAAATCAAATCTGGACTTATATATTGTTCACCATTATTTATAATTTTTAGAAACTGAGAATTATATGCAGCTCATAAATTTGATTGGAGCAAGTGTGAAAATACTATATCTCAAAATGTAGGGTGATTGCTCCAGTATACTACATACATACAGTGTTGAAAGAATGTCTTCAGAACTCCTACTTTACTGGAGAAGGTTCCAGGAAAGTTCCTAGATGACAGCGCTCTGCAAGATCATTTAGTATACATGAATAAATCACATATTCTAAGTTTTGAAAAATTACTGACAATATACCTTTAGTTTCAGAAAATGTAGAGCAAGGCACATACCAATAGATTCTCTAGCAATAGATTCTCTATCGGCCCTCCAATGTTGAGATGGTAATTGTATTAGTTAAAGATGATTCAAGCATGCCTGATGAAGAATTTGGCCCAGTTGATTTCCTGTCCGCCAAGAAACTGGGTTGCTGCGGGTGAGGCAACATAATCTCACTGCCCAACATCAAAATCACCGAGGGCATACATGGCCGGTCCTCAGGACGGTGTTGCACGCATAATAAACCGATGTGGATGCATCGTATCACTTCAGCAAGATTGCATGATTCGTGATAACACGCATCCATCAGTTGTGAAGGCATGCCATTGTTCCACAACTTCCATGCCTACAACATATCAAACTCTTATGTCATATGTGATTTATTAGTTAGTTTGAAAGGAAAATGGCATATGCATTTTACTTACATGTCCTATAAGATTGAGGTTCTTGTCTGAATGATAAAATCCTCTGTTTTTCTTTCCACTTACTATCTCCAGCAATAATATGCCAAAGCTAAAGACATCGGATTTTACCGAGAATAGCCCATCACTGGCGTATTCTGGTGCCATATAACCACTTCAGAGGATTAGAATATATAAGTTAACTTTCATTAATCAGAAGAAGTGAATCATAAAGATGATAAAACAAGAAATACTTACTATGTTCCAACCACTCTCTTTGTGCTTCCTTCTATTTCATCTCCAACAAAAGTTCTAGCCAAGCCAAAATCTGAAATTTTTGGGTTCATCTCATGATCAAGTAATACATTACTTGCTTTGAGATCTCGATGTATAATCCTCAATCTAGAATCATGATGAAGATAGAGAAGACCCCTAGCAGTCCCACAAATAATACGGAAACGTTTGGACCAATCCAATAGCTTACGTTTTGTTTGATCTAGAAAGTATCATATTAAGGTTAGTACAAAGAAACATATATAACGAAAGCACAAGCTAGCTGAAATTTTTAAGGTTTTGACTTTTAGAGGGATCCAGACCAAAAATGAAAGAGTCTAGGCTTTTGTTCTGCATGAATTCATAAATCAACAATTTCTCATCTCCCTGAATGCAGCAGCCCAGAAGCTTTACAAGATTTCGGTGCTGTAATTTGGAAAATAGTATAACTTCATTCTTCAACTCCTTCAAACCTTGCTCCGAAATCTTTGAAAGCCTTTTCACAGCAATTTCCTGTCCATTCGTTAGTGTGCCCTGAAAAAATACATGAAGAAATTAGTTATGCTATCCTGAGAAAAATAAGTGGTTACTTCTTGGGATCATTCCACAAGCGTGTTGCAATTTTACCTTGTAAACCGGTCCAAAGCCACCTTCTCCAAGCTTTTTGTTGATTGAAAAGTTTTCAGTGGCATTGGCAATTGTAGCCAACTCAAACAGTGGTAGCTCCAGGTCTTCGTTTTGATCTTCATTTTCCTGATCGGTTCTTCTGTTGTTTCCTGCTTTCTCCAAAATAATGGACAATATTAACAGAAAGCAACATATGAGGATTCTGGACCATATCAAAATTTAGATTTCCATTTTCATGTTCTGGGTGTGAAGGTTCTTTATCAGGAAAATAGCACTGAAACTATCTAATTCATCCAATATGTGTTTTTCCAATTAGTATGAAAGTGCAAGTAAAAGCAGAACCGTAGATGAAAAAGAAGTGGGACATAGTAATATTGGTGCCTACAAAAAATTATCTATTTGGTAAAGAATTTTTACTGAAGACTTGATAAAATGAAACTGCTAGCGTAAAAATGCAGACAAATGAATACAAATTTTCGAAGGCAAATGGAGCAATTTTACCAGTTATGTTTCCCCTACTTATGCGAATGTAACAGCCCACCATAAGCACCACAGCAAACAGCCCAGAAGTAGAAATGAGTATCACCAATATTGTAGTCGTAGGCTCATTTTTTGCTCCTTGATCATCATATTTTGATATAGCAAAGTAAGTCAACAATCATCTAGGCAAGCAAAAATATTTAAATTGCAGCAAAATTCTAAGCATAGAGCTCAATCTGAAACTGCTTTATATGAACTAGATAGATGGTAGGAGTACCTCAATCTGCTCAGTAATAATAACACCACCCCACCCCACAAAAAAAAAAAAATAATAAAAAAAGATAAGTGGAATTGAGAATCTAACTGGAGTGTCACTCCTAAATTCTCATTATGGAGCAACATAAACAAGTAAGCCTATACCTCCTAGCTCTGAAGCAGACATTCGAATATACAAGTCCTGTCCACCATCTTGGAAGTTTCTCATGTCAATCAAATCAGCAAACCACATAACACAGCCACTGCCGCCTCTAGTGATATCCAAATTTGTGTAAGCCATACAAGAAGAGTTTTCTAAGCATTTCTCCCTGCATTCCTTGAGATTCATACTTTTGCTCACCCAAGATGAAGTAGAATCTGGCAATTTCAGCTCAGAAAATTTGATAAAACCGTCTTTTCTCGAGTAATTTAATGGCTTATTGCGGACACACCCTTGTGACCAGTCCACATACCCCCCTGATTTTGGATGAAAACCTTCCAAACATTGGCAAATAGGTGATTGGCTAATGATGCAAATTCCATAGGCACCACAAAGACCATAAGTGTCACATTGATCTTTTGGCAAATTTGAATACAACTCCCAACTTTGATTTGCTTTACTCCACGTGAATCGTTGACGTAAAGAGACTGTTTGATTCATAACAGTCCTTGAGATAACAGCTTTATCTGTGAGGTAGAATGTGTAGTACAGCTCATCCTCATTAGAGACAAAGCGGTACTTAAAAATTGGGTTAAGCCTTAGTGATGAACCACTGAATATAAGGCCATTCCATGGGCCAGTCCTATAAAACTTTCTTGATCCCTTCCACATGACTAACTCAGGATAAAATTGTCGTTCAATTTTCCAAATAAAGTCTCCAGGATATGGGTCATCTGGGCTCTTCCATGATGTTATACGCCGCTCGAGACCAGTCTTCAAATCCCATCCGAGCTTCATTCCAGGTAGCAATGTATCAGAAGGATAATCAAAGCTTTGCCAAAAATAAGTTTCAGAACCGCCGTCTTGTTCACCTCTGAGGACAAGATTTCCTGAATCTAGTAGCTGTAATACAACTGGAGTCTGCACTTCTTTGCTCAAGTTTGCTGACCAAACTACAATATTGTTCTGGCTTGTTAAAACAAGATTGCCGGTCTTGTTTACAATTAACAAGCCAGAAGAGTCATTAATGGGGTTGATTCGGTTTGCAACCCAAACAACAGCTTTAACTGGCATATTTTTGTACCAAATTCCTAAGTAACGATTCTTGGAACTGCCAGGACTGAAGAAACCAAGCTCAAAGCTTCCATCTTTTGAAACTATGGTCCTGCCATCGCTGAGAGACTGAGATGAAGTAATAGCGTCGGAAGCAAAAGAAGATTCAGACAAGAAAAACAGTAACTTACAACAGATGAACAAAAACGAAAGCACATCCATTTGTGTACACTCTATAAGCGTAGAGCTCTCTCTAACAAATTAAATAAATATAATTAAACACCATGGCTAATAATCCATCTTGGAGGGCAATGACCTGAAGGTCATTGCTTCTGGACTCAAAATTCTCTATTTAATATTGGAAAATGTGGAACGTACAACAACAGTTAATTGTAGCTGAAGACAAGACATCTCTATGAATATGTGAAGGGTGGGCTGTTTGCACCCAGAAAATCATCACACCCATTGAAAATTTTCAAGAAATTTGACTTATACTTACAAGAATGGGAAAAAAGGCATTTGATGTTAAAATTTTCAACAAATTTGACATATCGAGTCAATATCGGCACCTTTTGCCCCGCAAACTATTTAACATGTTCTTGCCCCAGTAATTAAAAAATTAAAAAATATATATTGGCCATCTCAAAAATTAAAAAAACAAAAAAGAATACAAAACTATGTTACCCAGGTGTAAGCAACTGGTTCAACTACACTGCAGTCCTAATGTTTGTTATAATAAAAATTAATTAAAGAACAAAATGTTTGTAAATTTTGAAAAAAAAGTCCTGAATTTTTTTTTTAATGTTTTTGTATATCACTAATATGAATCAGCAAGGCCAACTCTACTCAAGCAATGCCTGAATTCAGTGCAAATGCAAGCACTACCAATTATAAGCAGCACCGATATGATAATAGCAATTAATTTTGCAGATTCCTGGAGAAGCGAAATGAGTTTGATCAGAGGCATAAACCTACCAATTACAAGTTGAGCAAATTCACCATCCCACGCATGAGAATTGATTCGAGTTCAGTTGCCAATTCAAGCCAGCAACATTGAAGCCTGAGCAGAGAGAGCATCTTACCAAGAAAGGATATATATAGCAACCTTCTGAGCAGAGAGAAAATATTAAAATTAAAAAAAAAAGGAAAAATCTAATCAGGGATACTTTAGGAATTACAAGAGGTTTTACTTTTATACGGTAAAATTTAATTTTTCTAATTTTAAGGTCATTTGAACCCCATAAAAATGCACCTTGGACCTATTTTTAAATAAAAATTTATATTAAAAAAATAATCTTAAATAAAAATTATCAAAACGAATAAATAATTTAATTGTCTAAGACTAAATTATTGCACCCACCATAAACCCAAACAATCTCCTTAATGTTAAATGAAACTCTCTCCCTCCTTTTTTTTTTTTCTCTCTTTTAATAACTATTTGTTCCACTGTAATACATGGATAACTTTGGAATGCTGTAATTGCAGAAGCAATATTTTGTGAGAATGGACTCAATGGACTCAATTAGCATTTGACATTCAAACTTCCATAGAATTAGGATGATTATCAAATGGGGATTTTATATGAATGATTACATATTTGGGTCATGAAAATAAACAAATTTCTAAAATAAGGAGTACATATTTGGGTCATGAAATTAAACAAATTTCTAAAATAAGGAGATGACTTTTCAATATGCTAGCTCTGTAACATGAAAAGTTGAATACAAAGAAATTGAAAAAAGGGCAACAAAGAATAAGAAATAATGGGATAAACGTGAAAGAGGCTCGGTGGACTTCAAGAGTAAAATAGTATGCAACAATAAACATATAATCGTTAGGATTATTTGTGGGGGTATTAAGTGGTTTATAGAGTTAAAATCTAATTTTAAGATTTTGATAGGGGATATATTAGACAAATGGATGTTAAGAGAAATTTAGTAAGTTTAAATAATTTCATCTTTTCGATTATGGATGTGTAGAGCAAATGTGTTTATTGAATAGTTTGATGGGTTCTCTAATGATGAGCTCATGTCTTGCGGACTCAATTTTCCATAGGGGCTCATTTCTCTTATCCAAAAAAATTTTCTTCATATAATGAAATAAATTTTGGAATTAATACTCGACGGATTTTTTGAAAAGTATGCTATAAGTTGTAAAGAAAATTGTCAAAAGAATTTTATGGATTCAATTCAAATAGTCCCACCATTAATTAATATTCAAACTTAGCTTTTAAAGTAATCAACTTTACAAGCAATTTCTGAAGATATTTGATAAATTTAGATTATGAAACAATCCGTTATGAAATCGTCTATCATACATGTTTAGAGAAATAATCGTAAAAGTGTGAT
Organism: Murraya paniculata; assembly: GCA_030449075.1. NCBI lineage: Eukaryota > Viridiplantae > Streptophyta > Magnoliopsida > Sapindales > Rutaceae > Murraya > Murraya paniculata. Next base: position 1,780,129 of record JAEVFN010000008.1, on the reverse strand, counting down.
G